>JBAIAC010000028.1:41826428-43138571 GCA_037349315.1 Chelydra serpentina | reverse complement strand
TAATCCTTAACCCTAACCCTCTAACCCTACCCTACCCCTAAACCCTAACCCTAACCCTTACCCCCTAACCCTACCCCTAACCCCTTAACCCTAACCCCTAACCCCTAACCCTAACCCCTTAACCCTAACCCTACCCCTAACCCCTTAACCCTAACCCCTAACCCTTACCCCTACCCCTAACCCCTTATCCCAAACCCCAAACCCTAAACCCTAACCCCTACCCCTAAACCCTAAACTAAACCCTAACCCTAACCCCTTACCCCTACCCCTACCCCTAACAACCCCAACCCCTAACCCCCTCCCCCTCCCCCCTAACCCTACCCCTAAACTCCTAACCCCTTAACCCCTAACCCCTAACCCAACCCTAACCCTACCCCTACCCCCTAACCCTACCCCTAACCCCCTGACCCTAACCCCTGACCCCTAACCCTAACCCCTGACCCTAACCCAAACCCCTAACCCTAACCCCTACCCCCTTAACCCTACCCCTAACCCCTAACCCTAACCCCTAACCCCTAACCCTAAACCCGACCCTGACCCCGACCCTTGACCCTAACCCCTAACCCGACCCTAACCCCTACCCTAACCCTAACCCCTACCCCTCACCCTAACCCCTAACCTAAACCCTAAACCTAAACCCTAAACCTGACCCCTGACCCCTAACCCCAACCCCTAGCCCCCCTAACCCTAACCCTTAGCCCTTAGCCCTAGCCCTAACCCCTACCCGTAGCCCTAACCCCTAAACCCTAACCCCTAAACCCAACCCTAACCCTAAACCCTAACCCTAACCCTACCCCTAACCCCAAACCCTTATCCCTTAACCCTAACCCCTAACCCCTAAACCTTAAACCCTAAACCCTAAACCTAAACCCCTAACCCTAAACCCTACCCCTAAACCCAAACCCTACCCCTAAACCCTAACCCCTTAACCCTACCCCTAACCCCTAACCCTAACCCCTAAACCTTAACCCTAACCCCTTACCCCTAACCCTAAACCCTAACCCTAGCCCTTAACCCTAACCCTAACCCCACCCCTAACCCCTAACCCCTAACCCCCACCCTTAACCCTCACCCTCACCCCTAACCCTAACCCCTAAACCCAAACCCTAACCCTGACCCTGACCCCTACCCCTAACACCCTAACCCTAAAACCCTAACCCTAAATCCTAAACCCTAACCCCGACCCTACCCCTAACCCCTAACCCCTTAACCCTAACCCCTAACCCCTACCCCTAACCCTAACAACCCCAACCCTAACCCCCTCCCCCCTAACCCTAACCCTAAACTCCTAACCCCTTAACCCCTTAACCCCTAACCCAACCCTAACCCTACCCCTAAACCCTACCCCTAACCCCCTGACCCTAACCCCGACCCTACCCCTAACCCCTAACCCCTTAACCCTAACCCCTAACCCTAACCCCTAACCCCTACCCTAAACCCTAACAACCCCAACCCCTAACCCCCTCCCCCTCCCCCCTAACCCTAACCCTAAACTCCTAACCCCTTAACCCCCTAACCCCTAACCCAACCCTAACCCTACCCTAAACCCTACCCCTGACCCTCTGACCCTAACCCCTAACCCAAACCCCTAACCCTAACCCCTACCCCCTAACCCTAAACCCTAAACCCCTAACCCTAACCCCTTAACCCTACCCCTAACCCCTAACCCTAACCCCTAACCCCTAACCTAACCCCTTAACCCTAACCCTAAACCCGACCCTGACCCTGACCCTTGACCCTAACCCCTAACCCGACCCTAACCCCTACCCCTCACCCTAACCCCTAACCTAAACCCTAAACCTGACCCCTAACCCCAACCCCTAGCCCCCCTAACCCTAACCCTTAGCCCTAGCCCTTAGCCCTAACCCCTAACCCTGACCCCTACCCCTAACACCCTAACCCTAAAACCCTAACCCTAAATCCTAAAACCCTAACCCCGACCCTACCCCTAACCCCTAACCTCTAACCCTAAACCCTAATCCTTAACCCTAACCCTCTAACCCTACCCCTACCCCTAAACCCTAACCCTAACCCTAACCCTTACCCCCTAACCCCTACCCCTAACCCCTTAACCCTAACCCCTAACCCTAAACCCTAATCCTTAACCCTAACCCTCTAACCCTACCCCTACCCCTAAACCCTAACCTCTAACCCTAAACCCTAATCCTTAACCCTAACCCTACCCCTACCCCTAAACCCTAACCCTAACCCTTACCCCCTAACCCCTAACCCCTTAACCCTAACCCTACCCCTAACCCCTTAACCCTAACCCCTAACCCTTACCCCTAAACCCCAACCCCTAACCCCTAAACCCTAACCCTGACCCCTAACCCCTAACCCTAACCTACCCCTAACCCTAACCCCTACCCTCACCCTCACCCCCTAACCCTCTAACCCTAACCCTCTAACTCTAACCCTACCCCTAAACCCTAACCTCTAACCCTAAACCCTAATCCTTAACCCTAACCCTCTAACCCTACCCCTACCCCTAAACCCTAACCCTAACCCTTACCCCCTAACCCCTACCCCTAACCCCTTAACCCTAACCCCTAACCCTAACCCCTTAACCCTAACCCTACCCCTAACCCCTTAACCCTAACCCCTAACCCTTACCCCTACCCCTAACCCCTTATCCCAAACCCCAAACCCTAAACCCTAACCCCTACCCCTAAACCCTAAACTAAACCCTAACCCTAACCCCTTACCCCTACCCCTACCCCTAACAACCCCAACCCCTAACCCCCTCCCCCTCCCCCTAACCCTACCCCTAAACTCCTAACCCCTTAACCCCTAACCCCTAACCCAACCCTAACCCTACCCCTACCCCCTAACCCTACCCCTAACCCCCTGACCCTAACCCCTGACCCCTAACCCTAACCCCTGACCCTAACCCAAACCCCTAACCCTAACCCCTACCCCCTTAACCCTACCCCTAACCCCTAACCCTAACCCCTAACCCTAACCCTAAACCCGACCCTGACCCCGACCCTTGACCCTAACCCCTAACCCGACCCTAACCCCTACCCTAACCCTAACCCCTACCCCTCACCCTAACCCCTAACCTAAACCCTAAACCTAAACCCTAAACCTGACCCCTGACCCCTAACCCCAACCCCTAGCCCCCCTAACCCTAACCCTTAGCCCTTAGCCCTAGCCCTAACCCCTAACCCGTAGCCCTAACCCCTAACCCTAAACCCTAACCCCTAAACCCAACCCTAACCCTAAACCCTAACCCCTAACCCTACCCCTAACCCCAAACCCTTATCCCTTAACCCTAACCCCTAACCCCTAAACCTTAAACCCTAAACCCTAAACCTAAACCCTAACCCTAAACCCTACCCCTAAACCCAAACCCTACCCCTAAACCCTAACCCCTTAACCCTAACCCCTAACCCTAACCCCTAAACCTTAACCCTAACCCCTTACCCCTAACCCTAAACCCTAACCCTAGCCCTTAACCCTAACCCTAACCCCACCCCTAACCCTAACCCCTAACCCCCCACCCTTAACCCTCACCCTCACCCCTAACCCTAACCCCTAAACCCAAACCCTGACCCTGACCCTACCCCTAACACCCTAACCCTAAAACCCTAACCCTAAATCCTAAACCCTAACCCCGACCCTACCCCTAACCCCTAACCCCTTAACCCTAACCCCTAACCCTAACCCCTACCCTAACAACCCCAACCCCTAACCCCCTCCCCCTCCCCCCTACCCCTAAACTCCTAACCCCTTAACCCCTAACCCCTAACCCAACCCTAACCCTACCCCTAAACCCTACCCCTAACCCCCTGACCCTAACCCCTGACCCCTAACCCTAACCCCTGACCCTCTGACCCTACCCCCTAACCCAAACCCCTAACCCCTACCCCCTAACCCTAAACCCTAAACCCCTAACCCTAACCCCTTAACCCTACCCCTAACCCCTAACCCTAACCCCTTAACCCTAACCCTAAATCCGACCCTGACCCTGACCCTTGACCCTAACCCCTAACCCGACCCTAACCCCTACCCCTCACCCTAACCCCTAACCTAAACCCTAAACCTAAACCTGACCCCTAACCCCAACCCCTAGCCCCCCTAACCCTAACCCTTAGCCCTAGCCCTTAGCCCTAGCCCTAACCCCTAACCCTGACCCCTACCCCTAACACCCTAACCCTAAAACCCTAACCCTAAATCCTAAACCCTAACCCCGACCCCTACCCCTAACCCCTAACCTCTAACCCTAAACCCTAATCCTTAACCCTAACCCTCTAACCCTACCCCTACCCCTAAACCCTAACCCTAACCCTACCCCCTAACCCCTACCCCTAACCCCTTAACCCTAACCCCTAACCCTAACCCCTACCCCTAACCCTAACAACCCCAACCCCTAACCCCCTCCCCCTCCCCCCTACCCCTAAACTCCTAACCCCTTAACCCCTAACCCCTAACCCAACCCTAACCCTACCCCTAAACCCTACCCCTAACCCCTGACCCTAACCCCTGACCCCTAACCCTAACCCCTGACCCTCTGACCCTAACCCCCTAACCCAAACCCACTAACCCCTACCCCCAACCCTAACCCCTAACCCTAAACCCCTAACCCTACCCCTAACCCCTAACCCTAACCCTAACCCTAACCCCTTAACCCTAACCCTAAATCCGACCCTGACCCTGACCCTTGACCCTAACCCCTAACCCGACCCTAACCCCTACCCCTCACCCTAACCCCTAACCTAAACCCTAAACCTAAACCTGACCCCTAACCCCAACCCCTAGCCCCCCTAACCCTAACCCTTAGCCCTAGCCCTTAGCCCTAGCCCTAACCCCTAACCCTGACCCCTACCCCTAACACCCTAACCCTAAAACCCTAACCTAAATCCTAAAACCTAACCCCGACCCTACCCCTAACCCCTAACCTCTAACCCTAAACCCTAATCCTTAACCCTAACCCTCTAACCCTACCCTACCCCTAACCCCCTAACCCCTACCCCTAACCCCTTAACCCTAACCCCTAACCCTAAACCCTAATCCTTAACCCTAACCCTCTAACCCTACCCCTACCCCTAAACCCTAACCTCTAACCCTAAACCCTAATCCTTAACCCTAACCCTACCCCTACCCCTAAACCCTAACCCTAACCCTTACCCCCTAACCCCTACCCCTAACCCCTAACCCCTAACCCCTTAACCCTAACCCTACCCCTAACCCCTTAACCCTAACCCTTACCCCTACCCCTAACCCCTTATCCCAAACCCCAAACCCCAAACCCTAACCCTAACCCCTACCCCTAAACTAAACCCTAACCCTAACCCCTTACCCCTACCCCTAACCCTAACAACCCCAACCCCTAACCCCCTCCCCCTCCCCCCTAACCCTACCCCTAAACTCCTAACCCCTTAACCCCTAACCCCTAACCCAACCCTAACCCTACCCCTACCCCCTAACCCTACCCCTAACCCCCTGACCCTAACCCCTGACCCTAACCCCTGACCCTAACCCCTGACCCTGACCCTAACCCCTAACCCCTAACCCCTTAACCCTAACCCTAAACCCGACCCTGACCCTGACCCCGACCCTTGACCCTAACCCCTAACCCGACCCTAACCCCTACCCTAACCCTAACCCCTACCCCTCACCCTAACCCCTAACCTAAACCCTAAACCTAAACCCTAAACCTGACCCCTAACCCCAACCCCTAGCCCCCCTAACCCTAACCCTTAGCCCTAACCCCTAACCCTAACCCTTACCCCCTAACCCCTACCCCCTAACCCCTTAACCCTAACCCCTAACCCTAACCCCTTAACCCTACCCCTAACCCCTTAACCCTAACCCCTAACCCTTACCCCTACCCCTAACCCCTTATCCCAAACCCCAAACCCTAACCCCTACCCCTAAACCCTAAACTAAACCCTAACCCTAACCCCTTACCCCTACCCCTACCCCTAACCCTAACAACCCCAACCCCTAACCCCCTCCCCCTCCCCCTCCCCCCTAACCCTACCCCTAAACTCCTAACCCCTTAACCCCTAACCCCTAACCCTACCCCCTAACCCTACCCCTAACCCCCTGACCCTAACCCCTGACCCCTAACCCCTGACCCTGACCCTAACCCAAACCCCTACCCCCTACCCCCTTAACCCTACCCCTAACCCCTAACCCTAACCCCTTAACCCTAACCCTAAACCCGACCCTGACCCTTGACCCTAACCCCTAACCCGACCCTAAGCCCTACCCTAACCCTAACCCCTACCCCTCACCCTAACCCCTAACCTAAACCCTAAACCTAAACCCTAAACCTGACCCCTGACCCCTAACCCCAACCCCTAGCCCCCCTAACCCTAACCCTTAGCCCAAGCCCTAACCCCTAACCCGTAGCCCTAACCCCTAACCCTAAACCCTAACCCCTAAACCCAACCCTAACCCTAAACCCTAACCCCTAACCCTACCCCTAACCCCAAACCCTTATCCCTTAACCCTAACCCCTAAACCTTAAACCCTAACCCCTAAACCCTAAACCTAAACCCTAACCCTAAACCCTACCCCTAAACCCAAACCCTACCCCTAAACCCTAACCCCTTAACCCTAACCCTAACCCCTAACCCTAACCCCTAAACCTTAACCCTAACCCCTTACCCCTAACCCTAAACCCTAACCCTAGCCCTTAACCCTAACCCTAACCCCACCCCTAACCCTAACCCCCACCCTTAACCCTCACCCTCACCCTCACCCCTAACCCTAACCCCTAAACCCAAACCCTAACCCTGACCCTGACCCCTACCCCTAACACCCTAACCCTAAAACCCTAACCCTAAATCCTAAACCCTAACCCCGACCCTACCCCTAACCCCTAACCCCTTAACCCTAACCCCTAACCCTAACCCCTACCCCTAACAACCCCAACCCCTAACCCCCTCCCCCTCCCCCTCCCCCCTAACCCTACCCCTAAACTCCTAACCCCTTAACCCCTAACCCCTAACCCAACCCTAACCCTACCCCTAAACCCTACCCCTAACCCCCTGACCCTAACCCCTGACCCCTAACCCCTGACCCTCTGACCCTAACCCAAACCCCTAACCCCTACCCCCTAACCCTAACCCCTTAACCCTACCCCTAACCCCTAACCCTAACCCCTAACCCTAACCCTAAACCCGACCCTGACCCTTGACCCTAACCCCTAACCCGACCCTAACCCCTACCCCTCACCCTGACCCCTGACCCCTAACCCCTAGCCCCCCTAACCCTAACCCTTAGCCCTAGCCCTTAGCCCTAGCCCCTAACCCCTACCCCTGACCCCTACCCCTGACCCTAACACCCTAACCCTAAAACCCTAAACCCTAACCCCGACCCAACCCCTAACCCCTAACCCCTTAACCCTAACCCTGACCCCTGACCCTAACCCCTAAACCCCAACCCCTAAACCCTAACCCTGACCCCTAACCCTAACCTACCCCTAACCCTAACCCCTACCCTCACCCCCTAACCCTCTAACCCTAACCCTCTAACCCTCTAACCCTAACCCTCTAACTCTAACCCTACCCCTACCCCTAAACCCTAACCTCTAACCCTAAACCCTAATCCTTAACCCTAACCCTCTAACCCTACCCCTACCCCTAAACCCTAACCCTTAGCCCCTAACCCCTACCCCTAACCCCTTAACCCTAACCCCTTAACCCTAACCCTACCCCTAACCCCTTAACCCTAACCCCTAACCCTTACCCCTACCCCTAACCCCTTATCCCAAACCCCAAACCCTACCCCTAAACCCTAACCCCTACCCCTAACCCTAACAACCCCAACCCCTAACCCCCTCCCCCTCCCCCCTAACCCTACCCCTAAACTCCTAACCCCTTAACCCCTAACCCCTAACCCAACCCTAACCCTACCCCTACCCCCTAACCCTACCCCTAACCCCCTGACCCTAACCCCTGACCCCTAACCCTAACCCCTGACCCTAACCCAAACCCCTAACCCTAACCCCTACCCCCTAACCCCTTAACCCTACCCCTAACCCCTAACCCTAACCCCTTAACCCTAAACCTGACCCTGACCCTGACCCCGACCCTTGACCCTAACCCCTAACCCGACCCTAACCCCTACCCTAACCCTAACCCCTACCCCTCACCCTAACCCCTAACCTAAACCCTAAACCTGACCCCTGACCCCTAACCCCAACCCCTAGCCCCCCTAACCCTAACCCTTAGCCCTAGCCCTAACCCCTAACCCGTAGCCCTAACCCCTAACCCTAAACCCTAACCCCTAAACCCAACCCTAACCCTAAACCCTAACCCCTAACCCTACCCCTAACCCCAAACCCTTATCCCTTAACCCTAACCCTACCCCTAAACCCAAACCCTACCCCTAAACCCTAACCCCTTAACCCTAACCCCTTAACCCTAACCCTAACCCTAACCCCTAACCCTAAACCCTAACCCTAAACCCAAACCCTACCCCTAAACCCTAACCCCTTAACCCTAACCCCTAACCCTAACCCTTAACCCTAACCCCTTACCCCTAACCCTAAACCCTAACCCTAGCCCTTAACCCTAACCCTAACCCCACCCCTAAGCCTAACCACTAACCCCCACCCTTAACCCTCACCCTCACCCTCACCCCTAACCCTAACCCCTAAACCCAAACCCTAACCCTGACCCCTACCCCTAACACCCTAACCCTAAAACCCTAACCCTAAATCCTAAACCCTAACCCCGACCCTACCCCTAACCCCTAACCCCTAACCCTAACCCCTAACCCCTACCCCTAACAACCCCAACCCCTAACCCCCTCCCCCCTAACCCTACCCCTAAACTCCTAACCCCTTAACCCCTAACCCCTAACCCAACCCTAACCCTACCCCTAAACCCTACCCCTAACCCCCTGACCCTAACCCCTGACCCCTAACCCTAACCCCTGACCCTCTGACCCTAACCCCTAACCCAAACCCCTAACCTTAACCCCTACCCCCTAACCCTAAACCCTAACCCCTTAACCCTACCCCTAACCCCTAACCCTAACCCCTAACCCTAACCCCTTAACCCTAACCCTAAACCCGACCCTGACCCTTGACCCTAACCCGACCCTAACCCCTACCCCTCACCCTAACCCCTAACCTAAACCCTAAAACTAAACCCTAAACCTGACCCCTGACCCCTAACCCCAACCCCTAGCCCCCCTAACCCTAACCCTTAGCCCTAGCCCTAACCCCTAACCCTGACCCCTACCCCTGACCCCTACCCCTAACACCCTAACCCTAACACCCTAACCCTAAATCCTAAACCCTAACCCCGACCCTACCCCTAACCCCTTAACCCTAACCCTGACCCCAACCCCTAACCCTAACCTACCCCTAACCCTAACCCCTACCCTCACCCCCTCACCCTCTAACCCTAACCCTCTAACCCTAACCCTCTAACCCTAACCCTACCCCTACCCCTAAACCCTAACCTCTAACCCTAAACCCTAATCCTTAACCCTAACCCTCTAACCCTACCCCTACCCCTAAACCCTAACCCTAACCCCCTAACCCCTAACCCCTTAACCCCTACCCCTAACCCCTTAACCCTAACCCCTAACCCCTAACCCTAACCCCTTAACCCTAACCCTACCCCTAACCCCTTAACCCTACCCCTAACCCCTTAACCCTAACCCCTAACCCTTACCCCTACCCCTAACCCCTTATCCCAAACCCCAAACCCTAAACCCTAACCCCTACCCCTAAACCCTAAACTAAACCCTAACCCTAAACCCTTACCCCTAACCCTAAACCCCAACCCCTAACCCCAACCCCCAACCCTACCCCCAACCCTACCCCCAACCCTACCCCTAACCCCTAACCCTAAACCCTACCCCTAACCCCTAACCCCTACCCCTTACCCCTAACCCTCACCCCCAACCCCTAACCCTAACCCTAACCCTCTAACCCCCTAACCCTAACCCCCTAACCCTCACCCCCACCCCCACCCCAAACCCTAACCCCAACCCTACCCCTAACCCCCAACCCCAACCCCAAAGCCCAACCCTAAACCCTAACCCAACCCCTAACCCCTAACCTAAACCCAAACCCCTAACCCCAACACTAACCCCTACCCCATACCCCCAAACCCTACCCCTAACCCCCTAACCCCTAACCCTACCTCTAAACCCCTGACCCCCGACCCTAACGACCCTAACCCCTTACCCCTGACCCCCGGACCCTGACCCTACCCCTTGACCCTGACCCCTAACCCTAACCCCAACCCTACCCCTAACCCCTAACCTAAACCCTAATCCCTAACCCTAACCCTAACCCCAACCCTAACCCCTTAACCCTAACCCCTAACCCCTAAACCCCAACCCCTACCCCTACCCCTAACCCCCAACCCTACCCCTAACCCCTAACCCCTTAACCGTAAACCCTACCCCTAACCCCAAACCCCACCCCAAACCCCACCCCCAACCCCTAACCCTACCCCTAAACCCTAACCCCCTAAACCCTAACCCTTAACCCTAACCCCTAAGGCCTTAACCCTAAGCCCTAAGCCCTAAGCCTCTAACCCCTAACCCCAACCCCTAACCCTACCCCCTACCCCTACCCACCCTAACCCTAACCAGCCTAACCACCCTAACCCTAACAACCCTCACCCTAACAACCCTAACCCTAACAACCCTAACCCTAACAACCCTCACCCTAACAACCCTCACCCTAACCCCTTAACCCCTAACCCCTTAACCCCTAACCCTAAACACTTAACCCTAACCCTAAACACTTAACCCTAATCCTAACCCCTAACCCTAACCACCCTAAACCCTAACCACCCTAAACCCTAAACCCTAACCCTAACCCACACCCTAACCCCTAGCCCAAACCCTAAACCCTAAACCCTAACCCCTAGCCCTAACCCCTCACCCCAACCCCTACCCCCTACCCCCCTCACCCTAACCCTACCCCTAACCCCTCACCCCTAACCCCTCACCCCAACCCCTAAACCCCAACCCCTAAACCCTAAACCCCAACCCTAAACCCTGACCCCGACCCTAAACCCTAGCCCCTAACCCAAACCCTAAACCCTACCCCTAACCCCTAAGCCCTAACCCCAACCCTTCACCCCGACCCCTAACCCCTAAACCCCAACCCTAAACCCCAACAACGACCCTAAACCTTGACCCCTGACCCTAAACCCTAGCCCCTAACCCTACCCCTAGCCCCTAAGCCCTAGCCCTAACCCTCTAACCCCCTAACCCTAACCCTCTAACCCTCTAACCCTAACCCCCTAACCCTAACCCAAACCCCAACCCACCCTGACCCCTACCCCACTAACCCCCTAACGCTAACCCCAAGCCTAAGCCCTAAACCCTAACCGCTACCCTCACCCCCACCCCTAACCCAACCCTAACCTACCCTAACCCTAACCCTAACCCAAAACCTACCCTAACCCTAACCCCTACCCCTTAACCCTAAAGCCTAACCCTACCCTACCCCAACCTAACCCTACCCTAACCCTTACCCTCACCCCTAACCCTAAACTCCTAACCGTAACCCCTTAACCCTAACCCCTAACCCTAACCCACACCCTACCCCCTCACCCTCACCCAACCCTAACCATACCCCAACCCGAAACCGTTAACCCTACCCCTAAAGCCTAACGGTACCCCTAAACCCTAACCCTAACCCAACCCTAAACCCTTAACCCTAAACCAACCATACCCCAACCCTAAACCCTTACCCTAACCCCAACCCTACCCCAACCCCTTAGCCTTACTCTAAACCCTAACCCTCTAACCCTAAACCCTAAGAAAAGGTTACTCACCTTTGTAACCGGTGTTCTTCGAGATGTGTTGCTCATATCTATTCCAGTTAGGTGTGCGCGCGCGTGCACGGACGTTGGAAACTTTTACCCTAGCAGCTACCCGTCGGGCCGGCTGGGGAGCCCCCTGGAGTGGCGCCGAAATGGCGCTCTATATAGTACCCTGCCGGCCCGACCCCCCTCCAGTTCCTTCTTGCCGGCTACTCCGACAGTGGGGAAGGTGGGGGGGAATGGAATAGATATGAGCAACACATCTCGAAGAACACCGGTTACAAAGGTGAGTAACCTTTTCTTCTTCTTCGAGTGGTTGCTCATATCTATTCCAGTTAGGTGAATCGCAAGCCTTACCTTGGAGGTGGGTTCGGAGTTACGGTAAAGGAGCCTGAAGGATAGCCCTACCGAAGGCAGCATCATCACGGGAATGACGGTTGATGGCGTAGTGCGATGTAAAGGTGTGCACCGATGCCCAGGTTGCGGCCCTGCAGATCTCCTGAAGGGGGACGTTGGCCAGGAAAGCCGCCGAGGAAGCTTGCGCTCTCGTAGAGTGGGCTGTGACTGCTGGCGTCGGCACCCTCGCCAGGTTGTAGCAGGCACGGATGCAGGCTGTAATCCATGATGAAATGCGCTGCGAAGAGACCGGAGCGCCTTTCGAGCGTTCCACGAGAGCGACGAACAGCTGGGATGTCTTACGGAACGGCCTTGTGCGTTCTATGTAGAAGGCAAGTGCTCTTCTGACATCCAACGAATGTAGCCGTTGCTCTTTAGAGTTGGCATGCGGCTTAGGGAAGAAGACAGGTAGAAAAATGTCTTGTGACATGTGGAAGGGCGAGACCACCTTTGGAAGGAAGGACGGATGGGGTCGAAGTTGGACCTTGTCCTTATGAAAGATGGTATACGGAGGGTCACATAGGAGAGCCTTTAACTCGGATACCCTTCTGGCTGATGTGATAGCCACTAGAAACACAACCTTCCACGATAGATAGAGGAGGGAGCAGGAGGCCATTGGCTCAAAAGGAGGGCCTGTAAGTCGAGAGAGGACGAGATTGAGGTCCCATGCTGGAACAGGTGGCTTTATTGAAGGGTGAACCTTTTCCAAGCCCTTGAGGAAACGACGCACCATGGGGTGCGCGAATATTGAGTGGCCCTCTGTTCCTGGATGAAAAGCCGAGATGGCAGCAAGGTGGACCTTCAGGGATCCAAGTGCAAGGTGGCTGTCCTTGAGATGTAACATGTAATCCAGAATAGACGGCACGGAGGCAAGGTGTGGAGATATCTGCTGTTGGGCGCACCAGAGAGAGAACCTCTTCCACTTTGCCTCGTACGTGAGTCTTGTAGAGGGCTTACGGCTCTCAAGGAGTACTCGTCTAACTGGATCCGAGCAAGCCATCTCCGACCGGTTCAACCATGAATTCTCCACGCTGTCAGATGCAACGAGTGGAGGTCTGGATGGAGAAGACGACCGTAATCTTGGGAGATGAGATCATGGCTGATTGGGAGAGGAATGGGGGGCTGTATTGACAGGTCCATCAGGGTCGGGTACCAGCACTGCCGCGCCCAGGCAGGGGCTACCAGGATGACGTCCGCCTTGTCCCTGCGAATCTTGAGGATGACTTTGTGGATTAGCGGGAAAGGCAGGAACGCGTAGAGGAGATGACGTGACCACGAGATCGTGAAAGCGTCCGCAAGGGAGCCCGAGCCACGTCCTCTGAAGGAGCAGAAAATCGGGCACTTCCTGTTGGTTCGAGAGGCAAACAGGTCGAGCTGGGGAAAGCCCCAGGTGCGGAAGATTGAATGGATCACGTCTGGGTGTAGGGACCATTCGTGAACTAGGAAGCGTCTGCTCAGCTTGTCTGCCAGGACATTCTGGACTCCAGGGAGGTAAGACGCCTGGAGAGAGACAGAGTGGGCCAAGCAGAGGTCCCACAGGAGAAGGGCTTCGCGGCACAGCGGTGATGATCGAGCCCCGCCCTGCTTGTTCAGGTAGTACATGGCTGTTGTATTGTCCGTGAGAACCTCCATGCAGCGGCCCTGTAGGTGAGGCAGGAAAGCTTGGCATGCCAGATGAATTGCCCTGAGCTCCTTGATATTGATGTGGAGATCGAGCTCGTGCTGTAGCCACATGCCCTGCGTTGTTAATTGCCCGAGATGTGCACCCCAACCCATCGCCGATGCATCTGTCACTAGAGTTAGCGTGGGGAGGAGAGGCTGAAACGGGACTCCTTCGCGTAACGTCAGTGGGTCTAGCCACCACAACAGGGAGTCCAACGTGTGTGGCGGAATTGTGACGACCATGTCCAAGTTGTCTCGGTTGGGTCGATAGACAGAAGCCAGCCACGCTTGCAGTGGGCGAAGTCGTAAGTGGGCATGTTGGACCACGTACGTGCAGGACGCCATGTGGCCCAGCAACTGAAGGCATTGCCTTGTGGTCGTGGTTGGAAACCGACAGAGTGAAGTGATCAAGTCCACGATGGCGAGGCGACGAGCCTCTGGGAGGAACGCCCGAGCTCTGGTTGCGTCGAGGACCGTTCCGATGAATTGGATGGACTGAGTCGGTTTCAGCACTGACTTGCTGGTGTTTAGGATGATACCAAGATAAGAGAAGGTGTCCATGATCATCTGCACGTGTGCTTGCACCTGTTGACGGGACCGGCCTCACACTAGCCAGTCGTCGAGGTACGGGAACACGTGAACGTGGTGGCGGCGAAGAAACGCGGCTACTACTGCCATGCATTTCATAAAGACACGGGGAGCCGTACACAGGCCGAAAGGGAGCGCTGTGAACTGGTAGTGTGTCTTGCAGACGATGAACCGGCGGAAGCGTCTGTGGGCCGGTGTAATGGAGATATGGAAATATGCATCTTTCATATCGAGGGCGGCATACCAGTCCCCGGGGTCCAGAGAGGGGATGATGGTGGCCAGGGAGACCATGCGGAACTTCAGGTTGACGATGTATTTGTTGAGGTTCCTCAGGTCCAGAATGGGTCGTAGACCCCCCTTGGCCTTGGGGACAAGGAAGTAGCGGGAGTAGAAACCCTTTCACCTGAATTCGTGAGGCACCTCCTCCACAGCTCCTAGTTCGAGGAGCGCTTGTACCTCTCGATAGAGGAGTTGCTCGTGAGAAGGGTCCCTGAAGAGGGATGGAGAGGGGGGGTGGGAAGGAGGGGTAGAGTGGAAGTGGATAGAATATCCCGCCTCTACCGTCCGTAGGACCCACCGGTCTGATGTAATACGGGACCAGGCATGGTAGAATCGGGACAGACGATCCAGAAAGGGTAGAGAGGTAGGACTGTGCGGGAAAGGTAGGCCGTCCTCGAAAGTCCCATCAAAATGGACGCTTAGCGCCCTGCGATGGCTTCTGTTGGCCTCTGTTTTGTCCCTGGGGAGGGCGGGTAGGCTTGCGGCGAGCAAAACTGGTTCTGCGTCGGGAGAAGTCCTGACGTGGTCGAGGGGGGAAGGAGAGCTGTTGGAATGGCTGGGGTTTGAATGGCTTCCTGAGCGTCGCCACGGTATGCATCCCCAAGGACTTAATGGTGTTTCTTGTGTCCTTGAGGTTATGCAGCCGGGAGTCAGTCAGATCGGCAAACAGACCCTTGCCATCAAAGGGGAGGTCCTGGATAGTGTTCTGGACCTCCGCTGGCAGACCTGATGACTGCAGCCATGCGCTCCTTCGCATAGAAATGCCCATTGCCAGCGTCCGGGCTGCCGCATCAGCCGAGTCCAGGGCGCCTTGTAGGGAGGTACGGGCCACCAACTTGCCCTCGTCAGCCATGGCCTTGAGTTCCGTTTTGGACTCTGGTGTAAGTTGGTCCTCAAACTTCATTACAGCTGACCAGGCGTTGTGGGCATACCTGCTAAGGATTGCTAGTTGGTTGGCGATCCTTAGGGAAAGTCCTGCGGTGGAATATACCTTTCTCCCAAAGAGGTCAAGGCGCTTGGAGTCTTTGGATTTGGGAGCTGGACCTTGTTGCCCGTGCCTCTCCTTGGCGTTAACAGCGTCCACCACGAGGGAACAAGGTGCAGGGTGGGTGAAGAGATACTCAAACCCCTTGTTTGGAACAAAGTATTTTCTCTCTACCCCTCTAGGTGTTGGGGGGATAGAGGAAGGGGTTTGCCAGAGTGCCGTAGCATTGCCGCGGATGGTTTTATTCATCGGCAAAGCAACTCTGGAGGGACCTTCTGCTTCAGAATTTCATCCACCATAGGGTCGTCCTTCTCCTCCACCACCTCCTCTATGGACAGGTTCATGCTAAGAGCCACCCTCCGGAGTAGCTCTTGCAGGACCTTAAAATCCATAGGCGGAGGCGCGGATGATGATGTTCCCGCCACGGCTTCATCGGGTGAGGAGGAGGAGGTTGTGAGAGGGAGGGGAGGTTCAGGTAGGTCATCCCGCTCAAGGGTGGGTGGATCCTGCTAAGGCGGGGAAGGCGCCGCCCTTTACACCGGGGTTGGGTCGCCGGGTGCAGCCTCCTCTACAGGTGGGCGGGTGATGGTCGCCACTGGAGGGTGGGTATGCACCACCGGATAGGGAGGCAGAGGTGCACCTTGGGCCTCATGGTATGCCCAGGGTGTCCAGAACGGCCACTGGGGCTGCCAGGCAGCCGGCAGGTCTCGCACTGGGGCCAGTGGAGTTGCCTCGGGTGTCTTTGATGGCCTGGCCGAACTGGCAGACGATGGGTCACGGGACGGCCAAGGTGGGGCGGTGCGTGATGTTGGGTGGTCCCTGGAAGGTTTAAAGCGTGAAGAGTGTGAATCACGTGACCTTGATCGGGACCGTGAGCGGTACTGCACCCTCTCGTCACGGTACCGTGGAGACTCGCGGTGCCGTGGTGGAGTTCGGCGTCGCGGGGAGGTGTCTCTGCGCGAAGTGTTCCGGCGTCGCGGAGTGTCCCGGTGCCGTGGGGACGCGTCTCGGCGCGGGGTGTCCCGGTGCCGTGGGGACGCGTCTCGGCGCGGGGTGTCCCGGTGCCGTGGGGACGCGTCTCGGCGCGGGGTGTCCCGGTGCCGCGGTGAAAACCCGTGTTGTCGTTCGGGCTGGCGACGAGGAGAGTCCCGGCGCCGTGGAGAGTCCCGGTGCCGTGGGGATTCAGACCGGCGCGGCAGGTCTTGACGCCGAGATGGGAGCTCACGTTGTGGTGAAGCTCGGCGTCGAGATGTTTCTCGACGCATTGAATCCCTACGGTGCGGCAATTCTTGACGCCTGGATTGGCTCCGGCGTCTTGTCTCCGCCGAGGGTCGGGCCCGAGGTGGAGAGCGGTGTCGGGAAGGCGTCGCGCTCATCCTGGACACCGAGCGGGACCATGATCTGGCAGACGAGGAAGACCTCGAGCGTGAGCGGCTCCGAGGTTCCGGGCGGCGAGACCCGCACCGCGAGTCAGACCGGCGTCGTGAGTCGGACCGATACACCATACGGTGCCGGGACTCCAAACGGCGCCGGGACTCAGAGCGGCTAGGCAGAGACGGGCTCCACCTGACGAAGAGAGGGAAGAGCATCTTTGGAAGCAGGCTGGCCAACCTAGTGAGGAGGGCTTTAAACTAGGTTCACCGGGGGAAGGAGACCAAAGCCCCGAGGTAAGTGGGGAAGTGGGATACCGGGAGGAAGCACAAGTAGGTGAGTGCAAGAGGGGAGGGCTCCTGCCCCATACTGGGACAGCAGGACAATCGGTGAGTTATCTTAAATGCCTACACACAAATGCAAGAAGCCTGGGGAACAAGCAGGGAGAACTGGAAGTCCTGGCACAGTCAAGGAATTATGACGTAATTGGAATAACAGAGACTTGGTGGGATAACTCACACGATTGGAGTACTGTCATGGATGGATATAAACTGTTCAGGAAGGATAGGCAGGGCAGAAAAGGTGGGGGAGTTGCGTTGTATGTAAGAGAGCAGTATGACTGCTCAGAGCTCCAGTATGAAACTGCAGAAAAACCTGAGAGTCTCTGGATTAAATTGAGAAGTGTGAGCAACAAGGGTAATGTCGTGGTGGGAGTCTGCTACAGACCACCAGACCAGGGGGATGAGGTGGACGAGGCTTTCTTCCAGCAACTAACAGAAGTTACTAGATCACAGGCCCTGGTTCTCATGGGTGACTTTAATCACCCCGACATCTGCTGGGAGAGCAATACAGCGGTCCACAGACAATCCAGGAAGTTTTTGGAAAGTGTAGGGGACAATTTCCTGGTGCAAGTGCTGGAGGAACCAACTAGGGGAAAAGCTCTTCTTGACCTGCTGCTCACAAACAGGGAAGAAATAGTAGAGGAAGCAATAGTGGATGGGAACCTGGGAGGCAGTGACCATGAGATGGTCGAGTTCAGGATCCTGACACAAGGAAGAAAGGAGAGCAGTAGAATACAGAGCCTGGACTTCAGAAAAGCAGACTTTGACTCCCTCAGGGAACTGATGGGCAAGGTCCCCTGGGAGAATAACATGAGGGGGAAAGGAGTCGAGGAAAGCTGGCTGTATTTTAAAGAATCCTTATTGAGGTTGCAGGAACAAACCATCCCGATGTGTAGAAAGAAAAGTAAATATGGCAGGCGACCAGCTTGGCTTAACAGTGAAATCCTTGCTCGTCTTAAACACAAAAAAGCAGCTTACAAGAAGTGGAAGATTGGACAAATGACCAGGGAGGAGTATAAAAATATTGTTCAGGCATGCAGGAGTGAAATTAGGAAGGCCAAATCACACTTGGAGTTGCAGCTAGCCGAAGATGTTAGGAGTAACAAGAAGGGTTTCTTCAGGTATGTTAGCAACAAGAAGAAAGTCAAGGAACGTGTGGGCCCCTTGCTGAATGAGGGAGGGAACCTTGTGACAGAGGATGTGGAGAAAGCTAGTGTACTCAATGCTTTTTTTGCCTCTGTCTTCACAGACAAGGGCAGCTCCCAGATGGCTGCACTCCGCAGCACGGTATGGGGAGGAGGTGACCAGCCCTCTGTGGAGAAAGAAGTAGTTCGGGACTATTTAGAAAAGCTGGACGAACACAAGTCCATGGGGCCGGATGCACTGCATCCGAGGGTGCTAAAGGAGTTGGCCGATGTGATTGCAGAGCCATTGGCCATTATCTTTGACAAATCATGGCAATCGGGGGAGGTCCCGGATGACTGGAAAAAAGCGAATGTAGTGCCCATCTTTAAAAAAGGGAAGAAGGAAGATCCGGGGAACTACAGGCCAGTCAGTCTCACCTCAATCCCTGGAAAAATCATGGAACAGGTCCTCAAGGAATCAATTTTGAACCACTTAAAGGAGGGGAAAGTGATCAGAAACAGTCAGCATGGATTCACCAAGGGCAAGTCATGCCTGACTAACCTAATTGCCTTCTATGATGAGATAACTGGCTCTGTGGATGAGGGGAAAGCAGTGGATGTGCTATTTCTTGACTTTAGCAAAGCTTTTGATACAGTCTCGCACAGCGTTCTTGCCAGCAAGTTAAAGAAGTATGGGCTGGATGAATGGACGGTAAGGTGGATAGAAAACTGGCTGGATGGTCGTGCTCAACGGGTAGTGATCAATGGCTCCATGTCTAGTTGGCAGCCGGTATCAAGTGGAGTGCCCCAAGGGTCGGTGCTGGGGCCGGTTTTGTTCAATATCTTCATCAACGACCTGGAGGATGGTGTGGACTGCACCCTTAGCAAGTTTGCAGATGACACTAAACTGGGAGGAGTGGTTGATACGCTGGAGGGTAGGGATAGGATACAGAGGGACCTAGACAAATTAGAGGATTGGGCCAAAAGAAATCTGATGAGGTTCAACAAGGACAAGTGCAGAGTCCTGCACTTAGGACGGAAGAATCCCATGCACTGCTACAGACTAGGGACCGAATGGCTGGGCAGCAGTTCTGCAGAAAAGGACCTAGGGGTTACAGTGGACGAAAAGCTGAATATGAGTCAACAGTGTGCCCTTGTTGCCAAGAAGGCTAACGGCATTTTGGGCTGTATAAGTAGGGGCATTTCCAGCAGATCGAGGGACGTGATTATTCCCCTCTATTCGGCACTGGTGAGGCCTCATTTGGAGTACTGTGTCCAGTTTTGGGCCCCACACTACAAGAAGGATGTGGATAAATTGGAAAGAGTCCAACGGAGGGCAACCAAAATGATTAGGGGGCTGGAGCACATGACTTATGAGGAGAGGCTGAGGGAACTGAGATTGTTTAGCCTGCAGAAGAGAAGAGAAGAGTGAGGGGGGATTTGATAGCTGCTTTCAACTACCTAAAAGGGGGTTCCAAAGAGGATGGATCTAGACTGTTCTCAGTGGTAGAAGATGACAGAACAAGGAGTAATGGTCTCAAGTTGCAGAGGGGGAGGTTTCGGTTGGATATTAGGAAAAACTTTTTCACTAGTAGGGTGGTGAAGCACTGGAATGGGTTACCTAGGGAGGTGGTGGAGTCTCCTTCCTTGGAGGTTTTTAAGGTCAGGCTTGACAAAGCCCTGGCTGGGATGATCTAGTTGGGGTTGGTCCTGCTTTGAGCAGGGGGTTGGACTAGATGACCTCCTGAGGTCCCTTCCAACCCTGAGATTCTATGATTCTATGAGGCTGTAGCTGAGCTGACGGTCCGAGGAGCGTCGGCTTGCCTCTGGAGATGACCGGGGGCCGTGCCTGGATTGCTGCCGGCACGGGAGACGCCGTCATCTCGATTAAGCCCCTCGCAGCCTCGAAGGTGTCCGGCATCGAGGGTGCGATCACGACATCGGGGCATGGGGGTGTCTGCGGGCGCGGGCTGACGCTCCTATGCTCCGGGACAGCGGGGCCAGGTGGTGCCGCAGCCATGTCCGGTGCCTTGCGTCCGGAAGGAGAAAAGGAGCGGTGCCGGGGGCGGCCCCGGGTTCCCGACGGTGCCCGGCCCCGAGGCGGGCGGGAGTCCTTCCGCAGTGCCGCAGCCGGCGCCGATGGAGGTGCGCTGCGCACCGAGACGCTAGAGCCCGCACCTTGAGCGGGGCAGAGTGCCGCCTCCATCAGCAACTGTCTTAGGCGGATCTCTCTCTCCTTCCTGGTGCGGGGCTTGAAGGACTTACACAGCTTGCATTTGTCCGCTGTGTGAGACTCACCCAGACACCGAAGACAGGAGTCGTGGGGGTCCCCGGTGGGCATGGGCCTCTTACAGGATCCACACGACTTGAATCCCTGAGAAGGCATGCCCTATGCCCGGAGGGCTCGGGAGGAGCCCGGTAACAGTAGAGAAAACTACTACTAGTAAGCTACAACTAAACTACACTAATTACTATAACAATGAGAACTATTTACACTAAATACAATGAAAACACACGGATAGCTAGGGAGTAGTGGAGCACTTGCGAACAAGAGACCACTGTTCCAAGGACCGTCACGGGCGGTAAGAAGGAACTGGAGGGGGGTCGGGCCGGCAGGGTACTATATAGAGCACCATTTCGGCGCCACTCCAGGGGGCTCCCCAGCCGGCCCGACGGGTAGCTGCTAGGGTAAAAGTTTCCGACGTCCGTGCACGCGCGCGCACACCTAACTGGAATAGATATGAGCAACCACTCGAAGAAGAACCAACCCTAACCCTAACCCCAAACACTAAACCCTAATCCTAAACCCTGCCCCTGCCCCTCTAACCCTAAACCCCAACCCTAACCTGACCCTCCCCTAACCTTAAACGCTAAACCCTAACCCTTACCCTAACCCCTAAACCTAACCCAGACCCCGACTCCTCCCTAACCCTAAACCCGACCCTTAACCCCTAACCCGACCCTTAACCCCTAACCCTACCCCTAAAACCCTAACCCTAACCCTGACCCTAAACCCTAACCCCAACCCTCACCCCAACTCCTAACCCTAAACCCTTACCCACCCTAACCCTAACCCCTAACTCTGAACCCGAAACCATAAACCTACCCCTAAACCCTAACCCTACCCCTCTAACCCTAAGCCCCAACCCTAACCCCCAACCCCAACCCTAACCCAACCCTAAGCCCCAACCCAACCCTAAACCCCAGCCCTAAAACCCAACCCAACCCTAAGACCCAACCCTAACCTCCTACCCAACCCTAACCCAACCCTTGACCCTGACCTCCACCCTAACCCAAAATCAACCCCTAACCCTTACCTTAACTCTAAACCTAACCCTGAACCCCACCCCTGACCCCCGACCCCTAACTCTACCCAACACTGACATTAACCCTTAATCCTAAACCTACCCCTAAACTGGGTTTTTCTTTTTAAGGGGTGGTTGTGGCTGCATCTCCAAAATGACTTAAAATTTGGATTGCTCACCTCAGCCATCACTCCCAGGAGGCACACCAGGTTTCAAGGTAATCTTTATTAATCATAACCAGTAAGAGACAAAAATCTACCTTTTAAATTCAAGTATTAATATTACAAATCTGATTTAATCAGCTGAGTAGAGAAAATATGTTACAAAAGTGTTTCAATCACAAGTCTGTAATGGATGCATTTGATTTAGTTTTAAGAAAGACCCTGAGCCAACTGCCTCCAGAGTTTCTCTCAAACACGGGTTAAAAAAGGCTCCAAGTTAGTCTCCCCCCCCACCGCCCTTCCCCTTTTAACTTTTATAAAATCTCAGTGGCTGGAGGGCAATTAGAATGAAGATTTAATCATAAGCAAACAGATGGACTTGATCCTCACTAAGGAGACCTGGGGATGGATGGGCAGCCCTGGACCTAAAGTTACGTATATCACTTTGTCCTGTAACTGGGATTCATCAGAAAAAAGTGTTTCACCTGCTTCTGAGTGCAGCAACAAGGGATTATGCAAGCACTGCTCCTGGGAACACAGAACAGCCACAGATGCTTAGAAACCTTTAATAGATCTTCAATGTTAATCAGCCAGAACCTAGCTATTTTCTCTAATGTACACCCTAAGAGGCATTCAGGAATCTAGGAGCCTAGTCTTTAAAGCAAACTCTGCACTGAGCTTCCGCATAACTTCTGCATGGCTCAGCCCACACTGTTCTTTTTTAGTAGATCCATAGTTTTCTTTCACATATTTTGCAAATGGTGTTAGCTGTACTCTAGCAGGAGTACCATCCTTCCGTGTGGGTTGGCACAGGACTAACTGTCCTTTACAGAGTGCACACACAAAGCGTTCTGTGTCTAGTGACTTGGAATGGCGCCCAATCCTAAAATAAAACAAAAGTCAATGTAGTGCCCCAGTTCGGAGACACCTTGGAATAATAGCTCAAAGGCGCACATTGTTCACATTCTGATCAAGTTTACAAGAACTCTGACACCTAAAGATAATCTAAATGGCAACATTAGTATTCCCCCGCTGATCATTTTAGCAGGAATATTCAGTTAGTGATTTTTATCATGCAATCTCAGATCACTGCCCACATTTTCCTGCCAAAAAGCCTGAAACATCCCTTATCCAGCTGCCAAGGCGGAACGTTCTGTTTCTTCCTGATAACGTGCTATTGTGTTGTATAACCCTAACCTTAACCCCAGGTTGGGGTTGTTGTATCACCATTATGTGATGGTAATACAAAGTTTAACAAAACATTAAAAAAATATATGAACAGAGTAAAAGCAAGTTCAGTTGAATACCAAAACAAACAACAAGGAATTCAGTGATATTCATGTTAATTTTTAGTTCAATTAAAAAAACCCTCTAATTTTTAAGTTTACATGAAGCTGTGCAGAACTTCAGTTTGCCACACTGAAGTATTGCAGAAGCTAAGGGCCCTGCTGTTGAATTTGTTCCCCACAATACATATTCTAGATCTCAGATCAATCTTCTTTAAACATCCCAGTGGTCCTACCAGCTCCGTATCACTTACAATGGGATAAACAGAAGTTTTGACAATCCCAATGAGCAGCTAAATTTTTCTGCTTGTGTTTCAAATATGTTTCTTGGTAAAAGGTGAGATCATAGTGCATCAGAGCACCTGCATTACACTCCTAATAGAGAAGTAGGGAGAGATCCGAGTAGTCTCATAACATGAACCTGAATTTAATAACATAAGAACATAAGAAAGGCCATACTGGGTCAGACCAAAGGTCCATCCAGCCCAGTATCCTGTCCACCGACAGTGGCCAATGCCAGGTGACCCAGAGTGAGTGGACCCAACAGGTAATGATCAAGTGATCTCTCTCCTGCCATCCATCACCCTCCTCTGACAAACAGAGGCTAAGGACACCCTTCCTTACCCATCCTGGCTAATAGCCATTAATGGACTTAACCAGAAGAGGGAAAATGAGGCAATAAAAAAAATAGTTCAGTTCATAGAGGTGAGACCTTTAGTTCTCAAAGTGCTTTAAGAGTTAAAGGGCTAAGCTTAACTTGTGGACACGCTGAAAACAAAGTTAACAGATGACAAAAGGCAAGTAAATATTACTCACGTGGTTTTGCACAGAGAACACTTATAAGTGAACTTGTATTTAATCTCATAGCTGTGGCATTGTGTCACCACTGGCAGCTCTGGATGAACCACAGTTGATTTGTTAGCATAGAATCTCCAAAACTGCCCATGGCCATCTCGAATTCCATTGATTACCCAAGTGGCTGCATGGCAAATCTCATGGATCAATGTGTCTCGAAGCCGGTCTTGGGGAAGGCAGGAGAGAAGACAAATTAAGAACACTGCCATTAAAAAGTTAGGTCTGTCATTCTTCATTGGCTTTATTAGTGTTTGCAAGTACCAGACACAGCCCTGGAGACTGAAAAGATGCCACATGGACAACACTAGTGCAAGCTTCCCTACACAATGCCACTATTCTGGCCCAAGTCTGAGAAGGTAATTTGGTTTCCATAGACTCATAGACTTTAAGGTCAGAAGGGACCATTATGATCATCTAGTCTGACCTCCTGCACAATGCAGGCCACAGAATCTCACCCACCCACTCCTGGAATAATCCTCTCACCTATGTCTCAGCTATTGAAGTCCTCAAATCATGGTTTAAAGACTTCAAGATGCAGAGAATCCTCCGGTAAGTGACCTGTGCCCCATGCTGCAGAGGAAGGCAAAAAACCTCCAGGGCCTCTGCCAATCTACCCCGGAGGAAAATTCCTTCCCGACCCCAAATATGGCGATCAGCTGAACCCCGAGCATGTGGGCAAGACTCACCAGCCAGACACCCAGGAAAAAGTTCTCTGTAGTAACTTCTAACATCCCATCATTGACCATTGGTCCTATTTACCACTGATGGCAATTAATTGACCTTTGACTAAGATCATGTTATCCCATCAAACCATCTCCTCCATAAACGTATCTAGCTTAATCTTGAAGCCAGATAGGTCTTTTGCCCCCACTGCTTCCCTTGGAAAGCTGTTCCAGAACTTCACTCCTCTGATGGTTAGAAACCTTCATCTAATTTCAAGTCTAAACTTCCTGATGGCCAGTTTATATCCATTTGTTCTTGTGTCCACATTGGTACTGAGCTTAAATAATTCCTCTCCCTCCCTGGTATTTATCCCTCTGATATATTTAAAGAGAGCAATCATATCTCCCCTCAGCCTTCTTTTGGTTAAGGTAAACAAACCAAGCTCCTTGAGTCTCCTTTCATACGACAGGTTTTCCATTCCTCGGATCATTCTAGTGGTCCTTCTTTGTACCTGTTCCAGTTTGAATTCATCCTTCTTAAACATGGGAGACCAGAACTGCACACAGTATTCCAAATGAGGTAATAATGTCCATGTCTTTAATAATTCTGAGACTAATTGTAATGAGAGTCACTTGTGTTGTGGTCTCTGTTTTTAAAACCACATTAAACACAGGAGCCAGCAAGTAAATGTCAGATGACAAATTCTGATTGCTACTGACTGTGACACAGTGGCCCATTGGTGTTTCACTACTCTGTCAGCAACTCTTGTCAGGCCTGACATACTCACTACATCTAACCCACTGTTGTCATTATATATACCCAAAAGGTGGCATGTAATATATTGATGGAAAGCTAAAAGCTCACTGATCATTAATATTCTTACATGGTGTATTACTCTTGGGGGAATTCTGTGCCACTGCACAATGCTGAATTTTGCAGAATTCCGTTTCCCCTACAGAATTGGGGCTGCAGAGCTGGTGGCCATCACTAGGCGATGCTGGACTCTGCAGAGCCCAGCTTGCAGTGAGCGGAGCTGGAGGGTGGGTGGGCTGGAGGTTGCACGCTCTGCTTGATCCTCATTCTCCCGGGGACAGGAGGGGGCCCAGGAGATCCAGCTCTGCCAAAGGGTGAGGAAGGGCAGGGCTGCACCGTCCCGCATTCCCTGGCAGGACAGTAAAGAATCTTGGGGGATTAAAGGCTCTTGGGGAGCTGGTGTCTGGGCCGGGGGCTGCTCTGTGATTGGGATCTGGGGAGAGGGAGTGGTGGTGTCTGGGCTCTGAGTATGCTTCATGGCTGGGATCTTCAGGGAGGGAGGTGCTGGTGTCTGGGCCGGGAGGTGCCCCGCAAATGGGCTCTAGGAGAAGGTGAGTGCTGGTATCTGGGCTGGGGGGGTGGTCTGTGGCTGGCATCGCGGGGGTGGGGGGGCAAGGGAGTGCAGGTGTCTAGGCTCTGGGAGCTCCACACAGCTCCCTTCAGCAGCCCCCAACTGGAACTGGGTTATCATAGGGGTTTCTTTAACTCTCTACTTCTGGGGGAATCTTTTTTGCTATTCTCTGTATTGTTGACAGGTATTTAGAAATAAATTACCAAAATATTTGAAACTGGAGTGATTATATTGTGTTATTTTGACAAATAAAATATGCAGAATTTTAAAATATTATGTGCAGAATTTTTATTTTTTTGGCACAGGATTTCCCCAGGAGTAGTGTGTATATGGGGTGTTCAAAGAGTTATGGATATATTTTAGAATTATGGTTTTAAAATGTGTTTGGCAAGCAATGCATAATCCCCATCTGCCCTCAACAAAGGAGTGTATAGTTGTTTGTCATCAGGTTGAGATAATGAAGGTGCATTTAGATAAAAGATCAACAAAGCTATCAATTTAGTGAGTGGGAGAGACAGCCTCTTATGGGGGTCTGCCCCTCAAATGATAAGCAATTGAATCAAATGATTGTATACGATATTGCTGTATTATAAAAAGCGTATTGAGTAATGTCTTTTTTGAAAGCCTGTGACATAATGATGACTAATAGCATTGGGAAATGTCTGCATTAGCACTATATGAGGAATTGTGGATACTCACTGATATTATGCTTTAATGGCTGTGACCAAACACAGGGAGAAACAGTTTTCCCCCCAGATAGGAGGGAAGGGAGTATCTACACATCTCCAATTAAATTAAGCAAGATGTGACCAAAAACAATGGAAACCCTATTTACATGTGAGTCAGCAAGGGGATGGGAGGTCCACAGGCAGGAAAAAACATCATGAGATTATCCCGAGTCTGGTGACAAAACAGTGAGTTTGGGAAGATATACGGAGAGAAGAAGCAGCCATCTTGGCATCCATCACTGGACATATGAAAGGGGCCAGAGCTCTTGCAAACTGAGTCCTTCAGCCAAGGGGGTTAAAGTCTCTGAGGAGTGAATACAGTATACATTACTCCTGAGGACATTCTGCACCAAAAAAATTAAAATTCTGCATACAATATTTTAAAATTCTGCAAATTGTATTTGTTAAATAAATGTGGAGGCTCAGCATGGCATTGGAGAGCACAGGCCACTGGCTGCAGAGGTGGGAGATCACTGTGCAGCCCCCCCCCCCCAAGACACGGACTCAGTGGGGAGGCTGCACCCAACCTTGAAACAGCGCAAGGATTGGGAGTGCCCCAGAAACATCCCAGGGCCTTGCCCCTCCGAGCGAGGTGCACCAGGTGCGGGCAGGTAGGATCCAAGTGTGGAGGGGATCCAGGTGTGAGTTGAAAGGGTTTTGTGTGGGGCAATCTGGGTTTGAGCGGCTCAATGGGGGATCCAGGTGCTTGGGGGAGGGGGGAGGAGTCTGGATGCACAGGCTTGTTGGGGGGTTCTTGGTGCAACAGTAATGGGACTCTGCAGGGGGGTACAGCTGAAGATGGTTGGGGTTCAGTGGGGGTGGGGGGGTCGGTGTGGGGTCCAGATGCTGGGGGAGTGGGGCTCAGTGGGGTGGCTCATCGGGGTGGTCCAGGTGTAGTGGGGCTCATTGTGGGGGTTCTGAGTGCGGGGTGTGTGTGGGGAGGTTGGGGGGTTTGGCAGGAGGGTTTGCAGAGTTTCCAGAACGAGATGATGAGAGCTTGGATAAAAGTTTTAGCTGTGTGGATGGATAGGAAAGGTTGCATCTTAGAGCTGTTATGCAGAAAGAATAAATATTCTTTCCCCTTATTTAATATTCAATATCCTCTTTCCCTTACCTGCAGAGTCACAAACTTTCTCTGAGAGCTCTATTCGAGCATACCGTTGTAACTCAGGACTTTTTGTTTGTCCAGTTACGCAGTACCCTGCTGTCTTCCGCATCTTTTTGTTCCAGATGATTTCCATTTTCTCTGGCAACTGATAAAAAAAAAAAAAAAAGGAAACAGTGCATTTGAACCATGCAGGGGTATGCGCAGGAATTTAAATTTGACTCTTTTTGGAGGGGCACGTTCTGTGCCCCTGCTGAGGCCTGGGGCTGGAGGAGCTGTCAGCTCCTGTTGCGGCCTCGGAGCTTGTTCCCCCCACATCCCAGGAAGCCCCTGATTATTATTGGGGGGGTCTGTGTCCCTGCTTGCCCCTCCATCCACACCCCCTGGAAACCACATCACTGCCAACTCATTCACTTCCTCAGGTCCTTAAACTTCTGTCCTTGTGTGTGTGTACCACCATAGCCCTTCACAACACACCTTGGTGGGAAAGGACACCTTTGTTCATACCCTTGACACAGAGACAGTGAGAAGTTAGATCTGAGAAACTCATTTTGCCTTCTTTACCTCTCCTTAAAGGCTGAAGAACTTCACTATCTTTAGAATATAAAACAGCCACACAATAGTAATATTCTTTAAAAAGTTTTATTAAAAGCAGAGAAAATGGTAGTAAACCAAAAAAGAACTGTTTGCATTATACCGCTTAAGTAACGGAATACAGAGAAAAGAAGGAAAATCTCACATCTCTAGAAATCAAGTCCTTATATAACCTCCCTGCCCTGGTTAGCTCGACAATCTCTTTCTCAGGTATTCAGAGAGAGATGTCTCCATCCCCTCTCTCACACAACCTGCTTATCAAGATCTCTGATGTAGGACTGTATCCCCTATTTTCCAAAAAAATTCTCTGAACACGCAATGGGGGTTGAACCCTTCCCCAGGATATTGTCTAAGGAGGTATTAAATGTCCTTCACTGATGCTTAATAGCTGTCTTTCAAATACACCGCACCCTCGCTAGAACGCGGGGTTTGGGAGCCATGCGTGGTACCGTGTTAACGAGACGGGGGGCGGTATCATGGATCCCAATGTAAACAATTCATTTTGGGATCCGTGCTCGCCCCCACGCTAATACCAAATTCACGCTATAGTGGCGCACGGTTTAGCAGGGGTCTCCTGTACGTAGCTACCAAATTCAAGTGGAGCCCTTTATAAGATCATTTGACCTACCTGTCCCCCGTTTATCCAGACCTCTTTTTAAAATCTCATAAATTTTCCCTTACCATGAAGTGTAACTTCTTCTAATCCTATCAAACCACTTAATCTCTGATCCCTTGTTGCTCCAAAATAGCAGCAGAAAGGAACCATCACTTTCAGGATTCTAGTACTGCTGGTATGCTTAGTGCACATCTTTACTGCACAGTTAACGAACTCTTGCCTGGTTTTTAGTCCAAACTTCTCTACCATCCACACAGGAAAAAATTTTGATCTGAATTTGGAGGGGCTTTAAATGCAGGATAGTTTATACAGGTAGAGGTATAGGTTAAAACGTAGGCTTCCCTTTCACTTGCCCTGGACCCCGTCCATTCTGCAGCTAGGATGCAGGCAAAAATCACTCAAGATAGTTTCCCAATATCCTTCCCACAGTTCTCCATGAAGGACAGACAAGTTCTGGTAATTGACTGGGAAAAGTCTCCTAGAGCATCTCAGTACAGAGAACCATACACACGAGTGAGTGCAGAAACAGTGAGGACTCAGTAAGGTGAGTCTGGCTTTTCTGTCGAAATGCTGGGGTAGGCTAACCCAAGTGCCAATCATCTGGGTAACCTGTGCAGTTAGAGAGCCTACAGCAACAGCAATTCCCAAACTGTAATCCAGGCAAGCACTTGCTTCTGGTCTGCAGATAGCTGGCTGATCAATTGGTGCTGGGCTCTTTGGTTCCAGTTTCTTGTACAGGAGTAGGAGCCAGCTTAAGATGCGTCAATTAGGGTCCACTGCTACACAAGAGTAAGAGAAGCATTCCAATGCAAAGAGGGCTATACAACTATCTAGACATATAAGAATCAGAAGGATCCATAAGGGACCAGATTCATCCAAGACATCTAAAATCAATTTTCCATATAAGCAACAGATATAGTTACTTAGGGACGTTACATGATTATGAATGGGAAGGGAGTTTGTATCCTTGCAGTAATGAATGGATCAGGAGGTCTTTCTCCACAAGACTATTAAGAACTCACACTGAGAAAGTCTGATAACTCCCAGAGTCAATCTATGATAAATCCCTTTTTAAAACCCTCACATTTTCAACCTGATTCAAATAGAAGCACCTTGTTACAAGGCTGAGCTTCATCCCAGTTAGTGAGCTAGAAAGAAAGGGCAATGGTTTCACAGAGAAAGCTAGTTAGCAGGATAACAGTGATTTTATTGTCCAGAAATGTGGTTACAAAAGCTACCTTTTGCTCAAAGATGGTGTTGTTATAAAGAGTGTAGAGCTTCTGTGTCAACTCATCCTTCTTTTTCCTGAAATTTTTCACATATTGGGATGCTGGGTTTGACAGCTCTTGTAAGAAACAGCCTGACACTCCACACAGATTCCACCTGCATGAAAAGCAGCAGCAAAAAAAAGCACATTTGTTGTCACAGAAGTCTTATGAAAAAGAATGGTTACTTACCTTATAGTAACTATGGTTCTTTGAGAAGTCTTTGTGGATCCCATTCTAGGTGTGCATGTTCCCCAGGCATGTGAGATTAGAATCTTTTGACCAGCAGTCAGTCATGCCTGCACCATGTATGTCCTTATACCCCACACCTAAGGGCATAAAGGACAGGGCAGCTGCAACCATCACTCAGTTCCCTTGCTAATTCAGAATCCCAGCTAATGAGGACTCTGAAAAAGTGGGGATGAAGGGCTGGTTGTGAGATCCAAACGGACGATAATACCTCAGAAGAAAAAATACTACAAGTTAAGTAATTGATTTGAAGGTGGGTCCTTCACAGCAAAGGAGAGTGTCCTAGTCACTGGGCTATGGGGTAGTGTGGGCTGGGTCTCAATCTCTCCTGTTGAAATTGTTTCGCTTTTTATAAATAAATAGTCCTTGGAGCAGGGACTAGGGTCTCCTGCATTCTAGCTACAAGGAATGAGACTTTCCACAACAAGTGGGAAAGGGAACAAGAAGCTAGAGGCTCAAAGGGTGGGCCCATGAGCCTGGGTGAGGACAAGGTGGAGGTCCCATTAGGGGACCAGGTCCCAGACCGGCCGAAAGAGTCTTTCAGGGCCTTTCAGGAATCTGAGAGTCATCTCATGCGAAAATACCGATCAACCCTGGACGCAGGGATGGAAGGCCGATATGGCTGGCAGATGACTCTTGATCGAAGAGAAGGCAAGGCCCTGGTACTTTAAGTGACGCAGGTAATCCAGAATGGACTGCAGAGATGACTGGGTCAGGGAGATATTCCGTTCTGACACCCAGCAGGAGAATCACTTCCACTTTGCCAGGTAAGTTGCTCTGGTGGAGGGCTTTTTGCTCTCCAAGAGCACGTACTGTACCTGACTAGAGCAGGCTTGTTCCTCTGGATTCAGCCATGCACCATCCAAGCTGTGAGGTAGAGAGAGATGAGGTTCAGGTGCAGCAACCGACAGTGATCCTGCGAGAGTAGGTCCGGGCAGCTAGGAAGTGCCCACGGGGCTGCTACGGCTAAGTCCATGAGCATGCTGAACCAATGCCGGCGAGGCAAGCTGTGGCGATAATAATGATTCGTGCCTTGCCCCTCTTGATTTTTAAGAGGGCCTTGCTGATGAGCAGAATTGGCAGGAAGGCATACATCAGGTCTCCTGACCAAGACAGGAGAAAGGCATCGGAAAGTGAGCCTCTGCCGAGACCTTGCAGAGAGCAGAACTGATGACACTTTCTGTTCTGTCTGGTGGTGAACAGGTCCACTTGGGAAGCTCCCCACTTCAGGAAGAGCATCCTGACAACCTCCGAGTGAAGGGAACACTTGTGGTGAGAGAAGAAGGACCTGCTGAGGTGATCCGCTAACGTGTTCAGGACGTCAGGGAGGTGCGAGACTTCCAGGTGGAGCGCATGTTGGATGCAGAAGTCTCACAGATGAAGGGCACCCTGGCACAGAGCCAACGAACTAGCTCCCCCTTGCCTGTTGACAACACCTGCATCACCCAACCGGACAGTTGGGGAAGGAACACTTTGCAAGTCAGGCAGATGGCTCTGAGTTCCCTGATGTTTATATGTAGTGCAAGCTCCTCTCACGACCTTAGCCCAAGTCTGCAGTGTACTGAAATGTACTCCCCAACTGAGGTCGGACGCATCCAATATCAGGGAAACCGTAAGTTGTGGGCTCACAAACTAGCACACCCTCCAACACTAGAACTGGATCAGACCACCACTGCAAAAAGGTAAGTACTCACGGTGGGATCATGAGGAGTTTGTCCAGGTGATGGCTGGCCGGGAGGTAGACCGACACCAGCCACATCTGGAGAGGACATAGTCAGAGCCTCATGTGCCAAACAACATACATGCATGCAGCCACATGCCCCAATAGTCCGAGACAGACCTAGGCAGTGGTGAACAGATGGGCAGTGATGCTGGTGATCAGATTTGACATTGCCCTGAACCTGGCCTCTGGCAAGAATGTTCTGGCTCGGGTAGAGTAAGGACCACTCCAATAAACTCTATCCTTTGAACCGGAACCAATGTTGATTTTTGTTAGTTTATCAACAGGCCCAGAGCTTGACAGGTGGCTCGCAACGTTGCAACGCTGTGCTGGATGTTGACTCTGGAGTGGCCCTTGATGAGCCAGTCGTCAAGGTACGGGTAGATCTGGATATCCTGACATCTGAAGTAGGCCACCACTATTGACATGCACTTCGTAAACACCCTTGGTGCCGTTGCCAGGCCAAAAGGGAGCACTGCGAATTGATAGTGGGCAATCCCAACCATGAATCGTAGGAACCTTCTGTGTCCGTGAAATATCGATATGTGAAAATAAGAGTCTTTCAGATTGAGGGCGGCGTACCAGTCTCCTGGATCCAGGGAAGGAATGATGGAGGTCAGAGAGACCATGAGGAACTTCAACTTCTTGAGATACCTGTTGAGGTTTCGCGGGTTGAGAATGGGACATAGACCCACCAAAGAGAAATTGCTGAGCTACAGTTTATTTGCAAATTTGACACCATCAGCTCAGGATTAAACTAAGATTGTGAACGGCTAGCCAACTACAAAAACAGTTTCTCCTCTCTTGGTGTTCACACCTCCAGATCAGCTGCTAGCAGTGGACCTCATCCTCCCTGATTGCATTAACCTTGTTATCTCAAACCTGATTCTTGCCTGCATATTTATACCTGCCTCTGGAAATTTCTACCACATGCGTCTGACGAAGTGGGTCTTCGCCCATGAAAGCCTATGCTCCAATATATCTGTTAGTCTATAAGGTGCCACAAGACTCTTTGTCGCTCTTGCAGATCCAGACTGACACGGCTACCCCTCTGATACTTGATAGCATGAACACTGATGCCCCGTCCTAAAAAATGAGTGGTAAGAAGGAAGTAAAGATGGCAGCAGTCCGGCAGCTCCCCCTTAAAACCCTCGGTGTGAAGCACAAAGAGTGGGGGTGCCCAAGCAGACGAAACAGACACTCCTAGGGAAAAAATCTCCAGTCCTAGGCACATAGAGTACATGTGCAAACCTGTAGTGCACTACACAGAGGATCAAGCACTTGAAGAACAAGTATGATCCTGCGTTAGTGAGAAACTAAATAAACTCAATCTGTTTAGTTTATCCAAGAGAAGATTAAGAAAACTCTCATAGATAGCTCTTTAATCTAAAGGGAAAAGGCAGAACAAGGGTTAGAAGATAAACCTAGACAAATTCGGACTAGAAATAAAGGGTCTATTTTTTTTTTAAATAAACAGTGTGATTAACCAGTGGAAGAACATACCTTACTACAGATTCTCCATTACTTGAAGCTTTTCTACTTAAGACTGGATATCTTTCTAAAAGATAAACTATATAGCTCAAACAGAAATTATAGAATTGGTAGAGAGTTTACTGTGTGAGATTCTTTGGCGTGTGTTATGCAGGTCAGACTAGCAGATCATAATGATCCCTTTACACTTTAAAAATCTATACGTAAGTTCCAATATCATTATATAAATCAAATGGCATGTCAGCACCTAAAATACTTTCTTCAGTTTCAGTTACCCTACCTCCAAAGGGAAACAGCAAAAAGAGGCAGTTCAGAGACAGGTGACAAAATTATTAGAGGTGTGAAAAGACTTCCATTTCAGGTCAGACTGAAAATATTAGGGTTGTTTAGAGAACAGGCAATAAGAGGGAGTATAACAGAGGTATATAAATGAATGCTACAGAGAAGGTAATAAGGTGCACTTGTTTACCCTCTCTCAATGCATGAACAGAGGGAAGTTCAGTGCATTTAAAACCTATAAAAACAAACATTTTTTTAAAAACACAATGCACAAGTAATTTGTTGAACTCAATGCCACAAGATTGAGACAAAGTTTAGTATGTTCATAGAAAGTATTAAACATTTCTATGAACTGAAAACCCCACAGATGCAATGGTGCCACAAGTTTGCCTTGGAATGGAGGCTCCCACAGCACTGAGGAAAAGATGGTTTCAGAAAAAGCCTTTCAGAATCTGACCCCCAGATCCTATCAGAGAGTGGTCAGGGTTCAGCAATGATGATGGTTCAAGTTATTCAACACCCTTTCTTTCAGAGCTCTTGAAAGGCATGCAGTAGCCAGAGACTCAAGGGACCATCTTTAGGGCTACGTGTTTGTCATGGAGGTCGTGGAAGTCACGGATTCCGGGGCCAGCTGCTTGGGTAGCCCTGGGGTCAGCCACACCGGCTGCTGCTGGAGTGGCCCTGGGGCCAGCTCCACCGGCTGCTGTTCTGGTGGCCCCGGGCACCGCCTGAGCAGCGGCCGATGTGGCTGGCCCCAGGGACTGCCTGAGCAGCTGGTGCCATGGGCCCCCCTAGGGCTCGTCCTCCCAGCTGCTGGTGCCTTAGCGGTATCTGTAGGGTCGGCTGTGGCATCCCCTTGAGTCCCGCACTCATGTATTGGTATATTAGGCACCGCCAACCCTATGCCCTCTCAGTTCCTTCTTGCTGACAACTCTGACAGAGGGGCAGGAGGGCGGGTAATGGAATGGACATGAGCAACACATCTCAAAGAAAAAAATTATGAAAGTTAGGTAACTGTTTTTTCTTCGAGTGCTTACTCACGTCGATTCCATTCTAAATGACTCACAAACAGTATCCCTGGAGGTGGGCTCGGAGTTCACGGTCGTGTGGCTTGCAACACTGCCTTACTGAAGCCAGCATTGTCTTGGGCCTGCACGGTAGGTGCATAATGAGACGTAAATGCATGGATGGATGACGAGGTAGCGGACCTGCAGATATCTTGAATAGGCACTTGGACCAGGAATGCCACCACCGAGGCTTGCACCCTAGTCAAGTGGGTGGTTACAATTGTTGGTGGAGGCACTTTCGCCAGATCATAGCAGAAACGGATGCAGAAAGTGATCCAGGATGAAATTCTCTGGGCAGACACTGGAAGACCTTTCGTCCGCTCCGCCACGAACAAGTGTGTCGGCTTACAGAACGGCTTGGTCCTTTCGATGTAAAACGCCAGGGTATCCTGATGTCCAGAGAGTACAATTTGCATTCCTCTTCCGACTTACGAGGTTTCGGAAAGAAAAAAGGAGAGAACTGCTAACCACTTGCTAGGCAAGGGGAAAAAGGTGCTCTGACCAACTGTCAGGGGCGGTAAGAAGGAACTGAGAGGGCGTAGGCCCGGTGGCACCTAATATACCGACGCATGAGTGCAGCACTCCAGAGGGCACCGCTGCGACCCTACTGATACCGCTAAGGCAAAAATCTCTGACAACTGTGCATGTGGGCACGCATGTACCTGGAATGGCATCAACATGAGCAAGCACTCAAAGAAGAACAAGCTTTGTAATTTTATGTTAACTGCAGAGCAAGCACTTTTGTAGCCTGACAAATTTCCAGAGTGCTAATCTACATGACAGCAGTGCTTTGCCTCTAACCTCACCAGCATTTCCTGACCCATTTGTTATACTCATAAGAGACAGTAAAAGATGGAGAAGAGAAAGACCAACCTTTCCTCTGTATCTGATGAATGTACACAATAGACTGATTTGCTCTTAGGAACCTTCAGAGAAGGCATTTCTTTAGATGAAGAGGATTCTGACTTTGGTGTCACGATTCTCTCTTTCTTAACAGAGTGTAGTGCACTGTCACAGGGAGGCTTGAAGTTTCCCAGTTCTGCAAGTACAAACCAAAAGATTAAACAACCAATTTAACCAAATATCATGAAGTTCCACCAACGAATACAGAATATAGAGACTGGCAACAGGACCACAAACCACTACACCGTAAACTGTGCATTCCTCACTCAATATGCCCACCTTCAGAGGTGTCTGGGTATATTCATAAGATTGCATTCAAAACAACGAAGTAGTTTATTGGTTGACAAACATGATATAACTGTCTCAAAAACTAGAGCTTTTCTACTATTGCCAAAAATATTACTTGATATATTTATATTCTTTAGAAAAATTACTTCAGTATCGGAAAAATCTTCTTTGATCTGCAGAACATTAACACATTTCAAATCAGATGCAAAAAACAGTTTGTAATCTCCCCCCCCCCCTCCCCCACAACACCCACCATTAAAATGGAGTTAGGACAAAAGCAGGCATCAGAAACTTAAAAATAATAGACAACAGACGTAATTATCCCAAAACCAAGTGTTATAGACCCAGGAAATTCTGATTAAAAGTTACACTTAACAGTAAACCAAACATGTTATGATATGGAAGTGCACAGGTAAGGCACTCATACAATCTGAATTCTGACCTCTAGAGAAGCCATGGAATAACAATGTGATTATGTTTAAGACATTTTTGGAAGAAAAGAGCATCTTTGGAAGCAGGCTGGCCAACCTAGTGAGGAGGGCTTTAAACTAGGTTCACCGGGGGAAGGAGACCAAAGCCCCGAGGTAAGTGGGGAAGTGGGATACCGGGAGGAATCACAAGTAGGTGAGTGCAAGAGGGGAGGGCTCCTGCCCCATACTGGGACAGCAGGGCGATCGGTGAGTTATCTTAAATGCCTATACACAAATGCAAGAAGCCTGGGGAACAAGCAGGGAGAACTGGAAGTCCTGGCACAGTCAAGGAATTATGATGTAATTGGAATAACAGAGACTTGGTGGGATAACTCACACGATTGGAGTACTGTCATGGATGGATATAAACTGTTCAGGAAGGATAGGCAGGGCAGAAAAGGTGGGGGAGTTGCGTTGTATGTAAGAGAGCAGTATGACTGCTCAGAGCTCCAGTATGAAACTGCAGAAAAACCTGAGAGTCTCTGGATCAAATTGAGAAGTGTGAGCAACAAGGGTAATGTCGTGGTGGGAGTCTGCTACAGACCACCAGACCAGGCGGATGAGGTGGACGAGGCTTTCTTCCAGCAACTAACAGAAGTTACTAGATCACAGGCCCTGGTTCTCATGGGTGACTTTAATCACCCCGACATCTGCTGGGAGAGCAATACAGCGGTCCACAGACAATCCAGGAAGTTTTTGGAAAGTGTAGGGGACAATTTCCTGGTGCAAGTGCTGGAGGAACCAACTAGGGGAAAAGCTCTTCTTGACCTGCTGCTCACAAACAGGGAAGAAATAGTAGAGGAAGCAATAGTGGATGGGAACCTGGGAGGCAGTGACCATGAGATGGTCGAGTTCAGGATCCTGACACAAGGAAGAAAGGAGAACAGTAGAATACAGAGCCTGGACTTCAGAAAAGCAGACTTTGACTCCCTCAGGGAACTGATGGGCAAGGTCCCCTGGGAGAATAACATGAGTGGGAAAGGAGTCGAGGAAAGCTGGCTGTATTTTAAAGAAACCTTATTGAGGTTGCAGGAACAAACCATCCCGATGTGTAGAAAGAAAAGTAAATATGGCAGGCGACCAGCTTGGCTTAACAGTGAAATCCTTGCTCGTCTTAAACACAAAAAAGCAGCTTACAAGAAGTGGAAGATTGGACAAATGACCAGGGAGGAGTATAAAAATATTGTTCAGGCATGCAGGAGTGAAATTAGGAAGGCCAAATCACACTTGGAGTTGCAGCTAGCTGGAGATGTTAGGAGTAACAAGAAGGGTTTCTTCAGGTATGTTAGCAACAAGAAGAAAGTCAAGGAACGTGTGGGCCCCTTGCTGAATGAGGGAGGGAACCTTGTGACAGAGGATGCGGAGAAAGCTAGTGTACTCAATGCTTTTTTTGCCTCTGTCTTCACAGACAAGGGCAGCTCCCAGATGGCTGCACTCCGCAGCACGGTATGGGGAGGAGGTGACCAGCCCTCTGTGGAGAAAGAAGTAGTTCGGGACTATTTAGAAAAGCTGGACGAACACAAGTCCATGGGGCCGGATGCACTGCATCCGAGGGTACTAAAGGAGTTGGCCGATGTGATTACAGAGCCATTGGCCATTATCTTTGACAAATCATGGCAATCGGGGGAGGTCCCGGATGACTGGAAAAAAGCTAATGTAGTGCCCATCTTTAAAAAAGGGAAGGAGGAAGATCCGGGGAACTACAGGCCAGTCAGTCTCACCTCAATCCCTGGAAAAATCATGGAACAGGTCCTCAAGGAATCAATTTTGAACCACTCAAAGGAGGGGAAAGTGATCAGGAACAGTCAGCATGGATTCACCAAGGGCAAGTCATGCCTGACTAACCTAATTGCCTTCTATGATGAGATAACTGGCTCTGTGGATGAGGGGAAAGCAGTGGATGTGCTATTTCTTGACTTTAGCAAAGCTTTTGATACAGTCTCCCACAGAGTTCTTGCCAGCAAGTTAAAGAAGTATGGGCTGGATGAATGGACGGTAAGGTGGATAGAAAACTGGCTGGATGGTCGTGCTCAACGGGTAGTGATCAATGGCTCCATGTCTAGTTGGCAGCCGGTATCAAGTGGAGTGCCCCAAGGGTCGGTGCTGGGGCCGGTTTTGTTCAATATCTTCATCAACGACCTGGAGGATGGTGTGGACTGCACCCTTAGCAAGTTTGCAGATGACACTAAACTGGGAGGAGTGGTTGATACGCTGGAGGGTAGGGATAGGATACAGAGGGACCTAGACAAATTAGAGGATTGGGCCAAAAGAAATCTGATGAGGTTCAACAAGGACAAGTGCAGAGTCCTGCACTTAGGACGGAAGAATCCCATGCACTGCTACAGACTAGGGACCAAATGGCTGGGCAGCAGTTCTGCAGAAAAGGACCTAGGGGTTACAGTGGACGAAAAGCTGAATATGAGTCAACAGTGTGCCCTTGTTGCCAAGAAGGCTAACGGCATTTTGGGCTGTATAAGTAGGGGCATTTCCAGCAGATCGAGGGATGTGATTATTCCCCTCTATTCGGCACTGGTGAGGCCTCATTTGGAGTACTGTGTCCAGTTTTGGGCCCCACACTACAAGAAGGATGTGGATAAATTGGAAAGAGTCCAACGGAGGGCAACCAAAATGATTAGGGGGCTGGAGCACATGACTTATGAGGAGAGGCTGAGGGAACTGAGATTGTTTAGCCTGCAGAAGAGAAGAGTGAGGGGGGATTTGATAGCTGCTTTCAACTACCTAAAAGGGGGTTCCAAAGAGGATGGATCTAGACTGTTCTCAGTGGTAGAAGATGACAGAACAAGGAGTAATGGTCTCAAGTTGCAGAGGGGGAGGTTTAGGTTGGATATTAGGAAAAACTTTTTCACTAGTAGGGTGGTGAAGCACTGGAATGGGTTACCTAGGGAGGTGGTGGAATCTCCTTCCTTAGAGGTTTTTAAGGTCAGGCTTGACAAAGCCCTGGCTGGGATGATCTAGTTGGGGTTGGTCCTGCTTTGAGCAGGGGGTTGGACTAGATGACCTCCTGAGGTCCCTTCCAACCCTGAGATTCTATGATTCTATGATTCTATGATTTTAGAGCTTGTGATGCCAGATTAGATGAAAAATGGTTGCTTACCTTACAGCAGGGATTATGTATTCCACTCTTGGTGCGCATATGCTCATGTGCTTGATTTCAGATTCTTTTGTCCAGCAGTAGCCATTGGGTCTGTCCCTGTGCCCTGAGTGTCTTCATGTCTCCTACACCCACAGGCATAAAGGGCAGAGTGAAGTCAGTTGTGTCAGTTGCTTTGCCCAATACAGGATTTAGAAGGTATAGGACTTTGCAGAAGCATGAAAAAAAGGGCAGGTTGTGGAATACACATGGACAACCTCTTGAAGAACAATAGTTACTGTAAGGAGAGTAACTTTTTCTTTCTGAGTGCTTGTCCACATATATTCCATTCTTGCAAGCAGTGACTGATATAAAGGCGGTGGTCGCTCAGATCTACTTAAATAAGGATTGCAACACAGCTCTACCAAAATGGGCATCAGATCTAGATGCCTCTTAAAAAGAATAATGTTTAGTAACTGGATGTGCTGATCCCCAAGATGCTGCTTTACAAATTTCAGAGACCTGAAGAAGAGATCTGTGAAAGGAAAGGAAAGGAAAGGAAAAAGTCCTGAATTTTTTTCTGATTACCCTTAGAATCAGAGGGATTAGAGGATATGCATACATCACCCCTGGAGTCCACAGTATGAAGACTGCATCTGCTCAAGATACGGGGGTTCCAATCCCCTCTCAAACAAAGATTTGACACGGTTCTTTTTCATGGCAAACATGTTTATCTTTGGATGACCCTAGTCACAAAATACTGATCACTGTCAGAAAACTGTCTGAGGATCCAACAATATATATTGTAATCCTAGCAGATAGAGAGTTATGACTGTTACTTGCTCAAGTTTCACAGGTGAATCACCTCCTGGCATAAAGGAGAAATCTAGCTAATCCCTGTCTAAGTAAACATACCTGTGATAATGCCTGCCATTATTGTAACTGTCTTCCTTTCATTCAACGCAAGACATGTCACACATGCCAGGTAGACTGCTCTGAGTTCTAATATGTTGATGTACAGGTGACTGTCTTCACACGCCCACAGTCCTTAGCCCTTGTGATGGTTCAAATAAGCGCCCTATCCCTTACTGAAAGCATCTGTTACTAATATGTTTTTGGATTGTTCCATTTTCTCCAGCTCTTTCTCACAAACTGCATCTGGGTTCTTCCACCAATTTAACAATAATAGGACTTCTTGTGGAATCTGAACTGGCATGTCTAGGTGATGTCTCCTTAGGCAACAGGTGGGATTTCAACCACCCTTGAAAATAATGGAGGCACAGTCTGGCATACTGAATCACAAATGTGTAGAGACCATGTGGCCTAACATTCTTATCATCTGTGGGTTTCTCGGACTGATTTGTGGTCTGACACAGTGTCAAATTTGATTCAGGTAGAGTTTGTGAAGAGTTACAAAGGGATCTCACAAAACTGGGTGACTGGGCAACACAATGGTGATGAAATTCAATGTTGATAAATGCAAAGTAATGCACATTGGAAAACATAATCCCAATTAACCGTATAAAATGATGGGGTCTAAATTAGCTGTTAGGAACTGTTACCACTCAAGAAAGATCTTGGAGTCATTGAGGATAGTTCTCTGAAAACAGCCACGCAATGTGCAGTGGCAGCCAAAAAAGCCAGAGATCTCCAAGTTCCATTACTTATTCTCTGCAGTGTCCAAAGGGGAAGCCCTCAGCACCAGGGCTCCTTTTGATGTCAGAGCCCATGGAGGGGCAGACAGTCAAGTTGGTACCGGTGGATGTGAGCTGTGCTAAAAAGTAGTAGCATAGATGGAGGCTCTGGCTCCAACAGGCAGGATGGTACCAGACAAGGTCCTTCTTGGTGTCCCCTTAGGAGGAGGGGGCCTGGTTTTTCTGAGGCCCAGAGATCATCATACAAAAGGAACGTGGCTGGTACTAGGGAGCTAAGTGGAGTGCTCCATCATAGGCTGGCAAGGCTTCAGAGACAGTACGGAGAGTGGTTCGTGCACTCCGTAGGAATGCAGGCAAGGAGTCTGGTACCAGGGACTGAGCCAAGGTATAATCTGAATGGTGCTTGTGGCTGCATCCCAAGGATCCAGATGTCTTAGAGGAATCCCTGCTTCTTGAGTCCTTCTTACACCCAGTGGGGTCTCTTCCGGTATTGACTTTGGAGCTGACTGGTGTCTGCTAGATGAACCCTCTGTGACAAAGTTCCTCCTCTACCTTGGTGAGTCCTGCGCTTATTGGCGGATTTTGATCGCCTCAGAGATCTTCCCCTCTGGTAGAACCCACAGTCAAATTCCTCCTGTGTCTGATCAGGAGTTGGGAGGTTTGGGGGGAACCCGGGCCCACCCTCTGCTCCGGGTTCCAGCCCAGGGCCCTGTGGATTGCAGTTGTCTATAGGGTTTCCTGTAACAGCTGCTGACAGCTACAACTCCCTGGGCTACTTCCCCACGGCCTCCTCCCAACACCTTCTTTACGCTTACTGCAGGACCTTCCTCCTGATGGTCTGCTGATGCTTGTACTCCTCAGTCCTTCAACTCTTCTCCCTCTCAACTCCTTGTGTGCCTCTTGCTCCGAGCTCCTCGCACGCCACACCACAAACTAAAGTGAGCTCCTTTTTAAACCCAGGTGCCCTGATTAGCCTGCCTGTCTTAATTGATTCTAGCAGGTTCTTCTTAATTGGCTCCAGGTGTCCTAATTAGCCTGCCTGCCTTAAATTGGTTCCAGAAAGTTCCTGTTTGTTCTAATGCAGCCCCTGCTCTGGTCACTCAGGGAACAGAAAACTATTAATCCAATGGCCAGTATATTTGCCTTCTATGAGATTTCTGTATCCCACTTGTCTGGGTCTGTCACACCTCATAACCTCATGTCAGTACCGATGTATTCTTAAATTCCGACTTTGGCAGTGACCTCCCCTACATCCTGGAGTCTGTCTCCAGGGAATGAGTCTCTGACCCTTAGAATGTGACTCCAAAGCAGCTCTATAAGTCTATATTTGACAAGATCGAAGGCATCAGCATGGCCTAAACTGAGGTTGGGAAGGAATTTGGACCCTGCAGTTCTCAGTGAGCATGCCATAAGAAGGAGCTTCAGCCTAATATCCCTCAGCTTGCAAGATCTGTTCTTAAAAGTTCCTGCAGACCTTGAACTTAGATGTAACGTGGGACTTTGAGCTGGAATGAACATTGCGGAGAGGGAAAGACCCGTGGCAAGTCTGACAAAGATGAAAGCCTGGAGTCTTTGGCATAACCTGAGCAAGAAAGCTTGCGGATAGAACAACTGAGGGCAAAAGACCCTGGCCACAGAAAAGAAGTTTGAGGGGGATAATCGCCCAAAAGCACACATGTTCTTAGGAAATCAAAAGTAAACAAATAAAACAGAATAAAACTAAATTAAAACTAGAATAAGTAAAACTAAAAAGGACTAAAGCTATGAATGCAGCAGGCATCACTCTGGAACGTCTTGACCAGAGGGCAGTGGAGAAGAAGCTGCAGTGCCAGTGGGTTTCGCCTGCCTACATGACCTCACACGGAAGCACAAGGAGGTGTAGTGCACAGTACAGACCTAGACACTGCTAGCTAAAACCCCCAATTGAGCATGCACATCCAAGGATGAAGCATCCATAAGGACGTATTTTAACTTTTTCTTTGTGAAAGACCATAAATTGGGGGATCCAGCCAGAAGAGTCTGCAGCTCTCTCACTCACTTAATAGATATAATAGCTAACAATAAAGCTGTCTTAACTAAGCGATGAAAACAAGGAACATTCTCCTTCCTTGGGTTCAAACGGAGGTTTAATGACTAAGTAGTATTACATTGGACTTTAATCTAGGTGTGGGTTCTTTAAGTCAAGGATTCATTAACCCCTTCAAGAATCTTTTTACTATTTCATGGCTAAATGAAGTCTTTGCTCAATTAAGCTGTGAGAGCGGGAGATGGCTGAGAGATGTACTTTTACTGACAATATGAGAGAGACCCAGGAATTTAAAATGAACTATGTACTCAGGTATAGAGTGAACAGCAGCTGAAGCTGGGCTATGTTAATGGTGGGTGCCCACAAAGAACATTTTCCACTTATGATCATCATAAAGGCAAGTTGACTGTTTCCTGAAGTTTAATAGAATCCCCTGTACTTTCCCACCACTCCCACAAACAGACCAGATCCAGATCTGTCAAAGTCCTATGAAGTGGAGTCTAGAGAGCCTAGAAATACAACCTCGTCTAGGTCAATAGGTCTGGAATTGCAGAGAGAGACTGATAAATCCTTTGTGATAGGAACAGAAGATCTGAGAACTACTGTTATCTCATTCAGCCCCCCCAAATTAGAATAATTTTGGCTTGGTCTTGTTTGATTTTCCTAAGAACTCTATGAATTAGAGGAATTGTGTGTAGAACAAAGAAGTCTTGCTCCCTATTCTAAAAGAAAACACATTCAAGATGAACTGATTGCCTGTCCTATTTTGGAGCTCAACATTTGGAGATGTGTCTTGTTGCAAACAGGTCTGTTTCTAGATACATCCATAGTAAGTGTATGTTTGCTACCAAGTTCTGGAGCAATTACTTCTGCTGATCATGTACGTCTCTGCTCATCAATCTGCAAGTATGTAGGCAGAAAGCTATAGAATCAATTTAGTGTACTATGCACTACTCCCACAGAACTATAACCTTTCTGTTCATCTGGCTAAAATGTGGTCCCCCCAGCTTGCTCTTGTGAAATATTGTAGTAGTATTATCAGTAATTACTTGAACCGCTCTGAATAGAAATACTAACTACATCCGAAGATTTGACAAGCTCTTCCAGTTGACAAATAAAGGAGACCGTTCCCTCAGTACCTGAGAGCGTAGCAGATCCAAACAGACCATGCTGGAGCAAGAAGTTTAACTTGAACTATTTTGGGAGAAGGCTCCTTTTGTGGCTGCCTTTCTTCAGCCCTTTTAAATTCATGGTAATACCTAAGAGAAGGACAATATGACCGCATTGCTCACGGTGGTACCTCCAATCTTGCCAGTATCATCTAGAGAATTCCCCATCTTGGCCCCTGGGTAAGAGAGGCTGATCTTGTATGCCATTTGGCTTTATCTGTTAACTTTAAGGGTACATTGCAGATATCTATTTTAAGGGCTTTTGAAGAGGAGAGGGTATAGATTTGCCTTTGAAACAAAAGCATCTTAGAACACAGAATAGCTGCAGAATTATAACTCTAAATAACTGTATAGCTTAACACCTGATCTTTAATATTTGACTGCTCTAACTTAAAGGAGATTAATTATCATGTAAATGAATTTTGTATGTCAATTCCTGTCATATGCGTAGGAAACTCATTTTTATTTTTTTAGTTAGCTTTGATTTTGTTGAAAGTTTAAAATTAAATTCCAAATTAAAAATCTATTACTGAAGCTTAAAATTTATTATAACTATGAAAATAATGGACTAAAATAAAGAATTTTAGTTCCTTGATCATTTAAATTTAGGGGAACTACAATTCTCAGAATGCTCATTTAATTGATATGTCTGAACATTCTGCAAAAGAGAGTCATAAGTGCTGTATATGTCAGAAGTGCAACACATTTTTAAAACTATGCAGTTAATATTGCCAGCCATTTGCACAAGATACTTCATGAATAAACATGATTAGGAATACAGAAATAAAGAATGAATTCTCCTACCTGTTGTGGCTGATTGGGATACAGTGGTTTTGTTTGAAGTTAAACTTGGAGTCAGTGGTATGCTTCGCTTCTTTATCCGCTCTATTAAAGATTCAAATTCATCCTCTGAGCTGTCTGGCTCTAATGCTGCACTATGTCGTAGTGCCAAGGTCTGTGTGTTGGTCCCTGCACACTCTTCCGAATCTCTTTCTTTCCCATCAAGAGATGAATTTGGACTATATTTGGAAATATCAAATTCTTTCTGTTTTTGTGAAGGAGTTTGCTGTATGTGATGCAGGTTGTCCTTCAAGCCCCTCGCTTCAATTTCTTGGCAGTATTCAGAACATGTACTTTTTATGAAAACAGAATCATCATCTTTACTGTCACATAAAATCTCTGGATACAGCCATTCCTGAGAGTAAGTGATTTCCTTTCTAGAAGTCACTGGCTTCTTCTGGGTCTGAACATTCTTCACTGCTACAATTCAAAAAGAAAAATTAAAACTCTTTAGAGACTTCAGCATTTATGTTTTAATGTAAGTTAATCAGATCCTTTGGAAAACATGAAAACACCAGGCAGAGAAAGGTATCTTAGCAACTTCCTCCAACCCATGCTCATTCATACCCAGGATACTTTCCAATTGCACCGCAGATGATAAACAATCAAAAAGGTATATATGTGGGGTCTACACTGTGCCAGCAAAAGGGGTTTAAGTCAGTCTGATACAAGATATGAATAGCTAGAGAACACTTTATTACAGCCACTCTTTCTGATAAAAGAAAGCTTACGCAGTTATGCACACAAGAATTTGTATTTAGATGATTATATGGTCAATTTTATTTCTTAAATATGCAGCATGTGAAAGGGCATTGAAGGGAAATGAGAGAAGACTTGACTTTGGCAGCTGGATTTTCTTATAAGTAAAATATTCAAATATGGAAAGGACTTTAAAGAGTACCACAAGTGAAGATATTGATATCCCAGTGTTAAAACTAGCATAACAGGAAGGAAGAGGAAAAAGGGAAGGATCATATGGAAGAATGGAAAATTGAGAATGAGGAAGGAGAGAATTAATCCAGTGAAAAGCAAACAGAATTTAACCTGTCCTGTTATCTTACCCTAAAAGGGACCAAACTTTTCCAAAGCTATTTCTGTGCTTTTCCTAAAGAATAATTGTGAGCTCTGAACAATAAGCATTCTTTCTTCACCCAGCTAAAACTCTTGTCCCCTCTTTGTTCCTGGCTGGCTACTTACCCTTCTTGCTTGTCTCATTCTTTCTTGTAAAATCGGAGAAGTAGTTTTCCTTGGAGTCAATGATGATTTCATTCAAACTGTTGACAAACAAATAAAATGAGGCAAAGGAAGCCAGGAATGATTTTTGTCTTTGATATATGTAAAGCTGACAATAAAGCAGCCTGGTACAGTGTTCTAATTTATTCACTGGAAACATCCATTACCACCGAAGAACTCTCTCAATGTAACTTTTCGTTGTCAGTTACATTTTGTCAGTATTTTATCATTAAACTTCTGAGCAAAAGACAGAACTCCATTTCAAGAGATGAGAACATGCTTGCAAACTAAGTTCAGATATTGAAATAGACCATTATCATTTTATCCAGTAACAAGAATGAGGGATACAGAAGGGAACCATAAAGACAGAATTTATAAAATTCTACTTAGAAATCACACTGTTGACCCAAAAGGTTGCCTTTAATGTGAATGTAGCACTTGTGAAAGATGCAAAGCTGTCAGTACTGTTAAATCGTCAATCCATGAAAATCCACAGAGTAAAGGCTGCCACATTGCAAACCCCCACACTTCATTCCCACTAATATGCCTCATTCCTAATCTGCAGGAATCACTTCAACTGATAAAAAGGGAGTTCTATTTCCATGAATCATTCAACACTTGGTGCCTCCATCAAAACTGACAGCTATGGGAATAATTAGTACCAGAGCCAGCGAAGACTGAGCCAGTGAAGACTTGATGCCTCCTCTACAAAACTCACCAAGACCAAGTCATTTCACATACTGGTCTAATGACTGTCAGACAATAACTGTAAATCCAAACCTAATTAGAAGTGAAACTGGTGAAGAGGTGAAAGGCTCCATTTGAGCAGGGGGTTGGATTAGATGACCTCCTGAGGTCTCTTCCAACCCTAATCTTCTATGATTCTATTATATCCCATTACGAGCTATACAGTGCTCCAAAACAGTAACAAAATAATGAGACGTGTGCCTCCAAATAACAAAACTTCACATCTACGTAATGTTTTACATTTTAAAAGTGCTGTAAAAACTTTAGTTTTAAAAACAGCCTTATGAGTTATTAATCTTCATTTTACAGTGGGAAAACTAAGGCACAGGGAAGAGAAGCAATGTGACTAAGGTCACACTTGGAATGAGCAGCAGAGCCAGGATTAGAACTCAGAATGTTGAATTCTAAATCTGTGCTCAATCCTCCAGACAATGATGACACCCTATGCAACTGAGAGAAGATCTAATTTATTTTTCCATATTCAAAATAACTCATTAATAGGACATTTTGGCTGCCATGGATTAGATAAAAAAGTCTCTCTCTGACTAATTATAGACAATTCAATAATTCCAGGACTCACCTGCTATTTTGTTTCTTAGAGACTTGATATGCTAGGGATTTTGAAGTCTTCATTCTAGATAAAACTAAATCAGAATGTGAGAGAATTACATTACAGGAAATTTATTTTAGCTTTCTAAAAATGATCCCATTCCATGCCTTAAGGGCATATATAGACACATTTTTTTATAACTTTTATATTACCAATAGTATCCAAATGTCTCTAGAACAAGGACCTTACTTAATCTCACAATTAAAACTCTCAGCTCTTCAGAGCAGAAGCAGCTCTTTGGTTACCATCTCCCTCATCATTCAACCCTTGCCCTGCCTTAAGATTTGGGAGAAAGGATAGACTTTGCAACAAAGAGATTTACTGTAAAAAAGGTATTCAAGAAAAAATTCATATTCTTGCAGCCATGAGGAATACATCCTCTACACTCATTAAGAAAGCAAGATTAACATTCTAACCACTCTTTACTTACATATTTCAAATTCTTCATCACTACTGGAAGAAAAGGGCAGAATAGAGCTGCAAAATAAAACACAAAACAGATGTGAGGAACATAGCCACTTCAGAGGCGAGGAAGATACTCACCTTGTGCAATAATGATGGATCTTCAAGATGTGTCGCCCTATGGATGCTCCACTGTAGGTGTTATCTGCACTCCAGGGCCTCTAATCAGAGATTTTAGATAGCTGTGTCTGTTTGGCCTACACATGCACTCTCCCTTCCTTGAGGCTAATTAGTGCTTTGCAGGTGAATCACCCTCAGTTTCTTCTCTACTGCAGAGCCCCTTGGCAATAACTCCGAAGTAGAGGGGAGGAGGGCGGGTTGTGGAGCACCCATATGGACACACATCTTGAAGAACCATTGTTACTGCACAAGATGAATAACTTCCTCTTCTTCTTTGAGTAGTTTCCCTATGGGTGCTCCACTGTAGGTGACTCCACAGCAGGGTGGGGCTTCGGAGTGGAATCTGTTATTGACAATAGTATTGTGGAGCCAAAGATGGCATCAGGGCAGAGTCCCAGGTAATTGTGTAATGATCTGCAAAAGTATGGGCAGAAGCCTAAGTCGATGCCCTACAGATTTCTGAGATGGAGACATCTTTAACAAACATGAGCTATGTGGAAATGGATCTCGTGGAGTGCATGTGGATCCCTGATGGAGGCAGCAGGTTATATGCAAGGGGTAACAGTGGGTAATGCAGCTGGAGACCCATTTGGAGAGTATTTGTGCTGATACTGCAGACCCCTTGGGTATTTCCGCAAATGGAAGGAAGAGTTTGGGAGACTTCCTAAGTCCTTAGTCCTGTCCAGATAAAACACCAGAGCTCTCCTAATGTCCAGCATATGCAGTGTTGCCTCTCTGTTGTCAGAATGTGGTTTAGGAAAAAATATGGGAAGGTGAATTAGTTGGTTCACATGAAAGGAGGATGCTACTGTGACACCCTGGCACTCCCTTATTCACCACTGTCGTATAATTAGGGTATGTTTTGCACAAAGTATAACTTGTTAGGTATCATTGTAAAAGTCTTGATCTGCTAGACATTAATAGCTCGTTGGATTGTATGTGCTATCATCTATGTGAAGTTATGAAGTTTGGCTGTGTATGTGTTACTGAAACATGCTGTGAGGTTGAAAACACCCACAAGCAGCTTTTCAGGTACAACAGTAAAAAGGACAAACAATGTTAATCGCTTATTCAGAAAATGCACACAAGCACAAGGATTACCCCAGGAACTGTGTACAATATAAACCTTTCTAGCAAGTGGAAAAAAGATATAAAAGGGGAAAATGACATCATGAAGGTACCTCACTCTCTCTACAACACACCTGGAAACACCTGAGGAACAAAGACTGAACTAGGGGAAGGGATGGTCCCAGGCTAAAGGGATTTCTAGCCTGTATATGAAAACCTGGAAAACCCATAAGAATCTGACAGTCTGTTTATCACTCAGGGTGAGAATTTGCTAATTCATATCCTACCTATCTAGTATGTTAAGCTCAGTTTGTGATTTTGTTAATTTACTAGGTAATCTGCTTTGATCTGCTCGCTATCACTTAAAATCTATCTTTTGCAGTTAATAAACTTATTTTATGTTTTAATCCAAACCAGTGTACATTTGACTAAGGTGTCTGAGGAAAATCTCAGCTTGGTTATCACAAGTGTGCACGGTCCTCTTCACATTGAGGGAGAGACTGACAGGGTATTAAACCCATATACTGGCGAAATTTGATCAGGGCAGGATGGTATTGCTCTGGGGTCCTAGGCTGGGAGGCTGGTGGTTAAAAAGCCTGCATGTAACTGCAGCTGGGTGTGTCCCTACCTGTGTGAATACTGGTGAAAGTGCAAGCTTGGAGGGCTTTGCAGCTTGTCACAGCAGCACAGTGTGAGAGGGAGCCCAGGTTGGTGGGTAAGAGGGCTCAGTGGTACCCCAGTTCCAGGTGGTACCCCGGGGGAACCCATCACAGCTACCTTAGGGAGGAACTTGGGTTGTGACTTCAAGGTGACTTTGTCTGTGCCATCAATGCCGCTATTTCCCCCATCCTTCATGCTGAGGTAATGGCCACTAGAAATGCTGTCTTCATGGATAGGTGTAATAGAGAGCAAGTGGCCATAGGCTCAAAGGGTGGTCTAGTCAAAGTTAATAGAACTAGACTGAGGTCCAAGGTTGGAATATGGGAAGAGGTTTCCCATGCCCTTAAGGAATCTGTATATCACTGGGTGGGTGAATGCTGAGCATCTGTCCACTGGATGGTTTAAGGCTGTTATGGCCGCTAGATGTACCTTAAGTGAGCTAAGAGAGAGCCCAGACCTTTTGAGGTCTAGAATATAGTCTAAAATTAGGGAGGAAGATGTGGGTTCCACTTGTTTGGAATCGCACTAAATTTGGAATAATTTCCATTTTTTAAGGTAAGAACAAGTCGCTGATTTCCTACTGGGTGGTAACACCTCTTTTACCTCCTTGGAGCATCTGCTTTCTAAGTGTTGGAATCAAGAAAAAGCCTAGCCCGGAGCCAGAGGATCCGAATATTGGGGTGAAGGATCCATTTTGGGAGAGCAGATAAGGAAGGGCTGAAGAAGAATCGGAGGACATACTGCTAGTTGTGCAAGGTACGGGTACCAAGCTTGTCTCGGCTAGGAGGGGGCAATCAGTACAACTTTCGCTTTCTCTCTCCGTTTCTTTAACAGGGCCTTGGACATCAGAGGGAATGGGGGAAAGGCATACAATAGCTCCCTGCCCTGTGGGAAGATGAGAGCATCCCCCAGGGACTGTTTCCCTAATCCAGCCCTGGAACAGTAGTGGAGACATGTCTTGTTCCGGTAAGGAGCAAAACAGGTAGAATATGGCATGAAGCGAATGGAACGCCTGTATAGATGTTGGGTGGTTCTTTCCATCAGTTTGTGGGCTAGCCTGGACTGTCTCTATGAGACTCTTCAGGGTGTTGGATTTGTGCAGCAGGAGGAACGCCCTCATTTGCACTACATTGAGTTTGGCCCCAATGAACTCCAGATGTTGTATGGGGCTTAAGGTTGACTTCTGGGTGTTGAGCTGCAGACGCAGCTGTGCAAATATGTGCATAGTTGTCTCGGTGGCCTGCAGGACATCTTGGAAGGAATGAGCTCGAGAAGGCAGTCGTTCAGGTATCGGTAGATGACAATACCCAATATTTGTAGGTGCGCTGCTATGATGGAGAGGACCTTAGAAAATAACCTAACTGCGGACAAGAGGCCGACTGGGAGCACTCTGAACTAATAGTGGTCCTGCCACAACGTAAGTCGGAGGAATCTCCTGTGAGACGGTCAGATGGAGAGGTGGAAGTAGGAATCTTGTAGATCAAGGGCTGAAAACCAATCTTCTTGCTCCGGAGACGGAATAATGGCTGCTGGTGTGACCATCTTGAACTTTTGTGCCTTCATGTGTCTGTTTTGTGCCCTTAGATCTAGTATGGGCCTCCAACCTCCCTTTATCTTGGGAATCAGAAAATAGCTGAAGAGGGACGGGGAGGATCATGAAGTGGATGGAGTAGCCCTTCAAAATAATTTCCAAGGCCCACTTGTTGGAGGTGATGTTTTCCCAACTCCGGAGGAAACGAGTCAGGCGACTTCCAAATGGGTATGGAGAGTCCGTATCCAGCAGCTGATCTTGTCACAAGGAATGGCTGTTCGGGGGCTTGACCAAGGAGTTAAAATGGTGCTTCGAGGAAGAGGGTTGAGCGGCTGGGGATTGGGAAGCCACTGACTTCCTCTTTTGCAACCTTGGTCCCTCTATGGCTTGTAATAGCGTTATGATGGGGGGAACTGGGGAGGTCAGGATCTGTGGCGGTGGCTGTGAGGTGAATTTCCTCTTTTGTCCCGGTGTATAGATTCCCAGGGAGAGTAGCATGTCCCTAGAGTCCTTTACGGTGTGGAGTGATCCATCTGTCTTATCAGTGAAGAGTTTGGGTCCTTCAAATGGGAGGTCCTTGACCATCGCCTGCACTTCCTTGATCAACCCTAAGAGGTGTAATCAGGATGCCTGTCTCATTATCACTGTCATCGAGACTGAGCAGGCCACTGCGTCGGCAGCTCACAGTGCAGTCTGTAGCGCTGTTCTTGCTACTAACTGGTCCTCTTGGATTATGGCCTGAAATGGCTCCTTTTGTGTCTCTGACAAGTGGTCAATAAAGGCATTGAGTTTTCCATAATTCATATAATCATATTTAGCTATTACAGCCTGGTAGTTTGAGACTCTGAACTGTAAAGTCACGGTCGAGTATGCCTTTTACCCATACATTTAGCCTCTTCCAATCTCTATCATAAGGGGTCGATTTGGTACGATGCTGCATTCCTTGTGCATTAACCACTTCCACGACTATCGAATTAGGCTGAGGGTGCGTGAAAAGGAAGTCTGCCTCCTTATGGGGCATGTAATATTTCTTGTTGGCCCTTTTGCATGGTAGTGCAACGGAGGCTGGGGTCTGCCAGATGATGTTGGCAGGGTGCAGAAATGCCTCATTGATTGGGAAGGCAATTCTGAAAGAGGAGGAAGTGTGCAGTATATCTAAAAATGTATGGTGCGAGTCTTTCACCTCTTCCAGGGGAATCTGTAGCACATCTGCCACTGTTTTAGTGAGGTCTTTAACCTCTTCCAAGTCATAGGCCAGTGATGGAGGAGGGAGCTGTGACGGTGTACCCCATAAGGCTTTATCGGGAGAGGCTTATAAATGTATACATGATGTAACTGGAATGTTTTATGCTACATGTGCCATGTAACATATCTCTGTGAAAGTTATGACCTACTGAATCTATTCCTCCTGTTTGTATGCATATATCATTGTTGTAGTTGGAGTTATGAATATTGGTTTTATATTTGCTGGTTTTGTACATAGCCTTTGTAAGAGCCTGGGATCATGTCTTGAGAAAGGTATGTGCATGTAAAGAGACCAATCAAGAAACCCTTACACAGACAATAGGAGGTGCAGACCCCAATCCACACCTGGGCTGGGCCAGGAATGCAACTGGCTGGACTGGTTAGGGTGCATGGACATGTGACTTGCCCATGTGATCCCAAAACTCCAGGGTAAGATGATACTACACAGGGAGTGGGGGAAAGGCTATTTAAACCCTTGGAAGATCCCTCCATGTTGTCTTCAGCTGGCTAAAGAGAGAGGCTCTCCACCCCCCAAACAGATATCTGAAAGAGACTGAACAAAGGACAAAGACAATAGGGGATGTGAGCGATTGCTGGACCCAGGCTAGGAGTTCTACAGCCTGTGAAAGGAAGAAAACTGGAGCTAGTGAGGTTTTTATATCTGTGTTAAGTTTGATTAGACATAGGTGTTTTATTTTATTTTACGTAGTAATTCACTTTGTTCTGTCTGCAACTACTTGGAATCACTTAAATCCTACTTTCTGTACTTATTAAAATCTCTTTTTACTTATTAAGTTACCTGGGGTGCATGTTGGTACCTGGGGAGTGCAAACAGCTGTGCATATCTTTCTATCTTTGAAATAGAAGGCGAACTATTTATGAGTAAAACGGATTTATTAAGGGTTTGAACCTCATTGGGAGTTGGGCACCTGGGGGTCAAAGGCACGGGCACTTCCTGAGCTGCTTCCAGGCAGGCCTGCGGCTGTTAGGGGATGTTGCTCGGACCTGGGTCTGTGTTTGCAGCAGATCAGCGGAATCTGGCTCAAAACAGAGAGGATTCGGGAGTCCCAAGCTGGAAAAGGCAGGAAAGCAGGGGCAGAAGTAGCCTTGGCACACAAGGTGGCAGCACCAAGGTGGTTTCTGTGATCCCAACCCGTCATAGGAGCATTACTGCCTCATCTGGCGAGGAGCAGGAGATGTTCGCCGGTGGGGTAGTTTCCACCACTAGTTTGGCCTCTTGCTCCGCATAAGTTTCTTCTTCAGGTTCTGGGGCTCTGGACACGGAAGCCATAGGGCAATGTCTAGTGGACCCTCTATGGGAGACACTGGATGCCCAAGAAGTGTGGGACATGTAGATTGCCCACAGATCCCAGTAAGGCTACTGTGAGGGGTGGAGGGCATGGGTGGTGGTACTGACCGGTAACCGTACCAGGAAGATTGAGGGTCGGCGCATAGGTGAAGTCCCTGATGTTGAAACTGTGGGTTATTGTGTGAGATCAGAGAGACACTGCCATCTTGGTCACATCTGACTTCCTGCTGGAGAAGAGTGGGGCTTATCAGTGCACTCGAGGCAAATGGCCTGGCACCGCTGGTGGTTCTGGGGACAGCGACATGCTCGGTACCGCAGCCCTGACTCCTCCATGACTATAAGGTCCCTTGAGAAATGGGACTCTTGCGGAACCCGTTGATGGGGTTGGTACACCATCAGGGATTGCTGGTGTTGACTCGCCAGTACCAATGGCCAACAAGGGCTGCTTTGAAGCACTCGCTACCGAGGGTCTTTTTTGTCAGTGGCGATTTTTTAGAGTTGGTACAGACTCTGTCCTTATCTCTGATAACCGGTGCCAGCGCCGTTGCTTCAGAGCTTTTGCCCTTTGGGACTTTAGGCGCTACGGCAGAGCTTGTTCCATGGGGTCACCGAGATTTCTGGGTACTGTGCTTCGGAGCCGTTGGTGCCAAAGTGACCGAACGTGCCAAGGATCCCCTCTGGCTGGCTTGTAATCCATTTTCTGGAGGCTTTGCAGGGGGAGTCAGATGACTTTCTCTGTGATTCCACCTTTCTGGAGGTTGAAGGCTCTGGGGACGATCTTCATGCTGGAGAGGATTTAGGACTGGGGTTAGATGTCGGCCTAAGAGCACCTTCCACAAGGAAAAGTTTTAACTTCAGCTCCTGGTTCTTTCAGGATCTAGCCTTTAGCTTTTGGCAAATGGTGCACTTCTGTGGAATAAGTGCTTCTCCAAGGCACTGGATGCAATGAGTGTGTTTGTCTGTCACTGAGATTGCCTCCATGAAGGAGAGCGCCTCTTGAAGCCAGGCCATGGACCTACGGGAGATGATCCCACAGCAAAAGGCGAGGAAAAATGGTTGAAATTATTTTTTAATATAATAAAAAACCTGAAATCTTTGAAGGCACTATAAAAGAAAAGGAAAATAACAAATCACTGTGAATCATACCTAAAGACTACCAATATAAAAACAGTTAAGTAGTTGACAGCATTGCTACATGTTCCGTTCGAGGCCAGAGGTAGTCTACAAGGAACAGAAGGCGGTTCACCTGCACAGCGCTAGTTAGCCTCGAAGGAGTGTGGGTGCAGGTGCGGGCTGAACACACACTGCTATCTAGCATATCTGATTAGAAGGATGGGGGTGCTGACACACTTGCAGTGGAGCACCCGTAAGGACACTCCTCGACGAAGAACTGATGGACAGACAACACTACACAGATCAAGATCACAACTGGTCAGAAAATTTCAGTTTAAATTTTTGACAGATATTCTGCAATTTTTTTCCCCTCCAATTTCAACCAGCTCTAATCAGTTATTTACATTTCAAGTGGATACAAACTCCAACTGCTTATTTTTGAAGTTATGGAAAGAGAAAATGCTTCAAAGAAGATTTCAGTAGGGTTTAAGGGAAAATGTAATGTCAATCTCAGAAACCTGCCAACATATGATGAGCTAAAAATTCAACCTGCTGCACACAAGAAGTCATAAGAAAGAACGAGGACCTCATTGGGGAAGAGTCGTCTCTCTACCATCTTTTCCTAAACAGTAGGATGAGACATCCCCCAACCATACAGCGCAGTAGTCCAGGGTCCTTTGAGACAAATTTAAAAATAAATAAATAAAACCTCAGCTAGAACCAGCAGTTAACCCAGTGGCATCCCCGAGCAAAACTCACCTTCCACAGTAACATCAGCTTCTGGCAAAAGCTTGAGTAAACAGATAAGCCTTATTATACACAGAACAAGGATGGGGAGAATAGGTTCAAAAGCAAAGTACCTCTTTTTGAGAAAAAGAGTAGAGCATTCCCTAAGCAAGGGAGGTCCTGCTTGAATGCCTCTGCTGATCATAACGATGACGGTATGACATACAAAATGGGAAACGACTGCCTAGGAAGGAGGAATGCGGAAAGTGATCCGAGGGGGGGGGGCATAGTCGACCATAAGCTAAATATGAGTCAACAGTGTAACACTGTTGCCAAAAAAACCACAAACCAGAACATCATTCTGGGATGTATTAGCAGGAGTGTTGTAAGTAAAACACAAGAAGTAATTCTTCCGCTCTACTCCACGCTGATTAGGCCTTAACTGGAATATTATGTCCAGGTCTGGGTGCCACATTTCAGGAAAGATGTGGACAAATTGGAGAAAGTCCAGAGAAGAGCAACAAAAATGGTTAAAGGTCTAGAAAACATGACCTATAAGGGAAAATTAAAAAATTGGGTTTGTTTAGTCTGGAAAAGAGAAGACTGAGAGGGGACATGATAACAGTTTTCAAGTACATAAAAGGACGTTACAAGGAGGAGGGAGAAACATTTTTCTTCTTAACCTCTGAGAATAGGACAAGAAGCAATGGGCTTAAATTGCAGCAAGGGAGGTTTAGATTGGACATTAGGAAAAACTTCCTGTCAGGGTGGTTAAACACTGGAATAAATTGCTTAGGGAGGTTGCGGAGTCTCCATCATTGGAGGTTTTTAAGAGCAGGTTAGACAAACACCTGCCAGGGATGGTCTAGATCAGGCCTGCACAACATGCGGCCTGCACAGACTCACTGTGGGGCCCGCAGGGGGGCCAAAAAAAAATTATTATTTTTTGTTCAACAACTTTGCCGGCCGGAGAGGTTTTTTTTTTTTTTCTCAACAACTTTCCTCGCATCTGGTCACCCTAGTTTCGGCCCTCGGCTGTTTTCTTTGGAGTAATATGGCCCTCACCACTTTACGAGTTGTGTGGGCCTGGTCTAGATAATACTTAGTCCTGCCATGAGTGCAGGGGACTGGACTAGATGACCTCTCGAGGTCCATTCCAGTCCTATGATTCTATGACATAGAGAGCGTCTCTCTCTCTCAAACAGGCAGCCTTTTACAGGTCAAAACCAACACCTTAAATCAGAGTATTTGGACTGAAATTTAGCCTGCTAGGTCTCATCTGTGCCCCAGTCTCTCACAAACACTGGGTTTGGCATTCAAAGCCACTAGCTGTTGTGTTCTGTAGTTAAAAAAAAAACAAAAAACAAAACAAAACACAAACTCTCAGATTTAGGAAAAGGATGCAGAAGCTCTTCCAAACAGAAAAACAAGGTCATAAAGAAAAAATAAGAACAAGACAAAAAACTGTATAAAAGCAAGTCTGCAGACAACTTTATCATCATATAATAAAGACAATAAAATACAACTTTTGAACAGATGAGAGACTAGCCCTTTAATCTCTTAACAAAGTTTTCTCACCTGTCATCCTTCGTGCGCCAGCATTCTGCAGTTGCTTTCTTTTTGGTCTCTATAACTGAAACCGAAAACAGAACAGATCATCTTTCCAGACAGGATTGCACAAGGAGGTTAAAGTCAGGAGTTAATTATTTTTATAACTGTAGTGCCTAGGAGACCTCGTCATTAGGCTGGCACTTTACAAACACAGAACAAGGCAATACCAGTTTAGAGAGGATATACTATCTTATCAGTCACTAATCTTCCACTCAGTAGCCCCTTCCAACAGGATGGATTGATTTAAATCAAAGCAATTTAAATCAGCAAGCAAGAAACATTATTTAAATAATCAATTTTAATCTTGTTTTGCATTTGTACTTTTTAGTTATTTTCCTAAGGAAAGGTTGATTCTCATTGGTCGATTACCAATAAAAGGTGTCAATTTGCAGCTAAAAAAAGCCTTAATACATCATTCTGTTTCCCTCTTTATTTGCTGAACACTTCTGCCTTTGCTATATCATTAACAATTTTACCATCTCCATCTAGAACACTGTTAGGATTCCTTTCCTTCCTGATATATTTAAACTCCTTAACACAGTCAGCCATGGATTTTCCTCCCAATTTATTTGGGTTCCCTTATCAAGTTTCTACACTTCATAAATTCTAATTTATATTGATTGCAATCTACTGCCCCTTTTCTCCATTTGTAATATAGGTTTTTTAAGCACAGTGCTGGCAGTGCCAAGGTCAGTTTACAGAACCTAGAAGAGGGTTTTGAAGCTGAGGAAGACTGTTTAAGGGTGTGCATGAACCCTTGCCTGGAACCTCAGGCAGTTTAGTTGATTTCACCCAAAGAGATTCCCAACAGGAGAAAGGCCTGGAGCCTAAGGTGATATTCCCTAAAGGTTTACAGTGTGTAAAACCAGTAATCATCATATCTGTCTGGAGAGTGCACTTCTCCCAGACTGCAGAGACGGTGGAAAGGGCAACCTTAAAAAAAACCAAACAAAAAAACCTACCTTATCCCAGGGCAGCAGGTACAATGTTTGAAGCGTGTGTGTGTGTGTGTGGCGGGGGGGGATGTTTATTGGCTGGTACACACCAAAAAAAAGGTAAAATTACCATAAGTCTATACTGGAAAAAAAAATGGAACTAACTAGAACTAGATACACTAAAGGATTACTGTATGACAGAATTAGACAGCTCTGAATTTCCTTGAAGCTGCAGTCTTTGGCAGATGACTTGAATTCCAGGAGTGGAAATATATAGATGTTCCCCATAACATGTGTTCTCTTCCCTTTATCTCTGTGTCATTTACTTAGGCCCTGATCTTGCAGACAGTTACATAACATCAGTATGCTACATAAGTGAGTAGTCACATTAAGTTTGATCAGACTACTCATGTAGCAATACTAGGAACTTCGACTGCAAACTCTTCCAAAGTAGACACCTGTCATTATTATGTCTGCAAAGCACACTGCATGTTTTGGTAGCTCTGTTTGAATAAAACAAAAACTATTAAAAACAGTTAAGGATGCTCAACTGAATATTCCACCACACAGCCATAAAAATGCCAGTAAATCTCTAGTTAAGTCCTCAGCCATCCTTTGCAACCTATAACCATTCTATTAATTTCAGGTTTTTATACTGTCCCATCTCAGGATATGAGAGGGTCTCATTTCGCTTAACCATGATTTTGCCTCTCCGCATTACTTCACCCACCCCAAACATACTTGTTCCCTCCACCTCCACTTAGTAAGAGCGACTTTTAAATGACTACATGAAGTAGATAGAAACTGATGTTTTCGAATTGTTCAGAATATTGAATTAGCATGGTGTTGCATTAGAAGGCACAGCTTTTTAGTAGATGTTAGTGTTATGTTGATATTGAGGGAATGTAAGAGGAAATAATTTGTAGTAGTGTGTCTTTTAGGTAAGTTATTGTTTATAACATTGTTATTTAGGTGCCACAAGTGCAGCAAAGTGTTTTGTGCAAGTTGATGTTCACAGCTGGAATGGAAATGTGCAGAGGCTGCCCTGATATAAAAGTCACTTTTCTATAGTACCTCTCTCACTACACTATTTAGAATAAAATGCCATACAGTAGAACCTCAGTGTTACGAACACCAGAGTTACGAACTGACCAGTCAACCACACACCTTATTTGGAACTGGAAGTATGCAATCAGGCAGCAGCGGAGACCAAAAAAAAAAAGTGTCAATACAGTATAGCACTGTGTTAAATGTAAACTACTAAAAAATAAATAAAGGGAAAGCAGCACTTTACTGCATAGCAAAGTATCAAAGTAGTATTAAGTCAGTGTTTAGTTGTAAACTTTTGAAAGAACAACCATAACACTTTATTCACACTTACGAATAACTTCCATTCCTGAGTTGTTCTTAACTTGGACGGTCTTCTGTACTTGCACGACGTGTGCTTGTTGTATGGCATAGGATGTCAGTTATACAATTAAGACACATTGCTTTTTTTTGTGTATAATACAATTGCTTACTGTTACGTTTGTTATTGGAAAGTTGAATGTTAATAGTCATGTAGAAAGAATAGTAAATATGGAAGGCGACCAGCTTGGCTTAACAGTGAAATCCTTGCTGATCTTAAACACAAAAAAGAAGTTTACAAGAAGTGGAAGATTGGACAAATGACCAGGGAGGAGTATAAAAATATTGCTCAGGCATGCAGGAGTGAAATCAGGCAGGAAGGCCAAATAACATCTCTTGCTAGCTGCAACTCCTAGTGTGAAGAGTAACAAGAAGGGTTTCTTCAGGTATGTTAGCAACAAGAAGAAAGTAAAGGAAAGTGTGGGCCCCTTACTGAATGAGGGAGGCAACCTAGTGACAGAGGATGTGGAAAAAGCTAATGTACTCAATGCTTTTTTTGCCTCTGTCTTCAGGAACAAGGTCAGCTCCCAGACTACTGCACTTGGCAACACAGTTGCCCCAGGAAGAATGGGGAGGAGAAAGAAGTGGTTCAGGACTATTTAGAAAAGCTGGACGAGCACAAGTCCTCGGGGCCAGATGCACTGCATCCGAGGGTACTAAAGGAGTTGGCGGATGTGATTTCAGAGCCATTGGCCATTATCTTTGAAAACTCATGGTGATCAGGGGAGGTCTCGGATGACTGGAAAAATGCTAATGTGGTGCCCATCTTTTAAAAAGGGAAGGAGGAGGATCCGGGGAACTACAGGCCAGTCAGCCTCACCTCAGTCCCTGGAAAAATCATGGAACAGGTCCTCAAGGAATCAATTCTGAACCACTTAGAGGAGAGGAAAGTGATCAGGAACAGTCAGCATGGATTCACCAAGAGCAAGTCATGCCTGACTAACCTAATTACCTTCTATGACGAGATAACTGGCTCTGTGGATGAGGGAAAAGCAGTGGACATGTTATTCCTTGACTTTAGCAAAGCTTTTGATATGGTTTCCCACAGTATTCTTGCCAGCGAGTTAAAGAAGTGTGGGCTGGATGAATGGACTATAAGGTGGATAGAAAGCTGGCTAGATCGTTGGGCTCAACGGGTAGTGATCAATGGCTCCATGTCTAGTTGGCAGCCGGTATCAAGCTGAGTGACCCAAGGGTCGGTCCTGGGGCTGGTTTTGTTCAATATTTTCAGTAATGATCTGGAGGATGGAGTGGACTGCACCCTCAGCAAGTTTGCAGATGACACTAAACTGGGAGGAGTGGTAGATACGCTGGAGGGTAAGGACAGGATACAGAGGGACCTAGACAAATTAGAGGATTGGGCCAAAAGAAATCTGATGAGGTTCAACAAGGACAAGTGCAGAGTCCTGCACTTAGGACGGAAGAATCCCATGCACTGCTACAGACTAGGGACTGAATGGCTAGGCAGCAGTTCTGCAGAAAAGGACCTAGGGCAGTGGTTCCCAAACTTTAACAACCTGTGAACCCCTTTCAGTAAAATGTCAAGTCTTGCGAACCCCCTCCTAAAAATTAATAGTTCCAGGGATTTTCTCCTTTCATAGAATCATAGAATCTCAGGGTTGGAAGGGACCTCAGGAGGTCATCTAGTCCAACCCCCTGCTCAAAGCAGGACCAACCCCAACTAGATCATCCCAGCCAGGGCTTTGTCAAGCCTGACCTTAAAAACCTCTAAGGAAGGAGATTCCACCACCTCCCTAGGTAACCCATTCCAGTGCTTCACCACCCTACTAGTGAAAAAGTTTTTCCTAATATCCAACCTAAACCTCCCCCTCTGCAACTTGAGACCATTACTCCTTGTTCTGTCATCTTCTACCACTGAGAACAGTCTAGATCCATCCTCTTTGGAACCCCCTTTTAGGTAGTTGAAAGCAGCTATCAAATCCCCCCTCACTCTTCTCTTCTGCAGGCTAAACAATCTCAGTTCCCTCAGCCTCTCCTCATAAGTCATGTGCTCCAGCCCCCTAATCATTTTGGTTGCCCTCCGTTGGACTCTTTCCAATTTATCCACATCCTTCTTGTAGTGTGGGGCCCAAAACTGGACACAGTACTCCAAATGAGGCCTCACCAGTGCCGAATAGAGGGGAATAATCACGTCCCTCGATCTGCTGGAAATGCCCCTACTTATACAGCCCAAAATGCCGTTAGCCTTCTTGGCAACAAGGGCACACTGTTGACTCATATTCAGCTTTTCGTCCACTGTAACCCCTAGGTCCTTTTCTGCAGAACTGCTGCCCAGCCATTCGGTCCCTAGTCTGTAGCAGTGCATGGGATTCTTCCGTCCTAAGTGCAGGACTCTGCACTTGTCCTTGTTGAACCTCATCAGATTTCTTTTGGCCCAATCCTCTAATTTGTCTAGGTCCCTCTGTATCCTATCCCTACCCTCCAGTGTATCAACCACTCCTCCCAGTTTAGTGTCATCTGCAAACTTGCTAAGGGTGCAGTCCACACCATCCTCCAGATCGTTGATGAAGATATTGAACAAAACCGGCCCCGGCACCGACCCTTGGGGCACTCCACTTGATACCGGCTGCCAACTAGACATGGAGCCATTGATCACTACCCGTTGAGCACGACCATCCAGCCAGTTTTCTATCCACCTTACCGTCCAATCATCCAGCCCATACTTCTTTAACTTGCTGGCAAGAACACTGTGGGAGACTGTATCAAAAGCTTTGCTAAAGTCAAGAAATAGCACATCCACTGCTTTCCCCTCATCCACAGAGCCAGTTATCTCATCATAGAAGGCAATTAGGTTAGTCAGGCATGACTTGCCCTTGGTGAATTCATGCTGACTGTTCCTGATCACTTTCCCCTCCTTTAAGTGGTTCAGAATTGATTCCTTGAGGACCTGTTCCATGATTTTTCCAGGGATTGAGGTGAGACTGACTGGCTTGTAGTTCCCCGGATCTTCCTTCTTCCCTTTTTTAAAGATGGGCACTACATTAGCTTTTTTCCAGTCATCCGGGACCTCCTTTACCCGAGTATAAATTATAAAAGCAATGATCTTGGAAATATACAATTTGTTTTTATGACATGCTTATTACACACTACTTATTATTAATTATTATTTATCATTACAGTATTTTTATTACATTATGAAAACGGCAACACTATTCCAAGATCTCACTTTCGTAGCTTGTATCACTTTGAATAAGCTTGTTATAAGACAAGCATCCTATTTTAACAAGGAGTATCAGATGTGAAACAGCATGAAGGTATTTAAGAAGCCAACTCAAAGAGTTTCTCCTACACAAGCATTCAGGTCTTGAGCAGTCCAGGCAAACAACACACGTTACAACAAAGCTTAAACTTGTTCTTCATAATAATGTTAAAAACAATACTAGCTGCCTATTTAATTTTTAAAACAGCAAAAAATATCCACCTCCCTTTCCATTTCTTATAAGGAGTCTTGAAGTTTAAATCTCCTCAGTGTGACAGATATGCTTGCTTTGATCTGCTTAGCTCTTGGAAGTCCAGGGGCTCTGTGCTGCTGGCCCCATGCTGCCCGCGGTCCCTACGGACAGCTTTGTCCGCCATTAGGGAATTTTTCCCCGAGAACCCACTGTAACATTTCATGAATCCCAGTTTGGGAACCACTGACCTAGGAGTTGCAGTTGATAAGAAGCTGGATATGAGTCAACAGTGTGCCCTTGTTGCCAAGAAGGCTAACGGCATTTTGGGTTGTATAAGTAGGGGCATTGCCAGCAGATCAAGGGATGTGATCATTCCCCTCTATTCAGCATTGCTGAGGCCTCATCTGGAGTAGTGTGTCCAGTTTTGGGCCCCACACTACAAGAAGCATGTGGAAAAATTAGAACGAGTCCAGCGGAGAGCAACAAAAATGATTAGTGGGCTGGAGCACATGACTTACGAGGAGAGGCTGAGGGAACTGGGATTGTTTAGTCTGCAGAAGAGAAGAACGAGGGGGGATTTGATACCTGCTTTCAACTATCTGAAAGGGGGTTCCAAAGAGGGTGGATCTAGATTGTTCTCAGTGGTAACGGATGACAGAACAATGAGTAATGGTCTCAAGTTGCAGTGGGGGAGATTTGGGTTGGATATTAGGGTGGTGAAGCACTGGAATGGGTTACCTAGGGAGGTGGTGGAATCTCCTTCCTTAGAGGTTTTTAAGGTCAGGCTTGACAAAGCCCTGGCTGGGATGACTTAGTTAGGGATTGGTCCTGCTTTGAGCAGGGGATTGGACTAGATGACCTCCTGGGGTCCCTTCCAACCCTGATATTCTATGATTCAATTCTATGATTCTAGATTTTTGTTTGGAAACATAAACTTTAAACGAGATTAGATTTTTATATAGGTTTAAGTAAAGGCACCTAGTCAGACCTCCCCAGAAGCCTTAGAAAATGTGTACACCGCTATAACTTATTACCATACTTTTTACTGGCAAACTACAAATAAAATATAGGTATGTTTTATTTTGCTTCTTTACAAAAAGACCTAAAAAGTTTTACTGTGTATATGCATGTGTGTGTTTTAAACATGCCTTCAGATTTTCTCCTTCAGACAGAATTTACATCACTACCTGAGATACAGTTAACACCTAAATGAAAATAAGAAAGAAAAACTTGTAGCACCTTAGAGACTAACAAATTTATTTCAGCATAAGCTTTCGTGGGTTAATACCCACTTCATCGGATGCATGGAATGAAACATACAGTAGACAGATATTTATACAGTCAGAGAAACATGATAAGGTCGAGGTGCATAGACCAACCTTCTAAAGTCTTCCCTCAGTCCAACTCTCTAACTGAATCATTTATTTTGTACAGAGATTTTTTTTGCAGGATAAATCCACACAACAAAATACGAACACTAATGCGTTAATGGTTTGTACTCACCGTCAATCCCAGATCTCCTCCCACACTGCCCTCCCCCAAGTTCCAGCTGTCACTCTCATGAATTTCCTCTCCAACACACACTGGTCCCTCCCACCCCAAACCTAATATCTTGTCCTCACTTCCCGCAACTGCATCAGCCCCTCACAAGTCGCCAGGGTATGGGAAACAATCCTGCAAATTCACCTACTTTGTCCAGTCGTGTGCGGGGGGTTCCTTGTGTCACCCTCTGTGTTGGAGGACAAGAGCAAGAGTCTCTGTACAGAGGCCCCATCAGGCCCAAGGTTAGAAACCTGAGGGATGCTGACCAAGGGTCTGGGGGCTCCCAGCTGAAAGGGGGAAACAACGGAGAATGACCTAGCCCTAAAGCGAGCCCAGCTGCTTCTCCGGCCCCCGCTACTCCCTCAGGAGGGCCCGGCTCGCGCCCGCGTCCCTGCCCCTCCCCAGCTCCCCCCCGCCTCGGCAGGGCCCGGCTCGCGCCCGCGTCCCTGCCCCTCCCCAGCTCCCCCCCGCCTCGGCAGGGCCCGGCTCGCGCCCGCGTCCCTGCCCCGCCCCGGCAGGGCCCGGCTCGCGCCCGCGTCCCTGCCCCTCCCCAGCTCCCCCCCCGCCCCGGCAGGGCCCGGCTCGCGCCCGCGTCCCTGCCCCTCCCCAGCTCCCCCCCGCCCCGGCAGGGCCCGGCTCGCGCCCGCGTCCCTGCCCCTCCCCAGCTTACCACCCCCCCGGCAGGGCCCGGCTCCCGCCCGCGTCCCTGCCCCTCCCCAGCTTCCCCCCCCCGGCAGGGCCCGGCTCCCTGCCCCTCCCCAGCTTCTCCCCCCCTCCCCGGCAGGGCCCGGCTCGCGCCCGCGTCCCTGCCCCTCCCCAGCTTCCCCCGCCCCCCTCGCGCCAGGGCCCGGCTCGCGCCCGCGTCCCTGCCCCTCCCCAGCTCCCCCCCCGGGCAGGGCACGGTACGGTTCGGTTCGCGCCCCTGCCCCCATCCCAGCTCCCCCACTGGACCGGGCTCGCGCCTGTGCCCCCCGCCCAGGGCCCAGCTTCGGCTACTGCCCCTCCCCCCGCGCTGTTCCCGACGGCCTTCGCCCCCACAATTCACTCACCCGAACGCGCTGCCTGGGCCCACGCGCCATCCGCCGCTGCTACGTTCAAACCTCCCGCCCGCCCCTCTTCAGGTCAGCCCCAGCGCGTGCGGGGCGGTACTTAACCCTCCCGGTCTGGTCGCGCATGCGCCAGAAGGAAGCCGGGACTGCACTACGAATCGCAGCGCCCCCATGAGCCCAGGAGGTGCGGCCGCCTCCAGAGAGGGCCCCGGGTCGGGCCCTCTGCGACTCCCTCCCCGCGAGAACCGGCTCCAGCGGATCTTGGCCGCTCTCCCCCGGCCCCACAGGTCCGAGCGCGCGCCCAGCGCATCTTCCCGCGCGGAGACCCATGAGCGGCCCCCCCCCCCGGCGCTAGAGATTACAACAAAAACACGTTGTATGCAGTGACCTTTAGCTGTAGTCATAAGATGTATTTTTTATTAGGCAGTTATCTGGAAACAAAAGCCTGTTACAATAAGCAAAGCAGCAGTGAAAGCAGCAACATCCCACACCAGAAACAAAGCTCAACTGGCACCCCCAGCAAGTCTCACTGATGGCGAGCAGGCCACAAGTGAAAATTAAATGATTTAGGTCAGCTTTGTTTCAGGTGGAGTAACGTGCAGCATCAGTTCTTAAGGTGCTACCATCTTTTCATTTTTACGGGTTTAAACTAGGTAGTTTCAATTGTCGGAAGCTATAAGGCTGGACTTTTAAAGAGTACAATTTATAAATGTGCACACTGGTTCTGGAGAGGGGGTGTAGCCATGGTAGGCCTAGGCTGTCTTTTAGTGAAGCAACTTCTGAAGTAGCTTATATAGCACTCTTCTTCATGGGGAAAGGTCTTACCACCTGAGTATCTACACAGCAACAAACAGCCCCTGGTGCAAGCTAGGCCCAGGTTCTGCCATACTGTGTCAACATACCTTCTAACCTCAAAAGTTTCTCTCAGCCCTAGAAGTTGGTCCAATAAAAGGTATTACCTCGCCCACCTTGTCATTTCTGATTAGAAAATGACACCTAAGATTTCTTGCTCAGGTATTAGCAGGTGGTAAGAATCTACCAGCAAAGGCATCCTACACTAAGTATTAATTACCTAGGATACATTCAAAAGCATCAACTGAGACTTAGATAAAAGGTGCATCAAAAGCAGCACTTTGAACACAGTTCTCTCTGTTGCCGCATTAGAAGACAAATTGTCACCTGTTACTGAATAGATGGGTGTAGCACACTTAGCAAGACTGACATTGGTTTATTTTAAACTGCAGTCCATGATCCTCTGCACAGATTTAAGAACAAAATTACTTAATTCATGCTTGTTCAATACAAAACTCAGCATCAGAGTTTACATATAGCCCACAGCCTCCAAGTTACCACATATCAGTGAGATAAAGATGACACCCGCACAGTAAGAAAAAAGCCTTTCTGGGTGGTTCTTAAATACTGCAAGAATTAATTATATATATATAACTGCCCACTTGAGAGCTTTTCAGAGTTGGAATACTTTTTTTTTTTTAAACAATATACTTGATGTAGATATTTAGTAGATGAAAATCTATACTTACCTGGGATTTCATTTCTGCTGAAATGAATAGAACTATTTAAAAACCAAGCTATAGAAAGGAAGGTAAAAGGCCAGCAGCCCAAAACACTGTTTTGACAGCAGCACAGAAGGGGTAGTAAAGGCAAAACACTGGTCAAATGGGTCAAACTGGGCAAACCAGAGCTTTATTTTTTAAAAAGTCCTTGCTACAGTACCTAGGACTGTGCCTCTGTACATAATTAACAATCATTCCTGAAGTATGTGTATTTGGCACCAGTTTGTTTACTTCAAAACAGTTCGGGGCATTAATTTTAAACCAATTTTGTTTTTCAACAGAATAGGAGCTGTCATCACAAAGCCAATTAGCTGATATACAGGAGAATCTTTTTTTTTTTTTTTTTTAAACCAAGCACTGAGTTCTCATCTAAATCAACACAGTACAGAAAGTTCCAAAACAGAAGTCAAACATTAAAAGGCTGATATAGGCTCAAGTGGTTTATAAAACCTGTAAAAAGACTACACCAGCAAATATGCTCTTTCAATCTGCACAGTTAAGAAGTTAATGCAGGGAGCAACACTCACTAGTTGGAAATCATGTCATGGAAGAATCGCACATATACCAACAGGAACACCTGAAATCAAACATTAAAAAGCTCCAATTCCCAATCCACATAAGAGGAGAAAAATTCATAGGACGACTGAATCAGTCCATGAAATCACAATTAGATGGACAGTTCACACTTTCCCCATCAAGCACCAGGCCTTGCAAACATACAGCATATGTGCATAACTCAATCTTTTTCAGACTCCTTATGGAATAGAAAGTTCCCAATCTCTACAGCCTCTCTCTCTTATGCAAAGTATGTCTGCCTGTGCTCTTAAATCACCATCATGTATCACTTCAGCCACAGAGTACCAGGCAGATTAAGTAGAAATGCACTGTCTTTAGCTCCCATCTCCTTTGCAGAGGAGTTTGAGAGGCTCAATTCTGGGAGAGTTGTGTGGGCAGAGTCCTTCATGCAGATTCATTGGTCTCTATTGGCTTAACCATATGGTCTGGTTTGTTGCCAGCAGCGTAGTGATCCCACATCTGAAGGTAAAGCCGTTCCAGTTCCATTGTGTACTGTTTGGTGTTGAACAACGGACTTGATATTCTCTGCTTCCAGACTTTACTACGAATTTTCTTCAGACTACACAAAGAGAGTTAACAGCAAGCAGTCAGATGAGAAGCAGACACAGGAACAAACGGCTATTGTGATCTATAACCTCCCCTAACCCAGAACTCTCAACACACCATTGCTCCAGCAAATCCCTTTACCGTCATCCCCCTACCCAAAATCCACATTGTTGCGCCTTCCCCAATGTGGAATGGTCAACTTCACAGAAACTCAACTTTTTAAATTGTAGGTGAAAATGCTATGGACATTTGTGTTAGTACTTCTACATGCTAATTATCGAGACCCACCAACCCTTCAATACAGCCCTATCACATGGAATTTCCCCAACTGCAAGTGCCCCTTGATTTCAGTCTAGGCTTTTCTTTCTGAAAGGAAAGTGAAAATGCATTTTGTTTGCATTTACTTTCTGCAGAAGGTTCAATATATCAGCATTCCTATCGCCCTCCCAGCAGCTTCACAAAGTAAACAGTAATCTCCAGACAGAAGGTTCTTTATTACCCTGTAGCTCCACAGGGAATCAGAAAAGTCAAAAACAGACAAGTGCTATGAAAAAAAGCCCAAGTCTAATTTCAATATGTTTGGTCCATCCTTAACCATCAGACCATTAACAATGAGGCAGTGTGATCAGGAGCAGTGATTACAAGGTTAGGATTAAGGAAATTCTGAGTTCTAATTCCAGCTCTGCCAATGTCTCAATGTGATATCCTGCACAATCTCAGTCTCTATATTTGTAAAATTACAATTACTTCATAGGGAATATGTTGAGGGTTCCTCAATGCTGGGAGGGCTAGTCAATGATTGTGTAGTGATCTGAACATGTAAAGTGACAAGTATTTTTAGGGAGGACAAGTGCATAATTTGGGATTTCATGATACTCACCCATCTGAACATGCCACACCCCATTCTAGTATAGTTCCCTCCCACATCTGCCTTCTTAGCTCCTATTATGGCTATTTAAAGAGCTCAACCCTCCCTGAGAAGGCAGCCTGTCTCTCACACCCCACCCACTATCTTCACCATGGAGCTCTGGGGTCTGTGCAAGAATCCCCCACACACACACACTTTGCCTCTAACCCTGGCCTCTACTGAAAGCATATATTGCTCCCTTCTGCTGTTTCCTAGTACGAGGATACTAGATTCCCAACAGAGTAGGCAGGCAGCTAAACCAGGGAGGAGGTAATTCCCTCGGGGCACATTGCGGATATGAATGTCCTCATTCAACCAGTTCCTCATTCCAATGAGCACAGACCTTACTTCCTCTTCAGCAAAGCGGTTTAGTGGCTTCTTCAAAACCCTGGAGGTCAGTCAGCTCCCAAAGTAACAAACAGCTGGTAACTATCAGTCAAAATAAGTTCAATAGAACGAAAGTAATGACATGCCTCACTGCTTATAGCCGTTTATATTTATGTTTATTCCATTTTGCTTCCTAACATTCACTATCCCCAATAATGGTGCCTTGCTGTTCTAGATCTTCATTTCATCCTCCAAACTGGATTTACTTACTATTCTAGATCAGTTCCCAGTTTCACAGCAATATCTTCATATTCTTGTCTACTCTTAGCAATAAGTTCAAGACAACCAAGGCAAGTAAGCTGGGAAGCAGCAACCCGTGATGCAAGAGTTTCTCCTGTAAAAAGTGAAAAGAAAGTGATAACCAATACTTCTTGATGCTTTACAATTTACTTACTTTTTTTCTCCTGCCTGAGAAAACACACCAGGGAAGGTTGCTAAACTGACTATCTGTTCAGGAAAGCCTGCCCACTAGCTAGAACCTGGATGCACTTAATTGCTTTACTATCTATAAACTCTTCACACTAGATATTTACATATACAAGATCAAAATAAAAACAAGAAGGATTGAAGGTCTAACAACAATTACATTCAATATGAATTGTCACCACGTGGCTACAATTTGTTTCCCTGAGACATTACCTGGCATAGTAACCATGGGAGTCCCAGCCCAGAGTACATCCATCCCAGTAGTGTGTCCATTACAAAGTGGAGTATCTAGACAAACATCAGCCAACTGTCCCCTCCGCACATGTTCTTCTTTGGGGGCAACAGGAGAGAAGATGATTCGGTTCTGGGGAAGGCCCATGTTCTGTGCATATTGTTGAATATTGGGTTCTCCTACAGCTGGGAAACGCAACAGCCACAATACACTGTTTGGAACTCGTTTCAGAATCTACAACCAAACCAGGAAGAAAATAAAGGGTGAGTGTGTAAAAAACAACTTTCAGAAGCATCACCCTCCTGGACAGATCAGAACAAGCAAACAGTGGCAGGAAATCATATAAATGTATGACTGGAAGGGACCTTGATAGGTCATATAATCCAGTCCTCTGCACTGAGGCAGGTCTAAGTACTAGCTAGATCATCCCTGACAGGTGTTTGTCTAACCTGTTCCTAAAAGCCTCCAGTGACTTAGATTTCCACAACCTCCCTAGGTAATTTGTTCCAGTGCTTAACGACCCTGATGGTTAGGAAGTTTTTCCTCATGTCTAATCTAAATCTCCCTTGCTGCAATTTAAACCCATTGCTTCTTGTCCAGTCCTCAGTGGTTAAGGAGAACAATTTATCATGCTCCTCTTTATAACCACCTTTTATGTACTTGATGCTTAGGTCCCCTCTCAGTATTCTCTTCTCCAGATTGAAAAATTGGGTTTGTTTAATCTTGCTTTGTAGGTCACATTTTCTAGACATTTAATCCTTTTTGTTGCTCTCCCTTTTGACCAGGGCCGGCTCGGGCTTTTTTGCTGCCCCAGACAAAAAAAAAAACCAAAAACCCGGCCGGAGTGCCGCCGAAGTAAATTTGCCACCCTAAGATTGGCCTGAATGCCACTCCTTACAATGTACCGCCCCAAGCATGTGCTTCCTAGGCTGGTGCCTAGAGCCGGCCCTGCTCTTGACTTCTCTACATCTTTCCCCAACTGTGGTACCCAGAACTGCACACAGTACTCCAGCTGAGGCATTATCAATCAGTCCTGTCTTGTCTTGCTTACAACACTCCCGCTAATACATCCCAGAATGACATTTGCTAGTTTTGCAACAGTATTAAATATGAGTCAACAATGTAATACTGTTGGCAAAACAAGCAAACCACATTGTGGGATCTATTAGCAGGAGTGCTGTAAGTGTAAGGGGACTGTTATCCCCTTACTAACATTCAGAGCTCCCAGTACCAAAAGGGAAAGGGTCGATGGGACTGACAGTCCTCAGGGGCAATGGGGAGAGGCCAATGCTCCAAGTCAGCTCTGATTGACAGGGCGGGCAGGCGAATCAGGGAGTCAGGTGGTCAGGGTAAATCCCGTCCTCCGTGTGAGCTGAAGTTGCCTGAGTCAGAGTGAGTGAGGCTGAGCTGAGGAGAGGGCAGAGGCCAGAGCTGAGCTGAGCTGGGCCAGATCCAGAGGGGCCAGAAAAGCAGCCCAGTGAGACAGACCTGCCCTGGGAGCAGAGGTGCAGCCCCAGATCCAGAGCACAGCCCAGAGACACAGACCTGCCCTGGGAGCAGAGGTGCAGCCCAGGGAGACAGACCTGCCCTGGGAGCAGCCCAGGGAGACAGACCTGCCCTGGGGGGAGAAGCTGCAGCAGCCAGAGGGGCCAGACAAGCAGCCCAGGGAGCTGGAGGCAGAGCAGCAGCAGCAGCCGTGCTGAGGCAGAGAAGCTGGAGCTGAGGCAGAGCGGTGGAGCTGGGGCTGGAGCCGTCTGGAGCCAGGTGTGGTGAGCAGCTGGGGAGAGCGAGGGGGACCCTGGGCAGTGGGCCCAGTGCAGGGAGAGGCCTCAGCCAAGAGGCCCTGCGGGCCAGACTTGCAGGGGGATCGTAACCCTGACAGGACGGGGGCGACACTGGGAAGAAGGGTCCTGCCACCCAGAGCCTGCGAGCGTGTGGCCACTGCCAGAGCAAGTGTCCAAGCCACAGCGTCCCTGCAGCACAGCCAGGGCCTGAGAAGGAGCCTGGGACTTGCAAAGGAACAGACTGAACTGCCCTGACATTTCAGAGACACTGTTGTGATGTTCCCTGCCACAGAGCGGGGTGATGTGTTTTCATTAGCCTTTCCCATTTTTCCTTATTCCTGTTAAAAAATTGTTATTTCAATAATTTGTATTTGCTTTGAATTGTATGCAGTGATCAGTGGGTCAGGGAAGCATCCTGTGCAGAGAGAGTACCCCGGAGTGGGGACACCCTAGCCCCTGACCTAGGTGACCACAACAAGGTTGGGGGTTGAGCCCCCCAGGAATCCTGGGCCCAGCCTTGTTGGGGTTACGAGGACTCTGCCAGACAGGAGAGTGCAAGGGGAGTCCTCGAGGGCAGGGAGGCCTCTGGGTAAAAGAGGTGGGAGCGAGGACTGAGATCCTTCCGCTAGCCCATTTCACCGGGGTAGTGCAGAGACGAGGAAAGTTCCCCCACAAGAGCGGGACTATTCCCCCACTTACATAAGCAAGACAGAAGATGCAATTCTTCCACTCTACTCAGCACTGATTGATAAGGCCTCAGCTGGAGTACTGTGTGCAGTTCTAGTAACCACAGTTGGGGAAAGATGTGGACAAACTAGAGCAGCAGTTCTCAAACTGTGGGCTGGGAACCCAAAGTGGGTGGCAACCCCGTTTAAATGGGGTCTCCTGAGCTGGCATTAGACTTGCTGGGGACAGTGGTTGAAGCTGAAGTCCAAGGGATTTGCGCCCCTCCTTCTCCACCCCCCACACTCCGTTGGCAGGGCTTGGGCCTCAGCTCAGGCTTCAGTCCCCCTCCCAGGGTCATGTAGTAATTGTTGTCAGAAGGGGGTCGCAGTGCAATTAATTTTGAGAACCACAGAACTAGAGGAAGTCAAGAGGAGAACAAAAAAGATTAAAGATCTAGAAAACATGACCTACAAGGAAAGACTGAAAAAACTGGATTTGTGAAATGCCTCACTTTCAAAGTTAAAGTCAGTCACACAATGCTTCAAACAGTAAGTGCAAACTTCTGGACCATGACCTGAAAAGCAGAGTGGATACAGCATGCACCTCTCATTTTGCTTTTGTACCACAGTTTGGGTGGAAATAACATTTGCCAGTTAATTTTAATAAGACAAACAGCAGCACAAAGGGGTGTGTACCCACAGCAGATGAAACAGGGTGAATTTAGTGTTGGTGAAAGTGCTGGAATCACAGCCTTGGAGATTGAAGTTTCCAATTTATTTACAGGGAGCATTATGCAGTAGTGCATAAGAACAGCCAGACTGGGTCAGACCAAAGGTCCATCTAGCCCAGTATCGTGTCTTCCAACAGTGGCCAATCCCAGGTGCCCCAGAAGGAATGAACAGAACAGGTAATCATCAAGTGATCCATCCCCTCTTGCCCATTCCCAGCTTCTGGCAAACAGAGTCTAGGGACACCATCCCTGCCCATACTGGCTAATAGCCATTGATGGACTCCTCCATGAATTTATCTAATTCATTTTTGAACCCTGTTATAGGCTTGGCCTTCACAACATCCTCTGGCAAGGAGTTCCACAGGTTCACTGTGTGTGGTGTGAAAAAAATACTTCCTTGTGTTTGTTTTAAACCTACTGCCTATTAATTTCATTTGGTTGCCCCTAGTTCTTGTGTTATGAGGAGTAAATAAACTTCCTTATTTACTTTCTCCACACCAGTCATGATTTTAAAGACCACTATCATATTCCCCCCCCATCATCTCTTTTCCAAGCTGAAAACTCCCAGTCTTATTAATCTCTCCTCATACGGCAGCTGTTCCGAACCCCATATCATTTTTGTTGCCCTTTTCTGAACCTTTTCCAATTCCAATATATATTTTTTGAGAATGGGCGACATCTGCACACAGTATTCAAGATGTGGGTATACCATGGATTTATATAGAGGCAATGAGGTATTTTCTGTCTTATCTATCCGTTAATGATTCCCAACATTCTGTTCGCTTTTTTGACAGCTGCTACACATTGAGTGGATGTTTTCAGAGAACTATCCAAAATGACTCCAAGGTCTCTTTCTTGAGTGGTAACAGCTAATTTAGACCCCCGCATTGTATATGTATAGTTGGGACTATGTTTTCCAATGTGCATTACTTTGCATTTATCAACAGTGCAAAGCTTCCTTACAGTGCTTCATCAGTATGCCTCAACATAAGAACAGCCATACTGGGTCAGACCAAGGATCCATCTAGCCCAGTATCCTGTCTTCCAACAGTAGCCAATCCCAGGTGCGTCAGAGGGAATGAACAGAACAGGTAATCATCAAGTGATCCATCCCCTGTCACTCTGACCTGAAGTGATGTTCAGCCTCTGTACCCATCTAATAGTTGACTTGTTGGGTAAGAGCACAGATAATGGTGCAAATAAGTGCCAGTTGTAGTGGTGTAAACTGGACAGGACTAAACAGTTCATTACACACCGACTATGAAAAAGCTGTCAGAAGGGTAACAATTTTCACTCAACTCCCAACTCAGATCAGATTTATAATGAGACCCAAAGAGATTCCAAATCCCATTATTATCCAATCCCCTATTCTGGAGAGTGTTGTAAGGATTCAAAAAGGTTCTTGCCAAATAAAATATTCTCAACAAACCAAGCAAGGAAACTGAAGTCTTTCCCTGACCTGAATAGGGGCAATTTAAGTTAAAGATCTGCTGCTCATTTTAAAACCATTCCTGTAAACATGACAGCAGTCAAATTATGGAGATCTGATCTGAGACTTGGTAGCAAACATAACTACTCACATTAGCCCACATTTGTAAAGTGGAAGGGTCAATCTTATATAGCTGGTTAAAGTTACAGTACACAACAGCATCCTCTGGTAACCCATACTGAGAGCGGGTGGTAACAATGATGGTACGTGGAACCTCTTCTCCAGTTGCTGCCTTGTTGTTAATCTAGGAAGACCATAAGAAAGTTCAACTATACAGCTAATTTAGAGCACTGAAACTCATACCACAGGATACCTAATGAAATAAACCAGTAAAGTGTTTAATAGAATTAATTCTTACCTGAAGAAAGAGTTGATTCAAGTTATGTCAAAGATGAGGAAAAGGAAGGTTACTCACTTGTAACCAAAATAATTTGAGAGGATAGCTGCACGTTCACACACTTGGAATGTATTCATGGTGCAACTTGGATTAGTGGAACCTTCTAGGACAAAACCTACTGGAGCACTTGCACACTTCCTGCCTTTCCCCTCACAGCTGTAAATATCTGGATGACAGAGCTATAAAGGGGGCAGGGCATGCTGACTGTCTCTATTTCTTCTGCCACCACCTCTTCCTACCATCTCAAGTTGAAATTATGACTGAGGAAGGAGGAAAGTGCGCAGGTCATCTCAAAGAATGCCAATTATAGGTGAGTATCTTTCATTTCTTCACATGGCCTCTGCACATTCCCAAGTTCGTGTGTTTGACAAGCAGTATTCCTACCACCACACAGTGGGTTAAAGAGGTTCAGTTAAATAGTAATTGTAATACTGCCTGAAATTGTGCATCTGCTCTAGATGGCACAAACTAATATATTTTGTGAAAGTATGAAGAGAGCATTAAGTCGCAGCTCTACAGATTAGATATATTCCCATATTAACAGAGGATGCTTCCATGGCCTCATTTAGTGATGTCCAATTGGAACACTTCTAGATGAACAGGTATGTTCATAACACTCTTCAAAACAGCAGTCCTACTTAAGAGTTCACAAAATTGTAGTATATCTTCTGGAAGGAAAGAGTATGATGAATTCACATTGCTATCTTGTAAAGTTTGAACATTCAGATCTGGAGGGGAAGGATGGTCCAGCAGTTAGAGCACTTGCCTAGGACTTGGGAGACCCAAGTTCAATTCCTTGCTCTGCGAAAGACTTCCTGTGTGACCTTAGGCAAGCCACTTAGCTCCTCTTTACTCCAGAGGGAGGATGTAAGAATAACTACATTAAAGATTGTGAAGAGCTAAGATACTACAGCGATGGGGGCCATATTAAAATCAAAAGAGGGAGACACACAGAGATAGTATCTATATCTGGACAGCTGACAAGTAAAGGAGACTGTTTCCTCAGCGTTGGATACAATGCTGTTAATGCTCTTAACTGATCCAGATAAGAGACCCCTAATACAGGGCACTTCCCTTAAGCCATTTTGGGAGATGGCTGCTTTTCTTCTGCCCTTTTGACCTCATGCCATATTAGGAAGGTGGTCTTGCAGTCTGAAATGTTGGAACAGAGTGTTGATCACAATCTCTAGCTCCCCTGATCCAAGAAAAGATGTCACACCATGGGTGGTTTGATTCTGTATAAGTGTGGATTTGAGGCGTTTTCTATGAGTCATAACAATGGCTTAATTATATGAAAAGCCAAAAATTCATAGTCTAACCCCCTACATAACAAAGACCACAGAATTTTCCTCAAAATAAATTATTTCTGAACTAGAGCATATCTTTTAAAAAAATCCTATCTTGATTTAAAAACAGATGGAGAATCCACCACAACTGTAGGTAAAACTGTTCCACTGGATAATTACCCTTACTGTTAAAAATTTGCACCTTATTTTCCAGTCTGAATTTGTCTATCTTCAACTTCCAGACATTGGATCTTGACCTTTGAATCTAGACGAACCTTTGTCAATTAGACTGAAGAATCCATGATCAAATATATGTTCCCTACATAGATACTAAAAGACTCATGTTGCCCCTTAACCTTCTCTTTGTTGATATAAGTAGACTGAGCTCCTTGTGTCTTTCACTATAAAGGCATATTTTCTAAGCTTCAATTATTCTTCTGGTTCTTCTCTGAACCCTCGCTAATTTATCAACATCCACAATTCAAGAAGGATACCAGAACTGGATGCAGTATTGCAGCAGTGGTCACACCAGTGCCAAAAACACATTAGCTGTTTTGGCCACAGTGTTTAGCTGTTTATCCTAGGAAGCAGTGACTGAAAAAGATTGGGGGGTTAAGGTGGATAGAGTCCTTCATCCTGTAAGTATAGCCTACACTCTGTCCCTAGACATGTGTACATTTAGCCATATTAAAACATGTTTACTTGCACCTAGCTTGCCAAGCAATCCAGATCACTCCGTATCAGTGGCCCATCATTTTTGTTATTTACCACTCCAATTGGTGTCATCTGTAAACTATCAGTTATGATTTTATGTTCTCTTCCAGGTCATTGATGAAAGTTTTAAATAGCACAGGTCCAAGAACAGATCCCTGTAGGACCACTTTACAAAAGCAGCTGCTCGATGATGATCCCCCATTACATTTTAAGAGCTATCAATTAACCAGCTTTTAATCCATTTAATGTGTGCCATGTTAATTTTGTATTGTTCTAAATACTTAAACTTCTGTAAGGCATTTGACTTAGTACTCCATGCCATTTTGATTAAGCCAACTTCTTTAAGATGAATATAATCTAAGTAAAAATTACATTACCCTCCTTTAATTCTTGATTAATCAAGTCCCATATCAGCCACTCCATTATCTTGTCAGGGATTAATGTCAGACTGACAGGATTGTAATTACCTGGGTCATCCCCTTTATTTTTTTTAAATATCAGCACAAACTTGGCTTTCTTCCAGTCTTCTACAATAGCCCTAGTGTTCCACCACTTACTTGGGGGGGGGGGGGGGGGGGGGGGAGGGGGGGGGAGAAGGAGAGGGGAGAGAGAAATCAACATTATGGCCCAGCAAGCTCTTCAGCCAGATCTTTTTAAACTCTTGGATGCAAGTTATCCAGACCAACTGATAGCTGAGGCTGTTCTTCAAGTACTGGCTTATCGCGGTGTTTTGGAACCAGAAGGTTTACTCACTAATGCTTCCTGCAATAACATTGCTTGGAAAGGATTCTGATGCTCCTTTCTGGTCCAGAGTGAGAAGGTGCTGCATATGGAACTATGAGAAGGCAAATGACCTTCCTCAAAGGAAGCCAAACAATGCACATATGCATTTGTATTAGGAAAAGCAGCAGAGCAAGAGGTGTATCTCTTGAACTATGGTTTCTCCGTCTATGGTTCCAAAGTGTGTCAGAACTAATGACATTTGCTAGGGTATTTTGTTAAAAAAACCAAGAAAATAACTAAGCAAAATAAGGCAGCACTGACCCCAGGAATGATGCATTTGTGCAAATGTGGGTCCAAGGACCCACCTAGGTTGCTGGTCCATCTGTTACCAGGGTTAGAAGGAACTGAGGTGGACAGCGTGCCACAACCCCTTTCATAGTCTCACTCTTCAAATGTTCTGCTCCTTCCCTTATGGCTCTGAAGGCATGAGCATGTTCCACTAGACATTGCTATTAGAAGGTTCCATCAGTTCAAGCTACACCACCACCATATTCCAAGTGTGGGAATGTGCAGAGATCACTTAAAATTAAAATTTTTAAATATGCTATCTTGCAATCTCTTGTAGCGCCTCCGGTTTGTTATCTGTTTTAGATATAGTCCTTGCCCCCCAAGGAATTTACTATGTACATTGGTCTTGTACAGGAATAAGCACAGGATCAGCACTTAAAACAACTGGCTCTAATAGGACATGGTCATGGACAATGAAGACGGATTAGAGGGCCATAAACAAAGAACAAAGAAAACTACATATTGAGTGGAGGTTTATCTTGTGGGGTGCTTCAATTAATTACATCCAGTCATATCACATCTTTAATCATTTGGAAGACTTAAGAAAATTCAGACATGATGGTAATTCAGAAGTGTTCTGAAGATATAATGGAACCCAGAGACTTTAGAAACATGGGAAGAAAAACATTACATCTGAAAAAACACAAATTAAGACAGCTGTATGGCAATGCCTAAAGCAGTTTAAGTGGGAAGATTGAGAGGGTAATTAGATATGAGCTTGTAATGTGATCTGGCAAGAAGAACTAATGCGATTTAGGACTGCATATGGATAGACAAAACATGCAATTTGTCCAGCTACATAGCACTGGCATGATCAGACCCAGAAATCTGCATTTTGTTTGTCCCCTTTTTCACAACAGGTAGCTAAAATGAAGAAAATTCAAAGAAGAGTAACAATCATTTAAAAACTCAAGGGATTAATTTGTATTATGAGAAAAAATAAAATATTGATTCAAGATGGAGGGAAGAGAAATTACAAGGGAATAAAGAGGGAGGAGAAAAAGTTTTGTCCTACTTTGCCTCACCTGTGTAGTTGCTAGTCCATTGCTAATGTTGAATCCATTGATTGTTATCTGAATTTGTCCACGATTAATCATCTCAATCACAGCTTCTGCAATTGTATTCATAGGAATGACTGGCATACTGAGGGCAGCATTGCTGTCTGCATTGTCTCCACTATCAGGACACTTCATCTAAGAAATCATGCAAGATTCATCAGTGAGAAAATGCTGCATTCAGTCTACTAGGGCAGAGTGCACAGAAGTGGAGTTCTCACCTTAACAATTTTGACATCAGGGAGGCTGTCAAGGAATGCCTTCAAGTCTATGCCATTTAAAACAATCCTGTTATCATAAATATGGCCATTGGACTTGAAATCAATGACTGCTTTCTTCTGTGGATCAAGAAAAACAAGTTTCAATTTGCAACATTCTATTGCCAAATTACTGTACTGAATATAAGTTCCCAGAGAAGTGCAAGTCCCCACTAGACAATCATTACTATCGGCTTTCCTTTTTTCATCACTGTCTCTTACCTTCAGGTGGGGAAACATATTAGCATGGTCTCCAATAAAGAAAGTGTTTGGCATGTAAGCCAGTTTCTCAGAATATTGCTCTGCCACATCAACTGGGGAAGTTTCTTGATCTGTGATGATATAATCCATGAACAGTGCCCCACTGGTTCCAGGGTATCCCAGCCACATAGCCTACAAGCCAAGCCAAAAAGCAACAGATTTTAATCTCAAGTGTGGACAAAATCACATGTACAACTGTATAACCTGCTCTGATTCCGCATCTCTCTCCCAAGGTTCTCTCACAAGGACTATCAAATGGCTGAAACCCGACAAAATGAGAGAATTGTTGCCAATCAGAATAATGAATTAAAAAAAAAAAACAAAAAAAACTCTGTGACAGCTATGGCCAGAAATCCATCAAGCACACAGAGCCAGCTATACACAGTTATGAAGTTGGGTATTCATCAGTCACCTCAGTTTCTTTGACCTGTTTGGAGACTGCTGTGGCCTGGAATTAGACAGTCCTCAGGTTCTTCTGCCCCTTGTTGAGATTTAAGGTAATTCTCCATACTGCTCATGTGACTTATGAACCTAAGTCTCATTGAAAGTCAAAAGGACAAGGTGCTTTAAAATTTTTTACCGTTAGTCTTTCTCCTTTGATTAGTGTACTGTACGACAGCATAGGTTGGATTTGTCCCACTGCATTCAGCAGGGTGTTAAAAACAGACATTTCATCCACACAAGCAGGGCCAGGAAGCCACTGGTTCCTGCTCTGGAGATATGTGGGGGTGGGGTAGGTTGGGAGAAGCAGCAATGCTAGTTTTCTAGAAGGGAAGAGGAATAGCCAAGAGCAGAGTTTTAGGCAATGCTGCTTTTCTGTGGTGGGAGGAAAGACTCGAGCCACTTCTGCTTTTTCCAAAGGGGTGGGGAAATAAGGAGCAGATTGCCTCAGGTAGAGAAGAGGAGCTAGGCGCACAGAGTTTCCTGAACATCAAAGAGGGATGCAGCCCCAAAGGAACTCTGCAAAGAGGAAAGGGTTCACAACCACTACTAGTTAAATGGAGGTGAGCTGGTAAGAGTGAACAAGCCCAAAATTAAATGGAAACCCATAAATTATTTTACAGTCAATGACAATTTTCACACATTTGTAGGTCTTCTTTGGGCCGGTTGGCTCTTTTGAAAAACAGTTGTCATATATGGCTGCAACAGTAGAGCAGCGCAGGACCTGCGAGTCCAAAACGTCTAACAGACCAGCATTTGCACTGCTTCAAGAACCTCACAGAAGGACATTCTTCAAGGTGGTGTTTGGCTTACACTATCCTTTTCTCAGACCAACAAATTGAAACTTTTACCAACTGACAACTCAACTGATTCAGATCTGCTTTATAGGATACAAGGCTGTTTAGCGCCAGACACCAAAGTCAACATCTAGTAAATAAGACTACTCCCATTGTTTTGCAGAAGCGTTTCTGCAACCAGTACACTTACACACACTTATTTTCAGACGAGGAACAAAAATCTAGGTCTTCCTTCTCTACTGGCAAAAGGCAGATTGTTGTTCTTACTCTTGGAGGTGTACAGATGCCATGGTGATGGGCGCCAATCTGAGAACCTATCTATCCCACTTAGCAAGGCTCTGAAATGGATGGGTAAGAGGGGCAGCTCTCTTCTTTCGCACATCAATTGATATCAAAAGGTCAGAGAAGACCTTTGGACCACAGATTTGATTATGCATCAGAGCAGGTCTACTGAGGTGACAGACCATAAGAATCCCTCGGTATGGCATTTCACAATGTCACTGAACATGTTCCTGATTTGCCATGCCTCTTCGCTACGAGTGTATTTCCATCTATTTTTATTTTAACCTACAGAAAGACCAGATGAAACACTGATTTAAAATCCTGAGGAAAACTCAAGATTAATCCATCACCTACTAGCAGGCTCACTAGCTATGGCTGCTAACAGGAGCAATCAGAAGGAGCTGCTCAACTTTCTGTAGCAAAAATCAGAAGTGAAAGCACTAATGAATAGAGCCCTATCAAATTCACGGCCATGAAAAACACATCATGGACCGTGATTTCTGGTCTCCTTCCGTGAAATCTGGTCTTTTGCGTGCTTTTATCCTATACTATACAGATTTCAGCGTTTCTCAAATTGGGGTCCAAAAGGGAGTTGTAAGGGGGTCACAAAGTTATTTTAGGGAGGTCATGGTATTGCCACCCTTAGTTCTGCGCTGCCTTCACAGCTGGGCGGCTGTTGGCTGGGCACCCAGCTCTGAAGGCAGTACCCTGCTAGCAGCAGCGCAGAAGAAAGAGTGGCAATACCATACCGTGCCATCCTTACTTCTGCACTGCTGCATGCAACGGCTCTGCCTTTAGAGCTGGGATCCCAGTCAGCAACTGCCGCTCTTCAGCTGCCCAGATCTGAAGGCAGCACTGCTGCCAGGAGCAGCACAGAAGTAAGGGTAGCAGTACTGCAACCCCTCCTTCAAAAACCTTGTGACACCACCCCAACCAACTCCTTTTTGGGTTAGGACCCCTACAATTACAACACTGTGAAATTTTAGATGTAAATAGCTGAAATCATGAAATTTATGATTTTTTAAATCCTATGACCGTGAAATTGGTAGACCCCTGCTAATGAGAAGTACCACTCATGCTGCAAGGCAAGAATATCTTACCTGCTGATATGTGTGCATGCTGCAACAGCCCAAGACTGTTTAGCTTTGGGACCTCCCTAGTCTCATATTGGAGGCAGAGACCCAGGAGTGAGAATTCTGTATATATAGTATCCTTAAAGAATTAAAAGTCTACAGGCCAAACTGTATCTTCAAGAATATTTGTTCTCTTTGAGGAACCCTGTCTCCTGATCTATACTAAGAGATTTTAGCACACCTAAGGCTAGATAAAATAGTCACAAACATGACAGCTGTCCCTTGTTACTTACATTTTTCCAGTATTTTTTCAGAAAAAACTTTGGAAACAGCAGTTCTATGTTTGCCATGGAAAGCCTCCAAGTGCAGAATGAGTTCAAATAGCTCAATCAATCCAGTATGCATTTTAAACCAAGGACACTATTATCCAACAATACAGCAGCAGCGAAGGATGGAAAGATGGCCTACCACATAGGGCACTGGACTGACACTTGAGACCAGAGTTCAATTCCCAGTTCCACCCTGATGTGCACTACCCTGTCTCTCCATTCCTTATCTATAAAATGAAATATCCCTACCTACCAGGAGTATTGAGGATAAAATACATTAATGATGAGAGGCATTAGGATATTACAGTAATGCAGATCCCGTAAGTATCCACATATTGATAATAGTAAACTGCTCTAATACTTTTGTATGGCAGAATGAAATAAATTTGCTTTATAGAATTTTATAACATGGCTTGAGATCACTAACTTAAAATGTAGCTCATCTACAACAGATTAAAAGGTGTATCTAACGGTTCCAGCTCACCTATATATTTAAAACATCACTACCTTGGGTATTTCCACCATCCAGGGTTTCCTTAGTAGGATTAATCTTCCACTATGTGTTGGTATTGAGATATTTTAATTTGAACATGGCATGTTTGCATATATGCACTGTTAGGACTCTGATGTCAGTATACCACAGCATGTTCAAACCGCACCTGGTTCAGCACAGTGTTTACAGCATTATCTGATGCTGTGTTACCAAAAAATATTGTGCTTATGCAATCATGTACTCAACCTGCACGGAATTATTCTTGTTCTTGGAAATAAATTCCCTAGAGGCAGCTCTTGTTTCTCCTAGTTGTACCCTTCCTGCAAAGATTCAAAGCTGAGGCCTCGTACCAAACAGCAAGACTGACAACATTGCTTAAAATATCTGCTCTCACCAGAATGAGAAGCTAGCGTGCTCAGGAACCATGAAGCTATGTTTATTCTTTCCTTTGGAATAGTATTCAGCATATAAATATTGGAAAAAGGGAGCTAATTGTATATAAACCAAACAATTATTTTATTCATATACTACTCCTTACAGAGCAATGCTCACTTTCTTCCAGTCCCATATGGATCAGCGTGCCACTTCCACAGCACTCTCAACTTAAAGGAGAGGAGAGAGAAACCAGTCTGTTCTATGACAATGTCGAGCATTGCTCTTACATCAAACAGAGCTCTCCAAATACTGTTGAATTCCTTTACCTGGATAGGTGCTGGTCTGAGAGCAAACAGCTCATTACGGGCTCCCTTAGTGTAGCCATTCATGTTAATGAGGATGTGTATCCCATCCTGGTGAATACGATCTGCTGCCTTTCCATTACATGGTATCTAAAATACAAGAATCAAGAACAAACATTACTAATTATTACTAATTATTCTTACTTTATCATTGAAAGGCCAAATTCAGACTAAAATAAGGAGCGTTTAAATGTATTTTTACTGTTAGGGTAATTAACCACTGGAATAACTTACCTAGGGAGATAGTTGATTCTCCATCACTTGAAGTCCTTAAATCAAATCTGAAGGTCTTTTTAGAAAGATACATTCTAGCCTCAACCAGAAGTTAAGGGTTTGTTGCAGTAATTATTGAGTGAAGTTCTATGACCTGTGTTATGCAGGTGGTCAGATCAGACCATCATAATGGTCTTGTCTGATCTTAAAATCTATTAATTGATTAGCTAACTAAAGGCTTTAAAAATTTAAATTCCTGGACAGAAGAAAGGTCCCTATACCCACATGTGGTGATTAGAACTGAATTGGAATGGGACTACATAGCCCTTTTACAAGCTAGGCATTAAATGCTCAGTTCTGAGAGAAGTACTCTGGGAATGCATTTTGCAAGTGCAAGTATGAAGAGGATCTCGAAGAACAGCAGTTCTGTAGATGTCAATTTAGCAGATACCCCATTTTTACTCAAGAACCAAGATTCTAAGTGGCATATCAGCTGCGAATTGCATGGACCAAGGGGATGGCTTTAAGCTATCCCCATCTGCTGTCCAGCTGCCAGGCCAGTCCCAGCTCCAATGTGTGTTAGAGGATTTGCAGGACTACTCTAATTTATGGCAGCCATCCTTGGATCCCAAGCACTGTTTCTGCATCTGAGGATCATTTAGGATGTAGTAAAACCTTTGCCACATACCTTTGATCCAAGAGGTGATGGAGGTAGAAGCTGCCCCAGTGACTTTAATCTCTGTTATTCCACTATGCAGGGGGAATCTTTCACCAACCTGCTAAGCCATGGTTGCTTTATATTGTTTGAGTAGCATACAGCAGTCTTAATTTACCCAAGAATCAAGCCCAAAATATTTAGCCACTGTAGCAAGTCTCCTTGACCAATTTAGGCTAGGTCATGACTATCGTTTTAATCCACAACCAGTCACCCACATTAATAAAATTCCAATAGTAACACTCAAAGTTCACACAATGTCCATCGATTCCCTCCAAAACGATGGAACTGCTGACATACACTACCACAGACCCAAGAATTCTGAAGATCACTCTTACCATTACCTGGGAGCATAATTTGTGCTCCAAGAAATTAACTGCAGCCAGGATCCTTAACCACAGATTGAGATCTCCATTTCTGAAAAACATGCTGCAAATTCAAAAGAATGAAAGCTCACCTGGGAGAGGTCAATGAAATGATTTGCTTCCGCCATCACCTTTACACGGAAGTTTGTCCCATCATCAGGGCTGAGGGCATAACAGAACACCTAGGATATACAGCACCACAAGTGAATATAAATACAGGAGATCCCCCGCTATACTGCGCGCCACTATAGCGCGAATTCAGTATTAGCGCAGGGGCAAGCATGGATCCCAAAATAAATTGTTTACATTGGGATCCATGGCAATGCGTCCCCGTTCTCCCCCCCCCCCCCCCCCCCCGCCACGTTAACGCGGTACCATGCATGGCTCCCAAACCCCGCGTTCTAGTGGGGGTGCGGTGTACTTGAAATTAAGCCTATTGACTAAAATTTCCTCAAATGCTATGTAATTACTCTACATGTTATCCTCATTCAAAAGAAGAAATTGTTTAGGACTAAGTTTAATTTTATTTTACTTTACACAAACATTAGCCAGTTATTTTGTAAGTGCTTTGAACATGAAAAATCCAAAATGTTACAAAAATTGCATATGAGCAGCTTAAGAGTTTGTTAGAAGTGTAACAATTTCACAAGTGGTCTCACTTTTGGATTGATATTACGTTCAGCCCATTTTTCTTTATTGAATCTCCAGCCAAACTGAATACATTCTGGAGAAAGCAGTGTGCAACTCTCCAGTTAAAAGTGTGAAATGGATCCAGTGTCAAAAGCAAAGGGTGACAAGGTATGCAAACATTTTTACCTTTAGTAAATCTAATATTTACTGGTCACCGATTCAAACAGTCAACCTGCATGAACCCAATTAGTCTAGCGCAGCAGTTCTCAAACTATGAGGCAGGCCTCCCAAGGGAGTCGTCAACTGTGCTTTTTAATTTTGTGAAGAGCAGTGACTGTCAGCCCAAGGTTTGCCGGGGGATGGAGATGTAAGCCCTGAGGTAAGTGGGGAAGTGGGATACTGGGAGGAAACACGAGAAGGATGCAACAGGGAAGGCCTCCTGATTCATACTGAGCAAGTAGGGCAATCGGCTAGTTATCTCAGGTGCTTGTACATCAACGCAAGAAGCCTGGGAAACATGCAGGAAGAATTGGAAGTCCTGGCACAATAAAGGAACTATGATGTGATTGGAATAACAGGTACTTGGTGGGGTAACTCACATGACTGGAGCACTGTCATGGATGGGTATGAACTGTTCAGGAAGGACAGGCGAGGGAGAAAAGGTGGAGGAGTTGCACAGTATGTAAAAGAGCAGTATGATTGCTCAGAGCTCCAGTATGAAACCAGAGAAAAGCCCGTTGAGAGTCTTTGGGTTAAGTTTAGAGGTGAGAGCAACAAGGGTAATGCCGTGTTGGGGGTCTGCTACAGACCATCAGGATGAGGTAGACAAGCTTTCTTCGGACAACTAACAGAAGTTTCCAGACCACATGCCCTGGTTCTCATGGGGGACTTCAATCACCCTGACATTGGCTGGGAAAACAATACAGCAGTGCACAGACAATTCAGGAAGTTTTTGGAGGGTGTTGGGGACAATTTCCTGGTGCAAGTGCTGGAGGAACCAACTAGGGGCCATGCTCCTCTTGACTTGCTGCTCACAAACAGGGAAGAATTGGTAGGGGAAGTAGAAATGGGTGGCAACCTGGGCAGCAGTGACCATGAGCGAACACATGCGAACAGGGGCTGCAAACAGGGGAGTTTGAGAGGAATTGCTCCAGGTAAAGCAGGAGCAAACACAGGACCCTTGGGGTAAGTGGCTGTCTGTAGTGTGTGTTTGGGGGGACTTGTGTCTGTCTGTGTGTTCATTCATTTGTTTGTTTGCAGGACCGTGTGCTGTGGCTGGCAGTTAGAAGCTGTGAGCTTCTACACCAGGGGGCGGGGCTAATCAATCAGGCAGGCCAGGGCTTTATAAAGCAGTGAGCAAGCGACCAGGGGCTGCAAACAGGGGAGTTTGAGAGGGAGTTTGGAAGGGGAGTGCAAAGGGGGCAAGCTATCCTTGCCATTCCTAACTGTACCCAAACTAAAGGGAGAGGCAGAGCAACCAGGGGGCTGCAGACGGGGGAGTGAGTATCTGTTGAGGGGACAGTTTGGCACTTTGACCGTGTGCTTGAGTGTTTGATTTCCTGTTTGAATAGTGTGAATTGGGAGTGCTTCATTGCAGGCTCTTCTAAAAAGAGTCAGTCAGTCAGCTGCGCACCAGCGGAGCAGCGCATAGCAGAGAAGCAAACAGGTGGAGTTAGCCTGGGAGTTCGCCTGGAGAGAGCCTACTGCGGCATCCCCCTTGCAGGTTTCCCTGAGTAGCTTCTGCCACAAGTGAGGAAACTCTTCGAAGGAAGGGACTATGGATGCTGAGCGATCCGCTGTCGTGACCTGCACAGGATGTGCCATGTTTGTCTTTCTTCCACAGGATAGAAGCGACTTTGTCTGTACAAAGTGCAAGCTGATCTCCATATTGGAGGAGAAGATTCAAGGTCTGGAGAAACGAGTATCAACCCTGCGTTCCATAAAAGAAAATGAGGAGTTCCTGGATAGACGTCAGGATAGGCTTCAGCGGGCAGTGTTCTGAGGATTCAGAGCAGGCTGCGCAGCGGGGACAGAAGGCCAGTGAGGATAATTGGCGGCATGTGACCTCCAGAAGAGGAAAGAGTATGAGACAAGTCCAAGTACAAGAAACGCATATTCAGATGAGCAACCGTTTTCATGTTCTCTCCACAGGCACTAGTGCAGAGAGTGGAGTGAATGATGCATCTGAGGGAACAGAGCAGAAGGAGACTCCACTGATTGGAAGGCATGAGATGCACAGTCCTAGGGATGGGGGTTCCACGACCACCACTCCCAAGAGGAGGAGGAGGGTGGTGGTGGTTGGGGACTCTCTCCTCAGGGGGACTGAATCATCTATCTGCCGCCCTGACCGGGAAAACCGAGAGGTGTGCTGCTTGCCAGGGGCTAGGATTTGTGATGTGACAGAGAGACTGCAGAGACTCATCAAGCCCTCAGATCGCTACCCCTTCCTGCTTCTCCACGTGGGCACCAATGATACTGCCAAGATTGACCTTGAGCATATTACTGCAGACTACGTGGCTCTGGGAAGAAGGATAAAGGCGTTTGAGGCGCAAGTGGTGTTCTCGTCCATTCTCCCTGTGGCAGGAAAAGGCCGGGGTAGAGACCGTCGAATCGTGGAAGTCAACGAATGGCTACGCAGATGGTGTCGGAGAGAAGGGTTTGGATTCTTTGACCATGGGATGGTGTTCCAAGAAGGAGTGCTAGGCAGAGACGGGCTCCACCTGACGAAGAGAGGGAAGAGCATCTTTGGAAGCAGGCTGGCCAACCTAGTGAGGAGGGCTTTAAACTAGGTTCACCGGGGGAAGGAGACCAAAGCCCCGAGGTAAGTGGGGAAGTGGGATACCGGGAGGAAGCACAAGTAGGTGAGTGCAAGAGGGGAGGGCTCCTGCCCCATACTGGGACACCAGGACAATCGGTGAGTTATCTTAAATGCCTATACACAAATGCAAGAAGCCTGGGGAACAAGCAGGGAGAACTGGAAGTCCTGGCACAGTCAAGGAATTATGACGTAATTGGAATAACAGAGACTTGGTGGGATAACTCACAAGATTGGAGTACTGTCATGGATGGATATAAACTGTTCAGGAAGGATAGGCAGGGCAGAAAAGGGGGGGGGGGGTGGGGGGGAGTTGCGTTGTATGTAAGAGAGCAGTATGACTGCTCAGAGCTCCAGTATGAAACTGCAGAAAAACCTGAGAGTCTCTGGATTAAATTGAGAAGTGTGAGCAACAAGGGTAATGTCGTGGTGGGAGTCTGCTACAGACCACCAGACCAGGGGGATGAGGTGGACGAGGCTTTCTTCCAGAAACTAACAGAAGTTACTAGATCACAGGCCCTGGTTCTCATGGGTGACTTTAATCACCCCGAGATCTGCTGGGAGAGCAATACAGCGGTCCACAGACAATCCAGGAAGTTTTTGGAAAGTGTAGGGGACAATTTCCTGGTGCAAGTGCTGGAGGAACCAACTAGGGGAAAAGCTCTTCCTGACCTGCTGCTCACAAACAGGGAAGAAATAGTAGAGGAAGCAATAGTGGATGGGAACCTGGGAGGCAGTGACCATGAGATGGTCGAGTTCAGGATCCTGACACAAGGAAGAAAGGAGAGCAGTAGAATACAGAGCCTGGACTTCAGAAAAGCAGACTTTGACTCCCTCAGGGAACTGATAGGCAAGGTCCCCTGGGAGAATAACATGAGGGGGAAAGGAGTCGAGGAAAGCTGGCTGTATTTTAAAGAATCCTTATTGAGGTTGCAGGAACAAACCATCCCGATGTGTAGAAAGAAAAGTAAATATGGCAGGCGACCAGCTTGGCTTAACAGTGAAATCCTTGCTCGTCTTAAACACAAAAAAGCAGCTTACAAAATATTGTTCAGGCATGCAGGAGTGAAATTAGGAAGGCCAAATCACACTTGGAGTTGCAGCTAGCCAGAGATGTTAGGAGTAACAAGAAGGGTTTCTTCAGGTATGTGAGCAACAAGAAGGTGGTCAAGGAAAGTGTGGGCCCCTTGCTGAATGAGGGAGGGAACCTAGTGACGGAGGATGGGGAGAAAGCTAGTGTACTCAATGCTTTTTTTGCCTCTGTCTTCACAGACAAGGTCAGCTCCCAGGCGGCTGCACTCCACAGCACGGTATGGGGAGGAGGTGACCAGCCCTCTGTGGAGAAAGTAGTAGTTCGGGACTATTTAGAAAAGCTGGACGAACACAAGTCCATGGGGCCGGATGCACTGCATCCGAGGGTGCTAAAGGAGTTGGCCGATGTGATTGCAGAGCCATTGGCCATTATCTTTGACAAATCATGGCAATCGGGGGAGGTCCCGGATGACTGGAAAAAAGCTAATGTAGTGCCCATCTTTAAAAAAGGGAAGAAGGAAGATCCGGAGAACTACAGGCCAGTCAGTCTCACCTCAGTCCCTGGAAAAATCATGGAACAGGTCCTCAAGGAATCAATTCTGAACCACTTAAAGGAGGGGAAAGTGATCAGGAACAGTCAGCATGGATTCACCAAGGGCAAGTCATGCCTGACTAACCTAATTGCCTTCTATGATGAGATAACTGGCTCTGTGGATGAGGGGAAAGCAGTGGATGTGCTATTTCTTGACTTTAGCAAAGCTTTTGATACAGTCTCCCACAGTGTTCTTGCCAGCAAGTTAAAGAAGTATGGGCTGGATGATTGGACGGTAAGGTGGATAGAAAACTGGCTGGATGGTCGTGCTCAACGGGTAGTGATCAATGGCTCCATGTCTAGTTGGCAGCCGGTATCAAGTGGAGTGCCCCAAGGGTCGGTGCTGGGGCCGGTTTTGTTCAATATCTTCATCAACGACCTGGAGGATGGTGTGGACTGCACCCTTAGCAAGTTTGCAGATGACACTAAACTGGGAGGAGTGGTTGATACGCTGGAGGGTAGGGACAGGATACAGAGGGACCTAGACAAATTAGAGGATTGGGCCAAAAGAAATCTGATGAGGTTCAACAAAGACAAGTGCAAAGTCCTGCACTTAGGACGGAAGAATCCCATGCACTGCTACAGACTAGGGACCGAATGGCTGGGCAGCAGTTCTGCAGAAAAGGACCTAGGGGTTACAGTGGACAAAAAGCTGAATATGAGTCAACAGTGTGCCCTTGTTGCCAAGAAGGCTAACGGCATTTTGGGCTGTATAAGTAGGGGCATTTCCAGCAGATCGAGGGACGTGATTATTCCCCTCTATTCGGCACTGGTGAGGCCTCATTTGGAGTACTGTGTCCAGTTTTGGGCCCCACACTACAAGAAGGATGTGGATAAATTGGAAAGAGTCCAACGGAGGGCAACAAAAATGATTAGGGGGCTGGAGCACATGACTTATGAGGAGAGGCTGAGGGAACTGGGATTGTTTAGCCTGCAGAAGAGAAGAGTGAGGGGGGATTTGATAGCTGCTTTCAACTACCTAAAAGGGGGTTCCAAAGAGGATGGATCTAGACTGTTCTCAGTGGTAGAAGATGACAGAACAAGGAGTAATGGTCTCAAGTTGCAGAGGGGGAGGTTTCGGTTGGATATTAGGAAAAACTTTTTCACTAGTAGGGTGGTGAAGCACTGGAATGGGTTACCTAGGGAGGTGGTGGAATCTCCTTCCTTAGAGGTTTTTAAGGTCAGGCTTGACAAAGCCCTGGCTGGGATGATCTAGTTGGGGTTGGTCCTGCTTTGAGCAGGGGGTTGGACTAGATGACCTCCTGAGGTCCCTTCCAACCCTGAGATTCTATGATTCTATGAGATGGTCGAGTTCAGAATCCTGACAAAAGGAAGAAAGGAGAGCAGCAAAATACGGACCCTGGATTTCAGAAAAGCAGACTTTGAGTCCCTCAGGGAACCAATGGACAGGATCCCCTGGGAGGTTAATATGAGAGGGAAAGGAGTCCAGGAGAGCTGGCTGTATTTTAAAGAAGCCTTAGTGGGGGCACAGGAAAAAGCCATCCTGATGTGCAGAAAGAATAGCAAATATGGCAGGCGACCAGCTTGGCTTAAAGAAATCTTCAGTGAACTTAAACACAAAAAGGAACCTTACAAGAAGTGGAAACTTGGACAGATGACTAGGGAGGAGTATAAAAATATTGCTTGAGCATGCAATCAGGAAGGTCAAAGCACAATTGGAGTTGCAGCTAGCAATGGATGTGAAGGGTAACAAGCAGGATTTCTACAGGTATGTCAGCAACAAGAAGGTGGTCAGGGAAAGTGTGGGACCCTTACTGAATGGGGGAGGCTACCTAGTGACAGATGATGTGGAAAAAGCTGAAGTACTCAATGCTTTTTTTGCCTCGGTTTTCACAGACAAGGTCAGCTCCCAGACTGCTGCACTGGCCAGCACAGTATGGGGAGGAGGTGAACAGCCCTCAGTGGTGAAAGCAGAGGTTATGGACTATTTAGAAAAGCTGGACACGCACAATGGCATGGGGCCAGATGTGATTGCAGAACCATTGGCCATTATCTTAGAAAACTTGTGGTGATCGGGGGAGGTCCTGGATGATTGGAAAAAGGCAAATTTAGTATCCATCTTTAAAAAAAAAGAGAAGAACAAGAATGCGGGGAAATACAGATCGGTCAGCCTCACCTCAGTCCTTGGAAAAATCACAGAGCAGGTCCTCAAGGAATCCATCTGAAGCACTCGGAGGAGAGGAAGGTGATCAGGAACAGTCAACATGGATTCACCAAGGGCAAGTCATGCCTAACCAACCTGATTGCCTTCTATGTAATGAGAACTGGCTCTGTGGATATGGGGAAAGCGGTGGACGTGACATACCTTGACTTTAGCATAGGTTTTGATAAGGTCTCCCACGGCATTCTTGCCAGCAAGTTAAAGTATGGATTAATGAATGGACTATAAAATGGATAGAAAGCTAGCTAGATTGTCAGGCTCACTGAGTAGTGATCAACGGCTCGATGTCTAGTTGTTAGCTGGTATCAAGCGGAGTGCCCCAAGGGATGGTTCTGGGACCGGTTTTGTTCAACATCTTCATTAATGATCTGGATGATGCAATGGATTGCACCCTCAGCAAGTTCACGGATGACGTTAAGCTGGGGGGAGAGGTAGATACGCTGGAGGGTAGAGATAGGGTCCAGAGTGACCTAGACAAATGGGAGGATTGGGCCATAAGAAATCTGATGAGGTTCAACAAGAACAAGTGCAGAGTCCTGCACTTAGGATGGAAGAATCCCATTCACTGCTACAGGCTGCGAACCGACTGGCTAAGTGGCAGTTCTGCAGAAAAGGACCTGGGGATTACAGTGGACAAGAAGCTGGATATGAGTCAACAGTGTGCCCTTGTTGCCAAGAAGGCTAACAGCATATTGGGCTGCACTAGTAGGAGCATTGCCAGTAGATCGAAGGAAGTGATTATTCCCCTCTATTCGGCACTGGTGAAGCCACATCTGGAGTACTGGTTCCAGTTTTGGGCTCCCCACTACAGAAAGGATGTGGAAAAATTGGAGAGAGTCCAGCGGAGGGCAACGAACATGATTAGGGGGCTGGGGCACATGACTTATGAGGAGAGGCTGAGGGAACTGGGATTATTTAGTCTGAAGAAGAGAAGAGTGAGGGGAGATTTGATAGCAGCCTTCAACTACCTGAAGGGTGGTTCCAAAGAGGATGGAACTCAGCTGTTCTTAGTGGTGGTAGATGCTCCATCCTTGGAGGTTTTTAAGGCCCAGCTTGACAAAGCCCTGGCTGGGATGATTTAGTTGGGGTTGATCCTGTTTAGAGCAGAGGGTTGGACTAGATGACCTCCTGAGGTCTCTTCCAACCCTAATCTTCTATGATTCTATGTTACTTACCTGTAACTGAAGGTCCTTTGAGATGCGAGTCCCTATCACCTTCATGTGGAATATCATGCATGCACACCACATGCCTGAGTCCAAAGAATTTTATTAAGCAGTGCCCATTGGTCTGCACACATGCAGTTCTTCTCATGCTCCAAAATGAGGTTATAAAGGGTGATGTAGAGAGACATCTCTCCAGTTCCTTCTCTTACCGCAAATCCAGGTATAATCCAGCAGCAGAGAGAATGGAAGGTGGGTAGTGGAATACAGATAGGGACCAGACATCTCAAAGAGCCTCCAGTTGCAGTTAAATAGTCTCCATTATTTCTAAGAGTGATCGTCCCTATGTGTATTCCACATGTGGGAGATTAGCAAGCAGTAGTCAAACAGGAGGTGAGTGCAAGGTTGCGGAAGTGACAGCTGACTCTTGCTTCTATCTCCACAGCTATATCTACAGGAGACTGGACTAAAGCATAAAGTCTCATGAAGGTGTGGCAGGGAGCTCCTAGTAGAAGCCCTACATATCTCCAGTAGCGGTACATCTCAGAGATATAGCAGAAGTTGCCTTCGCTCTGGTGGAATGAGCCCTTACCCCATCCAGGGGAGGAATGTAGGCTAGTTGGTAGCAATGGATAATGCAGCTGAGATCCATTAAGAAAGTCTCTGCAAAAATATAGCTTGACCCCTTGATCTCTCTGCTGTGGAAACAAATAGTTAGGGTGTTTAATAGTTTTTGTTCTTGGTAGATAAAAGGCCAGTACCCTTTGGAAATCCAGAGAATGAAGCCTCCTCTATTTGTTAGAAGAAAAAAAGGTAAGTAGATGGTTTGACGCATGTGAAACTCTGAAATTACTTTAGGGATGAATTTTCGGTAGGGGAGTAGTGAGACCTTTTCTTTATGGAAAGTAGCATACGTCAGCTCTGCCATGACTGCTCCCAGTTCACTGACTCTTCTGGCTCATGTTGTGGCAACTATAAAGGCAACTTTCATTGAAAGATGGGACACAGAACATGAGACTACATGTTCAAAGGGAGGACTGGTGAGATGAAAGAACAAGACTGAGGTCCCATTGGGGTGCGAGCTTCACCAAGGGTGGGAAGGATGGAAGAAGTCCCTTCAGAAGTCTAGCTGTCGCAGGATGAGTGAAGATAGTATAATTGTCAACAAAGGAATGAAAAACACTGATTGCTGTCAAATGAACCTAAAGGGAACTATGTCTTAGGGAGTAAGCAGATATTCCAGAACAGCAGGAATCCCAATAGATTCTGGAAATAACTGGAATAGGCTTTCATCTATCTGATCATTCTCTGGTAGAATCTTTTCTGATTTGATCGAGAATGGACCGCACAACACCCTGGAACAGGAATATCTACATTCAATGCCTGTCCAAATACCAGGCCCTGAGTTGCAGCAATTCCAGGCTGGAGTGCCTGAAGTTGATCTTGGGTGTTAGAAGGTCCGGAAACAGGCAGATGTTTATGGGTGGATTAGCTAGGAGCTTCAGTAGATCCGAAACCCAGAAATGTATTGGCCACTTAGGTGCAATAAGGAGGACTCAAGCGCTGTTATGATGAATTTTCTGTAGGACCTGTGGTATTAATGGGACTGGAGGGAAGGCATAACCTGAGGTGATACCTCCATGGTAGCAGAAGGGCATCTCCCTTTGAATCCTTGCCTACATCTGTTCTAAAGCAGTATAGGGGAAATTTGCTGTTCACCTGTGAGGCAAAAAAGGTCTCAAGACTGTTCCCCACTGAGTAACCTTCCCCAGGACTGAACTGGGAATCTTCCATTCATGGTCCATGGAAAAATGCCCGCTGAGAGTGTCCACTAGGGAGTTCTGCACACCTGTTAAATATGCTGCTGAAAGGGTTACATGATGGCGGACGCACCAATTCCAAAAGCTGACTAATAAAAGGAGGGATCTCGTTCCACCCTGATTGGTTTATATAGCAGTCAGTTATCATAATGTCCTATCTTATCCGGTTATGACAGGATAGTATGAGTGGGAAGAAGGCAATGCAGGCACAACAGACCACTCTTAGGGTAGGTCTACACTTACCCGTCGCGTCGGATCGATGTTCTGGGTTCGATTTATCGCATCTTGTCTAGACGCAATAAATCGAAACAGGAAGTGCTCCCCCGTCGACGCTGGTAATCCTGCTCCACGAACGGAGCAGGCGGAGTCGACGGGGAAGCCTGCGCGCCGCGGTGTGGACCAGGGGTAAGTACTTTTAAATTCGAAATAAGATACTTCGACTTCAGCTACGTTATTCACGTAGCTGAAGTCGCGTATCTTATTTCGAATTTCGGGGCTAGTGTAGACCAGCCCTTAGTTCAGTAAATTGATATACATCCTGGACTCCCAAGTGATCCAGATGCCTTCTGCAGTATGATCATTCATGAGCTCCCCAACCTAAAAGGAAGGCATCAGTAATCATGGTTACACTGGGTGTTGGTGTGATGAAAGGGATCCCCACTCAAACGTTTTCTGCCTTTGTCCACCAGACAAGTCCAGAGGAGTTTTGGATAGGATTGTCATTTTGGCTTTGATGTTGCCCCTCTCTGGGGAGTAGATGCACAGGTTTGCAGACAATGGAGATGGAGCCTGGCACATGTGCATGAGCGGGACAGGCATGTTCTGACTGAAGTCTGGGGCCTATGGATGACCTGGTTTACGAGAACACCCATGACATGGAATCTCTCAAATCGGTAGAGGGATCAACCACAGCAAAAGCCTAAGTCACTCCTATGAAGTTTATGGACCTTATGGGGGATGACCAACATGGACTTCTTGTTTTTGATGCAAACTTCTAGAGAAGGAAGTAGGTGAAACAGGCGCGAACCAATGGACGCTGCTTGCTAAATAAGTCTGGGCTCAGGGGCATGATGCACATGTGTACTGATCTGGAATACACATAGGGACTTTCACTTGAAGCCATTTATGCCAAAAGTAATTCAGAAAACTGGCAATTTTTAAGGGTATATTTATACTTACTGCGTAGGGAATGACTGAATATGTGCAACTGTACATCTCTTTTTCCAGTTTCAATTACAAATGAGTAGCCAGGACAACTGAAGCTGGTGAGGATCCCTTGATAGAAATAACCCAGGAGGGAGAGTGTAGTGGTCATGTTAACAGCTCCTCCCTTATTTGTCTCTAGTTGAGGATGGGATGAATCTTCATGTGGCATTTTTCACTGCCACTTCATAAATGGCAAGATGAGCTGCTACTGAGGTATAAGAGACAACTCCTCCTCCAAAAGGTGATACAGCAAGAACTACCAGGAAAGAGGAAGTGACCTCAAACCTTCCCTAGGTTACCATAACCATGTGCTTTACCTTCCCTAGGTTACCCAGGGAGCCTCGAATAGCTGTATTTAAAACTTTCAGCATGCTATTTAAGTTCTCTTACCTCAAATTTGTCAGGGTTATGCATTCCTGGGATTGACTGCATTAGGTGGGAGGTTGGATGATTTCCAAAATCAGAGCTCACGTAGCCAACACGAAGTCGGCCTTCACTAGCCTTCAAGTCCTTTGGATGCTCATATGGTGGCTTGTGAAGGACATTGATCTGGCAATCAAATTCACAAGATATTTTTGAGACATGATAAACTTTATGCTCTTGGTGCTTCAGATTTTGTTTAGATAGTAAATAGGATAGACTTTCAGAATTACACAGAATTATTATTTCCCCCATATTTAAGTTTCTATGCTATTGCATTGATGACATTTCTATTTATCACCCAATAATGTTTGAAAACCACATCTGACCAATTCCCAAATTTCAGGTAGAGGCTTGCACATTTGTTGCTCATACAGGCCGAACTGTGTGTTATCCAAATTTGAGTCCAAATGGAGGCCTGAGTGTACACCTTGGTCTACACATCCTCTAGTTAAAGGAAAAAGCCATGTATCAAAATTTGATCAAAAGATTAGTGTACTAAGGGAGCAACAGGGCCAGTCACTAAAGTGCTGCATACAGGCTGATAAATGTTGAGTGCATTGAACTGGCAACACGATTAGGCAATGGAGGAGAGAGCAGATGATGTCAGTCTAAGCAAAAAGCTGAGTTCATTGGTTCTAAAAAAGAGTCCCACTCTATGGGTCCACAGTCAGGGTAGGTCAGTGTGGAGATGAGGCAGGATCAGATATTGAGGGAACAACATAGGATTCTAGAGAGACAAGGCAGGTGAGGCAATATCTTTTATTGGACCAACTTCTGTTGGAGAGAGAGAGAAAAGCTCTCCTAGGACTAAGTGTAGTAGCCGTGTTAGTCTGTGTCAGCAAAATGAAAATAAGAAAGAAAAACTTGTAGCACCTTAGAGACTAACAAATTTATTTCAGCATAAGCTTTCGTGGGTTAGTAACTAACCCACGAAAGCTTATGCTGAAATAAATTTGTTAGTCTCTAAGGTGCTACAAGTTTTTCTTTCTTATTTTCATTCTCCTAGGACTGACGCAGCTACACCAACACTGCACACACACAAGAACTCTGTCAGATATGGGGCAGGAGGGAGGAATTGTCAGAGTAAGAGGTTTTGGAAGTCATTGTTACTGATGGCTGTTAAATCTGACCGACCTCTTCCCAATACCAGAGAATACCAAACTGCACAAAACCAAGAAGTGAAGAGACCCATCAATCTCAACAAGGTGGGAAATCTGAAGCCCGAGAACAACTATTTTAAAACTGGCATTACGTACCTGAATGTAATTGACCAATGCACAATCTGTTTTTCCTCAAGTATAACCAAGTACATGGAAAAGCCTTCAAAGTTCCTACCTTATCCAAACAGAGATTTCCATGTCTCTCAGCAATAGCCTTCCTAAAGCTGTGAGAAAGGGGGTACAACATGCTGTGATGAGGGTGGACAGAAGGCAGTCTATTCTTCTCCAGCTGATCAGCTACAATGCTGACCAGCTTTTTCATTCTTTCATCATAATCTGTCCAGTCACAGACAATCTAAAAGGAGAAACAAAAGAACCAGGGGTCACCCAATTAAATTAATAGGCCGCAGGTTTAAAAACAAACAAAAGGAAGTACTTCACACAATGCAGTCAATTTGTGGAACTTGTTGCCAGGCTATGTTGTAAAGGCCAAAAACTACAATGGGTTAAAAAAAGTAGCTAAATTAATGGAAAAGAGTTCCATCAATGGCTATTAGCCAAGATGGTCAGGGATGCAATCCCACAGCTCTGGATGTCCCTAAGCCTCTGACTGCCAGATGCTGGGACTGGATGACAGGGGATGGATCACGTGATAATTGCCCTGTACTGTTCATTCCTTCTGAAGCATCTGGCACTGGCTACTGTCAGAAGCCAGGATACTGGGCTCGATGGACCACTGCTCTGACCCAGCATGGCTATTCTTATGAAAAATTAAATGGCTGGTTAGAATACTTTAAACTGCACTTGACCCAGGTCAGAGCTTTGAAAATTTCTGTTTACATGGGACTGTGACTAACATTTCTTCCATTCCAAGAGATAAAAGGGTACTTGAAAGGTATTTTAATAACCAGTACAGCTCACTTGTATTTCAAATCACCTATGACCCAAGCACTGTTCTGTAAGAGAAAATGGCTCCATAGTCTTATTTTCTAATTTGACTTATTTCTGCTCCTTTTAAAATATATACACTGGATCCTCGATATGTGGTTAGTCCTGGATATTTACATTAGAATAATCTCCAATAGAATTACAGTCACATCCCCCTCTCCTCACCTGCAAGCAGTGGGCTAAGTTACAATAAGCATCTGGGAAATCAGGTTTCAGTTTCAGAGCAGTGCGATAAGAAGCAATGGCTTCTGGTATGTTCCCTGAATCCTGCAAAAGCAGACACTAAATCAGCAAGCAAAAGCAGATTCAGGAATGACTTTACCAAATGTATCACTGTGTAATTAAAAAAATAAAGCCATGAACATGGCTGTACCTTGTGAATAGAGGCCAGGTTACTGTGGGCATCAGCAAACGCAGGGTTTATCTGGATGGCACGGGTGTAACATTGTAAAGCTCCCTGAACATCCTGCATCTCCTTTAAAGTATTCCCCATATTTGAATAAGCATCTGCAAATGTGGGGCTGATTCTAAAATTAAAACACACACCATTCATTATCCACAGTACAAGTTGTCTGTCCTCTAAGAATGCCCATCCAGACTGCTATTCGATTATTGGTTTGCATAACAGTTGTAAGCCATTTTCTAAATGACTGTAGAATTCCTGTCACCAGTCTGAGAATTTTAGAAAGCAAAATTCTTACCTAATCGCCTCTTTGTAATGCATCAGAGCCTCCTGCAGCTTTCCTTGCTGCTGCAGAACACTTGCTAAATTTGAATGAGCAGCAGCAAACTCTGGGAACACCTATAGGAAACAAAGGAGAGTTAGAAGCGACAAAGGGTCCTGTGGCACTTTATAGACTAACAGAGGTATTGGAGCATAAGCTTTCGTGGGTGAATACCCACTTCTTCGGATGCAAGCAGTGGCAATGGAAAAGGAGAGTTAGTTTGCCCCACAGATCTTCCAAGAACATCACACTGCAGAATAGTTAGAAGTGGGTTTTTGCTTATGCCCAAATAAATGTGTTAAGTCTTTAAGGTGCCACCAGACTCCCCGTGGTTTTTGTGGATACAGACTAACACAGCTACCCCTCTGATAGTTGTCCATTGTTATTCTCCTTGGCAAATCAATCAAATCTTAAACAGAAGCACCACTGCCTCCATCTACTTCTTTATCGAGTACAATCCATTCCTCATATGTTCCCAGCTTTTTTGTCCACATCCTACCCTCCTCCTTATATCCAAATGTACCTCAAGAGCTTTCCGGTATAGGCGAACAGCCTCCTCAATGTTTCCCTGTTCTCGCTTGATGTTTGCCAGGTTATTAAGTGAGTCTGCATGTGTGGGGCACAGACGAAGAGCTGTATTGTAACATTCTTCTGCTTCAGCAACCTGAGAAACAAATGGAATTGTGTTCAAGCAGTACTTAAAATAAACAAGCAAGGGAATTGCTGTTTGACATATTTCTGTGGCAACACTGCTTAATGAGAAGGTCACCACTACACTATGTTACTCCCAAGGGGGGATTCTTTGGGACTGCATGCCCGCAGAAACCCCGCCCTGCAGAATTCCTGTGCTTCCCTGCAGAAAACGACTATGGGTGCAATTCTGGGGGGGAATTGTCCTCACAGAGGTGAGGCATGGGAGGCACACGGGGTTACCACCACTGCCCACCCACCCCCATTTCTGCAAGTGCAGAGCTGCCTCGCTGAAGGAGGCTGCATCTTGGCTCCAGTGACTCTGCAGCTGAATGCTGCCTCTTGGGTCCTAGTGCCAGTGCTCCCCTTCTGTGTGCTGGAAGCCTTCCTGTTTTCGGCGAGGTGGGAGGAGGGAGAAAAGAGAGGCAGTGGGGAAGGAAGGGGGGGGGGGTGGAATAGGGGGGTGGAATGTGGGAGAGAGGGGCGGGGGAAGGAGAAGAAAAGGGGATAGGGGAATTGCGGGGGGAAGCAGGAGCCCAGCATGAGCATCCCCTCAGCAGCAGCTGGGGCTCCCCCGTTAAGGAGGCCCATCAAATCCTGTATCTGGACCCCTCAGACAAGTCCCCCACACAGACCCCTACCCCACTGAGCCCCAACTAGCTGCATCTGGACCGCCCTACTAAGCTCCCCACACCCAGACCCCTCCACCAAGCCTGATCTCCCCTCCCCCCCCCTCCCGAGCTCCAACTGCCTTCACCTGGATCCCCTGCAGTTCCATTGCCCCTGCACCCAGAACTCCCCAATGATCCCCTGTGCATCCAGATCTACCACTGAGCCACTCGCACCCAGATTGCCCCACACAGGAACCTCTCACCCCACAGCTAGATACCCCCCCACCCAATAAGCCCCTCCACACTTTGATCCTGCTGGGCTGAGCCTGCCCACCCACACCAAGTGCACCTGGCGCAGATGGCAGGACCCCGTGGTGTTTCTTGGGCAGGCCCAGCTCTTGCACTGTGTCAGGGTTGGGTGCAGACTCACTGCTGAGTCCCTGTATCAGGGAAGGTGGGGGCTTCAGGGTGATCTCCCACCTCAAAGCAGCCAGTGGCCAGTGCTCCCAACTGCCATGCTGGAGCCACATTTATTTACTGTCAAAAAATTTGCATAAAATTTAAAATATCGTGTGCATTATTTTTTGGTACACAATTCCTTGAGTAAATGTGTCTACTTTTAAAAGCTTTGAGGTGGAGAATTTTTTGCTCCTATTATTCCTCCTACAAGTTGACAAGCAAAACAATCAAATACTAAAGGCAACACTCCACCTTAAAGTTCATCATCATTCAAGGCACTGAAATAAGTATCAGCTGAACCTTTTATATATAGCAGACTGCAAGAAAACAGAAATGCTCCTTACACTGCCTTTCTCCTTTAGAGCATTGGCCAGATTACAATAGGCATCAGGGAAGTGTGGCTGTAGCTCAATAGCACGTCTGTAGGTGTCTATTGCCAGATCTATCAGTCCTTGCTCATAATACACACAGGCCAGGTTGCCATGCACAACTGCATGATTAGGACTCAGACTCAAGGCTCGTAAGTAGGCTGCTACAGCTCTGTAATGAGAGATGTGTAGTTAGTATTCACGTGGCCTATGTAAGACAACAGCAGAAAGTTATTTTTACATTTAACTTGGTCATAAAGGTAACCTACATAGAAGAGAAAATAGGGTTTATGTCTTTTGCTGCTTTGAGGTCAAGGCATAAAAAGTCTTGTCTACCCTGTAAGAGTAAGGGAAACTGGAGAAAAAGAAGGGTTATGACATTACAGAAACTAAAAGTGAAACCCATCTGAGGAGACAAGTGATTTATTCAGACTGTTTAAAAACTTTTTTTGCTTTTTTGTGGCATCTATTTAATTAACAGACTTGGGAGAATGACACACACTGCTCCCATCAGTTAAGAGCCAAGAGAGCTTCTAATCCACACTGCAGTCATCAACAAATTCACGCACACTCCAACCCCCAACAAAAAGGATTTGAAATCCCTAAAGTTCCTGAGGTAGACACACAAAAAACAAACTCCCCTCACAGGTCTCCTTTGTGTATCAAACTAAAAAAGGATCAATTCCCCCTTCCCCACCTTCGCAAGTCATCTTTAAAAAAATATATAACTTTAAATATATTTCTATTACATTAAGAAAAATCAGTTGTGAATGTAAGGATCTCTAAAAGAAAGTAATGCATACAGAGACGTTTAATTCCTGAAAACAAGATTTCTGTGGCCAACTAAGTATCATCTCAACAGAGCTAGTATGAAAAGAAAGGAACAAGGTGTTTAGTGGACAAACTAAGTAGCTTCTAGAAGTGGTCTAAGATGCTGCCCTTTTACACATGGAATGCCTTCCCAGGCCACTACCCTTCTTGTCCAAATCCCTCCTCAAGCCCCCTTTGTCCATGAAGCCAAGAAGAGTGTCATGTATATTGAAGATCCACACATTGATTATTTTTCCATAATGCTCTTGCCGTAAATAACCTTGTATTCTTCTGGTTCTCATCCCTGTTCCTTCTCATATACCCAGTCCCTACTGTTTTGTTACCTTCCCCTTAAATAGGTCAAGTTAAAATTAGACTATGCTTTTCAGGACAGGGACCTTGTGATTACTCTACAGCAGGCCTGCACAACATACAGCCCGCTCAACAACTCTGGCGGGTGGGAGAGGTTTGGGTTTTTTTTGCTCAACAACTTTTGGGGCGGGAGAAGAGTTTCAGCCCTCAGCTGTTTTCTTCAGAGTAATATGGTCCTCACCGCTTTACGAGTTGTGCAGGCCTGCTCTACAGTGTGAAGCTTTTATCACATTTAGCAGAATATTATATTTCTTGCCTTAACAGGTACCCTGATCCAAGAGTGCCTTCTCTTTTACACACCAGTCCTCCTAAGGAGTATGTTTTACTTTTGCAACAATGCTACCTCAGCAGGTTTTTTGAGGTAACGTAGCCAAGCTACGGCCATCTCATCAGCCAACTTTACAGTCTGTTTCCAATAGAGCCCCTTTGCATTATTTGCTTTATCTTACATTTATCTGCATGGTGCGTGAATAATCACCACGTGGGATGAACTAAAGTGTTCTTTTTGCTTGTGATTACTCTTACTTTAGCAGCTATGCGGAACAGGAGATCTTGCTTTAAAAATGCTACTCTGACCTTTACAGAAATTTTATTTTGTCAAAATACATCAATTAAACACAAAGTGTTAATTATGGCAAAGCATTCAATCTTATTGTAGCTCATCTTTCCATTATTCTGCCTCCTCATCCCCAACCCATGTGTCATTCTTTGCTCTGTTATGTCTAATTTAGATTGTAAACATGTATTAAGAATCTACCTTTTTTACTTGTCTGAAGATCATGCACACCTGTACTTCTATATAATAAAAATCTCATGTGGCTAAGAATCTTGATTCCTAGAAATTAATTTAATAATGCATTTACACAGTGGAACAGATCACCAATAGGTAATCAACAAATCTGATATCTTTCTAAGAAACATGTTCTAGTTTAACCACACATTATAGAGCTAGATATAGGAATTACTGGGTTAAATTCTAGGATCTGCATTGGCAGGTGGCCAGAATAGAACATAATGTGCCTTTCAGGCATCTATGAAATTCAAAAGCTGCAAGTCAGTCAACAAAAATTATAACCCTATTTATGAATTCAGACACAGTATGGTACATAGCACTAAAACAGCACAACCTGGCTCTATTCCCTGGAAAAAAATATGGACTAAAATTTGAGATTCATGGGTTCAGATTAACAATGATCTCACAAAACTAAAATGAGATTTTAGGCAGGTCAACGAAGACATCCATGCAATGTGTTGCAGCAGTCAAAAATACTGCAATACATATGCCAGAGAATATAAAAAACAGATAAAAGATTCTGAGCTGAATATAGTGCTCCATTTTAGTTGTCCTACCTCAGAAGTGGAAGAGAGTGTGTAGAGAAGAGTAGTAGCAAGAAGGATGTGAAGGTCTGGAATTAAATTGATATAAGAAGCATATCAAATAAAATGGTGGACTATTTATCTTTTCCCATAAACCGGAGGGGAAAAAGGCATTCAAAACCAAGAAGGCTGAAAATTAAAAAAGAAAAAGCCGATAGCTATACAGGATTAAGGAACTCCCTTCCTCCTAAATCCAAAGCGATCTGAAAGTGCAAATCTTTATAAGCGGCTGGCCAACCATCACGTTCAGGCATCATTGAACTAGATGGGCCAATTTTTTTTTTTTGACATGGCAATCATACATAACAAAGCTACCATCGTATGTGCTCTTCCCTGATCTTACAGCTCACAAATTTAAACCTGTGTAGTTAGAATTGGAAGACCGAGCCATCCTAAAGGCACCACCATAATCCAGGAACCCCCTTCCCAATAATAGTCAACTTGTAAATTCCTAGTTTGGGCTTTCAGAAAGAAACAACTCTGGTTACAAGTGAACAAATAACTATCTATGGTACTTATGGCTCCCCCATCACACTAGTATGAGAGCATCACAATCTTTTAAAGTATTTATCCTCACAACACCCTCTGTGAGGTAGGGCAGTGCTATTTCCCCCCTTTTACAAATGGGAAACTGAGGCACGGTGGTTTTCCCAAGTCCTAAGCATGGAAAGGGCAAATACAAGGAAGACCAAAAATGATTTGCATAAAGTATCAGCTCACATCTGTGTTATCACCCTGAAATTAAAACAAATGGGGACCAGCAGTCTGTCTTCTCCAGTATTCTGAGACAGAGATCTGTACTGGATTCAGCAGTTATGGAACATAAACAGTCCTCACAGAAAGTTTCTTCATAGCCCCCCATTGAAACACAAGGGTTTATATCTGTTTTTAAAAAAACACCAAGAGTTTTAAGTCCTAACTTGTGTAACTCTGGATGGTCTCATTATCCACATCAATTCTGAAACTATTTAAAATTCTATACTCTTGGCTTCAACAGTATCCCGTGGCAGTGAAATAACTGCACTGCACATAACAGTATTTCCTTTTATCAGTTTTAAATCTGCTGGCGAAGTTTTATTGAATTCACATCTCCTCTTATAACTACGCAGTCCCAATCTTTTCAGTCTTCACTTAGAGAAATGTCTAAGCCTTTTAATCACTTATCACTAGCTTCTGACCTGCCCCCACCTCTAATTTTTTTTATATCATTTTTGAAATAGGGTGTCCAGAACAGAACACAGTATTCCAGAGGCAAGAATATATTTGAACTCCACAACATATCTTCATAATTATCCTAACACCATTTTCTTTTTCTGATAACCACTGCACATTGAGTGTCCAAAAATTGCTGTTATTTTTTCAACTTTTTACATTTAATTTAAAGCCCAATAAGGTCTGAATATGAATAGCTCAAATTATCCCTCCTAAATAGCATTGAAATTCACTGACAGTGAATTTAAGGTGACATCTTCTTGCCCATTCATTAAGCTACATTAGATTGCTTGGTCTTCTCTGGTCTTGATTAACCTAATAATTTGTGTCCTCAAAGGTTATCTACCCTTTTAACTCTGACTCTTCAAGATGACCACGTCTATGGATCCATACTCTAGGAAAAATGTTTCCAGAAAGCATCTGTCCCCTGATTACATGTTCATGCATCCAATCCAAGGATAAGGTGCAGAAACCACTTCCTTGGTCAGGTCTTTCAGTGTAATCACGAATTTACTGTAAGAAGGAGGGCAGAGAACAGATTGCGGAAGGCAACCTTGAAGAAACATTTAGTATGCTAATTAATTATTCTTTAAACATGGCAAACAGCTGCCATGGAGTCTGAGGATTTTTTAAACAGCGAGGAAAGACTGCTGTCCCAAACTGAGAACTTCCTCAAGGCTAAATCCAGAGTAATGTTGCATGGAAATATGGATGGATTGCAGGTAGCAGACCTGAATATCTACACAATGGCGACATTTCTGAAACATGATGTGGCTGTGTTAGATATTGTGGAACATGCTCTAACTTGGTACTGAAACTCCCACTGCTCCACAGCAAGAGAGTACGCTGAGTAATTCACTGCAGCAGTGCCTGGATGAAACTGGATTAATTTCAATGCTACAGACTCTCTCAGGGTCTGCATGTCCAGTAAAAGGCCCAGCACAAGACTAAATTCAATTATTAGGGTTGTACATTCTGACTGAGAAAGTGCTCATTTACAAACATGGTGCCACTGCACACAGACCAAGATAATGGACTTTTCCTCAGCCATTCAGACTTGCTTCTGATGAACAGGGAGGAATTGGGAGTGAATCTGAAGGTGGAAGGCAATCTGGGTAAAAGTGATCATGAAATGATGATTTCACAATTCTAAGGAAAGGAAGGAGAGAGCAGCAGAATAAGGTCAACGGACATCAAACAAGCACACTAATACTCAGAATTGGTAGGTAAGGTCCTGTGGGAAGAAAATCTAAGGGATAAAGGCATTCAGGAGAGCTGGCAGTTGCTCAAGGAGACGGTATTAAGGCACAGCTGCAAGCTATCCTGATGAAAAGGAAAGACAGGAAGGACAGGAAGAGGTGAATATGGCTCCATCAGGAGCGCTTTAATTACCCCAAAATCAAAAAGGAATCCTACAAAAACTGGAAACATGGACAAATTGCTAAGGCATACAAAAGAATAGCACAAGCATGAAAGGACAAAACCAGAAAGGCTAAGGCACAAAATGAGTTACACCTAACAAGGGACAAAAGGCAATAAAAAGAGGCACTTAAAGATATATTCAGAGCAAGAGACACAAAGGGAAACTGTAGGTCCTCTACTTAGCGGGAAAGGAGAACTAATAATGGATGATATCAATAGGCTGAGATGTTTAATGCCTATTTTGCTTCAGTCTGCACTAAAAAGTGAAATGGTGACCAGATACTCAACACAATATTAACAAGGGGGAAGGAATGCAAGCCAAAATAGGGAACAGGTTTAACTTGTCTAAATATTCTTTACTACACGTCAGCAGGGCCTGAAGAAATTCATCCTAGAGTACGTAAGGAGCTAGCTGAAGCAGTCTCAGAACTAACAGCAATTATCTTTGAGAACTCATGGAGGACAGATGAGGTCCCCGAGGACTGGAGACGGGCAAAACAGAACCTATCTTTAAAAAGGCGCACAAAGAGGACCTTCCCACATACCCCCTCCCGCCCCCAAACTCCCTCCCAGAGCCTGCACCCCAGACCCCCTTCCCCACCCAAGCTCCCTCCCAGAACCCAATGTCTCACCCCTTCGGCACCCAAACTCCCTCCCAGAGCCTGCACCCCAATCCCCTACCCCAAACCTCCTCCCCCACCCAAACTCCCTCCCAAAGCCTTAGGCAGGTGGGGGGCAGAGTTTGGGGAGGCGGGTTCTGGGCAGCATGAGTGACATTATTGGCCCGCTGGCAGGATTTGAGGACTGATACTGGCCCTAAGGTAAATCGAGTTTGAGACCCCTGGTCTAGACTCTAGATTTACTTGGTCCTGCCTCAGCACAGGGGCCTGGACTTTATGACCTTTTGAGGTCCTTTCCAGCCCTACACATCTATGATTCTATGAACGCAAGTCATCTAGAATGGAGCAGGAAAGACTCAATGGGGAAAAAAAAGGCACAGTAGAACTAAAAAGTTTTGGCAAATAGCCTAACTACACTGTATTAATAAAAATGAGGTGAAAGTCTTAAGATCTCACAAGAAGGATACCGACAGGGGTAGTGACAGACAAGCTTGCATATCAAGAGCATATGTTTCTCCTTGAATTGCAGTCTTTACAGGTAATGCTTGAAGTAAGAAAAGCTTTCTAAATTAGGAGTCCTAATACATGTTTAGTTAAGCATCTGATTGGCTGCTGAAGGGATATTATAGGTTTACCTGTCAAATATCCTTGCCTCCTTCAGAACATTCCCCAGATTGATGTAAGCATCCAAGAAGTTTGGGTCAAGTGTCACAGCCTGAAGATATTAAAAAAGGTAAATTACAAGCTTTGAACATTACCACATACCTTAAACAGTACATTAAGAAACCCAAAGTTAATCGTTTTTTAATGGATATAACCCAATTTGTAAACAGTTATTTAAAGGATTCTATAAACAAACTAATGAGTAAGGAAGATTAAAAGTAAGCATAAAATGCTAATATACACAACATATTTCTGCTTGCTTTCAGGAGTAAATTTAGCACTTGTGAAAGATGCCAGATAGAACTTCAGTCCTCACGGTTGTCAATTTTTATCCACAGAACACACAACAGTACAAGCGCCCCTAAACTGGCCTACCAACATATCAACAATGACCTAGTTATCTCCATGTTCATGCAATCCCTCGCCTGTCAAAATGGATTCCAACAGATGCCAATTGTGGTTGTTTTATGTTATAAAATAAAAAACTAACATCTTTCATCATGTAGTAGTCTTGATATTTGCAAGATCATATGGGGTCACTTCATCACACAGTGATGCTGAAGCACAGCTATTCTGCATGAGGGAGCAACAGACAACAGTGTTTATGGCTTTACAACTAGTAAGACTTAATGGAAATCCTAGAAAAGTGTTTGGGTGAATCACTCATGCACGTTTTGGTGTGAATCCCTTTCTATAAGGGACTATTTTCTTCAACCCCACAGTTGTGCCCCAAAGATGTGTTTGAAGTTGGGTTTACTCTGCTTTACCCCCACCAATGCAATGCTATGATTTCTCTACCCGTTTTAGGAAACAACCCTCCTGTACTTACAGGGTTAAGAAATGCAATCGCTATTCCTCACCTGTGGCAAAATACTAAGCCAACTACAATTTTTTTTAACATGCTATAGAGAAAGAGTCAGTACAAGAGTAAAAAAAAGAGCAAATATTGTACTGGTCTTTAGAAGGCTATTCTAGCAAGTTCATATCTGGTACATTATTTTACTAGGAGCTGAAAGTATGCTAATAAGTTACAGAAAATACATCTGCATTCTGTAACATTAGATTGACTAAAAACTTAAAGGTCACTCATATGAAAAACTACCACATGGACTAAAAATGGCCGAATGATTATAATTGCTGTTTGTGATTCTTGGTTTATGTCACAGAGGCCAAGAAAAAAATTGTTGTGTAGGGTATATTAGGACTGGATGTAGACCATTAAGGAATCTGAAAAGAAACAGTACATTATCAGATTACGCTAACTGGGAGGTGTTGCACACTAGCAAGAGTACGAATTATGCATAAGAATCTAGAGGTAGAAACACGAACAGGAAACAATATTTCACATCCTGGGAAAATGCAATTGGTACATCTGTTTGAAGTAATTTTCCCAAGCTGTTCAATGGAAATACTTGGAAACAGCAAACTGAAGAAAACTACTTTAACAGGAAATTGTACTAGCTAACTTTATTTAAGAGTGCTTAGATACTACCAGGATGACATTTTAGAAATGCTTGTAATAAAGCAGTTCTCAGAGGAGTTAGAGATGGAAAAAGGCTATTAAAGCCACTTACCCCATACACTGTCAGAGCAGAATTTTTCCACCTTTGATAATTCCTTATTACAGCAATTCTAAAATACCATTCCAGTGTCAACTTGGCAGCATTACACGTGAATACGTATTTCATGAGTTAAGGTATACCAATAGTTAACAATATACCACATTGGGTAGTAGTATATGCAGACCTGAATATTTCTACCAGCTAGAAAAGTGCTTATTTGTATGTACACAATTCTTCGCTCACTAGAATTAACTGAAGAACATAACAGGCGTAAACAGTTACCTTTTCAAAGTGATGAATGGCAAGCCAAATTTCTCCTTGAGCATTGAAAACACACCCAAGATTACTCCATGCTACTGCAAAGTTTGGTTGAGTCTCAATTGCTTTCAAGTAACAGGCCTTGAAACAGTTAAGAAGAAAGATAGAGAGGAAGGGGAATATTTGTAAAAAGAAAAATGAGAAAAAAAAAATAATTGTCAGTATTCCTTCTCTAACCAGCCAAAAGTGATCCTGCAGTATAGGCTAGCTTGCGCCAAAACTAATGCACTGTAAACAGCTGGCTGATCCTGCGCCAGCGCAAACCAAAACCTAAGTGCAAGCCCACCATTTTTCAGTTATGCTGATCTTTAGGTAATATGCCTTCAGAGACCAATTCACCTGGGGACTTAACAGTGTTTGTACAGAACTGAGGATTTTTCTTCCAAATCATTTCTAGTTCTGACTTGTCTGCTACATCTAGGAGTCAAGAATTTACTCCATAAAGCAACTGGTTTCCCTTGGATACAAAGGTCTTAAGTCAGGAAAAATGTATATGATTTTAAAAGTACTCCAAAGACGTGGATATAAAATGTTTAAAAAATAAAAAAAAATCTAGAAGCAAACTGAAAGTGGCATTAACATTTTTGAAGGCTTACCTGTCCTTTCCAGAGTCAGAAGTTACATGCAAGTTGTATTTTATTCTGCTATTTCTACTCAAAACTCCTCCCTCTTGAATATATTTTCACTGAGTCATCTCAGCCTCAAAACCTCAAATAACAGAATTGCATGAAGGTTTAGGTCCCTGTAATGCAAGCGCAAGAAGTCGCTGGCGCATCCTAACAGCACGCCGCCACGCTATCGCTGCAAATTGCTGTGCTACGTAGAATGCCCCAAGATAGAGTGAACGGCCAACCAGAATCATTAATCTACCAGACAGGCCCTTGTAGAAACTTCCATGTTAAATTTGACATCTGGACTAAATGAACGGTGACCCGATTTTATCTAAAAGAGTATGGCATGGAGCTCAGACAGCCGCCCAATCAGAGATTAATCATCTAGTCAACCGTTCACAAGGGCTTACTCGCACGCAATGCGCGTTACCGCTGCGCAGCCTTTGCGCTACTGCAGGATCACAGCGCATCATCAGAAGAGCAGAACGCTGCAATCCAAACAAAGAAGAAAAAAAGGAAAAAAATGAACAACCAGAAGAGTTAGAAGCTTTTACTATAAACTATTTCCAATTATTATTTCTTTTTTTTTTTTAAATATCTTAATTTACTTTTACTTTATTTCTTTGAAAGAATTGTGGCTAGTAGTATAAAACATTCTCTTACATTACTTGCTTGTAAATAAAATATTTTAAGCTGTTTCTGAAGCCACAAGACAGAAGATTCAGGCATGGAGGCAAATGGTTTTGCTGTGGCAGTTACAAACCCGTTACCATATTTCTCATCATGTGACTTTTCGGTGCGTTCCTTGCTGGAAGAGGAGGAGGAGGTGTGTGTCTGCCCTAGATCCAGGCCTCGAGCTCCCTTCAGCGAGGCACCTTACGCATGGAATAGGAGGTTTCACCCACCTGAAACCTTCTAAATACAATATCAGTGGTGAAAAACCAAAAACAAGAGAGAAAATAAAACAAGATCATTAGTAAAAGTTCAACAAAGCAATTGAAATTCTCTGGATATGTCTAACATGGGAATGAGAACAATCTGTAACATAGGAGTCATGCAGAAGGGAGAGGGTTAATCAGGGCTATTGCATACAGCAGGGACTTTTTTTTTTGGAAGAAAGGCTCTGAAATGTCTACCAAGAAATTAAGTTTTGGTTCAAACTGTAAGGAATTTGCTGGCTTGATCTTTCAAATGCACTGATAACCAAAGAAATACATTGCAATTTACTCAAGATATTTTTCTTGCTCAATGAGTTCTCAGAAAAAACAGAATAACTTTCAAACTAGGTGTCTCCAGAGCTCTGAAACAAAGAGGTCAGCAACCTAAGGCAGGCGCAGTGTCTTGGCCTATACCAGTCACACTAAAGCTGCAGTGAAGTGCAATGCATGTTAGCTGTCCACTTGGTGGGCTGAGAACCAAGTGTCTCAAAGACATTTATAATTGGTGAACTATTATTTCAGAATCTGTTCAGCTCAGATCTGACCAACTGTGAATTATGCTGGTCTAGACAAGTATGCATCCGAGTTGTCAGAAAAAAATATGAACAATGCACTTTAAAGTGGCACTCCCCTTATCCCGTAATAGATGGTGCTGAAAGCAATATCCCTCCCCAGATGGTGCTGCAGCCAAACAGACAGCTACACTGTTCATACACTCCACTTGTTAGCATGCGCGTGGGGCTTGGAGTGACAGACGTGGAGTCCAAAGTCACTCTGGTTTCTCCACACTCCTCACCCCTGCAGCGCGGACGCGTAAGGTGGCTTGTAACAAGACCATTTTGTTTTGCAATCAAAGTTTTAAATAGGTCAAGAGCTTTAAAACCCATCTTGGTATTCAAATTCTCAGTTTGGGAAACACAGACTGCTAGAAGCCACCTTTCCACTTTAGCAAGTTTTCTTTCAATCAGTTCATTTCCCAAACAAACCAGCTTTGTCCTTCTGATGCTTTATTTTGGGGGGAAGACATGGAAGCACAAGTTTAGGGATGATGTACTGCATCTATGATCGTTTATTAGCCTTTCTTCCACTATAAAGGTGAGGGGAAAGGTTAAAGAATAAAATCTTTAAAAGCCAATATTACAGAGTAACATTTGGATAAGGTTCTTCTCCACTTACAAGCCGCAAAGGACTTTAGAAGAGCAGCATTTTCAATAGCACCTGCATTGTACAGGAATCTCGAGCTAAATCACAGGCTCTCTGCTTGGCACCAGCAGGCAAGCCTCAGATTTGAAGGAATGTTATTTATTTCCAGATAAGATCATGGTGAAGGCCCTGCCCAAGACTTCAGAATGATATCAGATAGTCTAGTTCAGCAGAAAGACTCAGTAATGTTCCGTTTCTTGTTTTAAACCAACATTTAACATAGACGTGCCATATCTTGCCCTGCAACTACGCTGGGGCAATTCAGTGCCTTCAGTTTTCAGCAGTTTCTCAGACTGTTTGCAGATCAACGCAGATTTGAAGACTTGGTGAAAAGTTCAAGTTTTCAAAACATTGATGTTTAAATGTATTCTACTGAACACCTACCTTGGCTTCTTCCAAGCGACCCAGGGCTTTGAGCAGGTTCCCCAGGTCACTACGAACACAGTACAAGTCCTGAAAATCAAAGTGATGTTATCAGCAGCTGCACTTGGGAGTGAAGAGACCTCAGTTCTTCAGAAAGATCTTATGAAAGTGCTTAGACTTCTCTAATACCCTAGTGATCACTGTTTTCTATCGTACCGTTCAAGACCCTTCGTAACCAACTAGATGAGGCCTAATGACTTCGCTAGACCTAAAATCTTTGATGTAGTGCATAATCAAACTGTTAAACAGTAATATGGTGACTCCTATAAAAAGAGAAGCACCCAATTAATCCAATTCACAGTAATGGAAAAACACCAACAGCAAACAAAGAAAATAAGTTTTTAGGTCTCGTTTTTGTATGAGGGCCTCAATTCTTTTGAGCAGTAGTGAAAATAATTTTAGAAGAAATGATATCATAAAAATCTACCTTAGTTCTCAAGACCATCACCCTAATCATACCTTCATAATTATCTGTGCTTTGTTCAGATTCTATTTTGATGGGACCTTAAGTACCTAGACAGAAAGTAACCCTGCCTCGAAGGCAGCTTTTCTTTTCCACTTTTGCTCATTTGGTAGTTTGTCCCATTTCACCCGCTTCGCTGTCCGTATTTTATCCCAGAAAGATACACATTTTAAACTTGTTTTACATTGAGAAGAACACATTTGTATAAGAAAACAATAGTACAGTATTCTTGAACAGCGCACAAGCCGACAGTGTGCTGCAATGAGGAAAGCTAAGCCTAACTGAATTTTTTTTTACCAAAGGTTATTTTTAATCAAATAAAATCATGGTTTTTAACCACCCCAGGAAAAAGGGGTTAGAAAATGCCTTACACTTGGACTATTTTAAAAACAGTTTTGTTAATGCACAATATTACACTTAGTTTTAGTTACATATTCAAATTGTGGTTACACAAGACAGTACATGTGGATTAATTTAAGGATGTACAGATAAAATAAAACTTAATGGGGGAGAAGATTCAAGGACTGGAGAAACGAGTATCAACCCTGCGTTCCATAAAAGAAAATGAGGAGTTCCTGGATAGACGTCAGGATAGGCTTCAGCGGGCACAGTGTTCTGAGGATTCAGAGCAGGCTGCGCAGCGGGGACAGAAGGCCAGTGAGGATAATTGGCGGCATGTGACCTCCAGAAGAGGAAAGAGTATGAGACAAGTCCATGTACCAGAAACGCATATTCAGATGAGCAACCGTTTTCATGTTCTCTCCACAGGTACTAGTGCAGAGAGTGGAGTGAATGATACATCTGAGGGAACAGAGCAGAAGGAGACTCCACTGACTGGAAGGCATGAGATGCACAGTCCTAGGGATGGGGGTTCCACGACCACCACTCCCAAGAGGAGGAGGAGGGTGGTGGTGGTTGGGGACTCTCTCCTCAGGGGGACTGAGTCATCTATCTGCCGTCCTGACCGGGAAAACCGAGAGGTGTGCTGCTTGCCAGGGGCTAGGATTTGTGATGTGACAGAGAGACTGCAGAGACTCATCAAGCCCTCAGATCGCTACCCCTTCCTGCTTCTCCACGTGGGCACCAATGATACTGCCAAGAATGACCTTGAGCGTATTACTGCAGACTACGTGGCTCTGGGAAGAAGGATAAAGGCGTTTGAGGCGCAAGTGGTGTTCTCGTCCATTCTCCCTGTGGCAGGAAAAGGCCGCGGTAGAGACCATCGAATCGTGGAAGTCAACGAATGGCTACGCAGATGGTGTTGGAGAGAAGGGTTTGGATTCTTTGACCATGGGATGGTGTTCCAAGAAGAAGGAGTGCTAGGCAGAGATGGGCTCCACCTGACGAAGAGAGGGAAGAGCATCTTTGGAAGCAGGCTGGCTAACCTAGTGAGGAGGGCTTTAAACTAGGTTCACCGGGGGAAGGAGACCAAAGCCCCGAGGTAAGTGGGGAAGTGGGATACCGGGAGGAAGCACAAGTAGGTGAGTGCAAGAGGGGAGGGCTCCTGCCCCATACTGGGACACCAGGACAATCGGTGAGTTATCTTAAATGCCTATACACAAATGCAAGAAGCCTGGGGAACAAGCAGGGAGAACTGGAAGTCCTGGCACAGTCAAGGAATTATGATGTAATTGGAATAACAGAGACTTGGTGGGATAACTCACATGAATGGAGTACTGTCATGGATGGATATAAACTGTTCAGGAAGGATAGGCAGGGCAGAAAAGGGGGGGGGGGGAGTTGCATTGTATGTAAGAGAGCAGTATGACTGCTCAGAGCTCCAGTATGAAACTGCAGAAAAACCTGAGAGTCTCTGGATTAAATTGAGAAGTGTGAGCAACAAGGGTAATGTCGTGGTGGGAGTCTGCTACAGACCACCAGACCAGGGGGATGAGGTGGACGAGGCTTTCTTCCAGCAACTAACAGAAGTTACTAGATCACAGGCCCTGGTTCTCATGGGTGACTTTAATCACCCTGAGATCTGCTGGGAGAGCAATACAGCGGTCCACAGACAATCCAGGAAGTTTTTGGAAAGTGTAGGGGACAATTTCCTGGTGCAAGTGCTGGAGGAACCAACTAGGGGAAAAGCTCTTCTTGACCTGCTGCTCACAAACAGGGAAGAAATAGTAGAGGAAGCAATAGTGGATGGGAACCTGGGAGGCAGTGACCATGAGATGGTCGAGTTCAGGATCCTGACACAAGGAAGAAAGGAGAGCAGTAGAATACAGAGCCTGGACTTCAGAAAAGCAGACTTTGACTCCCTCAGGGAACTGATGGGCAACGTCCCCTGGGAGAATAACATGAGGGGGAAAGGAGTCGAGGAAAGCTGGCTGTATTTTAAAGAATCCTTATTGAGGTTGCAAGAACAAACCATCCCGACGTGTAGAAAGAAAAGTAAATATGGCAGGCGACCAGCTTGGCTTAACGGTGAAATCCTTGCTCGTCTTAAACACAAAAAAGCAGCTTACAAGAAGTGGAAGATTGGACAAATGACCAGGGAGGAGTATAAAAATATTGTTCAGGCATGCAGGAGTGAAATTAGGAAGGCCAAATCACACTTGGAGTTGCAGCTAGCCGGAGATGTTAGGAGTAACAAGAAGGGTTTCTTCAGGTATGTGAGCAACAAGAAGAAAGTCAAGGAAAGTGTGGGCCCCTTGCTGAATGAGGGAGTGAACCTAGTGACAGAGGATGTGGAGAAAGCTAGTGTACTCAATGCTTTTTTTGCCTCTGTCTTCACAGACAAGGTCAGCTCCCAGGCGGCTGCACTCCGCAGCACGGTATGGGGAGGAGGTGACCAGCCCTCTGTGGAGAAAGTAGTAGTTCGGGACTATTTAGAAAAGCTGGACGAACACAAGTCCATGGGGCCAGATGCACTGCATCCGACGGTGCTAAAGGAGTTGGCCGATGTGATTGCAGAGCCATTGGCCATTATCTTTGACAAATCATGGCAATCGGGGGAGGTCCCGGATGACTGGAAAAAAGCTAATGTAGTGCCCATCTTTAAAAAAGGGAAGAAGGAAGATCTGGGGAACTACAGGCCAGTCAGTCTCACCTCAGTCCCTGGAAAAATCATGGAACAGGTCCTCAAGGAATCAATTCTGAACCACTTAAAGGAGGGGAAAGTGATCGGGAACAGTCAGCATGGATTCACCAAGGGCAAGTCATGCCTGACTAACCTAATTGCCCTCTATGATGAGATAACTGGCTCTGTGGATGAGGGGAAAGCAGTGGATGTGCTATTTCTTGACTTTAGCAAAGCTTTTGATACAGTCTCCCACAGCGTTCTTGCCAACAAGTTAAAGAAGTATGGGCTGGATGAATGGACGTTAACGTGGATAGAAAACTGGCTGGATGGTCGTGCTCAACGGGTAGTGATCAATGGCTCCATGTCTAGTTGGCAGCCGGTATCAAGTGGAGTGCCCCAAGGGTCGGTGCTGGGGCCGGTTTTGTTCAATATCTTCATCAATGACCTGGAGGATGGTGTGGACTGCACCCTTAGCAAGTTTGCAGATGACACTAAACTGGGAGGAGTGGTTGATACGCTGGAGGGTAGGGATAGGATACAGAGGGACCTAGACAAATTAGAGGATTGGGCCAAAAGAAATCTGATGAGGTTCAACAAGGACAAGTGCAGAGTCCTGCACTTAGGACGGAAGAATCCCATGCACTGCTACAGACTAGGGACCGAATGGCTGGGCAGCAGTTCTGCAGAAAAGGACCTAGGGGTTACAGTGGACAAAAAGCTGAATATGAGTCAACAGTGTGCCCTTGTTGCCAAGAAGGCTAACGGCATTTTGGGCTGTAGAAGTAGGGGCATTTCCAGCAGATCGAGGGACGTGATTATTCCCCTCTATTCGGCACTGGTGAGGCCTCATTTGGAGTACTGTGTCCAGTTTTGGGCCCCACACTACAAGAAGGATGTGGATAAATTGGAAAGAGTCCAACGGAGGGCAACAAAAATGATTAGGGGGCTGGAGCACATGACTTATGAGGAGAGGCTGAGGGAACTGAGATTGTTTAGCCTGCAGAAGAGAAGAGTGAGGGGGGATTTGATAGCTGCTTTCAACTACCTAAAAGGGGGTTCCAAAGAGGATGGATCTAGACTGTTCTCAGTGGTAGAAGATGATAGAACAAGGAGTAATGGTCTCAAGTTGCAGAGGGGGAGGTTTAGGTTGGATATTAGGAAAAACTTTTTCACTAGTAGGGTGGTGAAGCACTGGAATGGGTTACCTAGGGAGGTGGTGGAATCTCCTTCCTTAGAGGTTTTTAAGGTCAGGCTTGACAAAGCCCTGGCTGGGATGATCTAGTTGGGGTTGGTCCTGCTTTGAGCAGGGGGTTGGACTAGATGACCTCCTGAGGTCCCTTCCAACCCTGAGATTCTATGATTCTATGATTCTATTTATAATACTGATCATATCTGCATACATTTTGCTTCAGTACTTTCTCAGGGAATTTATACATGTCATGACTCATTTCAGTTTTCAATATTATATAAACAAAAGTCAAAAACATTTGATTACATGAAAACGACAATGCAGAGTTGTAGGCCTGAAGCATTAAGCAATCAGAATCATGCACAGTTGCAGATTACCAGTCCAGGTCCTATTGGCCATGGAGCATAATATAGCAGAAGACCAACTTTGAACCTACTCCTCAGTTCTGAAGGGATGTATCTAAAGTTTGAAATGATTTGTTCTATACTTGCTGAACTTCTGGATACTAACAATTATTTTTCGCAGATTCCTGGTTTAAACCAGTATTTACCAGTGCCCTGTCCTAAACTAGTTTTTCCCCAGGAAACTGAGAACCCTGATCCAGTAGCCAATTGTCCCCCTGCAGTCAGCAGGGCTGTGTGAAGTATTTGGAGAGCACAATGCAGACCAGACGTCAGCTCGGGCCTAATTTTAAACCCTGAAACGAACCTGAAGCAAGCACAACCCAATCCAAATCCAATCTGAGTGTGTTGAGGCATTTATAGAACTGACCCAAACATGACCCTTCCCCCTAAACTCCTGTCAGCATGGCTTCCTCATCCTTGGGGTTTGGCCTGGTAGGAGTTTCCTAGTCCCCTTGCCCACAGAGTTGAGATGACAGCTGCTGCATGCCCTGCTCCTGCTGGCTGCCATGGCCTCGCTGTACTGTGCATGATGTGGAGTGAGAAGTCCTACAGTCTTACTCCACGGGTTGTAGTGGCCAGCAGGAGAGGGGCCTGCAGCCACTGCCACACTGACCACATCGGTAGGTGGTGACAGAGCCTACCTGACCTGACCCAAACCCCACAATTGTATTCTGATTGTCAGGTTCAGTTCAGGTTGCAAGGCTCTAGCAAAGACTAAAAAGATACTTAACAGTCTAACATCTTGGCATTAGGTATATGACAGTCACTAAAGCAGATGATCCCATCCAAGGGAAACATTCATATTTAATATCTCAGTCTTCTTTGCATCTTGTTAATCCATAGTATGGATTTATTGGTATTTAACAACTTTCAGTTTTATATTTTGCCATATGATTTAAAACCTTCAAAAGAAGTTAGTGACAGTACAGCATTCCCTAATTCTCAATCCAGAGATCAATTTTTCCCTACTCTCTTCCTTCTCACAGAATTTCCCATGTAAGTCAGTCAAAGGCATCAATAGCAAATCACCTATTAGAAAAATCCAAAATCATTCATAGATTCCAAAGCCATAAGGGACCACTGTGATCTAGTCTGACCTACTGTATAACATAGGCCACAGAACTTCCCCAAATCAGCATATCTTTTAGAACATCAATCTTGATTTAAAGATTGCCAGCAAGGGGGAATCTACCATAACCCTTGGTAAACTGTTTCAATGGTTAATTACCCTCGCTATTAAAAATGTATGCCTTATTCCCAGTCTGAATTTCTTCAGCTTCTAGCTACCGGATCACGTTATACCTTTTTCTGCTAGACTGAAGAACCTATTATCAAGTATCAGCTCTCCATGTAGGTACTTATAGACTAAGGCTTGGTCTACAATACCAACTTATGTCAGTATAACTACATCCCTCAGGGGTGTGGAAAAATCATACCCCAAGCAATGTAGTTATACTGACCTACCTGCCAGAGTAGACAGTACTATGTTGACAGGAGAGCATCTCCCATTGACATAGCTACCACCTCTTGGGGAGGTGGATTAACTACACTGACGGGAGAATACTCTTTCTTCAGCACAGAGCATCTTCATTAAAGCACTACAGCTGTGCCAATGTAGCGTTTTAAGTGTACAAAAGCCCTAATCAAGCTGCCCCTTAATCTTCTCTTTGTTAAGCTAAACAGGTTGAGTTCCTTGAGTCTACCACTGTAAGGCATGTTTTCTAATCCTTTATTCATTCTCCTGGCTCTTCTCTGAATCCTCTTCAATTTATCAACATCCTTGAATTCCGGACATTGGAATCAAGTATTCTGGCAGCGGTCTCACTAGTGTCAATTACAGAAGAAAAATAACCTCTCTACTCCTACTCAAGATTCTCCTGTTTATGCAGCTAACTGATTTAGCCCTTGTTGCAACAGCATTGCCCTGAGAGCTCACGTTCAGCTGATTATTCACCACTACTCCCAAATCTTTTTCAAAGTCACTGCTTGGGAAATTTCCTTTATTAACTCAATTATACAGATAAGTATATAAGAAGCAGTCACAGAACATTCCCAGAAAAACTTTTTTTGTAGACAAGCAAAGAATGTCATGCCTTTTAAAAACTGTAAAAAGAAAGTTAACTGTAAAAAATCTGATCACTAGAAACATTGTCGGCGGTTCTCAAACTGCGGGTCAGGACCCAAAGTGGGTCGCAACCCCGTTTTAATGGGTCACCAGGTTGGCATTAGACCTGCTGGGGTCCAGGACCAAAGCCCAACCACCACCGCCCAGGGCTGAATACCAAGGGCTTTGGCCCAGGGTGGCGGGGCCTGGGCTTCGGCCCCCCAGCCCAGGGTCGTGTAGTAATTTTTGTTGTCAGAAGCAGGTCATGGTGCAATGAAGTTTGAGAACCCCTGCACTAAGTCTATGGTTAGGGTTTCACCACCAGCCTCAACTCTTCAAACCATCATGTAAATCAAAGATTTCTCTATCTGTACTGAAGCAGCAGTGTGCTTGATGGTGGGGTATAACATGGAGCTCTATGAACAGAGTGTTACTTACAGGATTGTACTGAAGGGCAGAAACATAGGCTTGTACTGCCCCTTCCATATCACCTGCAGCTACCAGTGCAGCAGCCAGATTAATATATCCATCAATGAAATCTGGTTTGAGGCGTAGCGCATGCCTATAATGCTCAATAGCTTCTTGCAGCTGCCCGCGTTCCTTGTACACATTCCCTAGATTCGAGTAGGCTTCGGCCAACAATGGATTCTGTTTAATAGCCAAAGTGCTGAAGTGAGCAGACCTGGAGAAAATCAGACAGGTTAACACAAACAACTTTGCCAACGGTGGGGGTTTACAGGCAAGCCTACGGCCAGAATTACTGGTACAATCTCAAATCAGTCAAATATATAACCAACTAGCCATCTTTGCAAAACCATCCTGCAAATTTTATCTGCCCAGGCACAAAATCTACTATTCCAACTTCACAATATTTTACATGCTTATTCAAGACAGACTACTTGTCAGAGGTAAGTAGAATTGTGCAAAGCTTCTAGCCTAAGCTCACACCGATGGATCAACAACACTGCAAGACTTCTATTCACACTTTTCAATGGTTGCAGGCTTTGGCACTCCTTCCAATCAACCTACACATGTTTTTTCTGACTTTTCAATAGATAGTATAACAGGGAGGGGTGATGTAGAAACTTTTTCCCACCCCTAAACTTGGGAAATATTGCACTTGATCTAAACCACATAAAATGATCCCAAGGCACTTTGGTGAGGAGATGCTTGTAGCAATAATTCTAAACATGCCATTTAATTAGTTACACCTCCAATAATTAGAACAGTTAGCAAGCTTTTAAACATCTGAGGTATAGTAGAAAGTAAGATTAATGAAGGTAAAGGTACACCAATGAGTCAATTTTGAGTGTAAAAAAATTTCACTAAGATTGCAAAGAGAGGAACATATTTCAGGGGTAAACAACATGTGTTGCAGCCTAACAGCTAGTGTCCAAGTGGCACCAGAAGAAACAACAAATAATGTATAAGTGCCTTTGAGTGCACCTGGTACATACAGTTGATGCTAATTTGTCCATTTATGGCATTAAGTTATCCCTGTCACATGTTTAACCAACTTAAGTTATTTAGAGGAATGTGCGCGTCTCTCTATTCTTCAATTCAGTTACTTTGAGCACAAAACCTAAAGCTCTGAGGAGGCTTAATAAAAGCTAACACACTTTCATGTGTTTTGCATGAAGATTGTCATTTCAGAGGCTCCCATTCCCAAGCTGGTAGTGGGTTTCATGGAGCATAATTTACCAACCTTGGATACAATCTCTACAGAAAGTGGTAAAAAAGCCCAGAGGAGATATTAGACACTACCTTGGAGTTGTCTGGGATGCTATTCACCATAACCAAAGCCAAAAATGGAAAAATAATCTATGGTTAGTGGCCTGATCTTCTCTGTTGTCAGTCAAGTAGTGACTCAAATATCAGTTTTGATAACAAAATTAACTAGGATTATAACGAAGTTTCTCATAGCTGCAGACGGCATTACTATAAATGTCAATGATACAAAAAGAGTATAAATGGACATTTCAAATCTCCTACCTGTCCAGTCTGCGACACTGGAAGTGAATGGATGATAGTAATAAAAGAACGCCAGTGTTATCAGGCTCTTGTCTCCAAAGCTGCATGCAGTGTCTCTCTGCTGCTTCAAAGTCTCCTGCCTGATATTCACGATGAGCCAACTCCGCTAACCCTTGGAAGGAAAGCATACGTTTCGTTGGTTCTGGAGAATCACCAAAACATTTAGGGGGGAAAACAAAAAGTTAGAAAATGGAAACAAAAAGTTGTAAAAATATGGTGTGTAAAATTAAAGGATGAAAATGCTTGAAACTACGTAAAGCACTGGAGTGTCTGGCATTTTAAACATAATCCTCATTTCAACATACAGGACACCCCTGCTAGAATGCGCATCAACATAGCATGAATTCAGTATTAGCGCGGGGTGACCATAGATCCCAAAATAAATTATTTACACTGGGATCCATGGTACCGCAGTACCGCGCATGGCTCCCAAACCCTGCATTCTAGCGAGGGTGAGGGTGTACTTTTATGACATCGCTAGCATTAATTTATGTTTACACTTTACAATGGTCTTCTTTTCTCAGTCAGGGTTGGGAAATATATTCAATAAGAATTTATAATCAATATATTAAAAGCTGATTATTTTCAGAAATTCACCAGTCATTACTCCCTGCTTCTCTTTTCATGACATACAAAACTATCAAACTAAATAATATAAAATATAACCACTGAGTTTTAAAAACTGAATTAGAGACTTCACACTGAAATTCTATTTGAAGAGACTTCTGCTGCAATATTGTATTTCCTGTCCTTAATACCAAATACCTCAGCATGAAAACAGGTTGAATCTCAGACTCAGACTTTAAGGTCAGAAGGGACCATTATGATCATCTAGTCTGACCTCCTGCACAATGCAGGCCACAGAATCTCACCCACCCACTCCTGGAATAATCCTCTCACCTATGTCTCAGCTATTGAAGTCCTCAAATCATGGTTTAAAGACTTCAAGATGCAGAGAATCCTCCGGTAAGTGACCCGTGCCCCATGCTGCAGAGGAAGGCAAAAAACCTCCAGGGCCTCTGCCAATCTACCCTGGAGGAAAATTCCTTCCCGACCCCAAATATGGCAATCAGCTGAACCCCGAGCATGTGGGCAAGACTCACCAGCCAGACACCCAGGAAAAAGTTCTCTGCAGTAACTTCTAACATCCCATCGACCATTGGTCCTATTTACCACTGATGGCAATTAATTGACCTTTGACTAAGATCATGTTATCCCATCAAACCATCTCCTCCATAAACGTATCTAGCTTAATCTTGAAGCCAGATAGGTCTTTTGCCCCCACTGCTTCCCTTGGAAGGCTGTTCCAGAACTTCACTCCTCTGATGGTTAGAAACCTTCGTCTAATTTCAAGTCTAAACTTCCTGATGGCCAGTTTATATCCATTTGTTCTTGTGTCCACATTGGTACTGAGCTTAAATAATTCCTCTCCCTCCCTGGTATTTATCCCTCTGATATATTTAAAGAGAGCAATCATATCTCCCCTCAGCCTTCTTTTGGTTAAGGTAAACAAACCAAGCTCCTTGAGTCTCCTTTCATACGACAGGTTTTCCATTCCTCGGATCATCCTGGTGGCCCTTCTTTGTACCTGTTCCAGTTTGAATTCATCCTTCTTAAACATGGGAGACCAGAACTGCACACAGTATTCCAAATGAGGTCTCACCAATGCCTTGTATAATGGTACTAACACCTCCTTATCTCTACTAGAAATACCTCGCCTAATGCATCCCAAGACCGCATTAGCTTTTTTCACAGCCACATCACATTGGCAACTCAGTCATCCTGTGATCAACCAGGACTCCGAGGTCCTTCTCCTCTTCCGTTACTTCCAACTGATGCGTCCCCAGCTTATCACTAAATTTCTTGTTATTAATCCCTAAATGCATAACCTTACACTTCTCACTATTAAATTTCATCCTATTACACTATTACTCCAGTTTACAAGGTCAGCCAGATCTTCCTGTAGGATATCCCGATCCTTTTCTGAATTGGCAATAGCTCCCAACTTTGTGTCATCTGCAAACTTTATTAGCACACTCCCACTTTTGGTGCCGAGGTCAGTAATAAAAAGATTAAATAAAATTGGTCCCAAAACTGAACCTTGAGGAACTCCACTAGTAACCTCCCTCCAACCTGACAGTTCACCTTTCAGTATGACCCGCTGTAGTCTCCCCATTAACCAGTTCCTTATCCACCTCTCAATTTTCATATTGATCCCCATCTTTTCCAATTTAACCAATAATTCCTCATGTGGTACTGTATCAAATGCCTTACTGAAATCGAGGTAGATTATATCCACTGCGTTTCCTTTATCTAAAAAATCTGTTACTTTCTCAAAGAAGGAGATCAAGTTGGTTTGGCACGATCTACCTTTTGTAAAACCATGGTGTAATTTGTCCCAATTGCATTGACCTCAAGGTCCTTAACTACTTTCTCCTTCAAAAAATTTTCCAAGAACTAACAGGCCTGTGGTTACCCGGGTCACTTTTTTTCCCTTTCTTAAAAATAGGAACTATATTAGCTATTCTCCAGTCAAATGGTACAACCCGAGTTTAGAGATCCATTAAAAATTTTTGCTAATGGGCTTGCAATTTCATGTGCCAGTTCCTTTAATATTCTTGGATGAAGATTATCTGGGCTGCCTGATTTACTCTCATTAAGCTGTTCAAGTTTGGCTTCTACCTCGGATATGGTAATATCTACCCCCACATCCTTATTCCCATTTGTCATGCTGTCACTATTCCTAAGATCCTCATTAGCCTCATTAAAGACTGAGGCAAAGTATTTGTTTAGATATTGGGCCATGCCTAGATTATCCTTAACCTCCACTCCATCCTCAGTGTTTAGCGGTCCCACTTCTTCTTTCTTTGTTTTCTTCCTATTTATATGGCTATAAAACCTTTTACTACTGGTTTTAATTCCCTTTGCAAGGTCCAATTCTACATGCCTTTTAGCCTGTCTCACTTTATCCCTACATGCTCTGACCTCAATAAGGTAGCTTTCTTTGCTGATCCCTCCCATCTTCCACTCCTTGTATGCTCTCTGTTTTTTCGTAATCACCTCTCTGAGATGCTTGCTCATCCAGCTCGGTCTAAAACTCCTGCCTATGAATTGTTTCCCCTTTCTTGGGATACAGGCTTCTGATAGCTTCTGCAACTTTAACTTGAAATAATCCCAGGCCTCCTCCGCCTTTAGGTCCATAAATTCTTTAGTCCAATCCACTTCCCTAACTAATTTCCTTAATTTATTAAAGTTAGCCCTTTTTAAATCAAAAACCCTAGTCTCAGATTTATTTTTGTTTATCCTTCCATTTAGTTTGAACTGAATTAGCTCATGATCACTCGAGCCAAGGTTGTCCCCTACAACCATTTCTTCAATGAGGTCCTCACTACTCACCAAAACCAAATCTAAAATGGCATCCCCCCTTGTTGGTCACCAACTACTTGATGAATCTGTTTGCTTATTCCCCCCACCTGAAGCTAGAACCTGCTCATAATATTATAATCAGTTGCTCTAGTAAGTATTGGGTGGGAAACAGCAAGAACAGTAGCATTCTTAAAAATAAAGCTATAGGTTTCATGCAAAAAACTCAAGAAGTAAAAGAAAGGAAACAAAGCCTTTTGCTACATATGCAGATTTGTTTTCCATTAGAACTTGTTTCAAAGTTTTCATATAGTGTCAGCAAGTGTCAAATAGTATCTCCCTTGCCCTCACACACTGCTTATCTCATCTATGCTGAACAAAAAGAAAACAACAAAAAAACATCCAGAGGGTGGCTTGGCTGACAGAGCATGCTGTAATTAAAGACTATATTCTCCTAGCCCTTCAAGGAATGGGTCAATAGGAAGGAGAGGTTTGGGGGGCAAGGTTGTTAAGCAGATGACTTATTAATTTTGAATGTCTAGTTAGATTAGGAAGAGGAGTTTTATGCGTTTGATAAAACTTGAATATTTTTGTTATATATATTCATATTTTAAAGATTTAAATAAAATAGCACCTCTCTCAGACAAAGATCACGCAATCCTACTTCCCAACTGCAAATCACAGCTACCTGGCATGGAAAATGAACGATTAGGCTGAAGCACAGGTATACTACTACTAAGCAGGGCTTGAAAAATCGATTTGTCCCAGAGAACAGGAAAGTTGCCCTGCACCAAGGTCTATCTGAACATTTTGTACCACCTATTGTTACTTGTAACACTGAAGATTACCGTAAATGAAAGACCAGTGAAAGACTTCTATTTTTCCAGTTATTGTGGGTGTGTTGTTACAACACCCTGTGCAGCCAGTTTCGCACATAAACATTTCCCACCATAACCTGGTTGATCTTTACTTTATTAAATGTACAATCCAAGTAAAGCTGAATCCTCCATAATACTAGGGTCCTCAAATAGATTTAATTTACCAGGGAAGCATATAGATACTACAGAAATCCCTGAAAGTCAGTTTCCCCTGCTTGTGAGAATCTAAAAAGTATACTTGTGTGAAAGGTAGGAAATTGTGAAAAAAGAAAGAAAAAGGTCAAGGGAATCTGAAGCTACTTATTCAGTTTTTTAATTCACTCATTTCAAATTGATGGTATCCCTTCAATCTTTAATTTAAAAATAAATCTTTCCAGTGCTGATTGTAAAGAGACACTCAGTTCATGTTTGGAAGGCTAAGCTGATTCAGTGTTATCGTCCAAGGGAAGACAGACAGCTCTAGTGTGTCTTCTACTGTTCATAGCTGTGTGCCCTAGGGTGGAATTAGCAACACACTGTTCATAACTCAGGAACTCATGTTCATAACTATGAATCCCTCACGTTTTACCACACAGCTTGGGAAAGCTCCTAAGAGAGGCTAGCTCAAGTTATTCGCAAACCTCCAAAATAGGCTGAACGAATAAGTGGTGCTTCAAATGTTTAGACCTACTAGCCACAGGCTATGAAAGCTGGACTCTTCTTGGGGAATCTAAGGACACCACTATTCCTAGGAACTTGATCTGGTGGAGGACTAGGCAGCTCACCAGAGGATTGTCTAGACCAGTGGTTTTCAAACTGAGTTGTGACCCAGTACTGGGTCGCGGAATGTAAGGCACTGGGTCGTGGTGGCTGTGGTCCCATTGATGGCGCTGCCCAGCTAAGGCAGGCTAGTCCCTACCTGTTCTGACACCGCACTGTGCCCTGTACGTGGCCAGTAGCAGGTCCGGCTCCTAGGCCGGGGGGGAGGGGGGGAGAGGAGGGAGGAGTGCCTGTGGGCGAGAGCCACCTAGAAGCCGGATCTGCTGCTGGCCGCTTCCAGGAGTGGCGCGGTCCGCGGTGCCAGGACAGGCGGGAAGCCTGCCTCTGCACCCCAGCTGTGCCACTGACTGGGAACCGCCAGAGCTAAGCCCACATCCCAACCCCTGAGCCCCCTCCTGTATCCCAAGCCCTTCATCCCTGGCCCCACCCAGCCCTAACCCCCCTCCCACACCCTAACCCCCTGCCCCAGCCCAGAGCCCCCTCCCACAACCTGAACCCCTCATACCCAGTCCTCACCCCCACACCCCAACCCTCTATCCAAGCCCTGAGCCCCTCCCACACCCCAAACTCCTAATCCCCAGCTTAATTGGGTCGCGGGCATCAACAATTTTCTTCAACGGGGTCGCCAGAAAAAAAGTTTGAAAACCACTGGCCTAGACCACACTGCTGGGTACCCAGTTCCCATTGGTGCTACCTCTGGTTCAGTTTTAGTCCTTCAAATAACAGCAGAGATTGGCACAAGCTAAGTGTAGTTCTACTACTGAATTGTGAAACTAAAAAGGTAATCTGTTTGCTTTGATACTTAAATACAAATTTTACACCCCCACCCCCCGCCAAAAAAACCAAACATCTAAGTTTCATGCTTAAAACTGCACTCCGGACCTGGAGGGCAGGGTGGATAAAAATAAATGATTTTTTTAAAAATGTTAATTGATTTTTTTATTTAAAATCAGATTTTTTTTATAAAATGCTTTTTGAGGGAAAAAACCTATCTAAAAGATAGTTTTAATTAAGACACATTCTAGCTCAAAGATATCTCATCATGGAATAGGGATTATAAATTTTAATTCTATAGTATGAGACAATATATTCATGTAATGTCTAAGAAAAGTTTTGTAAATGAGCTCCAATAGTTCATGGATTAGGGACCCAATCTTATGGGGTTTCATAGGCTTCTGTATAGATTATTTAGGTTAATCTTTCTATCTACCCAATGGTACTCAGTGCTCTGTCTAGAAGATACCATCACAGATGCTTAGTTTTGCAGTTCTCAAACTGGATTTGTGTCTCCAGAGGTAACATGCTTGTAAACAGCAAAAATGTTAATTAATAGATAGATTATCTATCTGAGGTGAGAAATAAGACCTCAACTCTATTGTCCCTCTGCAAATTTGTGTACAGTCAATCCCTTACCTCTCTCTAAAAGTGCAAAATTTCAAAAAGTTCAATGAATACAAGATTGTTGGGGGCAAAATAGATCTGGACAAGAAGAAAACTGGAGATAAATGTGAGAAGCGAGGGACATATATGCTTGTTTTGTTAAAATAATATAAGTTTGCTGTTGAAGAAAAAAAAAATCTAGAATATGTAAGGCTGTTGTTTTAGTTAACTAAAACATTTTAAAATGTCTGTCTGGTGATGTTCTCCTCCTAATACAGCATACCAAGAAAATCCTCCAAATATTAATGATTAACCTGTTGAATTGGAGATAGTTCACCTTCCAATGACTTCACAAATATCTGCTTCAATTACCTTTGGTAAATGAAATAACCAATCATTCATTTATTTTTGATACAGCTGTAAAACGAATCTGAAAAGTTTTCAAAATAAATCCGTTTTAAAATGTATAGTGTGTACCTTCTAAAAATGAAACCTATATCTGTATCTCTGAGTTGTAAAGAATATGTATTATGGTTATAACAACCAACAAGAATGCACTTTTATGTAGAAAACCATGATTAAATAGAGTCTTCCCGACTAGCGACTTAAATCAAATCCATCCTGCTGGAGGGTGACAGAAACAAGGCTTTTGTCCAAAACTTGGGAAAATGGATTTTACTAACCTGAGGATGGGTGAAACACTCCCTTAGATTTCCTTCATTTGCCAAATCTTTCCAAAATGAACATCCCCACTTCTCCCCGCCAATTAAATTCAGGAGCACTAGTGCCAACCAACCACTTCACTCCTCTCTGTGAAATTTTGGAACTGGTCCTATTTGCAAGTATTGGGGGATGTGGGGTGGCCAGCTAGATCAGAGTCCAAAATGAAATCAGAGCCCTGCTCTTTAACACCGGTGTCACTTATATATCAATTTATCCAACAAATGCACAGCCTTGCAATTAATACCTTCCTACAGAGTCCACTTCAAGTCAAACTAGTTCTGAAAGTAAGTATCAGAGGGCCGTGTTAGTCTGGATCTGTAGAAGCTACAATGAGTCCTGTGGCACATTACAAACTAACAGAGGGGAGCATAAGCTTTGACTGATAGTTAAGTAGATTCCAGAAGAGTTCTTCCTCAGGGACATACATAACTATTATAGTAGACTATATAAATAATAGCTAAAGTACATTAATTCAAATGTTTTCTAAGGAGTACCTGACTTTATGAAAGACCTTGACCAAGAATAGTATGTGCTGTGACAATAAGTTAGTTTGTCAAGTGCTCAGATACAGGAATAACCAGCATAGAAAACAAATAAGAAAAAGCTATAAACAAGACCCCAATAGCTAATTTTCTTGCAAAAGATTTGATCTTAACAGCAGATCTTAAAAGCATTTTCCTATTAAGCTGTCAATTTATGAAATGAAGTATTTGGTTCACTTCAGCGCATACTCCTGAAAGTACGAAAAGGAACTCCTGAAAAATTTAATTGGAACTAAGGGAATGAGGTAGGAGGAGAGGTCCAGGCATTTCCCAAGAAATATTTCTGGGCCCTATTTCATAAAGCCTTCACACAAGTGCAAACTAAACCATGGCTCTACAACACATCAAAAAATGCACACTCAGTGATGCTTTACAAGAAATTCAAGCTATGATGAAAACTGAAATATGAAAACAAAAAAGCCAATGTGACTTAGAAAATAGAAATAAAAGGTTTAAAAAAAGTTTAGACTGATGTGCCCCCACAAACTGCAGTTTAAGAGCTGCAATTTATACTATTTACCATAGGAACATAAAAGAAATGCAGTGTGCCCAATTTGTATTATTTGCAGGATCAGCGAGCCATCTTGAGTTGCTGTGTGAAATTATCTGGGGATTGCATTCTCCTATGCACACTTACTGAACCTCAGACACAGGATTCTGGAAAATTCCACCTTTCAAATTGAATCATTTAGTATAAACTTCTCAGCCACTTGGTCACAAAACAGAAAAAGCAATATGCAAAAAGACGGAACTAAGTACACTACAAGAACTAACGTTTTATGCTGACACTTTATACGATTCATACATCAACAGGGTAGGATACAGAATACTTCCGTATTAGCTTGTGCTTCTCACCAGCAGAAAACCCTTCCCTCGCTGCCAGTGTATATGCCTCAGTGCTTTTTTATTTTCGTTGCGCTCTCTTTAAAACAACCACATTTGCCGTAATGGCTACGAACCCCCGGAAAACTGAGCTCTGGAATTAAACTTCAATTCTTATTTTTCATCAACAGTATCAATCTGTAAATCTGTCCCCACCGAAGGACCAGTGGGTGCCGGACGGCTGCGGTGGCTGCCTGGGGAGACGGACCCTTTACCCCGTGGGGGGACGCGCACGCTCGCCGAGTGCGGAACAGGAAATACCAGCAAACGGCCCTCTGCGAACAGAGGTCGCAGGGCCTGCAGCCCCCCCGCGCCGGCACCCCACCCCGGCACGGGGCCTACAGCCCCCCTTCCCCGGCAGGGACCCCACGGCCCTCCGGGGACACGGGGCCCACAGCCCTAGCCGGCGGCGATCTCAGCTCCCGCATCCCCACAGCGAGGCGGCGCGGCCCGCCCGGCCCGCGGCCCGGTACCTGTGCTGTCAGCCACATTCCCCACAGAAGTCGCCATCGGGAGAGACGCCGGGGCCGCGGCTGGGCGGGCGAGCCTCGGGCTGAAGCTCTGGGCTCCCCGGGCGCGGAGAGATCCAATGAGGCGCGAACAAGCCACCGAGCAACAGCGTCTCCGAGATCCCCCTTCACGCTAAGGCGGCGGCTCCAGAAATGGCGGCAGCGGCGGAGGAAGCTACACGGCCGGGCGTATGGCTCCTAACGGACCTACTTCTTTCCACACAATAGTCCCAATAGGCAAAGGAATCCTGGGCGCTATAGAATCGTAGCCGATATCAAATCCAATTGCGGCCGATGAATCTGTTTCTGGAACTAACTCGCCTCCTTTCGATGGACTCCCTGATTAGGGGGCCATAGAAGCCTATAAAAAGTCCCACTCATCTTCTCGCTATCCTTCCGCGTGAGACCAGTGCGACAAATGAGAGCTCAGCGCGCATGCGTCAGGCGCTACCACCTTCTCTCACCCGCACATGGCGCCAGCGGCCAACGCCGGGGGCGTGCGTCAAAGACGTAGAGCCACGGCGCCTGCATATTGGAGCCCAAGCCCCGCCCCAAGGGCGGAGCTTAGAGAGCGGCCCGGGATGGGCCCCGCGCCGGGAACACGTGCCCGGTCCCCCTTCTACTCCCGGGCAGACCCTACTGCAGGGTGCGGCGGGACGAGCTGGACTCGAGTCTCGTAGCGTGGCCCTCAGGAGAAAGGCCGGCGGGAAGAGACGAGCGCTGCCCAGCACGGGGCAGCTACTTTCGTGAGATGATTTGGGTGTAAATTAATCTCTGGACTGCTCCCAGCCTCCCCTCATATTATGGATCGCTTATTTTCCCTAAAATATGTGACTGCCATCCCCCTAGCCCCAATCTCATTAATACCCCTCTCTCTCACCCACCAGTTTCAGCTGAAAGCCTGTGATGCATTTCACAAAATGAGCATTACACCCTCTTACTGTTACAAATTTATTTCAAATACATTCACTAGCAAAATGTAAATTAAATAAACAAAGGAACTTTCATTAAAACAAAATATGTCAATATCAACTGAAAGGTTGAGAATTTAAATACACAAGTCAGGAAATTCAACATTTATGATTCTGGTTGGATTTGTGGCTACTACCATTTGTAGATATGTTCCAAGACAGGATTTTTCCAAGTGCGACATAGGTATTTTGAAGGAACCGAATCGCCAAGTACTCACTCTATAGTAGCTAAACACATCAGATTTCAACTTTCACTTTGAACACAATCTAGTCTTCTCCCTTCTGTCCCATACAGGGAAGAGCACCAACATGCTTACCTGGCAAGAATGGTTATGAAATCACAAGTAGACTGAGACCGCTCTCACAAAAGCTAAGGGACAGTGGAACAGAAACCATCCTATAATGAAATAGCATATAAGGAATTTATCTGTATTTTGACTTTAAGGATTCATCCAATGAACTATACAACAGAGAGGTTCTTTAGCACTTCCTAGATGGTTCTATGCTTTCTTTTCATTTGATTAACACAAGAACGTGAACTCACTCCCAGATATTTTAAAGCACAAGGAAAGCCCAGAGAAATTCCTGTGCAACTCCTGGATGAAGACTTGGGTGAGCAGTTACGGATTACCAGGACAAACTCTAACTTGAGCAAGGAGCTTCAAAAGACCTGTTTCTTCCTGTGAATTAAGATGTTGAAGGCCATTAAGCAGTTCTCAAGAGACCTAGAAACCAGTTGTGGTAGAATTCCAGGGAATGCATTCATGGACTGATGGGCCTGACTAATTGTTTTCTGAATACTTGGGGTACACTTCAGAAAGTATAAAGGACCATGCCCTTCTCTTTATTAAAGGGAAAACAGCTGCTTTAGATGTTAAATGCTTTAAAAGTCTGAATAAATTTAACATCTATAGAATATTTCTTCAATTGTTTATTTCTTATATAAATGTATGGGCTGGTTAACTGAGTCATATCAAAGGCCAACGTAAGGTATTTAAACCCCAGCCTAATATTTGTAAGAAGTTTTCAGTGTACATCTGAAAAGAATGAGGGGAAGTAAACCTGTAGCTAGCTTCAGTAACTAGAGCTCCTGGACTGCTGTGCAGGTCACAGCAGGTTATCTTTGTCTAAATCTTGTCATTCACAATTCAGATAATTTAATAATAAATATACAACAGACTTCTACTAAAATTGAAGTTATACAAGAAAAATAAATTGCTTCAAATTAACAGTGCATAGTCCCTTAATACAAGAGAGTATGAGGGAAATTCATTCATCTGAATTCAGACCACAGATTGCTACATCCCTCAGTAACTGAGGTGTCTGGGCAACTCATTCATCTGAGTCCAGGTCACTATCTCCTGCAATGGAGTGAAAATCCTCGCTATCTTCCTCATCCTCTGAAAGATGAACCTGACTTAATACACTTGGCCCACATCGCTGTTCTTCCTCCTCCTCCTCCTCTTCAGAGATCTCATACCCTCCAATGCTGCTAAAGCTGGTATCCCGTGTGTTGGACTTTGGATCTGGCTCCTCATAGCTGCCATAACTAAAAGAAAGAATAGAATCTCATTACACTTATATTTTCAGCTTACTTGTTTACATCCACATTTTCTACTTAACCTCTTACAGAAAAGAAAAAAGTCTGGTGACCTGCTCAAAAGTGCCAGGACTTGGGTAGCTGAGAGATTCCCTTAAAGCCTGCATTCCTACCCCATTCCCTACCTTTCTATATTATTCTCAACTTTGATTACCTGATATTACTGTCCTCCATAACATGAGAGGTCTCCCCGCCATCTCCCTCATAGGACATCATACTCTCTTCATTCTCCATGCCCATTCGTGTGTTCTCTTGAAGGACATGAGGTTGTTTGGGTCTCATTGCACTGGGCTCCACATCTGAATCACTGCCACTTTCACTCAGCTGGATAGCTGTGCAACAAACAGAAGAGGCCTGCTTATTAATTTTGACAGAGCTGTTACACCTTGTGGATTGATTTGCATCTTTTTGTTGTCTGTTGAATGGGTACAATACTGGCTGGTTTTCCAGAATAATTTTTCCTTTTATGAAAGTCATCTATCTTCCACACACTATCTTATCTGCCATTCTTGCACCGAAATAATTACCTCTTCTTACTCATCCATTCCACCTTGTGTTCTGTATCAGCCAACCTATCTGTGCAGCTTCAACAGTCCCCTTCTCTGGTCCTTCATAGCAGGATCCAATGTTCCCGCTTTCCTATCCAAATCTCATTTGAGCTTGCACCAGCTTCCCAGCACACTCCACATGTCCCTCAGCATCACATCTAAGCTGCAGACCGCTCCTCTTCCAAGCTTCAGAGTTCCACCATCTGAATCATGTGTGAACACCCAACTCTCTCTCTTGCCCACACTTAGCATTCACTGCTACTCCACTTCATCTTAGCTTTCATCTACATTCATCTGGTTCTTTCTTTCTGCTCTTGACATCTCCTTTGTAACTACACCATAACTATCTCTACTTTGTAACCAATATACAAATATACAGTGTCCTGTATACCCACGGCCGTCCCAAGCCATTTGGGTGCCCTATGCAACCCTCCCACGGGAGGGCTGTGTGGGGCCCCAAGGTCTGGGAGGCAGGAGCTGCTGGGGGGGCCACTTTTGTGGGCCCCACAAGCCCAGAGTGGCCCGGGGGATTAGCGGGGGGTCGGGAGGAGCCCGCTCCGCTTCCCTCCCCTGACCCCAGCCGTGTCGCTCGGGGGAGGGGGCTTGGGGGAAGGGACCCCCCCGCAGCGGCGGGAAGCAGAGCAGCCCGGTCCCAGCCCGCTCTACTCCACCAGCTCCCAGCCGCAGCGCTCCGCTTCCCACAGCCAGTGAGAGCCGGGGGCAGTCCTTTCCCCAACCCGAGTGATATGGCCGGGGCCGGGGCAAGGGAAGCGGAGTGGGCTAGGGCTGCGGCGCTCTGTTTCCCGCCGCCGGTGAGTGCAGAGGGCGATCCTTTCCCCGCACTCACCGGCGGCGGGAAGCGGAGCAACGGGGTTGGGAGCTGGCAGAGTAGAGCGGGCTGGGGGGGGTGGGGGGGGGGCGCCAGCCGAGGGATAGGGCTGGTGCCCCAAATGTCATAGTGCCCTACGCAGCTGCGTATTCTGCCTATGCCTAAGGATGGCCCTGTGTATACCTAACAAAAGCTGTAGTGTATGCTACTATAATTGAAGGGCATGAAAATTGGCTGGGTTTGGGAACAATTGATTCCTGCTCAGGGCTGTGATTTAAAGAGCCAGGACTTACATGAAAAGGGATTATCGCCTTCTTCATCACTCCCTTCATCATCATCCTCTCCATCTGACATAAGCAAATCTTCATAAAGAACACTGGCCTGGGGCTGTTGTGCTGAGCCGTCTTCTTCATCAGCAAGGTCACCATCCCCATCTTCAACTTCCTAGGTCACACAGAATGGGAATGGCATAGATCAAAGGTCATATACGAGAATGCTGCCATACCTGGCATATTGACAATATACTCAATCATTTGTTTTTATATTGACAGTTTTATGACTTCAGATAAGTATCTGATTAGTCACTGCTGTGGCTTCTGATGTCACTGAGTGTGCTAGACCCAGCAGACTTCCCCTGCACTGTGGAGTCTTCTATCATGAGGATGCAAGTGGACTACAGATGGGATTTCTGTATATATACTCACTGGGGCTGGAGTCTTAGGTTTCCCATCCTCATCCTCATCAAACCCTTCAATATCTACGTCAGAGTCTTCCTCGCCCAGCCTACCTCGTCCCTGGCGCATCTGAATGAGGAACACAAATAGCAATACCATTGAGGAAGGTACCAGCGGTGACTGACACCACAATGAAAAATCCACCCATGGAACAGGGAATCTTCCTAAGTATTCCAAGACCACTTAGCATTGTCTGCTACCTGGCTTCTCTTGCTGTACTCCTCCTAAGGAGTCCAAGAGAAACTGAGGCTTTAAAGCCTGGCCTTCTCTGCTTTCCTAGCTACTCACAGCGGGGCCACTAGACCTTAAACTAAAAGTTTTCCTAGGACATTTTCATAGGCAGTCAGCAGGCTCCAGCAGACCTTTTGTCAGCCACATGGGCTGAGGAGGAAGTGCTGCACTCTTGGAAACAGAATCAACTCCCACATATACTAGACACTGCCCACTAGGAAGCATTTCAGAACAGCAGATACCAATGATGAGAGACTATATTCTACAACTGAACTCGTATATTCTTAGTCTGCTGAGTGGGATGCCCCAAGATCCTCCCTGATCTCGATCTCTCTCTCTCTCACAGTATCTACTACCGCCTCACTCTGCCCACTTCTTTTCCTTTCTTTCTGCTTAATGTTGTCGTCCTCCTTCATTTTCATACTCACGCTCCTACTAACACATCCCTGTATGCCATTCCCCCCATAGTCCATCTTTGCCCCCATATGAAAAAATAAAACAAGACAGGTGCCTGTCATCATCCTGACCACTTTTAATATATGTTTTCTCTCTTTTTTTGTGGTTGGCTTTCAAGGCTTCTCTACACTACAGAATCTTGGCCAGTATTGTTAGGTGAACACAACCCCCAGTGTAGATGTAGCATAAGCCAGCAGAAGGAGTTCTGCCAGCATAGTTACACCACCTCCACAAACAATACAGAAGTATTCTTCCATCAGCATCTACACCAGGGTTTTTACAGACATAGTTATGTCGGCCAAGAGATGTGATTATTGCACACTCCTAGCCAACACAGCTATGCTGGCAAAATTTTGCAGTGTAGACCAGGCCTCAGGGAGCAGTACCTGTCACTTCCTGTGTGTCTGTACAGCATGTTTTGGTGCTACCACAATAAAAAAAAAAATCTCCCAGACCTGCTGAATATATTTTTTCTGTGCCCTAATAAAAATTAAAGAGGGACTGAACATCAGGCCTTTGTAGCTTGAGTCACCATGTGTCTGTCCTGAGTAGTACAAGTAAGGGTCTCTGGCCCTAGACAGATTCTCTCTCAGCAGTAGGTTTTCACCAGTCCTTATTCCCAGTTGCCACTTTTCAGTTTTTCCTTCTCCGCTGTAGCAGCCAAGATGCAGGAAAGTAAGCAGCTCTCTCAAAGGCTGCTCTAGCAATTGACTGTTCCTCAGCCTCCACAAAGCCTCACATTTCACTAATCTTGTAGCCCTATTATGACTATGTCTCCACATATCATATGACTCCAGTGTAATACCAAAAATCCCATCAACTATCAGAGCAAAGAGAGCCTTTTAACTCACCAACTTCTTCCTCCAGGCAAAGAGATGGAAAAAAAGTCAGTCGTCAGACTCTACTTCCTGTTCTTGAGATAGAACCTTTTTAACTGCACCTAGCTCCACCTCTGCCAGGAAAAGCCACAAATGTGCCTGTGTCTTCTGTGACCCACAAAGCTAATCACCTCCTTCCAATAAGTTATTTCTACGTCCTAGGTCATGAAAAACGGGAGAGTTCTGACCTGTCCCCCCCGCTTCTCTGGGGTAGTGGTGGGAGTGTCCATAGCAGACAAGTTGCTCTCATCTTGATAGACTGAAGCATCACGTGACATACTGAGAGAGGTGTTGGTATCATACAAATCTGGTGGCTAAAGTACATGAGAAACAGGAGACATAACTTTCTCAGGAGCTGGACCAAGACTTTGGAACTCTACCACAAGAGATAAGAATGACCCTGGAGTTCACCACTTTCAGAACTGAACACAGAATACATTTGTTACCTGGCTCTCATTATTAAACACCTTATAATTAAATGAAGCCATTTACTCCTAAGGAAAATGGAGAAAAATATTTTGACTTCAAAAACATGCATACTACATGAATGGGCACAGTATAAAGACAGGACAAAAAATATTTAGTATCATGTTAGGGTATGGTAAAAAACAAAAACACCCCTTCAACTTTTTGGCTATTTTTATGTGAACCATCTAATCACCAAATTGGAAAGAATTCAGAGAACAGAAATGAAAGAAAAGAGAGGTTACTTACCTGTACAGTAACTTGACTTATTCTAGTTGTTTGGTCCCTACGGGTACACCACTGTAGGATGTACGCATGCCCCTGCACTCTCTATTGGAGATAGTAAATAGCAATGTCTGTGACTATACAGAACAGCACTTTGTGCTCCCGTGTAAAAGCATGCAGGCAGACTCCCAAGCAGTATCTCAATGTGAAGGCAAGTACTGAGGAGGCAAATCCAAGACACTTTGGAGGACTGTGTCACTAAAGATAGCGTCAGGCTCTGGACTCGGGTATGACAATGTAATATTTGGTGAAGGTGTGAACGGAGGACCAGCTTGCAGCCCTGTAGATTTCTGCTATTGGGCCATCCTTAAGGAAGGCTAAACAAGTCGACTGAGCCCTAGTGGCTTGGGCTGTCACTCTATGAGGAGGGATGTATCCCAGCTACTTCATAGCATGTCAAGATACAACCAGAAATCCACTTTGAAAGTCTGAGTGGAAATTGGCTGACACTTCCCCCTTTTGGCAAAGGAATCAAATAATCTGGGAGAGGCCCTAAAGATCTCTGTCCTGTAAAGGTCGAAGACAAGGGCACCCCAATGTCTAGGGTCAGAATAGCTTCCTCTCTCAAGGCATGAGGATTTAAAATACTGGCAAACAAATCCCTTGATCGATATGAAATTCTGACAAGACTTTAGCGAGGACATGGGCGCAATGTGACCCTGTCACAGCAGAAAGGTATGGTGGGTCTACAATTATTCTCCTGAGTTCTCCCTTTCTTCTGGCTGAGGTTATGGCTATCAGAAAGGAGTGTTAAGGGAGACAGAACAGGTATTGGTTCAAACAAGGGTTTTCTTAAGGTGTTGAGAATCAGATTAAGATTGTAGGGGAAGCAGGGTTCTGGACAGGGGGAAATCAATTGTGTAAGCTCTTAACGACTCGGACCATGGATGGTGGGAAAAGATTGAAACCTCTTCTATAGGTGAATGGAAGGCTGGGATAGCAGCCAGGTGCACTCTGGGTGAGCTCACTGACATACTTTGTGCCTCTAAATCCAATAGTAATCCAGAATCCTTCAGAGTGGAGCTTCTGAGGTTTGCAAAGAGTGGGGAGAGCACCAGGAATTGAAATGTTTCCACTTCTGCAAATAAGTTTTGAGAGTTGTAGATTTTCTGCTTGTCAAAAGGACTGACTGAACATTGGCCGAACAATTTAACTCTATGCCCGAGAATTACTGAGGAGCCAAACCATCAGTTTCTGAGATGAAAGGTTGGGATGGATCAGGGTACCCGAACTCTGACAGGAGATCCTCCCTGAGTGGAAGGCAGAGAGGCATAACCATAGGGAGATGAAGTAGATCCGAATACCATACTTGTCTTGACCATGTGGGTGCTATCAGCCCTCGCTCCTTCAAGGTAGCGCCCTGGAACCTCCATATGCACTACTGTGATACGATTTTGATGTGTTTTGTACAATGCATGCCCTGTGAGGTATCATTTAAAAAGTCCTGATCTGTTGAGCATTATTATCCTGTTGAATTATGTGCATTACCATTGTATCTGAAGTTATGAAGTTTTGTTATGTGTGTGTTACTGAAATACACTGTGAGGTTGAGAGATGCCCACAGCCAGCCTTTCAGTGTCAACAACGGAGCACCTTGTAAGACAGTTTTACATCAGAACCAGCCAGACATATGGTGATGGCCCATCAAGAAGAATCCACTCTCCCAGGAACTCCTTAGAGAGGGCACGTACACAATGGGGGCTACCTGACCCCCACGTCACAGCAAGGATCTTTCTAGCATCTGAAGAGAAAGTATAAATAAGGGCCGATGACACCACCACTTGGCCTCTCTCCTCCCCAACTCAACACCTGGAAAATCATTTGGAAGACAAAAACTTTGAACTGGGGAGATTGGTCCCAGGCTGAGAAGGAAATACAGCCTATGTATTAAGAACTGTGAGCATCCTATAACATCTAGTAAGTTGAGAAAAGCTGATTCAAATCTTGCTTAGTCTGTTAAAGTTAGAATTAAGACTGCAATTTTATTTCTTATGTAACCAACTTTGATCTTTTTGCCTTCTACTTATGATCACTTAAAATCTTTCTGTATGAATCTGTTTTATATTTTATCTAAAACAGAGAATCTCAGCTTCTCACGTTAACAAGGGCTGTTGCACCTCCACTACCCTTTGTTGGCGTGGCAAACTAATTAATGAACTTGCACTGTTCAAGGGAGTCTTGAGCAGTATAAGATGGTATATTGCTGGGGTGCAAGGCTGGGGTGATTTGCTGGTGCCTCTCTTTGTATAATTCATTAATGGCAGATTGTCTTTAGCTCCAGGATACTGATGTGGAGTGATATCTCTTGGAGCCATTTGCCCTATTGTGCATGAAGATTTTCAAAGGTTGCAAACATGAGAATGGGGTTCCCACACAGACCTTCAGTGGGTCTTTTCATCATCTGAGAGTCTAGTACTTGCAGGGGCACTGTGATTCATTTAGAAAGACCATCTGTTTAGGGTATACATAGTCCTTAGTCAAGCCTGATGACATCTTAGGTGCAGTCTCGCACACAGAACAACAAACATAGATGCAGACAAGTGGCGTAAGAGTTGTAGGCAGGCCCTTCCTATTGTTTGGAGGCTGTAGAGTAGAGATCAGGCAGGACATAGTGGAGAATCTTTCCTTGAGCAGGTACGCCCCAGCAGCTAGGGAGTCTAGTGTGGCTCCCGTGAAGTCTATCCACTGGACTGGTGTTAACAGAATTCTTTCGATTGATATGAAGGCCCAGGAACTGAAATACGGCAAGGATCTTAGTGGTTGCTGATTGGGCCTCTTGGGCATAGTGGCCCCTGAGAAGCCAGTTGTCCTGATATAGAAAGCCTGTGATGCCACACTGACATAGGTGGGCCACTACTGCTGAGAGGACCTTTGTAAAGATACTTGGAGCCAAGGAGAGTCCAAAGAGGAGAATATGGTATTGATGATGTTCCAAGCCTATAACAAAGCACAGAAAGTGCTTGTGGGAGGGACGAATCGCCACATGAAAGTAGGCATCTTAAAGGTTGAGGGTGACAAACCAGTCTGGGATTATAGTAGCTAGGGTTACTATCTTGAAGCATTGTGATAGGACATAGGTGTTTCCTGAGGTCTAAAATTGGCCTCCGGTCGCTGCCTTTTTTTGGGAACCAGGAAATACTTGGAATAGAACCCTCTTCCAACAAATTCAGGGGGAATTGGCTCGACTGTCCCCAGATAAAGGAGGGATTGGACTTCCTCCTTTAGGAGAACCTCATGGGAGGAGGTCCTGAAGAGGGATGGTGGGGAGAGGGGGAGTTAGACTGGAAATGAATGGAATATCCCATGGCAACTAACTCCAGGATCCACTTGTCTGAGATGCCAGGCAAGTAGGAAATGGTACAGGCAGTCTCCAAAAGGGGGATAAGATGGCAGAATCGTGCAGCAGAGGATCTGCAGGGCCCTCAACCAGGTCATCAAAATGGTCTCTCTAGAGGCAGGTGCAGGTTGCACTGTCACAGAGCATGGTGGTCCTCTTTTCTGGACCTTCCTCGGCGGGAGTTCTGTAGATCTAGTATAGATCTGTTGCGGGTGGTACTGGAATTGTTAGGAGTGTTGTGCTCAGGCTTCATCATAAAACATCTCTGTTGCAGGCATGTATATTCCAATCAACCACAACGGTGACCTTGAGTGTTTAAGGGAGTAGAGTGAGGCATTCATGTCGCCATTACAGAGCTTGGGCCCTTCAAAGTGGAGGTCCTCCCTCGGGAGGCTGGAAGCTTGGAGCCAAGACACTTGGTACACAACTAGTGTGGTGACTAAGGACCACGAAGCCACATCAGCAGCATCAAGAGAGGCTTTCAGGGAAGCTTTGGTGACTGACTTTCTGAAATGAGGGCTTGAGATTGTTCCCTTTGGTCTGGTTGTAGTTGTTCAATAAAACAAGTAAACTTGAATAGTTGTTAAAATCATATTCTGCCATCAAGGCTGGGTAGTTTGCAACTTGAAACTGAAGAGCCACCAAGGAATAGCTTTTCCTACCCAGGAGATCTAAGCATTTAGCCTCCTTCAAGGCAGAAGGAGGTCTGGAGCATGCTTGATAATTTCTGTCATTGACTGCATGTAATATTTTTTTATCTGCCTGTTTACAAGTGGACAGCATAGTGGCAGTTGTTTTCCATAGCATATGTGCAGATGACAACAATACCTCATTGATGGGTAGGGCGATCTTAACCTGGGGAGTGATATGTAAAATGCCTACCAGGAAATGTTGAGACTCCTCTAAAGGAATCTAGAGGGATTCCGCTAGATGGTTCATTGAGTTCTGGAGGGCCCTAAAGTTGTCTGTATGGGAAGGCTGTGGTGGCATTACCCGGTCTGGGGAGGAAGAGGACTTGGTCAAATGGGAAGAGCCTTCTTCATTCAGTGGGTCTCACTCCTCCTGGGTCTCTGTGGGTATGAGGGAGCACATGGTACCAGTGGGCAAGCCTACAGTGCCTGTGACTTGCAGTACCATCAAGTATTCTTGCTGGTGTTTCCGCCAAGGTGCTACCCTATAAAATTGGTTGCTGTGACAAGGTGGTTGAGTAAGCCCAATAGGAAGGGTCCCCAAGGGTATTCATGCCCGAAGGACCTAGGACCTATGCTGAGCTCTGGGAAGTCCTTCTCAGGGTATGTTCCTAGAGGAGTGTGGTGGACTGGTGTAAAAACAGCCCTGCAAGTAGCACCCTGTAACCCCCATATTCATCACTGGTATACGGTTATGATATTTCATACAAGACATGACTTGCAAGGTATTATATGAAAGGTCATGGTCTGCTGAAACTCACTGTTCTGTCAAAATATGTATAGTTAGTGTGTATGAAGTTATGAGATTCTGCTATATGGTTGTTACTGAAATCTGTTGTGAGTTTGGGAGTCGCCCCTGCTAGTTCTCCAGTTCAACAAAGGAGATAATTCACAACCAAACGACCACTGGCTAGCAGGGGAATTGTAAACAAGAGATCTACAATTCAGTAAGACACAGTTGCACAAGCATCACACAATGAGGATTGCTCAACTCTGTGACTCAGCAAGGCCCACCAGGATATGTCTGGGCCAGTATTTTTCCAGGCACATAGACTGAGGATATAAAATAAGAGAGAGTAGCACCATGAGACCCAGGGCTGGCTCCAGGCACCAGCTTTCCAAGCTGGTGCTTGGGGAGGCATCGAGAATGGGGCAGCAGTCCGAGTCCCGTGGCAGCAATTCGGCGGCAGGGCCGCTCTTCCCGCCGCCGAATTGCCACCGCGGGACTCTGACTGCTGCCCCATTCTCACCCGCCGCCGCAGCAATTCGGCGGCAGGTCCGCTGAGGGACTCGGACTGCTTGCATCGGGGGCGGGGCCCCACAACTTCGCCCTGAGTCGGGGGCGGGGCCGCAGCGACTGCTTGGGGCGGCAAAATTGTCAGAGCCACCTCTCTCCTTCCCCACCTATGCTGGGAAGACAAAGACTGAACTGCGGAGACTGATCCCAGGCTGAGAAGGAAATTCAGTCTGTATATTAAGAACTGTAACCTGCCTACAAATCCAGTGGGATGAAGAAAGATGTCTGATTCAAATCTTGCTTAATCTAATAGAGTTTAGGATTTAGATGCAGTTTTACTTTTATTTCTTAGGTAACTATCTCTGACCTTTATACCTATCACTTATACTATCTTATGTAGTTAATACACTTATTTTAATGTTTTATCCTTACTAGTGAGTTTGTCTAAAGTGCTTGGAGAATCTGCTCAAATTACAAAGGCTGGTGCATGTCCACTTTCCTTGGACGAAATGGTGAGCTAATTAATGACCTTGCACTGTTCAAGAGAAAGTCTTGAGTAGTGTAAGATGGTATTTTTCTGGCGTGCAAGGCTGGGGTGATTTGCTGGTGCCTCGCTCTGTATAATTCATGAGTGGCTTAGATAGCCTTCATGCAATTTAGAGGGGTGTGGGTCTCCACATGGTGATGGCTGAATGATCACAGCACCTAGAGGGGTCTGCTGTTTGTCACTGGCAAAGCATTGTGGGAGACAGCCCAGGCTGGAGAGTTAAGGGGGCACAGCAGTCTCACAGTTCCAAGTTGTACCCTGGGGATCTTCCCACACCCATGTAGAGAAGAAAAATTACTTGCTGCAACTGAAAGGAGCAATTACAGGGAGAGTTCTGCTCAGCTCCTGCAGTGCTGGGGAGTTGGAATCTTCAGAGAATTTCACTGCCAAACTAACAAATATCTACTGAGTACGTGCAGACAGATTTTTTGAAGACTTGCAAACTGGAACAAAGTTGCATGCTTTTTCCACAGGAATAGCAAAAAGTATATCCCTTCCAAGTTTCAAGGCCTTGCTCTAAAGCAGGGCGAGACTAGAGCTTCTCAGTTAAATGATGAAATTTTTGTTTTGTTTTTTAACATAGGCAAAAATGCATTTTTCCTTCATTTTGTTCTTGGAAACAGGTGAACTATTTTTATTGAAGTTAAAAAAAATATATATTCAGCTAGACACAGAAATTGGCATGGAAAAATCTCAGCTAGAACAGTTAAAGTCTAGCAAAGTTATAAGCAACTGAAAATGGTCTCTTGTGGGATGCATCAGGCATTCTTAAGTACAGGCAAAGATTCCAGCTCTGTCTATAATTTACTTCTAAAAAACAAACTGTAGAATTCTGTGCCACAAAGTAGTGAGGCCAAGAACTTTGCAGTACTCAAAAGGGATTAGAAATGTACATAATAAATGTACATAATGTTACCCCAATATTTGGGATCTTGCAGATTTTTTAATTTGGGAGGAAAAATTGATGATAGTTATTTCTTTGAGACAATCCTGTTTATTTACACAGAACATCCACAACATCCTGTTTCCCCAAATAAAGAATCAAGCAAAAGGAGGCACTTTCTTTGCTCACAGTTCTCAGCCTCTAGCCAGCACTCTGCCCAAAAAGCTCTCAGGGCTGTTTTACCAGTGCTTTTCTTGCTGTCTCTTTGGCTTTTTCTGGTCCTGTCTGCCTGCCCTTTGGCTGCTTCACACTGTTACAAACACCCACCCACATCCAGCTCGTGTTTGCAATCTACTCCTAGCCAAACCCCTCCACCCACATAGGTCTGCTTCTGACTGCCCTTGCATGTGTCCTTTGTTTAGGGCAGTGACCCATATTGTCTCATACTCATATGCCTTACTCCATAGAGGAGCGTAGTGGCTCTTACATTTTCTCTGAATAAAGGGAGGCTAGCACATCCTCCAACATAACTATAATGTCAATGGTTTTATTAGTTAAGTTAAAACTTTGAGATACAAACCCTCATGTTTGTTTCAGTACCATATGTCTGAGTTAGGAAGAAACTTTCCCTACAGTCGGGTTGTTATACGACTTCTCTACTGGAGGGTTTCTTGCATCTTCCTCTAAAGCATGTGGTACTGGAGACTCTTGGAGGCAGGATAATGGACTAGCTATACCTTGGGCTGATTTGGTGTGGCCATTCCTATTTTCCGAACCATGTCCCTTCATCCACTAATTTTAGAATTAATCAGAAATGCAATCCAGTTTTACAAGATAATTATTTGAAGTATGTAAACATCAAGGATGGAGAACAGCTGTTCAGAGTAGACTGGGGATCTATGAGTAATACCTGAGGAAGATATTCCAAGTCTCATACACAATGGGAAACCTGAAAAGCAGTAATGCTGAAAGAGACCAAGATGGGAGCCAATAAGATCTAGGGAACAGCAAATGAGACATTTGTTTGGAAAGTGATACAGCTGCAAAAAAAGGACTAATGCAGTTTTCGACTGCATACACAAAGGCATCATATGTCAGAGTTAGAAAGGGATAGTGCTCTCTATAGCTCTGGTGCAACTACACCTGGAATAACATGGGAGTTTTATTAAGAAGTCAAACTGGAATGAATCCCACAAAGAACGTGTCTAGAAGGCTGAAGGGATTGGTTTATGCACATTAAAAGAGTTTCATGGGTAATGCTTCGCTAAGCAGCAACTAAATATGGGGATGCAACAGCAAATATATTTGAAGGGAGGACATCAGTGAGGTACATGAGATTATAACTAAGAGCAATATGATTAATAAAATTTAAGCTAAATATGAGAGAAGCTTGCTGACAGATGTACTTGGCTGTGGAACAGTCTTCTCAATGGCAGGGCTTCTAACACACAGAACTTTTACAACTAGATTGGACAAGAACTAGTATGTATGCACCATAAGGAATAATCCTGCACGTGCTCTGGGAAATGGACTGGATAATCTAATACCTATTAGGTATATATGATTTATTAATTATTCAATCATTCGGTCCACCTTCTGGAAGCCAATAGAGAACTCATCCTTAACTAAAACCAAAATGCTCCAGGAGACAGGAACAGATAGCAGGAGGCCCTTCTGGACTGAACACCTAATGACAGATATAGGAACTGAAAAGAGGCACAAAACCTCACTTCATCAAACTCACCTGAGGTGTGTAGGGTCCAGGGGTCATAGGGTCAAGACTTTCCAAATCTGCCTCCTCCAGTGCTGCTTCCTTAGCAGTAGAGATGTCTCTCTCAAGCTGAGTCAAATGCTCATCATACTAAGAAAAAAAAAGTTTGTCAAGGTTGTAAAGAAATAGAAGTTGACTATACAAAGAGACTGCAATAGACTAGATCACATACCTCAGCCAGCGTCTGGCAACAGATGTTCACGATTTCCTGAGCAGTTTTTGTGTACTGACTATCCGGCCCTGCAATGAGAACCACAAGTCTTAAGTTGTCTGAGCTCTCCTCAATGCTGCACCTTGAACAAGCACTTTATGATTTTTTAACAAAGCCCATGAAACAAGGCAAACCTCACAACCTGTCTTCTGATCTTTCTGTGACCAGAAACAACCTACACCAGGGCTGGGATTCATGCAGAGTTATGACAAACCCACAGCTCTCTCCAGCTGCTAGCTTGAAAACTGAGATTTTGGAGAACATTAAAAAAATTCTCTAGCTGTTATGGTTGCAAAGAAAACCTCAAAATGTGAGCCAAATAACTGATGCAGAGATGTCTACATGAATCTGTGGAGAGCCTGCAACAAAAGCTCTGAGAAGTGTAAGCCACCGCATTAATCTCAGCGAGGTTAAACACAGATGCCCAGTAATTACAATTGAAAAGACAACATTGTTAACTATTTCATGCCTCGTGTAAGAAAGGAAAGGGAGGGAAGTTTCATTTTGGTGCCACAAGTGGGTAGATATCGCATCTCTTTTTTTCCCCCCTCACTCAAGGAGGAGCCAGATTCAAAGGAGACTAGCAGACCCCCAGGCATATTCAAGTCCCACTGAGGAGAAACCAAGCTCAAGAAGTGCAGCAGAGCTGAGAAAGAACATGGTCATATTTTGAACTAAATCTGCTGTGAGCAACTCTCTTGCAGAATGTATTTTGTGGTCAGAATTTGGAAGAGAACCACTACTCCCGCCCCACATTTTTACTCCTTTCATACAAAGGTAATCACCTGGATCACCTGGATCGATCGGACTTCAGCTGTCGTTAAGACTGCGCCGATCACAACACGTCTGCCATTCTTCTCGCACTCTTGCCTTTCTTCTCCACGTTCGTCCGAAATGTTTAACGATGTCATCTTCCCATCTTCTTGGAGGCCGACCGGGGGGTCTTTTCTGTTCTCGCGGGTACCACTCAGCAATGATTGCGGTCCACCTGTTATCCGTGAGCCGTGCTGTGTGGCCCACCCATCGCATCTTGTTATGTCTGCTTTCCATGACAATATCTTTCACACCGCTGCGTTCTCTGATGATTTCATTTGGTATACGATCCAGAAGGGAGATTCCCAACATAGCTCATTTCATTGCCCGTTCAGCTACCAACAGCCGTTGCTCTTCTCTCTTCGTCAGTGCCCACGTTTCACTGCCATACAGCATGGCTGGCAGCACTGCTGAATTGAAAATATTTTTACGTGTGGTCTTGTCAATTTTTCCTTTGAGGATGTCCTTGATGGAATTAAATGCACACCATCCTGCCTGAATCCTTTGCGAGAGTTCTCCGTTCAAGACTTGGCGCATATTAACTTCTTGGCCCAAATATATGTACTGTTCCACTTCTTCGATGTCTTCTCCTGTTACCGTTATTCGGGCTTTTCGTAAGACGTCTGATCGCATATATTTCATTTTGCAGCGGTTCATTTTCAGGCCGACCTGACAACTTTTCTTGTCGAGTCTTCGTAGCATGCTCTGCAGTTGGTTGGTGCTTTCAGCAATTAGTACAATGTCGTCTGCAAATCTGAGATGAGATAATCTCTCTCCGTTTATGTTGACACCACTCCTCCAATTGATCTTGTTCATAACCATTTCGAGGCAGGCGGTGAATAGTTTCGGTGAAATTGTATCTCCTTGCTTTACACCTTTCTCGATTGGGATGCGGAGGGGAGTTTCAAGGAGAGTAATGTCTGTTGTACATCCAGTATTCGCTTCCTTCAACAAACTAATGTACTGCGTGGCAGGGCATTAACACAAAGGTAATAAGAGAATCAAATGGGAAAGATCTGCTACATCAGTCTACCACTGCAGTAGGTCTTCAAGTGCTTTGTCCAGTCCAATTTTAATATATCAACTGATGGAGCTTCTACCACTCACTTTCCTTAGAAAGCTATTCCATGGCCCAATACTTCTCAGAAACTTAAAAAAGATACTGGATGCAGGAATTTAAAGGAATACTGTCAACATGAAGTTTATCAATTTAAAACAAAAAGTTACAACTAATTTCAGATCATTCACTTGCCTGAGTTGTGATTTTTTTTGTGATCAACCATTTTAAAGTGTTTGGTCTCGCTCATATGAAACGGTGGACGCTAACGGAGGAACAGTGAGAAGGACATGCACAAAGTCCAGCCAAATGTTTAAAGAAAAGAGAAAATAGTTCCCCCTCCCCCCCCACACACACCTCCAATCTTAGATGTTACTTTCACACTAATAGGTAAAACCTTATCCATTAGCAGTGAGATTTTTAAATTGACAATATCCTTTTAAGAAGTTACACAGGGTGGCCTTGCAGAAGACAGTGTTCTTATTCTAAAAGATGTATATTCCGAGGAAAGCTAGATATGGACAAAACAGGCAAGTCACAGCAGAGGGAGAGAAGGACTGGAGGAGTACTGAAAACCCAGAGAGCCATAGGGAGAATCAATGAGAGAATGGAAAAAGAATATCTGAGGTCAAAGGGAAGTGGAAGAGGGTTAATACAAGAGGACAAATGGGGAGATTGGACTGTTTGAACATACTGAAAATGTGTCTTCTCATAGCAGAGAATAATTTGGTCTAAAGAATGACTGTTGACATCATTATCCCTGAACATGCCACAGCAGCAGCTGAAAGTCTCATTGTTTCAGCAGACTGCTCCCCCTATATAACTAACTCGGGTTAATGGGTTTAACAAAAAAGGGAGCCAAATTTGTTGCTGGGTAGATGAGAGATGGTGAAGACTGCAGTGTGCTCACCTCACCAAGGGTGTTGAGCCTTGTGATTGGGTGAACCCTGGGGGATGGAAGGCTGACTATGCCGATTGGATGGGGGATGAGAGGACAGTTTGGCGGCACTCCTCCGACTCCCCTCCCACTTCCTGAGGAAAGCATGGGTGATCCCTCAACCCCCCACCCAAAGGGAGAGCAAGTGATCCCCATACTCTCCCCCCTGCCTGGGGTGTTACCTATATTGCGCTGAAAAGGGTTTGCTGAACTACTCTGGGAGAGAGAAACTCATCTTGGAAACACCGAGGAGACTTCCTACACCATGGGGACTTTTTCCAGTGTGAGTAACACCTGTTGCTGCTGCAAAGAGGTTGGCCCCCTGGGAGAATTAGTACCCTCATCACTTCGCCACACTCAACCAACTTCAGGCCTGCAACACCTCATTAAGGTACATGGATTCCTCCACGTTACAAAGCCCACTAGTGGATAATAAACTGGACTCGTGAATCCAGGGAAATCCATCCTTGGGGTTTTTACCTGAGTTACTGATGCACCCACTCCAAATCCATCTTCCCCTTCCCTTTATATGCTTTCTCTATATTTCCCCTTGTAAATAAAGTGTACATTGATTGTTGGTTCATCTATTATGTACGTGTCAGAAGAGTATATGTAGGAGGTATCAGGCTAGTCACAGAGGTAAGTACAGGGTCAGGGATAGTTGAAACAACATAGGGAGGTAAGGTGGGTTCCTGACTCCCTTAAACAGTCAGGGGGAGGCACCACCAGTTAATAGCTAAGAACCCAGGCTGTTGAATCCCATTGAGGCCAGAGCAGAGGGCAAGTGCTCCTGATAATGATTAGCTGCCCTTAGGGGTACACAACCTATAAAACCCCCTTACAGCACCAATGTGTGTAATCGCTACAGGGGTGTGATTTCTAAAGTGCACTAATGTGTTTCATGTTAATTGCTCCACGTAGACCTTACTAGTAGTGTGCACTAAATGATCCCTTGCGCACTTTAATGTAGTGCTGTTTGAAACAGACATTTGTGGTAAATTCAGAGTGTCCGTCCTCATACACAGAATGTCTGAAGACTGGCTGTTTGGAAGTAGCAAGCATTCCAACCAAGAAAGAGGAAGAATAGGAGACATTTAGGTGAGAACAGCAGCCTGTAGGACCCAACTACAAAATGCAACATCTGAAGAAGATGCTACATCAACCTTGCAATGTTTGGTGAAGATGTACACACATTGCCAGGTGCCTGCTCTGCAGATCTCCTCAGAGAACACTATTGTTTTTTGGCCTAGGAGATAGAGACAGATCTTGCTGAGTGAGTTTAAGACTGGAAAATGTCTTTTTTCTAAACTACTAGGACAGTAAATCTTACACAGCTAGAAATGGTCATCTCGGAGGCTTGAGGCCCTTGTTTTACAAGCATAGGTGATAAAACTGCATAGAATCCAAGCAGAATTTGATAGCTCTTCAGAAAGCCATATGGTACCATCTAATCTCTTGGGGATGGAGTTGTTTAGGCAAAGCGATGCCCTGGCTGAGAATCATAGAAACGTAGGTCTGGAAAGTACCTTGCAAGATCATCTAATCCAGCACTCTGTGCTGAGTCAGGACCAAGTATACCTGTCCTAGACCAGCCCTGACAGATGTTGTTTTTAAAAGATGTTTCGGAAGCCTTTTTTCTAGGAAGAGAGCCCAAGGAGGAGAGAGAAGAATCTAAGGGGTCATTTGTGACTATAACAAGTAATGTGTCCCCTTGGGCCTCAGGAGTGGCAAGGAGATGGATGAGGAAGCTGGCTGGGCAGTGGAATCAAGGAAATGGATTCCCTCCCAGCATAAATGTCAACCATCCATTTTGAAAGAGGACGGTATACTTGCCAAAGCAATTCAATTACTGTGTGTTACATTGCCACATGGCAAGTGGCTAAAAAGTCCAATTCTCGAGTGACAGTCCTTGCCAAAGATAATGCAGGCATAAGGTGCAGAGCCAGAAGATGAAGCTGGTGTACTCCTAGCACTTGAGGCCTGGTGCACTTTTCCTCTTCGCTTTCCTCGCTCTCCAACATCTGGCTCCATGGTGCAGTGCAGCCCTCCATTGTAGCCTGTTGCTAGGAGCATCTACAAGTTCTCCATACAGGAGACCCTTTGGAATGCATCCATCCTCCACCCAGTGCAGATGACCAAGCCAGCAGAGAAGTCTGTGTTTGAGAAAAATTATTAGATTTGGTAATTTTGCTTTTTCAAGTACTTCAGTGTTAGGAACTTTGGTTTCCCACTTGATATGTAGAATACAGTGAAGACAGCGGTTGTGGAAGGTGTTTAGCCTTCTCTCATGTCTGCTGCAGGTGGTCCACGTCTATCCACCATACAGCAGTATGCTCAAAACACACAATTGGTAGACCAGTATCTATCTTGGTGTTCAATGTCAATTTCCTGCTATCACACACACACTTGGTCAGTTGGCTAATTGTGGTGGACGCCTTTCCAATGCGAGAAATAAGCTCATCATCCAGAGATAAATTATCTGATACTATTGAGCCTATATAGCAGAACCTTTCCCAACTTTTAGTGTGGTGCTAGCTGTTAAAACTTCTGGTGCAGTCAACACACCTTGTGTCATGATCTTTGTCTTCTTTAGACTGATGATTTGTCAAAATTCATCACAAGCTATTGCAAAACTACTGCAAAGTTGCTGGAGTCCCTCTTCACTGTGTGCAACGAGTACTGTGTCACTGTCAAAAGGAAGCTCTCTTATTAGCAGGTATTTGAGTTTGCTTTTAGACATGCAATGTTGAAAAGTTTTCCATCTGAGCTTGTATAGAGATGTACACCCTCAATGCTAGAGTAGAAAGCATGATGAAGCAGCACATGGAAGAACATACAAAAGAGCACTGGTGCCAAAACATATCCTTGTTTGACACCAATGTCAATTTCAAAGCTGTCAGATTGATCACCATCATACTGTAGCCTTTGTGCCATCACAGATGGATTGAATCAGACTGAGGAGGATTGGGGAGAAATCAATTCTCTCTAGCAATCGGAAATGCCCTTTCTGCTGACCAGAAGCCTGTGTAAGATCTGTGAAGGACATGTAAAGAAGTTTTTCTTGCTCTTGACACTTTTCTTGCAGTTGGCTTCGTGCAAAAACCGGTCAATAGATGATCTACCAGCATGGAAGCCACACTTACTCTCTGAATATACACATTCAGCATGAACCTGCTATCTTTCAAGAATGACGTGTGCAAATGCCTTGCCAACAACACTGAGAAGAAAGATTCCTCTGTAGTTTTTGCAATTGCTCCAATCTCCTTTGTTTTATACAACCTTATGATGTTGGCATCTTTCATGTCTTGTGGTACCCCCTTCTTCCCTCTAGCAAGGAAGCAAAACATTGTGCAGATGTTTAAGCACCCTCTGTTCTCATTATTTCAATACTTCAGCTGGAATTCCATCTTTTCCTGCAGCCATTACTGATGTGAGGGAGGCAGTTGCCATTTCAACGTCATTTATAGATGGTTCTAGATTGCGCTCTGATAGTCTGGAACTTGGGGATCACAGAATTTTTTGGCTGCTTGAGAAACAGTGGATTCTGTGAATAGAGTCTGAGATAGTATTACACCCAGCACTGCTTCTGTCAATGATGATGTTTTCGTTAGTGAGAGGCAACCTTGGCTGAAGGACCAACTGCTTTCTTAATTCCATCTACCTTCCTCTTAGAACTCCTTTTTCAAAGGACGTTGGTATCTTTTTGCACAGAACAAACCAGTACAATTGAACACATTGCCTTGCTGTTCATTGCAATGTGCTCTTTACTCCTGGGGGAATTCTGCACCATTGTGCAATGCAGAATTTTGCAGAAATTAATGTTGTGCATGCATAATTTCCTTTCCCACACAGAAATGGGCTGCAGTGCTGCTAGCCATCGCTAGTGGCAGCTGGACCCGGCAGAGCCCAGCTTGCACATAGAAGACACTGCTGGGGGGAGCAGGAGAGAGCTAGAGCAGTGTTTCCCAAAGTGTGATACTTGTACCCATGGTGGTACGCGAAAGGGTTTCAAGGGGTACGCGGCAGAATTTTTTATTTTACTTGATCGGAGGTTGTTTTTTTTAAGCAGCAGAAAACAATTCACTAAATTTAATATATAAGAATGGTGTACACTTGTATAGTAGAAATACACACAGGTTTACATTGTAAATAACAACATCTAATAGCACAGCAGAGCCGACGCAAACCACGCGTGCGCGTTACCATGGCTCGGGCAATACACTTGCCTTTGTGGCATGCGCAGAAGTCATACTGACGGATAAAAGATAAAAGTGAATAACAACTCGTAGTAATCTAAAGATCATAGTAAGTACATACTTGGTGTGTAATATACAAAATTTCTCTCTTAATTTGTATAATTCTGAAATTAAAATATGCTGGTTTGGTTAGGTTAGTGAAGAAAGCACTATAGATATAGATATATGGTGTTCTGCCAGACTGTTGATTCACTTCTATTATTTTAATTATTTCTAGTACTATTTCTATATGTAACTATTATTTCTATTAAATTTTTTGTTTCAAATGTATGTAATATAATTTTGTATTTATTTCTAATAAACATTTAATCCAGAATGAAACGAATTAGGAGTGTGTTATAAAAATGTGACTCCCCCTCCCCCTCCCCCAATTTATCTTCACCGGAGAAGGGGTACGCCGGTAAGACAAATGTCTCAAAAGGGGTACGCAACTGTTGTACGTTTGGGAAACACTGAGATAGAGGATTCCTGGCAGCTGCAGTTCCCAGCATGCCCTGAGGGAAGGAGAGGGTGGTGCACAGGAAACTGTGCAAGCCTGGGACTGAGCATCAGGCTGTTTCTCTCTCTGGATCCCTGGGCTTGGCGGGGGGCAGGAAAGAGGGGGTGTCTGGGCAAGGGGGCCCTCCATGAATCATAGAATCATAGAATCTCAGGGTTGGAAGGGACCTCAGGAGGTCATCTAGTCCAACCCCCTGCTCAAAGCAGGACCAACCCCAACTAGATCATCCCAGCCAGGGCTTTGTCAAGCCTGACCTTAAAAACCTCTAAGGAAGGAGATTCCACCACCTCCCTAGGTAACCCATTCCAGTGCTTCACCACCCTACTAGTGAAAAAGTTTTTCCTAATATCCAACCGAAACCTCCCCCTCTGCAACTTGAGACCATTACTCCTTGTTCTGTCATCTTCTACCACTGAGAACAGTCTAGATCCATCCTCTTTGGAACCCCCTTTTAGGTAGTTGAAAGCAGCTATCAAATCCCCCCTCACTCTTCTCTTCTCTTCTGCAGGCTAAACAATCCCAGTTCCCTCAGCCTCTCCTCATACGTCATGTGCTCCAGCCCCCTAATCATTTTTGTTGCCCTCCGTTGGACTCTTTCCAATTTATCCACATCCTTTTTGTAGTGTGGGGCCCAAAACTGGACACAGTACTCCAAATGAGGCCTCACCAGTGCCAAATAGAGGGGAATAATCACGTCCCTCGATCTGCTGGAAATGCCCCTACTTATACAGCCCAAAATGCCGTTAGCCTTCTTGGCAACAAGGGCACACTGTTGACTCATATTCAGCTTTTCGTCCACTGTAACCCCTAGGTCCTTTTCTGCAGAACTGCTGCCCAGCCATTCGGTCCCTAGTCTGTAGCAGTGCATGGGATTCTTCCGTCCTAAGTGCAGGACTCTGCACTTGTCCTTGTTGAACCTCATCAGATTTCTTTTGGCCCAATCCTCTAATTTGTCTAGGTCCCTCTGTATCCTATCCCTACCCTCCAGCGTATCAACCACTCCTCCCAGTTTAGTGTCATCTGCAAACTTGCTAAGGGTGCAGTCCACACCATCCTCCAGGTCGTTGATGAAGATATTGAACAAAACCGGCCCCAGCACCGACCCTTGGGGCACTCCACTTGATACCGGCTGCCAACTAGACATGGAGCCATTGATCACTACCCGTTGAGCACGACCATCCAGCCAGTTTTCTATCCACCTTAACGTCCATTCATCCAGCCCATACTTCTTTAACTTGCTGGCAAGAACACTGTGGGAGACTGTATCAAAAGCTTTGCTAAAGTCAAGAAATAGCACATCCACTGCTTTCCCCTCATCCACAGAGCCAGTTATCTCATCATAGAAGGCAATTAGGTTAGTCAGGCATGACTTGCCCTTGGTGAATCCATGCTGACTGTTCCTGATCACTTTCCCCTCCTTTAAGTGGTTCAGAATTGATTCCTTGAGGACCTGTTCCATGATTTTTCCAGGGACTGAGGTGAGACTGACTGGCCTGTAGTTCCCCGGATCTTCCTTCTTCCCTTTTTTAAAGATGGGCACTACATTAGCTTTTTTCCAGTCATCCGGGACCTCCCCCGATTGCCATGATTTGTCAAAGATAATGGCCAATGGCTCTGCAATCACATCGGCCAACTCCTTTAGCACCCTCGGATGCAGTGCATCCGGCCCCATGGACTTGTGTTCGTCCAGCTTTTCTAAATAGTCCCGAACTACTTCTTTCTCCACAGAGGGCTGGTCACCTCCTCCCCATACCGTGCTGCGGAGTGCAGCCGCCTGGGAGCTGACCTTGTCTGTGAAGACAGAGGCAAAAAAAGCATTGAGTACACTAGCTTTCTCCACATCCTCTGTCACTAGGTTCCCTCCCTCATTCAGTAAGGGGCCCACACTTTCCTTGACCTTCTTCCATGGCTGGGCTCTAGCAGGGGAGGAGGTGCGGGTGTCTGTGCCAGGGGGCCTGCGGCTGAGCTCTAGGGGGGGGGATGGGGTGTGGGTATCTGGGCTGGGAGGACCCCACGGCTGGGCTCTGGGAGGGAGGGATTCTGAGTGTCTGGCCCCAGAGCTGGGCTCTGGGGAGGGGGAGAAGGGGGCAGAGAAACAGGAACTGCGTTGTTACAGGGGTTTCTTTAACTCTCTGCTCCTGAAGGAATTTGTGTGTCTGTCTGTATTGTTACAAACATACTTGCTGATAGGTATTTTGAAATAAATTACCAAAATAATTGAAACTGGCATGATGTAGTGTTATTTTGACCCCCCAAAAATGCAGCATTTTAGAATATTGCGTGCAGAACTTTACTTTTTTTGGTGCAGAATGCCCCCAGGAGTAGCTCTTGGTCAAACTAAGGTTAGCACAAACTTCAGGAGAGGATTTATGTTGTGGTGAACATATGCTGTGCATTTTGCTTCAATAACAGCAAGTATTTCTTCAGGATATTCTGCAAACCACTGCTTATCCTGGACAGTCCTTTTACCAAACGCGAAGGCTACAGCTATATGGATATTCATTCTGAGTGTGTTCCATGGTGCACCAGCTCTCAGGGAGATTCAATCAATCAGTGACATAGTTTGCTTCCCTGAGATTCATAGAGAATTTAAGACACCTTCCTCGGCCTTTTGTGTTGTTGATGTTAATGCATGGGCAACAGCTTTGTCTGGTACAATGAAATTTCTGTAGTGAAAGTTACATTTTGCAGCATACAAGTGTATAATAGTCTGTGTCAGTCTACACTCTGAAAACTGTGAATATGGTGAACATCCATATGTCTTCTAAGTAGGTGTTGGTAATGCAGAGTCCTCGGTAGGTGTAGAGCTCCAGTAGCCTTTGCCCATTGTCATTAAATTTTTCCCTCTCCGTGCTGGCCAATGCATAGGAGCCACATCTCATGATCTGAGAAGATTCTAGCTTTGAAGTCTCCCAGACCAATGGTAGCTTACAGATGATGCTATCAAGTTGCTGACAGAACAAGTCCTTCTCTTTAAAGTTGACAGAAAACATTGGGGCATACGTACCTATGTATGTATGTACCTATGGTAGATATTCTTAGTGATGTGATACATTCTAATGTTGCAATGGGACATTTAACCATGTGTATTAATGAGTTTTTGACTGAAAAACGTATCCTGTGTTCATGGTTGTCTCATTCACTTTTTCCATGCCAGAAAAAGGTGTATTGTATCTCACGTAGAGTGTGTGTGACAGCTACTCTGATTTCAGAGAGAGTAGCTACAACGATGTCAAGCTTCTTTGTCAATGAGGGTGGACTTTCTAGGATCACTGACCTCTTGATAATTTGACGTATCAATGCACATTGTCCTCACATTACAACAAGCAAGTTTGAAGAGGGCAACCAATGTACTCAAACAAGTTTGTATGCCTAGGCAGAAAACAAAAAGAGGCAGAGACCTGCCTTAGGACCAAAGCCCTCCTCCTCTCAGCAGTACTGACTAGGCTCAAATGCTTGGAGACTAAGATGTTTGAAGCCAGCACAGCTGGAGGAGATGCTGGAGGGCAGACCTTAGCTGCAGTGTCAACCACCCGATGTTTTCTCTGCAGCAGATTTTGTTCAGGGTTTTCTCCTCTAGCCTTTGTTCATTCAAGAACTAGCTGCAAGGCAGCAGTGCCAGGCTGAGTTACCACTCTGTGGCTATTATTTTTTATTCCAATGGGTAACTGACCTACCCCCCACACCACTCCAAGCATAATTCTCATGATAGCTGTAATGAGCAGGCCAGGAGCTGTAACGCAATTGTGCAAGCAGCTTCTCATTCATAAACAAGAGCATCTCTGGCTGGACTAAACCCCTGAGGAGCAGACTGAGGCAGCAGTCAGTGGTCACCAGGCTTAGCTGCAGTGTGGCTGGAATCAGGTTGACAGGAACAAAGTGTGGGACAGGGGATTTGATGTCCTGTCAGCCATGAACCAATCATATCCCACATTCTGGCAGTGGAGTCTGCTGCTCTAGCCATAGCTAAGGTTACCAATCCTCCCGGTTTCGCCAGGAGTCTCCCAGAATCAGGCTTTATCTCCCAGAGGCTACTGAAGCCAAACCAGGAGATTTTTGGCCCGGCAGAGCAGCTGGGCTAGGGCAAGCTTCCTGCCTGCCCTGGCTCTGTGCTGCTCCCGGAAACGGCCAGCACAACCCTGCGGCCCCTGGGGACGGGCGGGAGGGAGGGGAGGCAGAGGGTCTTGCACGCTGCCCCTGCCCCATGCACCAACTCCACAGCTCCCATTGGCCGGAGACTCATAGACTCATAGACTTTAAAGTCAGAAGGGACCATTGTGATCACCTAGTCTGACCGTGCCGGCCGCTTCCGGAGTGGCATGGGGTCAAGGCAGGCAGGAAGCCTACCTTAGCCCCACTGCGCTGCCGCTCGGGAGCCGCCCAAGGAAAGCGCCACCCAGCCAGAGCCCGTACCCCTCACCTTACCACACCCCAACTCCTTGCCCCAGCCCTGACCCCTCTCCCACACGCAAACTCCCTCCCAGAGAGTGCACCCCCCTCCTGCACCCCAACCCTCCCCCAGAGCCTGCACCCCAATCCTCTGCTCCCTCCCAGAGCTTGCACCCCACGCCCAATTCCCCAGCCCAGAGTCCGCACCCCAAGCCCCCTCCAGCTCCCAAACTTCATCCCAGACCTTGCACCCCAACCCCTTGCCCCAGCCCGGTGAAAGTGAGTGAGGGTGGGGAAGAGCGAGCGACGGAGGGAGGGAGGATGGAGTGAGCGGGGCGGGGACTCGGAGTAGGGGTGGGGCAAGGGTGTTTGGGTTTGTGCGATTAGACAGTTGGCAACCCTAGCCATAGCTAGTGTGCCACAGACATCACTAGACGCTGCCCCACACCCTCCTGTGACCCACTGACTGCCACAATGAAGCCAGCAAATCATGAGTGAGTCTTCAGCCAATCCCTCCAACTAAGGTAGGCAAAGACCAGTGATGAGGCCTGGACAACCACCCACGCTCTGCTGTATCGAGTGTGCCCCATCTGGCCGCACGGATCAGGAGGTGACCACAGTCTCAATCCAGATCCAATGTACTGAAGGGGAGGAGAAAGGAGAAGAGGAAAAACTGCCTCTAGCACCCCAAGGTTCATGGCCCAACCATACCCCCGACAGCGGAGCTGCTGAGAGAAGGTGCTTGCTCTACCTACTGAAGCAGCAGGCTGGGGATGTGACCTAGTTCTAGGTCTTACACAGGGGAAGCAGTATAGGGCTAAAACAGAGTTTCAGCTGCTTCTGTGGCCTGTGTGGGCATGGTTAAATCAGCAGTCACGCTCCAGACCATAGGATTTTACTGTGCATGAGAAGTTCCTGTTGTAAGGCCAGTAATGGGAATCAGAGATCAGCACTAAACAAGTCTATGAACCAATTGACTTGTGCATTGAAGAACACAGCTGCAGTAAAGGGGCTTGAGGTGGAGTTGCAAATGGATTTCGGTAGGTGGAATGTTAGAAGAAAGAAAGGAAGGGTTTGGAGGAAATGAGTCAGGATGCTTGTCAGTGAGGGCGACAGTGTGTTCTGATCACTCAAAGGAGTCCAGGATGGAGGTGCTAATTCTTCTATAAAGAGGAGGCGGAGAGAGCGTGGGGATTCATTGCAGGGTTTTGTAAATTTGGCTCTTTTTGAAACCATCCTTGACAGATGGCATTGGGCATGCTCTGTCATAAACATTCCAACCCCTCCAACACCAATCTCAAATGGTTATAAAGAGTACAGTTTGTTTGACATGAAGTGACCTTTAGATTTACAGAACTACAACAGAATTCTTTTAAATTTAAACAAAAGAATTAGACTTCTGAAATTTAACCATAATCCCATGGCACGCATAAAGATTATTAGGTGCTAATTAACATAACTAGGTTTGGGGCACTGTCTGTTTTAAAGTAGTGCAAGGGTTTGGGAGTGGTCAGACATGGTTTCAGGACAGGGTAATGACTGGGCTGATATTGGAATTACTTACCATTGTACTTAATGCTGTTGGCAAGGATCAGTTTTACATCATCCAGGAAGGTCTCCCTGTTCTGATACTTGTGTTTGGAGATATTCTGGAAGAAATTACTCAGTGATAAGAACATAGGAACAGCCATATTGGGTCAGACCAAAGGTCCATCTAACCCAATATCCTGTCTTCCAACAGTGGCCAATGCCAGGTACTTCAGAGGGAATGAACAGAACGGGTAATCATCAAGTGATCCATCCCGTCGCCCATTCCCAGGCTTGGGACACTCCAGAGCATGGTTTTGCATCCCTGCCCATTCTGGCTAATTGCCATTGACAGACCTATCCTCCATGAATTTATCTAGCTCTATTATGAACCCTGTTATAGATCTGGCCTTCACAAAATCCTTTGGCAAAGAGTTCCACAGATTGAGTTGTGTGAAGAAATACATGAGTAACAGAGTTAAACTGTTATGCATCTGAAGAAGTGGGTATTCACCCACGAAAGCTTATGCGCCAATACATCTGTTAGCCTATAAGGTGCCACAGGACTCTTTGTCGCTTCTACAGAGTTAAACACTTTCTTAAATGGCTGCATGATTTAAAATTACATACCTTGCGGATGGTCTCTAGGTCCATTGGATTGATGATCACTTTGTAATAATCTGGAACAAACTTTTTATTAACTGGATGATGAAATGGCCAAGACTGCAGAAAATAAAAACACAGACAGACATAATTGGGAACAATTCCCTTGTAGAAATGATTATTGGATCTTGAAGCCGAGAGAGAGAGTTTCACAAAATAATCTTCCAGAGCAGGTGGCAGAAACTTGGATACAGATTCTATATGGACCAGTAATGTTTATCACGGTGATTCCTGCATCCAACTGTACAGCCTAAGCAAGAGTCAGAGATAAACATAGGACTAAAAGAGCTACAAAGCAAGTTAGTTTTCTATGTCCTTCAATAGCTAACAGCAAGAACCTGTACTATACAAAGCAGCTCTTACCCAGTGGGCTTTACTATTTAGTATCATTGTTACTTTCCAAGTAGCAGCTAGAATCACTATCAAGAACATTAATTCCTTGAAAAGTCAATGCAGGAGAAACATCTAAATTCCGCATTCCCAGGAAACTATCAGCAGGAGCCAAACATCTAAAGCCTGAGATTTCTGTAGAGGGAAAGGAAAATTCAAAACCCGAACCCCAGTCAACTTTTCCTTTCTGAAGCCTAATAAAAAAGCATCCACTGAGAAGAGTCTGTCAAAGTTTTAGAGGGACAGACACAAGGGCAACTTATTCATATACACACAGCAAATCAGAGGCACACTAGGCAGGGCGATCTCTTAACACTACCCTATCCCCAACATGTCCCACTATAAATAAGGCTACGATTTATCATGGAGGTCATGGCAGTCACGGATTCCATGACTCGACTGGACTGCCGTGACTTCTATGGCTTCAGGAGGAGGAGGCAGGACTGTGCGCTCCTACCCTGCAACTAACTAGGGCTGGCTGGAACCTGGACCCTACAGGCCCAGCCCCGTTGGCTTCCGCTGGAGGCTGCAGCCAGGGCCCTGTGCCCCAGCCCCGCAGCATCCCAGGATTGGCGGGAGCCGCACGCCCCAACCCCACAGTGTCCCAGGCTTGGCAGGAGCCGTGCGCCCCAGCCCCACGGCTTGGGCTTGGCAGGGGCTGCAGTCAGGGCCACGCACCCCTGTCCTGAAGCTGTGGCCAGCTCTGGAGCAGTGCCTGCGTGTCCCCTGTGGCTGTGCCCCGCACTGCAGCCACTGGAGCAGGGGCTGTGGCCCTTGCCATGGTAGGGGGCTCGGCCTATCAGTCGTTCCTCTGTGGGACTTCATTCCTCCCCCCTACCTAGCCCTGCCCCACGGTTATTTTTAGTAAAGTAACGGACAGGTCATAGCTTCCGTGAATTTTTGTGTATTACCCGTGACCTGTTGGTGACTTTTACTAAAAATAACAGATAAAATCTTAGCCTTAATTATAAATCACTACGTCCTGGTCTACACAAAGTTATACCAATTTAACTGAAGGAATGATTTTATACTGATTTTGTTAAACTGGTGCCACTTTGTGTGTGAACTCGTATCACTTTAAAACTGGCTTATAGCTGTTTAACTTGCACCTGTAAATTTACCAATGCAAGATAAACTAATACAAGCCAGATTTATGATATAAGAGAGCCCCCACAAAATTAAATTGGTTTAGTTAAACTAGTGCAACATTTGCATCCAGACATGCCCTCATCAGCATCTTGTATGAGGCATTTGTGGAGTCCAGGGACCTGACGGAATTTTCTTGCTCTGCCTGGTTAAGCTTAAGGCTGCAAGAACAGTGCTGAAAAAATGCCAGAGAGCTGGTGTGATGCAATATGCTGTGCAGGGCACTGAGAACCAGGTAAACAGGACTGCATTTGTAAATGACGTCTCTGTCTTCTGTACATGAAGATAATAATGCTGATTTAATTTTTTAAAATGTCCAGAGTGCTCCCTTACAGATTTACTACACACACTTTAGCATAAGGGCTTGTCTAAATGAAGTTAGTTCACAGCAAGCAGGGGCATACATTTAACCCACACTAGCCTGCCAGGCACTAAGTGCCCATGCAGACTCTGCTGCCATGCACTAGAAGCTCACTAGGGCACTTCAATCTACCCTGATATGAATGGGAGTAGATTAAAGCGCAGTAAAGGAACTTTTAGTGCATGGCTGCAGAGTCAACACAGTGTGCAGCACACTACTGCACTCTAACATCCAACATGCAGAGACCGTTCCTCCGGGGAAGAATGCAGCTTAGGGGAAAATACATGCAAATTCACCGCCTGGTTCAAATGAAACAGAGTCCACCTTGGATACAAACTTAAGGTGTAGCCGGAGCATAACCTGGTCCCCGGAGAATGCCTGTAAGGAGGCCTAGAAATCAGGACTTGCAACTCACACACCCTCCTGGCAGAGGTAATGGCTATAAAGAATCCCGTTTTCTGAAACAGGATGGGCAGTTGACAGGAAGAAAGGGGCTCGAATGGAGGCCCCATTAGAGCTGCTAAAGCCATGTTCAGGTTCCACAAGCGCACCGGCTCTTGGACTGGAGAATTCAGGAGGAGAAATCCTTTCAGAAATTTCTTCTCCATGTCGTTGGAGAAACCCGATTTCCCTTGGATAGGTGGATGAAATACCGATATTGCTGCCAAGTGCATTTTCAGAGAACAGACTGCTAAGCCCAATTCCTGAAAGTGTAGCAGGTACTCCAAGATGTCCTGGATGGAAATATCCACCGGATGGGTCCCACAGGCCAAGGACCACACAGAAAACTTCTTCCACTTCACCAAGTAGGCCATTTTAGTGGAAGGCTTCTTACTGTTAAGTAGGACCTACTGGACAGCCTCCGAGCAATGCTCTTCCTCCTTGTTCACTCATGCAGCAGCCATGCCATAAGGTGCAAGGAACTGATTGCCGGATGCAGGGTGTGGCTGCAGTCCTGTGTGAGCAGGTCGGGAAGGAGAGAAAGTGGCATGGGGAGCTGAATTGACAAAGCAAGGAGGTATGAGGGGTGTGCAAACCCAGGGAGCGGAGGGTGGCTCAGGAGTCCTTGAGCCCATGGAGTCTAGAGTCAGATAGCTCAGAAAAGAGCCCCAAACCCTCAAATGGCAAGTCCTGTATCATGGTCTGCATCTCCTGGGACAGCCCAGAAGCCTTCAACCAGGAGCTGCGCGCTGCATGGCCACTGCCGATGCAAACACCCTGGCTGCCGAGTCCATTGTGTCCCAGGCCATCTGGAGGGCTCACCACAGCGGTGAACTCTTGGGCACAATCCTGTGGGAGGGCCCCTGGGAACTTATTAAGGGAGTCCCACAGGTTAAAGTTATAACGTCCCAGCAGGGCCTGGTGGTTGGAGACCCTAAACTGTAAGCTGGCCATCGAATAAACTTTTCTTCCAAATAAGTAGTCTCTTGGCTTCCTTATTTTGGGGCATTCCGCTGGGGTGGCTCTGTCTGTCCCTTTCATTTACTGCAGACACGATCAGTGATGCCGCAGGAGGATGAGTATACAGATACTCAAAGGCCTTTGCAGGGACATAGTATTTCTTTTCCGCTTTCTTAGATGTTAGCGGAATAGAAGAGGTGGTTTGCCACACAGATTTGGCTATCTTGATCACCCCTGGGTGGACGGGCAATGCAATTATTGCCAGTGTGGTGGCCGAGGTGACATTGAAGAGGTCATCTGCCTCTTCAGCGACCTCCTTGATTTGCAAGCCCAAATTCTCCGCCACCAGTTTAAGGAGAGCATGGTGGCTCCTTAAAACCATCCAGGGGACTGCTGGTGTGGGAGGGTCCGGCCACTGCCTCGTCCAGGGACGACAGTGACGATTGAGTGGCCTGAGGGATGGTATCTCCCCCTTCTCTGTCAGGGGAGGGGGCTCCCTTGACGCCAGAGTACAGGGCACGGGTTGCAGCACCTTGGCCAGCTTACCCGATGTGGCCTGGGAGTACTGGACCAGGATCACTGGCACCTCCCACAGATTCCAGTACTGCCAGCGGGCAGGCCCTGGCCCCTGCTGCATCGGCACTGTGGCCGGTGCCACCTCAGTCTCCCTTGTCAGAGGGGAGTCGCCCCACCCTGTGGTCCGAACCCGACCACTGCCCCTCCGGTGACCACGGCAGGGCCATCAAGGCCTGAGTCTGCCTATTGATCCTAGTAGGTGAACAATGGGGGGACGGGGAGTAGCGCCGCCTGCCAGAGGGGTACCAGGGTGAGCGTGACCGATGCTGAGATCCCGAGCGAGCCCTCCAGGATGGGGACCGATGACGAGGAGACCTTCTGGGAGAGGGTGTTCGGCATCTAGGCAACCTATGGCCAGACGGTTGTCGGTAACGGTAGTACGGGGAGTGACACCACGAGTCCGGAGTCCCCCACCTAGTAGGAAGGGATCTTGACAGAGATCTTGGCCGTCTGGCTGGCGAGCTAGAGTGCAGCGCCGGGTCCCCAGGTCGCAGTGAGGGGGACTTGCATCTGCGATCCGACCACCTGGGATGTTCTGCCAGTCTATGCTGCAACACCCCGGTGGCCTTCCCCTTCAGTGCCACAAGCGGAGCCATCTTGGTCACCTGGCGTGGCACCTGTGGAGTCAGTTGGCCTTGCTCCTTGGCCGCCAAGACCACTTTGGGCACTGCAGGCCTCATCACAGGCTGGGAACCCCGGCCGTTGCCTGGGGTGGAGGGAGGGCCTTGGCAGGGCTGGTGGGTCCAACCTCTGTGGTACTCTCATGACTCCCATAGCGGGCGCACGGCCTGACAGAGGTTCTTTGCCTGCTGATCCTCTCTTCTTTGGTGCCGAGGGGCTTAGTTTCTTCAGCTTCTTTCTTCTTTGGCACCAGCGAGATGGAGCGGTGCCAGGCCAAGTCCAGTGTTGGCGGCGCACTGTGTACCAAGGCCAAAGCGCTGGGCGTAGTTGCCACAGTGGAGGGTTCTGACGCCAGGAGAAGAGCAGCCTCCATCAACAATGCCCTCAAGCAGATATCTCACTCTTTCTGAGTCCGTGGGCGAACGTTCTTACAAATGCAGCATCTGTCCTTGCAAGGGCCTTCTCCCAGACATTTAAAGCAGCTTTCGTGCAGATTGCTGATCGGCATCGGCCTGCTGCATGACACACATGGCGAAGTCCCAACAGGGAAGTCTTAACTAAGTAACACTATCAACTAACTAAGAAACTACGTACAACAACAAACAAGTCAATGGATAAACTGCTAATATTCTTGCAAAGCAAGACAAGGTGCTCCAACCAACCGTCACGGGCTGTAAGAAGGAACTGAGGCAGGGATGGGCCGGCTACGCCTGATATACCACCGCATGGGAGCGCTACTCCAGCGGGCACCACAGCCAGCCCTACGGATACCGCTAAGTCAGAAATCTCCAACAACTGTGCATGTAGACGCACGCACACCTAGAATGGAATTAACATGAGCAAGCACTCGAAGAAGAATTAAAGAATATATATCAATATTTCCCTTTATGTCAAATGGTCAACCCTTGGGAAAATGGTCATAACCAGGGCCTCGACCACCAACTTGTATTATCTAAACCTAAAGATGTATTATTCTTTTAACAAAGCCAGATCCTCAGCCCTGTTCTGGTAGCCCAAAGTCACCCCACAGCCAGTTTATTCAGCCCCTTGAGGATTCCATCTGCATTAGGGGAGCCTCAGGGTATATGACAACTCCTGCACCACTCTCTCAGCCTCTGGTACAGAGGTTGTGAGAGAGGAACAAGGGGCCTGGCCAGAGTATACCTACATCCCAGTGATCCCTGGCTTGTGCACCTGGACTTTTCCAACTTGTGCCAGCGTACATCAGCCTAGAAACTTAAAACCACCTTTTTTCCTTCCCTGACTTCCATTCTTGTGCCAAGCTTAAGTCAAACAAACCTGTAAATATTCCTAAAAATTCCTTGACATGGCCCTACGGGGGGAGAAACATGGAGTCTCTTCCCTGACTTCCCAGTAGGATTTAATGCTGAAATGCATATAATGAATCAATAAGTAAAGTTTAATGGAGTGCTCCAGGCAAAATTTCTGTTTTAGTGTCACTTATTTGCTCAATGTTACTTCACAATATAATTTTTTTAAATTTAAAAACATAGTAAGAGCTTGATGTTTATATGTACTCAGAGTGTCTTGAGATCTGGAGATGAAAAGTGCTACATACTATTAATACAAAAGCACTATTACCACTATTACCATTTTACATATCACCTTGCACAAGGGGGTCTCAAAGATGACAAATATTACTGCTGTGTTGCTAATATGTGGGGAGGGATAGCTCAGTGGTTTGAGCATTGGCCTGCTAAACCCAGGGTTGTGAGTTCAATCCTTGAGGGGGCCATTTAGGGATCTGGGACAAAAATCTGTCAGGGGACAGTACTTGGTCCTGCTAGTGAAGGCAGGGGACTGGACTCGATGACCTTTCAAGGTTGTTCCAGTTCTAGGAGATTGGCATATCTCCATTTATTTTATTTTAATATGGAAACTGAGGCACAAAGAGCGAGTTACCCGAGAGTAGAACTAGTCAGGAATTTTCCAACAAAACAGGCTTTTGTCAGAAAATGCCAATTCGTCTTGCAGATCTGTATCAGGTTTGATTAACCTTCGATGAACCACAAGCAGAGTTCCAATGGTGTTTCCTGCCAGCTCGCCTGGTTGACTGCTAGGAAGCCCAGAATTCTAGGGTTCATGGCTCCAAGGCAGCCCCACCATGAGGTCCGCCCTGGGCTGGGGACTCCAGGGATTCCAAACTCCTGGGCCAGCTGGCTCTCCAGGCTGCTTAACTCTCACAGAATAGGGAACCAGCAACCCCATGAGTCAGGGAACCAGCTGGTTTGGTAGTCTAAAAGCCCTGGGCAGTTTGCAGGGTAGAGCTTCCCTGGACCAGACCCCAGCAGCCCTGTCAGTTTGTCACCAACTGCCAAGAAGTTTCACTTTTCCTATTCAGTGGTGGGCAGTAGTGAAAATGACAAGAATTGTATCAATTTCAGACAGCAGCTGCTGGGGCTCAGGAAGCATATTTCCTAAACACCATGTATTAGTGCTTCCAAAATGAAATGTTTCCAGAACTTCCATTTTGCAGGAAATTTTGAAAAAATCTGGGTTTGTCCTGATTCCGAACAAACCCACATTTCAAAATGTCAACATTTCCTGTGACAGAAATTCTGAGTTTCACCCGCTCTACCCAAGAGCGGAGTCAGCAGCAGAGCTGAAATCAGAATGCACATCTTGACTCCTATTCCAAGCAATAAAGAAAGGGGTGACAGAAGAGATATTGAGTCAGACTATGTCTTCATTAGAAACACTGCAGGAGCACCACTGCAGCTGTGCCACCGTAGCACTTCAGCATAGAGCCTCACTACAGTGATGGGAGAGGTTCTCCCATTGCTGTAGTTAATCCACCTCCCCAAGAGGTGTCTACACCGGGGGTTAGGTTGGGTTTACTAGATCACTTAGGGGTGTGGATTTTTCACACCCCTGAATGAAATAGCTGGATCAACTTTACTTTTTAGTGTTGACCTAACCTCAGTCACAAAATCCCAGCAGGACATCCTGACATAGCATCTCTTGTTTATGTTGCAATATTGTATCAATGTGTGATAGCCACAAAACTGCAAACATCTGCCTGTAATGTAAGGCCATAGTAACACGATTAGTGCATGTCTGCTCATCTCCAGTAAATAGGAGAATGGGTAAATAGGTAGGGCTCTCCAGGAATGGCTCTCTAGGCCTTCATTTTGAGTACCATTGCTATACATCTAACTCACACACACACACTGCATTTCAATCACATACATCTGGTACCACCATCATTTTTTGAGTGACGATGTTATCCAATATGAAGGAAAAAGCCACTTGGTCGTCATCGTCCAGGAGAGGATTAATTGCTTTCTCTAAACGAGCCAGTTTATCTTCCTTCTGAAATGAAGTTAATGGATGTTAATAGCTGATCCTCCATCAATACCTATTTATCATCAAAACACCCTCCACCTTAAAGAGGCAGGACCATATCCACCTGTTTATGAAGTTACTCCCCAATAACTGTGTGGTAACCCACCCTGACAACTTACAATAGCTAGGGGAGCAGAGAAGTGTGTTTCTCAAAGAAGAGAACCCAGTGTAAAATTGCTTGGTGATTCGATAACAGTAAAAATGCATATAAATAGCCAGAAAAGGAAGAAAGACAACCCACCTACCCCACTCATTCTTCTGTCTGCACTTCCAAAACCTCTCTGCCCTCAAAACCCCTCAACCCTCATGCCAGTCCCTCCCTCGCCATTCTGACGAGAACAAATTACAAGACTTGCCTCTTTTAGTTTTTCATCACAGAGATCCAGCATGGACTGAGATATCTGGGTCAGTGAGTGTTTTGGCCCTGCAAATACACAGCAAGTACAGTGATGCACCTTGGTGTCTGTGGAAGCTTTCAGGACTGGTGGGAGGATGAAGGTCACCATCCCCATGGCACACAAAGGAAAACTCTGATCACAGAACACCTGTGAGCATTATGAGGTAACACCCTAGGAATCTCTCTTTACTCGTTACCTGCATTACTGATTATATTTCTATCATGGTTTGAAACATGTCCCCAGTCATATAGTATAGTGATTCTCTCCTATGGCATACACAGTTACTATGTGTATGCCATAGAAGAGAATTTGTCGCTTCTACAGATCCAGACTAACACGGCTACCCCTCTGATACTTGACAGTAACTAGAGTTTTATGGACATTATAATAAAGAGGTTTACTTACTATTGTGAGTGTTGTGTCTACATATTCACACTTGTTGGATACACCCTATAGGGCCATTGAACTTTGGGAACCTCCTAGAAAAGAAGTGTCCATTGGGAATCCATAAGCACCCCCTGGACTGCACCAAACCTTTGGAGCAGAGGCCATGGGGTCCCCATTTCCGTCTGTTAAAGTCCAGTCATGAGAACAGAACTCTGAGGAAGGGAAGGTGGGCAGGAACCATGAATATGCAGAAGCAACACTCCAAGAACCAGTTACTGAAAAGCAGAGTGGGATGGTTAGAAACGCGTAAAGGAGGTGGTCCTTCAAGGGAAGAAGGAACGCGTCTGCAATCAAGCCGCAGTCTGTTTATATAAAACATCACTGTTGTATTGTCTGTCATGACACATTTCCCCTCCAAGTGAGCCTGGAAGGTCTGGCATGCCAGACTGCCAGCCATGTCAGACAGACTGCCTTCAGCTCTCTGACATTAATGTGAAGTGAGAGCTATGCTTGGGACTAGAGGCCCCGAGTCCTGAGCTCCCCAACCCATCACTGACACGTCCGTAACCAGTGACAGGGATGGCTGAGGTTTGGAGTAGGGAATACCCGCACATACCACTTGCGGGTTGAGCCACCATAGGAGAGACTCAAGAACCGGTTGGGAAAGAGTGACTACCTGGTCTATACTGCCCCGGTTTGGTCAATACACCGAGGCTAGCCACGCCTGAAAAGCTTGGAGTCTCAATCTGACATGCTGTATGTGGCCCAGGAGCTTTAGCTAATTCCTTCCTGTGGTGGTAGGGAACTGGCTGAGACCTTGTATGTTGTCGCAACAGGTCTGAAAATGCGACTCTGGCAGAAATGCTCCCGCCTGTTTTGAGTCCAGTGCCAGGAGCTTGGGGACTGGTGCGGCTCCCCTGCCTGTCCGCTGCCAGAGGGTAGTGGTGACCAGTGCAGAGGGGATGGCGACCGACATGGTACCATCGCTGGCTTGCCTCGGGACGGCACAGAGGGTCTCGGGGGTGCCGCTGCTTTTGAGCTCGGTGCCCTGTCTTGCCTAGGTGGAGAAGGCAGCACCATGAATGCAATAAGTTCTCTCACCGCCTCAAAGGTCTCCGGCGTGGAGGCCAACTCCAGCGCAACAGTCCTTTTGATGCAATTCCCCCAAATACTTCAAGCAGGAAGTGTGGGGGTCACTCCTGGGCATAGGCTTGCTACAAGCTGCACAAGGTTTAAACCCCGGGGACTGAGGCATGCCCTAGTACCAGGGAGAGACACGACGAGGGGTACCCCCAGAACAGTTCCCTACTGGAATTCTAACTAACTACTGATTTAACTATTTACAGGAGAAAAGTCTGAAGACTTTTCAGGGAGAAAGGCTTGCAGAAGCAAAAGAGAATGAGCATTCCAGCTAACCGTCACAGGTGGTAAGAAGGAACTGAAGTGGTGGCAGATTGGCAGGACCCTATAAACGGCACCATGGAGGCATGACTCCAGGGGGCGCCTGAGCCTAACCGACAGGTACTGCTAGGGGAAAAACCTTCCGGCTACTGTACACGTGGCACGCACACAATCTGACTGGAATCGACATGAGGAAGTACTCGAAGAAGAGCCTATTATTCTAGCCCTCATGTCTGGGAGGAAAACATGGAAAACTAACTGAGCAAAGACGGTGCTTCCTTTTGTGAATGAAGCGGCTACAGATTTTCCAGGCTATTGCAGAATCCAGGGGGGCCTACCTGAGTTTAAGTCCTGCTTGCTGCTGAATACATGGGGCCTGGAATATGGCAATGCTTAGCACTTATATAGTGCCTAATATTTTTAAAGAATATGTGTCAGATAAAAAGCTGTGTTAACAGGAGTCACAATAGGGCTGCCTCATAGTGGTTCAGTGAATCAGCACTTTTACCTAGCAGCTGCACTTTGCTCTATAAAATCTAAAGATTCATTTTTCAGAAATACGTTTCTGGCTGGGACAAAAACCTTGAAAACACCAACCAAATGTAAATCACTATAGTGATGTCTGCCTGAAGCCAGCCCACACTGGCAAAGTGTTGTCAGCGTACTTACATCAGTCAGGGTGTGAAAGAACCACACCCTTGGCTAACATAGCTCTGCCAACAAGCTCTGGTACCAGATGACAGAACAAGGAGTAATGGTCTCAAGTTGCAGTGTGGGAGGTCTAGGTTGGATATTAGAAAAAACTTTTTCACTGGTAGGGTGGTGAAGCACTGGAATGGGTTACCTAGGGAGGTGGTGGAATCTCCTTCCTTAGAGGTTTTTAAGATCAGGCTTGACAAAGCCCTGGCTGGGATGATTTAGGGCTGGTCTACACTAGCCCACAAGTTTGAAGTAAGATACACAACTTCAGCTACGTGAATAACGTAGCTGAAGTCGAAGTATCTTATTTCGAACTTTAAAGTACTTACCCCTGGTCCACACGGCGGCGCACAGCTCCCCCGTCGACTCCGCCTGCTCCGTTCGCAGTGCAGGATTACTGGCGTCGACGGGGGAGCACTTCCTGGTTCGATTTATCGCGTCTAGACAAGACGCGATAAATCGAACCCAGAAGATCGATCCGACGCCTCCGACGCTGCGGGTAAGTGTAGACTAGCCCTTAGTTGGGGATTGGTCCTGCTTTGAGCAGGGGATTGGACTAGATGATCTCCTGAGGTCTCTTCCAACTCTGATATTCTATGATTCTATGAAAACCCCCATGCGCAAACAGCTATCCTGGCAATAGTCCTCTTGCTGGTATAAGCTCCACTGAGGGGTCTAAGTCTCCATTGGGGGGTTCTGCTGGCATAGCTGTATCAGCAAAGCCTTTGGCTATGTCTACACTATGGACCTTACAGCAGCACAGCTGCACTGCTACAGCTATGCCACTGTAAGGTTTCCCATATAGCTGCTCCTTGCCAGCAGAAGAGAGCTCTCCCATCGGCATAATTAAACCATCCCCCAATTACTGGCATTAGCTACGTCAGCAGTGGAGTTTCTCCTGTCGACATAGCGCTGTCCACACCAGCACTTTTGCCGATGAAACTTATGTTGGTCAGGGAGGTGTTTTTTTCCACACCCCTGACCGCCAAAAGGTTTACTGACAAAAGTGGTAGTCTAGACAAAGCCTTTGTAACGAAGGCTACTCCTAAATCTGCAAAATATGCAGTAATAGCCTTGAGAGGTGTGAACTGCCCCAATTCACTTCAAGGAATGTGTAGACTCTGAAGCATAATATGGCAATGTAAATACTAACATTGGTAACTATCTCACTGCTGATCAAAGTTTGAAAGAAAAGAGAAGGATGATCATATCGTAAAGTGCAATCTACCAAGAATGACTCATTTTGGCTTCATCTGTAGATAGAGCTCGGGTTATGGCCAGAAATTAACAGGGTACCTCCACCCGCAAATCTGACCACCTGCTGATAAAGCCTTCATTACTTCCTAACTGCCTATGCCTCTTATTTTGTTTTGTATAGACAGATTTTAGAGTCCACCCCTTCCAAATTTATAACAAGATGACCAATTTATTGTCCTCATGATATCTTTGAAGTCTGTTATATTCATCTTATCCATTTCGACAGCATTAACTTTGCTGCTTTCATCTTTCCCCTGCAGAGTATGAGAGTTTTCCCCCTCCCATGCCACCAGATTCCATACACAAGGCATATGCACAATTCCCATCACAGTGTAACACAGCTCATCAGAAGAAAAACTGAACCTCGGTGTTTTAGGGAGCTTCCTACCATTGTACGTTGCACTGTTCTTCACAATCAGCTCCAGGTGTTCACGGAACTCTTCCCGGGAAGGGTATAGACGTTTGCGGACATTCTCACGCAGGGTCTGTAGGTCCATAGGCCGTGTAATGATTTTGTAATAGTCTTTCACGACCTTTGCATTAACAGGTGTGTGAAATGGGTATGTCTGAGGAATACAAAAAAGAATGGGCATTCAGTCCCATCAACCTCCACAAGCAGAATAGCCAGCAGATGAGAGGCATATTTAGGGTATGTCTACATGGCATTTTGGAGGGCGCCTCCCAGTCTGGTCGATAGACTTGGGGTATCGGGGCTCACGCTAGCACTCTAAAAATAGCTGCATAGACAGCACTTTGAAGTTCAGGTCAGGCTCAAGCTTGGGCTCTGACATCTACCCCCCTCCCTAGGCTTCAGAGCCCAACCTGCAACTTCAAAGCGCTGTCTGCACAGCTATTTTTAGAGTGCTAGTTCCAGCCCCACTACCCCAAGTCTAATCAACCTGGACTGGGAGGTTTGCTCCAAAATGCTGTGTAGACATACCTACTAAGCTACACATACTGAAGACCACCTGTATGTGACTGTGGTATTTTGTTTCTCTCCACAGAATTTACTATTCTATTATGACTTTGCCACCACTCTGAGGAAGAAGTGTACCACAAGGACTTCAGTGGGAGTTACTGGGTGTTTAGCACTTTTGAAAGTAGGTTTACTTACATAGAAGCCTAAATTAGAAACTTAACTTTAGGCTCCTATTTTTGTAAATCTTGGCTAATATTTTAAAAATCAATTTCAACTCTACCTAAAACCAGAAACAAGTTGATATTCAATAGCTCTCTCCAAAGTCCCACATATAATACAATTATAAAGCTGTATAAATTGCTGCACAATTGTCCTTTTTGTATCTGCTCTATAATTGTGCTCCAGAAATTCTAAGCTTTTATTTTAAAAAAATTCACAAATCCTTACTGTTGCAAAGATAATCTTCAAAGTGTGAAAGAAATGTAAGCCAATACAATGATTTCTATGAGTCTGGTGACAGCTTTGAAAATATAGGTCAGAATGCAAGAGAGTGGGGTGTTGAGTCTGAAGCTTAACAATGACACAATGTCAACATTGTGAATTATTCCATTGCTGATCATTTAAAAAGAAACATGAAGCTAATTTACTTACTAACTGTTGGATTAGTAACAGATAATGGGGTGGAATTAAAAATTCAACCCTTTCTCCCCACATGGATCCTCTCCCCCGTTTACAGAAAGCAGAGATGTATCATCTCCCCAGTGCCAAAAAGGCTTAACTGCTTTCCCTGATTCAAAAAGCCCTAGTTACCATAGAATATCAGGGTTGGAAGGGACCTTAGGAGGTCATCTAGTCCAACCCCCTGCTCAAAGCAGGACCAATCCCCAATTTTTGCCCCATATCCCCAAATGGCCCCCTCAAGGATTGAACTCACAACCCTGGGTTTAGCAGGCCAATGCTCAAACCACTGAGCTATCCCTCCCCCCATACTGCCTAGACATCTATGATTCAGTTACTCTGACTGAAAACAACCTGCAGCACAATAAACTGAAGATTTGAGGGCAATATTCAAAGGATGCAAGTCTGATTAAACTGGACCAAGGAAGCAGGGACACTGAGAGGGCTTGCGGGGACAGTGTTGTGTAATTCTGGGGTCTCAGATTCATCCACACAACTCAGTCTATCAGCCTACTCAGGACACAGAACTTTGACCATACGGCCTAAACTTACATTGGGAAGATCCCTCATATCGTTGATAATGCCCTCTAGAATGGATGACAAAGTTACCATAGGGTCCGTTCGTCGCCGATGGATGGACTTGTGAGGCCGCTGAAGAAATCAGACAGAAGTAGGAAGTTAAGGCACTTCCAAAACACAAAATATAAATCTAAACAAGTTCTTTGCAGGTTTAGTTCATTAATTCTATGGGTGGATATGCAGATACATGCCTCATTTGCTGTACTATGGATGGCCAGGAGCAGTGCAAGGACTGAACAGGATGGACAATGGGTAAGTCTGCGAGTCTGTCACGAAAGTCACGGATTCCATGACTTTCCATGACCTCTGTGACTTCTGCAGCGGTCGGTGATGAATCAGGTGCTACCCAAACCAGGCAGTCCCTGAACCAGTTTCAGAAGTTTGGGTGTGTGGGAGGGGCTCAGGGTGCAGGGGGGCACTTACCTTGGGGTGGGGTGGGGGGCTCCCTGGCTCCCACTGGCATGGCCCTGCAGCTCCTAGGGAGGGGCCAGGGGGCTCCACACTCTGCCCACGCCTGCAAGCCCCACCACTTCCAGCAGGGGTCCCAAGTCATGCGCCGCTGCCCGTGCCCCCACCCCGAGCACCCACAGACCTCCCCCATTCCCCTTCCAGAGAACCCGCGCCCCCCATCCCACCAAGTTTTAGTTAGGGATATATTGTAAAAGTCATGGACAGGTCACAGGCCGTGAATTTTGTTTACTGCCTGTAGCGGGGTGGCTACCCCGCTCCTACCCTGAGGGGCTGGAATCAGGGCTGAAAGCAGCCCAGGCTGAGTGGGGAAGTAGGCTTAGCTGAGGCCACGCTCCAATTAGGGCTCAGCTCGCCTTTATAAGTGGGCAGTGAGCCAGGAGCTGACAGACTCTCTCTGCCCTCAGAGGGAGAAGGGCCTGGCAAAGGGCCCAGAGAGGTACTGGGGTTCAGAGGCAGCAGGTCCAACCCTCCTTGCCTGTGATGAGTGGCTAATACACTGCAGTCTGCCCCAGGGCATGGGGCTAAGTGGGGACTTGCAGTAGCCTATACTGAGGCAAGGTGGGGATAGTGGGTGAGGGTCCACTGGGAGGGGAGACCCAGATCTGTGGGGTACTGCTAGGGGGAAACACCCCAGTTAAAGGGGCACCGGGGTCCTGGGAGGGACACAGGGCCAGCGGTCAGGCGGATCACTGGCCTGAAGAGGGCGCTCCGGAGGCTGGATGAACTAATTCCCGACAACTACCAGCAGGAGGCGCTGCCGGGGTGAGTCCGACCCGTTACACTGCCCATGATCTGTCCATGACTTTTACTAAAAATACTCGTGACTAAAACGTAGCCTTAACAACTGGACATGAAGAGACTAAAATTGACCCAATGACATCTACACTCACATTCAAGTAATCGCAGTGAACAGTGGTCCCAACTCGCCGCTTTTTCTTTGGAGGAAGCTGCTGTTTAGGGAACTTCAAGACCAGTGATTTCCTGCGAACCTCATCTGCACTAGAGAAAAGAAATAGACCTCTTATTTCCTTTGCATCTCTTACCACCAAGACTGTTTGCACCTCAGAATCAGCACTGATCCTGTCTGGTACAATACCAAGCTCAATCAAGATTTAAATACTACATTATCAACAATATATCTAAAACCCAACCACTTTACTCCTGTGTCTACTGCACCTGTGATGTGTATGTATTTTGCATCAGCCCAGAGACTGCCCCTTCTCACCACCCATCCCGGCGCCTCCAGTCCTGCCCTCACCTCTCAATCAGTTGCTTTCCGAGGACAATTTTGGTCCCCTCCACTTTGATAAGCTCTTCATTATCATTGTGAATGACCGTCTTTTCCAGCTCTTCCTCCTGCTCCTCTGTCATGGCAACGGGGTTGGAGGGTGGGGCATTCGTTTGGTAGTAGAGGGGACAAAATTTATTAGTTCTCATGTGTCCAATTGCACCACAGGCTCCACATTTTAACTAGAGAAAAGATAAACAAGGTGAACAGTTAACATTTATTCAAAGTTGAAGGCCAGATGGGCACTATAGATCATCTAGTCTGACCTCGCACATATCACAAGCCATTAAATTTCAGCTATTCGTTTTCAGCCCTGTAAAATTTGTGCTTGGCTAAAGTATAAATTCCAGAAAGGCATCCAGTCTTAATCTGAAGTCAGAGACAGAGAATCCACCATTTGATTTAGAGGTAAGATAATTACCAATTTACCAGTAAGATAGCAGCTTCTTACTGGCCTGATATTCTAGCTCCAGATAGCATATAAAGGAAATAATTAGTGCTGTCAATTAACTCGCGCCATTACCTCAAAAAAATTAATTGTGATTAATCACACTGTTAAACAATAGAATACCAATTGAAAATTACAATTGGATTTTTTTTACATTTTCAAATATATTCATTTCTATTACAACACAGAATACAAAAAGTGTACAGTGCTCACTTTATATTATTTTTTATTACAAATATTTGCACAGTAAAAATGATAAACAAAATAAATAGTATTTTTCAATTCACCGCAGACAAGTACTGTAATGCAATCTCTTTATCGTGAAAGTGAAACTTACAAATGTAGATTTTTTTGTTTGTTTGTTTGTTACATAGCTGCACTCAAAAACAATACAATGTAAAACTTTAGAACCTACAATTCCACTCAGTCCTACTTCTTATTCTGCCAATCGCTAAGACTAACATTTGTTTACATTGATGGGAGATGCTGCTGCCCACTTCTTATTTACAATGTCACTTGAAAGTGAGAAAAGACGGTTACTCACCATAGTAACTGTTGTTCTTCGAGATGTGTTGCTCATATCTATTCCAATTAGGTGTGCGCGCGCGGCGTGCACGATTGTCGGAAGACTTTTACCCTAGCAACACTCGGTGGGCCGGCTGCCGCCCCCTGGAGTGGCGCCGTTGCGGTGCCTGCTATATACCCCAGCCGGCCCAGTGCCCTCTCAGCTCCTTCTTGCCGGCTATTCCAACAGTGGGGATGGAGGGCGGGTTTGGAATAGATATGAGCAACACATCTCGAAGAACAACAGTTACTACAGTGAGTAACCGTCTTTTCTTCTTCAAGTGATTGCTTATACGTATTCCAATTAGGTGACTCCCAAGCCTTGCCTAGGAGGTGGGTCGGATTGTGCTACTGCAGAGTGTAGGACCGCTGAACCAAACGCAGCGTCCTCCCTGGCATGCTGAACTATGGCATAGTGAGAGGCAAAGGTGTGCACCGATGACCAGGTTGCTGCCCTACATATCTCCTGTACAGGTATGTGCGCCAGGAAGGCGGAGGACGAGGCTTGAGCTCGGGTGGAGTGGGCAGTAGGGTGCGTGGTGGGAACACAAGCCAAGTCATAGCACGTCCGGATGCATGACGTGATCCAGGACGAGATGCGTTGGGAGGAGACCAGGAGGCCCTTCATCCGGTCTGCCACGGCGACGAATAGTTGAGTCGTTTTCAGAAAGGGCTTCGTCCGCTCGATGTAGAAGGCGAGGGCCCTACGGACGTCCAAGGAATGGAGTTGCTGCTCCCTTGGGGAGGCATGCGGCTTCGGGTAGAAGACTGGCAGAAAAATGTCCTGGTTAATATGAAAGGCCGACACTACCTTGGGCAGGATGGCCGGGTGTGGTCGCAGCTGTACCTTGTCCTTGTGGAACACCGTGTAAGGGGGTTCCAAAGTAAGCGCTCTGAGTTCAGATACACGCCTCGCCGAGGTGATGGCTATGAGGAAGGCCGTCTTCCAGGAGAGGTACAGGAGCGAGCAGGTGGCCATAGGCTCGAATGGGGCCCCCATGAGCCTGGTTATGACAAGGTTGAGGTCCCAAGTGGGGACCGGGCGGCGAACCAATGGGTGTAGACATTCTAACCCCTTGAGGAACCTGCTGACCACGGGGTTGGAAAAGATCGAGCGCCCATTCTCGCCAGGGTGAAAGGCCGAGATTGCCGCCAGGTGGACCTTAAGCGAGGAAAGCGCTAGACCCTGCTCCTTCAGAGACAGGAGGTAGTCCAAAATGGTATACACCGGCACCTGCAAAGGGTTGAGACCCCGAGGGCCGCACCAGCAGAAAAAACGTTTCCACTTGGCTAAGTAGGTGGACCTGGTAGAGGGCTTCCTGCTACTTAGCAAGACTTGTTGCACCGGGTCAGAGCAGTGTAGCTCGGACGGGTTCAGCTATGCAGCAGCCACACTGTGAGGTGGAGAGACTGCAGGTCGGGATGATGGAGCGTGCCATGCTGTTGCGTAATCAGGTCCGGCCACAACGGGAGAGTGATCGGGGTGTACACCGAGAGCTCTAGGAGAGTGGTGTACCAGTACTGCCTGGGCCACGCCGGGGCGATCAGGATTAGACGGGCCCTGTCCCTGCGTAATTTGAGCAGGACTCTGTGGACCAGCAGCACCGGTGGGAAGGCATAGGACAGGTGGTCTGTCCAAGGCAGGAGAAAAGCGTCCGTCAGAGAGCCTGGGGAGCGTCCCTGGAGCGAGCAGAACGCGCGGCACTTCCGGTTCTCGCAAGTCGCGAACAGGTCTACGTGGGGAAATCCCCACCTCCGGAAGACAGAGTGGATTACATCCGGTCGAATGGACCACTCGTGCGCCTGAAAGGATCTGCTGAGGTGGTCCGCCAAGGTGTTCTGGACCCCTGGGAGAAAGGAGGCTACCAGGTGAACGGAGTGGGCTATGCAAAAGTCCCACAACCTCATTGCTTCTTGGCAGAGCGGGGAGGAGCGTGCCCCTCCTTGCCTGTTGATGTAATACATGGCCGTCGTGTTGTCCGTGAGGACAGCGACACAATGACCTTGCAGGTGCTGGGAGAAGACTTGGCAGGCAAGGCGCACTGCCCGCAGTTCCCTGACGTTGATGTGCAGGGTTAATTCCTGCACGGACCACAGGCCCTGCGTTTGGAGGCCCTTCAGATGGGCCCCCCAGCCGAGCGATGACGCGTCTGTGGTTAGGGCTAGGGATGGCTGTGACGGATGGCACGGCACCCCTTCCAGCACCTTCTTGGGGTCTAGCCACCAGTTCAGGGTGAACACACGTGGTGCCGTGGAGAGGCCGAAGGGAAGAACTGCAAACTGGAAGTGTCTTTGGTCCACCACAAATCGGAGGAAGCGTCTGTGTGGTGGGTAGATCGCAATATGGAAATACGCGTCCTTCATGTCGAGGGCAGCGTACCAGTCTCCAGGATCCATAGAAGGGATAATGGTACCCAGGGAAAGCATGCGGAACTTCAACTTTACCATAAATTTGTTGAGTCCCTGCAAGTCCAAGATAGGACGTAGCCCCCCTTTTGATTTGGGGATTAGGAAATAGCAGGAGTAAAATCCCTTGCCCCTGAACTCCCTTGGAACCTCCTCTATCGCCCCTATGGAGAGGAGCGTTTGCACCTCCTGAATTAGGAGTTGCTCGTGAGAAGGGTCCCTGAAGAGAGACAGGGAAGGAGGGTGTGAGGGAGTGGGGGAGACAAACTGAAGGTGGTATCCGCTTTCCACCGTGCGTAGGACCCAGCGGTCCGTGGTGATATTCGACCACGCACGGAAGAAATGGGAAAGGCGGTCTTGGAGGATCGAGAACTGAGACTGATACTCCGCCCTCGGGCGTCCCTTCAAAAGTTTTGTTTGGGCCCCGACGATGGTTTGTGGGGGCCCTGTCTCTGGCCAGTCTGGCGACCAGGCTGCTGCCTTCTACCGCCCCAGCCACGTGGTCTCCTTGAGAAGTCCTGCCGAAGCGCGGGCACGGTGTAGGGACGATGCGCGAAGGGCCGGAAGGGTCTGCGCTGCGTGGCTGGGGTATGCATCCCCAGCATGCAGATGATGGTGCGACCATCTTTTAGGGTCTGCAACCTTGGGTCAGTCTTTTCTGAAAACAGACCCCGCCCCTCGAACAGTAGGTCCTGGATGGTATGCTGGACCTCCGGAGGGAGGGTGGAGGACTGAAGCCAGGAGATACGCCGCATGGCGACTCCTGATGCTATTGTCCTGGCGGCTGAGTCGGCGATATCCAAGGAGGCCCGCAACGACATTCTGGCCACCTCCTTGCCCTCCTCCACCAATGCTGAGTACTCCTGCCTGGACTCCTGGGGTACAAATTCTTTGAATTTTTGCATGGAGTTCCAGGTGTTGTACCCATAACGGCTCAGGAGTGCTTGCTGGTTAGCCGCTCTGAGCTGAAGACCCCCCCGCCCCGAGTAGATCTTTCTGCCAAACAAGTCCAGGCACTTGGCGTCCTTGGACTTAGGGGCAGGTGCCTGTTGGCCATTCCTCTCCCTCTCGTTCACAGATTGAACGACCAGGGAGCACGGTGGCGGGTGAGTGTAAAGGTACTCGAAGTCTTTCGGGGGTGCCATATATTTTCTCTCCACCCCCCTGGCAGTGGGGGGTACCAAAGCTGGAGATTGCCAGATTGAGGTGGCGTTGGTAAGTATAGTCCGTACAAACGGAAGGGCTACCCTGGTGGGGGCGTCGGCTGTCAGGATGTCCACCACCGGGTCCTCAAGCTCCACCACCTCCTCGACCTGCAGATTCATGTTGAGAGCCAATCTGCGTAGTAGGTCTTGGTGGTCCCGGAGATCGATAGGAGGCGGGCCTGAAGATGATGCTTCTGCCACTGCCTCGTCCGGGGAGGACGACGACGACAATCCCGGGACTAGAGGGTCCTGGGGTAGGTCCTGGTGCGAAAGTTCTGAAGCCTCCACGCTCAAGGCCTCCGGGTCTGGGATCTCGGCTGCTGACTGGGCTGGAGGGTGTGGGGCTTCCGGAGCTCAACGGTCCTTGTGGTACTGGAGTCATCGGTGCTGGCGCCGGGCTGGGATTGGTGTGGTCTTGAACCGGCTGCGGATGCAGCGGCACCGGGGTTGGGGCCGGTCCCGGACCCGATTTTCTGAGTCTTGGAGACATCGAGTGGTGCCTCTGGGGAATCCCGGTCTGAGGTGTTCGGTGCCGGGGTTCTTTGCTGGAGCTCAGGCGCTCCGGGACCGCTGGCGTCGCACCTGCTGTGGAGGTCGGTACCAGGTTGCGGTGCGGGGCCGACATCGGGCTAAGAGACGCTTCCAAGAGGAGCTGCTTCAAGCGAAAGTCCCGCTCCTTCTTGGTTCGCGGCTTGAAAGCCTTACAGATACGACACTTACCTGGACGGTGGGACTCCCCGAGGCACTTCAGGCAGGAGTCGTGGGGGTCCCCCGTGGGCATAGGCTTCGAACAGGTCGAGCAGGGATTGAATCCCGGAGAGCACAGGGGAGAAACCCCTTATCTCCCACTACTATTTACACTAATTACAACAAACAATCAGTAAACAATTAACAACTACTTAAAAAGTACTTAGAACTATCAACAAAGATAAACGAGTGCTAACTAGGCTAGGGAGGTGGAGATCAGCTAGACTGTCACGGGCATTAAGGAGGAACTGAGAGGGCGCTGGGCCGGCTGGGGTATAATATCAGGCACCGCAACGGCGCCACTCCAGGGGGCGCCAGCCGGCCCACCAAGTGTTGCTAGGGTAAAAGTCTTCCGACGATCGTGCACGCCGCGCACGCACACCTAATTGGAATACATATGAGCAATCACTCGAAGAAGAACAGGCGTTTGGCATGGTACTTTTGTAGCCGGTGTTGCAAGGTATTTACATGCCAGATATGCTAAACATTCATATGCCCCTTCATGCTTCGGCCACCATTCCAGAGGACATGCATCCATGCTGGTGATCCTTGTTAAAAAAAAATTATGCATTAATTAAATTTGTGACTGAACTCCTGGGGGAGAATTGTATGTCTCCTGTTCTGTTTTACCCAAATTCTGCATATATTTCATGTTACAGCAGTCTCGGATGATGACCCAGCATATCTTGTTTGTTTTAAGAGCACTTTCACCAAAGATTTGATAAAACGCAAAGGTACCAATGTGAGATTTCTAAAAACAGCTACAGCACTTGATCCAAGATTTAAGAATCTGAAGTGCTGTCCAAAATCTGAGAGGGACGAGGTGTGAAGCACGCTTTCAGAAGTCTTAAAAGAACAACACTCAGGCCTGGTCTACACTAGGACTTTATGTCGAATTTAGCAGCGTTAACTCGATTTAACCCTTCACCCGTCCACATTAGGAAGCAATTTATTTCGACATAAATGGCTCTTTAATTCGATTTCTGTACTCCTCCCCGACGAGGGGAGTAGCGCCAAATTTGACATGGCCATGTCGAATTCGAGGTACTGTGGACGGAATTCGACGCTAATAGCTCCGGGAGCTATCCCACAGTGCACCACTCAGTGGACGCTCAGGACAGCAATCTGTACTTGGATGCTCTGACCTGCCACTCATGGAAAGCCCTGGGAAAATTTGAATTCCTTCTCCTGTCTGGCCAGTTTGAATCCCATTTCCTGTCTGGACATCGTGGCGAGCTCAGCAGCACTGGCAACGATGCAGAGCTCTACAGCAGAGGTTACCATGCAATCCCAGAATAGAAAGAGGGCTCCAGCATGGACTGATCGGGAAGTTTTGGATCTGATCGCTGTGTGGGGAGATGAATCCGTCCTATCCGAGCTCCGATCCAAAAGACGGAATGCCAAAATTTACGAGAAAATATCCCAGGCAATGACGGAGAGAGGATACAGCCGGGATGCAACGCAGTGCCGCGTGAAAATCAAGGAGCTGCGACAGGCGTACCAGAAGACCAAGGAGTCCAATGGACGCTCCGGATCGCGGCCACACACTTGCCGGTTTTACGAGGCACTGCATGCTATGCTCGGTGGTGCTGCCACCACTACCCCACCAGTGTCCGTGGACTCCGACGACGGGGTCTTATCTACGGCCACGTCGTCGGAGGTTTTCGCGGACGGTGAAGATGAGGAAGGAGAGGAGGAGGACGAGGCAATCGACAGTGCTTTCAATGCTGATTTCCCCGACAGCCAGGATCTATTCATCACCCTGACTGAGCTCACCTACGAACCCTCCCAAGGCAGCATCCCTGAGCAGGAATCAGGCAAAGGATCAGCAGGTCGGTGTTGTAGACATTTATTTGGAATACAATAGGCATGGTGTGTAAGCACTGTGTTAGTATTGCTTAATTGGCCTTATGCGCTTCAGCTTTGAGTCGCTTTCCAGTGCAACTACTCGAAAAGTCTGTCAATATGTATGGGGATAGAGGAGTAATCCCCATCGGAGATCTCCGCGAAGCACTCCTGGAGGTACAGTGAGAGCTTTTGTATCAGGTTCGCGGGGAGAGCGGCCTTATTGTCTCCTCCATGGTAGGATACTTTCCCACGCCATGCAAGCTGCAGGTACTCTGGTATCATTGCCTTGCACAGCATGGCTGCATACGGCCCCGGGGTTTGCTGGCATTGACGCAGCATGCAGTCTTTCTCTGTCTCCGTAATCCTCATCAGAGTGATATCAGTCATGGTGCCCTGGTTTGAATGAGTGGTTTCATTAGTATAGGGAATGCTTCATTTTCCCTTTAAAGAAAGACACCCGGCGGTTACCATTAACGCGGGGTGGGAGGGAGTTGGGAGCCAAACCGTACGAACTTAGCAGTGCGCAGGCAGGGAGAGTTCCCGGGACCAACCACGCGAAGCGGGGGAAAGGGTACGCGAGTCGTTCATACAGAGCGGTTCACGGGCACTTTCGGTTCCCGGGACCGGCCACGCGGAGGGGGGGGAAAGGGTGTTCGATCCGTTCAAACAGAGCAGTTCGCGGGCACTTTCAGTTCCCGGGAGCGGCCACGCGGAGGGGGGCAAAGAGTAGGCGAGCCGTTCAAACACAGCGGTTCGCGTGCACTTTCAGTTCCCGGGAGCGGCCACGGGGAGGGGGGGGGGGTAGTTGAGCCGTTCAAACACAGCGGTTTGCGGGCCCTTTCAGTTCCTGGGAGCGGCCACGCGGCGGTGGGGTAAAGGATTGGCGAGCCGCTGTAGATGAGCGGTTTGGCCAGCATCAGTTCCTGGCCGCAGCCGGGAACAGTGATTGAAACATGGGAGTAGAGCACTGCTGTGAAGTAATCTCTCAGCAGTCCAAACTCATCACCTTACCATGGTCTCCAGAGAGCTGATTTCCAGTGTTCTGCAAGGCTTCTGGGATCTGTACACCAGGACCCCAGACACTCAGGATAAAGACATAATATTTGACCTTGTAGTAAGTGGACATGTGATAGGTACTGTGCTTGGTCCTATTCACAGGGAAAGAGTATGGGCATTGTTCTGGAAAAAGTATCTTTCTTAGGAATTCACTCCCTTTCTCCCATCCCACAGCTGCGAGTGTCTCCCACCCTACCCGTGGTTCACCCTCCCAGAGGCTAGCGCTGATCAGGCGGCGCAAAAAGAGAACCCGGGACGACATGTTCTCCGAATTGATGGTCTGTTCCCGAAGGGAGGCGGCACAGCGGAGAGAGGACGTCTCAAGGTCCGAGCGAGCAGCCAGGAAACGGGAGCAGAGGGCTGAAGCTCGCGAGGACAGGTGGCGGCAGGAAGACCAGCAGGCGACTCAAACGCTGCTGGGACTAATGAGGGAGCAAACGGACACGCTCCGGCGCCTGGTAGACGTTCTCCAGGACAGGAGACAGGAGGAAAGAGCCCCTCTATATGTTATTTCCAACCGCCCTCCCCCGCCACAAAGTCCAATCGTCTACTCACCCAAAGTCACTAGGACGAGGGGAGGCAGGGGCCGTGGAAATAATCACTCCACCCCTGCAGACTGCTCCAGTAGCAGAAGGCTCTCATTTCCAAAACTTTAGATGGATCCTTTCCCTCCCTCCAGCCGCACCCCACAACACTTCCCTGCCCAGGTTTCATCTCAAAACTATGCTCACCTTAATAAAAATGTTTGTTTAGTTCAGTGCTGTTTCCCTGACTTTCTTTCACAGGACAGTTTGGTTTTGGGGGAGTAGGTAAGGGGGTTTGCAATTACAGACGACAGGCGCCTGACCTAGGGTACAGACAGGGGGAAAGGATCAACAGAAAGTCACACTCACATTGCATGCACTAGGCACACTTGTCATTCTGGGAGGGGGTTTTCATGTTCTCTATGGGGGGGGGGGGGTTAACTTTCTGGTAGGGGAAGGGTGGCTGCTGATCTTTTGCGGCCGGCGATAGCCTGCATGACAGATCCATGCAGCAGGGGATCTGTGGCCGAAATCCACGGCCAAAAAGTCACACAGGCCCCACCACACACAGTTGCGAATAGGAGGGGTTGATGGCTCCCTTGAAACAAGCAGTCCAGCACTTCGGACTGATCTGGGAGCAGGAGCATGTCATTCCCCAAGCTTGGAAGCGTACTTTCCAACACTCCACCCGCTCCCCAACCGCGGTATGCGTCCCAGGTTAAAACCTTAACCGAGAAACCAGTAATGGAGACGGTTTAAATAAACAATGTTTCCTTTATTGTACTTTTAAAGCGTTGAATGAAGGGGGGGAAGGGGGTTGGTAATTGGAGAGGATAGGCAACAGAAACTGGGAAAAGAAACGGGGGCAGGTTCAGCTTCTGTTTAAGCAAGCGTAACAGTCACTGGTTACCCCGCTCGCTCTGGAAGCGAGCTTTCAAAGCTTCCCGGATGCGCAGCGCGTCCCGCTGTGATCTTCTAATCGCCCTGGTGTCCGGCTGTGCATAATCAGCTGCCAGGCGATTTGCCTCAACCTCCCACCCCGCCATAAACGTCTCCCCCTTGCTCTCACAGAGATTGTGGAGCACACAGCACGCTGCAATCACAATGGGGATATTGGTTTGGCTGAGATCTGAGCGAATAAGTAAGCTTCGCCATCTCCCTTTGAGACGGCCAAAGGCACACTCCACCACCATTCTGCACTTGCTCAGCCGGTAGTTGAAGAGCTCCTTTTCAGTGTCCAGGGCTCCCGTGTATGGCTTCATGAGCCAGGGCATTAGCGGGTAGGCAGGGTCCCCGAGGATCACTGTAGGCATCTCCACATCCCCAACAGTTATTTTGTGGTCCGGGAAATAAACACCCTGTTGCAGCCGTCTAAACAGACCAGAGTTTTTGAAAACACGAGCATCATGAACCTTGCCCGGCCATCCGACATTGATGTTGGTAAAACGTCCTTTGTGGTCCACTAGTGCTTGCAGCACCATAGAAAAATAGCCCTTTCGGTTAATGTACTGGCTGCCCTGGTGGTCCGGTCCCAGGATAGGGATGTGTGTCCCATCAATAGCCCCGCCGCAGTTTGGGAATCCCATAGTGGAAAAGCCATCTATGATCACCTGCACGTCTCCAAGGGTCACTACCTTTGAGAGCAGCAGGTCAATGATTGCATGGGCTACCTGCATCACAGCAACCCCCACGGTAGACTTGCCCACTCCAAATTGGTTTGCGACTGACCGGTAGCTGTCAGGGGTTGCAAGCTTCCACAGGGCTATGGCCACTCGCTTCTGGATAGTCAGGGCTGCTCGCATCCGGGTGTCCTGGCGCTTCAGGGCAGGGGACAGCAACTCACAAAGTTCCAGGAAAGTGCCCTTACGCATCCGAAAGTTTCGCAGCCACTGGGATTCATCCCAGACCTGCAGCACTATGCGGTCCCACCAGTCAGTGCTTGTTTCCCTCGCCCAGAATCGCCGTTCCACAGGATCAACGTGCCCCATTGCCACCATGATTTCTACGGGCCGGGGTCCCGTGCTTTGCGAGAGGTCTGTGCCCCTCTCAGAGTTCATGTCCTCCCGGAGCTTCCGTTGCCTCCTCTCCCGATTTCTCTGCATCTGATTCTGGAAAAGGTGCACGATAAGGCGCGAGGTGTTGACAACGGACAGAACAGCAGCGATAATCGCGGAGGGCTCCATGCTTGCTGTCCTGTGGCGTCCGAGCTGTCAATCACCGGAAAAGGGCGCGAATTAATTGCCCGCCGGTGCTTTCACATAGGGAGGGCGGGAGTGTGGGTCGACTGACGACATTTACGTATAACCACCCTTGACACATTTTTGGCCCCAGAAGGCACTGGGGGCTACACCCAGAATTCCAGTGGGCAGCGGGGACTGCGGGAACTGTGGGATAGCTACCCACAGTGCACCGCTTGCAATGTCGACGCTTGCCCCGTTACTGTGGACTCACAAATTCGAATTAAGGTCCTTGATGTGGATTCGCAAGATCGACCTTGCAATATCAGTTTCACAAGTTCTGTTTACCAAAAATCGAACTAGTCTCGTAGTGTAGACATACCCTCAGATGTAGAAATTACAGAACCCGAGCCACCGAAAAGGAAATCAACCTTCTGCTGGTGGCATCTGATTCAGATGATGAAAATGAACATGCATCAGTCCGCTCTGCTTTGGACCGTTATCAAGCAGAAACCATCATCAGCAAGGATGCATGTCCTCTGGAATGGTGGTTGAAGCATGACGGGACATATGAATCATTAGCACATCTGGCACGTAAATATCTTGCAATGCCAGCTACAACAGTGCCATGCGAATGCCTGTTCTCACTTACAGGTGACATTGTAAACAAGAAGCAAGCAGCATTATCTCCTGCAAATTGTAACCAAACTTGTTTGTCTGAGTGATTGGCTGAAGCAGGACTGAGTGGACTTGTAGGCTCTAAAGTTTTACATTGCTTGATTTTTGAGTGTAGTTTATGTACACACAAAAAATCTACATTTGTAAGTTCAACTTTCATGATAAACAGATTGTACTACAGTACTTGTATTAGGTGAACTGAAAAACGATGTTTTTTACAGTGCAAATATTTGTAATAAAAAATAAATATAAAGTGAGCACTGTACACTTTGTATTATGTGTTGTAATTGAAATCAATATATTTTAAAACGTAGAAAACATCCAAAAATATTTAAATAAATGGTATTCTATTATTGTTTAGCAGCACAATTAATCATGCAATTAATCGCAATTAATTTTTTTAATCACTGGACAGCCAAAAATTGCTCGTGTCACGGTAAGAGTCATTAGCATTTATCTGGAAGTACTGGACCTGGGAAATTCTGGACCATGTTATAGAGCAAAGCTAAGCATGGAGTGTGTGACTTATACTTGATATTAAGACCCTGGAAACAGCACCTATGCTGTCATAATCCTATCCCATAGTTTTCTCCTCTTCTATTCAAATGAGGAGAAGGTTTGTTAGGACACTGTATTCCATTGGCTTTTCTTCCTTGGATTGCTTTGTTTTACTCGATGCTTAGTTACCTTCAGATCTGGCCGCTCCTTCATTTTCTTGGGTTTCTTCTCTGGTGGGCCCTTGAGTTTTTCTTTTTCCTGGTTCCGTTTGAGCCGCCTTAGCTGCTCCTGGATCCTGCGCCGCTCCTTCCGCATCTCCTCCCGGTGCTGCTCATCAAAGAGGGCAAATTTTCGTCTGGAACACAGAGATTTTAATCTAGGTCTACAAGTGGCCAAGCATCCTTCTGCCAGCCCAGTTTTCCTGGAATTTGAACACCTACAGCAGGATTCCTCCCAGAAGAGCCAGAGTGGTGGAACAGCAGAGCCTTATCCCCAAACCTTCATGAAAAGCACTAGTATTTTTGTTTAAACACTTCCTCCCATTAACAGGATTTACCTAGTTTCACTGATGGGAGCAATGATCCCTACACAAGTCAGCGTGCAGAGGGTGCAGGGCAGTAGAACAAGATCTCTTTCCCAACGCAGCAATTGTGAGCGTGTCAGCAACACTCCCAGACATGGCCAGTTCTGGAGTGAAGGAGACATTTGAGATTCTGACTGGTTGACCCACATGGAACAGGTCACAAACTGTCTGGACTACTCAGTCTATTTTTTAGATACACTGTAGATTTACTAAACTAGAAGGTATGAAACATAAACCCCTATGTTAAAAGAATATTAGGATTACAAAGTCGAGCATTTAGATTACCCGTGCAACGTTAATTCAGCCCTTTTATGCAGATGCATTACGATACAGCCTTTAATTACATGGTCACATGCTATTTTTTCCACAGGCCCCTGCCTCATTCAGTGCACAAGATAAATGGTACTCTCTGAATGGGTAGCTATTAAATGTGTTTCATTATCTTTATCATGCAATGACCTCAGACCTCATTTACCACACACCATCCAAACCCTACACGGAGTACAGAATTATTAATTTCCTCATGGATTTTTCTATTGTATTCATCATTGTAAATTTTCAAGTGCTTCAAAAACATTAATAAATTTATTTTCATAACACCCTTCCGAGCTGAGAGGAGGAGATTATCCCTATTTTCCAGATTGGAAACTGAGGCACAAAGAGATTAAGGTCAAAACTGTCAGAAGTGTCCACTAATTCAGGGTGCCCAATTTGAGATGCTTACTGCCCGATTTTTCAGGGTATTTAAAATTTTATATGTTCAAAGCACATCAAATTTTGTTGCAATTGAGCACACAGAACTTTTGCAAATGAGGCCCCCCGTGTCTCAAGTTAGGCACACATAAAATGAGGTACACAGTGGCCACACTGTGAAATGTTTGTGGCAGAGGTAGGGATAGAATCCAATTCTCCACGGTGGTATTCTTCTGCCTTAACCACAAGACCATTCTTTCTCTTCCTGCAATCCCCCTGCCTCATTCACCATACACTTCTCAATTTCTCCTATAAGTGAGGTAATGATCCTATGGACAATGGTCTCATTTACTACATAACCCTGATTCATGCCCTTAGTACAGTCCATCCTGTGCACAAAATAGTATGTGATCACGGAACTAAAGACTATCATAAAGGATGTATACGAGGCAGTCAGTTTAAGGTTCCATTAGCAGCCTATGCTTTTAATAAAGCAAACTGAAAAAATCAGAAATTCTATCATGGGGAACCATAATGATCCCCACATAAGTCTTAGCAGGGCTGAAAACTTTAGATCTACAGCACAGTCCTCTGCAGTTGAGCTAAAAGAGTAACTAGTAGCAGCAGTAAGCTATTATCCTCCATGTGGAGGAGTCACTAGATGTGGAGAGATAAACTTTGCCAGTGGCTTTTATAGCTTTTTGCTAGTCAGGAGAGAAACATAGGGACTCAGAAATTTTGGGTTCTGTTCCAGGTTCTGGTGAGGGGTGTTCTCTATTTGTTTCAGACTCCTTTTGCCTATCCCTGTTGCTCCTACCCGGTCTGCAACTGGACTAGCGCATGCTAAGTGTAAATAGAATTTTTGGAGAATTTATCTACCAGCCTCTGACAAACCTCTGAATACATGCAAATAGCATTTTCAGAGGCTTACAACACAGCTGGAATTCCACTGGTATTTCACAGAGACAGCAAAAAAGGCAGCCCTATGACCTGAGGGCAACCCCTTGCCAATTTTTAAGTTCATGCACCAAAGTATAAAGGTGCTAGAGCTTCTCAAAGAAACTGTTATAATAATTTACACTGGCAAAACATTTCCATTTGCTGAAGTGGCTGAACCATCTTTGTTTAAACTTTCCAAAAAATTCAGCCAGAGACATATCTAGCATGAAAATTTTCAGCCCAAATGATTAAAGTTTGGCAGAGTTATAAAGCGACTGAAAACAGGGTCTTACAATGGAAAGAGTTAGGCAACCTTAACTATAAGTGTGGCTGCTTGCTTCACCTACAATAATTCCGGACATCAGCACTGCTGAGCAAATTCAACCACATTAAAAGACAACACATTTTAAATGTAGAGGGGAAATAATGTGTACTTGGACTATTGCATTATTAGAGATTTTCACCTCTCTTTCATATATTAGTACTGGACAAAGCCAGAGACTGCTCCACAGGCCATGAGGAACATGTCTCTTCCTGCCATGCAGCAGGCATAAGAGACATCCCACCTGCAGCCAAAAGAGTGCATGCTCAATTCAGCTCAATTCAGTATTTTTCAGCAGTAATTCCCTCACAGCCAGGAACCGCATGTGCCAACACTCTACATTACTGATGCTAGAAGGAAAGGAAGAGTCTTCTAAGGCCTTACATGAACTCTTCATCCTTGGTGGTCCGTATTCGGCTGTAGGCATCAATGACAGAGGGCTTACGAACTGTCTCACACCGCACATACTCTTTCCCATCCTCGTCTCGAAACGTGCGATAGATTTTGAGGCGACGGCCAGTGGCAGAGGAATTGAGACTGGTTACAGAGGCAGTGTCATCATCTTTGTGAGAGCCTGCTGAGATGCCCGAAGCTGATGATACGAAAGAGATTATTTTAATGGTTTCCAAAACAGTTCATGCTCTAGAAATGTCAAATTTTACATTCCCTTTGTCCTGAGAGATCATGAGACACCAATACCAGGGACAGGGACAAACCTGTTTGCTTGAGAATCTAAGATACCATCTCTAGAATCTAGGATGCAGCTGTAAGGCATGCAGATACCATGGTATGAGCAGAAAGAGAAGTCACAAAGATTTATCTATGCAGGTTCTTTTATTGGTGCTCATCAACGCAGTATCAGCATCAACAAAGATTTCACATACTAACTGGGAGAAGTTAAACCATGGCACCCAAGTGTTATATAAATATCTAGGTCATACACATTGGCTCCCCAATTCTTCTGGCTGACACGACAGAAACCAGAAACACTACCTTCGTAGAAAAATATAGTAGAGCAGAATTCCAAGGGGTCAAATGGTGATTTAAGGTGAGTTGATAAATAAAACTTAAAATCCCAGGTTGGTACTGGTTTTGCCACTAAAGGGAAAGCTCAAATCATATCCTTCAGGAAGCAGGCAATGATTGGGTGGGGGAAAACAGTTAAGTGGCTATCGGAGGATGAAATGTGCTGATGGCCTCCAGGTGTACCCTGAGGGAGCTAAGAGGTAGCCCAATACATCTGGGGTCTTAGACTGTAAAGAGGAAATTCCTTGGCCTTTACACCAAAACATAAATCTTCCCACTTCACTTTATAGCATGTCCTGGTAGAGTTCTTTCTGCGGCTGTGCAGGATGGCTTGGATATCAGACAAACAGGCCTCCTGTAATGCCAACATCCACCCAAATACCATGCTCTCAGATAAACCCTGTCTGTATTGGGGTGGCAAATCCATCCTTTGTCCTGAGTTAATAGCTGACATATCAGGAGAAGGTGGAGAAGAGTTGGGCAAACAGTTGTGGAAGCATCAGATAACAGAATCATCAGGCCCAACCCAGTGCTACAAGAATGACTTGCACCTTGTCCTGCCTGACGTTCCTCAACATTCAAGGTAAGAGAAGAATTGGAAGGAATGCTCCCAAACACTATCAGAAATGTGTCACCCAGAGATCCTCTGGAGCAAAACTCTTTGCCCTTGTTATTAACTTGGGATGCGAAGAGGTCTGTGGATGGGAGGCTGCACACCCAAAACACCTCCTGGAGTAGGAGGTTGTGTAATTCCCACTCATGTTCTGTGGAGAAATATCTGCTCAAACAATCTGCTTGAGTGTTGTGGATCCCTGGTGGATGGACAGTGGATTGGGTTATTTGCATGGGAACGTGCCTGCTCCAAAGGGCAATGGCCTCCACATACAGCTGTGAAATGCATGCGCCTTCGTGCTTGTTAATATAATAGATAGTTGTCAGGCTGTATGACACCACCTGGATTGACTGGCTGCGGATGCAAGGGTGGAATTGTTTGCAGGCTACTTTGACTGCTCTTAGCTCCAACACATTGCTATAAAGCATAGACTCCTGAGGGGACCACATCCCTGGGGAAACTTGTTCCTCCATGTGAGCTACCCAAACTAAGAGGGACATGTCTGTTGTCATTGTTTTTGTTGGAAATGGGGAGTTGAATGGAACCCCCATACATACTGTCCTCTTGTCTTCTGATCAAGTAAATGAGGTTAAGACCATCTGGAGAACAGTGACAAAGTACTGAGACTCTGGGCTGGTCTACACTAGCCCCGAAGTTCGAAGTAAGATACGCGACTTCAGCTACGTAAATAACGTAGCTGAAGTCGAAATATCTTATTTTGAACTTCAAAGTACTCACCTCTAGTCCACACCGCGGCGCACAGGCTCCCCCGTCGACTCCGCCTGCTCCGTTCGTGGAGCAGGATTACCAGCGTCGACGGGGGAGCACTTCCTGGTTCGATTTATCGCGTCTAGACAAGACGCGATAAATCGAACCCAGAAGATCGATCCGACGCATCCGACAGAGCTGGTAAGTGTAGACTAGCCCTCTGTCAGAAGCATAGATGGCCTACAACCAGGCTTGTTGACATCTGAGGTGAAGTCTTGTGAATGGTATCACATAAGTACTTGCAGCCACGTGACCCAACAGTGCCAGATAGGATCATATGGACATTCTGGGGCTCAGACAGATTTGTTGTATGAGCCCAGTGATGGAGAGAAAGCAATCACCTGTAAATATGCCCTGGCTGTAACAGCATCTAGACTCCCCCAGAATAAATTCTATTGACTGTAAGGATTCTATGGTGGATTTCTTCAGGTTCACCCTGAAGCCCAGTCTCTTGAACAGATGTAGAAGTATGCTGGTTGCTCCTTGTGTTTCCTGATAATATCGCCCCGTCAGGAACCAATCATCTAAGTAGAAGTAAACTGTTACCCACTGCTGATGACAGTGAACTGCTACCACCGACAGTACCTTGGTAGACACTCTTGCTGCCATTGAGAACCCAAAAGGGAAGAACTCTACTGCTAGTGCTATTGACCAGTCACAAATCTCAGGAATATCCTGAGTGTTGGATGAGCATCTACCTGAAAGTAGACGTCTTTGAGATCGAGGGCTGTGAACCAATTCTCTGGATCTAGAGACAGAGCAATGGATGACATGGTCCCCATTCTGAATTGTAGGTGGCAAGTGAAAGTGTCCCTGAGGTTCCTGCAATAGGTCTTCCAACCCCGTCTTCTTGGGGACAAAGAAGTACCTTGAGTAAAATTCTTTTCCCCTTGCTGTTGGAAGGTACTAATTCTATTGCTCCCAGGGTGAGGAGTGATTACCTCCTGCTGAAGAATGTTCTCATGAGAGGGGTCCCCCAAATCAGTATGGGGGAAGGAGGTTGGAGAGGGAAGAGAATTGGATGAGACACCATCAGTCCGTCTTGATTTCTGTCCAGGAAGCTATGTAGTGTGAAAGTCAGCCTCCAAAAAGGGAGTTGAAAGACAAGAAGGGACAGTTGGTGAGCAGCTCTTGACAGTCCTATCAAAATGCCGTTTTCAAGTGTGGTAAGTGAAAGATAGTTGACCTTGGGCACCTTTTCTATGTGTCCTCTGATGCTTGCACGGTGGCTCGTACTGCCACTGGTGATAAAAGGCAAACAGGTCTGGTCATCTGCATTGTGGCTTACTAGCTTTCCTCTTGACAATAGATGCGTATATAGCCAGTAGTCAAAGAGTGACTCAGGAGTCTTTCAATGAGTGGAGAAACTCCTCCATCTTAGTGCTGAATAGAGCATCGCACTCAAACTGAGGGTATTCCACCATCGTTTGAACCTTATTATAGGACTCCTGAGCAGGCGAGCCAACACCTCATTACCATAGCAATGGTCACAGATCTCACTCCTATATCTACTGCTCCTAGGCCAGTCTGAAGTGCCATGCTTGTTACCAACTGTCCTTTGTCAATCAGGGCCTGGTCTGTGACATCCTCAGGCACTTTATCAGCTAAGCTGGCAGTTCCCACCCTGGAGGAGGGTTCCAAAACTGGAAACCAAACCCTCAAATCTATCACCTAACTAACCAAACCACACACTTACCTAACCAAGAGATTTTAAAAAACATTATAAAACTATTTACAGGAAATTTTACCCTATGTCAGATTGGCAGAGACCCTGGGGGGTTTCGCCTACCTCTGCAGCACAAGGCACAGGGCACTTGTAAGTTTAAACTAGAGTCAATGGTGGAGTCTCTGAACTTGAGGTCTTTAAAGGCTCTGCAACTGAAGTCTGAGGATGTCAGTAACTCAGCCAGAGGCTATGGGTCTATTACAAGAGGGGGTGGATGAGGTTCTGTGGCCTGCAACATGCAGGAGGTCAGACTAGAGGATCACAATAGTTCCTTTTGGCTTTAAAGACTAGGAGTCTGAGATAATTCCCAGTGGTTATTGCCAGCTCCAAGGGGACAGTGTTAAGGCGTTGTGGGCATATACTTTAACTCTATATTTCCTGGGTTTCAGACGTTTCAGTTTTGTTCAACTTGGTGTTCTGGAAAGGCATAAGATACCACAGGGCAACTTCAAATCTGAGTTAACAAAGTTTTGTCAGTGGATAACAACTGTTTTGTTCTGGCCTGCAAATTCTGACTTTACAAAACAGACGCCAACAGTCCAAAGGCCCCTTTCCTTTATTATATGGTGGGGCTGGCTTTTGTTTCTAGTTAATGGTTTTAGTTAAGCTGTCCTTGTGAATTCTCTCCACTCTGAAAGGAGATGTGGTTACAAACCTCTTTACAGAATTTCCCAGCAGAGCTGTTTCCATTAGGTCTTGTAGGAATGGCTAACTCAATAGCCCTCCCTTTTTTCATTTCTCTCAGACTATGAGTTGCCACTGGCCTAGTTGAGTGTTTCCTGATCCCATGTGGAGTTTTGCCTGACCTGATTGCTGCTACTATCCATCTAAACACTGTTGCCTTTAGAGGCTCTGTTATCTTCTTTACAAATGGCATATATAAAAAACATAACCCATCTGACTTTCTGAAGGCTCGGTTCTGTACAAGTAGTAATCCAAGACACTCCTGACATCCAGCCTGATTGTCCTGACTTAGACCTTCTGTCTGCCAAAGGAAAAGTTGGTAATGTCTTGGTGGTTAAATGCCCCCTGTCAAATACCACATTACAGATCAATCCAGTGCTGATTCAATAGTGATCAATTTTGATCAGAATAAGTGTAACAACAATGATGGTCTGAACAACTGTGCACTGCTGGAACTTGTTTTTGTGGGGGTGAGTTTTACCGGCATGGTAAGGACATATCACAATACTGTAGTGTAGACAAGCCCTAGGTGTAGATGTACTCCAAATTACACTCTTCTCTGTTGAGGCACTACAGGATATCTGCCCAAGTTTCTCCAGAATAAACTGCTACAACACAGTGTGGTAGATTTGGATACACAAACATGGCTAACGCCTAGAAAGTGTTGTGAAAATCTGCTGCACATATACAACTGTGATGTAACCAGATGAAGGTGTCACAAATGGTTAAAATAACATCGTACTAGTTAGAGAGTAAATAAAGCCCTAGAGCAGTGGTTTTCAACCTTTTTTCATTTGCAGACCCTTAAAAATTTTCAAATGGAGGTGTGGACCCCTCTGGAAATCTTAGACATAGCCTGTGGGCCCCAAGGGGTCCGCGGCCCATAGGTTGAAAACCACTGCCCTAGAAAAAAGTCTGCAAATCTCTCTCAAGAGAGAAGGAATTCCGAGCAGAAAGCAGCACTTGACATCCTAAACAAATCAGCCCAAACTTGACAGCTTTATAACAGAACTATAAAATCAGCAAGCAAAGGGAATACAGTAGATATTAATCTTCACGCCTTAAGTTAATCCATATAACTGCTTGGAGATAGGAAGACAACACCACCCTCCACCTCTTTCAAATAAGCACATCAGTGCATAATTATGAGGATTATGCACCTTTCTGTGAAAGAACAGTTCAGACAGGACACTGGGCTACACAGAGCACTGGTCTGGTCCAATACAGCAATTCCTAGGTACTCCAAGATTTTTTTCCACACCATCACCACATCTACAAGAAGGCCTCTAACTACAAGAAGGATGTGAAAAAACTGGAACGAGTCCAGCGGAGGGCAACAAAAATGATTAGGGGGCTGGAGCACATGACTTATGAGGAGAGGCTGAGGGAACTGGCATTATTTAGTCTGCAGAAGAGAAGGGGGAGGGGGGGGTTGATAGCTGCTTTCAGCTACCTGAAAGGGGGTTCCAAGAAGATGGATCAGACTGTTCTCAGTGGTAGCAGATGACAGAACAAGGAGTAATGGTCTCAAGTTGCAGTGGGGGAGGTTTAAGTTGGATATTAGGAAAAACGTTTTCACTAGGAGGGTGGTGAAGCACTAGAATGGGTTATCTAGAGAGGTGGTGGAATCTCCAACCTTAGAGGTTTTTAAGGTCAGGCTTGACAAAAGTCCTGGCTGGGATGATTTAGTTGTGGATTGGTCCTGCTTTGAGCAGGGGGTTGGACTAGATGACCTCCTGAGGTCCCTTCCAACCCTGATATTCTATAATCTCCTGCCCCCGCATTCCACTTATTGCAATCACTCACACAATCCCTTTTTATCTCTCCTGTCCTTTTTGCTCCTTTCCTTGTCATTGCCACTGTCTTCTCCCAGAAGCATCCTCTGCAGCTCCTTCCGCTCCTGTTCTTCTCTCTCCCGAGACAGCTGTGAGCTGGTTTTCTTGTTCTGTAACATATTCTCAATATTCTTTCCCATCTCCTCGAAGTCACTGTCCTCAGCTGAGCTGCTGTCTGTGTCTGTTGATAAGATCTCAGTTGATTCTAAAACTCTGAAACAGGAGACAGCTTCAAAGTCAGTTATCTTACAAGCCACAAGTACCTCACCATCTACCCCCACCCTCCACACATAAATGAGAGGACAAAAGTGACAGCAGTAGGTATGAAACCAGCACTCCCAAAGAGTAGCCTGGAATGTACACATACCCCTCAAACTGTTAATCAGCTCTCCCGCTTCAGCCATCCTGAAGCTCCTGCTCCCAAAAGGATCCCAAACTCAATGCCCCTCCTCTCATTCAATTGTCCTTCTCTCCCTAATGATAGTCCAAGCATCTGCCTACCCTGCTGGCTCTCAGACCAACATTTTGGTTGAAGAACCAGGGGCTTGTCTACACTGAAAGTTACATCGGCATAACTACGTCTCTCAGGGCTGTAAAAAATCCACATCCCCGAGAGACGTAGTTAAGCCGACGTAACGCCTGGTGTAGTTAGAGCTAGGCTGATGGAAGAGTTCTTCCATAGCTACCGCCTCTCAGAGAAGTGGATTACCTACAGCAAAGGGAGAACCCCACCTATTGCTGCGGTATGTGTCTACACTGAAGTGCTGCTGCAGCTGTGCTGCTGTAGCATTTTAAGTGTAGATATAGCCTTGGAATGCCGATGTCAATGTTATGAGCTATAGTAACAGAGAAGGGTGTGGAGCCAGAAGCTGCTACCCAACAGAGACAGGGGTAAGAAGCTAGCAAACTGTGGCCCTAGAAACAGAGCTCTGTGGAATATCATAGCACATCTGTCAGGGTATGGTGCCCGACTTCCATTCCTAATCTTTCCCAAAAGGTCTGCAACCAAGAGAACACCAACACCATCCCGATATTTTCTATGAACATTCCCACAAAACCCTCATTCTCAGTGCTCTATTAATGTGGCTCAGCTGGACAAATCAACATGAATCCCCACTATGCTCTGACAGCTCACAGGCATTGAAAATCCGTAAGGCCCATAAGCAAAGTAGAAGACTCTAGGCTCCTGACTGTGGGACGGACAGGAGGCTGTAGATGCCTGATAAGAACTTACTTATTCTGCAAGTCGAAGATGCGTTGACACTCCTCTTTATATCTCTCCTGATGTTCTGCCACTGAGAACCGAGACCCACGTGCAAATTTACTCATAGGCCCCTCCCCTGAGCGAGCCTGCTCTGTGGACATTGTGCGCACCACATCAATCACTTCCCAACGGGAAAGCTTCTTAATCTAAGAAACAAGACACACACTAGAAAGGGCTTCAGGAGACAGATAGTCCAGGGAAGAGGATCCGTAGTCAGAAAGGCTAGAGTGAAAAATGAGCCCTCTCCATAAGCCACTCTGGATCCATCCAACAAAGTTTCCCATGCCCAGGGCTCCATACTGTGCAGCTCCTGTATCAAACTCACCTCTTCTTCAGGAACACCAAATTTACGTAGAAGCTGTTTGGCATTTTTGAGAGACAGACGCCGGAGATCAGCATCCGTCCCTGTCACGGTCTTCTTCACTGGCTGCGGCTCCTTGTCATCCTGTTCAGAGAAAGACATAGCCTCTGAATGTCACCACACACACTAACCTTTCCTGTATTCTCATTCCCTCTGTCTCACATCCTCTCAAACTGCCCCCACCCCACCTTACCCATCTTTATTCCACTTCTTCAGACTTATCCCTCTTGCCCCACACCAGCCTTGGGAACACATCTACCTTCTGCTGGGTTGGTTTATTTGGGATCTTCACATAAGAGAATCCTTCACCACAACCTGTAGGATCTGCCACACCTGTCACTTCCAGAAGACACTTCCCCTTCATAGCAGCAATGAAGGCTCGTGTGGTATTCCAAGGAGCTGTGCGCACCTGCCATAAAGGGGAGGAATAGGCCATCACACTTCTGTCACTCTCACCACAGAGAGATTTCCACACATTCTGGTTTTGGCCCCACCAAAATTTCAAGCAAATTAAACAGTTTTTACTTATGTTCTCAAGTTTAATTTACTGACAGGCCACAGTTTTTAATGGACATAAATTGAGTGAACCATAAACACACACATGATCTGTCCTCATCCAGAGGAAACATTCATTCCCTGATGTTCTGAGCCCTCCTGACCTGTGCTGTCACCTTAGCTCTTTCCTCTCCCAGGCACCTCTGCTCATGCTAGCACCAGCTGATGCCTCATGGACCCCTGCAGTACCATCAGATTGCATTACTATATTTTTATTAGATCTAAGCTGATATTCTGTTAAATTGAACCGCTTAGGGTCTGCAGTAATCTCCTTCGAGAATGGGACACGGATCACCACAGTCCACTCACTACTTAGTCTCCCTCTTTATCTTGGATATTTCTAAGACTTCAATCATCTTGGTAACTAAGCACTGAATAACAATTAAAGGGAGAATTGACCAAGTCCACAGAGTGGTCTATTCTCCATTTCGCCATGCTCCACATTCTCCTCCACCTCTTTTCATGGTGCTTTTCTTCTTGTCTTTCCAACTCTCAACTCATATCCCCACCATGCACTGAGGAGATGCATCCCTGTAGAGTGAGCACAGTTGCTTTGGTGGGAGCTGGGTGGATAGGGGGTCTCAGATAATACAGTTCTAGCTATTACAACTAGTCAGTGGCGTTCAGAGCACTGTTGTAATGTGTTCAGGCGATTCTTTGCTGTTATATTAGCTGTAGTTTTGGCATAGATTTTACCTTCAGCCCCAGGACACTTAGCACATAATAGGCTAGTGGGGGGTAGGCTTACATCCCAGTTTGCCACAACTAAGTATTTGTACAGACAAGCCCTTACATTGAGTCCATTTTGCAGCAAGGGGTGGATTCCTCACGGGGGGGGGGGGGGGGTGTGGAAATCACGATTATACAATCCACAACCAAAAGAAAATGTATTCTCCATTTAAAAAAATATTTTATTTATTTGCTACCAGACTAGAATACAGACCATCATATGTCTAACCCTCTCCCTGCTCTGCCTTGACAGTACCTCATCATCAATCTTCATCTGGAAGTCCTCTTCATTCTCTTCCTCTGGGGCAAAGAATGATTTTTCCCCATAACCTGCATCCTGCAGAGAAACAGAAGGAAAAAAAAAATCTAACTCCCAAATTATAAAAAGGACTCATGAGAAAAGGAAAAAACAGAGTACTATGAGACTGACAGTCTCCAGCAGAGAACAGACCAAGTGTAGTATACAGAACACACTGTGAGGAGACGAAGTGGGTATTCACCCACAAAAGCTTATGCTCCAATACGTCTGTTAGTCTATAAGGTGCCACAGGACTCTTTGTCGCTTCTACAGATCCAGACTAACACAGCTACCCCTCTGATACTGTGAGGATAGACCACCAGGAGATTAACAAGCTGAAACGTGTATCAGCATTTCAACTAGGGTTACCATATTTCAGGTTCCCTAAAAAAGAGGACACTGCTGAGGGGGCAGCAGGTGGGGAGTCAGAGGGGGGGAGCTGGAGAAGGGGAGGGGTATTTGAGGGGGTGCCGGAGGGGTGTTTTGGAGGGATACTGGAGGTATGCGTGTGTGTACTGGGAGAGATACCAGGGGTGTGTACTGGGAAAGGGTATATGCAGCCTCACTCTTGAGATGGGGGGCAGTCACTCCCTGTCACAGTGGCAAGATGGCTGGTACAGCCCGGGATGCAGCGCCAGCCCTGAGTCAGCACCTCCCTTCAGGCCTCTCCCTCTCCCCAGGCCTGGGAGCTGGGGCTTGGATGGGCAGGATTCAGCAGCTGTGGCTGCAGAGAAGGGATCAATCTGGGCGCAGACACAGCTCTTCCTGAGCTGCAACGTCTGCTCACAAAAATCCTAGACATTGCTTCTTATCTGAAAAATCCGCCCAGACAGAAGCACAGGATCAAAAAAAGAGGTCATGTCCGGGAAAATCCGAACGTATGGCAACCCTAATTTGGACAAACTCTGAAATCTTGACTTCAAAAGATAAACTGTTTTCAAAGCAAGTCCAATGGCACCACATGCCCACTACAGTTACAGCCCCACATGCAGGCTAGCCCACTGGCGAGGCCTCCCACTCACTAACTCATTCTCCACACCCCTTCTCAGCCTCTGGGGTAGATACTTCCTCACCAAGTACAGTAAGGGGGCAGGGTGAGGAAACCCATACAAGAGGGTGGGAATCTAATGGTTCCCTTTTGTCATGTATCCAGTTCCCGTCCTGGACATCTGGAAGTGCAGAAGAGGGTTTAGTTGTTTGCCCCAGAATCAAGAGGCTAATCTACCAAAACTGAGGCAAAATTAGTCCCCCATTAGGGAAGGTTGCACCTTGCTTCATCCTCCACAAAGAGTTACCTGTAATTTATCAGTATATATCAGTTAGCCTGCAAGAGACATTACCTTTAGCCGCTGTTCAGCTGCAATCATGCTATAATAGGCGCAGCACTGCTCTGGGGACACCATTGCTCTTATTTCCTCTTCTGTTGGTAATCTGAAGTCTGACTTTAATACCCACCAATTTGAGTCCATCCCTGAAAAATGCAGAGATGAGGAGGTTACTTAATGGTAACAATAGGGACCATCCCTCAGAGAAGAAGGAGGAGAGGTTACTTACCTGTAACTCGAGGTTTTTTGAGATGTGAGGTCCCTATCTGTATTCACCTATCTGCCCTCCTTCCCCTCTGCTTTGGATCTCTTGTATTCACGGTGGAGAAGGAACTGGAGATGTGGTCAGTCCGCCCTACCCTTTATCATCTCGACGAAACCACAAGGTGACCAAAGGAGCACGTGTGGACCAATGGACACTACTACTTTCAAAATCTCCAGGTCTGGACACATGGTGCACTTGCATAAACACTCATGGAATACAGATAGGGACCACACTTCTCGAAGAACCTCCAGCTACAGACAAGTAACAACGACAACAACTTCTCCTTTTCTTCTCCTTCAAGCAATGGTCCCTATTGTATTCCAGTGAGTGTGATTAACAAGCAGTACCTAAGTCGGAGGAGGGTGCAAGGATGAGGATGGAATGGTTGAGCAGAGGACAGCAGGTCCAAATGAGGCATCCATCGCAGAGTCCTGTACCAAGGCGTGATGCGTAGCAAAGGTATGTACTGAACGTCACGTGGCTGCTCTGCATATGTCCTAAAGTGGACCAATATGGAGCGTGGCCGTGGTTGATGCCGGGGCTCCTGTGGAATAGGCGCTCACCCTAAGGGGCGGAGGCAGTCCAGATAACTGATAGCACAGTGTAACGTACCCCAAAATCCACTTGGAGAGTCTCTGTGTGGAGATCGCTTGTCCCTTGACTCTTTCAACTATTGTAATAAACAAATCTAGGGGATTTCTTGATCAGTCTCACCCTCTGCAGATAGAAGGCCAAGGCACAGCAGACCTGGAGTGAAGTAGACATTCCTCTTCTGAAGCATGAGGCTTCGGGAAAAAAGCAGGTAAGTGGATGGATTGGCTGAGATAAAACTGGATATGATCTTCGGCAGACACTTGGTATGTAGGCACAGGGGGACTTTATCCTTATGGGAAATGGTGAAAGGAGGGTCCACCATCATGGCCCCAAGTTCACCTACCCTTCTCGCCAAAACAATAGCCACAAGGAAGGTGACTTTCATGGAAAGGAGGGGCACAGAACACTAAGCCAGCGGTTCAAAGGAGTGTTTCATTAGCATTGACAGAACTAGGTTGAAATCTCACTGGGGAGTGATAGGTTGTACGGGTGGGAAGGTTCTGATGAGGCCTTTCCAAAACCTAGAAGTCAACAGGTGTGTGAATACAGAGTGTCCTTCAATGGGGGGTGGGAGGGGGGTGGAAAGCGCTAACTGCTGCCAGGTGGACCTTGAAAGAGTTGAGGGCAAGACCCAATGCTTTCAAGGACAGGAGGTAATCTAAAAGAAGGGGAATCTCCACCTCTTCTGGGGTAAGTGCTTCCTGTTGGGCCCAGGAGGCAAAGCGTTTCCACTTGGCCTGGTAGGAGCACCTGGTGGACTCTTTCCTGCTGCTTGAGAGGGTGTTTTGCATTTCCGATGAAGACACTTGTTCTAGAAAAGATACCCATCCAAATAGCACACTCTGAGGTGAAACGTCTGTGGATCGGGATGTCTGATCCTGCTGTTGTGTTGCGTTAGCAGCTCAGAAAAGGCGGGGGTGAGAAGTGGGGGATGGGCTGACATGTGGAGAAGGTTGGGGAACGAGAACTGTCTGGGTCAGAACGGGGCGATCAGGAGGACTGTTGCTCTCTCCCGCCTGATCTTGTGGAGTACTCATGGAAGGAATGGCAGAGCAGGAAAGGTGTAGTTTATCTGGTCCAACCAGCAGAATACGAGACCATCGGCCTGAGAGTGGGGACTGATAGCCCCTCTGGAGTAGTATGTGCTGCATTTGTTGTTGGCAGGGGAGGCAAAGAGGTCCCTGATCAGAGTTCCCCATTGAATGAATATGTCGCTCACTATGGTATTGTGAAGTTCCCACGCGTGATCGGTGACAAATCTTCGGCTGAGTGAGTCAGCAATCATGTTCCAAGTCCCCAGAGAGTAGGCTGCAGACAACAGATCTGTGGGCAATATACCAATTCCATAGATTGACTGCCTCCACACACAGAGCGGGCGACTTCGGAGGCCCCTGTTGATTGATGTAATAAACAGTGTTGGTGTTGTCCGACATGGTAAGAACATGATGGGAGCAGATGGATGGGAGAAATACTTGGCATGCCCTCCATACAATCCAGAGTTCCAGAATTTGATGTGCATCCTAGATTCCCAAGAGGTCCATGCTCCCTGTGTCACGTGGCGTCCCATGTGCGCTTCCCCACCCTACAAGGGATGCGTCAATGATGATCGTCCTGTCTGGGAAGGAAGGGAGAAAGGGGACCCCCATGCAGATCTGTCGCAGGTCCATCCATCACTGGAGGGAGGAGAGTATCTTGGGAGGAACTGTTACCGTAAGGTCCATGGCATGGGCGAGTGGGCGAGTAAACTCCCTGGTGCCACATCTGGAAGGTGGAGACGAGTGAAGGCGGTAACGTATGTGCATGAGGCCATGTGGTCCAGGAGGGATAGGCAAGTCCTGGCTGGGACAGAAGGACTGTTGACTACAGTTCTTGCAGAGTCTGGAATCTTTCTATGCTGATGCTAACTCCGAGGGAAGAAAGGAGCCTGAGAAAAATGGAGGCTGAGATCTAGGCTTGGTCTCTGGATCGTGCTGCTAGGAGCCAGTCGTCGAGTTATGGGAATTCATAACACATGAGGTAGGCCGCCATGACTGGAGAAAACTTTGGTGAAGATCCCAGAGCAGTGCTGAGTCCAAATGGCATGACCCTGTATTGAAAATGCTGAGGGCCTACTGTGATCCTCAGGAACCATCTGTGAGCCAGATGTCTGTCTATATGAAAATAAACTGCCCTGCATACCTAGAGTCATAAACCACATGCCTTTTTCCAATGACGGGATGATGGCTGCTAAGGTGACTATAAAAAAAACGGTTACCTACCTTTCATAACAGTTGTTCTTCGAGATGTGTTGCTCACTTCCATACCATTCTAGGTGTGCGTGCGCCCACATGCACAGTTGTCGGAGACTTTCGCCTTAGCAGTATCCGTAGGGTTGGTTGTGGCGTCTTCTTGAGTGCCACGCTCATGCGTCGGTATATCAGGCACCGCCGACCCTACACCCTCTCAGTTCCTTCTTGATGGAAACTCCGACAGAGGGATAGGAGGGCAGGTAATGGAATGGACACGAGCAACACATCTCAAAGAACAACAGTTATGAAATGTAGGTAACCGTTTTTTCTTCTTCGAGTGCTTGCTCATGTCATTCCATTCTAGGTGACTCATAAGCAGTATCTACAGAGGTGGGCTTGGAGTTCATAGCCTCACGGCTTACAGTAGTGCCCAACCAAAGCCAACATCGTCCCAGGCCTGCTGGGTCAGTGTGTAGTGGGATGTAAATGTATGGACGGACAAGCAGGTGGCCGCTCTGCAGATGTCCTGGATAGGCACCTGGGCCACAAAAGCTGCTGAAGAGGCCTGTGACAATCACCAGGGGCAGCACCTTCGCTTGATCATAGCAGAAGCGAATGCAGGCGCTGCTCCAAGAAGAAATGTTTTGAGAAGATACAGGGTGACCTTTCATCTTGTCAGCCACAGCGACAAACAATTGCGTTGACTTACGGAAGAGCTTGGTCCTGTTGATGTAGAAGGCCAGAGCCTCCTAACGTCCAAGGCATGCAGTCTACGCTCCTCCTCTGACTTATGTGGCTTTGTAAAGAAGACCAGTAAGTAACTGTCCTGGCTTGAACAAAACAGAGACCACCCTGGGCAGGAAAGCCAAGTGCAGTCTCAGCTGGACCTTGTCCTTGTAGGAGACCATATAAGGCGGTTCCGAGATAAGCACCCAAATCTCAGAGACTCAATGGGCCGAAGTCACCGTGACCAAGAACGCAACCTTCCAGGACAGGAGAAGGAGAGAACAGAAAGCCAAAGGCTCAATAGGAGGAGCCATGACAGCACCAGGTTCAAGTCCCATGGGGTAAAGGGGTCTTTGACATGTGGGTAGAGGCGCTTAAGGACCTTGAGAAATCTGGCCGTCATGTCCTGGGCGAAAACTGATCTGCCCTTGAGCGACAGATGAAAGGCTGAGATGGCCACCAAGTGGACCTTGATCGATGAAAAAGACAAGCCCTGGAGCTTGAGATGCAGAATGTAGTCTAAAATCAGCTACAATGAGGCTCGCTCGGGCCGGATATCTTTATCCGAGGTCCAACAGGTGAACCACTTCCACTTGGCCAGGTAGATTACTCTGGTAGAGGGCTTTCTACTTCCCAACAGGATCTGATGGACATCGGCCGAGCACTGCTGCTCCTGCTCATTCAACCATGCAGCAGCCAAGCTGTCAGGTACAGCGCCACCAGATTTGGATGCAGAAGACTGCCGTGGTTTTGGGACAGCAAGTCCAGCCTGAGCAGCAGCTGGAACAGTCTCTCCAACGAAAAGTCCAGCAGTGTGCTGTACCAGTGCTGGCATGGCCAAGCCGGAACTATGAGGATCACCTTCACCCTGTCCTGCTTGATCTTCATGGAGGACCTTTGGGAGCAATAGCAGCAGAGGAAAGGCGTACATCAGAGTCCCGACCATGGGAATAGAAAAGCATTCGACAGGGATCCCGTGTCCATGCCCCTTATTGAGCAAAAGATGTGGCATTTTCTGTTCTGCCTGGATGCGAACAGGTCCACCTGGGGAGTTCCTCACTTGCGGAAGATGGAGCTGGCCACCTCCGGATGGAGGGACCGCTCATGGCGAGATGAGAAGGTCCTGCTGAGGCGATCTGCCACAGCGTTCTTGGCCCCAGGAAGGTGAGTGGTCCCAGAGCCTGAGGGCTACATCCTCTCAGCTACATTCCAGATCTCAATGATTCTAGTGTAACATCCAATAATGGGAACAAATTAAACAAATCCCCGATATTAAAAACAAATTAGGGTTAGAGACAGATTTTCTGCTTCAATTATGTTTATCATAGTCAATGCCTTGCAGCTAAGAGACTGCTGTGCCACCTCTTCCCCTGCCTCTTAACACTCAAGTTTCAAAAGTGTTTAATTCACCAATTATGTCCCAATCAAGGTGGATAAAAATCAATGATTTAAACCCCCCAAAAAAAATTTTAAATTAAAAAATCCCATTTTTTAAATCGGATTTTTTTTATAAAATGCTTTTTGAGGAAAAAAACCTATCTAAAGATAGTTTTAATTAAGATACATTATAGCTCAAAGATATCTCATCCTGGAATAGGGATTATAAATTCTAATTCTATAGTATGAGACAATATATTCATGTAATGTTTAAGAAAAGTTTTGTAAATGAGTTCCAATAGTTTATGGATTAGGAACCCAATCTTATGAAAGAAACATGTCTGAAAATGCAGGATCTTCAGGTTGGTAAACTTTTATTTCATACTTCTTTCTTAAGGACTGCCTGTCTTCCTTCTGGACTATTCTTGACTTCTCGTGTTTGAGCAAAAAATATAATTGTTACTCTATGGTACTATCTTTTAGATGCAGTTGATATAAAAAAAATAAATAGCTGAAATAGGCAGATCTTCCTTTCACAATTTCACCTTTAAAGTAATACTAAGCGTCAGTGAATGCAATGAGGAATACTAAATGAGCAGTATGGTGGTAATAATTAAATAACTGCATTGACTTATTTTGTTTAGGAGAATCCATCCTCAACATACAGGATTCTGGAGACTATTCACCTTCAAGATCACCAGAATTTTCTATAGTTTCAGAGTTATCTGCCAATTAGTGTTTCAGTCACATCATGTATGTCACATAGCAACAGTATGTGCTTTTTCCTGTAGGAAAAAGAAAAAAACATCTCCATCATCCAGAAACAACAATAGATAAATCTGTGATAAGAACCAGCAGATTACAAAAAGAGGTAATTGATGAAAAAATTGCCCAGTTTGTTTATGCAACAAACTCTCCTTTCCGTATGATTGAGAACCCACACTTCATTAACATGGTTCAGTCATTAAGACCAGGATACTGTCCACCCAACAGAGCAGATGTTGCAGGCAAATTGCTGGATAAAGTGTATGAAAGAGAAATTGAGCAGTGTGCAAAAGGTCTAGAGGGTGAAATTGTTAACCTGAGTCTTGATGGGTGGAGCAATGTCCACAATGATCCTGTTGTATGTGTGACAACAGAAGAAGGGAATGTCTTCCTTACAGAAACAATTGATACATCAGGAAATGCACACACAGCAGAATACTTACAAGAAGTAGCAGTAAAAGCTATAACAAAACTGTGGGGAAAAATTCAAATGTCTAGTACGCAGCTTAGTCACAGACAATGCTACAAATGTATCCAAAATGAGAAGAAATTATTTAGAAGAGAGTCCCAAGCTAATAACATACGGTTGAAGTGCTCATTTGATGCACCTCCTAGCCAAAAACTTCAGTGTTCCAGAAATAAAGGCCAATGTTGTTGAAATTGCAAAATACTTCCGTAACAACCACTTTGCAGCAGCTGCTCTGAAAAAAGTGGGAGGAACCAAGCTAACTCTCCTACAAGAGGTGCGATGGAACTCAGCAGTGGACTGTTTTGAGCACTATATCAAGAACTGGCCTAAACTGATGACAGTTTGTGAACAAAATTGTGAAAAAAGAGATGGCACTGTCACAGCCAAAGTTCTCAACACTGGGCTTAAGAGAAAGGTTGAATACATGTTGAGTACTATGACAGACCCAGACAAGTGGGGTACAGAAGTCTCATAGAAGGCAAATATACTGGCCATTGGATGAATAGTTTTCTATTCCCTGAGTGACCAGAGCAGGGGCTGCACTAGAACAAGCAGGAACTTTCTGGAACCAATTTAAGGCAGGCAGGCTAATTAGGACACCTGGAGCCAATTAAGAAGAACCTGCTAGAATCAATTAAGACAGGCAGGCTAATCAGAGCACCTGGGTTTAAAAAGGAGCTCCCTTCAGTTTGTGGTGTTGCGTGCGAGGAGCTGGGAGCAAGAGGCACTAGGAGCTGAGAGTGAGAGGGCATACTGCTAGAAGATCCTGTGGTAAGGATAAAGAAGGTGTTGGGAGGAGTCCATGGGGAAGTAGCCCAGGGAGTTGTAGCTGTCGTGCAGTTGTTCCTGAAGGCACTCTAAACAGCTGCAGTCCACAGGGCCCTGGGCTGGAATCCGGAGTAGAGGGCGGGCCTGGGTTCCCCCCAAAACTCCCATCTCCTGATCAGACACAGGAGGAGTTGACCTGGACTGTGGGTTCTACCAGAAGGAAAGATCTCTGAGGCAAACAAAATCCGCCTATAAGCGCAGGACCCACCAAGGTAGAGGAGGAACTTTGTCACAGTACCCTGAAGCCTATTTCTGTAGCCTTGAACAAAATGCAGGGAAATAGCTGTTTTATTGCTGACGCTGTTGAAATTTGGAAGGAACTGAGTGAGATCTTAAAAAGAGAAATATGCAATGACAGTTAAATTACAAGCATTAAAAAAACGAATGGGGCAAGCACTATCTCCAGCTCATTTCTTGCAAATATTCTCAATACTCGGTACCAGGGTCAAACCTTAACTGTTGAAGAGGAGGAGCTGGCAATGACATGGACAGCCAGCAATCATCCCTCCATAATGCCAACTATAATAAACTTCAGAGCTAAGGGTGAATATATGTTTGCTGATGATGTTTTAAAGGAAGTCACACACCAGTGAACTTGTGGAAGTCACTTAAACCCTTGGATTAAGAGACTGTTATAAAAAAAAAATATATATATATATATAGAGAGAGAGAGAGAGATGCCTATCTCATAGAACTGGAAGGACCTTGAAAGGTCATCGAGTCCAGTCCCCTGCCTTCACTAGCAGGACCAAGTACTGTCCCCTGACAGATTTTTACCCCAGATACCTAAATGGCCCCCTCAAGGATTGAACTCACAACCCTGGGTTTAGCAGGCCAATGCTCAAACCACTGAGCTATCTCTTCCCTTATGTTGAAGTGATAATCTCACTTTTAACAGCAGTAGCTTCTTCTGCCAGTGTAGAAAGAATATTTTCTTCCTTTGGACTAATTCATTCCAAATTGAGAAATCATTTGGGACCTGAAAAAGCAGGAAAGCTTGTTTTTCTTTTCCAGATTATGAACAAACAGGAAAATGAAGGTGAAGATGACAGAGTTACCTGCAGAAGCCAATATTTTAAGTTTCTTGTGTTGACCTGGCTGACATGGTTGATTAAATTTTTGTTTTGTTTTTTTAAATATTTCATTTAACTATTTTAGTTAAAAACAATTTTAATAAAAACAAACCTGATTTTAAAATACTTGAACGTTTAACTAAATTCAAAAGTGCTTGTTTTGTTAAAATATTATATGTTTGCTGTTGAAAAATACATAATGTTGTTGTTTTAGTTAAATAAAACAATTTAAATGTCTGTCTGGGGATGTTCTTCTCCTAATACAGCATGGCAAGAAAATCCTCCAAATATTAATGATTAACCTGTTGAATTGGAGATAGTTCACCTCCCAATGACTTCATAAATATCTGCTTCTATTACCTTTGGTAAATGAAATAACCAAACAATCATTCATTTTCTGACACAGCTGTAAAACTAATCTGAAAAGTTTTCAAAATAAAACACTTAAAAAATGTATAGTGTGTACTTTCTAAAAATGAAACCTACATCTATCTCTGAGTTGTGAAGAATATGTATTAAGGTTATAACAACCAACAAGAATGCACTTTTATGTAGAAATCCATGATTAAATCGAGTCTTCTTGACTAGTGATTTAAATCATAATTTAAATCATGATTTATATCAATTTGATTTAAATCAAATCCACCCTGGTCCCAATGGCATTTATCCCTCTTCTCATTCCCCAACATCCCTATAAATCCACTTTTTTTATAGCCATCCAATATAGAGCTCTACACTACTTCCTTCTTGCCTCTTTGTGTTTCTGTCATTCTGTGTATGGTATTTGCTTGAATCAGACTATCAAACTCTTAGGGCAGGGGCAAGAATTCAGTTTGTCTTTGTCTGTAAAACACAATGTGCACCTCCACACTCACTAAGAATTTCTCTCAGTGCCAGCAGGAAAATGAGGGGGTTGTGTGCAAGTTAGTATAGAAAGTTCAGTGCCAACCTGATAAATCCCTACTCCAAAGGGTTTACAACAGCAGCGGCCACCTTTGGCCCCTGAGATCAACTGTCTTAAGAAGACAAATTTGTATTTGTGAATTGAGAAGGTGTTTGCTGAACCAGGCCTTTAGGATTTTTAAACCAATGCATCCAAATAAGACTCATCAGTACAGGGCGGAGGTAAGAAGTGCCACCTCCTCAACTGCAGAGTACACATGGTTTGCATCAGAGCAGTTGTCCCTTCCCAGCTGCTCAGCAGCTCCCCTGTAGGCAGGCCTCTTGCTGCATTGCAGTGGCAGGAGAAGAGTAAAGCTGCTCCATTGCCTCTTTTCCTGCCAAGCTGTGGAAGGCAAAGGCACTAGTTTGGAGCTGAACTGGCTCTGCTGAGCCTGGAGAAATAGCTGAAGCACTACTGTGGCCCCTTGACTTTTTTTAAATAATATGTTGAGGTCTCAGGCTAAAGAGGCTGGACATCACTTGTTCACATTCAAACAAGCTAGAATACATAAACAAGAGGTGGACGTGGCCTTTTGGGAAGAGGTTGGCATTCAGCTGTTTCTTGAAGGTGGTAAGAGGACGACAGACTAAAAAGGTAACCTTTTTAAGTGATTAATGAGCTACCTGGAAGGCTCTGGATTACCTGTGCGTTTAAAGTCAGCACATAGCTTTAGCCGCTTTCGAATGCTGCTCTCGGAGTGTGAAGGAAATGCCTTCTTGATATCCTCCATGCGAATTCTCCGGGGCCGGTCTCTGCTCTTCCAGAACAAGCGATAAATGAAGACCTAGAAAGCAAGCCAAGAAAATTGCTGTATGCGAAGTACATAAATTATTCCAGGAGTGGGTGGGTGAGATTCTGTGGCCTGCATTGGGGTTGGTCCTGCTTTGAGCAGGGGGTTGGACTAGATGACCTCCTGAGGTCCCTTCCAACCCTGAGATTCTATGATTCTATGATTGTGCAGGAGGTCAGACTAGATGATCATAATGGTCCCTTCTGACCTTAAAGTCTATGAGTCTATGAGTCTAAATTGTACGTAGCCATGCCTGACTCCAGGTGTTACACCGGTATCAGTGTAGATTTCTCCAAGTTTACGCAAAGGCCAAGGCTCGAGAAAACGTCCACAGTTATCAGGGGGAGGGATAGCTCAGTGGTTTGAGCATTGGCCTGCTAAACCCAGGGTTGTGAGTTCAATCCTTGAGGGGACCATATAGGGATCTGGGGCAAAAATTTGTCAGGGGACAGTACTTGGTCCTGCTAGTGAAGGCAGGGGACTGGACTCGATAACCTTTCAAGGTCCTTCCAGTTCTATGAGATAGGTATATCTCCATATATTTTTAATTTTTAAAAAAAAAATCTATTCAGACAGCACAAAGGGGATCTTTCAGATGGGGCTTTGAGGAGACAGTCATCCAAGTATGGAAAGATGACAGCACTCTCTTTGCGTAGGTACGCAGCCACTACCTCAAGGGCTCTGGAGAACCCGTGAGGGGTTGTCGACAGTCTGAAGGGTAGTATCATAGAATATCAGGGTTGGAAGGGACCTCAGGAGGTCATCTAGTCCAACCCCCTGCTCAAAGCAGAGCCAATCCCCAACTAAGTCATCCCAGCCAGGGCTTTGTCAAGCCTGACCTTAAAAATCTTTAAGGAAGGAGATTCCACCACCTCCCTAGGTAACCCATTCCAGTGCTTCACCACCCTCCTAGTGAAAAAGTCTTTCCTAATATCCAACCTAAACCTCCCCCTCTGCAACTTGAGACCATTACTCATTGTTCTGTCATCCGTTACCACTGAGAACAGTCCAGATCCATTCTCTTTGGAAGCCCCTTTCAGATAGTTGAAAGCAGCTATCAAATCCCCCCTCGTTCTTCTCTTCTGCAGACTAAACAATCCCAGTTCCCTCAGCCTCTCCTCATGAGTCATGTGCTCCAGCCCCCTAATCATTTTTGTTGCCCTCCACTGGACTCTTTCCAATTTTTCCACATCCTTCTTCTAGTGTGGGGCCCAAAACTGAACACAATACTCCAGATAAGGCCTCACCAATGCCAAATATAGGGGAATGATCATGTCCCTTGATCTGCTGGCAATACTCCTACTTATACAACCCAAAATGCCGTAGTACCTTGTACTGATAGTGATCGCTCCCCAAGAAGAACCGGAGAAACCATCTGTGGGCAGGATGTATTGTGATATGAAAATACACGTCTTCGAGGTCAAGGGCCAAGAATCATTTCAGTGCTGAGCTAATGGTAGAGGGGGGGAACCCTCTTGAAGTGTTGCAGTTGAACTAACTTGTTTAGGTTTTGAAAGTCCAGGCTTGGTCTCCACCTGCTGGATTTCTTTTGAACCAGAAAATAATGGAAGTAAAAACCCTTCCCTCTGTGCTTGGATGGGACCGATTCTACAGCTCCCAATTGCAGAAGACTATTTATTTCTTCTCGTAGGATGGGTTCACGAGAATGGTTCCTTGAAGAAGTACAGGGAAAGAGTGTGGCAGGGAGGGACAGATATCAGGGAAGGATACTCCAGCTCTTTCCTGATCTCTAAAACCCACTTGTCCGAAGTAATCAGCCGCCATGATTGAAAGAAGGGGACTAGGCGGTCGCCAAACTGGTGGGATGTCAGAGATCGCTGCTGTGACTGGAACAGGGGGAGGTTTTTGAGGCCTCGATCACACCTTCAAAATTGTTGTTTGGTTGATGGTGCATGACAGATATCCCCTTGAGGAGTTATATGCCTGCGTTTAGTAGGGGGCTTCTGTTGACGGCCTTGAGTATCGTATTGCTGCTGGGGAGTGTATTGTGGTGGTTGGGATCATGGGGAACATTGGTATTTCCCCAGGCATCTCTTCAGCGCTGGTTTGTAAATGCCAAGAAAGCGGAGAGTTACTCAAGAATCCTTAAGGGGGTGTATGGATTCATCCGTACACTCAGCAAATAATTTGGAGCCCTCAAAGGGTAGGTTTTCAGTGGTGGTTTGTACCTCCTTAGGAAGGCCGGAGAGGTGGAGCCATGACGTCTCATGGCACCACAGTTGCAACAGAACGGGCAATGGTATCCACAAAGTCCAAAGAGGCTTGTAAGGCTTGTATGGGCCAAGAGGTATCCTTCAGATATGAGCGACTGGAGTTGTTCTTTATTTGTCATCAGGACGGTCTTGGCATAGTTCCTATATTTTAGAACAATTGAGGTAATTGTACTTAGCCATGAGAGCCTCATAACTGGATATTCAGAATTGGAGCATAGCAGACCAATAAGCCTTGTGTCCGAATAGATCTAATCGCTTCCAGTCTCTGTCATGATGTGTGGGTCAAGGTTGATATTGGTGTCCTCCTTCTTGCACGGCCTTGATGACTAAGGAATTTGGTGTGGGGTGAGAAAAAAGAAATTCTAAGTCTTTTGCAGGAACATAATAATTTTTTGTCTGCCCTCTTGCAGGTCAGTGGGATGGACTCTGGGGTCTGCCAGAGGACTTTGGCAGGATCGAGAAGGACCTCATTGACAGGGAGGGCTATTTTGGAGGAGGATGTGTGCAGGACATCAAGCAGCATATGTTGTTGATCTTACACCTCCTCCAAAGGAATCTGGAGTGGAGAGTCTGCAATCCTGCAAAATAACCCCTGGAAATGTTTGAAGTCGTCAGCTGCAGTAGGGGGTGGAGGCATGACAGCCTCATCAGGGGAAAAAGAGAAGAAGTGGAGTGGTTTCCCACACTGTGCTCTGTACATGGCCCAAGGATCCCAGTATGGCCAGTGTTGAGGGAGTGTCACGTGGGGTTGCATCCATGGCAGTCCATACCAGGGCCCTGATCCAGTTGTGGATTGTGGGTAGGGAGGATAAGTAGAGGAAGTCTTCTGAGCCTGTCTCAAGTATGAGGGTGAGATAGAGTACTCCTGCTCTTCCTTCTCCGCATTGCTGTGGAAGGATGGTACTGTCCTCGGAGGAGAAAGGGAAGAATGGTGTGGGTCCGGAGAGAAGGATGAAAGTGGAGAGAGGTCATGTCTGAGTAGTGGTGACTCAGGCACATCAGAGACAAGTAGGTCCTTGGGGTATCTAAACTCTTGGGGAGGAGGGAGGAGCAACATCAGCACTGGTGTGGGTATCGGTGCCGAAGGAGAGGTGCATTCTCCTGAGCAGCCAGCAAATGAAGTGGAGGACTTGCTCAGTGCTGTAATAGACATTGGTGTTGGTAGGACTGTCAGTGCCGTAATACCCAAAGTTGGTCTGGTCGGGACAGCTGGCAAGGTTCTTGAAGGTCTTGTGTCTCGGTCTGTAGAGCCAAGAGACAGTGCCGAGGGTTGCAGGTCTGCCCAATTAGGGTCTTTAGACCTTTGCTTAGCTAAGGAACTGGAGGTATTTGGATGGGCCCTGGAGCTATGTCCCCTCTCCGAGGATGTCAACGCAACTGATCTCACAGGGGATAGCGTTCTGGCAAGTGGCGTCTCAGAAGGTGATGAAGGAGCCAGTTTCTTCTCATCAGAATGGGAAACACAAGATTTTCTTCAGCAGGACGTGGCGAATGAGGATTGGTGGATGATTTAGAGGAGTATAAGAGCCACGTGGGAGATTTGTCCGGGCCAGGGTCTGATGCTGGATGCAGTAATTTCTCCATGAAAAGACATAGCAGCCAAATGTCTCAGTCTTTTCTAGCCCTGGCAGTGAGGTCACGGCAGTGAGCACACTTTTGAAGGATGTGTCCCTTTCTGAGGCAGAAACCGCACTGTGGGTGACTGACTGTTACCACAAGGCAATCAGGTAGGAAATGCATCTCTTAAACCGAGGAGATCTAGACATAACAGTGAGGGAAAATGCTTCCCAGCTGGGAAGGGCGAGAAGCAGGAAAATGAAAACCTAAGCTATGAACTGGGAAGGGTAAGGAGGCATAAAAGCAACATTTTTAAAAAAAAAATGTTAACAGGGAGAGGATGAAAAGGGAGGAAGTAACTATTAAACTACACTAAAAGGTAACAGGAAAGGTACAATTTAACAAGACAAAAGGAGAAGCAGGCTCTGCTGCAGATTTCGTCCTAGACCAAAGGCGGTAGACAAGGAACTGAGGGGCAGTCAGACCGCACTATATACGACCCGCTCACAGCACAAGACGGGGAGGTGTGCATGTGCGGTCCAATGGGCACGGTTGATGAAGATCTCCGATCCCAGGAGCAAGGGGTGCTGCTGCACCTAGAGTGGAGCACCCACAGGGACATCGCTCAAAGAAGAAATGGGCATGTTCAAGCCAGAGAAGAGAAGGCTGGGAGGAATATGTTAAGAGTTCAAATATGTAAAGTATTGTTACAAAGAGGACAGTGATCAATTGTTCTTCATATCCACTGAAGGTAGGACAAGAAGTAATTGGCTTAGGTTGCAGAAAGGGGATTTAGGTTTGAATTAGGAAAAACTTTCTAACTATAAGGATAGTATAGTACCAGAACAGGTTACCTAGACCAGTTGTGGAATCCCTATGTCATTGGAGGAATCTGAGTACAGGTTAGACAAACACCTGTCAGAGACAGACTAGATGACCTCTACAGTCCCTTCCAACTCTACATTTATATGATTCTATAAGATGTTTGCAAATGAAGATTTGTGGGGGTCACAAGCAATGATGAGCAATTGCAAAACAAAAACTGCAAAGGAGATAGTTTGTTTTCTTACTGGATGAAAAGGGATAACTTGTGCTATGGTTAGACTATTTCAAGTCATTGTCAGAAACATGACCACTTTCTGACTGGCCCACATGAGTTTTGCCAAATGACATCCAGGCCACACCACCAATCAAAATGGGCCTGTTTTGTTCCGCATTTTGCTCCCTGAAGAATAAAACATCCTGACAAAAGAGACAGAAAGGGAACACCAGCTAGCACCAAAAAGCACCCCATCTGGTAACATGTGAAGTCATGCCATAAGATAAGCATTCTATTAACTTTGTTTCTTTTAAGTCTCCTTAGGGCAGGGGTCTCACAGTCCCGGCCTGCGGGCCATCTGCTGCCCGAGAACCTCCCCACTGTGGCCCGCGGAGGAGAGACGCAGGCAGACATGCTGCTGGCAATGTCTGCTGTAGGCACTGCTCCCCACAACTCCCATTGGCTGGGGGAAAGGGATAGAGAAACCATAACTAATCGCCGGGCAGAGTCAGCCATGGAGGCAGCATCACTTTTTTCCACAATGAATATAAACAAGTCAAAATATCGAACACAACTATCTGATGCACACCTTGCTGCAATCCTTAAGGTTTCAACTGCTCAGTCACTGAGGCCAAACATCAACAAACTGACAGAACTGAAGCATTGCCAGGTGTCTGGCAAACACTAAAAACTCTCTGGTAGGCGAAGACTTGTATAAAGTTGTATGACAGTTTTATTATTTCTAAGAAATTTGAAATAAATACAGTACAGTATAAACATTTTCTTTTCTGAACACCATCTTCAGTGACATTAATGGCCCACTGGGAGGATTTGAGGACTGGCACTGGCCCTAAGGTAAATGGAGTTTGAGACCCATGCTTTAGGGAGATTTGCAAAATCGAGAAAGAACAAGAATACAAGTATTAAATGGCATTTTGAATTAAAATTACCCAAATACACTTATCTGTCTCAAGAAACCAGTCACTGAAACCATGAAACTAAGCTGGAAACACACCTTCATACCAATTCTAACAGGTAAGTGGCAAAAAGATTTGAATATGTGTATTTATTTTTTTACCCAAGCAACAACTGGATTACACATTAAGCTTAATGCTTCTCTAACAGTATGTACCTGAGCTGATGTCTTGTAAATGACAAACTTTACACTAACAAGTTCAACTTTAGTTGCCTAGAAATAATGTTAAATTAATAAGTATTTGAGAGTTTTGAGGCTGGAACAACTCACTGCAAATAGTACCAAGTAGAGTTAGTGTTAAGAAGAAACTACTCGTCCTACAGAAAAAGAGAGCTGAGAAAAAAACTGAATGTTTCAAAGAGATTAACCTAGAAAAGGCAGGCTTCTGTGGCCAAGAGAATTTGACAGTTTCTTAGGGTAGGTCTACACTTACCCGTCGCATCGGAGGCGTCGGATCGATGTTCTGGGTTTGATTTATCGCGTCTTGTCTAGACGCAATAAATCGAACCACGAAGTGCTCCCCCGTCGACGCTGGTAATCCAGCTCGACGAACGGAGTAGGCAGAGTCAACGGGGGAGCCTGCGCGCCGCGTGTGGACCCTGGGTAAGTACGTTTTCATTCGAACTAAGATAGTTCGACTTCAGCTACGTTATTCACGTAGCTGAAGTTGCGTATCTTAGTTCGAATTGGGGGGTTAGTGTAGACCAGCCCTTAGACAAAAAAAGAAAGAAACTTTGAATAGATTTGTAAGTAAACACTACTGCTAAAATTCCACAGACACTAGAATTAGTTTAAAAAATTATCTGCAAGTTTTATTTGGGGCTTAATGTGTGATAATTTTGTGCGTGTAACTGGGAAAACTTGGCTATGAGTGTCTCCTGAGTAAGATAATTTTGAATTAAATTGCCATTTTTAGTAATTAAGTGATTGTTTAAATTTAAAACATTTAACTTTACAGATGTTGGGTTGAACAGTTACCGACAGTCCCGTAATTTAACTGGAACACAAGCTTATTTGTCAAATCAATAAAGCTATGTATTTAAGAATTCACAGTTCTGTCTTGGTACCAAAATTCCTTGTCCAAAGTAGCACAGAACTAGAGTTAGTTCACCTACATAATAAGGTTATAATTAGATTTGGATTCATTGGCTTGATTTACTACTTTTTAGTAATCCCCTGTTAAATTCATTCCCATGTAAATTCATTCTTTTAAATTATGTGAACATTATCAAATAACCATACTGATTTTGCTTTATGTAACTTCTTATTTGCTTTCAAATTCTATTTTGGCTTTTAAAAAACTTGAAAGTTTATCATAAGTCTGTAGTCTGCACTTTATCTAAGATACAAAGAACCATGAGAAACTTGTATAGGTAATTGGTAAATTAAAATTACTTAACCAAAGTGTGTTTTATATCATATTGTTCTTACCTCTGAAACAAAGACAAGGCCCTAGCAGGGGCAACAGGCACCTCAGCTCAGGACAGACCTTACAGGCCTGGATCTAGAATCGTCCCCATTTTGTGCCTATCACATACCTGTAGAAAGTCTCTGATGTGGGTATTGGCCCGTTTGGAGTTGGGACCAGGAACTTCAAAGAGGGGGCACTCCTGTCCAACTACAAAGATATCGACCAGCTCCCGAATGTAACAGCCTTGTCGTGTCCGGATAATTAGGAAATCCGTTTCTGGCATCTTGTGCAGATAAATAGGAGCCCGGAAGAGATTATTTTCAAATGCCTGACAAGAGAAACAAACCAAAATTTGAAAGATAGATAGTGATTATTGGAGACTTTGCAACACCAACAAGAACTCTGAAAGGGACCCAGCACGACATGGTCATCATGAAACCATCAATATTCATTCACATCACAACATACACGTTTACAGAGACGGATGCATTTCTTGCCCAGAGACTAATTAACTGAAGTGAGACAAGACATAGGACAATAGTTAAGGCAAGGGAAGGTGTGGAAAACAAAGCATGAAGGATGCCTCAAACTGGGCTTTAAGGTAGGATTTGAAAGAGGACAGAAAGCGTATTTGGCAGACAGAAGCGAGAGTATTCCACCAAGACAATATAAATAAAGGTGCAAAGCTGGGAAGTGGGGGAAGGGAGCAGTTAGCAGTAAGAGGGAACAGAACACTGCTCAGATAGAGAAGCAGAGTCTTGAAGGTGAGGCACTTGAATGCAGTAGCAGAGCAACAGGAGAGGGAGGTAACTTTAGCAGAGGCATCCTTACGAAACAGTGATAGCACTTTACAGCTACCAAGATAGGTCTAGGGTAGACTGAAGAGATAGGGAGGCCAGAGAGGAGAAGATTTAAGTAATCAAGTGTAGACCAAGGCTTGGACAAGGGTTTTAGCAACAGGGTAGTGACGAAAGGACAGATTTTGGTGATACAAAGAGGAAAAATAGCACTTTAAAACGCAAGATGTGAAGGGAGAAGCAAAGAGAAGAGTCAGATGACAAGACAGAGGTTCAGACCAGAGAGACTGAAAGGAAAGTACTGTGCGCTCCTTCCTATTTATCTTTAGATCACCTCCCCACCACACCATCTCTTTTGCTCATAACACCTAGCCTCATAACCATCTGTCGGATTCTCCCGTGCCACTCCCATGGCTGGAACAGGACCCACCCTGAGTTGATAACAAGGCCACTGTCCTCTCTACATCTCAACCCCTCTTCAAGGTCTGTTTTGTCCATAAAGCCTACAAGAAACCACTGACTAAATCATCTCCTTAGTAAGATATGCATATTGGGGGAGGGGAGAGAGCGAGAGAGACCTGACACTGGGATGGGAGCAGGGGGAGGGGTAGAAAGACCAGGAGGAGAAGATGGTGGGAATGTAAGTTGAAACCAACAAACCCTTAACTATTAAGTCATAGCCCATCATACCCCTGCCATCACTGCTCATGTGCTGGATCACTATCCTCAACCATTCATCTGTCTTTGCTTTTTCAGATTATACAGTCTACCATCATGGCTGCCACCACCAGCATCTCCTGTGACCCCAGGATGACAGTGATCCTGAAAAGCATCCTAGCCAGACATGGCCAGTGAGAGGGAGGGAATCAATTACATAACCATCTCCACCAGATTAGGCTAAATCCTGAACAGCACCTAGGAGAGACTTGGGTTCCAGGTGTCATCACCTCCCTCATGTGTCCTTTCTTTCTCAATTTTATTTTCTCTCTTTCACCTTCTATTTAATAAGAGCCTGGCTTAGCCAGCTGGGACTGCATCTTGTTCAATATTGTTATAAGTTGTAAGTCTGTTACCAGTGAGGCAGTTAAATAGCCCGATGCTGGTACAAGTTTGCAAGATCTCAAAGTGGCTAACAAGACCTTGTGCTGTGGCCATGTTTTTCCAGCAGCAAGGCTTCAAATTGAAGTACCAAAGACAAAAGCTATATTTTCTATGATTTTCTCTCTCCTCTTGTGTATTTGTTGTCTTACAGAAAGCAAAATCGAACTCTAACAATGGCAGCAACAACAGTTCCAAACCAGGTCAACTAATTTCTTTTTTCCCCAAAAAGGACAGCTATTACCACCTTTAATACCATCTAAAAACTGCTGAACAAGGGGTTTTCCTTTTAAAAACTCTCTACAGCTAAAGGGAAAGGAAATAAAACATATTGGTAAAATAAAAGCCTTAATCTTTATATTTTAAAATGCTTTGTTTTTTTTCTTCTTTTTCTGCATCTTCAATACAAGTTTATGCTTCCACAACACTAAGGTCTCTGTACTCAAAAACCCAAAGCAGAGTTTTCTGTTTAGTGTTGTAAACTAACAGCCTCAGGTTAACACTTAACTCTCTGGGCCCATCTATTCCATCAAAATTAATGCAGCTCCTCTCACCTGCAGTAACTGGCCAGGGTGCAGTGATCCCAGGAATGGAGATGTGTGACAGTAAACAGTCTCTCCGTATTTACAATCTGGTGCTCCAGGGTCCTTGCCAGGTTTCTGTAAGAGGCAATGCCACTCCAGTTAGCTCTCAGCAGCAGGAACTGCTACTAGACAGCAAACTCGGCACGTTATTGGGTGAAAGCACAGTCCACACCAACTACTAAGCTTAACTAGTTTAAAACTTTAATAAGCTTTAGGAGAATCTATTACCACCTTATTAAGCATAAAGCACAAGTGACGTGGATAGAGCAGGATAGTGTAAGGATTGCCAGTCTTGGGGTACAGGTAGCATGTTTTTCTCATTACATTTATGCTGATCCAATCTGGTGTGGGTCCTCCACCTCCCTTTGTCAAACACACATTCTTTACACCTTGTTTTGTAACATTTGTAGGTGCAAATTATCAATACTACCTTATTTATAAACATTTTATTATTTTAAAAATAAACTAATTTTTTATGTATTTTGCTAAAACTTTAATTGGTGCCCTTTTTCTTTCTTTAGCCACTGCTGTTTTATTGATAGGTTTGGTGTTTTACTAGGGTTTTTTGTTTGTTTGTTTAAACAACAATTTTCATTTTTACTCATTTGTTTTTTGTGGCCTTGGGAATTGCTGGTTGGCTAGTCCTGTTGCGTTCTTTATTCACTCCCACAAGTCTGTTTTACTAGGGAGATTTACAACTGGCTAGTAAATCACACATTTGTCTGGGTTGCTTTGCCTGTTATTTACACAGAATTATACAAAAATTCACTGTAGATAAGACACAGCCCCCTACCCAGATTTTTTATAACATTTTAAATTGTTTAAGCAGTTTTGAAAGCTGTGCCAACAAGACTGGAAATAAGGTGTACATTTTTTAAAGTGAGGGTAATTAATCATTGGATAATTTGCCAGGGTTGTGGTGTCGATCATGGACAATTTTTAAATCAAGACTGGATGTTTTTCTAAAAGGTCTGCTCTAGGAATTATTTGGGAGCAGTTCTACGGCCTGTGTTATACAGGTGGTCAGAATAGTTGATCACAATGGTCCCTTCTGCCCATGGAATATGTGAATAAGAGAAACAGAGAAAGCAGAAAAATTCATTTTACATTTTAATAACACTATTAAATATATATTTACTTTTACACAATTTAATATACATTTATTTATTACAGTTCATTAAGATTTTTTTTTTTTGGCTACAATTCTCATCTTGAGACTTTTGGCCTTTTGACTTGACTTTACTCAGAACTGTGCAACAGGGTTATATGATTTAATATTTGTCAGGGGTTGCCTTATTTGCCAATTTTTATGCATATATTTTAATTTAAAGCACATAAGCATTATTACAATATGTACTGCTTGCACAAGCAACAATACCTTAAAACTTGGATCAACAACAGATTTTTTTTTAAGACTGTTTTACCAACTAATTGTAATACTTCATTTTATTCATTTACCTGATATTTTTAACGGATGTGCACTAGATGAGCCAGGGCTTGCTGTAGAAGACATTTTAGATGTCCATTCGTTTTAGCAATGGACACTAAAATTAAGGAGCAATCAAGTAGCTTTATTACCAAAATTTGGCTGACTTTTGATTCCTGTTGGATTAACAAATTTAGATAAGGGTATTACTTTAACTTGTCCAATCACATTTTTAAATTCAGGGGTAAAACACCAATAGGATTGGTTAACTGGACACACTTTTCCTTCATAACTGTATTTTGTTTTCTGTACCCACACAGAACATTCTATTTTTCACATATGTAGTGCAGCTCGCATGTTTATTTTAAGCACACAAGATGGGTCCTTTGTGAGGGTCCTGGTCTTGTTATGATTTATGCCACAGGTTGGTTGTATGGCTCCAAGAGCATCGCATTGGTGAACCCACCTTCATAGAATCATAGAATCTCAGGGTTGGAAGGGACCTCAGGAGGTCATCTAGTCCAACCTCCAACCCACATTCACATGCACCTCCATGCATCAATTTAAGGTAGGCACCTCACACCATTTTTGCAAGCGCTGAACCAGTATTTGACGCACCTGGCCTCGTTTCTTAAAGCCTAAGTCCTTTTAGAACTTCTACTGAATGGACATGCATTATTGTTTTGTAATTCTTTTTTTAAATTAGCAGTAGGGAGAGTGAAAAATAAAATTGTAGATCCTCTGTAAGAGGACTAGTTAGGAGTTATCATTACTACCACAGCTACAAAATTTTAAGGACATAGGCTCTCTTTAGTATTTGTGTTTTACTTTTATACCACTTTAATATTTGTCTATTGGTGTTGAGGTCCAGTATTTTTCCTACCTCTACAATTTTTAAGACTTAATTTTTGTGACTATGTATGTAACATTGCCCCACATATTACCTTTCTACCCATAGTGTGTTTTACAGCTCTGTCATTATGACTAATTAATCGGTTAACTTTATTTTGGGGTTTGTTTTTTGTGCCAAGGAAATATTTGCATGTCTATTATTGTTAATTTTTTTAAGTAATTTATTTTGAACTTTAGTGAAGGGATGGAGTACCTTATATTTTAGTTCCTGCTTTAATGTATTTAGTTGGCCTTGTAACTTTTATATATTACCTTGGTTTATTAAGGACATTTTTGATTTAAGCAACCCACTGTCAGCCCCTATTATTTTACTAACTTTTCTTTTAAACCTTTAATTATTTTTAGGGCTCTTTTATAGTTGCTCTAAGAATTTTTTCTATAACTTTTTTTACTCTGCTACCTTTACATACTTTGATCTTTTTAAAATTCCACTGAGTGATAGTAAGAATAACCAGGACATGAAACCAATGCACATTATTGTATAAACACACTATTTTTATTTTTTGACAAGGGACTTCAATTTACTCTGTGGTTCTGGAATTATTTTATGGCACCCTTTAGGCCATTTAGAACACCATTTTACAGAGATATGAAAAAACCCGGTTACCTACCTCTCATAACTGTTGTTCTTCTAGATGTGTTGCTCATGTCCATTCCAAGTAGGTGTGTGCGCGCTGCGTGCAGAGTCACCAGAAGTTTTTTCCCCTGGTGGTACCCGTCGGGTCGGCTGTGGAGCCCCCTGGAGTGGCGCCTTCATGGCAGTGTATATAGGTCCCTGCCGACCCGCCGCCTCTTCAGTTCCTTCTTGCCGGATACTCCAACAGAGGGGAGGCGGGTGGGTCTTGGAATGGACATGAGCAATACATCTCGAAGAACAGTTACGAGAGGTAGGTAACCGCTTTTAATTCTTCGAGTGCTTGCTCATGTCAATTCCAAGTAGGTGACTGCCAAGCCTTAACTAGGAAGTGGGGTCGGAGTTCATGGAATCGCTGATTGAAGCACCGCTCTGCCCAAAGCTGCATCATCTCTGTCCTGCTGTGTAATGGCACAGTGTGATGAAAAGGTGTGGATTGACGACCACATCACTGCCTTGCATATGTCTTGGACAGGAACTTGTGCCAGGAACATCACTGAGGACGCCTGCGCCCTTGTGGACTGCGCCGTCAGTGCTTGGCATGTATCTTTGCCACGTGATACAGGACGTGATTTAAGAAGAGATCCTTTGGGACAAGACTGGAAGTCCCTTCATTCGCTCCGCAATTGCAATGAATAGTTGCGTTGATTTTCGAAATGGCTTAGTTCTTTCAATGTAGAAGGCTAAGGCTCATCTGACATCCAGGGAATGGAGCATTCGTTCTCTGTTGCTAGCGTACAGCTGAGGAAAGAACACAGGAAGAAAAATGTCCTGGTTGCGTGGAAATACGAAACTACCTTTCGGAGAAAGGCCAGATGCGGTCGCAACTGTACCTTGTCCTTACAGAAGACGATGTATGGGGCTTTGAGGTTAAGGCCTTAAGCTCAGACACCCTCCTGACGGAAGTTATAGCTACCAAGAACACTACTTTCCAGGAAAGGTAGAGGAGGAAGCACCTTGATAAGGGCTAGAAAGGGGGTCCCATCAGTCTAGAGAGCAGAAGGTTAAGATCCCATGGGGGAACAGGGTGTTTTACTTGAGGGTACAGCCTATCTAATCCTTTGAAGAAGCGGCCCACCATGGGGTTTGCGAAAATTGAGCAACCAGCCAAACCGGGGTGGAAAGCTGAGATAGCTGCCAGGTTCACTTTTATTGATGATACTGACAGACCTTGCTGTTTTAGAAGCAGCAAATAATCCAGGATAAAAGGAATCGATGACTGTAAGGGTGGAGGGTGTTTTTGTAATGCCCAAATGAAGTGTCTTTTCCAGTTGGCCAGATAGGTGGTCCTAGTGGATGGCTTCCTCCTGCCAAGGAGGACCTCTCTAACAGGGTCTGAGCATGTGAGCTCCGAGGGGTTTAGCCACGGAGTTTCCATGCTGTGAGATGGAGAGACTGCAGGTTGGGATGCTGGAAACGGCCCTGGTCCTGGGTGATCAAGTCCAGGACCACGGGCAGGATTATTGATGTGTCCACCGACTGGCCTAGAAGCGTGGTGAACCAGTGCTGGCATGGCCACCTTGGCACTATTAAGATCATTGATGCGCCCTCCCTTCTGACCATCAGCAGGACCTTGTGTACAAGCAGGAAGGGCAGGAAAGCGTATAATAGATGGTCCTTCCAAGGGAGGAGAAAGGCGTCCACGAGCGAGCCCGGGCTGTGATTCAGGAAGGCGCAAAACTGGTGACACTTCCTGTTGTACTTTGTTGCAAACAAATCTATTTGGGGAAACCCCCACCATTGGAAGATGTTGATCACAGAGGGACCACTCGCAATTGTGAAAGGACTTGCTGAGAACTGCGAACCCAGTTCGTTCTGGGAACCTGGAAGGTACGATGCCTCTAGATGTATTGAATGGGTGATGCAGAAGTCCCACAGCTTGAGGGCTTCCCGGCACAGGGGAAAGGAGTGAGCACCACCCTGTCTGGTTATAAAGAACATCACTGTTGTGTTGTCTGTCAATACCGATGCACATCTGCCCTCCAGATGGGCCTAAAACATCTGGCAAGCAAGGCAGACAATCTCTTAGCTCCCTGACGTTGATGTGCAGTGAAAGTTCTGCCTCGGACCAGAGGCCCCGCATCCTAGTCTGCCTAAGTGTGCCCACCAACCCATCGCCAATACAACTGTTACTAGAGACAGTGAGGGTTGGGACCCAGAGAAGGGCACTCCTGCACACACCGCTTGCAGGTCGAGCCACACCTGAGGGACTCAATAACTGGAGGAGTGAGTGTGATCAATTTGTCTAGGCGGTCTCGATTAGGCCTGTACACTGAGGCTAGCCAAGCCTGAAGGAGACAGAATCGCAGCCTGGTGTGCTGTATTACATAAGTACAAGCGGCCATATGGCCGAGCAGCTTCAGGCAATTTCGTGCCATAATGGTGGGGTATCACCTGAGTTCCTCGATGATGGCGCCCATGGTGAGAAAGCGAGTTTCCAGAAGAAATGCCCAGGCTTGACCAGCGACCAGGAGAGCTCTGATGAACTCTGTTCTCTTAATCACGGTTAGGGTCAACTTTGCTACATTCAGTATGGTGCCAAGCCTGTGGAATGTCATCTGAACTAGGCTCACATGGACCTCCACTTGGGCTCTGGAGCGGCCTTTGATTAGCCAGTCATCGAGGTACAGGAATACTTGCACCTGCCATTTCCACAGGAAAGCTGCCATGACTGACATGCACTTGGTGAACACTCAAGGGGCCGAAGGGAAGAACCGTAAACTGATAGTGGGTGTTGTTGACCACAAAGCAGAGGAACTGTCTGTAGGATGGGACTATGGACACCTGAAAATACGCGTCCTTCAAGTGGAGGGCAGCATACCAGTCCCCCGGATCCAGAGAGGGGATAATGGAAGCCAGGGAGACCATGCGGAACATCATCCTCTTCATGAATTTGTTGAGGTTTCACAGGTCTAGAATAGGTCTGAGCCCACCCTTGGCCTTCGGAATTAGGAGATACCCAGCATAGAGCCCCCATCACTGAATTTTAAAGGGACCTTCTCTACCGCCCCGAGTTGTAGGAGCATTTGCACCTCCTGCATGAGAAGTTGCTCATGAGAAGGGTCTCTGAAGAGGGATGGGGAAGGAGGGTGGGAAGGCAAGAGAGAACAGAACTGGAGAAAATATCCCAATTCTACCGTGCTCAAGACCCATTGCTCTGTGGTGATTTGTGCCCAGGCATGGTAGAAATGGGATAGAGGATTTACGAAGGGAGGGAAAGGATCCAGGATCTGAACTGGTGCATCACCCTCCGGGCACACCTTCAAAAGTTTGGTTTGGAGGCTGGGGGCTGCTTTGCTGAGCCCTGGCCCCAGTTAGAGGAGGACTGAGAAAGTCTCCATCTGTTACTCCTGCCCTGCTTCCTGCTATAATCCTGCCTAGGAGGAGCTGAGTAGAATTGAGGAGCAGGCTGCAGTTTAAAATGCTTTCTTTAAGGGGCTGGTGTATTAAGCCCCAGGGACTTCAGAGTTGCCCTTGAGTCTTTTAGGCTGAGGAGCTTAGTGTCCGTTTGTTCCGAAAAGAGCCGTACACAGTCAAAAGGCAAATCCTGAATGGTCTGCTGGACCTCATGCGGGAGCCCTGACACCTGAAGACATGAGCGTCTTCTCATGGCCATGGCTGTTGCCATGGTATGGTTGCCAAGTCTGCCGAATGTAAGGAAGCCTGCAAGGAGGTCCTCACGACGACCCTGCCTTCCTCGAGGACTGCAGCAAACTCCAAGCAGGAGTCCACTGGAAGTAGTTCTTTAAATTTAGACATGTTCCAAGAATTAAAACTATAGCGGCTAAGGACTGCCTGCTGATTGGCAATGCGAAGCTGGAGCCCCCCGGTAGAATATACCTTCCTACCAAAGAGGTCCAGCTTCGTCTCCTTGGATTTAGGTGTCAGTTCCAGTTGTCCCTGCCTTTCCTTTTGGTTGGCAACCTCCACCAACAGAGTGCCCCGGCTGAGGGTGAGTGAACAGGTACTCATACCCTTCAGAAGGCACAAAATACTTCCACTCCTCCCTTTTGCCGTGGGGGGAAAGAGAAGCGGGCGTTTGCCAAAACGCTTTAGTAGTGTTGTGGATGGTCTTAATGAGGGGCAAAGCCACCCCTAAGGGACCTTCAGGCACCAAAATGTCGACCATGGGGTTGGTGTCCTCTGACACCTCCTCCATCTGCATGGCCAACTCCTGGTGGGCACTGTTGTCCATGGCCAGCAGTGTGGTAGATCTGCCCGCCACCGCTTCATCAGGGGAAGATGAGGAAGATGCCCGCGGGGGCACTGGATCTTTCTGCCCCTCTGGCTCGTAGGCATCCCCCGCGCCAAAACGCCCTGAGTGGTGCCGGGAGCGGTGTTGGTCTCCTGGCCCGGGCCCATCTCGGTACCGGCCCTGATGCTGGGTCCCACTGCGGTCTCAGTGCCGGCCTGCATGCCCATCTCTTGTCCCCAAGGAGGTTCCTGGGCTACAGATGTTGATGCTGGTGGGGCCCGTGCCTCCGAAGCCACGGAGAAGGATCTGGATCCCAGCTCTTGGGCTTGGTGGTAGTCCCATGGGATCCAGAAGGGCCATTGAGCTGGTGCCTGCCACTGTGGTGGCCATGACATCAAAGGCAATGGCTACCCTTCCTGTTGTCTAGAGCAGTGCCAAGAGTAGTGCCGGCTTTGTTGTACCATGGCTACTGTGCTGGATAATTGATGCTTTGTTATATGTATTGCATGTTTTGTAGTAAGGTTTAAGGTGTTAGAATAAATTAATAGGATAGTTAATATTAGTATTAGCTATTTTCTTCTTTTTCATGCCTTGTAAGTAAAAGACAGGACCTTGTCTGGGTCTAGTTAACTAGATTAGAGGAATTTTGAAGGTCCAGGCCCCAGTGTAAGGAAAGATAGTTACAAGATTTAGTAAGGTTTAATTTACAATGCCTTTTTTGTTTAACATAAAACACTGCTATTTGTATACCTTTGAAGGTCTCTGTGAAGAACTGTTTGTGTGAATGAGGAATGTATGCATCAGGAAAAGATAAGGTGTGAAGGCCATTGTTAGAGCCAGAAGGTCAAGGGAGGAGGAGTGAAGAGACTTAACGACGCCAGAGAACCATCAAGCCTATCCATGATTGAGGAAGGGCAGATTGACGACCCTGAGGTAGAGGCTAGCACCCTTAAACACAAGATAATTGATTAAATCAAAACCAGGACAGGATAACCCTCCCGGAGGTGTTTTGGAATGCTAACATGAAAGAAGCCATCCAAAGATACCACCAACTGAGGGGTAACCGGTCATAAAATGACACAGCAAAATCCATAGACTTCAATGAAGAAAAAGGACTATAAAAACAGGGTGCTTTGCCATGGGACTTTGGGTTCGTCTTGTCAACAACTCCAGGAGCCTCAGATCACGACCAACAGAGCCTGGCTCCCCCCTGCAACCAATCTGGCTGGGAGAGGGGGAGGGGGAGGGGGAGGGAGAGGAAGAGGGAGGGAGTGTGTGTGTGGCATACGCTAACTGCTGTATTCTCAATAAATGCAGTCTATTGCCTTTTCACCTGAAAAAAGATCTCGTGTGCTTTTTATAAGCAGAACAGCTTCGCCTAGAGGCATTCGACTCCGCCTCCAAGTCCGATGAGGACTCCGACCCTGGCAACCAGGGCAGTGTGGAGCGAGATAGTGCCAGGGAGCGGTGCCACATCATCACCGGCTTGCCCCAAAAAGGCATGGTGCCTTTTTACAGTGACAGTGCCCATGCAGGGGACTGCGCCATTATCCCTATGAGGTCCCTAGCCACCTCAAAAGTGTCCAGCATGGAGGTAAGGTCTAAGTCCTCCTCCCGAGACTCCCGCACCGGGGAGTCCACTAGACACAGACCCGACGGACCTCCCTATGAGGCCAGAGTCGATTGTGCCAGCTGAGTCGGAGCCAGAGCAGGTTGTCCCGTTCCACTGCTTTACTGGGATAGCGACCTCTGTCTGTCTTCTTTCTCTTGTGCAGCACCAGCGAATGGGAATGGTGCCAGGCACGCACACCAGAGGAGGTCTTCGGCGCCGGGGAGCGGTAGTGCCAAGGGTCCCTGGAGCCCGAATCCTTTCTTGGTGCCACAGCCTTTCTGACCAAGGCTGGCATGCTCCGCACTGAAGTGCTGGACTTGGGGGTTGGACGACGCCTATGCAGGCTGGGGACAAAGGGCTGACTCCATGAGGAGTAGTTTAAGCCTAAAGTCTCTCTCCTTCTTAGGTCTTAGGCGGAAGCATCCACACATTTTGTAGTTCTCAGTCTGATGCACTTTCCCCAAAAACACTTTAAACAGGAGTTGTGTGGGTCTCCCATTGGTATAGGCTTCAGACAGGACCCGCACAGCTTATACCCTTGAGATCGAGACATGCTCCAGGCCCCGAGACAGGAAACGTGATGGGAGGAACCCCCAACTGAAACTTATCTAACTAAGAACTATTTGAACTAACTAATACTAAGTTTTAAACTATTAACAGATACGACCAGAAAGAGTCCACTAGGGGATTGCTTGCCATAGCAAGAAAAGAGTTGCTCCAACAACTGTCACTAGCGGTAAGAAGGAAGAGGTGGCGAGTCAGCAGAGACCTTTATACACTGCCATGAAGGTGCCAATCTAGGGGGCTCACAGCCGACTCAACAGATACTGCTAGGGGAAAAACCTTCCGATGACTGTGCACACAGCCATGCACATCTCTTTGCAATTGACATGAGCAAGCACTCAAAGAAGAATTGGTATGTATATTGGCAACGAATTGCATCAACTACTATTAACTTACGAATTTTTGTTTTGTTTTGATGGTTATACCAGAGCATTTGTGCTGATTTGTGAGAGGCCTTTCATGCTATTTGTTTAGATGCAGCAGACCAAGTTCCATTAAACCCAGACAGCACCAACTGGTGTTCTTTCAAATGACATTACACATCATTTTTGTACTATTCTGATTCTATAAGTTAAAAATCTGGGGGAGCTATTCGTGCCTTTTTATTTCTTTTGATACAATCCATGGATAAATTATTTGAAATGTTTCTGATTTTCCAATACACATTCCTGATAGTTTATGTTTTAAAGCTAGTTTTTAGTAAGTACATTTTTTACTTTTTTGGATGATATACATTTTTATTTGGACTGACTTTGGGATTTTTTTTTTTTAAAGAGGTTTGTGCCTGTCTGATTTTAATTAATACACTATTCCTAAAATTATGCACCCTAATTTTACAAAATGTAGACCTCAATATGACCCCTTCTAATCTTCCCATAGAAAATAAATGTGCCATCCCTTTTTTACATTGAGAATATGATACTTTTAAGTTTATTTTACCAGTGTTTTTAGTGTAGTTGTAATTAAGGTTACTATGCAGATTTTCAACCACATCTATTTTTCTAATATCCAGTTTATCTGTGACAAGCATTGAAATATCTGTTGTTATTGGCTTTGTCCAACCACCCGATTGTAGTTGTCGTCTGGAATGAGTTACCAGAGTTTGTTGGGCAGGAGGTTTGGATTATTTGTTTTGGCTGGTTTAATTTGTATATTCAAATTTATAGTTCAACGAACACAAAGTATTCCAACAAAGCCATTCTGTAAAATATTAACAACAGTGTTATGCTTTCCCTTTAAACATTTTAAACTGGTTAATGTGAAACCATGTTTCACTTTTGCTTTTTTTTTAAATTAATGTGTACCCAGTACACACCAGGACTTGTTTTTTCTCTCTCTTTCTTTTTAACAGTGTGATTGAATTGTTGAGCTGCTTTTTACTGTTCCACCCATAAGATTTTGGCTACCCATAAATGGACACTTTTTGGTTGCCCTTTTAACTGTGACACACATTGATTCATTAGTGCCTATACTAGTTCTGGTCTAGCACATAGTAAGTGTTCTGGCTGTGTAATTTTATCTCCCATTATAATTTTACAGGGAGCTACCTCTATAGCTTTAATGTTAGTGGCAACTGAACGTTCCCATCCCTTTTATTCTATCTTTTTAGCTATTTTGAAAGCATTAGCTTTAGGGTATTATTATAACTATTTTAGAAGACTGAGGATGGTAAACAACATGCTATTTTTCCTGTATACCTGGTAAAGCCACTGTGGTACACATAATTTCATCAGTAATATGTGTTCCTTGATTTGAGATTATTACCGATGGAAACTCCCATCTGGTAAAGATTTGTTCTAGCAGAAGCTTAGCAGTCGCAGCTGCTCTGTTAAGATTTCATGGGAATAGCTTTCCCCCATTTAGAAAAATCATTAACAATTACCAAGGCAAATCTATACCCTCGAGCAGTTTTAGGTAAGGGACCAATGTAATTAATTTGTAACCAGACCCAAGATCCCTTTATTTGTTGATGTTCTAATCTGCCCTTGTTTTTTAGGGCCTGGATCAATTTGAGCACACACACTAGGCAGTTTTTAACACAACATCTAACATTTTGTTTCATTTGTGGCCACCACCCAATTTGTTGTATCCAGGCCAATATGTTTTTAACTTCCTGATGACCCCAAGGAGCATGTCACAACACATGCATATAGATTGAGATTGTAGCTGTGTAGGAAAAACCCACAATCACACCGACTCAATTTTTTTCCCAGGGGAACTGTATTACCTTCAGTGGGGTTCCCTTATATTCAAAGCGCTCCCTGCCTAGAACAAGTTTTCGTATAGTACACTGCACCCCCGCTAGAACGCAGGGTTTGGGAGCCATGCGCAGTACCGCGTTAACCCGGGAGGGGGGTGGGGGGGGGATTACCATGGATCCCAATGTAAACAATTTATTTGGGAATCCATGCTCACCCCCGTGCTAATACTGAATTTGCGCTACACTGGCGCGTGGTATAGCAGGGGTCTCCTGTAGTAGCCTGATTCTGCAGGGCCACCAAATCAAAATCCTTCCACTGTGCCTGAACAGTGCTAACAAGGGCTCTGCTGGATTTTTTTTTTATTATTTCACTCTACACGCAGGGATGGTTTAGAATTAGCCTTAATCTTTACCACGGCCAGTAACATTTCCATCTTCCATTGCTCACCAGCATTTCATACTATAGTAGAGGGGAGCATGCAAATGTTTTTAATCCCCAGAGAGAAAACCATGATACAGTCAATAAGGCAGCAGCTCAGCTAATGCATTATATACTCATTGTGAGTCAAAAAAAACCACTAATACAGGCTGCTCCTAAAAGTTCCCAGAACTTTGGCCACCACTGCCAAACTGAGCAAACTTAATCGTTACTGAAGGCTGTATGGAAGACTCCAGGTCTCTGTTTACCAAGGCAAACCTTGCTCGGAGAGTGTTCTTTTTTCAGTAAATACAGCCAATTATGAATATTTTACAGGCTTGCTCTTTGTTTTCTTATTACCAGGGCCGGCTCCAGGCACCAGCTTTCCAAGCTGGTGCTTGGGGCGGCATCCCGAATGGGGTGGCAGTCCGTGTCCCGCAGCGGCAATTCGGCGGTGATTCCTTGGGGCGGCAAAATTGGTAGGGCCGCCCCTGCTTATTACCATGTTAATGTTCTAAGGGGAGAGGTTCCATACCGTGTGTCTGGCAATGGGCATTCATGAGATTCTTCTGGGGTTAACAAACCATGGACTAACAATCAGGGTTTATTAGTAGAGCCCTGCAAATCCACGGATATCCACGGATGCAGATATCCACGGACCATTTTTGCAGATTGCAGATGGATGCGGATACAAATTTTGTATCTGCGCAGGGCTCTGTTTATTAGTTTTCACCATAAAGCTGAATGGAGTTCACAAGAAGTTACAGATAAACACCTCATGAAAGACCCGATGCAGAAGATCCTTGGCTTCAATTTCCCACGAAGCTCATGGGCAATCCTAACCCGTATCTGCACAAACCATGGCAGATGCGGATACTTGCTGCACAAATGGAAAATTAAAGACTCTCCAGTGTGTGACTGTGATCACCCAGAACAGACCATGGAACATATATCGACTCAATGCCCATTCACAAATACAAAGGAAGCATTACAGCGACACACAATTATCTGGCTTAACCATCTGAATGTAAAATTATAGTTGTTGTTCTACTGTTACATCAGCCATACAAAGAAGATGATAAAACAGAAAAATTCCCTTTTAGATTTGTTTATAACATTAAATATATGACAATGTTTAAACATTATTATACATTTCTTTACAACACTCACCCGCTTGTAGTAGTTCTTTATCTTTGTTGCCATGCCAACCTGCATCATTAAAGGACCATTTTCCTCACTATACTCAGCAAGGATGAGGTCACCATCCTTACCAGTTAGGTCCTGTGGTGTGCGCATGAAGAACATCTCACCACCTCCTGAAGCCTGCCGCTCCTGCTCTCTCATCTGTGTGAATGCAAGAAGAGAATATCAGGGAAACAGCATGTCAAACAGATGTACCATGGCAATGGAGACTTTGGACAGATCTAGATATACAAAGAAATACTGCTTTACCTTGGCTTTCTTCTTGATATGTTTCAGCAGTGGCTGCACAGAATGGGGTCCTGGCTGGGACAAGGTCCCAAAGGAATATTTCTTCAATGGAGGGCGATGAAATTGTCGGAGCTTCATAGGACCCATATGGGTGGGGAAGAATGGCTGGCGAAGTTCCACTGCAGGGATAGAGTGCTGGGACCAAGAGAGAAACAGACACAGAGGACAGACATCAGTACAGAGCCCAGTCTACAACCGCCACAGACAAACTTCCCCACAATCTTATGGAAGGGACTTGAAATTTCTTTACTCCATTAGCAGCAAAAGTGACCAAGGTATTTGGACCCCCTAGTGGCATGTTCTCTCACAGAGATCATGTCCAAGCATGGCTCACTTTCTGTTGTGCACAAGAGACAATGTTCCTCCAGTTAACAGTTCAAAGAGCATCCAAATGGGGAAAGGGATCTTTTTTACTTGAAGAAAGGGAAAGCATCCCTATATCTATAACCAGGGAAGAAGGGCATTTAGAATTGTGTACATTTTTCCCATTGCTTAAGAGATAGGAAAGCTAGCTAGGATTTTACAACAGTATCCTTCAATGTGGGGCGATCCCGTTGCCTTGCTTTACATGAGTGTTGACTCAGATTTACCAGTGTCTAACTGATATTTGATAATCTCCTAGTCAAATAAACTTGGCAACAGAAGCGCTGCCTCAAGTCTCCACAGCACAAACATTCGCAGAGATCCAGTAAGAGCAATGCAGACAGAGGATGATTCACTGAACAAGATTGGCCTGGTACAATGATGGGATACTCTACTGCACACATCATAGTTTGATACAACCCATGGATACCGCCCCAGGATTTTGTCTTAAAGAAATAACCTGAACAATGAGGATCTGAGAGGAACAGCAGTGTGATAACTTACACACATAGAAGGATAACTATTTTGATGCCAGACAAGATCCAACTAAATCCCAGCAGGAGATTTCCGCATGAAGATAAGGAGATCACTGCCTCCACCCTAAAGTCAGCCCCATTGTCACTACCTGTATGATGTTCCCTCCAAAGGTTCCTCGAAGCCCCTGCTGTTTGGGATAGTAAAACTCATCATTGGAGAGATTCCAGGGATCCTTCACCTCCGGCTGAGACATATTCTGATTTAACACCATAAAAAAAAAAAAAGAGTCAAAAATCACTCCTTCTAACCCATTCCTATCCCCAAAGCACTGAGACTCCCAGTGACCTGCTGTGGTTCTTCCTTGATGACGCCTGTTTTTCCCAAAAGGATCCGACTCTTCTTTAGAGACGATTCTTTCTTGTTCTCCTTGGAGGGAGAGTTCAAAGTCATCTCTTCCTTTTCATCAGGAATTTCTAGTAATGAACACAGAAGAGTCAGAGTGTACTTCAAGCGCTGTTCCTGAAGATTCTCTACCATCAGCACAGCTTCTTTCTGACTTGGAAAAGATCTCTACAGCAATTCAAAACCTCTTACCAAGCCACCACTTGCCAAAATACCAGAATGACTCCACCACCTTCCACATTTGCCATCACAAGCCCAACTCCCTGACAGTGAGGAATCAATGCCCCAGAGCACAAATAAAGGCTCTATCAGGGCATCGCTAGTAAAAAATCAAGAGCTGTTTTTAAGTTATATTGTTCTAGAGGAGATTCAGGGAGCAAATATGTAGCAAAATGGGAGACAGACACAGAGACCCCAGAAAAAAATGCAACTCCCACATGGAGCTTCTGTAGCCTGGAAGGCCTGCTCTCAGTCTGAGTGAGCAGGAGCCTCAAGCTGTGGACACTGAAAAAGGCTTTCATAAGATTCTTCTCCCTTTGTTCCCTCACAATATGTTGTCTTCAAGTAAGGTTAGGATGTTGGTCATTTGGAAGGGAAGGCATTAGGACATGGATTCATTTCTTTTGCTGTATAATTCAGTTTGGTTCACTTTTCCTTGTCTATGGGTGCTTTGAACATGGAGTTGGAAATGCATGTGCCAACTTGTTAGTGATTAATTTTGTCTTAGTTTTGTTGGATCATTTGTAAATAGCTTTCAGAATTCTTTAAAACAAAAGAAGGGTAGGAGTGTTGGCCCAACCAGTCAATTCCTGCCACAGGGTAGCAAAGAATGGACAGCGACCCACTGGAGACTCCCATCTACATAAAATATCCCCGAAACACAACTATTATCCTACACTCCTACTTTCACTCCTCCAGAATAGGATGCACTTGTCTTTCCTCTTCAAGCCTAGTTTTTGTACTCTTGTAGGCACCATCTACCTTCTAAGTACCCTCTGCTTTCCAATAAGTGCCCTCATTCCCTGCTCTGCTCTTCCCAGCTGGTCTGGCGATATCAGCCCCAAGCAGCGACACAGACAAAGGGCTAATGCCATGATCATACCCAGGATGATGTTTTCATCATTTGGGTCGAGTGTCAGGACTGGAGGATCCAAGAACATTTCCATCGCCTGGTCATCCCAGATGATATTGTCTTCCCAACGGCCATACACTAACTCCTCATTATCGATTGGGAAAATGGAGAACCAGGGTTTATCTTCATCCAGGGCAGCTGCAAAGATAGCAGAATGTGATCTTTGATGGTTAACACTCCACAAAGATTACTATAGCAACTTTTGTCCCATTTCAGTTCTACCCAATCTTTCCCTCCTTCCCAAGGGCTCTTGGGTCCGTGCCTCCAAAGGCAAAAAAATGCATACAGAACCTTATACTGTAGCGGGAACAGTGCCTTTGCATAAGCCTATACCCTACTACAGTTGGATAAAAGGTCTCCAAAGAGCTACATGTGGCCCCCAAGACATTTTGCCATTAAAGGGGCAGACCTTCAGATAAGCAAAGTAAAAGATCTCAGAGAGGTCATAAGCCTCTTAGGAGCTCTGATAACTCATGAAAGCCCATGGTACTTTGCTTTATGGGGGATAAGGAGAGACTCTCTAAGAGGGATAGAGAAGGCCCTTTGAGAGGTTATGCAAGTCAGCAGGACATCCTGCTGACCTGGAAGTCACTGATTATAGAAGAACCCTCCTACCCCTAGTATTGAGCCCAAGTTTATACAGAAGTCTCTCTCCACATAGCCCACTATTCACAGACTAATGCTTGCTCATTACCTTGCTGCTCAGGAGGCTGTTTCTCTTTGCCCTTTGCGATGCCCAGGACCCCTGCTACACTGGGTTTCTGCACTAGTGGAATGGGTGGATTGAGCAAAGAGCCACTACGGTTCAGCCCTGGAGAGGAAAACAAGAGTAACATTAGGGTTTTTCTGATGACTATTAAAACAGAACTCAAACCCAGATGGAAAATAGTTTCCAGTCTCTGCCTAGGGGTAGGATCCTTGCCTCACAAATCTTGACTCCAAAGAAAGTTACATTCCAAAATTAGACCCCTATGCTATAGAAAATGGGAAGGCTGATAAATTAGCCCAAGGAGGAGTCCGATCAGGCGCATTCTGGAAAGAAAAGGACCAGAAATATTCCATTACTACCACTAGTCCCAAATGCCCTATAGTAGCGTCCTAGTAGAGCAAGTCTTCTCTCGCTGGGGGATCCCAGCATAGGTAGAATCGGACCAGGGATTACATTTCATGGGACAGTTCTTTAGGGACTGTCTTAAATTAATGGGAGTCCTGCAGAGACTACACATCCCATACAGACCACTGTCATCTGGGATGGTGGAACGAACCAATCGGACTATAAAAGTGATGTTGAGGAAACTGGTTGCTGCCAATGGATGTAACTGGGACACTCATGCCTCTAATTTTAATGGCATTGAGCACGACACCAGCTGCATCTACTGATAAAACATGCTTTGAAATGATGACAGGCCGAAAAATGCGATTACCAGATCATCTAATTTGGCACACCAGTGGCACTCAATTAGAAGGAATAAAAATGGATACCTACCTGCAGAATCTGCAAAAACATTTAAATCAAATCCACTTGCAGGTAGATGCTAAACTGGGGAAGTCCAGACGTAAGGAAAAGGCTTACTTTGACAAAAACCAGAGAGAGAATACTTGGGAGGTAAGAGACCAAGTAATGCTGTTATCGTATAAATCACCAGAACATGGGTTGTGTAACCGATGGATCGGACCTTTCTGAATCATCGATAAACTCAGTTCAGCAGTATATAAGATTAGAACAACAGGAGGCAAGCGTAACAAAGACAAGATCTACCATGCTAACCAGTTAAAGCTGTATCGATCGTTCAGGTCGCAGGAGCAACTTCCTCCTCAGGACTTAAGTGAATAGCATCCGACAAAATCGCAACAACTGGAGCCCAGCAGATTGCAACCATGAAATTGGCATTTATATTTCTAACTTACTACACCCTTATTGTTGCTCTAAGGGTAGGACTGAGCCAAAATCCTGAATTTGAGGCTGAACTGTTACAACCCCAGGAATCCAGACAACCCAGTCGTGCTCAATTGCCTGAGCACAAGCAACAAAACATCCCAACAAAGAAGGAACGGACGATTATCCTCAACCCAGAACTTACCTACAACACGATCCAACAGGTTAAGGGGATTAGGGGGAAGATGTTACTTTTGAATATTAATTGGTGGGAGTAATTTCGTTGCCGTCTAGTGGCTGGAAAAAAATGTGACCCTTAAATGAAAATTCAAAGGGAGGGAGGATGTAATACCTATACCTCCTCAACAACAAATTCAACATCCCTGAAACATGGGATACCTTATGGAACTTGGAAAACAAAGCCAGTTGTAATAATTTGATAACAAGGGGAAGTTTAACATTATATAAACTTGAATATGAGGATGAAGGACATTATGAAGTCCTCATTATAGCTACCTTTCAAACCAAAACAGGATATGTACAGAATATGACATTTGAACTTAAGGTTCAGGATCCAATTATTGACTATGATTATGATGATTCAATACCAAATGATGTAAATTGTCCAGTGCTAAACCCAGGACCTGTTAGTGGTATTTAGGAGTGGTAGTTAGGAGAATTTAGCTATTGTCAGCGTACCAAAGTGGCTTCCTTTTTCTCAGTACGCCTTATAGATAGAATTGTAGCCTATCAACGAGTACGAGATATTGTACTGTTGGGAATGGATAATGAAATCCATAAGCCACATACTTCTAGGAGAAACCGTAGCTTGAATCATCTTGGAGGTATAGGATCCCTAACAGGACTATTTGGTTCAGGAATGTCAGTTTTGAACCGAGCAGATATTTGGAAAATTCGCAAACATATAGATTATGTGTTAAAAGAGGAAGCCAACTGAGTGGTCAATCCAATGTTACAGGGAATAAAGGGACTGGCACAGGAAGAACGATTTACTGTTTATAATATGCATGACATAACCCAACTGTTTAAGGAGACCCAATGAAAAATTAATTAGTTAATCACTTTAAACAATGATCAGCAAAGGGATCAACATTTAGGGAAAGAGATGATATGCTCTGCGTATGGGGAATATGTCGTAAATACAATCACTGATGCATTACAATCCTTAAGATTGGGAAGAGTTCCTGACTTAATTAAAGATGAGCAATTGTTAAGTTGGTACTGTACCAAATGTTTTCAAAGCTGGAAAAGGAACGATCCACTTGTTTGGAGTCGTGCCAGCATTTGTCAGTGGGTCCTATGAGAGAAATGGGATCTGTGACACCTCACCCCAACTGAGACAGTTGTTCTCTTTCAAAAGATTGTATGGTGGCATGGTCCTTGTATGTCTCACTCACAGTCTCATTACCAGTGTTTGATCCAGACAAGGATGTGTACAGGCAATTGGTCGCTGTCTACTCTATAGGTCACCTCGAAGACGACATCTATAGGGAACACATTAATGCAACTCCCCTAGTGGTCTATCACACTCCAACTCAGACCTGGAAATGCCACAGATGGCCTGTTGTTCTGAGAAAGTGTCTCAGTATATCTGTAGGTGTAACGTGTTTGAAACAGACACTGTTTGTGTGGACTGCAGAGAGAGAAAGTACAGAATTCATCATTGTCATGCCTGGTGACGCTGACCAAATGGAAGACTCCGATGGAGAGGGTGGCCTATGCTGGAAGTAACCAATTTTGCGTGGTTACCAACCAAAGGAGGTACCAATATGGTCCCTTGGAGTGTCCTGTCACAGAACCAAATTTTTGTTTTACTCCAAAGCAACCCACTGTGATAGAAAATCAAGCTATTTCCCTTATTCCCACTTTTGAGAACATCACCATTATTCAGTCCAACCCAGCCTATCAGGATTTAATTATCCAAAGCACACCCAACCTTTCTTGCCTACATTCCGCCACTAGGGTTACAGCTAAAAACATTATTAGCTCGTAAGGAGACCCCACCTTATACAAATTACAAACGATATGGACAAAGCCCAACAAATTATTACCCAATTAATGAATGAGGGTAATGAACCTGAAACAACTCCCAGGGAAAATTTTGGATTAAAAGAATGGGTGATTATCCAAGGAATTGCAATTGGAATTAATTTCCAAGGTCAGTAAGAGTAAGAAAAAGATTGGTCCCAAAACCGATCCCTGAAGAACTCCACTAGTAACCTCCCTCCAGCCTGACAGTTCACCTTTCAGTATGACCCGCTGTAGTCTCCCCTTTAGCCAGTTCCTTATCCACCTTTCAATTTTCATATAGATCCCCATCTTATTCAATTAGACTAATAATTCCCCATGTGGAACCGTATCAAATGCCTTACTGAAATCCAGGAAAATTAGATCTACTGCATTTCCTTTGTCTAAAAAAATCTGTTACCTTCTCAAATTAGAAGGATCAGGTTGGTTTGGCACGATCTACCTTTTGTAAAGCCATGTTATATTTTATCCCAATTACCATTGACCTCAATGTCCTTAACTACTTTCGCCTTCAAAATTTTTTACAAGACCTTGCATACTACAGATGTCAAACTAACAGGCCTGTAGTTACCCAGATCACTTTTTTTTCCTTTCTTAAAAATAGGAACTATGTTAGCAATTCTCCAGTCATATGGTACAACCCCTGAGTTTACAGATTCATTGAAAATTCTTGCTAATGGGCTTGCAAGTTCATGTGCCAGTTCCTTTAATATTCTTGGATGAAGATTATCTGGACCCCCTGATTTAGTCCCATTAAGTTGGAGTTTGGCTTCTACCTCGGTTGTGGTAATATCTACCTCGATATCCTCATTCCCATTTGTCATCCTACCATTATCTCTAAGCTCCTCATTAGCCTAATTAAAGACTGAGGCAAAGTATTTGTTTAGATATTGGGCCATGCCTAGATTATCCTTAACCTCCACTCTATCCACAGTGTTTAGCAGTCCCACTTCTTCTTTCTTTGTTTTCTTCCTATTTATCTGGCTATAGAACCTTTTACTATTGGTTTTAATTCCCTTTGCAAGGTCCAACTCTACAAGGCTTTTAGCCTTTCTCACTTTATCCCTACATGTTCTGACCTTAATAAGGTAGCTTACCTTGCTGATCCCTCCCATCTTCCACTCCTTGTATGCTTTCTCCTTTTTCTTAATCACTTCTCTGAGATGCTTGCTCATCCAGCTTGGCCTAAAACTCCTGCCTATGTATTTTTTCCCCCTTTCTTGGGATGCAGGCTTCTGATAGTTTCTGCAATTTTGACTTGAAGTAATTCCAGGCCTCCTCAGCCTTTAGATTCACAAGTTCTTCAGTCCAATCCACTTCCCTAACTAATGTCCTTAATTTTTTAAAGTTAGCCCTGTTGAAATCAAAAACTCTAGTCACAGATTTATTTTTGTTTATCCTTCCATTCAGTTTGAACTGAATTAGCTCATGATCGCTCGAACCAAGGTTGTCCCCTACAACCATTTCTTCTATGGTCCTCACTACTCACCAAAACCAAATCTAAAATAGCATCTGCTCTTGTTGGTTCAGCAACTACTTGGTGAAGGAATCCATCAGCTATCGCATCTAAAAAAATCTGAGCCCTATTATTATAGACTGGAGGCCAAGTGCTAGTAATATCTGGGAAGTTAAAGTCACCCATTATCATACAATTCCCATTAGTATTTACTTCATTAAAAACATTAAAGAGGTCACTATCCATATCCAAATCAGATCCCGGTGGTTTATAGCACACCCCAAGCACTATCCCAGGGGAGGCTCTAGTAGTTTTCTTCCCCAATGTGATTTTTGCCCAGACAGACTCTGTCTTATCCATTCCATCACTTGTTATTTCTTTACAGTCTACCTCATCACTGATATACAATGCTACTCCACCACCTTTAACTTTATTTCTGTCTTTCCTAAACAGCACATACCCTTCAATACCTATGCTCCAGTCATGACTACTATTCCACCAGGTTTCTGTTATCCCTATATCATCTGGCTTCACTTCCTGCACCAGTAGCTCTAGTTCCTCCATTTTGTTACCTAGGCTCCTCGCATTAGTGTACAAACATCTTAATTTTTGTTGTTTGGCCTCACTCACATTCTTTACCGGATTATGCACGGACATTCTACCGCCAGTATCACCTATTAGACTGGTATCTACACTACCCTTCCTCCTTATATCCATTCTCTTACCCACGGCTGTATCCTGTCTTACTTCGTTTTCTTCTCTCTCAATGTTAAAATCTGGCGTGGAGATTACCTGGACATCTCCCAGCCGTCTCTCCCAAATACCTAGTTTAAAGCTCTCTTGATCAGTTGTGCCAGCCTCCATCCTAGAAGTCTATTTCCTTCCCTACTCAGGTGAAGTCCATCCCGAGAGAACAGTCCTCTGTCCATGAATGCCTCCCAGTGACCATACATCCCAAAGCCCTCCTTATAGCACCACTCCCTGAGCCACCTCTTGATCATCATAATCTTGTCACACCTTTGTTGCCCTTTTCCAGGGACAGGAAGAATCCCACTGAAGATCACCTGAGCCTCGATTTCCTTAAGCATCTTCCCCAGCCTGGCATAGTCTCCTTGATATGTTCCAGCGAGAACCTAGCCATATCATTTGTTCCTACATGAACGATAACCAGTGGATTCTTTCCCGCTCCTGTTAGGATCCTTTTCAGCCTCAGGTCCATATCCCGTATCTTAGCACCCAGCAGACAGCACATCCTTCTGTTCTCTGGATCAGCTCTGGTTACAGGCCTGTCTATTCTTCTCAGTAAGGAGTCCCCAGTCACATAGACCTGCCTTTTCCTGGTGATGGTGTGATACTCCTGTCTATCCCCTGTTCCCTCTGTCTGCAAGCCCTCTCGATTCCTATTCTCCCTTGTTAAGTTATGGTTACCCCATCTGAAGAGATATAGCAAAAATTGAAGGGGTTCAAAGATGGGCAAGAAAGATTATTACAAACCTGAGAGCTGTGTTTGAGGACAGACTGAAAAGATTAGGACTGCCTAGTGAACATACAAGAGAGGGTATCATAAAGACGTATAAGAATTAATGGTGTGGAGAAGACAAGTAGAATGCTGTTATTTGCCCTCTTGCATAAAACAAGAACATTTAAATCTGAAAAGTGAATTGTTTTTCTACCCAATGCATAATAAATCTGTGGAATTCATTGCCACCAGACTAAAACAAAGACCTTTACATCATTCAAAGGATTCAACATGGATCTGAACAATAAAAATACATGCAATTCCTTTAGAAAGAATACAAAATTACAAGGGATAGAACACTTCATGTTTCAGGGCATAAGCCAAACATTCATTGCCCAAGATTAAGAAACATCTTATATGGGCAGATTATTCCATAGCTGTTTATTAAGAGCTGTTGTCAGAGATAGGATGCTGGTCTAAATGGGTCACTTTTGATCCAGTCCAGCAATTCCCATGTACCTATTAAGGGAACAGAAGGATTATTCCTAACAGAGGGCACAGTTTGGGAGAAAGAGAAGCTTCTTTCCACTGGGCAAAATTGAAGACTTCATCTTCATCTATGGTGGGACGTGAGGCAGCGTTTTAGGCCAGAAATCCCACCCTGGAGTGTGGATTTTACTACTTAAAGGGATCTTTGACTTTCCTCCTTTAGTTTAAAAAGGAAAACTGAACCACATTTCTGCTATGCAAGATCTCAGGAATCCTGGAGGGGGTGCTAGAGCCAACAGCAAAATGGGGCAGAGAGGATACTGTCCAGAATATAGTAAAAGTCACTTATTTGACTGATTTTTTAAAAGACAGTATTCCTTTTCTGCAGGTGTTCAACCATCTCCTCCTCAGCCTGCCCCCTAATCTGACACTACCTCCACAACTAGCCACCTTGCATTTCTAGCATAATGTCAAACAACTATACACAAATTCCTCTACAACTCAACTCCAAGCAGCACCTGAAACAGATTCTGTAGAGTCTAGTATGAATGAGGCAAAAGTCTGCAATAAATTATTTGTATATGAAAAATACAAAATCACAGTTAGTCTCCATGGCAGGATCTAAAAGCACCACTTCTGAGGCAGCTTCTCCCTCCAGTGAACCTCCTGTGGGGGGGTCCTGGCAAGACATAGGAGCAAGATTATCAGATCAGATCATCATCTGGGAAAGGTGAAATGCACAAGGCAACAGCACTGCAGCACCGGGGACAGTCGGTCACTGCAGACCCAATGGCACTGCTGCTTGGACAACAGGGAGCCCTCCAACCAACAAGAACAGTGATACTGGGCTTCCCAGCCTCCCAGGAATCCCACACAACTTTCTTCCCCCACAATACCCTGTTATCCCCTGCAGTCCCCTCATAATCCTCCACATGACCACAGCAATGCTGGAGCAATTTGTGTAGTGGGGGTACTGAGAGCCATTGAACAAAACTGTAAACCCTGTCTATGATGGACACCACTTCAAGTAACCCAGCACCCCTAGTTCCAGCACCTATGCATTGTCACTCAGCCCTCCTCAGCTGTACAAGGGGCTGCAGCCTGGTGAACCAGGCAGTTAACACACCATCAGGGCTGTGGGGAGCAGTCTCTATACACCACAGAATCATAGAAATGTAGGATTGCAAGGGACATCAACGGATCATCTAATCCAGTCCCCTGTACTGAGGAAGAACTAAACATTATCTAGACCATCCCTGACCGGTGTTTCTCTAACCTTTTCTTAAAAATCTCCAATGACAGAGATTCCACAACCTCCCTAGGTAATCTGTTTCAGTGCTTAACCACCATGACAGTTAGGAAGTTTTTCCTCATCTCTAACCTAAATCTCCCTTGCTGCAATTAAAAACCTTTATTTCTTGTCTAGTCCTCAGTAGTTAATGAGACAATTTATCACTCTTCTCTTTGTAACAACCTTTTACATACTTGAAGACTATGTCTCCCCTCAGGCTTCTCCTCTCCAGGTTAAACAAACCCTCCCCCCCGCGCCAATTTTTCTTTATGTTTTCTAGATCTTTAATAATTTTTGTTGCTTTCCTCTGGATTTTCTCCAGTTTGTCCACAACTTTCCCAAAGTGTGCTACCCAGAACTGCACACTGTACTCCGGCTGCGACATTATCAGTGCTGAGTAGAGTGGAAGAATAACTTCCCGTGTTTTGTTTACAACACACCTGCTAATACAGATCAGAATGGTGTTCACTCTTTTTGCAACAGTGTTACACTGTTGACTCACATTTAATTTGTGATGGACTAAAACCCCCAGATCCTTTTCTGCAGAACTCCTTCCTAGTCATTTTCCATTTTGTATCTGTGCAATTGATTGTTTCTTCCTAAGTGCAGTACTTTGCATTCGTCTTTATTGAATTTCATCCTATTTATTTCAGACCATTTCTTCAGTTTGTCAAAATCATTTTGAATGCTAATCCTGTACTTCAAAATGCTTGCAACCCTTCCCCGCTTGGCATTGTCCACAAATTTTATAAGTATACTCTCTGTGCCATTATCAATATAGTTTATGAAGATACTGAATAGAATTGGACCCAGGACTGATCCCTGCGGGACTCTACTCAATATACCCTTCTAGCTTGACTGTGAACCACTAATAACTACTCTCTGAGTACAGTTTTCCAACCAGTAGTGCACTCACCTTATAGTAGGTTTGTCTAGGCTATATTTCTCTAGTGTGCTTAGGAGACGGTCATGTGAGACAGTATCAAAAGGCTTACTAAAGTCAAGATATATCACATCTACTGCTTCCCCCTATCCACATAGCTCCTTACACTGTCAAAGAAGGTTGGTAGGTTGGTTTGACATGACTTGTTCTTGACAAATCCATGGCAACTATTACTTATCACCTTATTATCTTCTAGGTGCTTATAAATTGATTATTTGTTCTATTATCTTTCTGGGTACCAAAGTCAAGCTGACTGTTCTATAATTCCCCGGGTTGTCCTTATTCCTCTTTCTAAAGATAGGTAGTATATTAGCCCTTTTCCAGTCCTCTGGGATCTCTCCCATCTGCCATGAGTTCTCAAAGATAATTGCTAATGGCTCAGAGATCTGCTCAGCCAGTTCTTTAAGTATTCTAAGCCTATTATCTACACTACCACAGTAAGTTGACCTAAGTAATGCTACTCCAGCTACGTGAATAATGTAACTGGAGTCAACGTAGCTTAGGTCGACTTACTGCAGTCCACACCGTGCTAGGTCGACGGACTTCACCAGGAAGAGAGGAGAAAGGTGAGTATTGGAGTTAACCGGAGAGCGCTCTGCCATCGATTTAGCAGGCCTTCACTAGACCCACTAAATCGACCCCCAGTACATCGATAGCAGGAGCATCAATCCCGCAGTAGTGTAGACATAGCCTAAGATGTATTTCATCAGGCCCTGGCGATCTGGAGACATCTAACTTATCTGAACCCTGGTTTACACTACAGAATTATTTCGATATAACTATGTCGCTCAAGGGTAAATCCATACCCTTGAGCAACTTAGTTATACCAATCTAAGCGCCAGTGTAGACAGCACTATATTGGCAGCAGAGCTTCTCCCAAAGACCTAGCTACTGTCTCTTGCAAAGGTGGATTAACTATGCCGACGGGAGAGCTCTCTCCCGTCGGCACAGAGCGTCTTCATTAAAGCACTACAGTGGGATAACTGCATCAGTCCAGCTGCAATGATGCAGTGTTTTAAGCAGAGACCTGCCCTAAGTAATCTTAATTTGTTCTTTCCCTATATTAACTTCAAATCTTACTCCATTTACACTGATGTTCACTATATTAGTTGTCTGATCACTGCTAACCTTTTTGGTGAACGCAAACAAAAAAGGCATTTAACACTTCAGACATTGCTGAGTTTTCTGCTATTGTCTTTCATCCCTCATTGAGTAATTGGCCTACTCTGTCCTTAGTCCCTGTAGCAGTTCAGACTCACCACTGCAGCACCTCCTGCTGGTCGTGCTGGGAATTATTTCTCTTGGACCACCAGAGCGCCTTTTACTAGCGGTGTCTCACTCGCCATTACTTCCACTTTCTCTACCATCTCTACCTGCATCACTCCCGCATCGCGGTGTCCTCTTCAGGATACGGCCCTCCGGCTGTGCCCCAGCCTGCTGTCTCCCCCATTTCGGGGGACAGGCAGGCCTCAGTCCTTCCACATGCCTCAGCGGCCAACTGCAGTCTCTAGACTAGCCCCTGGCTTCAGGGGCAAACTGCAGTCTGGATTTAGGCCACTCTCCTCATTGGCAAGTAAGGGTAAAGGAGAGAGGGGAACCCAGGCCCGCCTGCTATTCTGGGTCCTGGCCCAGGAACTCTATAGCTGGCAAGTACTTACTGCCCCTCCTCCTATTCCTGCTGCCTGCTTTCCCTGGGCCACTTCCCCCATAGCCCTAGCACCTTCCTTGCCCTTGCTTCAGGGCCTCAGTCTGGCCATGGTCAGCCAAGAGCTCCCCTCTTGCTCCACTACCCTTCCCAGCACTGCAGTATCTCCGGTGCTTCTCAGCGCACAGTCCTTTCCCCTTGCTCTCCAGGAAGAGACTGCCCCTTGCTCTGCTGAGCAGCCCTTTATATAAGGGCTGCTCCAGCAAGCCTTCTCCTGACTGGCTCTCCCAATAAACCCTTTCCTGATTGGCTGGGTTCTGCAAAGCCGCTCCAAGGCTGCCTTAAACCTTCTCCTGCCTGTGTGGGGCAGCTGCCCCATCACAGTCCCCCTCCTGCTTCTAATGTATTTGTAAAATGTTTTCTTGTTACCCCTTATGTCCCTACCTAGTTTACTCTCGTTTTGTGAAAATCTTGGCCTAATTTTGTCTCTACATTCTTGTGTTGTTTTTTATATTCATCTTTTGTAATTTGACCTAGTTTTTTAGTATGATTCTTTTTCGAGTTCCAGGTTGTTGAAGTTCTCCTGGTAAAGCCAGGGTGGTCTGTTAACATTCTTCCTATTTTTCCTACATGTTGGGATAGTTTGCTCTTATGCCCTTAATAACATCTCTTTTAACAACTCTTAACTCTCCTGAACCTTTTTCCCTGAGACTTGTTTCCCACGGGATCTTACCTACAATTTGCTGAAGTCTGCCTTCTTGAAATCCATTGTCTTTATTCTGCTGTCTTCCCTCCAACCATTCCTTAGAATCATGAACTCTATCATTTCATGACCACTTTCACCCAAGCTGCCTTCCACCTTTAAATTCTCAACCCCTTCCTCCTTATTTGTCAGAACCAAATCTAGAACAGCCTCTCCCCTAATCACTTTCTCCACCTTCTGTAACATAAAGCTGCTCCTGACCCCAAGAACTAACCCTGCGTAGCCATAGCTTTTCCTTGCCCTCTCAGAGCCCTGATCCCGTCTTCCTCCCCCATCCTCACTATCCCTTGCTATCTCATCTGCTTCCCTGGCTCCTCAGGGTGTCTGATGAGCAGAGCTGGGAACTCAGGGAGACAAGGTAGCAGCATCCAAAAATTAGAGTAACTGGCATAACCTGACAGTTCCATCAGCTTTTCCTTGGAGAGACAGAATAAGTTATAATGAACAAAGAATGATTCTGGATTTACAGTTCAATTTTAAAAACCAGCTTATGTCTGAGCTTGAGAGAAAAGTTTGGTGTTTGTAAGAACTGTGTTCCTTTAGCTAGAGGAGCCCCAAAATATTATTGTCTCAGGAACAATGCGAGAAAGGTTCCTTTTTAAATGTCACCTCCGATAAAATACACAAAATTCCACTGGCCCCTGAAGAGCAAGCACCCAAGCATTAACGTGCAAAGCAGAGGGATTTTAGTGCTGCCATAAACGGAAATCTGAACAGTCACTAGGGGGTCTCCAATTACAGCAGCCTTTAGTACTGAATTATGTAGGTCCAGCCCCTCATTTCAGTTAGAAAGGGGAAGGACAGCAGGACGTTTCACTGGACATGCACTTGGCTTTCAATGTTCTCTCATCTAACAGAAGAGGCCAAGCTTGTTTAGGCAGGAGGAGGACAAAAGGCTTTGGCCTCAACTTGGTTTGGCCAAAGCCACCTCCTGATGGAGAAAGAACACAACCCCACATGCTGAAGAGGAGAGAATGGGGAATTAGTTTGTACACATGACATTCTCAATTAGGCTAACTCAGAGATCCCCTCATTCCACCCACTCCCTCAGGGTGTGGGCATGAGAAAGCGTAAAGGCAGCTGCCGCGAACCTTGCTGGGCATTGTACGCAGTGGCGTTTCTGGTCATACTGGAGGGCAGCCAACCTGCCAGGCTCGCACGCTGTGTTTTAGTCCCTTTGTGTTTCACATCCTCCCCATTCCAGATCACATCATCCTCCCATTGTAGCTGTGTCACCATGAGGAAGTGCTCATCAGCCAGCAAGTCGTCCTTCTCAGCCATCACTCCCAAGTTCAGCTGACGGGAGAACAATGGCATTAGACCCTAGTTAACTTCAATTTTGCCGCTTTAACTATAGAAGAGATTCCCTATCTTCTCCATTGTGAATCCTCTCCCTTTCCCCCATCCCACTCACATCTCTTCCACTGGCTGGTTCCCAGCCTTATTCACCACCCCAGCCCTGTTCCTTCTCTACTGTGCTCCACCAACACCACACACAACCACACCCTCGCAGTCCCCTCCCCCCTTACACATGCTTCCTCTCACCTTCTCCACAGAATGACCTGAAGTCTCCTGTTCTCTCACATGCTCTTTTAGTTTGAAACCATAGTCAAATCCACTGCCATCCTCAGGGATCCCCAGCATATCATACCAGAGCTGGGCTGGCCCGTAACGCCATTCAGACACCTTGGGCTTGGTATCTGTCACTTTGTCTATGTCTCCAGTAGACTGGGAAAACTTGGACTCCACAGGTGCCATCATAGTGATCTGCAGCACAGAAGGAAAAAGGAACCTGTCAGTCACCGCTGTCAGAGCTGGCAACAGGAGTTTTTTCTTTCAAATTCTGTCTCATTCTCAGTGTAAAGGAGCATTTCCCAGAAATCTCAGATGTATATTTAATCTTAATAGCTGCATTAGCAAATGCTGGAACTGGCAGCCCAGCGATACGAGGACTCTCCACTGCTACAATAAATCGGGGAAAGCGTCCCGATTCCTTACCATACAAGGGCTCTTAACCTACTAGGGAATGGTCTCTGGAGCCCCTGCTTAATATCCAAGGAGCAGCCTCTGCACAATGGGAATAGCAGCCTAAACTCCCCTCACCAGTATTGTCTTGGTAGGGTTACTACCTGTGGGGTAAAGAGGCTGACCATTTGCTAGCTAGGGATCCTCCTAAATCTCAGACTTCCCACCTCATCATCTGAGAGGCACTGCTCAGGAGGAGGAGGAGGAGCAAACTCATATTCCCAGGGAGACTTCTCTTCCATTCCTGCCTCGGTTGCAGCTTCACCCTCCTGGATCTGCACTTCTTGCATTAGTTCCCGATGTTTCTTTTTGCGTTTCCTCCGGGCACTACGCCAAACAGATGGAACATTCTTCCCAGGGCCAAAGAGACGGAGAAAACGCAGCACCTAGAACAAGAAGTAAGAGAGGCGGTCACGAGGACAAACCACAGGCCCATGATGCCATAGGCACAAGCATTTCATACACATGAGCAGCAAGGATGAGGAAGCACTCCAAGCCCAAGAGACATTTCCACCAAGGCCAGGCCAGGGACAAGAAATAATTGGAGAAGTGTAACCACCTAACTTACACAGTGCCCCCCAATCCCTGGTGCAGCTGATGGTCTCATTATTATCAGACTTTAAACAAATCAGAGACACTTTCCCTCTGTTTGGTAGAACCTTTATTTAATCCTCAAGGATATTTTACTCTGAAATTCACCTGAAAGGTAAACCCTGAGCAGAGAGGGAACAGCCCCCATTTCTCCAGCTGGGGCACAACAGAATCTGGGCAAAATGTCTTTTCATTCTGTACATTCCATTACCAGAGATATATTGAAAAATTAGAGAGCATACCAAGAAAAGCCAATAAAACTGTTAGCAGGATGGAGGGAACTTTTTATAAGGAAGGAAAAAGAGTTAAACATGTAAGTCCTTTCTAAATGACAACTATTATGGGGGCAGAGACACAATAGTCTAGAAATATCTGAAGTGTGTAAAAACCAAGGAGAATGCGGATGTATAATATTACACAAATAATATTACAAGAATGTTAACATTTCAAAGCTGAACACTCAAAAGCTCAGGAATGATAGAATTAACGTTGTACATTCAACCTTAACTCTGCTCTCTGGTGCATATGCATTATGATACAAGGTGTATGATCACATACACCGGAATCCTTCCTCATTCAGTGCATAGGATCAATGGTCCCAGGGAATGGAGCAGCTGTTCAATTATATTTTATCTTATAATTCAGTGTGTGGTCAGTTGAATTAATTTAGATGGAATAAATGGGCTAAAGGTGTTAACATAACCCAGTCACTGTTCAACATTAAACAGTGTTAAACGGGGCCCAGGGCCTGATATACAGAGGCCTCGGCCTGTTTAGCACCATGGCAAACATACCATTAGGCTAAAAAAGGTGTTTTATTAAAGATACAGAAAAGAAGGACAAACAGTTAAAATTTTAAGCAAGGCTTTCATTTTAACAACATCCTTTGCTCTCTTTCCCTTTAGCTGTCGACAGCTTTTAGAAGGAAAGAATCCCTCGTTTGACAGTCTCTTAGATGGGATCTAATGCTGCACTTTTGGGTAAGGGAGAAGAAATTAGTTCAGATGGGCTGGAGGTGCTGTTGCGGTCGTTGCTGTTAAAGTCCAGTCTTAGAAGGAAAATCCCCCTCGTCTGACAGTCTCTCAGCTGGGATCTAAGATGGTAATAACTCTCATCCCTGACAGTATCTGGGATTCAGCTGGAGCTGGTAGGGGTGGTGATGTCATCTGGGTCCCTCTCTCTCTCTCTAGTCAGGACATCTCAAGGATTAGGATGAAGGCGGCCCAGGATCCCAGGAAACGGTGGGTGTGGCAGACATAATGGTGAAGCTCACTCCAAGAGCCTTTGTCTGTTCTTCCCATCTGTTCTTCTTTTTGTTCCACCTACCCCACACACTCAAAATCTTTTCCTTTTAAGGGCCCAAAAAGGGAGCGATGGGCAGAAGAGCCCATCCCCTCATTATTTTGTCCACCAATTAGGCCCAATATCAGACATACCAATTTTGGCTCATTCACTTTCATCTCCACGTCGCCTGTTTTTAACAAGCGTAATTTCAACACAGTCTTTGAATCATATCAACTTGGTCTTTTTGGTTAGACAAATTCCGTTTTTATGTCTCCCTTTCATGCCTTTTCCCATCAATGTTATTGTAACATCTTATTCACTTTTACATACTTTTTACAGCTGAGCAATTTGGGTACCTTTGTAGGCCCAATTATCACAACAGGTCCCATGACTTCTTTACTCCACACTACCTAAACCCTAAACTGAAGACAGAATTGTGTGGCTTTGTTTTTAAAGAGTCATGAGTGCTCAGAACTTCTTGAAAATCAGGCCCCTGATGGCCCAAGTTGGACACCCAGAAAATGAAGATGACAATTAGTGACCACCTGCAAAACATAAGAACACAGAAATTGCCAGACTGAATCAGATCCTGGGGTCCATCTAGTCCAGGATCCAGTCTCAGACAGCAGGGAGCACCAGATTCAAAGGAAGGTGCAAGAACCCTACTGTAGGCAGGCGGGTGATGATCTGTATCTCTGCATTAGGTCTCTTCCTGATCTTTAAGAAGTTAAAGTTTGTCTTAAGCCTTGAACCATGAGGTTTAATATCCAAAAAAATGTATTTGAGTGAGTTGTCCAGCAGCCCATAGGTAGTCTGTAGCAGAGCCAGGGATAGAACCCAGTTCTGCTAGGTTGCAGTCAACTACCTTAACTACAAGCCCATTCTCTCTCTTCCAACAGTCTCCCTATATCATTCACTGCAACCTTCCAAATTCTGTAACAAAATAAGTAAGACTCATATAGACAACCACCCTATTCATTCTACAGCCCCAGTTAATACACTGAGTCTCATTCACCATGAGAACCAAGTAAGGCAAAGGTTCTGTGGCAAATAATATGGGATCATCTAATAAAAGATGGTATCACAATACATATGCACAAGGGGGCAGGAATTAAGGTGTACATTTGCCACAGGCCTCAAGTAAGGGATCACACGTAGGTGCCACAATCTGGTCTTTGGTTTCCCCTCTGCTCCTGAAGCAAAATAAACTGTACCAGCCCTATACTTGGCACAGATGACCTCCCCCCTCCATCCAGGGTCAGGTTTGCATTGCACACAAACATTGGGAAGGAAGGAAGGTAGAATCAAGGCTCCACCTTGTCCCTGCCCACTTGTGTGGGAGAGCGAGTAGCAGCCCCACAAAGGCAGCTCTCCTCTGTTCCACGACCTGTAATACACATAGCCCATAAAAGGGAAGTAAGGGCATGTCGTATGCACCCTTGTGGAGATTTACAGTGGGTCACAATCTGGCCCTATGAATGTATGGATCATTTAAATTATGTCATTTCCTAACTTTTGAGCATCTGACTTTGGACTATACCTAATCTGGCTAGGAAACTTGGTGAGGTTCGAAGGGAAAAACAGATGCTTGTACACGAATGCAAGGAGTTTGGGCAACAGAACGGAGGAACTGGAACTACTGGGGCAGGAAGTCAAACTGGATATCACAGGGATTACAGAAACATGGTGGAACAGCACTCGTGACTGGAATACAGGTATTGTAGGGTATGTGCTGTTTATGACAGATAGAAATAAAGGTAAAGGTGGTATGGTAGCATCATACATCAATGATGCGGTAAAGTGATAGTATTGTGGAAGAAAACAGTTGGACAGAGTTTCCCCCCTGTCCTTAGCAGATCTCCAAAAAAAATTTCAAGTACGATAAATTGTCTCTGTATGGACAAAACGGAATCTATTTGGGTCAAAATCACTTTGGGGAAGAATTGTAACAGAGGTTCCACTAGGATAGTGTGGGGGTCTGCTATAGACCCCCCGGGTTGGACTTGGACACATACCAGGAATTGTGTCATAATGAGAGTAACTTCCCAGATACAGACTGGAGAATAAATGCTTCCAATAATGGTAAGGCCCAGTTACTCCTGGACATTGTGAAAGTAGAATGAATTATATTGTAATTATAATTCATTCAAGAAATGCTGTTTGAAGGGTTTGTTGAAATATAGTTGTCAGGAAGAGAAACATTAAGGAGTGTGAGACAATGGGTCCTCAAACTAATGTACTTAGAGAGCTCCTACTGAGCTAGGAGATTGGTAAACGTTAGTATGCAAATAAGATATGTATGTATATTTGTCAGTTTCTGCTCCCTTTGATTCTTATGTGAAATTGGCTTTCCCTTATCTGTTTAAATAAGTTAGCTTGAGCCTTTGCATGGGACTCACATATATCTGGGTGCATTGGCAAAGCGCTTTGCTAATAAACAGAGTGGTCTGCCAAATTTTGTGAGTCTTGAATCTGACCTTGACAATTTGGAGGTTCCACCGAGATGGCAACCGTCTTCACTGGGGCTGTGTGATTCCTGACCGTTCTTAGGACGGCCGTGGCAGCTAGTACCTGGGCATTTGGCCCGAGCGGTCCTCCGCCAGAGCAGAAGGGTGCACGACCACAGTGAAGTCTACGCCATCGAACCTGTTGGTTCCCACTCTGTTCTGGTAGGGATCCCGGAATCTGACATCAGGAATCTGGTCAGGTAATTATTTCTGTGTTTTGTCCGGACTGAGGACTGTCTTGTCTCTGTGTCTATCCATCCTCCCTGTGGTGTGTTTGAGTCTGGGCGCCGTCTCCGTCCGGGGATCGGCCGGCCAAAGGGTTCCTGTCCCCACGGTCTGAGTGAAATCTGCACAATTGCAGCCGCACCACGCCTTGGGTAAAACCCTTGGTGTGAAAGCAAGGGCGATTGAGGCAGTAGCCGGTGGGCTCCTTTTGTGTGTTGCACTGGGCATCGCTCTGACGAACCCGATTTTCCTTCTTGTGTGATTGGTGTGTAAAGTCCTCCTGTATGGGTAACCAGATATCTAAGTCGGGACAGTTCCCTAAAGGAACGCCGGCTCATTTTATGTATTTTTCTGGGAAAATGGTCTAGGCTAACACAGGAGAATCCCAAAACTCAGTGGCTACTGTTAGGATCTTGGGACAAAGACCGAGTAGACGTCTTAAAAGACAAACTCGGTCAACCTAAAACTAAATTGGCAAAAGGAGAGGTTGATTGTTTCATGCAGTGGTGGGAAGAGGCAAATCACAGGTGGACAGAATCAAAACTTGCCTCTCTCAAATATTCAAATGATAAGTTAAAAGCTTTATTAGAAGCCTCCTCTCCCGCTGCCAGACGGAGCGCTCCCCTTTATCCCGTTCTCTGAGAAGACCAGAATCGATCCCATCCCCCTTCATACTCCCATCTCATTGTGGGAAAGGACGAAGAAAACCCCTTGTTAAATTGTGGGGATGACGATGAGGAAGATGCATTAATTGGCCTGGCATCCTTGCATCGGTTCAATAGGCGGTCACAACAACTCCCAGAGGTCTCCAGTTCAGACCAGTCCAGATCGTCCAATACCGGCCAGGCCCATTCCTCCGGTACCACTCAGACCCGTAAAGAAAAACCCCCCGTTCCCCCGAAACCCTCCAGTCTGCCCGGCTCCTCTGTTTTTCCCCATACATACGAAGAGAGCCTGGACACTGATTGGGCCCAACGCTTACGCTCTGGCTCTAAACCTATCCAGGCTCCCCTCCGAATCCTGCATACTGGGGGCCAACAAGAGGGTCCCACTTGGAGCTATAAACCCTGGACTCATACAGAGCTCCTTTCAATTGTAAAAGGCTTTCCAAAGCCCCTGGAAAATCCTACCACATTTGCAGAGGAATTTTTGTTAGTGTGCGACACCTACGAATCCTCTGAGGCAGACCTCCTGCAGCTGTGCAAGCTACTTGTAACCCCTAGCAAGCATGAAAAATGGCTCACAGCAGCCAATTGGCCCATCAGTGAGCGCCATTCAACTTTACCAGACACCGGTCCTGACGCTGAATACCGGAAAAAGTGTAAAGACGGAGCTAAAAACCTACATGAGGCTACCCCTCGAGTATGGACTCCAAAAACAAACTGGACAGCCATACATTGATGTAAACAGTGACAGGGAGAAAGTCCGGGCGACTATCGCACCCGACTGACTGATGTTTTCCTGCAACATTCTGGTATACAGCAACCAGGTGAAAATGGGAAGGGCGCCCTGGCTCATGCGTTTGTTAATGGCCTCCTACCTGCTATTGGCAGTATGCTAAAGCGAATAAGTGTTGGGTGGGAGACTGAAACCATGGATAAATTGCAATCAGTGGCAGAACACTGCCATCGCACTCTAAAGGGAAAGGAGGAACAATCTTCCCAAAAGTTAATGGCCCTGCAAATACAGCATTATTCAGGGCAAGGTAAACAGTACCGGGGAGGGGGCCATGGTCACGGGAAGGGCCGTGGAACTGGAGTTTTGGGGGTGTTTGTAATTACTGTAAACAACCCGGACATTGGAAAAACGAGTGTCCGCACTGGCCTAATAGCTCTGTAAACAACCAGCTAGACCCCATGTCAGCACAGCCTGACAGTCCCCAGACTTACTTTGTCCCACAGCAATGACAGAACACCAGGGAACCTCAGGAAATTTTAGCTCCTTTACTACCTCTCACTCCCACGGGTGAATGTGTTTTGACTATTAATGATCTTTCTCTCCCTTTCCTTGTTGATACGGGAGCTTCACTCTCTGCAGTTTGTACTGCCGACCTGCCTGAGGTTCCCCGCTCCGAAAAAACCGTATCCGCTGTGGGCATTACGGGAGTCCCAACCCCTTATCCCCTTTCAAAACCTCTACCAGTCCAGGTTGGTCCCCTTTCCGCGGACCATGCATTCCTCCTCTCGGATTCCACTCCGGTGAACCTTTTGGGTCGGGACCTGTTATGTAAACTTGGCTGTACCATCTACTGTTCCCCGGATGGTGTCTACTTACAAATCCCCCAGTCCTCTCTGAGTGATTCTGTAGCCTCCCTGCTGTCTGAAACTCCCCTTTCCACTCCGGTCCCCTGCTGCCCATTGGTCCCGTCCCTTGAACACCTAATTTCACAGGTCCCATCCTCTCTGTGGCCAACCCACCCGTCTGAAGTGGGCCGCTTACATACTGACCCCGTCTGCATTATTGTTGACTCCTCCAAACCTCTGCTTCGCCTGTCTCAATACCCTTTAAACCCCGAAGCAGAGGCTGGAATTGCTCCAGTCATGACCGCCCTGCGGGAACAAGGCATTATTGTCCCCTGCTCCAGCCCCTGTAACACCCCTATCCTCCCAGTTCGAAAAGCTGATGGTAAATTGTGGCGGTTTGTTCAGGATCTTCGGGCCATTAACCGCATTGTCATACCTGCCTTTCCTGTTGTCCCTAACCCAGCGACGATTCTGACTTCTATCCCACCAGATGCAACTCATTTTACTGTTGTTGATTTGTGCTCTGCTTTCTTTTCTGTCCCGGTTCACCCTGACTCCCAGTTCCTGTTTGCCTTTTCTTACAAGGGGCAACAGTACACATGGACCACGCTTCCCCAGGGGTATACTGAAAACCCGTCATATTTTTCCCAAGCATTAGCCCGAGACCTTGCTGACCTTGTTTTCCCGTCCAGGTCCACACTAGTCCAATATGTAGATGATCTACTCCTCTGTTCCCCTTCATTGTCTGCCTCTGAAACTGACTCTTTAGTGCTCCTTACTGCCCTAGCAAATAAGGGTCACAAAGCTTCTCGCTCTAAACTACAACTCTGTCAAGCTTCTGTCACATACCTTGGCTTTCTCCTCTCCCAGGGTTCCCGTGCACTTTTTCCCACCCGCGTCCAAGCAATCCTTAGCTTTCCCCGACCCCGCTCCCCACGCCAGGTCTGGAAGTTTTTAGGCATGGCTGGATTTTGCAGACAATGGATTCCCCAATATGCCTCCCTTGCAAAACCTCTCCAGGAATTCACCTGATTCTCTGTGCCTGACCCCATGCCGTGGCCCCCTGAGGCTGATTCTGCCTTTGTTTCCATCAAACAGGGTTTGGCTTCTGCCCCCGCCTTAGGGCTGCCTGACTATTCTAAGCCTTTTACCCTTTTCTGCCACGAACAAGCTGGGTGTGCACTTGGAGTTCTCACTCAGATGCACGGAGAAGAGAACATCCCAGTGGCTTATTTCTCTGCCACGTTATACCCTGTTGCCCAAGGCTTACCCCCTGCCTGCGTGCTGTGGCTGCTGCAGCGCGCCTAGTCGAAATGTCTGATTCGTATATCACCATAAAGCGTTGCTCTGTTAAACCCTGCCACTCTCCTTCCTTTGTCTAATGACGGTGATCCCCACGACGGCCTTGCAACTGTCTCTGCTGTCAACTGTCCCGCGCTCTGACCTTTCTGATGTCCCTCTCCCTAACTCTGACCTTGTTTTATTTACTGACGGTTCCTGTTTTTGAGACAACCAAGGTCGTCTCCTTGCAGGATACGCTGTAGTTTCACTCTCTGAAACCCTGGAAGCTGCGCCTTTACCTTCTGTAACCTCAGCACAAGTCACTGAATAAGTTGCCCTCACCCGTGCCTGCTTTTTGGCGGTGGGACGCTCCGCCACCAGTTACACTGACTCCCGCTACGCTTTTGGGGTTGTACATGACTTTGGTACCCTCTGAGTGAAAACTGCACAATCGCCACTCAGACCGTGGGGACAGGAACCCTTTGGTCGGCCGATCCCCGGAGGGAGACGGCGCCCAGACTCAAACATACCACAGAGAGGACGGATAGACACAGAGACAAGACAGTCCTCAGTCCGGACAAAACACAGAAATAATTACCTGACCAGATTCCTGATGTCAGATTCCGGAATCCCTACCAGAACAGAGTGGGAACCAACAGGTTCGATGGCGTAGACTTCACTGTGGTCGTGCACCCTTCTGCTCTGGCGGAGGACCGCTCGGGCCAAATGCCCAGGTACTAGCTGCCACGGCCGTCCTAAGAACGGTCAGGAATCACACAGCCCCAGTGAAGACGGTTGCCATCTCGGTGGAACCTCCAAATTGTCAAGGTCAGATTCAAGACTCACAAAATTTGGCAGACCACTCTGTTTATTAGCAAAGCGCTTTGCCAATGCACCCAGATATATGTGAGTCCCATGCAAAGGGTCAAGCTAACTTATTGGGGTTTCCTTACCTCCGCCGGTACCCCTATTAAAAACGGGCCCTACATTGCTGCCCTTCTGTATGCAGTTTTACTTCCGTCTGCCCTAGCTATTGTTAAGTGCCCTGGCCACTCAATGGCGGATACTGATGTTGCTAAGGGTAACGCATTTGCTGACGCCTCTGCTAAACATGCTGCTGCCATAGAACCTTCCCCAGATGCATTTCTAGGTTCCCTTTCTGTTTCTATACCGCCGCCGTCCCTCACTGACCTCACCCTGCTCCAAGACTCTGCCCCAGGAACCGAGAAAGAATCCTGGGTTGCCCAAGGTTGCTCTCTACATCCCGATTCTCTTTGGCGTACGCCTACTGGCGCCTTTGTAGACCCCTTTTCACTCTACCCGTCTCTGGCCGCTCTGCTACACGGTGTTTCGCATGTCGGAAAGGAGGGAATGGTCTCTGCTGTAACTAAGACAGGATGGTGGGCCCCCCATTTTAGCTCTTTTGCAGCCCGCCACTGTGCAGCCTGTACCATTTGCCAAAGCCATAATATTGGTAAACCTGTAAAAGTGGCCCAGGGGTTCCGGGGCCTGCCTCAAGCACCATTCTTGCATTGGCAACTTGATATTGTACAAATGTTTAAGTGTCAACAATATGAATTTATATTGGTTATGGTATGTTTATTCTCTGGTTGGATTGAAGCCTTTCCTTGTCGCAAGGCTGACTTACTGTCTGTTGCCAAATGTTTGTTAAATCATATTATGCCTGCCAAGGGAATTCCTGCTACTCTGTCCAGTGATCGGGGTACACATTTTACTGGACAACTTGTTCAACACCTGGACCGTATATTGCATATCAAACACCTATTGCACTGTCCCTACCACCCACAGAGTGCAGGTGCAGTTGAAAAACGAAATGGTGTACTTAAGAATAAGCTTGCTAAAATTTGTGACTCTACAGGATTAAGCTGGCCAGTGGCCTTACCATTACCCCTTATGGACATGAGATCCACTCCATCCCAAAGGCATAAATTAAGACCGGAAAAAAGCTAATGTAGTGCCCATCTTTAAAAAAGGGAAGAAGGAAGATCCGGGGAACTACAGGCCAGTCAGTCTCACCTCAGTCCCTGGAAAAATCATGGAACAGGTCCTCAAGGAATCAATTCTGAACCACTTAAAGGAGGGGAAAGTGATCAGGAACAGTCAGCATGGATTCACCAAGGGCAAGTCATGCCTGACTAACCTAATTGCCTTCTATGATGAGATAACTGGCTCTGTGGATGAGGGGAAAGCAGTGGACGTGCTATTTCTTGACTTTAGCAAAGCTTTTGATACAGTCTCCCACAGTGTTCTTGCCAGCAAGTTAAAGAAGTATGGGCTGGATGATTGGACGGTAAGGTGGATAGAAAACTGGCTGGATGGTCGTGCTCAACGGGTAGTGATCAATGGCTCCATGTCTAGTTGGCAGCCGGTATCAAGTGGAGTGCCCCAAGGGTCGGTGCTGGGGCCGGTTTTGTTCAATATCTTCATCAACGACCTGGAGGATGGTGTGGACTGCACCCTTAGCAAGTTTGCAGATGACACTAAACTGGGAGGAGTGGTTGATACGCTGGAGGGTAGGGACAGGATACAGAGGGACCTAGACAAATTAGAGGATTGGGCCAAAAGAAATCTGATGAGGTTCAACAAGGGCAAGTGCAGAGTCCTGCACTTAGGACGGAAGAATCCCATGCACTGCTACAGACTAGGGACCGAATGGCTGGGCAGCAGTTCTGCAGAAAAGGACCTAGGGGTTACAGTGGACAAAAAGCTGAATATGAGTCAACAGTGTGCCCTTGTTGCCAAGAAGGCTAACGGCATTTTGGGCTGTATAAGTAGGGGCATTTCCAGCAGATCGAGGGACGTGATTATTCCCCTCTATTCGGCACTGGTGAGGCCTCATTTGGAGTACTGTGTCCAGTTTTGGGCCCCACACTACAAGAAGGATGTGGATAAATTGGAAAGAGTCCAACGGAGGGCAACAAAAATGATTAGGGGGCTGGAGCACATGACGTATGAGGAGAGGCTGAGGGAACTGGGATTGTTTAGCCTGCAGAAGAGAAGAGTGAGGGGGGATTTGATAGCTGCTTTCAACTACCTAAAAGGGGGTTCCAAAGAGGATGGATCTAGACTGTTCTCAGTGGTAGAAGATGACAGAACAAGGAGTAATGGTCTCAAGTTGCAGAGGGGGAGGTTTCGGTTGGATATTAGGAAAAACTTTTTCACTAGTAGGGTGGTGAAGCACTGGAATGGGTTACCTAGGGAGGTGGTGGAATCTCCTTCCTTAGAGGTTTTTAAGGTCAGGCTTGACAAAGCCCTGGCTGGGATGATCTAGTTGGGGTTGGTCCTGCTTTGAGCAGGGGGTTGGACTAGATGACCTCCTGAGGTCCCTTCCAACCCTGAGATTCTATGATTCTATGAAGTCCCTTTGAAATTGTTATGGGACGCCCTATACGAGCTATGACTACCATTACTCCCGTTCCAGATTTGAACTTGACTCTCAGTGCGCTGCTTCAATATTGCAAGGGACTAATGCAAGCTGTAAGTCACTTCCATTCACAGGTTCGAGCCGCCTGGCCCACAGAACCCACCTCCGATGCTTGCCACAACCTCTAGCCAGGTGATTGGGTCTATGTACGGTGCCATCATCGAAAGCATGCCTTGGAGCCCCGGTGGAAGGGTCCTCATCAGGTACTGCTTACTACACAGACGGCTGTTAAACTAGCATGGATACATTCTTCACAGTGTAAGAAGGCACCATCCCCAGAGAACCAAGAGAACCAATCATCACCTCAGGACAACACAGAGTCAATTTTGACTCCAGAAGAAGACGTTTAGAGGAACAGTCTGCAATAGAGACAAAGAGATAAAGAACGATTGATATGTGGAACCCAGTAATTGTTGGTCATTGCGTAGCCTGACCAAAAGGAGGGATTGTGAAAGTAGAATGAATTATATTGTAATTATAATTCATTCAAGAAATGCTGCTTGAAGGGTTTGTTGAAATATAGTTGTCAGGAAGAGAAACAATAAGGAGTGTGAGACAATGGGTCCTCAAACTAATGTACTTAGAGAGCTCCTACTGAGCTAGGAGATTGGTAAACGTTAGTATGCACATAAGATATGTATGTATATTTGTCAGTTTCTGCTCCCTTTGATTCTTTTGTTAAGTTGGCTTTCCCTTATCTGTATAAATAAGCTTGAGCCTTTGCATGGGACTCGCATATATCTGGGTGCATTGGCAAAGCGCTTTGCTAATAAACAGAGTGGTCTGACAAATTTTGTAAGTCTTGAATCTGACTTTGACAACATGATAGATGACTTTCCTTCATCAGTCACTGAGCCAACAAGAGGTGATGCAATTTTAGACATGGTTTTGGTAATTGGTGAGGACATCATAGAAGAGCTGATCATACAAAAAAAAAAAACCAACCTTGGATCAAGTGATCATGAGTTGATACAGTTTTTAAATTAATTAAAACCAGGTCATCAACTATGGTTTTTTATTTCAAAATTTGGAAAATTAAGGGAAGGACTTACAGAAAGTCAACTGGACTGAAGAGCTCAAGGACTTAAAAGTGGAGGAGGTCTGGAATTTCTTTAAATCAAGTATACAAAAACAAACTGCAATTTGCATCCCAAGCAAGGGGGGAAAGCTTTCAGATAAAGTCTCCAGACCCAAATGGATGAATATTTACCTCAAAAAGTTATTAGGCATAAGCAAAGAGCCTATAGAGAATGGGAAAAGGCACTGATCAACAAAGAAAGCTACACCTTGAAGGTCAAAAAATGCAGAAATAAAGTGAGAATTGCTGAAAATCAAGCTGAATTAGATCTTGCCAAGGAAATTAAAATAAGATGTTTTTAGTTATATAAATAGAGAATTAGCAAGGATGAGGTTGGGTTGCTATGCAGTGCAGTGCAGATGGGGAGGGGATTAAAAACAACACTGGAATGGCCCAAACACTAACTGAATACTTTGCCTCAGTTTTCAATCAGAATGATAACACAGAACATGGGAATGAAGACAGATTGAAATGAGTACATAAAAAGGGAATTCACCACATCTGAAATGAAAGAAAACCTTAAAGCTCTTATTGCACTGAAATCAGGGAGATGGGATAAATTTATCTCCCAGAATACTGAAAGAACTGATACATGAGATTTCTAGTCCAATATCAAGGATTTTTAATGAATCTATCTATTCAGGGGTGGTACCAAATGACTAAAGAATAGAATAATAGAACTGGAAGGGACCTCGAGAGGTCATCTAGTCCAATCCCCTCCACTCATGGCAGGACTAATTATCTAGACCATCCCTGACAGGCGTTTGTCTAACCTGCTCTTAAAAGTCTCCAATGATGGAGATTCCACAACCTCTCTAGATAATTTATTCCAGTGCTTACCCACTCTGACAGTTAGGAAGTTTTTCCTAATGTCCAATCTAAACCTCCCTTGCTGCAATTTAAGCCAATTGATTCTTGTCCTTTCCTCAGAGATTAAGAAAAACATTTTTCTTCCTCCTCCGTGTAACCACCTTTTACATACTTGAAACTGTTATGTCCCCTCTCAGTCTTCTCTTCTCCAGATTAAACAAACCCAATTTTTTCAATCTTCCCTCATAGGTTATGTTTTCTAGACCTTTAATCATTTTTGTTGCTCTTCTCTGGACTCTCTCCAATTTGTCCACATCCTTCCTGAAACGTGGTCAGGGCTGGGGTAGGAGATTGGGGTGTAGAAGGGGGTATGGTGTGCTGGCTCCGGGAGGGGGCTCAGGGTGGGGTTCGAGGTGCAGGAGGGGGCATGGGGTGCTGGCTCTGGGAGGGGACTAAGGGATGGGGATTGGGGTGCGGCCTCCTGCCGGACAGCACTTACCTCTGGCGGCTCCCGGTCGGCAGCGGGCGCAGCAAGGCTAAGGAAGGCTCCCTGCCTACCCCGGCCCCACACCGTTCCCGGAAGGGGCCAACCTGCCCCTGCAATCCCTGGGGAGGTGCAGGTGGCATGTGGCTCTGTGCGCTGCCTCTCTCTGCAAGCTCCCCCAGCCAATGGGAGCACGTGGAGGGAGCACGTGGAGGAAGACCCCTGCCCCCCAGGGCTGCAGGGTGCACTGGCTGCTTCCGGGAGCAGCGTGGGGCCAGGATAGGCAGGGAGTCTGCCTTAGCTTCAGCCCCGCTGCACCTCTGGAGACTGCAATCAACTGGGAGATCCTCTAGTATCGACCAGTCGATTGCAATCGACCAGTTGGTGACCACTGATCTAAATGATTGATCAAGATATTGAATAGAACTGGACCCAGAACTGATCCTTGTGGGACCCCATTTGATATACCCTTCCAGTTTGACTGTGAACCACTGACAACTACTCTCTTGGAACAGTTTTCCAACCAGTTATGTACCCACCTTATAGTATGTTCATCTAGGTTACATTTCCCTAGTTTGTTTATGAGAAGGTCATACAAGACAGTATCCAAAGCTATACTAAAGTCACGGTATACTACATTTACTGCTTCCCCCCACATCCACAAAGCTTGTTACTCTGTCAAAGAAAGATATTAGGTTGGTTTGACATGATTGTTAAGTATTTGCTCCATTGTCTTTCCGGGTACAGAAGTTAAGCTGACTGGTCTGTAATTCCCTGGGTTGTCCTTATTTCCCTTTTTAGAGATGAGCACTATATTTACCCCTTTTCAGTCTTCTGGAATCTCTCCTGTTTTCCATGACTTTTAGAAGATAATCGCTAATGGCTCAGATATCTCCTCAGTCAGTCCTTGCGTATTCTAGGACTGCAATTACTCCCTTAGCTGAAGTGGTATAGGTCTGTGCTACAGTGCTCAAGGTTCTAGGTTCAAATCCTGATGATGATGCTCTGTGGAGGGTAGTTACAGTTGTACATGACAGACATTTTTCACTTAAAAAACAACAACTGAAATTACAATTGTAACCCTATCTTAAAGATTTCAGAGTCATAGAATTTAAGGCCAGAAGAGACCACCAGATCATCTAGTCTGCGCTGTATATATCAAGCCCTCTATATCACAAGCACGGGAAGGAGGGGGGAAGAGGGGGAAGAGAGAGAGAAGAAAAAAATTTTAAAAATGAATATGCTCGGTGCTATCCCAGAGCACTGTTCAACAGCGTCCAATGTCCCACCTCCAGCTGCGGCCATCTCTGATGCTACAGTGGAAGGAGACAACCCTCCCATACCCCACTACATTGGAGGGGAATTCTTCCTCACCCCTGCAGGTGACTGGCGGAGGCCCTGAAGCATGAGATTTTAGGAATATTTGACATGAACCAGAAGGGACCCTCCAGGCAACTTATCCTTCCTCTCATATGATAGGTCCCCGCCATTGACCTGACCATCCTACTAGCTCTTTGATGCACCTGTTCCTGTTTAAATTAATCTTTTAATGAACATGGGTGACAAGAACTGTACACAGTATTCCAAATGAGGTCTTACCAATGCCTTGTACAGTGGGATTATTACCTCTCTCTCTCTCTACTGGAAGTGTCTAGCCTAACATGCCCTAGAATTGCATTTGCCTTTTGCTGCACTGTATTAGTGATCATAGTCATCCTCTGATTACGATCAGCTAATTTCTTATAGGAGTCACACACACAGTGGATCTTGAGGAGAGATTTAAATGAATCAGTTCAGGGAGAAAGTTCCCCGAGTTAGGGAACAAGGAGCAGAGACACTTGTGAGAGAAGCTGACAAACAAGTGGATGAGGCTGTGACTAACTTCAGTGATTCACCTGTAATCTGGAGAAAGGTACTCTCTGCCCATTCATAAAGTGCTTTGAAATCTGTGCACCAAAGCTCTATAGAAGGGTAAAACATACGTCAGAACCTGATTTACATGAAAAATTCTTTCTAAGGCTACGTCTACACTACCCGCCCTATTCGGCGGGTAGCTATCGATGTTCTGGGATCGATTTATCGCATCTCATCTAGACGTGATAAATCGATCCCAGAGCCGCTCCCCGTCAACATCGGAACTCCAGCTCCGCAAGCGGAGGAAGCGCTGTCAACGGGGGAGCCTGCCTGCTGCGGTGTGGGGTAAGTACCTTTTGAAATCAATCTAAGATATTCGACTTCAGCTACGTTATTCACATAGCTGAAGTTGTGTATCTTAGATCGATCCCCCCCCACTAGTGTGGGCCAGCCCTAAGAGACTCCTCCTGAGAGCAGGAGAAGCACTACCCAGCTTCCCATGGAAAGCAGTCACTGATGGCAGCCAGTAAACAGACAGAGAGAAATCGGAGATGGAGATGACAATCACCTAGCCCCTCTCACTCTACCAAGCACACATTTACTAGCATGGCTTTTTTTCCAGTCTTGAGTGTCCCAAGTTGTATGGGGAGATTTTGGCAAACCAGTAAAGTGCCTGAAACCACTGTAGCTTATTGCTAAAAGCAGCCAAGTCAGCAGACTGTAAATTGGCCAAGTCACAGCCTCAGCTTGACCAAGGCAGGAGGGGAGCGGGGTTTGGTGCTACAGAGAGGGCAGCTTGCCCCCCCCCCCCCCATCCTTCCTGATAAGAATTGTGTTGAAGTTGCTGATACATGCATTTTAGAAGAGCAGGGTGTGCCCCAGGAATGTCTGTCTATTGGGGCCTCAAGGCTGCAAACTCTGGAAAAACCCACACCTGGTTAATCAATAATCAGAAGGAACCTCTTGCTGGACCATTGGAACTGCTTGATTAACAAGTTTTCTTTAAGGGACATGTCATTCTATAACTAATGTATAAATAAGGGGGGAAAGTTTGAGGTAGTTGGTCTCTTTTTTGGACTCTCCCTCTGGATACATCTTTCAGTCCCCACCGGCAGACGGAAGATTTGGCCACCGAAAGCCTGCCGCTGTGTCACTCGAGAGCCACACACAGCTTTGGAAATTATCAAGATTTGGGGGCAGGTGTTTTACTAACCTGTTGCAGACCTGTGCAAGTGCTTGAGACGAAGTAAAGTTTGGCTTTAAGTGAAAGCACTCGTGTTGTCCTGTTTGTGCCAGCCATCTATCAATCGGACGGCCGTGTCTCCCCTGATTTATTTCCTGACACCACCTCGCACAGAGTAAAAGTTACCAAGAGCTTTGGATTGAAAAAACCCCGGGTAACAAAGTGACGGAGTTTCCATCATTTCCTCTTGGACACTGTCCCCAACACATACAATACCTTGCCAGGCCGGAATTCCGGGAACAGGTCGGTAACACTCGGCAGCTGTTTGGTGGCATCTCGCTGCATTATTCCTGCAAGAGGCAGTGTCAGTTTCCCTTCCTTGGATTCTGCCTGCCTTGCATCTTGGGGTCCCATCTCTGACTCAGAATCAGAAGAGCTGCTGAAATCCGCCTTCTCAGAGGTAGCAGAGGACGGCGCAATGATGGACGGCAGAATGATACCATCTCCATCTTCAGATACTACAACAGAACAAGTACCTTATGAACAAGTTTCCTTTCTTGGTCCCCAGCACAACCACCACAATCCACAAGCATTGTTTCCTGATCTTAAATTATGCTGAATCTAAGGGCTTAGCTACACTTGCAAGTTAGAGCGCATTAAAGCAGCCCCAGGCGCCCTAACTCCCGACCCGTTCACACTGGCAAGACACTTAGAGCGCCTGGACTCTGCAGCTGGAGCACTCCTGGTAATCCACCTCCACGAGAAGAATAAAGCTTGCTGCGCCCCGGCTGAAACACCTGCAGCATGAACAAGATGTTGCATTACTGCGCTGTGATCAGCCTCCGGAAACGTCCCATAATCCCCTGAAGTCAAGTGGCCACTCGTCATTGTTTTGAACTCTAGAAAAGCGGATATACCCTTTCAAAGCTCCATTTCTGACAGCCAGCATGCTTATCTGCTCCGGAACAAAGCAACCATTACTGCGGAATGCTGTGTGTGAGAGAAAGAGGCGGGGCGGAGGGTGGTCTGCTGCTGTCTGAACTTACAAGCAGGGCCGGCTTAAACGGGTGTGGGGCCCCACGTGAATAACAACTGCGGGGCCCCGCCGAATTTGGTGCGCGGGGCCCAATTCCGGAGAATCGGCGGAATCGGCTTAAAGCCGGCCCTGCTTACAAGACAGCATGCTGACACTCTCAGCACCCCAAAAAACAACTCTCTCTCCTCCCACACACAACACACTCCCGGTCACACTCCACCTCACCCCCCATTTGAAAAGCATGTTGCAGCCACTTGAATGCTGGGATAGCTACCACAATGCACTGCTCTCTGTGGCATTGCAAGAGCTGCTAATGTGGCCATGCCAGTGCGCTTGAATCTGACAGTGTAAACACATGGCAGTGTTTTCCCTGCTGTGGTCTCCGAAGGCTGGTTTAACTCCCAGCACTCTACATCCGCAAGTGTAGCCATGCCCTAAGCCTCTATGTTTCATAGCTATTGATTCTTGTTCCAATTTAGCCTTTCAGTGCATCCCTAGATCACCCCTGCAACTCACAGTCCCCGCTGAGAGAAGGCAAAACAGAGAAGCAGCTGAACTTCACAGGTTGGTTTGATTATGAATCTTAATGTTACTGTTTAAAAGTGTTATAACATCTTTTACTCTATATTTTATATAAGAGCCCGTTACCCCTAAGCAGCACTACTTCATTGCATAATTGGCCACGAACCATCTTCAGATCCAGTCTGCAGGATGGATCTTTGACAAGATCCCAAACATGCTACAGTATAAAGCCACTGCATAGAAATGCTTGAATCCTTGATGTGTCACATCCTGTCATCCCAAAACTCCCAGATTCTTCCCACAAGTTTCAGATAGAAGATGAGAGTCCTTACTCACCAGGGGCAGTTGCATCTTTTTCATCCTCTCTCTTTACTGGAGGTGGAGGTGGTGGGGGCATCAGCTTGGAATCAATATCTTCAGAGTCGGCATCATAATCATCCTCATCTTCATCTAACCAGCCAAAAGGAGACAATCACCTTCAGAACATAAGAATGACCATACTGGATCAGACCAATGGTCCATTCAGCCCAATATCCTGTCTCTGGCAGTGGCCAGTGCCAGATGCTTCAGAGGGAATGAACAGAACAGGGCAATCATCAAGTAATCCATTCCTTGTCGTTCAGTCCCAGCTTCTGGCATTTGGCGTTTAGGGACATCCGGTACCTGAGGTTGCATCCCTTACCATTCTGGCTAAGAGTCGTTGATGGACCTATCCTCCATTAACTTATTTATCTTTATTTTTAAAAAAAATCAATTTTCAAGGATACCCAGAGAATCCTTCCCCAATACCACAACTAAGGTATCACCTCCGCCCCAAACTACAGAAAGGACCGTGTCTCAGCATTAAACTTATTACAAATACCTTTCCAGTTTCTCAAATAGATCACCCAAAGTTGCCCCAACTGTGGTTTCCCTGCACTCAACTGCTTACAAAATCAGGGCTTGAAATGTGGCTGAATAGGGGCGCAGGAAAACTGACGAGAGAAACAAGAAAATTCAGGGCAGAAACCCTAGATTACTGCAACATTCCTAATTTCCTGCTCCTGACTGACAAGAGAGGAGGTGGAAAGTTCCTTTAGGAGACAGCCAGCAGATTCATCAATTGCACTAGCATTAACACAAGGGAAAAAACTGCAGATGTTTGGAATTCTGTATCCTACAGGCAGAGACCTCCTATACTAGTCCCCATTGGAGAAGCATAAAAGCCAGTCTCACCCCTCCTTATAACCTGTGAAAGTCGTGGTAGAACTTGGATGAAGATGCCTTCTCATCAGCAGCGGCAATTAAACAGAATGCTAGTGAAGGGAGATGGGGAGAAACAAAGGAGGGGTGTCATAGGTTAGGATAATCCTCCAAGGGAATGGGCCTTAGCCCCCTCCTGTGACTAACTGACTTCCTCCCAGAAGATAGGTCTGAGACCAGGAATCATGTAACAGCCTGTGGCCTACCCTGTCCTTAGATCAAAGGCCAAACAACAACTCAGTTTACAGGAACACCTGCGAGAAGGTAGGATATTGCAGGAGACCCTGGGACAGGAAAAACAATCTAGTTTATCTATAGAAATTATGATGAGCTGTTTTGCTTTGGAAAAATAAACACAGCCCCACTGGCTTACCTGAGGTTCGTGAAGCAGGCAAAGAACATGGCAGGATAACGATGATTAGAGAAAGATCACTCTCAACAGCAGCAGCAAAAGCCAATCCGCCCCACAGAGACATACCATTAACTGTTAATCATTTTGTCTATGTGTACTCCTACCAACCCCAATTACCTGGTCTTCGAATCGGCTGAAGGGTGCCCATTGCCTGCCTGTATCTGCGGCTCTCATCTTCAGCCACCTCATTAATATCAGAGTAATCAACAGCATCCTCTGTGCTCTTAACCCAGCCTGAGGAGGAGGAAAGACTTGTCATACAACAAAATCATATCCCAACATGTACTCACCACAACTTACCTCATCCCATTTTAGTCTATTCTGACTTCTTCACGCGCCTACCCCCTCCTTCCTGCTGTAACTTCTTTCCACCCCCATCTATACTCTTTTACTGGAGGAGCAAACGCAATCCCTATATTAAGGTTACCTAATGTTTTCTATTCTAAAAAGGTCTGGTCTTTCTTCCCTTCCCCTGCCCCCAGAGCTCCAACACCTTCATGGTTTGCAGCAAGACTTTGAAATTTGGGAGATGGATCATTGGGGTCAGGGAAGTGCCATTTGCTGGCCTCATGAAAATCTGTTCAGATCTGGCAGAGTTATAAGCTGTTGAGACAGGCCCTTTGTTAAGTACACCACCTGGGAACCAGACCATGAGTCCTAAATGAATTTTTTCTACTGATGAACGTTCGTAATTCTGTACTTTCACAACTGTATCAAGCAAAGCACCATATCCCATTGAGTGGTTACAGAAGCTGGGAATATAACTACTATTGCAAAAACAAATCATACTGACTGCCATGCTGCCCCTCAGAAATAACTTATTATATCTTTGTCCTTTGCTATGCTGTCTGTAAAATAGGTCTACTCATTTATAAATAACTCACTGTTCCATTGTGTTATGTACATTCCTATGAACAGCCTTCTACTGCTGGCAGCTAATGTAATTAGTACTGCAGTCAAGGAGTGTATGCTGCAGTCTGAGTGATGATTCACACCCTGCTGATAATGCATGATAGGGTGTTGCTATAGTTGCGAATAATTTGTTTTCACAGTTTTTCCTTTTTTCCAAAAAAAAAGAAAAAGAAAATTAAATTAAGAACTCGTAAAAGAATGTTAGTGAGGTTGCAAAAGTCAACTCATGAAAGTTAAGAAATGCCAGAACTAAGGCTGCTCTCAAAACCTCGATGTCGCCCCCTTCTGTGTATGCACGATACAGTCTTTAATTACATGATCACTTTTTACTTTTTCCACAAGATTCCCGACTCATTTAGTGTGCAGGATGGAGGGTGCTCCGGGCACGAATGAGGGCTGTGTAATAAATGATGCTGTGTGAGTAGAACACCAGCTTCACTTGTTCTTGAAGTTGAAAGGGGTATAGAAAATAAGGCAGACGATTTTAGGAAGATTTAGGATGATCGCCACCCAAAATTGGGTCTGTTACCATTTGTGAGGTAGTAACTTACTACAACTGATGAGCAGTACAGAAAAGCCCATGGTGAATTTCATAATTCTATATTCAGTGCAGTATTTGGATAGTGTACAATAAATAAGCCACGTATTGAATGATAGAAAGCAATACTGAACAACTGTCTCATTTACTGAGCTTTGTTCCATCCTGGGGGAAAGTGGAACATGTACAAAAAAGAAAAACAAATATCTGATCGTGTAATTAAAAATGATCACAATGCTCATACACAAGAGACAGACTTTAAGACTGAATAGGCATCCTTAATTCTGGCATTTCAACTTTCAAACACTTGACTTTGCAACCTTCATACCATTCTTTTAACATAAGTTTTTTGTATTGAACAAAATTAAATCGCACAAACAGTGAGCGGGGAACTTTACAGATAGATATAAAGGCAGGGATCTCTGGCCCAATAAGCAGACAATCTATAGACAACATAAACATGTATAAGGGCAGTGGAAAGCAATTGGGCAGTGAGATTTACCCAAGTTTACAAAGCTAGGGCAATACATTAACCTTGAACTACAGCAAATTGTCTAATGATAAGATGAGGTTTGTACAAAAATTACTGGCAGGGTAAACTCTGGCCCTTATGTTGGAACTATTTCTTTTTTTTATTAAAGTTACTGCTGCACTGAGCATCACTCAGTGAGAAAAAAGACATTTCAAGCACCCTCAGGACCAGTGCTATTTCTGTCCTTTGTTTAATTTGTATTACAGTAGATTGCAGTACACAATGTTGTTTAGCCACATTGGTCCCAGGATACGAGAGAGACAAGGTGGGTGAGGTAATATATGTTATTGGACCCATTTCTAGAGAGACAAGGTGGGTGAGGTAATATATGTTATTGGACCCATTTCTAGAGAGACAAGGTGGGTGAGGTAATATATGTTATTGGACCCATTTCTAGAGAGACAAGGTGGGTGAGGTAATATATGTTATTGGACCCATTTCTAGATAGACGAGCTTTCAAGCTTACACAAAGCTCTTCTTCAGGTCTGGGAACTAACGCAGGTACATCTACACGACAGCACTTAGCTCCAGCACTTATGGTGGAGACACCCTAAGCCAGTGGTTCTCAACTGATTACACACTGTGAGCTGTATATGCAGCCCACAATGTGTTACCTGGGCCGCGTGGCAGGGAAGTAGCAGCCCTGACCCTCGTTGCACAGGGAGGCCGGCTGCCCGCCCAACTTGGACCGACGAGTTGCAGGGCCGAGTGGCTTCCTCGACCCCTGCCACACAGGTCGGGCCGGCAGCCCGGACCCCGACCCTGCCGCACCAGGGCAGCCCAGGACCCTGGGCACACAGGCGGCCTTTAGCACATAGCTAAGCTGGGCCACAGCTCTGTGCTAATTGGGCCACTTGCAGCCGCGGGCTGAGAACCACTGCTCTAAGCTGACGGGAGAGAGATCTCCCATCAGCTTAATAACGCCTGCCTCCACAAGAGGTAGTAGCTATGGGCTAGTCTACACTGACAGCGCTTTAATGTGGCTTGTGCAGTCGCGGCATAGCGCTGGGGAGAGCTCGCCCAGCGCTCTAAAAAAGCCACCTCCACGAGAGATGTAGCTCCCAGCACTGGTGCACTATTTACACTAGCGATTTACAGCACTGAAACTTGCAGCGCTCAGGGGCTTGTTTTTTCACACCCCTGAGCGAAAAAGTTGCAGCGCTGTAAAGTGCCACCATAGACAAGCCCTAAATCAGTGGGAGACGCTCTCCCGCTGACATGGCACTGTCTACACTGGTGCTTAGGTCGTTAATACACACCCCTGAGTGACGGAAGTTTTACCAAAGTAACCTGCAGTGTAGACAAGGTCTCAGTGTCAGTGCTAAACACAAGGTCTGAACATACTGTTTAGCATAAGAGTTAACACATATTTCAAGGTACCACTCAAGGTGAAGTGGCCCATTAATACCCTTCCAGTCATAGGAAGGAAAGGGTGGATAGCAGTTGAGGGGATTGTTAGTGGACTACAGATTGCTGTAATAAACCATAAATTCAGTATCTGTATTCAGTCCATGATTTTTAGTGTCTAGCAGAGTAATGGATTTAAGTGCCCTGATTCGTCTTTTGAAAGTTTTGTGCAGGTTTCCTTTGAGGATGAGGACCGACATGTCAGATATAGAATCATAGAATATCAGGGTTGGAAGGGACCTTAGGAAGTCATCTAGTCCAACCCCCTGCTCAAAGCAGGACCAATCCCCAATTTTTGCCCCAGACCCCTAAATGGCCCCCTCAAGGATTGAACTCACAACCCTGGGTTTAGCAGGCCAATGCTCAAACCACTGAGCTATCCCTCCCCCACTATATTAATAGAGTAATTAATTTGTGAAAATCGGTAACCCACTCCCATTGGCACAGTAGTGTCTTCACTAAAATGTTACAGCAGCTGTAGCACTGTATGTGAAGACAAGCCCTGAACTAGTTTCCCAGACCTGGAGAAGAGTTCTGTGTAAACTCAAAAGCATTTCTCTCTCACCAACAGCTGTTGCAATAAAATATGTTACCTCACCCACCTTGTCTCTCTAGTACATTACAGTGGCACCTAGAAACTTCAATTGAGGATCACAGCCCCATTGTGCTATACGGGGTTGTGCAAAACAAGTAATGAAGACAATAGATCAATGGACCAATAGGTTTTGCAATTTAAGTAAGTCCAAGATGCAACGGGAAAGTGGAGAAACACAACTGAGAAGGAAGACAAGGTCACAATCAATTGGAACTTTAAGTAGCATATATTAGTTAAACAAAATAGAGGCCTCCATGCTGCTTTGGTTGTTTTAAAGACTGAACAAGAGACAATAATGAATCACTAAACAGGCACCTAACTACTCATTTAATCCCATATTTACCCACTTTATGCACACAACTGATGCAAATGCACAAATGTGCACCACAGTTATCTCCTAAAGTACAACTGTTAGGCTTAAGTGCTAGCACATTAGTGGTGCAAACAGGGCAGTTCATGCCTCATAGTTATTGCCTTCGCCTTCCTGCAAATAGCAAAATGCCACCGGAGTGTCAAGTGTTTCTCGTGTCAGTAGGAGGAGCTAGAAATGCACCTTTACTCTTTAAAGAAACCCTTCGATGTGACCAAATCTGAGTGTGCTGCGGTAGCTACAACCCAGCCCTGACCGTGTGTTCGGGCCTCACCCTCCTCATCCAGCTGGGCTCCGTCAGGCTCAGCAGCCTCCTCCTCGCTGGCTGTGATCTCGGTGATCAGGTTGCCGAGCCCCAAGGCGCCCAGCCCGGCTAAATGCTTCTTGGATTCCTGGAAGAGCGAGAGACAGGAGCGGCCGTTAGCGGCCCCGCGAGGGAGGACGCCCGCGCTACGTTCCCGCCGCAGCGCCAGCGGCCCGGCCCGGCCCGAGCCCAGCGGCCCGGCCCGAGCCCAGCGGCCCCCAGCTTCCCTCACCTTGTCCAGGACGCTCTCGCCCTCCAGCTGCCCCGCCTCGTTAATGTTCCCGAAGAGGAACCCGGCCAGGGAGAAGGGCCCGGCGCGGCCCCCCTCCGCCTCCTCCTCGCTCTCCGAGTCCGACATCGCGCCCGCCTCGGCCCGGGACGCGACCCGGAAGCAGAACCGGAGCGCGAGCGCCGCCGGGTCACGCCTCAGGAAAGCACCACAGAGCGCGCGAGGAGCGAGGGCGGGGCCGGCGCTGCTGGGGCGATCGAGTCGCCCGGCCCGCCGCCGCGTCCTGGGGGAGACTACGGCAGCGATCGACGCTCTGAGAGCGAGCCACCGGCGGTCGATTTAGCGGGTCTAGTAAAGACCCGCCACATCGACAGCAGATCGCTCTCCAGTCCACCACTGCACCCTAGCCCCGGCAGGGCTTCGTGATCGATCTATCGGGGATCGATTTATCGTGTCTTGTCTAGGTGCGATAAATCGATCCCTGAACACCGCCCCATGGACTCCGGAACTCCAGCTCGCACGAGGCGACTCGCCGCCCCTGAGGACGGGCCGGTAAGTCGACCTAAGATGTGCTGACTTTAGCTATTCGCGTAGTTGCGTATCTTAGGTCGACCTGCCCCGTAGCCCAGGGCTAAGGCAAGGGGAGATTTTCTCCCATCAGCCCCCTGCAGCGTGGACCCCGCGGTGACTTGACCTAAGGGACCTGGACTCCAGCTAGTCACACAGCTCGAGTCACTGCAGTAGTGTAGACAGAGCCTCAGCCCCAGCGAGGGGCCAGCTGGGAGCCTCAGTGCCCCGCAGGACCGGTCAGGTGGGGTCAGAGAGCAGGGCTCTAGGTCCAGCTTTGGGGCATGCTCACGCTAGCACCCCCAATACAGACTTCTGAACAAGCATTCATTGGGTGCCCACACCAGCCACTGAGTGCAGCTAAAGCTGTAGGGGCTCAGTACCTCTCCTCGGCAGATCCTTACCTTTTCTAGGGCGTAAGTGTCCTTCTCTCTACAAAGCCATAGTTAAATACCTACTTACTTCCCCGAGGCATTGTAATTAGCGCTCACGGGCAATTAAAAAAATTAATCACAATTAATCATGCTGTTATCCCAAAATATTTAAATAAAGGGTATTTTATTTTTTTACATTTTCAAATATATTGATTTCAGTCACAACACAGAATACAAAGTGTACAGTGCTCCATTATTTTTTGTTACAAATATTTGCACTATAAAAAACAAGAAATAGCATTTTTCAAGTCATCTAATATAAGTACTGTAGAGGTGCATCTTTATCATGAAAGTTGAACATACAAATGTAGAATTATGTACCAAAAAAATGCATTAAAAAATAAAACAATGTAAAACTTTAGAGTCTACAAGTCCACTCAGTCCTACTTCTTATTCAGCCAATCGCTCAGACAAACAAGTTTGCTTACATTTGCAGGAGATAATGCTGCATGCTTCTTGTTTACCATGTCACCTGAAAGTGAGAACAGGCATTTGCATGGCACTGCTGTAGCCGGTGGCGCAAGATATTTACATGCCAGATGCGATAAAAATTCTTATGTCCCTTTATGCTTCAACCACCATTCCAGAGGACATGCATCCATGCTGATGACGGGTTCTGCTTGATAATGATCCAAAGCAGAGCGGACTAACATGTTCATTTTTGTCATCTGAGTCAGATGCCACCAACAGAAGGTTGGTTTTCTCTTTTGGTGGTTTGTGTTCTGTAGTTTCTACATCAGAATGTTGCTCTTAAAATATGAAAGTATGCTCCACACCTCATCCCTCTCAGATATTGTAAGGCACTTCAGATTCTTAAATCTTAGGTCAAGTATTGTAGCTATCTTTAGAAATTTCACATTGGAATCTTCTTTGCATTTTGTCAAATTTGCAGTGAAAGTGTGCTGGATCATTATCCAAGATTGCTATAACAAGAAATATATGGAAGAATTTGGGTAAACCAGAATGGGGAGAATTGTATCTCCTAAAGGAGTTCAGTCACAAATTTAATTAACGCATTATTTTTTTAACAAGCGTCATCAGCATGGAAGCATGTCCTCTGGAATGATGGCCGAAGCATGAAGAGGCATATTAATCTTTTGCGCATCTGGCACGTAAATATCTTGACAGTAGCTACAACAGTGCGATGCAAATGCCTATTCTCACTTTCAGGTGACATTGTAATTAAGAAGTGGGCACTATCTTTATTTTATCTTCCGTAAATGTAAACAAGCATTATCTTCCGTAAATGTAAATAAACTTGTTTGTCTTAGCGGTTGGCTGAACAAGAAGTAGAACTGAGTGGACTTGTAGTTTCTAAAATTGTACAGTTTTGTTTTTTAGTGCAATTATAAAACAAATTTACATTTGTAAGTTGCACTTTTGTGATAGAGATTGCACTACAGTACTTGTATGAGGTGAATTGAAAAATACACAGTGCAAATATTAGTAATCAAAAATAATAGTGAGCACTGTACACTGTGTTGTGTTGTAATTGAAATCAATATATTTGAAAATGTAGAAAAACATCCAAAAATATTTATTAAATTTGTTGGTATTGTATTGTTTAACAATGTAATTAATCATGATTTTTTAATAGTGATTAATTTGAGTTAATCACGAGTTAACTGCGATCAATCGACAGTCCTAATTGCAATATAGCAGTGCTGTGTGTTTGCAATATCAAGCATTCAAAGTTAGAAAATGCAAACAGAGGGTTGTTTATACAGCCTTAATTTGGCACCCGTACATATATGCATTGTGATATTCTTTAATTATATATTATTTCCACAGGACTCCTGCCTCATTCAGTGCACACCTAGTGAGCAGTAGTCAACGTTTTGTTTTATGCTCATTGTTCAAGATGTAGCACACATACACCTCACCATATTTCCTGAAGTAGTTAGTTTCCTTCTGAATTTTTCTATGGCATTTATATTACTAGTAGCTGGCTCTTTCACCAACTCTCAAAAGTACTTTACAAAGGAGATCAGCATCTGCGTGCTTCAGTCAGAAACTGGCTACACTACCACTTTTGTCAGTCAAGGGTGTGGGAAAAAAACCAAAACATCCCTGACCAATATAAATTTCTTATGTGGACAGTGCAGTCGGCAGGAGACACTCTCCTGTCCACATAGCTAAACCCGCTCATTGGGGGTGGTTTAATTATGCCAGCAGGACAGCTTTTTCCTGCTGGCAAAGAGCAGCTACACAGGGGATCTTTGCAGCAGAACAGCTGTAGCAGGATAGCTGTGCCGCTGTCATAAATATAAAGGGAAGGGGTTAAGAAGCTCTGATACAGTACTATAAAATCCTCTTACTGGTAAAGGGTTAAGAAACTCAGGTACCCGAGCTAACACCTAACCATCAGGACCAATGAGGGGAGCATTGGCCTGCTAAACCCAGGGTTGAGAGCTCAATCCTTGAGGGGGCCATTTAGGGATCTGGGGCAAAAATTGGGGATTGGTCCTGCTTTGAGCAGGGGGTTGGACTAGATGACCTCCTAAGGTCCCTTCCAACCCTGAGATTCTATGATTCTAAGATACTTTCCAATGTGAGAGGGAGAAAAGGCTTTTGTCTGTCTGTGGGATCTCTCGGTAGGAGACAGATCAAGCAAGCAACCCATCCACTCCTATAGAGTTAGTGAGTATTTAGATATAAATGCATTGGGTTTTTCTGTTTTTAGCTTGGGAAATTCGCTGTGCTGGAGGGAATGTGTATTCCTGTTTTTGTTGCATTTTTCTGTAACTTGAAGGTTTTGCCCAGGCGGGGATCCCTCTGAGTTGGGAAATTGAGTACTCTGTAAAATATATACCATCCTGATTTTACAGAGATGATTTTTACCTTTCTTGCTTTAATAAAATCCTTCTTTTAAGAACCTGTTTTCCATTGTTCTAAGACCCAGGGGTTGGGTTTTTGATCATTTTGTAACCAATTGGTTAGGAAGTTATTCTCAAGCCTCCCCAGAAAAGGGGGTATACGGGCTTGAGGGGTATCGGGGGGGGGGGGGGGGGAAGGGGAACTCCAAGTGGTCCTTTTCCCTGAAACAGGAACCAATCACTTGTTGGTGGCAGCAAAAATCTTCTCAGAGTACAGGGGAGATTTTGTACCTTGGAGTTTTTAACCTAAGCTGGTAGAAATAAACTTAGGGGGTCTTTCATGCGGGTCCCTACATCTGTACCCTAGAGTTCAGAGTGGGAAGGGAATCTTGACAGCCACTATAAGCTCCGTAGTGTAGACATAGCCTCATTAACTTATCTTCATAACACTCCTGTGAAGTGAAAGGATGGTATTATCCCTATTTTACAGATGGAAAACTAAAGCATAGTGGATATAGTTTGATAATTTTAGGTTCCTAATATGGGATAACTAGCACCTGATTTAGCACAGTACTTTAGCAAAGCTCCCAGTAACAGCTCTAAGTTCAGCATTTCTGCACATCAGAGCTCAAGGTATCCCATCATATCATTCAGGAAGTAATTAGTGACCCCTCCGTGAAAAGTTTGGTTTAAAGGATTTGCATTAGGTACAAAACATTAGGAACTCTATATTATTGCAGAGGCAGGAATAAAAATCAGTTTTCCAAGGTGGTATTCAACTGCCTTAATCAGAAGACCATCCATTCTCTTCCTGTGATCCCCAGTCCCAGTACTACAGATAGTACATACCTTCCATCTTCTGCAACAGATGAAGCAACATCCTCCTTTAATACATAATCCTAATTCATCCCCACAGTAGGTCGAGCCTGTGCACTGAATGAATTAGGGGTCATGTGGAAAATATGTGATCACGTAATTCAAGACTATCAATGCAGATGCACAAGGTGGCCAAATTAAAGTTTTCAGCACCCCCATTTCCCTCACCAGCTTCCAGTCTTTCCACACACATTTGGGCTCCCTATTTGTCTCTTTGCCCCATCAGTCCCAGCCTCCCCTTTCCTCTCCTGCCCTGGCCCACTTTCCTCCCACTCCCCCGACTTGTCTCAACCTATTCTTTTCCCTCCCCTCTGGTCTTGCTTTTGTCCCCTCTGCCTCCCCTTCCTCCTCTAGTTTGGCTGCGTGACAGGAGGTGCACATTCTCACTGCTCTCAATTCCAGTGTCCAGCCCACTCAAAAGCAGTTGCCAGACTTTCCCTGTAAAGGCTGCTCCTCTTGGAAACTGCAGGCATGGGCTGACGTGCAATCTGGTCACACATAGCAGCTGTGAAGGGATACAGTATGCCCAGTGAGGACAGAACCTTCAGAGATTTTAGCTGCAAAAATCAATTCTGTACTGAGGATGTGCAAACTGCAATTTTTCAAAGGCTTATAATTTGGCCAAACATAAGTGGATTTTCACAGGAATGGCAAAAGGCACATCCCTGACACAAAGTCTACCTTTTGCCAAATTTCAAATCTCTGGTCCAAAGCACTGGGACACTGGTCATCAGAGTATTTTAACTTAAGCAAAACAACTTTCCCCGCCGCCCTGCCCCCACCTCATTCTCAAAACAACTGAACAGTTTTGGCTAAAATTTTCCAAAAAAAAATCAACCTGGGGCAGACACCTTGCATGCAAAATTTCACACAAAATTTTGCCAAGACTATAACCAACTGAAAAAGTCTTAATGCAAAGTGTCAGCCCTAATAGGGAGTGCTACCAGCCCCACTTATAATAGTTATTCACATGTGGAAACAGGATTTTAATGGGAATTATCTTGCATCTTTATAGTAAAGTAAAAAGACATCAGATTCACACAGTTTACAATCACTAAAACTGGACTGAAGAATTAAACTTCTTAATTTGTTCAAAATGTGCTTTGCTATATTTCAAGTCTCCAGATTTCCACATAGGAGATTAAGAACAATTGTAATGAGTGAATAAAACAGCAAGAGATCAAGAAAGCTTTATTACAATTTAATTCTGCATAATTTAAAAATCATTTTAAATCGTTAGTTGCAATACAAATTCCTTTTAAGTATAAAATCAAGTTGCCAGTGTATGTTTCAGTACCACACTTCAATCAGATCTTAGGGTCCTCTAATGCAATGGAGTCCTCCTCATCCTCTCACTTTAACTGGCTCAGAGAACTCCTTTGCTTAGAGAGAGGTCCGTTTGCTCGTTCAGATTTACCCAAGTAGCACCAAGAATTCTACAGGTCACAAATATGGCACTCAAAAGCAGAGCATTGAGGCCTTTCTGGTTTAAATTCCATATAAATAGCTACCGTTGTGTACTGAACAGAGTATTTGACTGCTAAAAGTATACATCTAAAAAGACTGCCTCAGAGCATTCTTTGGACAGAGCACTCCTGAACTGTTCAAATCAACTGGGGAGGAGAGGGAATAAGTGAACTGTCTCAAAGACAAAAAATGTAAATGATTAGTCTGCTAGAAGGATATAAAAACTGAATAGCACAGGAGAGACTGAATTGTCACAAGTTAACTGCATTCCCAGCCACTCAAACATAAAACTTTTATAAGGTTGGTTTTAACTGCTCTTCTCAATGCTGGAATGTTCTGATCTTATTTGGAAATAGACAAATCCAACCATATGATCAGGGAGCTAAGTCAAGTCTCCACTTGTAATGTGACAATGGACAAAATCAAGGCAAAAAAAGGAACCCAAACTCTGCACTAGAGTTACAATAAAATAGGCTAAGAATTATAGAAATTTGCAACATCCCAAACTTAGAGAGTGACCATTTACAGATTAACACATTATCAATTATTGTAATAAAGAAAAAATGTTCATATCATCTGCACACTCCTGAAATTCATTCCTGCAGAAATCAGGCCCTAGAGTAAGAACTGTCAGAACAACATGATACCTGCTCCTCTTGGCAAAAAATACACAGAAATATCAAATGTTGAAATCAGTCTGTTAATGAGGTACTGTGAAGACAGTAAAGAGCTCTCCAAGTTGTTCTAGTCCATGGCACTTTGTGAAGAACAAAAAAGAAAGTGGTATGTAGAAGGAAGCATCTCCAGGCTTCTGCAAACATCATGGCATATGGTTATTTTGGTGTTTATCTGAACCATTCCCAGTACGCTACATTGTTTCATTAGCTAGTCATACTGATGGCTTGGGTCAACTGTGGCTTGTAATTTAGCCTTTTACAGTGGGATTTGCTAAAGTAATAGATGCCATCAGTTATAATGGAATTGTAGTTAAAGTAAGTTATCAGTACATGAGGCAGAGAGAAAGGCACATCCTCTTCTTTGAGGGGAAGTAGGGCACAGATAGGAACTTATCCACCTCATACTTCAATACCACGTAAGGCAAGGCTAATTTAATATTTCTCTGAATCCTAATAGCCCTACAGTTGCCAGCCTGCCGGCATCTTGCTGCAATGAGAAAAGGGAGCTCATTCCATATAGTGCAGGTATAACACGCATTTTTGCATGGGTGAGATACTTGTAAGAAACGGCGCTCTGAACCACTAACATAAGATGCTTCCAAATACAGTCAGTGGCACCCAAGCAAGGAATGGGATTATTAATTTCACTACACAAAACCCAATCCCAGCATCCTTATATTAATACAAAATCTCTTCTACAGCACATCAATTTCAGATCTGCAAGTTGCAAAGGCTAACCTTTAATGGAGGTTTCACACTGCTGCTTTTTTGCTCATCCTAGGTGTTGTGCGTATACACAGACTTCTGAAGATAAAAGCCAGTGACCATTCACAAAGGGGTAGGAACAGTTATTGAATGTGTTTAAATAGAGCTTCAGGTAAAGTAATTTATAATAATGTGTGACCAGCTAGTGTGGAGAGAATTATTTTTAAAATACTCTAGCCCAGGTAACTGTATCCACCATAGCTGGCCAACCATTAAAAACAGTTTAACTGGAACCATAGTTAAACATGGTTCCTGGCTTCATGCAATAGGACCTACAAAAATCCAAGACATGATCTGCCATGAACTCTCATGCAATGATGCAGGGGCTAATTATGGGTAGGGAGAAAGAACTAATTCCTCAAGAGCAACAGCCTCCTTCCAACTCTCTGGAATTCTCCTAAAAGGTAGGGGGATGTACACATGTGCATGTCATACTAAGAAATCCGCTTTGAGAATGTCATCCCAATTACCTCAAGCAGTTTGAAGAGAGAACAGTAACTCCACTCTCAGAATTTAAAATACCTCTTTAAAGGGGGAAGAGAAACCCTAATGCAGTTAAGACAACTATGGCAGACCTGCATTTTGTTACCATCTCACCTCTCTGTTCCTAAACAACCACAGAATCATTTATTTGAGTTGCTGTCATCTAGAATTCCACATATCAGGAGGTGCCAACTTCTGATCTTATTAATGAAACCATTTCAGGAGTTCCTTATGTCTGAACCACTGGACTAAACATGATTGGCTTTCATTAACTTTTCATACAACTAATCACTTTATAGTGAAGAATGTAAGTCTCACATTAATATTGAAGGCATTTTTAAATTTAAACAAATGGTTTTCAAATTTCATGTTGTCAAATTAAGGCAATAATTAGAAAGCCAGACTCTTGTCTGGTAGACCAAGTTGATGAGTCAGTAAGGGCCAGAAGCAGCAGGAACTATATTTAAAGCAAAATTATCAATATCTGTCTCTTTCAGCAAGGCCAATAACTGAAGTTTGTCTAGTAAAGGAAAAGTTTGGCTTTGAAGAAGTCCCCTCCTCCTCCTCTTCTATTGAAAAGAATGGAAGCCAACTGAACTCTGGAGATGTCGGAGACTCTGGAACTTTAGAAGATGGATAGATATCTGATCACTCTCTCACTAGGCTGGAATGAACTGGTTTGTCTCAGTTTCCCTGAAGCAGTTACCAAACTGCAAGAATATACTTTGCATGAACCATTTCTGTTTAGAGCTGTTAGTGCAAGATGCAAATCTTCGATTAAAAAAGAAAGGAGCCCACCAAGATCCCTGTCAGTTTTTATTTCCCTTCAAATATCCATCATCTTCGGCAACTACAACAGGACACACTTTTTTGTGTTTTTCTTTGTCACTGGGTATAAAACTGCGCGCACAGCTTCAGCAAACACCTCTCGAACCCCCTCCTGGTTCAGAGCTGAGCATTCCAAATATTTTACTGCTCCAATCTGTTTCGCCAGTGAAGTTCCCTGTTGTGGGGTAGTGGGAGCCAAGCTTTGCTCCTTCAGCTTTTTAACTGTTTCCACATCACTTCGTAAGTCCCTTTTGGTGCCAACTAAAAGGATTGGAACATTAGGACAGTGGTGAGAGACTTCAGGGTGCCATTTGTGCCGAACATTTGCATAAGAGGAGGGACTTCCAATGGAAAAACAGATGACAAATACATTGGTTTGAGGGTATGAGAGGGTACGTAGACGGTCATATTCCTCCTGGCCTGCAGTGTCCCAGAGATTTAGACTAACTGTCCGGCCATCCACAGTCATCTGGGCACTATAGTTGTCAAACACAGTGGGTATGTACTCCTCTGGAAAGGCATTGGTGGTGTAGCTGATGAGAAGACAGGTCTTTCCCACTGCACCATCTCCAACAACTACACACTTTATTGTCTGCATTCTTTACCCAGAAATGGAGAATCCTGCCAAAAACAAGAGACAAAAAGTCAGAAAGAGCTCACTCATTTATAGGAATTTTAAAACACAAAGTGTAGAAGGTTTCTCTAATACCATGCCCTCAACATTTCTAATAACTTATTTTTGGTAGCGGACATAGCATGCTAGATGCTAAACACACACACGAGGCAGTCACCACTAGAAAAGCTTACACTCTAGAACAGTGGTTCTTAAACTTGTATTTGATCACGCTCCCCTTCTTTGTGTCTGTAGTAGTTTATGTCCCATCCCCCACCCCCCAAGTACATATACCAATAAAAAAATAAAACATGCAACTCTCACTAAATATTAAAAACAGAGCCAACGATCCATTGTAATAAGGGCAAAAGCAAAATTGTGATGCTTAACATTAAATGTGCACACTGCGTCATAGCAAACGGATTAATGTACAGATGGCTACGACTTATATAATGCTATTCAATCTTAAAAGAAATCCATCAAAATGAACAGCACCATCCAGAGTCAAATGCACAGTGCCATCTGAAAACCTGATGTCTGAAGGAATCAGCTTTGCTAGTTATTTGTTGCTGTGGGTAAAATGTGTGCAGTAAGGGTTCCCCTCCCCCCCCACCCAAGTTTCTCTCACACACTCCAAAACATATTCCATACCCCTCCCCAGTTTGAGACCCTCTTTTCTAGAAAGACAGTAGAAGTAGGGGAGAGGAAAAAAGATACAACATACAAATAGAGTGGTTACATGGCAATTGGACACGTCCTGATTATTTATCCAAATAAAAATAAATTAGCTGACTACCTACAACCTAGCCTTAATCAGCCAGATAATTTCTTGTAGGTAATCTAGACATGAGTCTTTAGGACTTGACTGCAGAGAAAGGGATTTGGGGTCTTGTGCCCCACAGCAAGATGTTCTTGGTCACTTGTGGTATCCCACTGCTCGTCCCCCTCTATGCTATCCTTGTTCTCTACTGCCTAAGCAGAAGTAACAGAGAGAAGGCTCTAGGAGTTAAACTGAATATGATTCGATGCAGATGAGGCAAATGTGCTAGTAAGATGTATAAATACTGCCTATAAAACAAGTAAAGTAATTAATTCACTCAGCACCAGTTACATAGTACTGTAGAGTATTCAGACCACACCAATAAAAGGTTTAGAATATAGAACCTAGGAGGAAAACTTGGGACATCTGTTCTTTGAAATACAATCATAGACTGCTACCATGTCACTCTGAATACACAAAGAACTGTTCTAAAGAGGCCAAGAACAGATTATTCTCACTAATCATTGATAGAACAGGCAGAAACTAATGCGCTGCAGCAAGGAAAGCTCATGTTAAGTACTAGGAAAAACCCTAATACCATAAGAGTTCAGCAGTAAAATAAGCTTCCAAAACAGGTTGTAGAATCACTACTGGAGATATCAGAGACGAAGGCCCTGTCTGCACTCCAGAGTTGTGTCGATGCAAGTTACGCTGACAATCAAAAAACGCTCTAATTACATACTTGTGCATGTTCACATAACGCTCCTTCTATCAGTGGAGCGCATCCACAGTTGTTGCTCTAGCATCAACAGAGTAATGCACTGTGGGTAGCTATCCTACTGTGCTACTTGCCACCTTCTGCAGCTAGGAGTTTTGGAAAGGCAGAGTGGATCACAGAGCATCATGGATATGGGCTCAACATCCCATGATGCAGCTTTTTCTGTCCCATCACTCCATGGGCTTCCGACTGCATTCAGTGCCATTTTTCAACAGCCTGTTTACAGTGTGCCCACCATCTCTGTCTGAAAGGATGGATCCTGCACTGCTCTCTACTGTTGTAGTCACTGTTATGAATACATCATGCCTAGTCATGTAGTATATCATGAGCAGCTCCCAATCTAAACAGGAATGCGAGGTGCCTGACCTGCTGTGTACAATGGAGAGAAACACCTCTAGATTACTTTTGGCATTCACTGAGCTGCTGCACATGGTGGACCATCACTTTTGGGCTCAGGAAACAAGCACTGCGTGGTGTGAGTGCATCATTATGCAGGTCTGGGATGACGAGCAGTGGCTGCAGAACTTTCAGATGCGGAAAGCCACCTTCCTGGAACTGTGCGTGGAGTTTGGCCTAGTACTGCGGCACAAGGACATCAAAATGAGAGCTGCCCTCTCAGTGGAGAGGCGCGTGGCGATCACTACAGAAGCTGGCAACTCTAGACTGCTACCAGCCAGGTTGTGAATCAGTTCGGTGTCCTTAGTTGGGACTGCATTATCGCAAGTGTGCAGGGCATTGTGCTACTCTTGGAAATGTGTGCGAAATAGTGGATGGCTTTGCGACAACGGGATTTCCTAACTGCGGCAGGGCGATAGATGGCACGCATATCCGAATTTTGGCCACAGACTATCTTGCAAAGGAGTACATCAATAGAAAGGGGTACTTCTCTATGGTATTGCAGGCACTTGTGGATCACTGTGGGCGTGTCACTGACATCAATGCGGGGTGGTCCGGGAAGATGCATGACGCATACATCTTCACGAACATCGGCCTGTACAGAAAGCTGCAAGCAAAGACTTTCTTTCCAGACAAGATTCCAATGGGGGATGTTGAAATGCCCATAGTGATCCTGGGAGACCCAGCGTACCCTTTACTCCCATGGCTCATGAAGCCTTAATTAGGAAACCTGGATAGCAGCAAGGAGCACTTCAACAATAGGCTGAGCAGGTGCAGAATGACCGTAGAATGTGCCTTTGGCAGATTAAAAACACGCTGGCATTGCCTTTATGGCAGATTAGACCTAAATGAGGAAAATATACCCATGGTCACAGCAGCCTGCTGTGCGCTGCATAATATTTGTGAGGCTAAGGGTGAAAAGTTTCCCTCAGGGGTGGAGAATGGATGCGGATCACCTGGCACCTGATTTTGAGCAGCCAAAACCAGGGCTATTATAGGGGTACAACAGAGTGCTATTTGAATCCTGGAGCCTGTTAGGCACCATTTTGACAATGAGCACCAGCAATGTGTCTTGCTATACAGCACTCTGCCATGCTTTGTTTACTTGCCACCTTGCATGAAAATTTTGATGATTCCTGATCGTGATTTGTAGTCAGCAAATGATCAAATTGCAACTGTGTATTAATTCCAGCAGTAACCACTATGTGCAAGAGACAAATAAAGATTGATTATTTTTCTGAGAGTATGTTTTTATTAAACACCAATTAAAAACACACAAATGCTCAGTGGAAAGGGAGACAACAGTGAAGGGCAGTGTCCTGATGTAGGCTCTCATTGCTGTGTATAACTCCAGCTATCATTTTGGAAACTGTCTGAAGGGGTGGAATGAACAGGGTACCGAGACGGACTGGGAAGATGCAAGAAATATCTGAGAGAGTTTACGGAGGGCATGACAAGCAACTCTGTATCGGCTGCGGAGGGTGCGGGGGAGGGAGAAGAGCATGCATGTGTTCTGCCTGCAGCGTGATTACAGACTTCAGCATCTCCATTTGGTCCTCCATCACTTATCATCTGCTCCTGGCCCATTAAAATTCACTCCTCGCTCTCCTTGCTGTCCTGCCTATTTTATAATTTTCACTTATAGTCTCTCTCTACGCCCTGTGTTCTTGTTTCTCTGCATCTGAGGATTGAAGCACCTCTCAAAGCACGTCCTCCTTACTCCTCCTCAGCTTCCTTACCTGGCAGAGAGACTCTGCCGGCGTGTAGTGGGTTCCCCTGAAGGCCACATCTGCATAAGCACAAGAAACAACAAACAGAACCATGATTGTTAGAGCACTCACAGGCTTCAAATCATTATAGTAAAATGCACATTTTAAAATATGAAATCAGTTTCTCACTGTCCCTTGGCAGGCACACAGTTCAGCCAATGCCCTAAACATGGTGAGTTCGTCCGGGGGAGGGGGGGGCACTCAAGAAGGGGCAAAGGGTCAAGGTTTTTTAAGAGGATCACTGCAAGCAACTAGGGACAAAATTGTAAATTCTGCCACCAATTTTCGACAGGCAGGGATCGTTGAAGTCAATATCTCACTCCTGCAGGTAAGCAAGGATACATCTTCTGCATGTGTGGGGCTCGGATCCCTATGCAGCTTGCCTCTGCTGCTTTGGCCCCTGCACAAGTGATTCCCGATTGGCGCAGGAAAGTTTCCTACAATGGGGGAAGGAACAAAGCAGCTCTGCCAAGGAGCCTTCAGCAGAGGATTGGTGAGTACCTCCAGGAAAGTTTCCTAGAGATCTCTCTAGAGGATTCCCATGAAATTTCAATGTGCATTAACACACTGTTCCGCCTTACTGCATAGCTGCACAGGGGAATGTGAATCACATGCAAACACAGCTAATTTTATACATTTCTATCCCTTCACCCAAGCAAAGGACAGCTCTACCTCATAACTGAGCAGCGTCAACTCAAAAAGATCACTTACCAGAGTTGCCCTCTCCTGCATCATGTGCGCCAGAGACAGATTGCTGAGACTGGCTCGAACCTGCCTGGGTCAAGAAAAGGTCCTGGCTCGCCACAGTACCAGATGCCCCTGTTGCCTGTCCCATCTCGTCCTCCAACTCAACCTCCTTGTCCACAACTTCGTCCTTGAGGTTGAGTCCGCTGTCTGCTGTCTCCAATCGCTGCCCCCACAAGTATCCACAGGGATCTTGATGGTGAAGGTGGGGTTACCACTGAGGATGGTGTCCAGCTCCTTATAGAAATGGCAGGTCTCCAGTGCAGCACTAGAGCAACGGTTTGACTCCCTTGCCTTCTGGTACACCTGCCTCAGTTCCTTTATCTTCACGTGGCACTGATGCATGCCCTGTTCATAGCCCTTATCCAACATGCCACGAGAAATCTGACCGTAGGTATCAAAGTTCCTACAGCTGAAGCTAAGCTGGGACTTCACAGGCTCCTCTCCCCACAGAGCCAGCAGATGCAACAACTCAGGTGTGCTCCATGTGGGAGAATGTTTGCTGCACGGAGCTGCCATGATCAGCTGGAAAGATGCGATGTGAGCTCTCCATGCCAAGCAAACAGGAAGTGGAATTACAAACATTCCTGGACCTTTAAAGGTGGAGGTGCAGATGCCTGTGTACCTGGGTGCAGGGAAGTTGAGTTCGAACCGCTGACCAGAGTGGTCAGGATGGGCATTGTGGGACATCTCCTAGAAGCAATTTACAGCAACATAACCAAATGCAGAAGCGACAAAGGGTCCTGTGGCACCTTATAGACTAACAGAGGTATTGAAGCATAAGCTTTCGTGGGTCAATACCCACTTCTTCGTTTGCATCCGAAGAAGTGGGTATTGACCCATGAAAGCTTATGCTTCAATACCTCTGTTAGTCTATAAGGTGCCACAGGACCCTTTGTCGCTTCTGCAGATCCAGACTAACACGGCTACCCCTCTGATACTTATAACCAAATGCAGTGTCTACACTGACACTTTGTCCATATAACTTTGCCACTAAAAGCTAAACACCTCTCGTTGAGGTGATTTTATTTTGTCGGCAAAGCAGGAGAGCTTTGTTGGTGGAAGGAGAATTATACTGTGTACATCTCCATTGTTTTGTTGACAAAAGACAACTTTTGTTGACAAAACTCTGTAGTGTAGACAAGGCCTAAGACTTTACGCCCACATCCCTTAAGAAACATGATGATATGCTGACCTAGTGCAGGGGGCTTAGCTAGATGGCCAAGCAGAGAATTCCTCAAATCCAACCTATTCTATCTCTCACCATGATATGATTCCCATCATTTTCAATCTGGACTTTATAAACCTGAAGCTCCTGCTGTTCATCTGGAGGCACAAAAGTTGGCTGTACATTTTCATGCTGGAGTTTCTATTGCTAAGTCTGAACAAGAATGAACCTGCTGCAGGTATCTGCCTCCCCACCCAAATACCTTTGAGGCACTCCTTGACTCCCAAACTGCAGACAATCAGTTGTTTCCAGTCAAGACAGAAAGTGAGTAACTACATTGCCTATTACAAAAAATGAAAAGATACCACAAAACATAGTACTGAGACCATGTTAAAATGGTTACAACGTCTACAAAAGTTGCAAAGTTCTTTTCCTCCAACTCCATCCTTGATCCCCTCCAGTTTCTAAAAGTCATCAATAATCTTACTAGTCAAATTTCAGGGTCTCTCCTTTGCCCTTATCCTTACCCTTGACATTATCCATCACATCTGCATTGACATCTTATCTACACTGGGCTTCCACAATACTGTCTTCTGGTTTTCCTCCCATGATCAGTATACTTTAATATTTTGTATTAGCTGGATATAAGTTACTTAAATTTTGGTACATAATAAATCTAAACAGACGCATCAAATAACTTTTCAGTCAGGTTAGTGCCTGACAAACTGGAGGATCCCAAAATTCTTTGGGAACTGTACACATTCACAACTAACATACAACCACCTCTGCAAAGCATGGTAGAAATTCTGCCCCAGAAATCACCTAGCAGATTTGGAGGGGAAACGAAGCGTAGGTTTTGGGAATTTTTGTTTATTTGTTTTAATGTCAAATGGAAGGAGGAAATTTAGGTAGATATAATATAAGTCACTTAAATTGGAATCTAGTCAAGACTCTGGGCTAAAACACCCCAATTCTTGCAACAACAACAACTATTAAAAAGGTGGATCTTGCTGCAACATGTGCATCTAACTGTTCAAACATGCCAGCCAGGATCAGTGTCAGGACTAGAGTTTAATACAGTATATCAACAATCAGCTATCTAGAGTCATAATTGAAAGTAGAGTTGTGTACATTATATTGAGGTGATGGCACTTCTATTATTAAGATTGCACCAGAATTTCCATTTTAATAGGGGTGAAAAAAGCCTATACAAAGAATGTAATTGATCCTATAACTCAAAACAAAGAGGTTTTTTTGTAGTTTGTCCAGTGCTTGAATATGGCAGTTTGTGGTGATAAACTATAAGGTAATCATGACTGTTTAAAGAGTGCCATGTGACTAGTTTTTTCTAGTATTACTTTTTTATAATCCCTTTTTAAAAATAGACTAGAGCAATCTTAACTATTATTATTATACTAAAGTATATAGTATTATATAAAGTATATAGTAATTTTCTGCAGGGACAAAGTATATTCTTCATTTGAACTAGTTCACTAAACTTTGAATGTCCAATTGCGATACTCAACCTGTTCCAAACAAAAATAAAACCCAGGCAAGAGATGAGGAGATCCTGGTTTAGAAAACCTGGCGGTCCCGGTCAATTACAATGATCTATTCAATTATCCAACAGTCATTATATGGGAAGTAGAATCCTGGCTATATACTTTCTCCGAATAAAGTTATTTGTACTTTAATAAAATAGGCTTTTATTAGCTGGACATAAGTTACCTTAAATTTTGGTACATAAAAATCTACACAGGTAACTCAAACACGTATGTGTATCATGAATCCCACTCTGATGACTGCATTTTTATGTAATGCATAGCAGAATCAAACTTCAAGGAAGTTCAGTATGTTGTATTTTTTTAAAAAAACTGAAGTGAACTTAGCCTTTCATACAAATCTCTAAATTCTATTTTTAACAAGTTTCAGAGGGGTAGCTTCGTTAATCTGTATCAGCAAAAACAACGAGGAGTCCTTGTGGCACCTGAGACTAACACATTTATAGGGGCATAAGTTTTCATGGACTATAACCCACTTCATAAGAACGGCCGTACTGGGTCAGACCAAAGGTCCATCCAGCCCAGTATCCTGTCCACCGACAGTGGCCAATGCCAGGTGCCCCGGAGTGAGTGGACCTAACAGGTAATGATCAAGTGATCTCTCTCCTGCCATCCATCACCCCCCTCTGACAAACAGAGGCTAAGGACACCATTTCTTACCCATCCTGGTTAATAGCCATTAATGGACTTCATCTCCATGAATTTATCCAGTTGTTATTCATCAGATGCCTGGAGTGAAAAATACAGTATAAATATACAGCACATGAAAAGATGGGAGTTGCCTTACCAAGTGGGGGGTCAGTGCTAACAAGGCCAATTCAATCAGGGTGCATGTGGCCCATTCCCAACAGTTGGTGAACATCAACAGAGGGAAGGGGTGAATATCAACAATGGGAAAATTATTTTGTAGTGCTAACGAGGCCAGTTCAATCAGGCCCTAAAATACAACCGCATTTGCTCTAATCCCTCAGACAGAGATAAACACCTATAGGATCTCTATCAAGCATTCTTAAAACTACAATACCCACCTGGGGAAATGACGAAACTGACTGTCAGAGCCAGAAGGGTATCCAGAAGTCACCTACTACAGGACAGGCCCAACAAAAAGTAATAGAACACCACTAGCCATCACCTACAACCCCCAACTAAAACCTCTCCAGCACATCATCAAGGATCTACAACCTATCCTGGAGGACGATCCCTCACTGTTTTCTGTGGAACAGTGAGTGCCCACCATGGGATTGGGTAAGGGGGTGAGGGAAATGAGGGAAGGGGGATGAGAGGTGGAGAATGTGGAAGTGAGGGGAGGAAAAAAGAGAAGAAAAGGGGATAGGGGAATCCCGGGGAAGCGGGAGCCCGGCATGAGGCGTCCCCTCGGCAGCAGCTGGGGCTCCCCCGTTAAGCAGGTCCATCAAACCCTCACCCTGACAACCCCTACCCCCCCCCAAACATGGACCCCTCCGACAAGTCCCCCACACCCAAACCCCTACCCCAGTGAGCCCCAACCAGCTGCACCCTGGGCCCCCACTCCATCAAGCCCCATTCCCCCAGCACCAGGACCCCCCTATTGAGCCACCATATCCAGAACTCCCCCCTGCCAAACCCCATCTCCCCACACCCAGACTCCCCCACTGAGCCCAACCACCATCACCTGGATCCCCTGCAGAGTCCCATTGCCCCTGCACCCAGAACCTCCCAATGAGCCCCTGTGCATCCAGATCTCCCACTAAGCTGCCCACACCCAGATTACCCCACAGAGAAACCTCACCCCACATCTGGATCCCCCCACACTAAGCCTCTCCACATTTGGATCCTGCTGGGCTGAGCCTGCCCAGCCACACCTGGTGTGCCTAGCACAGAGAGGCAGGGCCCTAGGGTGTTTCTGGGGCAGGCCCAGCCCTTGCACTGTGTCAGGCCCAGCCCTTGCACTGTGTCAGGGTCAGGTGCAGCCTCACTACTGAGTTCCGGTACTGGGGGAGGTGGGGGCTTCAGGGTGATCTCCCACCTTAATGCAGCCAGTGGCCTGTGCTCCCCACTGCCATGCTGGAGCCACATTTATTTATTGACAAATAAATGTGCAGAATTTTAAAATTCTTAATTTTTAAAATTCATAATTTTAAATTTTTTGGTGCAGAACTCCCTCAGGAGTAATACTGGCATGAAAACTAATCTTTGAGAACAAGATTTATTTTTTTTAAACCTGCCTTCTGAAAGTAGGGAAAAAAGCATACAAGCACAAAGCCAAAATGTCAGCAGTGGAGATACACCCAGACAGTATCACAGATTACACTGGGAAAGGCCTGGCAGGCAGAGTAGAATCCCCAAAGGTCATGTCTTCTGGCAGAGTTCTCAGCGAGAAATTCCACAGAAGTCATCCACCTTTCCTACTAAAAGAACAAAACTAGACTCCAAGAACTACAATGCTCACGTGGCTACAAGACCTTGACTTTGTTCATTTGAACTATCCAAAAACTTGTCTTTGTCTAAGCTGTACATAAGAAAACTGCTCTACACTTAGAATCAGGCAACGCCACAATCAAATTCCCACTGAAGTAAAAAAAAAGTCTCAAGACATGAGAAGGTAATTAAGCCATAGGAAGGTAAGTTTTTATCCAAACCTCATTCTTATTTCAATACAGTTTATATGACAAAGTATTGTAGGAAAATCTCAGAGTTACATGAGGACCAAGACTGAATGGTAACCCTGGAATGAGCGGGTTCCCCCCTAAAATTATATCACATTTTTTTTGTGGGGGGAGGGTGTTTCATATTAACAATTTGAATCTAGTTTGTTCGCACGTGAACTGGAGTAGCTGCAAAACATTTCATTAGTGGCCAACAGGCTTCAAACCGGGGTTTATGAGCAGCTGCACAGCAGATAAGAATTTCTCCAAGATGGCATCTGTGCTCCAGAATCTAAGCTTTCAATTTTAAAACAAATCTTTAGTGTGGAAAGGCAACCCTAATCTCTGTTCACTAAATCCAGGGAACTGAGCAGGATGTGGCTTGCTTACATGTCCAAGCTCTCAAACATTTAAATCAGCGATATTCAGACAGAGGCTCCCAAGCTGCAAGTGGCTCTTTAATGTGTCTCCTGTGGCTCTTTGCAGCACATATTAAAACAATGTGATTGAATTATTAACCAATCAGGCTGCTTTTACTATGTTATTAACCAACTGTAGTTGGTAAAATAATAATGCTTCGTCAGTCATTTTGCTGTGAGAATACATATTATATACACAGACACAAAATATTTCTGCCATACTGTTTAAATATGAATATATAGTACTCTGGCAAGTGAAACAATGAATTCACACTACTATGGCTCTTTTGGGTAATGTTGATCGCTAGTTTGGCTCCTGAACCACTGAGGTCTGAGTATCACTGATTTAAATATACAATTATTTCCTTGCGACAAAGGGTCCTGTGGCACCTTATAGACTAACAGAGGTATTGCTCCAATACCTCTGTTAGTCTATAAGGTGCCACAGGACCCTTTGTCGCTTCTACAAATCAAGACTAACACGGCTACCCCTCTGATACTTGAAATAATTTCCTTGCGGAGGTTTTTGCAGGATTCCAACAAAACCCTCCAAACACTCAAAACCTTCACACATCAGGAACCCAGAATCCAACTTGTCAAGGGAAGTGACTTCTACCCAGGTGAGTAATTTCATTTCTCTTATTTATTATTTCTTAACCATGAGTGTGCATGGTGCTGTACATGATACAAATATGAAGACACTTCATAGTCCAGAAAATCTTACAGTCAAAAAGAGAAGAGGGACAGAGGGACCCAGACGAGGGGATTCATCTTGGATATTTATTTGCTTTTGTGGCCCTCAATATGAATCTTTCGGAAGGATTTAAGTGAGGAAGGAAGAAAATGAGTAGAACAGGATGGAAAGGAAGGTATGTGCATAGGTGGCAGCATGGAAGATGTGGAGACAAGAATGAGAGAAGTCTATCAAGAGGAGACATGTAGGGCTTGTCTACACTTACACCATTGCAGCATCGCAGATGCACCAGTACAGCTGCGCCACTGTTTAAGTGAAGACACTACCTATGCTGACAGGAGAGCTTCTCTTGTTGGTATAGGTATTCCACCTTCTTGAGAGGCGGTAGCTATGTCAACAAGAGAAGCCCTCCCATTGACATAGCACTGTCTACACCAGAAGTTCGGTCAGTACAACTGCATCGCACAGCGGTGTGGATTTTCTGACGTAAGTCTGCAATATAGCCTAGAGCTAAGACTAGCGCCACTGGCATGGCAAAAGAGGTACGAGTTATGAAGATATCCACGATACAGGCTAGGGCAGTTGTGCCTGGCTTTCCAGGCAAGGATGGAAAGTTTAAATTTAATATAGTGAGTGATGAGAGCCAATAGAGGGATTTAATGAGGGCAATGTGCATGGATTCTCAAGGCAGAATGGTAATTTTGGTGCCAATGTTTTGGATGTAATATAGATGGGCAGGTAGTGTACATCTGGAAGGACAGAGGAAGGAATTGGTTAAAATCAAGGTGGGAGATAATTAGGGGAAGGGTTTTAGCAGTCAGGATACAGAGAAAAGTGAATTTTCAAAACATGGAAGAAGCAGCAGGATATGACTACTTCTCAAGTAGCTAGTCCTGGGACCCACAAGGGGAGAGGCAATTCTTGATTTTGTCCAAAGTGGTGTACAGGATCTGGACCAAGAGATGATTATAGCTGAGGTGCTTGGTAATAATAACCATAACATAATTAAATGTAACATCCTTGTAGGGGGGAAAATACCAAAGAAACAGACCACAGTAGCATTTAATTTCAAAAAGGGAAACTACACAAAAATGCTAGTTAAACAGAACAGTTCAACAGTGAAATGCCTGCCCGCTGCATGGAAATTATTTCAAAACACCGTAATAGAGGCTCATACTAAATGTATATCCCACATTTTTTTTAAAAAATGCCACCATGGCTAAACAGCAGAGTAAAAGAGGCAGTTAGAAGCAAAAAGGCATACTTTAAAAACTGGAAGTCAAATCCTACTGAGGAAAATAGAAAGGAGCATAAACTCTGACAAGTCAAGTGTAAAAGTATAAATTAGGCAGGCCAAAAAAGAATGTGAAGAGCAACTAACAAAAGACAAAAATTAACTGCAAAAATTTTGTTAAGTACATCAGAAACAGGAAGCCTGCCAAACAATCAGTGGGGTCACTAGACAATCAAGGTGCTACAGGAGTACTCCAGGAAGACAAGGCCATTGCAGAGCAGCTAAATTAATTCTTTACATCAGAGCACATGAGGGAGACTCCCACACCCAAGCCATTCTTTTTCGGTGAAACATCTGAGGAACTGTCCCAGATTGAGGCATCACTAGAAGAGCTTTTGGAACAAACTGATAAATTAAACAGTGATAAGTCACCAGGACCAGATGATATTCACACAAGAGTTCTGAAGGAACTCAAATGTGAAACTGCAGAACTAACAACTGTGGTACATAACCTAGTGCTTAAATCAGCCTCTCTACCAGATGACTGGAGGGTAGCTAACGTAACACCAATTTTTTAAAGAGGCACCAGAGGCGATCCTGGCAGTTACAGGCCATAACTGTAACTTCAGTACCAGACAAATTGGTTGCAGCTATAATAAAGAACAAGAACTATCAGACACAGATGAACACAATATGTTGGGGAAGAACCAACATGGTTTTTGTTTAGGAAAATCATGTCTCACCAATCTATCAGAATTCTTTGAGGTAGTCAACCAGTATGTGGGCAAGGTTGATCCGTGCATATAGTGTACTTGGCCTTTCAGAAAGCCTTTAGAAAGTCCCTCATCAAAGTCTCTTAAGCAAAATAAGCAGTCAGGGGATAAGAGGGAAGGTCCTCTTACATGGCATATTTCTGACATACCAAGAGTCATAAGACCATTGTTACCTCTGATATCACAACCAATAACCACCCTTACTCTACAGCTAATTTGAATAAAACAATTTCACTGGATGTATGAAGGCAATTGCACAGATGGCTTGATCACTTGGCCCAACTGCCAGTACAACCTCCCCCAGATACAAAACACAACCACAACCCACCAACACAATTAGTATGCACAATAAACTCAAACACACATAGCCCCTCCTGGCAACACACACCCTTCATTCATCATCATCATCATCATCATCAAATATCAATAAAAATCTATCAGCACCACACACCCCCTCACTCAGTCTTACCATAAAGCCATAAACCTAAGTGAAAACACACAAATTTTTTGAGTTCTCAGTCATTTTTACTTTACAAATTACACTTGTGAAACAACCCAGCTTTTCAGCTGCTAGTACATAAGTAAGAAAGCTGAATTTTATTTCATTTTTTAAAAGGTACAGGCTTTTAAAGCATGGTCTGAATGTGTTGAAGTAGCCAGGGCTCCAAAAGAATGCTGGTTTCATTGTATTGTGTGCTCAGATTGTACAGAAAAGTGCATTTAACTTATGTCTATAATTGCATATTATGTCACTGTTTTAGAGCTTTTTTTAAAAAAGCAAACGTGGGACATTCCATCCCAAAAACTACATCAAAGGAACATTAATATTGCACAATAAACCACTCCAAAGGCTGGAAATGCCAAATTTAATGTTGTCTGCACAATCTTAATACTGCCCTCTTATGCCTTTATGATGCAACTTTTAATTATATGAACATTTATTTTTCTCTACATGACCCAGTGTGCAGATTGGACATTGAAAGAGACAGGCCCCAGACAACTTCTGCCTTCATAACAGATTTTTGTAAGTGGCACAAGAAAGAGCTTGTGGAATTCATGCTTTACAGACTCATCTTAGCCTGGGACAGACAGTGTGTTGTTAAAGAGACAGGGACCTGCAGACTTCACCTCATTCAGTACAAGGGTTGCACAGCAAGCAGTACATTAAGCATATGGTCCACACACTGAACAATTAGGATAATATAAATATTTAAAAGCTGCCTTATTCATGAAGCATATCTAATCTCTTCTCTGAATGAGGCAGCCTTTTAGGAAAAGTACTATGTGATCATGTAATCTGAGTCCTTCATAATGCATACACACACACCAGGGGCAGAGTTGAAGTTGTTCAGGCACCTTAACTTTGGCTTTCTAGACCATTAGAGATTCCATTTACAACTTAATAGTCTTTTAATATAGCAGGGGTGGGGAGGTGTTAATGGAATGGTTTACACGTTCTGTACATCTTCCAATGGGGGAGGGGGGCAGAATAGGGCCAAAACCAAAGGGTTTATCAATATAAATTATATGCCATTCACTGTTTCCAGTATCTTCAATTCCCCAGTTACACATATTTAATTGCAGAAATCACTGCTTTGAAAAAAATCACAGCATGTCTCCCATCTCCATGTCCGCTAAGATCTGGAAATGTCAAAATAATCCACAAGAATGCCCCATAATCAGAAAAGTCTAATTTCTTTTCTCCATTTATTTTTACTTTTTCCAATAACCGTAATTATTTTCTCCACCTACACAGCTTTGTCTTATTTGACTACTCATGAGTGACATAAGAATTTTTCACTGACAAGCTGGAGAGTCTATGCCATTAATTTCTGCAGGAACTTTCATTAATAAATTCTAACCACTACAATTCTGAAGATAACCTTCCAAATGTGAACAGATGCAGAGCTCTCTTCTTTCTTCTAGAGTTTCAGCACCTCTGATACTGCCGAGAGCTTTCCTGATACATTGGGCATATTTGGTATTTCATGAACACCTCTCCCTCCCCCCATTAGGATACTGCACATTCATTTGGAAGTATACATTATTAGCCTAAACTGCAGAAATACAGCCATAGTAAATCTCCCTAATACATGACTCTCTTTTGGACAGCCCTTTTCGTATGTTCCTCGAACTGCCCAATGGCATGCCTGCCATGCAGACCCACTGGCTTCATTTTTAACAAGCCCCAGATATTTCCATCTTTTCTGGATTACTTTAGAGATAAGGGATTGTGAATTCTGACAAATCTTGATATTTTATTCCACTTAACACAGAGTATTTTCCTAAGGCATTTGCTCTCTTAGACACTTAGATGCCTGTCTGTGCCTTAGGTGGATTTCTGGTTTTGACCTTCATATGTTAGTTGGAAATAATATTGGAGTTGAAAATTCATAGTTTGATTTTAAAAGTGTAGATTTTCGATAACCAAATCTTGTTAAGATGATAAATGCAGCTGTTGCTTGCCAATTTGTGACATTATTTCCATCTGGACATCCCCACTGGCTTGCATGCTACTGCCAAGATATGTGAATTTACTCACTTCTTGTACTCCTTTGCCTTCTAAAGAAATGCTTGAGTTGTGAGTTGCTGGATTCTCATTAGATTTGGTTTTTTATAACTATTAATCCTGTCTTGCTAGCGATGCTTCACTTAATCCTCACTAAACCATGGAGACCACTTTCATGTATGCAACCAGACTGCTGACAACCCCAAGGTAAGACACAATTGTTTACCTGTACAGACAACAGACAAAATTCAGCACTGAAATGAGGTATACTTGATCTCTGAAGGTATACATGCACCTCTCTCCATATCACAGCAAAAGCTCTGCCAAGATGCTCCAACTAATTCTTCCACCATTCAATAAAGATATACCTAACAGTGAATGCAGGGTAGAGCATGCACATGAATGCTGGAATTCAAATCTGTGAAACAACACAAACAATGGCATATTCTTAATCCTTCCTCATATCTACCTATATCTAGATTTACCTATCTAAATTAATAGATTTTAGGATGAGAGCGTAAACTTCCCACACATCTTCCCCGTGGTACGGTGATAAGGTGATTATAGTTAGTTATACAATGCAAGTTGGCTCCAGGACAGGACTGCAACAAAGGGTGGTAACATGGCTCCAGTAGTAATTGAAGCATGGTCAATACTGTACATTAAAGTACAAACGCTGGTCAGTGGGACCACATGCTCTCAGACAGCATCTCCCCAGAGCAGAGGATGACTGTGAAAGAGGGATACCCGCCCTCTCTCCTCCAAGAGAGGACAAAAATTGGCTCATCAGTGCACCCTGCCATTCCACCTCAGAGTTAAAAAGAGGTTTATCAGGCCCCGTTGAGCCAAAACAGGATACTAAAACTTGTGTGTGTGTTGAGGGGAGGACAGCTCAAAAAGGTGCCACTGATCTAGGTGCTTATACATCATCCATCACTGTAGTATCAGAGCACCCCCAAAACAATTAATTTATCCTCACAGAGGTGTTGTAAGGAAGAGGTGGGGAAGTTTTATCATAATTTTAAAATGGGGAAACTGGCATTCCACTTTAAATCAATCACACTTGGATATTAATTTTAAAGCAGCTACAGAATTCAGTCTTTAATAGAGATCATGCTGCAACCCTAACTATTGTGCAGTTATTGCTGCCCATAATACAGGCTGTTCTTATCCCCAGATGAGGCCTCACACTTCCTCTTAGCTAATACATTTAGGATATTCAATAATTTATTCATGGATTGATTTGTGATGTTCTTGCTGGTTCCCCTCCTTGAGGGATTAAGTTTGGGATATGATTTAACAGAATTAGGGGTATCTGTTCTGCTATTGCTGCAGTAAGTAGCTTAGAGGGAGAATGACAAACCCCTGAGGAGAAAATGACAGCCTGCCAGCGCCACCAACTGTAAATATTTTCCCTGGATCAGGACTTGAAAATTTCACTTGCTAGTAGCAAACTGAAGCTTTCTATTTTAACTATGGGAGACCCCAGTGGTGTAGCCAGGTTTAGAGCACAGGGGGAGCGGCGGCGCTATAAAAAGGCGCCGCTCCCCCTGTACTCACCCCGGCAGCGCTTTAAAGGGACCGGGGCTCCAGCCACTGCGGAGCCCACGGGGCTTTTAAATCCCCACCCGAGCCCGGCTCCGGCAGCAGGGCTGGGGGGGCGCTTTAAAGGGCCATTGGCTCCCGCAGCGGCAGGAGCCGCTGGCCCTTTAAAGCGCCCCCTCCAGCCCGGGTCCGCCAGCGGGGAGGGGGGGGGGGCGCTTTAAAGGGCCAGCGGCTCCCCGCAGCGGCAGGAGCCGCTGGCCTTTTAAAGAGCCCCGAGCCCGGCTCCCGCAGCGGGGCTCAGGCGGCGCCTTAGCGCCACTTCACCTCACAGGGGGAGCGCCGCTCCCCCTGCTCCCCCCCTGGCTACGCTACTGGGAGACCCCAGCCATTGTTTTCTACAAAATATACAATTTTATGTAAGAAAAAGAGATAGGTTGTGTGGTTATAAAGATCACATGTGTCTTATATTCAGGTTACATAGACGACCCAGGAAGACAGACAGACAGCACCAGGGCTGCAGCCCACCACTTTACCAAGAAGCAGCATTAATGGTGTGACATACTCTGCATAACTCTGATCCGTTTCAGGATGCTATTCAAAACTCTGCAGAGCACAGTATGACTCTGGCTGCTTGCTGGGAAAGCTATGGACATCGCAGGCACAACGGATACTCCCTGAGAGAACCCAAAGTGCAAATAGGGCAGAGGTGACTGCAAATCAAAACAGTCTTCTCATGCCATTCCCAGCTGCCAGGACCTCAGAAATGGGGAGCTCTGTGAAGCCTCTACCCAAGCGACAGCCAGGAAAGATGTAGACTAACAAAACCCCCACTACGCACAATAAGAGGAGCATCTTAAAGGAGGTATTTGGAGGACATTTGCCTTACAATAAAGAAGTTCCATGGGGAAGGGCAGTGGGGAAAGAGAAACATCTTGTATGAAGATAACAAACCAGATGAGGGTGAGATCCTTAGTGGAGAGGCACTGAGCACAAAAGCGGAGCAATGGAGATGGGCAGTTCCTTGAAAGGGAGGAAAAGAAACACTCAACTGACAAGAACATTGGCTCAAGCAGTCGCAGATAGGGAGGTATGAAGAACACGCTACAGACGAAAGCGGCGGTGCCTACACCGCCTCCTGCCCCCGCGGGAAGGCCAGAGTGGCGGAGGGCGTTCTAGACAGCGGGGCAGTGACGCGACCCTCGGGCGGCCGCTTCACCTGGGCCCCTCGCGGAGAAGGCGGCAGCAGGCCAGCCCCAGGCCCGACGGGAACCGCAACGGGCTCGCCCTGAGGCGACACGGGGGCTGGCTGCGCCCAGGGCGAGGGCACTAGCCTGGCCCTCAGGAGAGCCGACCGCGAGCCCTGCTGGGCCTCGGGCTCAGCGCCCGCCGGCAGGCCCGGCCCTGCGCTCAGGGCGTGGGGACAGGCTCCGGCGAGCGTGAGGTGCCAAGATGGAGGCAGCGCACCAGCTCCCCCGCGGGCCCCGCGCAGCCTCCCAGCGCACCGCACGGGCGCGTCGCCGAGACACCGGCCCGCGGCCGCCCCCGGCGGGGCTCCGGGACAGACCTGGCTGCGCTCCCTGCCCCGCGCGGCCAGAGCGACCCCGGGGAGCTGGCCCCGCGCTCACCTCGGGTCGGCCGGCGGAGACGGCACTCGCCGCAGGCTCCTCTCACGCTCGGGCCCTCGGCGGCAACGACCGGTACGAGAACAGTAACCTCCCGGGACCCGCCCTGGGACCCGCTCCGCGCATGCGCGCGCACCCCCACCCGCTTTCCTCAGCACTCACACTGCGCATGTGCGTCTATGAGCGCGGTGGCCTCTGGGAAATGTAGTACCTCAGGGCGAGCTAGCTCCTTCCTCGGTCGTTATGACTCTGCCCCAGCTGTCCTGGGGGCGGCAAATTGGGACCAGGCTTTGCGACCCTGGCCACGCTGGTCATTCACAGGCCTTGCCCCTACTCTACTCCCCCGGGCCCAGCGGGCTGGGCTGTGGGAGGACTCAGCCCAGCCTCACGGGGGCAGGGAGCACCCCCAGGACAGGCGGGGCTGCGTGGCGCTAGGGGAGGGTGGGTGCCTGGGTCCGGCCTGCCCTGAGCTGGGCCAGCCTATGGGTTCCCAGCCTGTGCGCTCGGTGCTGCATGCAGGGGAAGCCACCCGGTGGGGACGTGATCAGAGCGACTAGGCTGGGTCAGCGCAATGATCCATCGAGCCCAGTGTCCTGTCTTCCGCCAGTGCCATGTGCTTTAGCGGGTGTGACCATACCAGGGCAGTTAGTGCCTGATCCAGCCCTGTCCTTGCCCTTCCTTGTGCTTTCTGCAATTCAAATCCGTCTTTTTGAGCTGGGGCAACCAGCACTGCCTGCAGTATTCCAAGTGTGGGTGTACTATGGATCTATACCGAAGTATTACGATATTTTCAGTCTTATCTATCCCTTTCCTGATGGGGCCTACATTGTTAGCTTTTTTGGCTGCCGCTACACATTGAGCAGATGTTTTCAGAGAACTATCCCCAATGACTCCAAGATCTTTTTCTTTAGTGGTAACAGCTAATTTAGACCCCATCACAGTAGCGTGAGCAGGGGGAGCAGCCACTCCCCCACTGGGCAGAAGTGGCGCCTTTTTTGTGCTTCGGACCGGCACCTTTTGCTCCTGCGCTGCAGGCGGAGCAGAGCATTTATTTTTGCTCCCGGCGCCTTTTTTTGCTCCCGACACTTTTTGCTCCCAGCGCCTTTTTTTAGCTCCGCTCCCCCTGTGCTCTAAACCTGGCTACACCACTGCCCCATCATTTTATATGTATAGTTGGGATTATTTTTTTGCACCTATAAACATTGATTTTCATCTGCCAGTTTGTTGCTCAGTCACCCAGTTTAGTAAGATCCCTTTGTGACTCTTCGCAGTCAGCTTTGGACTTAACTCTCTTGGACCCAGAATCCAACATGTTAAGGGAAGTGACTTGTATCTGGGTGGAGAACTTCACTTATTTATTATTTCTTAATCACAAGTGTGCTTTGTGTTGTGCATAATGCAAGTATAAAGACACCCCATGATCCAGAAAAGCTTACAGTCAAAAAGAGAGGGCAAGAGGCACTGCGGGATCCACAGGAGGGGGTTCAGTACTTAGCTAGCTCCCAGTGACCATATATTTTTTACAAAAGCCAGAAGTAATTTGGGCCCAAACTTTAATGTTTTTTCTTTAAAAAATTCTTTATATATATTTTTTTAAGAAAACATAATTCTGTGTTAAACTACTGCAAGAAATGAAACAATGCAGAAAATGTTTAAACTCAAACCAAGGTGTGAGGGATGGGTGAGAGAGCACAGGTAGATGAGGAAACAAAATGAACAACATTTAACATAAAAGCATAAGTCCCATCTCATAGGTTTTTGGAACTGATAGGCTGGTTCAGCCCCACGGTCCATCTAGTCCAGTGTCCTGTCTCCAATGGTTGCCTATGACCTGTTATACAGGTCAGATTAGATCAGTGGTTCTCAACCCGCAGCCCAATCAGCACACAGCTGCAGCCCATGTGACATCCTCAGGATTTATGGAACAGACTACTTGTTGAGCCTGCATTCAATATACGTGATGGTGGCAGAATCTGACCCTTAAAGAGCATCAGAAATTATTGAAGCCACTTGTGCCAATTTTTTACCTCATTGTCAAACTGAAAACGTAAAGCAAAAATATTGCTACACATTTGCTTTTCATAGAATCATAGAATATCAGGGTTGGAAAGGACCTTAGAAGGTCATCTAGTCCAACCCCCTGCTCAAAGCAGGACTGATCCCCAATTTTTGCCCCAGATCCCTAAATGGCCCCCTCAAGGATTGAACTCACAACCCTGGGTTTAGCAGGCCAATGCTCAAACCACTGAGCTATCCCTCCCCCCAAACATATTTTCCTGCAAACATATTTCATAAATTCATAGATTAGATTTTAAGGCCAGAGGGACCATTATGATAATCTACTCTGACCTCCTACGTAACACAGGCCATAGAATCTCATCCAGTGATTCCTGCCTCAAGCCCATGTTATGTTAAGAACATAAGAATGGCCATACTGGGTCAGACCAAAGGTCCATCCAGCCCAGTATCCTGTCTGCCAACGGTGCCCAAAGCCAGGTGCCCCAGAGGGCGTGAGCCTAACAGGTAATGAGCAAGTGATCTCTCTCCTGCCATTTAGGGTGACCAAATGTCCCGCTTTTATAGGGACAGTCCCGATTTTTGGGTCTTTTTCTTATATAGGCTCCTATTACCGCCCACCCGTCCCGATTTTTCACATTTGCTGTCTGGTCACCCTACCTGCCATCCATCTCCACCCTCTGACAAACAGAGGCTAGGGACACCATTCCTTACCCATCCTGGCTAATAGCCATTAATGGACTTAACCTCCATGAATTTATCTAGTTCTCTTTTAAACCCTGTTATAGTCCTTGCCTTCACAACCTCCTCAGGCAAGGAGTTCCACAGGTTGACTGTGCGCTGTGTGAAGAACTTCCTTTTATTTGTTTTAAACCTGCTGCCCATTAATTTCATTTGGTGGCCTCTAGTTCTTATATTATGGGAACAAGTAAATAACTTTTCCTTATTCACTTTCTCCACACCACTCATGATTTTATATACCTCTATCATATCCCCCCTTAGTCTCCTCTTTTCCAAGCTGAAAAGTCCTACCTCTTTAATCTCTCCTCATATGGGACCTGTTCCAAACCCCTAATCATTTTAGTTGCCCTTCTCTGAACCTTTTCTAATGCCAGTATATCTTTTTTGAGATGAGGAGTTTTTTTAGATGAGGGCCATACAAGTAGTGTAAATATTGTGTGATGCAGCCCACAACGGTAAATAGGGTGAGAACCACTTGCCTAGATGATCATCATGGTCCCCTCTGCCTTGGGAATTTATGAAAAGTGAGAGGACAAGATTAAAGCCAAACAGAAGGAAAAGGGCTAGATTATTACCAAAAAAAAAAGAGTGACAATCTGAGAAGATAGCAGCACATTTAGTTACCAGAGGACCACTGAACATTAGATAGAATAACTATCTCAGCAAGCTCAGAGGTTCAGGCAGGCTGTCTTGTTCTCTAGGGAAGGTTTAGATCATGTTGAACTATTCTCTGTTCACCTATCTTTGGGAAGGGTGTTCCTGGAGTTCAGAGGGGAGATGTGCCAGGAGGCACTTGGAGTTCATGCTCCTGGGCTCATGCACTCAGCAGCAGGACTGGTTATCTGTGTCAGTCCAGGTTACTACTAATAAAGCTCTTAGCTTTGTAGCTTTATTGTGCTCCTGGCTACTCCACACCATGTGAAAGCGCCCATTTCTCAGGCACCTTGTTTGACTCTGCTTGGCCCTGGCCCCATTGTACTGAGGGGCCTTCTGGTGTGCAGGTCTGAGGTCTGTGAGACCGAGCAATGTGCTAATCACTAAAGCCTTGAAGAAAAGGATCAAAGCCAGCACCAGTTGGCAGGGAGCCCTTCCCTGAAGGGGTGTCTGGATACAAGGCAAGCAGGGCTGAGGCAGGGAAGCCAAAGAAACATACTTGATGCAGAGTACAGGTTGCAGGGAGGGTCTGTAAAGAGGGAAACCAGGAACCCAAAGAATCTACAGAGACCCAAAAAGCAGAATCTAACCAGGTCTGGGGAAGGCTGAGGATGTACTGGAAGGATCATGGGACAGCCAGGGAAGGGGTGGCAGAAGCTCCCAAACATCAGGACCAGTTACACCATCAAAATCCTCCCAAATGAGGATGTTTGGCTGATGGAGCATCCATCCCCTACTACTCAGTGTAGGGTATGCAGACTGCAGATTCTGGAAGGGCCTCAGAGCAGGCTGGGAGTTTAATCTCTGCTGTGAGCCAAGGTCAGTGGAGCTGGAAGGCACCAATAGAATCAAGCACAGCATTCTGGCTCGTGGGGTATGTGCATGCAGGTTGAGCCCCTAGAAGCCCCTTTGGAACCACATAAATTAGAAAGACTTGAGGCCATCACTGATGCCCCCCTTCATAGTCCCTTCCAGTTCCTTCCTTCCCTTCCATCACCTCTCCCCAGACTGCTTCCTGTCTCTGTTCCTCAACTCTCTCCAGCTGTAGCTTGAATGCATGCTTATTTTTCTCAGGCTGAGCTGTGCCTGGGATGCTTCCATGCTCTGGGTCTCCCAGTGAGGTTGTAACTTACACCAACAGTTTTCTTCACATCTCCCTCATGCTGTAGCCATTCCGCTGATGTGCAGCTGCTCGTGTAGTGCCCCGTGTTTTGCTCACAGGAGGGTAGACTGCAAGGTGGCTAAAATGCCCATCTACACTAGCACTCCCAATGTCACTCCCAGGGCTGGACCTATTGAGTTCCTGGGCGCTTGTGCCCACCCACAGCTGAACACTCCTCCCCCAGCCCAATGGGAGGAGCCACTAAACCCAGGGCTCCAGTAAAGTCGGGAGACAACAAATGATAAAACCGGACAGCAGTGAGAGTTACAGACTCAAAAGCAGGGAGCCCGAAGGGGACACTGAGCAGAGAACTCCAGACAGTGCCCAATGCTCCTCGAAGCAATTTTTTGCGTCCAGGGAGCCAACAGACAACGCCCGGAGGAACTCTGCCGGGATATGAGGGATGAGCGAAAATAGGCACCACAGTGCAGAATACCTTCCCGTCCATCCACCTCCGCTTGGTAGGGTGGACAGTCACCTTGGCCAGCACCAGGAGGAGGCTGATGAGGAAGACTTGCAACTTCATGGGGACATGGATGGGGTGAGTGTAGATCAGGAGGTGCAGGGAAAAGTGCAGCCAGAACCTGAGGAGAAGGCTCTGGAGGAGCCAGAAAAGGGGCTGCAGCCTGGCACATTTGATGTAAATGTGCGCCAGGGTCTCCCTCTCACCACAAATGGGGCAAGTGCTGGGAAGGTGGGTGAACCATGCCAGGCACACGCCTGTGCTCACGGCTCCGGGAAGGAGCCACCAACCAATATCTCCAGCAGGTCGGGGGACAGTATGTATTCCACACTGTCCCATCGGGGCTCCTCCCCCTCCACAGGTGGTAGATAGTCCTGCCATTTGGTGTCAGGGCGGGACATAAGGGTGAGGAAGTGAAGGGTATGGAGCACAAGTGTGTACAGCTGTTTCCTAGGTGCGGTTCAGAAACAAACTGGCTGCAGGTCATGCAATCAGCTTGGGTGCTGCTGGGGAGGTTGGCCAGGGAAGGTCACAGTGCAGGGGCCCGAGGGCAAGATCTGGAGGGCCAGGGGTGAGGAGCAAGTGGGGAGCACCCTCCTGCAGGACCCCCTCAAGAAAGGCCTAAGAGTAGGGTTGCCAACCCTCCCCGATTGGCCAGGAGTCTCCTGGAATCAGCCTCAATCTCTGGTGGCTATTGAAAGCAATCTGGGAGATTTTTAATAGGCCACTAAAAGTCCGGTCGGCAGCACAGCAGGGCTAAGGCAGGCTCCCTGCCTGCCCTGGTTCCGCACAGCTTTCCCAAGTGACTGGCACGTCCCTCTGGCTCCTAGGCACAGGAATGGCCAGGGGGTCTCTGCGCGTTGCCCCCAGCCAAGCACCTACTCCACAGCTCTCTTTGGCCGGGTTCCTGGCCAATGAGAGCTGCGGGGGCGGTGCCTGCAGGCAGGGGTAGCATGCAGACAGCATAAGGTGCCGCTCCCTGCTCTAGGTTCCCTCTTTGGGTATGTCCACACTGCAGCTGGGACCAAGCCTCCCAACCCGAGAAAACAGCTTTGCATTAGTGTGTCTGGAGCTAGTGTGCTAAAAATAGCATGGATGTTGTGGCTCGGGCAGAAGGTCTCAAGTCCATGCAACCCCCTTGGTCTGAGTTTTGACAGCTACCACAGGTCTCTGCCAGAACTGCAACACCTGGACTGCTATCTCTAGCGCACTAGTTCTAAAAGTGTAGAAGTGTAGACCTACCCTTTGTGCTGAAGAGACCCCCATCAATGGATAAGTTGCTGGGGCAAAGAGAGTCTGGATGGAAGGGACTGTCCCAGAGAGCGGAAGAAGCCATGAGGATGTTCTCCCCAGCAGGGAAGGGGAGTGGGTACCCATCCAGTAGCTCCCATTCAGTAAGAGATGCTTCTGTTAGTCACTGCTCTTTTCATCACCAGCTGGGAAGTGTTTGGGGCAGTCCCTGAGCCTGCTGTTTAGTTCCTGCTCAGGGCCGCAGAGCTGTTGCTCCTCCAGTTTCACCTGTCCTTTGTCTGCGGTGAGAAGGGTGAGTGGGCTGTAAAGGGCGCTGGGCAGTGGGGGAGGTTTGTGCGTTTTGGGTGCTAGGCAGTGGGGGCCTGTTGGGGGGTGCTGGGCAGTGGGGGAGATCTGTGTGTGTCAGGGCACTGGGGGTCTGTGTGGGGCATTGTTTAGTTGTGGTGGTGGGGCTGTGTGGAAGGGCACTGGGAGGGAGGGAGGAGAAATCTGTGTATTGGGAAACTAGCGAGTGGGGGGTTCTGTGTGGGGTGCTGGGCAGCTGTGGTGGGGCTGTGGGGCGCTGGGCAGGGGTGGTGGTGTGCACAGCACTGTGCATTTGTGGTGGACGTGTGGGGAGGTTGTGGGGGGGGCTCTGGGCATAGTGGGTTCTGGGGGGTGCAGGGCAGGGGAGCTGTGTGGCTCTCTTCTCTTCCCCCCGCCCCTCTGCTTGCCCAATGTGTCCTGATATTTCACTCTTGCGATCTGGTCACCTTATTTACGGGCGACTTTTGACATTGTTCGCCCGCCATCGATCAACACAGCCAGATTCTACTAGCTGGCAGGGGTGGGGAAGGGAAAGGAGGGCAATGAATCGTACCCCTCCCCGCCAGCATTTCGAACGTGGAACGTTGATCATGTCAGGACGGTCGGGACCCACACATCTCCTTGTATAAGCATTTTACTCTCTTGGGCGCATTTGCCTCTTGGCACACAAATGTGAACTCTGCTTCAAAAATTTGCACTGAAGAAATTTTTTGCACACAGGGCCTGTCAAAAATTAGAGGGAACATTGCCCAACACACCCTACCCTTCTGCTGCTGGCACAGGTGTATTTAATCACAGACTCATAAAAACATAGGACTGAACAGGACCTCAAGAAGTCATCAATTCCAGCCTCCTGCACTGAGACAGGACCAACAAAACCTAGACCATCCCTGACAGGTGTTTGACTGACCTTTTCTTAAAAATCTCCAGTGGGAGGGATTCCACAACCTCCCTTAGAATTGTGTTCTGGAGCCTCACTGCCTTATAGTTAGAAAGATTTTCCTAGTGTCTAACCTAAATCTCCCTGGCTGCAGATTAAAGTCCATTACTTGTCCTACCATCGATTGACATGGAAAACAATTGAGCACTATCCTCTCTCTAACTGCCCTTAACATATTTGAAGACTGTTATCAGGTCTCCCCTGAGCCTTCTTTTCTCAAGACCTAACATGCTGAGGTTTTTTTTACCTCTCCCTCACAGGTCAGGTTTTGTAAACCTTTCATCATTTTTGTTGCTTTCTTTTGGATGCTCCAGTTTATCCACATCTTTTCTAATATGTGACACCCAGCACTGGACATCGTATTCCAGCTGAGGCCTTGGCCATGCCAAGAAGAGTGAGATAATACCTCCTGTGTCTTACAAATGACACATGTGCCACAGGCAGAGAATAGCAGGGACTGAGGTGCACCCATGCCCCTGTGATGGCAGGGAAATGATTACGTAATGGTGCTGAATGTGAGTCAACTGTAAGTGTGGGTAGGACTGAAGTACGTTCAGTGCCAGCTCAGAAACTTTGGTTAACTCTTGTTCCAAGTAGGACTCAGCCATGGTTTCTGAACTACTGTTGATTGTAATTTGGTCCTGTCTACACTTACAGTTAAACCACGATTTGCACTGGCTCAGCTGCACTTGCTGCCTCAACAGCTACATTCCCTGGTGTAGACCAAACTTTTTCCTAGAAGATTTGGAGAGCAGGTCTGTGCTTCATGAACATTGGAGACTACAGGCTGCTTCCTGCCCCATTGTACATGTTCCTTTCCCCCTCTACTTTGCAGCCTTCTTAGGCAATGGGAGAGAAGGACCCTGTCATAAATATAAAGGGAAGGGGTGAGATGGTCTGATGCAGTACTATAAAATCCTCTTACCAATAAAGGGTTAAGAAACGCAGGTAGCCAGGCTGACACCTGACCGGGCTGGCATCTGACCAATAAGGGTTCAAGATACTTTCAAATCTTGGGAGGGGGAAAATGTGATTCTCTCGGTGGGAGAGAGATCAAGCAGTAACCATCCATCTTCTATGGAGTTGGTGAATATTTAGATAATGCTTAGGTTTTTCTGTTTGTTTTTAGCTTGGGAAATTCGCTGTGCTGGAGGGAATGTGTATTCCTGGTTTTGTTGTATTTTTCTGTAACTTGAAGGTTTTGCCCAGGGCGGGATCCCTCCGAGTTAGGAAATTGAGTACCCTGTAAAAGATATACCATCCTGATTTTACAGAGATTATTTTTACCTTTCTTGTTTTAATAAAATCCTTCTTTTAAGAATCTGACTATTTTCCATTGTTCTGAGACCCCGGGGGGTGGGTTTTGTATCACTGTGTAACCAATTGGTTAGGAGATTATTCTCAAGCTCCCCAGGAAAGGTGATATTTTGCGGGGAAGGGGAACTTCAAGTGGTCCTCTTCCCTGGTTCTTGTTTAAATCACTTGATGGTGGCAGTGAGAAGCTTTTCTCAGGGTGCAGGGGAGATTTTGTACCTTAGGGAGTTTTAACCTAAGCTGGTAGAAATAAGCTTAGGGGCTCTTTCATGCGGGTCCCCACGTCTGTACCCCAGAGTTCAGAGTGGGGAGGGAAATCCTAACCCTAACCTTTCTTGCCTATGTGTGACTTGCTTTAGCAAGGCGCTTCTGTGTCCAGAGCCCCCGCTACTCATCTGCTCTTCAGAGGAGTGTTGCAGGGCTGCAGCCCTCACTGATTTCCTGGGGACCATCCAGACTTAGCTCATGCTTCATGTCTCCCTGTAATGCAGCTTTATGGTGCCCTTTGTTTCAGATTCTGGCCTGTTTTCTGGGGCTTTTTGTGTTGCTGTTCCCACTGGTGACACACTCTTCAGGTTGAGAGAGCAAGGCAAGTCCAACCATCCACCTCTATTTTTACATCACTCTTTGTGGTGTCTCTGGGTGTTCGTTTTGAGGAGAGCTGGGTTTTCTAGTATCACTGTTCCTGTGTGAGGGATGGGGGATACCTTCTCTTGCTCTGAAGAGAGTGGGGATCAGGCATTTGACTAGTATAGACTATTCTTTTGTGGGCAGGGAGTTCTGCAAGCATGGGAACCAAACTACTGTGGGAATCTCCAGAGACCTTAGTAACAGCAAAGCTCTTAGGCCCAGATTCACAAAGGTGTTTAGACTCTTAAGTTTGGGGTTTAGGCTCCACTGCAGCCCACAAAACTGCCACCAGTCCCTGTAGGTGCCTAAACTCACTCAGCACCAACATTGTCAGGGTACAAGTTCCTTAAGTGCCTACGTTTCTGGGCATGTGCACTGCTGTCTCACTCTGGGTGTCCAGTCACCTGCCTCCCACCTAAACCCCAGAGCTATCCATGAACCTGGAGAAACTAGGTGTTCACCCACCTAGCTCGGGTGCGAGGGCCGATCCAGCAGGCTTGCCCAGAGGCCACCAACTAGAATGGGTCCCATTCAAAATGGAGAAGGAGGAGTTGCTGCCACGTACCTTATAACTTGTAGTCATAGATACATCCATTTTGTGATTTGTGCCTCACCTGTCAAAAAAGTCACATCCCACCACTGGTGGACACTAGACTTGGACGCAGTATTCCAGCAGTGGTCAGATCAGTGCCAAATACCTAGCTAAAATAACCTCTCTGCTCGTACAGTAACGCCTCACTTAACGTTGTAGTTACGTTCCTGAAAAATGCGACTAAGTGAAACAATGTTAAGCAAATCCAATTTCCCCATAAGAATGAATGTAAATAGTGGGGGTTAGGTTCCAGGGAAATTTTTTTTGCCATACAGTACAGTACTATAGTTGGGAGGTTCCCCCGTCTTACCTCACATAGGCTCAGCCCGCTGGCTTGCGGCGTTCAGAAGGCAGGGGAGGGAGGGGGAGCCTGCGCGCCGAGTCCTTGCTCCTCCCCCCTCCCTCCTAAACACCGCCAGCCAGCTGATTGCCGCGAGCAGGATGCGGGGAGAGGAGGAGGAAGGCGCTGATCCGCGGGGTCTGCCGGCGGGCGGGAGGCACTGGGGAGCTGCCAGCTGTGGACAAAGCAGGCAGCCAAACAACGTAATAGTGGAGCATTGCACAACTTTAAATGGAGCATGTTCGGTAGTTGAGCAGGGACATAAGAGCGAAACAACATTAAGCGAGAGGATGGTAAGTGGGAAGTTACTGTACTTTAGATTCCCCTATGCATCCAAGATTCACATTAACCCTTTTGGCCACAGCGTTGCACAATAGCCAGCTGATTAGCCACCATGACCCCCACCCCACCAATATTTCTTAGAGTCACTGCTTCCCATGATAGAGTCCCCCATTGTGTCAGTATGGTCTAGACTTTGTTCCTAGCTGTATACATTTACATTTAGCCATGTTGGATGTTTTTCTGAAAGCTCTGCTCTAGGAATTATTTTGGCGCAGTTCCATGGGCTGTGTTATACAGGAGGTCAGACTAGATTATCACAATGGTCCCTTCTGGACATGGAATCTATAAATATTAAAATACAGATTGTTTGCTTGCACCCAGCTTACCAAGCGATGCAGATCACTCTGTATCAGTGACCACTCCTTTTTATTATTGACCACCACCCCCAATTTTTGGGTCACCTGCAAACTTTATCAATGATGATTTTGTGTTTTCTGTCATGTCACCAATAAAGATATTAAATTATGTAAAGCCAAACACTGATCTTTGCAGGACCCCACTAGAAACACAGCTGTTGAATGATTATTCCCCATTTATAATTAAATGTTGAGACCCTATCAGTTAGCTAGCTTTTAATCTGTTTAATGTGTGCCATCTTAATATAATTCCAATTTTTTAATCAAAACGTTATGTGGTACACTATTACCTTTATCAAAAAAACTTTCATTCAAGAAAGGTATCAAATTCGTTTTGACAGGATCTATTTTCCACAAACCCATGTTGATTGGCATTAATTATATGACTCCTTTAATTTTTTATTAATAAAGTCCCATATCAGCTGCTCCCTTATCTTTCCTGGGATCAGTGTCATACTAGCAGGCCCATAATCACCCAGGTTATATGGTTTACCCTTTTGGATACTGGCACAACTTTAGCTTTCTTCCAGTGTTTTGGAACTTCCCTGGAGTTTCAGGACTTAATGAAAATTAACATTAACAGTCCAGTGAGGTCCTCAGCCAGCTCTTTTAAAACACCTGGATACTGATTTAAAAATGTCAAACTTTAGGAGCTGCTATTTAACTTCCTCCCAAGTGTACAAGAAATATCCCAGTGTAGACAATGCCAGAGAGACATAGGTGAGCTGAACTCTTTACACTTGGGAGGCAGTGTCTCTAGCAGCTTTACATTCAAAGCTAGCCCTCAGTCTCCAGGGAATTCAATCTGCCCACCTGGAGATGGTTCTGGAGTCCCACATGCTTGTCTTTGAAAGAAAGAGGCTTCAATCTCTCTTCTGAATATACGACACGAATGTCATTCGCTTACTGCTCCTTCCTCATCTCCCTCCTCTGACCAGCTCAAGCTGTCATCCGACTCCTCCCATTGCGCTCCTTCGGGGTCCTCAGCGTCCATAGGATCTTTCTTGGTCTGGTCTTGTCTGGGCTGAGAGCTACTCTGGAGATGCTCCAGTTTGGCCCAGGTCATGGGGCTGGCCTTTCGCAGGGTGATTTCCACCTTTGTGGGCACCATGTTTACAAAGCTCTTCTGTACATCAATGACCTAGAGAGAGAATGGGGCAGGCATGTCACAGTAAGCATTCATCAGACACACTTGCTGACCAGACATTTAGTATTAGCCATTATATGTGCCCATGGTGCTTTTCTGTAGAAGCAAGAAGTCAGCGTAAAGACGAGGCAGAGCAGACTGAAAACCAAAGCATTTGCATGGAGTTCAGTACCTGAGACACTAACACCATGATTCCTCAAGGATTTTCTGATGCTTCATTGTTGGGGATGTGGGGGCGGGGGTTTGATCACCGTGAGTCTTAAGGAAAAGGCGGAAGGTTACCAATGGCTAGGGAATGGAAAGCACAAGTAGCAACTGAAATAAACTACCCAGAACATTTGGGTCTCCACTACAGCAAAGCCAGTACTCTTCTCAGCTACTAGAAGAGAGGGATCATGGGTAAAGTCAGGGAGGGCAATGACTGCAGGGATTGGGGGCCTCCAGGGTGCCATGCAGAGAGATCGGAGTCCCTCCTGGGTGCCCGAGGATACTATGGTGCAGAGATGTGGCACACAGCTGAGGAGAGACACAGCAAAACGATAGGAACGATAGTTACAGGCAAAAACAGTCTGGAAGGAGATGCTACAGTAGGATGGAGTGAAGGGTAGGAATGAGGCAGGAACCTTGTGGAAAAAAACAGTATGTGATCATGTAATTAAGACTGTTTCATAATGTGTGCACCCAAGAGGGCTGAGACGGTTGCACGGGCATCCTTAATTCTAGCATTTCATAAGATTCCAAAGTCAAGCATTTAAAAGTTAACATTCTTTTTTTAAAATTGGCATATAAGCTCTTTTGGGGCATGGTCTCGCTCTTTACTTGTTTCCATGAGCCCCCAGCATGCTTCTAAACACTTTATAAATCATAGCAATAAAAATCCAATGGATTTCCTGGAGCTCTATAAAATGGCAGCTCAGAAACCTCTTCCAGAAACCCGAACTGCCTCAGCTAGCACTTCCAGCTGCCCACATACCTCCAGCTACAAATGAAAAATCAAAATCTGAATGGAACAAGGTCTCCTCTGGCTCCACCAGAGATGGGCTCATGCTGGGATGGAACAGGGCTCAGCTCTTGGGCACCATTACGGCCCAGGAACAAGTGTGCCACAAGGTAGCTGACCAACAAGCGGAGCTGGTCTAGGTCCCTAGTGTCAGAGCAGCAGTGGCCAGTGGAGCCAGTCTGGTTGGTCGGAGTTAAACCAGGGGCTATAAAGGCCCATCAGAGGACAGGAAGGGGGGGAGTTACTGGAATGGCTAAATAAGGGTTCCTGGAGAGAAGACACCAACGCGTGTCGCTAACTCCTGTGGGGTCCCTGCAGCAAGGGGCAAGGTGCCCAGCAAGGTTGCTCTGGAGCTGCTGTTCCAGAGGAGTAATAAAGCTGGCTGATGGCAGCTGCCTGCAGACCTGCAAGGAGTAAGAAGGCTCCTTCAGGGCCGAGTTAGCAGAGAGATGGCACCGGCAGGGGAAGGTGATCAGCTGGATCCTCCTAGCCTGAGGAGTCATTGAGGCGAAAGTGGCCACATTAGGGAGAAGTCAGCTAAGGCCCTTAAGCTGGCTAAATTACAGCCCAGCCCAAGGCAGAGAACTGGGGTTCTGCCAGAAGGAGAGACAGGGACTGTCTGAAGCACAACCCAGCTCCAGGAAGGGGAATGGGGTGAGGGGTGTCTCTTGATCTGGGACAAAGAGTTGACCAGGTCTCTTATAGGGACACAGAACAGGGTGACCTGGGGCAACTAACACAGCAAATTACCTCTATAAACAACTGAATAAGGCAGCCCCCTTGAAGAGGGTGCATGTTCTGGAGCCAGCTTAAGTCTGGTCATTGACTGAAAGAACCTGACGGGGGCGCAGAGTGCACTGGCAGGGCCACAAGGGGGTATGCTGGAGAGGCTCGAACCTTGACAAAGTGATGTCCCCTTGCCTTATGAGCAGGCCCAGGGTAAGACTCTGGGATGCCAGCCCAGTCCAAGCCAGCACTAGAGGCTTTGGAGAGTTCACGTTTGTACTTGCAATGCTTCCCCAAGAGCACTGACCACTCTGTGTCCGATACAGGGGTCCACAGTTCAAGAATGCTGCTAAATCAGGGGCCACGAAAATGATTAAAGGGTTAGAAAACATGCCTGATAGTGAGCTCAGCTTGTCTAACTTAAAGAAAAGGTTAAGGGGTGACTTGATCACAGTCTATAAGTGTAACGCCAACAAATCCCAGTCGTCGGCGGGATCGAATCTGGGACCTCTGGAGCTTAGTGCATGAGCTAAAAGCCAACTAGTTCTTAGCTAAGGCTGTAGAGCAGACTCATTTTACCTCTCTAAGTGGTCTTGAGGCCAATAGATGGGACAGAACACCACACTCAGGAGGTGTGTGGGTTATATAAGCATCCACATGGTCCTGCACTTAGGAAGGAAGAATTCCATGCACTGCTACAGCCTGGGGACTGACTGGCTAAGCAGCAGTTCTGCAGAAAAGGACCTAGGGGTTAGTGGACGAGAAGCTGGATATGAGTCAGCAGTGTTCCTTTGTTGCCAAGAAGGCCAACGGCATATTGGGCTGTATTAGTAGGAGCATTGCCAGCAAATCGAGCGATGTGATTATTCCCCTCTATTCGGCACTGGTGAGGCCACACCTGAAGTAGTGTGTCCAGTTTGGGTCCCCCTACTACAGAAAGGATGTGGACAAATTAGAGAGTCCAGCGGAGGGCAACGAAAATTATTAGGGAGCTGGGTCACATGACTTACGAGGAGAGGCTGAGGGAACTGGGGTTATTTAGTCTGCAGAAGAGAAGAGTGAGGGGGGATTTGATAGCAGCCTTCAATTACCTGAAGGGGGGTTCCAAAGAGGATGGAGCTCGGCTGTTCTCAGTGGTGGCAGATGAAAGAACAAGGAGTAATGGTGTCAAGTTGCAGTGCGGGAGGTCTAGGTTGGATATTAGGAAACACTATTTCACTTGGAGGGTGGTGAAGCACTGGAATGGGTTACCTAGGGAGGTGGTGGAATCTCCGTTCTGAGAGGTTTTTAAGGCCCGGCTTGACAAAGCCCTGGCTGGGATGATTTAGTTGGGGTTGGTCCTGCTTTGAGCAGGGGGTGGGACTAGATGACCTCCTGAGGTCTCTTCCAACCCTGATATTCTATGATTCTATGGGGAACAGATATTTGTTAATGAGCTCGTCAGTCCAGCAGAGAAAGGTCTGACAGGCTCCCATGGCTGCAAGTTGAAGCGAGACTTATTCAGACTGCATGTAAGGTGTGAATTTTTAACAGTGAAGGCAATTAACAGTTGGAACAATTTACCAAGGATCATGGTGGCTTCTCCATGACAGGCTATGTTTAAATCAAGATTGAATGTTTTCCTAAAAGCTCTGCTCTAGGAATTATTTTGTGGCAGTTCTATGGCCTGTTACACAGGAGGTCAAACAAGATGATCACAACGATTCCTTCTGGCCTTGGGATCTGTTAATTTACATTTTGGCACCTGAGCCCAGCTTCCAGTCCCTTTCCATCCATATTCCACATTGCTGGAATAAAGGAACCAAGATAAACAGAAATCTTACCCCCCAGAGATCCAGCTTTGCCTGGAAAACCTTGTCACCTTCAAACATGATATGGACATCAATCTGAAAGAAAGAAAGAAAGAAAGAAAGAAAGAAAGAAAGAAAGAAAGAAAGAAAGAAAGAAAGAAAGAAAGAAAGAAAGAAAGAAAGAAAGAAAGAAAGAGACTCTTTTAGCAAGTACAGAAGGACTAACTCTAGAGAGCCGGTGAGTGAGTGAACATCAAACCCACACAGCAAGTGAAAGGTGTCACCTCTAGGACCTGCCTTTTGGGATAGCGTAGCTGCACAGAATCATAGCAATATAGACTGGAAGGGACCTCAATAGATCTAGTCCATTCCCCTGCACAGAGGCAGGACTAAGTATTGAGACTAAGCAGCCTGCTACTGTGGTGTGTGTGTGTCCCCACAGGACAGCCCCCCCTCCCCCATTTCAGGCCTCTGTAGTAATGATCTGATAATCCATCTCCTGCCTATCCCGAAGCTCTATGGGCAGAGTCAAACTCCTCATCCTCAGCTCCCAGGCCCTGCAGCATCTAACCCCCACTTGTGTGTTCTGCAGAAGGAGGTGAGGCTGAGAAGGGGAACCACAGAATCACAGAATATCAGGGTTGGAAGGGACCTTAGGAGGTCATCTAGTCCCACCCCCTGCTCAAAGCAGGACCAACCAGTGTGTGATAATTAGACGGATGCTGAATTATATAATTGCTTATTGTCTTGTTATTTACAGATTGCAGCAGTGGGATATGGAGCCTAATGCTCTTAACTCAAAGTTATCAAAGACCTTTGTGGAAGAATTGTAACAATACTGAATTAACAAACCACCCAAAGCTAAGACCATAATTAGAGCTGATGCGGCAGTTAAATGAAGAATTTCTTTCCTTGCCACACCTAAGAACTGCAAATTAACTTTGCTCCCTCCACCTTTCCTGGCAGCCAAAATCTAAAGCAAGTGAGATCTGAAGCCTTCAGGAAATTTTAGAGATGTCAAGGCACAGTCACTAATCCCCAAGGTGCCAGATTTTTGTGCTGATTCAGGGTGTCCAGGGGTTAACCCTTCAGCTTCACTAACAAACTCCCCACTACTAACAGAGGACTTACAAAACAGTACCGCTCATGTGGAAACCAGCTGAGAGGGTAGAAGAGTTTCAGGACACAGTGATGCAGAGGAACGAATATGGCTGTGTGGGACAGAAGTCACTAAACTCTCAGTGCAAAAGGAGAAGACCTCAGATGGGGCGCACTGAGCATGTTGCTGTAGGGTTACATTAAATGGACCAAAGGAGGCTGAGGGTCAAACCAGGCTCAGCGTTATATCATCATCATTGCTGGACTTAATGGAAGAGACAGACTTCCCAGTGCCAGTAGCAAAAGAACAATCCAAACCCCATCCAGGAGTTGCAATAGGCAAACTACTGTGCTGTCAAGCTAGGGAACCAATCTTAGTCTATGCAAGGAGGAGCCGCAGAGCTACTTAGATTCCAGGACCCTACTCAATAAATATTGCCAGGGTTTAGTTATAGATATTTTAAAAATCAAATAAAAGGCACCTCACCCTTGCTCCAGGTGTCTTTCGAGTCCACCCCTGCTCCAAGTTCAATGACCCCTCTCCTCTTCCCCCGATAAACAATATTCAAGGAGGGGCAACCTCATCCTATTAACATTAACCAATCAAAACATATTTTGAAAAAAACTAATTATAAGCATTTCTTCCCTTTTCTAGAATCTTTTAACGCATCATCTCAACCCATGACTTTACCAGGCCCTCAGCACAGGTTGTTTTGATGCAAACAGTCCAGTTTGTACCAGTCTATTTGTCTCCAACTTTTGCTAACTTTGGTAAACAATTTAATGTAACTGAGTGAGCTGGACTTTTGTGACCTTGAACAACTGCGAGTACAGGCCTCTCTTTGCTAGGAGCTGGGACGGGAGGACAGGGGATGGATCACCCATAACTGCCCTGTTCTGTTCATTCCCTCTGAAGCACCTGGCACTGGCCACTGTTGGACAGGATTTTGGGATAGAGGGACCACTGGTCTGACCCAGGTTGGGCATTCTTAACACACCTTATCTACTCTCTACACAGCTTCATTCGCACAGTGAGAGGCAGTGACAAAACTGCTCCCTGTGGCTGCAGCTCCGTAAAGGACAGCTCTCAGGGGAACCTACACCACAGAAATTAACAAAAGCAATCCTCTGCTGCCCAGCCACTCCTCAGCCAGGGCAGCAGCACTCTGAGCAACAGTATCTCTAAGGCAGCCAATAGATAGAACACTATCAGCCTGAGATGTTGTCTCACCCCTTCAGCAGGAAGCAGGATAGTTCTAGTCATATCAGAGTTATCCCACAAAAAGAGAGACAGGTGGCAACTCCCTGCAGCAGATAGTAGAAGGAAGAGAGAGATGGACAGTGTGACGGTGTACCCCATAAAACTTTATGGGGAGATGCTTATAAATGTATACATGATGTAACTGGACTATGTTTTATGCTACATGTGCCATGTAACATATCTCTGTGAAAGTTATGACCTACTGAATTTATTCCTCCCGTTTATATGCATGTATCATTGTTGTAGTTGAAGTTATGAATATTGGTTGTATTTCTTGAGAAAGGAATGTGCAGGTTAAGTGCCCAATCAAGAAGCACTTAACAGACAATAGAACTTGCAGACACCAATCCACATCTGAGCTTTGCCAGGAATGTGGCTGGTCTGAGAAGGAACTGAGTTGTGCATGGACAGGTGACTTTTCCATGTGACCCCAACTCCATTTGGTAACTGGATGCTACACAGGGAGAGGGAGGGGTGTCCACTGAGAGGAGAAAATCTATTTAAACCCCGAGGAAACCCCTCCATTTTGTCTTCAGCTGGCTAAAGAGAGAGACTCTCCACCCCCCAAGGACACCTGAAAGAGACTGAACAAAGGACAAAGACATTAGGGGGGTGAGTGATTGCTGGACCCAGGCTAGAAGGAAGATAGCCTGTTTACTGGACCTAGTGAGGTTTTTAGCTGTACACAGGACGATTAGACATAGAACTGCGTGTTCTATTTTATTTTATTTAGTAATTCACTTTGTTCTGTCTGTCACTACTTGGAGTCACTTAAATCCTACTTTCTGTACTTATTAAAATCACTTTTTACTCATTAAGTTTCCTGGTGTACGAGTTGGTACCCGGGGGGGGGGTGCAAACAGCTGTGCATATCTTTCTATCTTTGAAATAGAAGGCGAACTATTTATGAGTTTGCCCTGTATAAGCTTTCATAGAATCATAGAATCATAGAATCTCAGGGTTGGAAGGGACCTCAGGAGGTCATCTAGTCCAACTCCCTGCTCAAAGCAGGACCAACCCCAACTAGATCATCCCAGCCAGGGCTTTGTCAAGCCTGACCTTAAAAACCTCTAAGGAAGGAGATTCCACCACCTCCCTAGGTAACCCATTCCAGTGCTTCACCACCCTACTAGTGAAAAAGTTTTTCCTTTATACAGGGTAAAACGGATTTATTAAGGGTTTGAACCTCCTTGGGAGTTGGACACCTGGGTGTCAAAGGCAAGAGCGCTTCCAGGAGCCTTACAGTTGTGAGTGGACTTGGTTCGGACCTGGGTCTGTGTTTGCAGCAGATCAGTGGAATCTGGCCCAAAACAGACAGGATTCGGGAGTCCCAAGCTGGAAAAGGCCTGGAAGCAAGGGCAGAAGTTGCCTTGGCACACCAGGTGGCAGCACCAAGCAGGTCTCTGTGACCCCAACCCGTCACAGACAGAACCAAGGGGAATTGTATTTTCCTTCTCAGGAGCACAAGGTCTACCCTAAGTCTATTAGAAGTGGTGTGTTTAAGCAACTGTTCTGGAGAGCATTAGCATGCATACAAAGGGCACTGACTGGCTTTGACAGCCTGCACAGGCCTTGAAGACTAGCATGCCGCAGGACAGCATTTTGCGTTTCTAGGTCTGTTAGCCCTGGACCCCACATACCACAGTGCGATTGGCCGTCACAGAGCTGAGTGCTGGCAGAGGATTCTTGGCATAAATCGTCACCACCACTTGGCTGCTGGTTTGATGCCAGTCTTGTCGACAAGACACCAACTTCTTATCCTGGTGAGGAAAGGAGCCTGTTACTGAGGCCAGCCTCCAGCATACACGAGCCTGTCTCCCCTCCCCCATTGCAGAAAAAACAGATCTAGCCAAGGAGCCCTGCACTCTTCCTCCCGGCTGTCTGATGTGTTAACTAAAGGCTAGAGTCACAGCTCAGCACTAGAGGCCAAGCTGGCTCACACATCAAATGTAACACTGGGTTCTTTCCATTTAGACTAAAGCCATTTCCAACCCAGTCTGCAGCCCAATGAGACTAAAGAGATCTCACCATTGTGTGCAGGAGACAGGGTCACCAGAGCAATGATATCACTGTTAATATCCATCCTCCTCCTGTTCCACAGCAAGATCCTCACCAGGTTTTCCTAAGCCCCAGTGATTCCCCAGGGAATCAGACAGGCCTGGCTCCAAGGTACACAATTCAGTCTTCCAATCAGTGCTCTCCTTCCTCCAAAACTAAACCTGTTTCCAGCCATGAACTTGGTTGGAGAATTCTCTCTCTCTCTCCGACCTTATACTGGCACTCATCACCCCAGGGCTGGAATGCTTTCGGGGTGACACTTCTGAACAGAGCCATCTTAGGGGGAAAGTGTAATTACACTGACACTGGCACTGGCAAGTATCCAACACAGAAATGTTTGGTGCTAGGAATATTTTGAGAGGCGTTTCCCGCATTCAGAAGTTCAGCTGCTTGTGTGATCCTCACGCACGAAGTCCGGGTCAGTGGGAGGCTGCCTGTCTAGGAAAGGTTTGAAGACGAACAGGCCCATAAATGCTACATCCAATTCAATTGTTTTAAATGTCCCTCTTAACCTGTTCTGTACCTCAGCCAGAGCCTTCCACCACCTAACGGTTATAGCCAGAGAAACATTTCCTGCTCAGCCTTTCCCTTTGAAAGCCAGGCAAAGGCTTTGGGTACTTGACAGTGCAGACACTGGGCTAGCTGCTCTCCCCTAGCCACAGGGGACATTAATCTCCAGAGAGGGGAAGGGAGGGGAGGCTTGGGCCAAGAGACCTTCCTCCCTAGCCCACAGCTGCTTATATTTACCCACCAGCCCAGCTAAGCAGCAGGGCCTTGGCCCTCAGCGTGGCTGGCTCAGTGCCCCAACTCTTGCTAACTAACCCTGCTTAACTTTTCTGTTTGTCACCAACCAGTGCTTTCTAAGGTGTTAAAACCAAGGGCTGCACTTTCAGCCTGCCCCACCTGCAGAGACGCTGTACAGTAGCCATGCAAGGAGAGCAGCGTCATTAGGGGAAATGACAGGTGTCTCGTGTTATACCAGTTGCACCAGACATAATTCTGTAAGAAGGGCCCAGTTCTGTGTTGCTGCCTGCTTTAGAAATGGGTGGCATAATAACCAGCGGTGCCAGTGGAGATGACTACCCTGGAGCAGTCAGATGGGTGTATGGTAAGAGGTAATAGCAGGATATTTCAAAGGGCAGGCTTGTGCTGGCCTGATTTTGTCCTCTCTCATGGTTTTTTTAACAGCTAAGCAGGGCTGGGTCTGGTCAGTCCTGAACTGCAAACCTTCAAGGGAAAAATCCAGGTGGGGCCTGGGGACCCCTTTGCACTTGCTGACAGGAAGAGAAGACTCTGTGTTAGCTTGGAAGTGCCTTCAAGCTTTGGGTGCAGCTTCCCCAGTCCCCTTGCCTGTTGAAATGGATTCAGCCTCCCTTGGAGGGTCACCCATGGGGAGGCTGGTCATATTCTGCACTGCCTGGGTCGTGTGTATTTAGTTTTGCTACCATGCCCTGACTTTTTAGCTCATTTCCATTAGGTTTGCCTGAGATGGCATTTCTTTTTATGCATCTATTGCTAGCGGTTTGAAACACCTTCCTTCTGAGCTAAGCTGCTCAGGCCTGGTCTCAGACCAGGGGGAAAAGTTTAAGAAAAGTTTGAAAAAGGATCAGAGACTCAACTACATTTTTAAATAAAATGTTTTAATTTATCCTCAGTTTTAAAAAACCCCTCAAGAAAGTTATATGCACAAACCTATGTCAAAGTAGCATGTGGTGAAAGGGCTGCATTCACTAAATGCCAGAAATGCAGGTAAGGCCCTCACAGACTGTCATGCGGCCCCGTTCTTCATAGGCACTACAGTATGGCTTATCCCATGCGATCATACAAAGCCTAATCACACCTGTACGGTGGTTTCCCTCTTCAAAGCCCTGTGCTGTATAAATATTGTCAGAGTCCTCGCCACTGGGCAACGTGACACATTATTCAGCAAACGACAGACTGAAATGAAGAGGACATTCATTTCTCCATCCTGGGTCTGGACTAAGCCTGTAAAGAAGGGGCACAGTGAGCAGTCCTGGCCCAGTCCCACTCTCCCTACAAGGAGGGATTATTTGCGTAAACAGCACTAACAGGATTCGACTTCATGCCTCTCTGCCCCTTTGCCTAGCACCCTGGTGCTCCAATGCAGGCATTTGTTTCAGGCTGTGCTGTGTGATCAGGAAAGGAGACTCGGGTAATGCACACACTCAAGGCTTCAGAATCACAATGGTTTCAACCATAATATTTTTTGCATGTGATACTTGAAGAATTCGTTTGGTTTGTCATGCCCCAGTGATGAGCAGATGCCACAGTTACCAGCACAGAGTGAGCAGCAGTGACAGTTCAGGATTCCTTTGCTGTCTGCCCACTGCTCTAAGAGCGTTATGGCAGTGGCATACCTCCTTTAGCCAGCTGTGTTTCCCAGTGCTGCAGCCCTCTTGCTCCAGAAACGCACTGAAGTCTGTAGTTTTAATGCCACAGCAACTCCAGTACTTCATACTAGGGAAAGAGCAAGAAACAAATTAATCTGGGATGCCAGAAAGGGACACACGAGTCCAGGGAAGATGGGAGCTCTAGGGGTTTAGGCTTAGAGCTAGGCGGATTCAGGGAGACCTGGGGCGCTCAAGATGCTGAGCATGGGTGATATGGGACTGACAGCTGCAGTCTGAACAAACTCAGAGGGACCAAGAGATGTGGCCATCTGCTAGCCTGTCTGTGACACATGAGCTGGGGTGTCACATGGCCACAGGATAAAAATAATCAACACAACTTGGTTGGAGGAGCTGTGGAGGTGAGCGTCTCTCCTTGTGGGGAAGCTTGCTGTGCTGCTGACTGGTCTGCCACTGAAGAGTGGAGTCAGGGTCCAAGGCGGGCAGGCAGTTTTTACAAGTATGGGGATAAAAGTCTCTTGGTTCCAAAGGATGATTCTTACCCCTCATGGAAGACAGGAACTCCTGGGTGGAAAGTACAAGCCTCCGTCTCATTCTCTGCCCCCTTGTAGATCTGCCGGGGAAGAGGCAGTGGCAATGATCAGCACAGCTTGCTGCTGAAAATTAAACCTGACCTGAACCCTTTAGGGGAAGGCAGGAGGAGAATTCATCTTTGCTTAAAGTGCAGCTGGTCCCCCTGTGTCCTGCAGGACGTGGCTCTAGCCTCAGGACCCTTCACTGACTGTCCCTTCCCCAGTTCTCCCCTCAAACACTTAGCTTAGTTTAATCCAGTTGGAACCCCCATCCCATGCTGCTGTGGTGGGAGGTGAGTTTCTGACTGGACTTTTTCCAGGCATTTTCTGACAGCTGTGAAGTGGGGTGGCCTGGGCGGGCTTTTTTGACCAGCTTATGATATGGACCCATGTGCAGCCCATTGAGGATGGAGGATTTCTCACCAATGCCTGCTACTCACGTGCCAAAGGCAACAGCAGTACTTGGCAGTTCAGCAGGTCTAAGGGGGTAAAGCCCCTGGGAATCTGCTTTAACCAGGTTTGTGGTCAGGGACATGTTTCTCCAGAGGTGCATGCTGGGGGGAGAGGTGCACATGCATTCAGTTCTGCATACAGAAGAAGGCGCAGGGACAAAGATTCTGTCAATCCTTGTGGGCCTTGGGCAAGTCGCTCCGAGTGCTGGCAAAGACACATGCAGCATGGGATGGGAGGCTCAGATATCAAGGGGATGGGGACAGAGACATACACTCACTCTGAGCAGTTCTTTCAGCCCCCACGCCAGTCACCTTTCCCTCCTTGCCATTTCCATACTTCCCCACATTGTGTGTTTGCTCCCTGCTGGTTTTGCTACCCCTCCCGCTCCCACCAGGCACTCCCTGTGCTGTGCTCTCCCTCCTCCCTGCCCTCTCAGTCCCTCCCTACACCCTTCAATCTACTTCCTTCTGGATCCTACTCTCACCCTAATCCCTCCCTCCTTCCAGACCCTTGAACCCCTCCCTTCTCCCCATGGCTACAGGCTTCCCAGCTGCACTGGGCTGAGCACCCCTGCTCCAGGGTTCTGGGGCAGGAAGGTTACACACCTACACAAGCCATCAGTGTGCAATGCTGGTGTGATGGAACTGCTGTCTGCCACGCAGACCATTCCAGGGGCCTGCTCCCCTGGCCAGTGGAACCTGCAGTAAGAGCTTTTTGGGAAGCCTGTTGGATTTCGGTGACGGAAGTGGAGACACCAGCTTTGCTGTGGGGCTAGCAGATTCCACCCCAAACCTTCACTGTGGCTGAAGAAAATGCAGCTAGATGTTCCTGTCATAAGTCCCAGGTGCTGACACTTACTACTTTTGGTGGGCACTGGAGAGATCATGAAGACCCTCTCCCCGCCAGTTGCCAAACAAACCCAGAATCATAGAAGATTAGGGTTGGAAGGGACCTCAGGAGGTCATCTAGTCCTACCCCCTGCTCAAAGCAGGACCAAACCCAACTAAATCACCCCAGCCAGGGCTTTGTCAAGCTGGACCTTAAAAACCTCTAAGGAAGCTGGTCTCTGCCAGTGCAGGGCACTGAGCCAGAATCAGTAGGGAAGGGAGCACATGTCCACCGAGCTACAGCTCTGAGATCTGATTTCCCAGAGCCTGGGGCACCCTGATCTGGACTTTGGAACACAAAGAGCCAAGGGTGCAACTCACCGTCTTACAGCCTGAGTTCTTACAGGTGGTGCCAGTTCTGACCTCCGGAACGGCCTCTGCTGTAATCAACACACATAGCACAGAGCTCTTTATCAGGCTTAGACATTTATCCAGAGGTTCCACTCACATGCCCATCACCCAGGACCATGAGCCACATTATTCTTCACCAGGATACCAGTCCATAGCCCCCCAGTGCACAGCTCCATCCTGGCATACAACCCCACAGCCTGCAGTCCCTCTACATGACACACATACCTGCTTCTAATGCTTCCCATAAAGCACAGCCCAAGACCACCCTGCCAGGCCCATCCCCATCTTCTCACCCCTGCACAAGGAACCTCCCTCTGAGCATTGATTTGTGGAGGCCAGTTTCAGCTTCTCCAGGGTCTGCTCCAGAGACCTGGACACTTTAATCAGCAGCGGCTGTCTTGGCTCATCTGAGCTGGAGAGAAAAAACACACATAACACAACAAAAAACGGCATTGTTTTCCCATCTTGAGAGGGAGGCAGGGGCAGGGCCATCTACATGGCCAGTGCCTGACTCACCTTGGCCTTTCGCGCTGCATCTTCTCAGCTGATTTGGGGCTTTGGATGATGAGTTCTGTGCTTGGCTTGGCCTTCAGCTTGTCTGAGGTATCCTCTGGCTGGAAGGGCTCGGGGGGCTTCTCATTGCTGTGACACCCCTTCATGCAGCCCTAAGGGGCGGGACCAGAGACAAGCCTAACACTCCTTTTGACCTCTCCACACAAGGGTCTCGTAGGTCATGGTCACAGACTCACAGACTTTAGGGACAGAAGGGACCAGAGTGATCAGCTAGTCTGACCTCCTGCACATTGCAGGCCACTGCACCTCGCCCACCCCCTCCTGTAGGAGGCCCATAATCTCTGGCTGAGTTACTGAGGTCTTCAATTTATGATGTAATGACATCAAGTCACAAAGAATCCACCATTTACTCTACTCCAGAGCAGCAAGTGACCCGTGCCCCATGCTGCAGAGGAAGGCTGCCCCCGAATTCCACAAAGCCAGGACACTAAGCACACTAATGTGTGGGGCACCGTGCAGGGGACAGTCCCTAATCTCAGCAGCCCAAAGGAGCAGAGTGTCACGCTGTGCCCGGCTGCATTAACTGCCAGGAAGTTGTGCCAAAAGCATCCCAACAGCCTAGCACTAAAGTGCAGCAGGAGGGGGTAGCCCAGGAACCTCTTACTGCCAATGCTGGGCATGGGGCACAGAGGGGTGCCTGGGTGACAAGGATCTCCTAGGTCTAGGACATACAGTCGATCTAGGTCACCAAAGAATGTTGTGTGAGGTCTCAAAGAAAAGCCAGGGTCACACTGGTGATCAATATAATCACAAACGGCACGTACAGATGCTGTGTAAGGAGTTACATATATACACCAACACCAGTGTACTTCGGGTCTGTGTCTAGGGCTGGCCACTAGCAAAGGTGAAAAAGCGGTTTCTGTCAGACAAGAAGTGTCTGGCTGTTCACACCTACATTAAGTACTGTATGGTTCACAGCAGCTCGCCTCTCCCTAGTCTGAACCGAATGCTAATGAGGGACTGAAGTGAGAGAAAAGTAACAGGAAGAAGCAAATAGCCAGGGGGGAGAGGAGTGGGAGAAGAGAGACCCCATCTTGAGGTACATGTCAAAGATTTGCTCTAGAATATTTGGGGAACAAAGTGACACCCTAGTATCCTTCCCTGAGGCAGCAAACGGACAGTAAGTTTGCTTCATGAAAGAGGAGTCTGAGCCAGGCGTGGCTGAAAATGCTAATGAGAATGATGGGGGAGATAAGCGGTTAAAACAAGAGGATAACTTGTTTTAGTCTCTAGAAAGACTGTTATGATTTTGATTTGTTTGTAACCCATTTTTCCAGTATTCTCACTATCACGTGACTCTCCGTTCTCTGACAACACACACATTCTTGTTTTCATTATAACTAGATCTCAGTGCTGTGGTGTTAAGCAAAGTGCTGAACCTGAGTTAAGTCTTACAAGTTGGAGTACAGTTCCTTAGGGAATTGCAGTCCTGGCAGTCCTGTGAGTGTTCAGTGGAGGGGGCTGGACACTACAGGGAACACTCCAAGGATCTGGCCGTTGCTGTGTCCCTATTGCTACCTGAACAGAGAAACCGAGGCCTGGAAGGCGCTACATGTCCTGCTAGAGGCTAGTAGTTTCCAGGATCTGAGCCACATCAGGCACAAACAAGACTTCCTCATGCTGAGGGCAGGTGGTGGCGAGGTGCCTCACAACCCTGGGTACCTCTGGGGAGCATCACAGAGAGGCCTCTGGCTCTTCTTTCTGTGTACCAGCCTTTGGGAATTCATGACTCACCCCTGCGGTGCCTCTGCTGGCTTACTGGGAATTAGCTCATTTTCCAGCTCCAGAGCACCCTCTGCAGGCCAGTGTCTCGCCAGTCCCCGTTTCCCTCCCAGACCCCGGTGCCCCTTCATCTGGGGTATTGCCCCCTGGCAGTGCCCCCACTCTCACTGGGTCTCCCCTCCCAGGGAACCCCCAATCCTCTACCCCCACCTCACCTCAGTGAGTCCTGCCAGTGCCCATCTAGCCCCCACTCACTGGGGCAGACTGCAGTCTGTACCACTCATCATCGGCAAGGGGGTTTGGACCTGCTGCCTTTCCCCACAACCCAGTACCTCTGTGGGCCTTGGACAAGGCCCTGCAGCCGGGGAGTTGCCAGCCTGGAGCTCCCCAGCTCCTCTGGCCTTTCCCCAGCCCTGCTTCACTCCAGTACCCTTTGTTCCCCAGCAGCTAAGCCCTTCCCTCTCAGAGCTAGAGAGAGAGTGTTAAGCCCCTGGCTCACTAGCCTTTTATAGGGTCAGCTGCGACCTGATTGGGGTGTGGCCCCAGCTGTGGCTGCTTCCCAATCAGCCTGGCCTTTTCTCACAGCCCCAGCCCTCTCCCCGGGCTGGCTTTCACCCTTTCAGGGCCAGAGCGGGTGAGCACCCTGCTACACAGCTCTTTGCTAGTGAAGGGCAGTGTGCAGAACAGTTAGCCAGAAAGGCAGACATTGCAATAATCAACACAGGAGATCCCAGGGCCTGAGCAGGAGTGTTAGCTCCTGGGACGGAGACGGGTGGGAGATTTTGATATGTTGCAAATGAAGAAATGGCAAGATTTGGGCTTGGCCTGGATGTAATGGAAGGAATGAGAGATGGCCCCCGAGTTAAGTGCTTGAGTGAGAGAAAAAGGGAGTTGTGAGGAGGAAGTAGAGAGAACTTAGGAAGGAAGGTTTTTTTCAGCCATCTTAAATATGACTGGTAAGCCATCCAGGAGTAGTCTGTGAGAGTAGGGTGACCAGATGTCCCAATTTTATAGGGACAGTCCCGATTTTTGGGTCTTTTTCTTATATAGGTTCCTATTACCCCCCCACTAGGGCGACCAGACAGCAAGTGTGAAAAATCGGGACAGAGGGTGGGGGGTAATAGGAGCCTATATAAGAAAAAGACTAAAAAATCGGGACTGTCCCTATAAAATCAGGACATCTGGTCACCCTACCCCCCACCCCGTCCTGATTTTTCACATTTGCTGTCTGGTCACCCTACGTGAGAGACTGAGAAGCAGGACTAGGCAGAGAAAGTTAGATCCATGCCCATCAATCGGTACCTAGGACTCAGGTGAGTAACATGATTAGGCTGAGAGAATTCCCACTAGAGAAGGGGAACCAGGGGAGCTGGGTGGGACAGGGATGGACCAGATTCTGGAAAGGGAATTGGATGGGGAGGACACAGACTGGATGGAGACAGGGAACCAGCCAAGAGAGGAACAGACTGGCCAGGGCAGAGATGGGGAAATGGACAGGGCGGGGACAGACCAGGCAGGGGTAGGGATCTGGCCAGGGAGGGACCAGCCAGGGGTAGGGATCTGGCCAGGGAGGGACCAGCCTGGGGTAGGGGTCTGGCCAGGGACGGACAAGCCTGGGGTAGGGGTCTGGCCAGGGACGGACAAGCCAGGGGTAGGGGTCTGGCCAGGGACGGACAAGCCAGGGCTAGGGGTCTGGCCAGGGACGGACAAGCCAGGGCTAGGGATCTGGCTATGGAAGTGGACAGAGCAGGGATGGACTGGCCAGGCAGCCAGAGGGTTCTGGTGTTTTGTTTTGGGGGCAAGGTGTGTCTGGGAGAGGTGGAGACTGGAGCACCGGTAGAGGTGGGTGGGTTACATACCTTTATGGAGAGGAATTCTGAGAAGTCTGTGGTTCGTTTCTTGCAACAAGACCAGCCCTGGACACAAGGATAGGATGTATATGGTCAGGTATGGAAAACCGCACTGACCTCTAGATCCCCACATCAAACACACACTTCCTTATATCCTGGATCTCCCTTTGTCCTGCATGGACTGTCACCCATACACATGGACACATGGACTCTCACCCATACTTCATGTAGGCAGCTGTTTCTGGCACCTGATTCTGAACTTATGACAAGAGCTGTCATTTTACCGCTGCACTCACCTTCAGGGCATCATGGAATATTGGAACACCTGGGTGGTACACACAGGAATCTATGAGCCAAAAACAAGAACATAAGAACGTAAGAATGGCCATACTGGGTCAAACCAAAGGTCCATCTATCCCAGTATCCTGTCTTCTGATAGTGGCCAATGCCAGGTGACCCAGAGGGAATGAACAGAACAGGTAATCATCAAGTGATCCATCCCCTGTCACCCATTCCCAGTTTCTGGCAAACAGAGGTGAGGGACACCATCCCTGACCATCCTGGCTAATAGCCATTAATGGAACTATCCTCCATGAATTTATCTAGTTCTTTTTTGAACCCTTTTATAGTCTTGGCCTTCACAACATCCTCTGGCAAAGAGTTCCACAGGTTGACTGTGAGTTATGTGAAAATATACTTCTTTTTGTTTGTTTTAAACCTGCAGTATATTAATTTCATTTGGTGACCCCTAGTTCTTCTATTAAAAGAAGGAGTAAATAACTTCCTTATTTGCTTTCTCCACACCAGTCATGATTTTATAGACCTCTATCCCCTTTAGTTGTCTTTTTTCCAAGCTGAAAAGTCCCAGTCTTATTAATCTCCCCTCATACAGCAGCTGTTCCAAACTCCTAGTCATTTTTGTAGCCCTTTTCTGAACCTTTTCCAATTCCAATATATCTTTTTTGAAATGGGGCGACCACATCTGAATGCAGTGTTCAAGATGTGGGTGCACCATGGATTTATAGAGAGGTAATATGATATTTTCTGTCTTATTATCTATCCCTTTCTTAATGAGTCCCAACATTCTGTTTGCTTTGTTGACTGCCACTGCAGATTGAGTGGATGTTTTCAGAGACTTATCCACAATGACGCCAAGATCTCCTTCTTGAGTGATAACAGCTAATTTAGACCCCATCTCTCAAAACAGCGCTTCAGGATACAAATCCCTATTGGTCAGCCAGCGCTCCTGCCCTGCTCCCTACAGTATCCCTGTGACATACCCAGGGCACAATCCAGACTAATGAGTAGCTGTGTCACCCCTGTAACCTTGGGTGCTTTATGATGCCTTGCTATAGCAGCTCCCACCAGGGCCACTCACTAACAGCCTTCCACGGCTTGCTGGTGAGCAGGTGCTTCCTGTTCATTCATCTTCATGGCTCACCGATGGTCAGCTTCCAGCTGCTGCTCTTATGCCTGCTTTTCTTTGGCTCACTCTCTCTGTCTCTCTTCTTTCTCCAATCTGGCCAGCTCTAGCTCTGAAGTTCTGTCGCTGTTGCTCATTTCTATGATTTACTGTTTCTATTTCCCTTACTTGAAATAAGCAAACACAAAACAACAAACTAACCTCTCGGTGACTGTTTCCAGCCACCAGTGCTACCCCAGTGCTTGAAGTGTAACAAGCTGTGGACAAACCCTAGTTCTCTGCACCACTGTGACGTACCAAGGTACAATCCAGACTAATGAGTAGCAGTGTCACCTGTCCTCTAACCTGGGGTGCCCTTTACCATGCCATGCTGCTCCTCCAGTCTGGCCTGCTCACAGTCTCCAGCATGTAAGTCACTCCCAGCTATGTCTGTGTGCTGCAGCCAGCCAGCCACACCGTGGCTCTTACCAGCCTTGATTATACTGCAGGGTGACCCCAGCACACCCCCAGTCTTAGGCTTTCCCCTAGAAATAGGCTTCAGTGTGGTAGCCGTGTTAGTCTGTGTCAGCAAAAAGAAATTAAGAAAGAAATACTTGTGGCACCTTAGAGACTAACAAATTTATTTCAGCATAAGCTTTCGTGGACTACAGTCCGCGTCGTCGGATGCATGGAATGGAACACTCAGTGAGAGGATATTTATACAGTCAGAGAAACATGAAAAGGTGGAAGTAACCATATCAACTGTAAAAGGCTAATTAATTGAAAGGAACTGTTATCAGTAGGAAAGAAACTTTTGAAGTGGTAATCAACATGGCCCATTACAGACAGTTGACACAAAGGAGTTAAGGGTATTTAATGGGGGGGGGGGAGGGGGGAATAAATTCAATTAACGTAATGACCGAGCCATTCACAGTCAATATTCAGACCTAAGGTAATGGTATCTAGTTTGCATATTAACTCCAGTTCAGCAACTTCGCGTTGGAGTCTGTTTTTGAAGTTTTTCTGTTGTAAAATTGCTACCTTTAAATCTGTCATTGCGTGATCAGGGAGGTTGAAGTGTTCACCTACTGGCTTTTGAATGTGATGATTCCTGATGTCAGATTTGTGTCCATTTATCCTTTTACGTAGAGACTGTCCAGTTTGGCCAATGTACATGGCAGAGGGGCATTGCTGGCACATGATGGCATATATCACATTGGTAGATGTGCAGGTGAACGAGCCCCTGATGGTGTGGCTGATGTGATTAGGTCCTATGATGGTGTCACTTGAATAGATATGTGGACAGAGTTGGCATCGGGCTTTGTTGCAAGGATAGGTTCCTGGGATTTTGTTTTTGTTGTATGATGTGTGGTTGCTGGTGAGTATTTGCTTCAGGTTGGGCGGCTGTCTGTAAGCGAGGACTGGTCTGTCTCCCAAGATCTGTGAGAGTGAGGGATCATCTTTCAGGATAGGTTGTAGATCTTTGATGATGCGCTGGAGAGGTTTTAGTTGGGGGCTGAAGGTGACGGCTAGTGGCGTTGTGTTATTTTCTTTGTTGGGCCTGTCCTGTAGCAGGTGACTTCTGGGTACTCTTCTGGCTCTGTCAATCTTTTTGTTCACTTCAGCAGGTGGGTATTGTAGTTTTAAGAATGCTTGGTAGAGATCTTGTAGGTGTTTGTCTCTGTCTGAGGGATTGGAGCAAATGCGGTTGTATCTTAGAGCTTGGCTGTAGACAATGGATCATGTGGTGTGTTCTGGATGGAAGCTGGAGGCATGTAGGTAAGTATAGCGGTCTGTAGGTTTCCGGTATAGGGTGGTGTTTATGTGACCATCACTTATTAGCACAGTAGTGTCTAGGAAATGGACCGCTTGTGTGGACTGTTCTAGGCTAAAGTTGATGTTGGGATGGAAATTGTTGAAATCGTGGTGAAATTCCTCAAGGGTTTCTTTTCCGTGGGTCCAGATGATGAAGATGTCATCAATGTAGCGCAAGTAGAGTAGGGGCATTAGGGAACGAGAGCTAAGGAAGAGTTGTTCTAAGTCAGCCATAAAAATGTTGGCATACTGTGGGGCCATGTGGGTACCCATAGCAGTGCCGCTGACTTGAAGGTATATATTGTCCCCAAATGTGAAATAGTTGTGGGTGAGGACAAAATCACAAAGTTCAGCAACCAGGTTAGCCGTGGCATTATCAGGGATACTGTTCCTGATGGCTTGTAGTCCATCTTTGTGTGGAATGTTGGTGTAGAAGGCTTCTACATCCATAGTGGCCAGGATGGTGTTGTCTGGAAGATCACCGATGGATTGTAGCTTCCTCAGGAAGTCAGTGGTGTCTCGAAGATAGCTGGGGGTGCTGGTAGCATAGGGCCTGAGGAGAGAGTCCACATAGCCAGACAATCCTGCTGTTAGGGTGCCTATGCCTGAGATGATGGGGCGTCCAGGATTTCCAGGTGTGTGGATCTTGGGTAGCAAATAGAATATCCCTGGTCGGGGTTCTAGGCATGTGTCTGTACAGATCTGTTCCTGTGCTTTTCCAGGGAGTTTCTGGAGCAGATGGTGTAGTTTCTTTTGGTACTCCTCAGTGGGATCAGAGGATAATGGCGTGTAGAATGTGGAGTTAGAGAGCTGCCTGGCAGCCTCTTGTTCATATTCAAACTTATTCATGATGACGACAGCACCTCCTTTGTCAGCCTTTTTGATTATGATATCAGAGTTGTTCCTAAGGCTGTTGATGGCGTTATGTTCAGCACGGCTGAGGTTATGGGGCAAGTGATGCTGCTTTTCTACAATTTCAGCCCGTGCACATCGACGGAAGCAATCTATGTAGAAGTCCAGTTGTCATAAATGAAGGGAAGGGGGAGAGGGTCTGATGCAGTGCTATAAAATCCTCTTACCAGTAAAGGGTTAAGAAATACAGGTAGCCAGACTGACACCTGACCTGGCTGGCATCTGACCAATAAGGGGACAAGATACTTTCAAATCTTTAGAGGGGGGAAGGTTGTGTGTGTGTGGCTTTGTCTGAGTCAGAGTGATCTTGGAAGACAGAAGGAACCTACAGAAAATCAAACCTCCCTTTTCTGAAGTAAGTTTAGATAGCATAGCGAATAGATTTCTGTTTAATTTTGCTTGGTGTATTCCCTGTGTTAGAAGGGGCAAGGGGTGGGGGGGTTATTCATGGTTTTCTGTAACTTTAAGGTTTTGTCCAGAGGGGGAAATCTCTCTGAGTTTGGAATTTAAGTGCCCTGTAAAATAGTTACCATCCTGATTTTACAGAGATTTTACCTTCTTTATTTTTAATAAAATCCTTCTTTTAAGAAGCTGACTTTTTTTCTATGGTGTTAAAACCCAGGGGGTGGGTTTTTAGATCACTGTGTAACCAATTGGTTGGGAGATTGTTCTCAAGCTTCCCAGGAAAGGGGGTGTACGGCTTGAGGGGGTAGTTTGAGGGGGAGGGAAGTTCAAGTGATTCCTTTCCTGGATTCCTGTTAGACATTTGATGGTGGCAGCGAAAGAAGCATTTCTCAGGGTGCAGGGAATTTTGTACCTTGGGGGTTTTAACCTAAGCTGGTAAAAATAAGCTTAGGGGCTCTGAATGCGGGTCCCCACGTCTTTACCCTAGAGTTTAGAGTGGGGAGGGAACCTTGACACCAGTCTGTTGTTTCGACCTTCAGGAGGAGTCCACGCAGAATCCTTCTTTTTGTAGTTTTGGTAGGAAGGATTCTGTGGGTTAGTATGTTGTACAGAGGTGTGTTGGAAATATTCTTTGAGTCGGAGACGTCGAAAGTAGGATTCTAGGTCACTGCAGAACTGTATCATGTTCGTGGGTCTGGAGGGACAAAAGGAGAGGCCCCGAGATAGGACAGATTCTTCTGCTGGGCTGAGCGTATAGCTGGAAAGATTAACAATATTGTTGGGTGGGTTAAGGGAACTACTGTTGTGATTCCTTGTGGGATGCAGCAGTTTAGATCATTTAGTGTCCTTTTTCTTTTGTAAAGAAGCAAAGTTTGTGTTGTAAATGACTTGTCTAGTCTTGCACAGTCTCCAGCATGTAAGTCACTCCCAGCTATGTCTGTGTGCTGCAGCCAGCCAGCCACACCGTGGCTCTTACCAGCCTTGATTATACTGCAGGGTGACTCCAGCACACCCTCAGTCTTAGGCTTTCCCCTAGAAATAGGTGTCCTGTAATCCCCAACCCTCTCCTGGACAATACAAATATCATAAGTCTGTTATTTTTTAAGATAATAATATGCCATCTTATTATTTTAAATAGTTCTTCAGACACTTCAATTTAAACACATTGGATTAAATAAAACAGTAAAAAGTTTATTAACTACACAGAGAGATTTTAAGTGAATACAGGTAATGAAGCATAAAAGTCAGAAATGATTTACAAGAAAGCAAAGTTTTTCTCAGCACATGCTCTCAACAGTCTTGCTGACCAAACTTTTAGGCCAGGACCCCTGCTTCCTTTGTCCCTTCTCATGTGGTGAATCAATGGACAGAGCGAGAGGGAGGGAGCAGGGGGAGTGTTCCTTGAGGTGTTTATCCCTCATTTTTATAGTGTCAGTCCCTCTCTTGAGAACATTTCCAGCTGGGATTCAGGACATAGAGCAGGGTTGCCCAACTTACTGAGCCTCTGAGTCACATATGACAATCTTCAGAAGTTCGAGAGCCAGGGCACACCTGCCAGGACTCAGGCCTTCACCCCCACTGGAGGTGCCAGCTGGGGCTCTGGATTTCAGCCGCACTTCTGCTGAAGCCCTGAAACTTCTCCCTCCCTCCTGGGCTGAAGCCCCTACCCCACTACCCTGCTGCAAGGCAGAGGCCCCGAGCTCCCCCCCGAGTCTGATAAGTGGAGAGTGGGGGCGTTAGGGGGGGTTCTGGGAGCTGCACTTTAATGGTAAAAGAGGCGCATGCAGCTCACAAGTCACAGTTTGACCACCCTTGACATAGGGAAGGATGTTCCCTGCTGCTCTTCCTCACTGGTTGGAGCGTCTTTTGTTTCCCTTCCTGCTTGATGACTCTGTTTATTGCTTAAATGCAAATTAAGCAGAGCACACATTCCTTTGTTTGACACAGACCTGTTTGCCAACCTCCGTTTGGAACGTATGTTAAGATCACCCTACAGGGGAATCTTATAATGTCACAGACACTGTCGCCACACACATTTAATCAGGACAATACTGAGTTTTCAGATGGTACCTCCCAAGGCACCCTCTGTACAATGCTTATTACCCAGTAAGCAGGGTGTGGACAGAGGGGTACAGTCTGTCGTGGCCACCCTGCTGGGAGAGGCTGCAGCAGGAGTAGCTGGGTGCTGCCCCCACAGCCAGCGCTCCTGCCCTGCTCCCGACAGCGCCCCCTGCTGGGTGAGGCTGTGACTGGAGTAGCTGGGACATCCCTCATGCATCCACAGCCAGTACGTCTGCCTTGTTTCCTACAGGGCCTCCTCCTGGGAGATGCTGGGAACGGAGCAGCAGGAGCTTCCCCCACAGCCAGCACTCCTGCCTTGATCCCGGTGGTGGCCCGGCTAGGAACTATTAGGACTAGAGTGCCGAGTTGCCCCTCTGCCAAGCAGAGTGTGCGTTCTTGAAGCCTACTCCAGCCGTCAGTGAGGTGTTTGTCAGAGCAGCAGGTCCGTCCTGATGGGCCAATCAGGCTATTAGTAGGAGGCCTATTAGAAAGAGCGTTGCCAGCAGATCAAGGGAAGTGATTATTCCCCTCTATTCGGCACTGATGAGGCCACATCTGGAATATTGCATCCAGTTTTGGGCCCCCCACTACAGAAAGGATGTGGACAAACTGGAGAGAGTCCAGCAGAGGGCAACAAAAATTATTAGAGGGCTGGGGCACATGATTTACGAGGAGAGGCTGAGGGAACTGGGGTTATTTAGTCTGCAGAAGAGAAGAATGAGGGGGGATTTGATAGCTGCTTTCAACTATCTGAAGGGGGGTTCCAAAGAGGATGGAGCTCGGCTGTTCTCAGTGGTGGCAGAGATGACAGAACAAGAAGCAATGGTCTCAACTTGCAGTAGGGGAGGTCTAGGTTGGATATTAAGAAACACTATTTCACTAGGAGGGTGGTGAAGCATTGGAATGGGTTACCTGGGGGAGGGGGCGTGAAATCTCCATCCTTAGAGGTTTTTAAGGTCTGGCTTGACAAAGCCCTGGCTGGGATGATTTAGTTGGGGTTGGTCCTGCTTTGAGCAGGGGGTAGGACTAGATGACCTCCTGAGGTTTCTTCCAACCCTCATATTCTATGATTCTATTTCCAGGTCTGGTCCGCAGGGTAACACTTCTCAAATTTGCATTTTACGCCCCTATGAGATACTCAGCTCGGAACAGGCACCTGCAGATGACCTCTGGACAGTCAATGCCCTGCCTGGTTCTCATGCACCTCAGGAACCAGAGACTGTTCTGGGCTTTGAGGAACCCAGCCTAGCTAAGAGCAGAGCCTAGGGCCCCCATGTACCTGGAACTCCATCAACAGCTGCTATGAGCCTGATCTCAGCGATTCAACCCCCATCAGGAAGGGAGTTCTCATTGACACCAGTTGTCTCCATTTACCTGAACTTCACTAGACCCCTCACTCAGGCTCCTGGCTTACTCGGAGAATTGGCCCTGGAAAAAACATGAAAATGCTGCCAACTCAATGAAATACTTCCAGAGGACTGGAAGGGGGCTGAATTTATTTTCATTCCTAGGGCCCCAGGTTAGCTTAACCCTACTATGCAATTCAGTGCAGATTGGTGTCAGCTCATGGGCAGAATTTGCATCCCATTCCACATTTTCAAGCACCATCTATTAATTGGCCATGGTTTTCCACATGCAGCTGAATGCTGCTGACTCAGATTGGCATTTCCAAGGGTCAGGGAATCAGCTAGAGCAACTGGCTCACTGGAAATCCCAGTGGTTCAACTTCTGTTACCTGACACAAGAGCAAGGGAATGTTATAACAAGATTGAGGAAAACAGCTCAAATCTCAGCTTATTAACTCCTGGAAAACAAATCCACTTACCCTCAGAGTTCTTATCGGCATCAAATCTTTGCCCACAGCCCTTGTTGTAACACAACAAAGCCATTTCCCAGGCTCGAACACAGCAATTGTAACTCCTGCCCTGTGGTGCAAAGGGTCTGTGCACACATCCCTGTCCCTGCGCTGATTAATTCCATTGCTCCGCCATGTTGCTGTGTAATGCTTGCAGCAGAGAGAGGTTGGAAGGAGAGAGAGATGGGCTGGGTCTATCTTTAGGTGCAGCCAGAGAGGGGCGGTCTGGTAATCAGAGAGCAACCCAAAGATGGGCACATAGGCCCAGCAGCTGAGCTGGCTGGACATGTCTGTCAGTTTCAAGTGTCACTGTCTCCTGCCCCCCTCCTGAGAGGGGAGGGCCCACAGCAACTGCAGGCGGGGAAAGGAACAAAATAAGAAAGAAGCCAAATTTATCTCTAGTGCAAGCCCACAAACTTCCATGCCCTGGTGTGAGTGATATAATCCCTGTGCTAGGAAGGCTGCAGCCAAGGTTATGTTCAGTCAAAAGGCCTTTCTTTGTCCTACTCGGTGACTCCACAGCACAATCACTCATCTTGCAGCAACACAATTTTTCCAACGACCCACTCAGTCTGACTTTTGGGAAACCAAGCTGGGTCCTTCTCCCTGCACCGCCACCATTTATTACATGTACAGTGTCATTGGGGTGAGGATGTAGGAACATCCTTAGACTAGCAAACAAACAGTTTAAATTACATAATTAAAGCACAGTTTCAATATCAGTGCAGGTGTGTGGCCAGGCAGTATTAGAACAGGGCTTGGGCTGGTGCTACTTTTACATTAAAAATGTATAATCATATCCCTAGTTTTAATTCCTTACACAGTGACAAGGAGGAAACTGGGTTGTGAGGCAATACATTTAAGTATCCTGAACTTTACTAACAGGGAAAAGAATATTTCCAGTAAGTGATTCTAAGTCTCAAACTTGGTATACGGAAATATTTGGCCAAGGACACGGCAGGGTTCAGATAATCCAAATGTTACAGAAAGAACGAAAGGTTTCTAGCAAACCAAGGGAAGAGACATTCCAGAAGGTCCAAAGTGCATGCGTCGAGCGTCCAGAGTGACACAGCTGTTCCAATGACTAAGGAGGCTGGGGGAGGAAGGTGCCAGCTATTGCTAGATACACAGACATCAGTGTACAAAGGCACCAGCTGGACTTTAGCAAAGTGCCTCAGACAGGGTCTTGTGAAATCCAGCCTGGATGGAATGTGCTGTGATAGAGATGGCAGTGTCCAGCATGTGCTTGGGAGACCTCAGTTAATTCAGTGCAAGTATCTTTGGGATTAATTATATTAAATGCAAAGTTTATGTATTATTGTGGGCCAGGACTGTATGTAACCTCTTGTAAAGGGTTCACTCACTGCAGGAGCGCCTCCTCATGGCCAGGCATGGCATAGCAACTGTCTTCCTATATGGCACCCCCAGCTAATGGCTGCTCTATCACTGCAATGGTGTCTCTCTGCACAACTTGTCCCTCTGGATAGGTCATGCTTTAGTCCACCCCTTCCGGGGTAACAGAGAGTCCAGTGACCTTACAGCAGGTCTTCTGTCTGCCTCTGGGCTCTTTATACCCCTTACCTGACAGGGTTTCACCCCACCTTCCTCAGTGGCTGGTAGGGGAACCCAGGCCCACCCTCTACTCTGGGTTGCAGCCCAGGACCTGCTAGCTGGCAGCCAAGGATTCCTCAGAGTCCCTGCTACCCCCCTAGACCACTTCCTACCTCTTCTATACCCCACTGAGTGACTGCAGACTCTCTCCCAGGAGCCCCTTTTTGCTGCAAACTTCCTGGCTTTATAAGCACCACCCAGCCCCTCCCCAGCTATGCTCCACCATCAATCAGGCCCACATTAACCCATCCAGGGCCTATGTGGGGTACATACTCCATTGCACCTCTCTAGGGGGGAGATGTGATCTGAGGCCTGCAAGTTCAAAGGACTACCACTGAAAAGTGACAAACAAGAATGGACTTTTGGACAAGAATAGACAATAAGCGTTAACTGGGTTTCCTGGGGAATACCTGGAAGGTGGGAGGAGGGGTGGTTAATGCAAATTCCCCACTTCTGGTTAGGCAAAAACCTGCCTTTTTGAAGCTATGCCTTGAGGGGAGGGTCTGTCTGCTGGTTACTGTTCCCGAAGATTGGAGATCAAAGTCCCAAGCTGTATAAAGAAACAGATGAACTGCCCAGCTGCTTGTTCTGGTTCAGAATTTGAGACAATCATGAACTTGCAGCCCTGCGGGGTTTTGAAGGACTGATGCCCACCAGAACTTGCGGCTGGAGTCGGAGGATGTGTGAGGGTTTTTTATTGTTTTCTCTGTAATGCTTTCACCTTAAGAATAAATGTGCTTGCTTAGAAAGAGCTGTGTGGTGACTGGTGATTGCTGGTAATTACTCTGTTCACAGCCTCAGGAGAGGAAGCAAAGCATAGATACAATTTAGGAACTCTCGCTTGCTGGGAATATCACAGTGTAGGCAAGGAACTGTGCAGCCTGGAAATACCCTAGTCAGGAGGGAGAGAGACATGAGTCTCCTCCCAAGAGAGGTGACAGATGATGATCTGGGAGCCTAGAGTGGATCCCTTGGTGGACCACAGAGGGGAAATACTGGTGCAGTTGCCCTGAACTGAGGGGTCCAGACAATCCAAAAGTTACAGAAATAACCAAAGGCTTTCACCAAACCAAAGGAAAAGACATTCTGGAGGGTCCCAAGTGCCTTAAGCATCTGAACTGATATGTCAGATCCAGTGAATAGGGATGGCTGCTAGGAGGAAGGTGCTGACTACTGCTGGATATGCAGACATCAGTGTACAAAGGGAGCATATCTGGACTTCAGTAAAGCATTTCATACAGGTTCTCACAAAATCCAGCATGGGAGCATACTCTCTGGAGCTTCCTAGAACATTCCACTGTCATCACTGAGCTCACAGGAGAAAAGAGCAAATGTTATACAATGTTCTACAAGTCCCAGACTGAATTTGCCCAGATTCTTAAAAAAATATATATATATGCCTATCAGAACTGGAAGGACCTTGAAAGGTCATTGAGTCCAGTCCCCTGCCTTCACTAGCAGGACCAAGTACTGTCCGTGACAGATTTTTTTGCCCCAGATCCCTAAATGGCCCCCTCAAGGATTGAACTCACAACCCTGGGTTTAGCAGGCCAATGCTCAAACCACTGAGCTATCCCTCCCCCCCTCTTCCTCCTTGTGATTCTCTAGTCCCAGAATCCCACCACTCTCCCCCATCAAAACAGAAAAACCCTCTCCAGATTAGAGATTTTAATTAATTGCCACAAAAATCTAGGAAAGTTTTATTCTCATTATATTTATGTACATAAAGACAAACAGATCATAGTAGACACCATTGCCTGCTGGAGCATGCTTACTTCTCTGCTCCATTTCAGCAAACACAGGTCACTCGGGTTTGATCAGAAACGCAGATTAAAGAGTAGACTTTTAGAAAGGAGGCACACAGGGAACCCACTAGAGAAGGAAATCAATTTTGCATTGCCCAGGGGTTGAACCCTGTCCCCATCCCTTTGAAATGCCTGTGAACATAATATTACTCCTTAAATGCCAGCCTGCTCAGTGCCTGCTGACATCTGTCCTTCTCAGGCTGGGAGGTGTCAAAAGTCCAAAGGCACTGAGAACCATCCAGAAAGGTTTGGCCACAGCAGCCAGAGAGGAGTCCCAAACTTAGTTCATGTTGTTTTATAATGCCACCTTCCAAATCAGGCCTTGACCTTTGACCTCAGGGTGTCCTATCAAGCAGGCCAGTTAGCTTTTTCCTCGTCATTTCATAGGCTAGGAAGAGGGCGCCGTTGGAGGGGAGTGCGCGTATCACTGTGGGCATCAGTCCACAGTAAAGAGCCGTGAAACCTACAACACAAGCACCACGATCAGGTGAGCTCACCATGCCTGTGACAGACAAACAGAACGTCCCCTACGGAGCCCACAACAGCCTCAGTTTGGTGAGATTCTCAACCAGAGCAAGATATCAAGGGAAGCCCTCCCAGACAGGAGAGACCAAACCTGGGAAATGTCCAGAGCCCCTTTCCAAGAACCTTAGGAGAACCAGAGATTCCAAGGCCAGAAGGGACCATTGTGATCATCTAGTCTGACCTCCTGCGTGACAATTCCCAAAAATAATTCTTAGAGCAGATCCTTTACAGAAACATCCAATCTTGATTTAAAATTGTCAGTGATGAAGAATCCACCACCTTGGTAAGCTGTTCCAATGTTTAACTAACAAAATTTACACCTTATTTCCAGTCTGAATTTGTCTAACTTCAGCTTCCAAATGTTAGACCTTTCTCTGCTAGACTGAAGAGCCCATTATCAAATATTTGTTCCCCATGTAGGTACTTATTAGTCTGTAATCAAATCATCCCTTAATTTCTTCGTTAAGATAAATAGATTGAACTTCTTGAGTCTTGAAAATTAATGTTAATGTTAATGGTCCAGAAAACTCTTTAGCCAGCTCTTTCAAAACTCTTGGATGCAAGTTATTTGGACCTGCTGATTTTAAAATGTCTAACTTTAGAGATGGATTCAGCGAATTAAGCTGTCTGTGTGTCACCTACCTTCTGTCTTCAAAATGTGAAGAAAGGAGAGCAGGAAACCATCTTGCCGCCCTGCCATGGAAAGCACCTGGATCCGAGACTTCACTGAGTCAATGGGATAGACGGCCAGCCAGAAACAGGCTCCCCCCATCCCACCGCTCACTGTTAGGGGAAGAGAACCTAAAATTCAACACAGGAAGAGAGACCTCAGTATGGGAAAGGGGAAAGTCATTGGGGAACTCCCAGATCCTCCAGAGAAATGCAAGCGAAGGAAGAGAAAATGTGTGCAAGCATCCACCCCAGGAGGGACAGACCAGGCCAGGCAACTGAATTACATGATTAGAGGCTGAAGAGACCTGTCTGGAGTTTAGCTTTTGTCTTGGGCGCAGAAGCAACAGTGCTAGGGGAGCCCAATAAATGCTGATGCCTCACCAAAGAGGCACCGGGCTTCCCATATCTAATCTCTCTGAGGTGCTTGTCTGGCCTCCCTCACCAACATATCTGAGCACCTCACAATCACTAGTATATTATCCCCACACACTCCTGAGGTATCGTCCCCACTGAACAATGGTAATTGAGGCCTGAGAAACAAAGTGACTTGCTCAGGGTCTCACATCCTCTGCAGCAGAACAGGGATTTGAACTCAGATCTCCCAAGCCCTAGGGTAGCATCTTAATAGCTGAACCAGCCTTCCTCATGAACCACTGGACAATTCTTCCATCGCAGGCCGCCCCCAGAACCCTGCCCCCGTCCCTCCTCAGTCACCCCCTGGCTACCCTCATACCCCCGTAGTTCCTCTAGCATGCCATGCGGCAGCTCACTGGAAAGCCCAAGGGACGTGAGTGTCTGTGCGGATAAGCAGGGTTGTGTATGGCGTGGCCTGGGAATGGCAGGAGGGGGAAGAGAGCAGTGGGGGTGAAGCTCTTTTCTGATGACCCATGCACAGGTTCAGCCCCATGTCCTTCACAGCACTGCTTCCCCTCCTGGCCCCATTGCAAAGCTGCGCTGCTCCCGTGTCCCCTCTCATAGAGCTTCATTCTTCCTGGGCTCCTCATGGGGCTTTTTATAGCTGCTTTCAACAACTGCCAGGACGGAGCAACAATTACCAGGTCTGCCAGGGGAGCCCATATCAAAGCACAGGGGAGGGATAAAGGGGGTAATATATAACAATACAGATCACTCTCCATGTGACTAGCTATCAGCATTGCTACCTATTTATTACATATGCTTTGAGGTGCATATCTCAACAGTGCAAACCATAAAAAGCAAGGAAATCAGCAGTTACATCTTTCCACAACTCCTCAAGTTCACCTTGTCCCTCTCAGTTTTCTTCTTTCCACCATCTGCAGCCCAACCTCATCATAGGAATATATATGTCATCCATACATCCAGCACTGAAACACAGCGACCTCTGAGCTAGAGCCCTGTGTGGGACAATTTTTAATTCTGCTCCTGTCCCACCCTGCAATACCCACTCCTACTCCCACTGTTATGGAAGCGGGTCCTGTGGGACCCATGGGATTCAAGTCCCGCTCCAGGGCTCTGCTCTGAGGTGGAAGACCATAGACATTCAACAGCCCACAGCAACCCTTCAGCAAAGGATGGGAAGCAAAGACAACTCCTGTATCCATTTGATACAGTGCAATTTAGAGTAGCAGAAAAAAACGGTTACCTACCTTCCGTAACTGTTCTTCGAGATGATGTGTTGCTCATGTCCATTCCATTCTAGGTGTGTGCGTGTCTACATTCACAATCGTCAGAGATTTTTGCCTTAGTGGTATCTGTAGGGCCAGCTGTGGTGCCCCCTTTAGTGCCGCACTCATGCATCGGTATATCAGGCACTGCCAGCCGTACACCCTCTCAGTTCCTCCTTGCCAGCAACTCCAACAGAGGGGCAGGTAATGGAATGGACACGAGCAACACATCTCAAAGAACAACAGTTATGGAAAGGTGGGTAACTGTTTTTTCTTCCTCGAGTGCTTGCTCATGTTGATTCCATTCTAGGTGACTCACAAGCAGTATCCATGGAGGTGGGCTCGGAGTTCACAGTCTTGCAGCTTGCCGCACTGCTCTGCCAAAACCAGCATCATCTCGAGCTTGCTGGGTAAGCGCATAATGAGATGTGAACATGGGCGCCGGCTGCGGGAGGCTAGCCCCCGGCCGACCCCTCCCCCACTGGAGGCCCCCCTCTCCCCGTGGCCCCCCAGCCTCTGAGTGCAGGATGGGCACTGCGTGGCTCCCAGCCCCAAGCGCAGCGCGGGCAGGTGGCACAGCACCCCAGCCCCAGTGCCCCCAGCTTCCCCAAGCACAGAGCTGAACATTGCAGGGTATAGCCCCGAGATACTGTGTCCAGCACCCAGTGGTCTGAGGTGACCTGCGACCAGGCTGAACGATGGGGGACGAAGATGGTCGAGGAAAGAACAAGGTGGATCCAGGGAACTGACTGGGGCGTCGCTCTCGAGCGCACCTTGGAAACGAGCTCCCAGTCCCCGGCATGCTTCATTCACCAGGCTGGGCTGCGCGGGTGAGCGGGAGGAGGAAGGGCGGCGACTAAAGCTCGTGTCTCTGTCCCTTCTCCTTGCAGACCCCTGACGAGGCTGCCAAGGCCTTGGTGACGGGGGCTGCCGGAACTGCTTCCGTGCAGACTGTGGCGTATGCCCTTTAACTCATGCAGCCTCGCATCAGTCTGCTCCGAAAAGAGACCGTTCCCATCGAAAAGAGACCATCCCCTGGATCAAGGTCTGCATCTCGTGGGACAGGCCGGCGGTCTGAAGCCAGGAGCTGCGCCTCATGACCACCGCCAACGCGACCACCCTAGTCGCCAAGCCGCATGCCATCTGGGGAGAGCACCTACCCGCTGCAGTGCCCTCCTCCACCAGGGTGCCGAATTCCTGGGCCAAACCCTGTGGGAGGGACTCCTTGAACTTACGGAGGGAGTCCCATAAGTTAAAATTGTACCTGCCCACGAGGGCCTGACGGTTCGCCACCCGGAATTGCAGGCAGGCTGCTGAATAAATGTTTCTCCCCAAAAGGTCCAGTCTTTTGGTCTCTTTATTTTGGGGAGTTGAGCTAGTGTGCCCCATTTGTCCTTTTCATTGGCCGAAGAGACAACCAGCAAGCCTGGAGTTGGGTGAGTATAAAGGTACTCGAACCCTTTGGCCGGGACGAAGTACTTCTTCTCGGCCCTTTTGGAGGAGGGAGGATGGACAACGGGGTTTGCCACAGGACCTTGGCAATTTTCCGAACCCGTTACGTACTGGAGGAACATGGGCCAGGGTAGAGGCTGAGAGGACACTGAACAAGGTGTTGGCCTTCTCGGCCATCTCTTCCACCTCTAGGCCCAAGTTCTCAGGCCACTTGTCAATGATGGAGATTCCACAAAACTCCCTAGGCAATTTATTCCAGTGCTTAACCACCCTGACAGGAAGTTTTTCCTAATGTCCAACCTAAACCTCTCTTGCTGCAATTTAAGCCCATTGCTTCTTGTCCTATCCTCAGAGGTTAAGAACAATTCTTCTCCCTCCTCCTTGTAAAAACCTTTTATGTACTTGAAAGCCACCAGCCAAGGTGCTGGACCATGTAGGAAGGCCTGAACAAGAACTAGTTCAGGGAAAATAAGGGGTTTCCCTTGGACTGATTGAAAATATAGAGATTGTGCCATTGATTGGTGAAGCTGTGTGTGTCGTCAAGAGAAAGCCAGAGAAACACTGTTAGCATGACCCTGAGAGGGAGCAGAGAAAGAGTTTATTTTGAGCACAGTACTATCTGGAGAAGCAGGATTGGGTTTCTGGGCAAGGAAAGTGCCACTTATTGTTTGTTCCTATGGTGTTCAAGGAAACAGGACTTTCTGGGCAATCTTTGTAAATAAACAGGTTTGCACCAAAGAAATCCCTGACTTGTACAATCAATTTCTCCTCCTAATGAAAAAACTTGGCAAGAACCTGCTAGGGCCAAGGGGCAATGTTATAAATAAAAAACTGGAGAGTTAAAATCTTCCAGAAGGGTTGGAGCCTGGGATTGTGACATATATGGGTTGCTTCTGATGTTCCCCATCCTCGCCTTTAAATTGATTTGGTGTCCATCTACTAGTACCAGGGATTCCCCCTTGTCCAGTCTGCATAAAGTGTTTCCTCTTGTGTCACCTGTTTGAAGCTCATAGCTCCACAGCACTCCACCACCCCTGGAGTGGTCAGAGCTGTATCGATACTGGTCACTAACCAGATCCTAGTTCTGTCCTTGCTCAAAATGATACAATTCCTCACCACTCCTCTGCAAAGGCCATGCGGCCGAAACTCACCTTTATCTTGCCCACATCCAGCTCTACTCACCCAGATCCTCCTTGCACTGGCCAGCCTGGGTGAAAAAGCTTCTACTGACTTCATAGCCACCAAAGAAAAAGAAGTAGCCAGGCACCTCCCGTAGCCAAGTACTGGTCAGGCCCTGGAAAAATCCCAGCAGGCCCTCAGATTGAAATATATTTTTCACAGTAGCCCAGGTAGAGCTGCAGGAGAGAACACAGGGAACGTAGCCAAACAAGGACCATCAGGGCCAGAATGCAAACATAATCACACTCAGCATTACCTTTACCAAGCCGGGATGATCAGTCAACCCAGAACCATGCCATATTACCCCCAATTCTCATTGAGACTGAATCCCAGATTCGTTTTCCAAGCCAAACGGGCACATTCCAGTATTCCTGCTAGAGGCAGAATTTGAGGTGGAAGGAAGAAAGGAGCAGGGAGACTTGGTTTAAACTCATGTACCAGAGTGGGCTCTGGCATATCATCCACTGACCTCCCTTGCTCCCTCATCTGCAAATGTTCTGCACAAATTGTCCATTGGAAACATGGGATGCATTGGGGACATAGGCACAAAAACAGTGGAGCTGTGTAGCCTGGCAACACAGCAGCAATGATCTGCACTGTGCCATGGGAGAGATGTTGGCCGCCAGCTCAGACACAATACAGTGGCCAGGAAGGAGAGGATGTTTGGTTGTGATAGAGGCAGGAAGGCTTCGGGTATGCTGCGGCATGCAGACCCTCAGGCAGGCAGTTTGGCCAGGAGGGACAGAAGGAAGCTGCAGGGCCCCGCCCAGTAAGCACTTCCTAAGGAATGTATTTTCATTGCCTCGGTTTAGCACCAAGCCAGCTCTAATCAGCGAGGCCGTGTGACACCCTCATCTTCCTGGGCAAGAGGGAATTCAGACCCGCTGCCTCATTCACCAGGGCTGCATGTGATGTGTGTAATTCACCAAAGCCTGGCCAAGGGGCTGCGACATACCTGTGACTTGCTAGTGCTGTTCGCCCGGTGGCCTTCATCTCATGCAAGGCCTGCATGCGGCATTTCACCAGCTCCGCAGGGCACAGCACCATAGAGGAAAAGACAGAGGAGAACGAGCCGGCAAGCGCACTCTGCAGGTCGCTGGCACCACAGGGCCCGAGAACACAGATGTTAGAGACGAAGCTCGCCCCTTACAGGCCCAGGCTCTGCAGAGGGCCAAGCAGAGGCCCTCATTACCACTACCCTAGAGGAGGAGCGTGACCTGCCTCCCCAACCCTGACTATCCCCTTGCTCAGGGACATCCCCACAGCCTTCTCCTGGGCCGTCACAGATGGAAAACATGGGTGACTCAGCATCCCAAAATGGCGTCACACCAAATGCTGCCCAAAGTGCCCCCAACCTGAGCCCCGCAGTGGGGCTTACAGCAGCCTCGCCATGCAGCCCCGCCCCTGTGGTGTCCCCATGCCACACACCTGCAGGGCCAGGCCATACCTCAGCTCCAGCACACTGCTCAGTCCAAAGAGCTGCCTCACCAGCTGCTGACAGAAGCCATAGCAAGCGAAGAGCACTGCATTCTCTGCCATGTTAGCGAGCAGGGCTGGAGTGGTGCCCTGGTACAACCCGGGCAGCCCTTCCTGCCGGTATGTCCGGACTGAGCAGTCAAAGAAACCCCGGTACATGGTGGGGAAGGTCTGCATCTTCACCTTGATTGTGTCAAAGGGCTGCCCGCTCACCACGCATGCCACCCCGCCTGCAGAGACAAACCCACAGTCACCTCAGTGCCTCCCCCTTCGCCCCTGCCTCAGGGGCACAGCCTCAGAGCACCTCAATGCCAGTTCTTCACCCCCAGCCCATGGGGCAAAGCCCCCGGGTACCTCAGTGCACCCCTTAACCCTCCCACAGGGCAAACCCCCCAGGTACCTCACACACCCCCACGGGGCAAAGACCCAGGGTACCTTAGTGCCAGGTGCTGGGGTTTGTAAGTCTTCTCCTTCCACAGCTGACAGGCCCAGGATTGCAGGTGTCTTCTGAGCTAGAATTCCTCCCCCCGATAAGTTTTTACTTACTCCTGAACCGTGCTCCTGCCTTATTTCAGGGATTCAGGTCCAACTCCTGCTGCCTTCCAGGCTTCAGCCCACTTCCTGTCGGGGCCCTATCCATGCATTTGGCTCAGGGCTCCCCTTCTCCCCAGCCTGGTATCTTGCCCTTCTGAGGAACCCAGATATGCTACCAAATGATTCTACCTGCTAATGCCCCCCGCCCCTTGCAGAGGACGGGCCCCAGCTCCCAAACTCACCTGCTGCCCCTGCAGTGAGGTGAACCAGTGCCTGTACCAGTGGGTGGGACTTGGCTGCGTCTGCAGACATCTCAGCAAACTGGACCACGCTGGACCCTAGAGCAGGAACCAGGCTGCAAATCAGCCTGCTCCCAGCTCAGTGATGCAGGGAGCAGGGCAGGCAGCAGAGAGCAGAAGCAACAGGCTTAAGAGGTCAGCGTGCTGCAGAACCATATTGCTCAAGTTTTCTTTGTCCCCTTGGGAATCAAACAGCAACTCGGAGATATCGGGTATTTGGGGTGGAGGACCAGGTGTAGTCTTTAAAGAGGGATTCGAGTTAGGGGCATAGGGATTGGGAATTTTGTGGGGGCTGTGAAGGAGGCTATTGTGGGTGCTGGGGGAGTACAAGGGCTGTGGGGTATAGAGGATATTAGGGAGGTTGTGGGGGGCACAGAGACTGTGAGGATATGAGGGGGCTGTGGGCACAGAGGCTGGAGGGCATGTAGAGCGGCTGGAGGGGCAGAGAGGTAGGGGGAGTTATTGGGTGGTGGGAGAGCATTGAGGAGGCTGTGGGACACAGAGGCTGTGGAGGGTATATGGACTGAGGCTACTAGGGAGGTTGGAGGGGGGCACAGGGCTGGTGGGAGGAGGCCTGGATAGGGGAGCAGGTCTGCCCCACTGACCTGGGTCTGAGTAGCATGGCACCTCAGCATTGTTGGGAGCACCTGAGTCCTGCCTCAGCTGCAATGGAGTGGGTCAGGAAGCGATAGTGGGAAGAGAAGTAGCCTGGGGCCCTGCACACAACTTGGGATTATGAGGGGCGCTGCACTTCCCTGGTGCAGCCTGGGGTGTATGCAGATGGTGCTGGGGCAGTGTTTGTGTGTAACAGGGTACCAGGGCAGAGGGTGTGCGTGGCGGTATTGGGGCAGAGGGGGGTAGTGGGGACCTGTGTAAAGGGGCAGCAGGACAGAGGGAGAGTGTGCAGCATTGGAGCAGGGCATAGAGGGGTAGTGAGTGTGTGTATGGGGTGTAGCGGGGGAAAAGGGGGGTAGTGTGTCTGAGTGTGGGGAAGAGGGTGGGTAGTGTGAATGTGTACAGGATATAGCGGGGCAGAGGGCACATAGCGGGAGTGTGTACAGGATGTATCGGGGCAGAGGGGGGTACTGTGTGAGTGCAGGGGAGGTAATGGGGCAGAGGGTGGATATTGGGAGTGTGTACGAGGTGTAGCGGGGCAGAAGGTGGGTATTGGGTTCAGGGCTGGCGCTACCGTTTTTGCCACCTCAAGCAGTGTGCCGAATTGCTGCTGCGGGTGGCTGTAGAAGCTGCCGCTGAATTGCCACCGCCGCGGGCGGCTGAACATGGAAGCTGCCGCAGAATTGCCGCCGCCGCGGAAACGTGCGTGCCGCCCTAATGGCACACGGATTGCCACCCCTTGCAGATTGCCACCCCAAGCAATCTTAGAATGCTGGTGCCTGGAGCCAGCCCTGATTAGGATGTATATGGGGTGTAGAGGGGGGTACTGTGTGAGTGCAGGGGAGGTAACGGGGCAGAGGGTGGCTATTGGGAGTGTGTACGGGGTGTAGCAGGCCAGAGCGGGGTAGTGTGTCTGAGTGCAGGGGGGGTAGCGGGGCAGAGGGTGGGTATTGGGAGTGTGTACGGGGTGTAGCAGGCCAGAGCGGGGTAGTGTGTCTGAGTGCAGGGGGGGTAGCGGGGCAGAGGGTGGATATTGGGAGTGTGTATGGGGTGTAGCAGGCCAGACCGGGGTAGTGTGTCTGAGTGCGGGGGCGGTATTGGGGCAGAGGGTGGGTAGCGGGAGTGTGTACAGGATGTAGTGGAGCAGAGGGTGGATATTGAGAGTGTGTATGGGATATAGCAGGGCAGAGGATGGGTATTGGGAGTGTGTATGGGGTGTAGTGGGGCAGAGGGTGGGTAGCGGGTATGTTTACGGGGTGTAGCGGAGCAGAGGGGGATAGCGTGTCTGAATGCAGGGAGTATTGTGGCAGAGGGGTAGTTTGTGTTTGTGTATGTGTAGATGGGGCAATGGGCGTGTGGGCATATGGGGGTTGTGGAGGCAGGGGTATCAGGGGAGTGAAGGGGTGTGCAATGTGGGATCCAAGCAGAAGGGGGGAGTAGGGGGTGTATTTAAAGGGTCTCGGGGGAGTGCAGTTTGTATAAAGAGGTAGCAGGAAAATGGATGTGCGTGCAGGGGTGTGTTGGGTAGAGTGGATAGTGGAGGTGTGGGTAAAGGGATGTCAGGACAGTAGGGGGTACGGCAGATATTGGCAGTGGTAAAAGGCTATCAGGGTAGTGGAGGAGTGTGTGGTGGGGGATCAGGGCAGAATCATAGAATTGCAGAATCATAGAATATCAGGGTTGGAAGAGACCTCAGGAGGTCATCTAGTTCTACCCCCTGCTCAAAGCAGGATCAACCCCAACTAAATCATCCCAGCCAGGGCTTTGTCAAGCTGGGCCTTAAAAACCTCTAAGGACGGAGATTCCACCACCTCCCTAGGTAACCCATTCCAGTGCTTCACCACCCTACTAGTGAAAAAGTTTTTCCTAATATCCAACCTAAACCTCCCCCTCTGCAACTTGAGACCACTGCTCCTTGTTCTGTCATCTGCCACCACTGAGAACAGCCAATCTCCATCCTCTTTGGAACCCCCCTTCAGGTAGTTGAAGGCTGCTGTCAAATCCCCCCCTCACTCTTCTCTTCTGCAGACTAAATAACCCCAGTTCCCTCAGCCTCTCCTCATAAGTCATGTGCCCCAGCCCCCTAATCATTTTTGTTGCCATCTGCTGGACTCTCTCAATTTTTACCACATCCCTCCAATTTGTCCACAGAAGGGAGAAGTGGGGATGTGTTTTAATATATGGAGATATGCTTATCTCCTAGAACTGGAAGGACCTTGAAAGGTCATCAAGTCCAGTCCCCTGCCTTCACTAGCAGGACCAAGTACTGTCCCTTGACAGATTTTTGCCCCAGATCCCTAAACGGCTCCCTCAAGGATTGAACTCACACCCCTGGGTTTAGCAGGCCAATGCTCAAACCACTGAGCTATCCCTCCCCCCTTTAAAGGGGCATCGGCAGAGGGGGGTAGTGGGTGTGCGTACGGGGAGTATCAAGCCAGGGGGGTTTAACGGGGGTGTGTGTAAAGGGGAAGTAGAGGGATGTGCAGTGGGGATTGGGGAGAGGGGTGTGAATAAAAAGGTATCGGGGCAGTAGGGGTGTTTCAGGGCTGAACTAGGGCAGAGGGGAATCGTGGGGGATGCATAAAGTCCACTAGGGACTTTGCTATTACTTTTACCTGGGAGCTGTTCCGATTACTCTGGTGATGGGCAGCAATATAAACTCATTAGACAGAGGATGTGAAGGGATATTGGTGGGGGCTGTTTGGGCAGGCCTGTCATGGCAGAGGGTTGAGACTGAGAGTGTGAGGGAGGCTGGGCCGGCTCTGGCTTTTTTGCTGCTCCAGGCACACACACACAAAAAAGCGGTCGAAGTGCCGCCGAAGCCACACAAAAGAAGCGTCCAGAGCGGAACATGCTGCCCTGAGATTAGCCTGAATGCTGTCCCTTATAATGTGCCGCCCCAAGCATGTGCTTCCTAGGCTGATGCCTAGAGCTGGCCCTGGAGGGAGGATAATTTGCCAGACACCACTAAATTCCAGTTTGGCTTTAATTTGCAGACTTCTTCCTCACTTTCCAGCCAAACCTGATGCCTCAGGTGGCCCTAGAACGTACTTCAGGCTGTTTACTCAGCGGTGATTTTCCGATGCCTGCCCTTTTTGCGGTGTGAGGAAGACCCTGGCACATGTCTATCTGCACCGTGCCAGGTTGCAGCCCCTCTTCTGGCTCCTCCAGAACCTCTTATTGAGGCACTTTCCCCCGCACCTGTTGATTTATGCACACCCCATCCATGGCCTCACAAAGTCGTGGGACCACCCTGTCAACCTCCTCCTAGCCGTGGCCATTTGTAACACCAGGGAGAGGAGGTTGGCTGAGGGCAGGGCTCTGTGACTGTGGGGCCTGTTTTTGTTCCTTTATCTGTTCATGCATCCAGGCAGAGTTCCTCTGGGCCACGTACGCTGGCTCCTTGGATACCTTTGAGGAGCAGTGGGAGCTGTCTGGGGTTCGCTGCTTGGTGCCACCTTCAGGTTCCCTAGTTTTGGCCCTTTGACCCTCACGCATGTTCCTGTTTTTTTCCTTTGTTGTCCCCCGAATTTAGTTGAGTTCTGGGCTCAGTAGCTTCTCCCCAGGCTGGGGGAGGGGCTTTTAGCTGTGGGCGGGCTTACGCCACCCACTTCTCAGCACCCCATAAGATACTCAGCAGTGACCAGAAAGTACAGGGCTCAAGGGAGAGACATGTGTCCCTGAGCAGGAAAGTGAGTTCTGCACTAGTCCTTCTAATACCCATCCACATATGGTGAAGTGGATAGCTCAAAGCATCAAATCAGTGAGTGCATTCTCCCTGTCAGAGAATCACAGAGCTTTCCCTGTTCTCCTCAAGGTCTGGCCTGCACTTCACCCTTGGCTGCAGTGAGGGAGGTGTTTTTTCCTGAATGTCCCCATCCTTCCCCCCTCCTCCCCAGTATGTGAGCCCTACCATGGCCTCAAAGGTTCCAAGTATACTAACAGGTTTGCGAACAGGGTGTGGGAATCTCGTGTATCTGTCACATTTCAAAGCTAGCAAGTTCAAAGCCTGTTAATAACATGAGTCTTTAACATTCTTTATCAATTTGGTTTTAGATGAATTCCTACTGTGTTTTTAAAGCAGGAGGTACAACATCATGGGCCCTCACGTATCATTATTTTGTAATACTTGTGCTAAGAGTCCTTTGGCTTTATGTGGAAGGACAAGTGAGAACCATACTTTCATGAGCAGCTAGAATCTCTATACAAACAGCAGAACTCAAAAAGGGAAAGCAGTTTAAATAGACAAATCAAACAACTGAAGCTAAGAAGATCCCATCCTATTTCAGAACTTTGGGTGGGTTCCCATGACTTCTAGGAGGAAACAAGTTTAAATGTGGCAGTTTTTGTAGATTCAACATCGTTACATGGTTGAACTGTTCATTTCTAAATACAGACTGTTCTCATTCCCTGGCCAGTGTTACCTCTCTTCATATCTAGTAGGTCTGGCAGAGGCCTTTAAAAGTCTTACAAGGTATTTATATGGCACGCTATCAATCAAGTTAGTTCAAATAAGTCCTTTTTCTCTCCATAGAGCAGATGTATAAGGATGGTGGAAGCAGCTTCCTCCACGCTCGCTGGAGGGACTTGGCATTCCTAAACAGGTAACTACTATTTGTTGGAGTGGATCAGTCTCTGCCTGTCTCAGCAGCCAGATCCCCCCCAAAATATGGCACTAAGTTCCAGCTAGGAGGTTGTGCAAATGAGAGAGGCAGGAGAGGGCCAACTGTGAGGTGTCCTTCAGCAGACACATTTACAGGCACAAGCATTGCTGTTCAGGCTGATAGCTGCTATTAAGTAACTTGAGCCCTCCCAGTATATGCTCTTGAGGGTCAGTCCAAAAATAACCCAATAAACCCAAAAGCCCAATAACAAAGTACCCTTGAACATCCATAACTCCCAACTCAGCCCATAGAAGACCAACTACAATTAAAATCACAGCTAACGTAAAAACAAAAAAATATACATGCAAAGCCTCCCGACTGATGGAACTTCGTGCCTTCTGTAGTAAGATGAGGCCCTGAAACAAACTCTTGTATCAGAGGGCTGGTATGAGGTCTAAGGCCTGAACTAAAGTAATGTTCAAGACTTTGCTAATATAAAGCAAAGTTAAGTTGTGAGCAAAAGGTAGGCCCTGCTCACAGAAGCTGGCAAGAAGAGGGCTGATGTTGCAAAAATACACATAACTAAAAGGTCCCAGAACACTCCGATACTTGCACATTCCACACAGATAACAAGGAACAGGCTGACCCATCCTGAAGATGGGCAAAAGGGCAGTATGATGGATAGAGTTGTTTTGTTCGAACCAACATGTACAAGGTGAGAGGCAGCACCTCACTATGTAGAGGGGTTACACCTCAATACGTCAGGAGTGATGTGTAACTTGTTAGAACTTGTATATAAGAACACAGCCCTGGGGAGTTGTCTTGGGCTGGCCTAGGGGACAGTGGTAAATCCCACCACTGACTGAGCAGGTCCATTGTCAGGGAGCATATATGTACTAGCAGAACTGAAGACATCTGATCCAGGGAGCTAGAGACTGTGTTTCATTTGGCAAGTATCAGAGGGGTAGCCGTGTTAGTCTGGATTTGTAGAAGTGACAAAGGGTCCTGTGGCACCTTATAGACTAACAGAGGTATTGGAGCATAAGCTTTCGTGGGTGAATACCCACTTCTTCGGATGCAAGCACTGCATCCACTGCTTGCATCCGAAGAAGTGGGTATTCACCCACGAAAGCTTATGCTCCAATACCTCTGTTAGTCTATAAGGTGCCACAGGACCCTTTGTCACTTTCATTTGGCAATAAACCTGGCCAGGTGCCTTCGTATCTTATCAGAGTCTGTGGTCATTGGGCGGTTCGCTCAAGATCTGCTGTGCCAGTGATCTGCGCAGAGCTGGGACAGCACGCAGAGGGAACACACGCATGCAGCCGACTGTTATCAACACTGGTGACGTCTGACAATACCTTCGGTTGCGTAGAGCTGCAGTGTCATTAAGGAGTTAATGACAAGGGTGCTGCTGTCATTCCAGTGGACAGTGAGTGGTGTCTCAATGACGGAGGCTCATGGGGTGAGTATTGAGGACTCTGATCATTTCAGTCCATGCCCAAGATGAAATGGGAGTGATGAACCACAGAGCATGCAGCGAATGAGCAGCCATAGTCATAGAAACACTGATGTGAAGAAGGTTCATTACAGGATAGAGACCCTGGAGCCAATACAGAGGCAGAACAATCAGTCCCGGCTGCCTCCTCTGAGTAATCATTCCAGGGAAAGCAAGCTCCATTGATGGAAAAGTAAGGGAAGTGCAGAACTAGGAGTAATGAACATGGTGACTAAATTCTCTTATCTTCCCAGAATACCTTCATGGTACACTTGGAAACTTCTCTAGGGAGCAGTGTGGGTTTGAAAGCCAGAACTGAATGAATGCAAGTAAATGACACAAAGGGAACCAGAGATTAGAATATTGCAGGGCTTGCACAATCTATTTCCCATTAATAATTGGAAAGTTTCCCTGGTGAATGGGGGACTAAAATTAATTGGTTTAGGCAGGAGTTCACTTTGAGGCACTTGGCTTCAGGGACCATCTCTGCACTGGCCTCTGAGGCAGTGGTTGCCCCAGTCAGGGAGTTGTCATGGAGTGGACCATACCTCAATGTGCAAATTGTTTTATGGACATTGTTGTGGTGAATAATGTTGAGGTTGGGAATGATATGGCGTTCTCTGATAACTGTAATGAAGTGAAGGAGATGGAGGAGGAGGGTATTGCCTGTGATACTTGGGTAATGGAGTCGAATACAGCCTCTTCCCTGTATTAAGGAAACGTGGGCAGTAGATCTTACATTGTTCCTCTTCTCTAGTACCTCATCAGTCTGAATACTAAACAGACCTTCTCCTTCAAATGGACGGTCCTCAATCCTTCTTTTTATCTCGTGAAGGAGTCTCAACAATCTTACCCATCCATGTCATATAATTTATCTGCCTTCGTAAAAAGGCTGAGTGGTTGAGAGAGTTTTCCAGACTGCCTTTGCTGATTGAAGCAATCCCTCTAACAAGAGAAGTCTGACTTGTTGACTAGCCACTGCCCCTCGAATTTTGAAGATGCTGTGGAGCAATCATCACATTCTAACAGAAGGAATAAGTAACATTTTCAACATTCAAGATACTAACTCATGAAAGTCTATAGTATCTTCCACTGGTGATGATACTGAGATGTCCCCCACATTTTCATCCAGAGAAGGCACATCCCTTAATTCTGAATCAGACTCTTCCAGCTCCAGTTCCTCCTCCTCGGATAATATTTCACCTATTTCCATATGTGACTTGTTCTGAGTAAGCTGCATTGGTTGGTCCTTATCCCTTGGATCTGACAATTTCATGTCCTCCTCATACTGTCTTGCTGAAGGTCTGACCCCGTATGTTGGTCCTTCCTGATAAGATGCCAGAAATGGCCAGTGAAACCACTTTGCCTGGGGAGGTACCTGCCACTCGGGTCAAAACCCCACTGATGGATCCGTCTGGAAATACCTCTATGCCTGTGGATCCAGTGGGGCTTCAGTGAACTGATTATAATAATTTTTTCCTGATTCTAATCTGCGATCTGCATCGCTCTTCTGGCCCCAATCCATTTGCAGCTCAGATGGGAACAGAGACAATAACCTTCTTGAAAAAGGAGAGCAGAGAGAAGTTCTTCTCCAGGGGTTCTGAAGAGATCTTAGAAGAAGACAGCAGCACAGGGCTCCTGACTCTTTCCTGTTCTTTGCTGACTCTGGGAGAAGCAGTAGGTCTGACTGGGTGTAGTACCTCATGTGATGTACTGGCTCAACTGTCAACGGAGCCATGGATGGAGTTGCCTGATGAACTACTGCTTTAACTGTAATGCTATGTGGTGGCGTGCTAGTTAGCAAACCCTCTTCAGTTTTCTTAATTGGATCCTTAGATCTCATCCTCAGGACAGGCTCCTCCGGATCTGATATTGTTGGATCCATAGAGGGATGACTCCTAACTCTGCACTGAAATCTTCAATCACAGCCTGGCTCCATTTATGAGATTCTATCCCGGTAAGTCCTTCTCCCTCCAGGTAGCTCTTTGTAACAAGACCAACCCCAATGAGGGCTGCAATTTTTCCTCGGTACTGCAACAAAGTCTCCCTGAACCAGGACAACTCTGGAAACACAGGCTGTCACTGATCCAGACCTTCTCTTCCCTTAGCTCTCTTGGATCTTGTGTCTGACACAGAATCTCACTTCTCCTGGCTCATTTGGTTAGAGCCGGAGCTGAAGCTGGTCTCTGAGAACTCGCCGCCACCATCAGCACTTCCTGCAATGACATTGCCTGGAGCCAGTTTTGTCCCTCTTTGCCCTTGTGGCAAATGTTGAGCAGATCAGACATTTAGAGGGAGAATGCCCTTCCCCCAAACATGCCAAGCATCTGGCACGTGCATCTGACACTGGGAATACTGCTGGGCATGAGCCACATCTTTTGAAACCAGCCTCCTTAGCCTTCTGTTCCAGCATGTTATACTTGAACTAACTAGCTCTAAATAACACTATATACTTATAGAACAAATACCCTCTACAAACTACCTCCCTAATACAGATCCATAAGGATCCTACAGCAATCATGTAACCCTCCAGCTGGTCTCAGCGGAAGGAACTGAGGCAGTGGAATGCTTCTTTTTAAACTCTTGCCCTAGAACATTCAGAGTTTGGGGGGAAGAAGGAAGAGGCCAAGGGAGGCAGGTGGATGCTCCAATGGCTATAGCTAGTATAATTTTATCATTCAGATTGCACTGGTCAGCGCAGCCCATTGAGTTGGAATATGCAGCGGACACTTGAAGAAAGAACTATTGGCAATGGCAATGATGGAATAGCCAGTCCATAGGAGAATTTTCTTCCTAATTCCAGGTAGCTAGTGGTGGGTTTATAACTCTTACACATTTGTATCCTATCTAATGCAATTGTTCATGTAAATGTTTAACTTTTAAAAATTCTGCTAAGCACTTGGCCTCTATTATATTGTAGTAGTGAGTTCCATAGGGTAGGTGGTGGATGGCTTTTTTGTTCATTTTTGTTTTTAAATGGTTTCTTTCCATTACTTCTAAATTTGTTGCCTTTTAATTTCATTGTGGTCTCCCTTGTTCTTTACCTTGAGTACGTAAAATAGGAGCTCACTACTGAACTTTGCTAAAATAATGAATTGTGTATGTGCTTGTCATGTCCCCTCACATTCATCTTCTCTCTAAACTAAACAGTCCTAATCTTCTCAATCTTTCTACATAGAGAAGGCTTTTCACACCTCTAATCTTATAGACTAGATGTAAACATGCAGGGATGGGATGACCAGAAGTGAATTCAGTTTTCAAAGTCAGAGTACGCCCTTCGTTTATATAGTGGCATTATACTATCATTTTTTAATACCTTTCTTAATGCAACCTAACATCATCCTTGCTTTGTTGTCCTGGAACTAGAAAAATCTGACTAAATTGAAGTTTCCTGACACCATCTTGCACCTCAAAAAAATTCTGTGCTATTAAAACACATCAGTACTAGCTTTTCTTGGCCTGGCATTTCTCTTACATTTTCCTTTTCACTGCATTTGACTCAGGTGACTACTCCTTTCCTTGTTTTAGATCAGTGTGCTAAGCACATTAGCTGCCTTTTCTTTCCTTTTTCTTTGACAGAATTTATTGAAAATATCAATTTAATACAAATATTCCTGAATGAACAAAAGCAATTTCAGATAAAGTTGTTTGTAATGTCTAATAAAAGTGAGTTACAGGTCATGTGTTGTGTTACAAGAGTGCAGACTGGGTTGGAATTGTTTCTTACTGATCCTTTGAACAGATCTGATGCATGTTATTTTAGTTCCTGGGTAGTACAGGTCAAAGATCTAGTTCTTGATCTGGGCAATACTCAATGAATAGGGGAATCAGATTTGATCCTGGTCTTTGGCTTGTCCTCTTCTCTAGAAGATGCTGTTTTGAGTCTCCTTTCTGATTTGTTGCAATTATGATTCCTTAATGGTTGTGAACATGAAGTATGCTCTCTTGGGTACTTCCCATTCTTTATAGCTGTTGAGACTTACTTCAGCATCTTCATACTCCCCCCAGGGGTAACTGATCTGAAATTGGGTCAACTTTATATTGGCAACCTAGTTTCATACAATTTTCCTAGTTTCCATACCCTCTTACCTAGCATCCTCCCAGATCGTGTTGCATGTAAGATCCCAGTCAGAGAGAAACCTTTGTTTGGAGTATTGTTTCTTCCTTTAAGGGAAAGCCCAAGGTTCTGTCTCTCTTCCTATGCACACTTAATATTATGAAGGAAGTACTGTTGAGCTGGGTAACTACTTGCTGAGAAAGCTCTGCCAATCTAAAGGATCTAACTTTACTCTCCATGGGCTCTGTTAGACACTCCTACTGGAATGGTACAGGGTTTTGGCACTACAGATATTCCCGTGATACTGATATCTTCAGGGTGGGTGCCAGCACTGCTAGTGTTTATGCGGCTGGCATAGTTTAGGCACTAGTCTGCTCAATAGAGATTGTACGGCAATTCCCAGTGAGCGATTTCAGTCATCCCCAGTTGCTGTAAAATTAATGAAGCTGTTACCTGTCAAGTTTTGGTGAGGCCAACTATGGATGCCAAGATGGGATTCTTGGCTCCCTCCTCCAAGAAAGCAGCAGGGGGAAGGCACCTTGTGCCTGCAGCACTGGCTACATGAGCATGTGGAACTTACGAAATGCAGCCCACAGCAGCTGCGTATTGAAGAGCAGGCTGCTGCTGAAACAGGCGGGTGGGAAGAATGAGGCCATGCCACTGTAACCCTGTAACGTAGACACAGACAACTGCAGCAATGGAAGGGTTTTTCTGTCACAGGAAGAACTCCAACTCCCCGAGTGCCAATAGCAATTGATGGCAGCATTCTGCCAGTGACATAGCTGCATCTACACTGCTGTTTAGTTTGCCATAGCTACGGCTTTCATGGGTATGGATTTTTCACACCCCTGACCACCTTAGCTATGTCAACCTAAGTTTTAAGCATGGACCAGGCCTGATACTTGCTGCGCTGTGAGCCCTTCAAACTGCAATAGAGGAGGATACAGGAGGAATGTGGCCTGGAATGAACAAAATCATAGTATTGACCTTAAGCAGGAGCCAAAATGCTAGAATTACCTTTTTCCTCCACACCTTCATATGAGCTCCAAAAACACAGTTCAACCTGTGGAACTCCTTGCCAGATGTTCTGAAGGCCAAGACTATAACAGGGTTCAAAAAAGAAATAGATAAGTTCATGGAGGATTGGTCCATGAACGGTTATTAGCTAGGGTGGGCAGGGATGCAAACCCATGCTCTGAAGTGTTCACAGCCTCTGTTTGCCAGCAGCTGGGAGTGGAAAACAGGGAATGGATCACTTGATGATTACCTGTTCTGTTTGTTCCCTCTGGGGCACCTGGCATTGGCCAATCGGAAGACCGGATACTGGGCCAGATGGACCCTTGGTCTGACCCAATATGGCCGTTCTTATGTTTTCCCCTACATGATTTACTCTTTTTTATTACTACTGGATCCTGAGCACAAGAGAAATAAATCTTCCATCCTTTTGCAGTACTGTACCATAGAAGCTCTATGGATAGAAATTCCATGCTTGAATAATAAGAGTATAGCAGTAGGAATATACTGCTGATCAGGAGGGTGATTGGGAAATGCTCAGGGAAATTAGAGAGGCTATAAAAAAAAAGAAAGAAGAAAACTCACTAATAATGGGGGATTTCAACTATCCCCCTATTGACTGAGAGCACTTCACCTCAGGATGGGATGTAGAGATAAAATTTCTAGATACCATTAATGACTGCTTCCTGGAGCAACTAGTCCTGGAATCCATAAGGGGAGAGGCAATTCTTGATTAGTCCTATATTGAGCACAGGGTCTGGTCCAAGAGGGAAATACAGGAACTCCTCACTTAAAGTCGTCCCAGTTAACGTTGTTTTGTTCTTATGTTGCTGCTCAATTAGGGAACATGCTCGTTTACAGTTGTGAAATGCTCCCTTTTAACATATCAATGGCAGTTCAGCTGTCCCTTCCCCCACTGCCATGTGCTGCTCTCCAAGACTCCTGCCTGCTTGCTGGGCGGGGGAGGGGGAGCGGGAAGAAGAGGGGGGCTAATGTCAGGGTGCCTGCTTGCTGTAGGAGGGGAGGGGAAGAAGAGGGGGACTAATGTCCCCCTGCACCTTGCTTACCCCATCTTCCATAGAGCAGGGGGGACACACACGAGGGAGGGAGTTGCTGCCTTAGGCAGAAGCTGCAGCTGCGGGGCTTGCTGATCTAATTAACAAGGCAGTGCACTTCTGAACCCACTCTTGATACCTAATTGGAAATGTGCATCTCTATCTCTGAAACACATCTTTCCTGCTGGCTTGTAGAGTGTGAGAGTTAACCCTTGAGGGCTCAGTGGAGTGACCAAGCTTCACTATCCTCATCGCTGTGTACCAGTATTCGATTGTTGTCTGTGATATATACATATACATACACAATTTCCCTGGAACCTAACCCCCTTATTTACATTAATTCTTATGGGGAAATTGGATTAGTTTAACATCATTTCGCTTAAAGTCGCATTTTTCAGGAACATAACTACAACGTTAAGTGAGGAGTTACTGTATAGCTGAACCGCTCAGTAACGGTGACCATAATGTAATTAAATTTAGCATCCTTATGAGGGGGGAAAATAACAAAGAAGCCCACCATAGTAGCATTTAACTTTAGAAAGGGAAGCTACACAAAAATGAGGAAGTTAATTAAATGGAAATTGAAAGGAACAGTCACAAGAGTGAAATGTCTGCAAGCTGCATGGAAACTTTTTAAAAACACCATCACAGAGGCTCAAACTAAGTGTATATTACCAAATAACAAAAAAGTAAGAGGACTAAAAAAACACCACCATGGCTAAACAGAGTAAAGATGCATTAGAGGCAAAGATGCATCCTTTAAAAATTGGAAGTCAAATCCTACTAAGGAAAATAGAAAGGAGCATAAATTCCAGCAAGTCAAGTATAATTAGGCAGGTCAAAAAAGAATTTGAAGAGCAACTAGCAAAAGACTCAAAAATAGCAAAAAAATGTTTAAGTACATCAGAAGCAGGAAGCCTACCAAACAATCAATGGGGCCACTAGATGATCAAGGTACTAAAGGAGCACTCAAGATAAGATGATTGCAAAGAAGCTAAATTAATTCTTTGCATCAGTCTTGACAGCTGAGGGTGAGGGGGAGATTTCCACACCTAAGCCATTCTTTTTAGGTGACAAATCTGAGGAATTGTCCCAGATTGAGGTGTCACTAGAGATTTTAGAACAAATGCATAAATTAAACAGTAGTAAGACGCCAGGACCAGATGGTATCCACACAAGAGTTCTGAAGGAACTCAAATATGAAATTGCAGAACTACTAACTGTGGTATGTAACCTACCACTAAAATTAGCTTCTGCACAAGATGACTGGAGGATAGCTAATATGCCAATTTTTTTTAAAGGCTGCAGAGGTGATCTTGGCAAATACAGCCCAGTAACTTAACTTCAGTACTAGGCAAATGGGTTGAAACTATAGTAAAGAGAAGAATTATTAGACACATAGCTAAACACAATATGTTGGGGAAGAGTCAACTCGGCTTTTGTAAAGGGAAATCATGCCTCACAAATCTATTAGAATTCTTTAAGAGGGTCGACAAGCATGTGTACAAGTGTGACCCAGTGGATATAGTGTACGTAGATTTTCAGAAAGGCTGTGACAAAGTCTCTCACCAAAGGCATTTAAGCAAAGTAAAGTCATGGGATAAGAGGGAAGGTCCTCTCATGGATCAGAAACTGGTTAAAAGACAGGAAACTAAGGAATAAATGGTCAGCTTTACAGTGGAGAAAGGTAAATAGCAATGTCCCGCAGGGGTCTGTACTGGGCCCAGTGCTGTTCAAAATATTCATAAATAATCTGGAATAGGGGGTAAACAGTGAGGTGGCAAAGTTTGCAGATGATACAAAATTACTCAAAATAGTTAACTCCAAAGCAGATTGCGAAGAGTTACAAAGGGATCTCACAGAACTGGGTGACTGGGCAACAAAATGGCAGATGAAATTCAATGTTGATAAATATAATCCCAACTATAGAAGGATTTGGACATTTGTATGGGTATCAAGAATATTCATCATTAGAATAGTTACTACAGTAGAACCTCAGAGTTACCAACGCCTTAGGAATGCAGGGTGTTCATAATTCTGAACAAAACATTATGGTTGTTCTTTCAAAAGTTTACAATTGAACACTGACAAAGTTTCAAATCTATATTACTATGCAGAAGAAAAATGCTGCTTTCCCTTTATTTTGTTAGTAGTTTACGTTTAACATGGCACTGTACTGTATTTGGTTTTTTCCCTTTGTCTCTGATGCCACCTGATTGCCTAATTCCAAATGAGGTGTGCAGTTAACTGGTCAGTTCGTAACTCTGGTGTTCATAACTCCGAGATTCCACTGTATGAACAAATTTAGGAAGGGATACTAAACCTCACACTTCAGGGCTTAAGACAATCTCTAACAAGGGGGAACAAACACAAGTCAGAATAAACAACAAACATATTAAAGACTATTTAGATAAGTTAGATGTACTACTAAGGATTATCTCTGAGAATTCATGGAGAAAGGATGAGGTCCCAGAGGAATGGAGAAGGGCAAACATAGAATCTATCTTTAAAAATGGGGACAAAGAGAACCCAGGGAATTATAATCCAGTCAGTCTAACTTCGGTACCTGGAAGGATACTGGAACAAATTATTAAACAATCGATTTGTCAGCACCTAGAGGATAACAGTGATAAGGAATAGCCAACACGAGAACAAATTATGCTAAACCAATCTACTTTCCTTCTTTGACAGAGTTACTGGCTCAGTGGATAGAGGGGAAGTAGTACACATGATATATCTTGATTTTAACAAGGCTATTGTCACAGTCCCAAATGACATTCTCATAAGCAAATTAGAGAAATATAGATGACATTACAATAAAGTAGGAGCAGAGTTAATTGAAAAACATATTCAAAGAGCAGTTATCAATGGTTCACTGTCAAATTGGGATGATGTATATAATAGGGCCCCACAGGGGTCTGTCCTGGATCTGGTACTATTCAGTATTTTCATGAATAACTTGGATAATGGAATGGAGAGTATGCTTATAAAATATATGGATGACACCAAGCTGGGAAGGATTGCAAGCACTCTGGAGAACAGATTTAGAATTGAAAGTTACCTTGACAAATTAGTGAATTGGTTTGAAATCATCATCCCAATTTGACAGTGAAACATTGATAACTGCTCTTTGAAAGATGTGGAGAAATTGGAGAGGGTCCAGAGAAGAGCAACAAGAATGATTAAGGGTCTAGAGAACATGACCTGTGAAGGAAGGCTGAAGGAATTGGGTTTGTTTAGTTTGGAAAAGAGAAGACAGAGGGGACATGATAGCGGTCTTCAGGTATCTAAAAGGGTGTCATAAAGAGGAGGGAGAAAACTTGTTCATCTTAGCCTCTGAGGATAGAACAAGAAGCAATGGGCTTAAACTGCAGCAAGGGAGGTTTAGGTTGGACATTAGGAAAAAGTTCCTAACTGTCAGGGTGGTTAAACACTGGAATAAACTGCCCAGGGAGGTTGTGGAATCTCCATCTCTGGAGATATTTAAGAGTAGGTTAGATAAATGTCTATCAGGGATGGTCTAGACAGTATTTGGTCCTGCCATGAGGGCAGGGGGCTGGACTCGATGACCTCTCGAGGTCCCTTCCAGCCCTAGAATCTATGAATCTAAGACGAAATTCAGTAAAGACAAATGCAAAATACTGAGATTTAGGAAGGGAAAAAAATCAAATGCACAAATACAAAATGGGGAATAACTGGGTAGGCAGTAGTACTGCTGAAAAGATCTGGAGGTTACAGCAGATCACAAACTGAATGGGCCAAAAATGTGACTGTGATAGGTATGGCAATTTCCTGCAGTATCTTTGGGAGATCTCACTGTATTAAGTTTATGTATTATTGTGGGTCAGGAACCATACGCAATTCCACTGGGGAAGATGACCACAGCTCCTCCAGGAACTAATACCACTAGGGGCTGTTTAGGGCAAATTCGCTTAGTTCATAACACATCCAGAGAAGTACCACCACCTGGAAAGGCTTTCATATGCTGGTTCAAATTGGATTCTCCAGAGCCCAACAGACAAAGAAAAGACTTTTGGATTAAAACCCTGAGTTTAAACTGACTCAAGGCCTGCTTTCTGATCAAGCAAATGGACAGGATCTTCTGTCCAAGGGGGACCCCTGGGAAGGGTTGGAAGGACTTTGGCCTAGTGAGGTGGGGCCCCATAAGACTGATGGGTGACCTCCGGTAAGGTTTTAGCATGCATATAGGAACTTTAATTGTTTTATGTTTTAATCATGAGAAAAGAAGACTGAGGGGAAACCTGGTAAGAGTCTTCAAATATGTAAAGGACTGTTAGAAAGAGGACACTGATCCATTGTTCTCCATGTTCACTGAAGGTAGGACAAGAAGTAATCAGCATAATCTGCAGCCAGGCAGATTTAGTTTAGATATTAGGAAAATCTTTCTAGCTATAAGGCTAGTTAATCTCTGGAACAGGCTTCTATGGAAGGCTGTGGCATTCCCACACCACTAGAGGTTTTTGAGAACAGGTTGGACAAACACCTGCCAGGGATGGTCTAGGTATCCTTGGTCCTGCCTCAGTGTGGGGGGAGGGACTTGAAGATCTCTTGAGGTCCTTGCCAGCCTGCATTTATAGTGATAGAGAGCAGGAAAAAACCTGATGTGCGTGGCTGGGCAGATCATCCTACATCTGACTGCCGAGAGATTTTTCCACTTTCCCCCCAAGCATCTGCCATTGGCCAATGTTGAAGATAGAATACTGGACTAGCTCAGTTCTCAAACTGTGGGTCTGGACCCCAAAGTGGGTCATGACCCCATTTTAATGAGGTTGCCAGGGCTAGTGTTAGACTTGCTAGAGCCCGGGGCCAAAGTTCAAGGACTTCAGCCCTGGGCAGCGAGGCTCAAGACTACAGGGCTTCCACCTCAGGTAACAGGGCTCGGGTGGGCTCAGACTTTGGTCCCCGCTGCTGGGGCTGTGTAGTAATTTTTGTTGTCAGAAGGGGATCATGGTGCAATGAAGTTTGAAAACCCTGGGACTAGCTAGACCTTTGGTCTGATTTAAGATGGCAGGTCACATGGTAAAAGGCAGGCAGCAGAGGGAGAGGCCTCTCGTTGGCAGCTGTAGCTTCTGACAGTTCGTTATGGCATTGCTAGCACTAATAACTTCCCCACACTGCATCAGAGCTTTGAGGAGCTAATGCTGCTCAGAGGGAGAAGGAATAGTAGCCATCTCCTGTAGCACACAGGGAAACAAGATTAAGCTTTAGGACTCACAATCATTGTAGTCAGCATTCTGGGCCAAGAACAAGGGGGGGTGGGGCTCATGCTCCTGTTCCACAATAAGACCTCCTTCACGACTAATTTCCTGCCTGTTTTTCTCCCCACACTGGAGAAGACACTAAGGGATTGAGGCACCTAACTCCCATTGAAATAATTAGGGAATTGAGCATCTATCTTTGAGGATCTGGGCCTTCTAGGATCTCTCTAGCACCTTCTTAGCAGACGGCTGCTCAGGGCTTCATGCCAGCTATTCCTGCTGACTGTCAGACTGACAGAGAGGTAGAGGTTGCGCGCAGCTAGGCCCAAGTCCGACTCCATCCCCTTCTGCCAGTAGCCATAGGTTCTCCTTGGCACAGTGGTGCCACGAAAATTCAAGGTTACTTTTAGTATAAGTGGCCCCCCTCCTCCAGCCAGAAAGCAGGGGGCTGGGCCTGAATTCAAAATAGAACAGATCATGCTGAATGGGCAGAGTATGATTAGCTGTGACCAACACCTGTGGCAGAGTCTGCTGTGAGTCTGACTGCTTGGGAATTGCAAACAAGGCTTATTTATTCTGTAGTCACTGAACTTGTATTACAGCAGAAATAGCGTCAGCCCCATTTTCCTCAGTTATAATCAGAATCTCTTGTGAAAAAAGACACCAAAAACAGAGGAGTTTGTCTGGGTGGGAATTGGGTGGGTGGGAAACGGGGGCAATGGTGTTTATTGCTTAAGAGGCAGGAGTTAATGCAGATGGAAAGTGCAGATGTTTTACTGAGAAACAGATTACTGCATAATTAAGTTTAGTATCAGAAGAGAGGGTAACACACCTCCCAAGGTACTGAAAGTTAACAGCCCAATGCCCCAAGGCTGCACATTAAATGCAGCCATGTTGAAAATACTATCATAAAAGGGGTGAGCAGCGATGGTGGCAAAGTTATTTAGGTTAGTCAAGTCCAGAGATGGAGGAACTTCACAGGTTCTAACCTAGGTTAGTGGGAAACACAATGACAGATGAAGTTCAACATTGATAAATATGAATTAGTGCACATTTGTGTGTGCGTGCGCAAGTAAAATGAATGACAAACTAAATTAACTCTAGTATCAACTCAGGAAAAGGACCTGGAAATCCCCGTGGCTAACTCAATGAAGACACCTGCCTTTCTGAATCAGACCCATAGTCCACCGCATCCAATATCTTGTCCCTGACCATGCCAGCACCAGGTGCTTCCAAGGAAGCTGCAAGAAACACCACATTAGGCAGATCTGGGATGATCAGGCCCCCACCCCCATTCAATCTTCTAATCCCTTTTCTTAGAGATTGGCTAAGGCCTGAAACATAAGGTTTAATCTCTCTTTCAAGATTGTTAACTATTGTAATGATAGATATTTTTTTCTCTATAAATGATCAATCCCTTTTTAAGTCTTCCTAATATTCCCTGTGGCAATGAGTTCTACAGCAATTGTTGCGAGAAGACCTCTAACTCAACATGCACTTTGGGGGGGGGGGGGGGGGAAGATGGCATGAGGAAGGGGATAGAGAATAATACACAAGAAATGTTATATAAATGTATGGTTCATCTGGATTCTGTGCAGTTCTAGTCATCCCATCTCACTAAGTATATTGCAGGGGGTTCAGAGATGAGGGATGAGAATGATTAGGAGCCTGGAAATGCTCTGACATGTAGAGACATTGGAAAGACTGGGCTTGTTTAACTTGGAAAGGAGACAAATACGAGGGGACATGATAAATGCATATAAAACACGGGTCCAGGGAAGGTACATAGGACTAACAGCAGTTCCTAGTCCCATAACACAAGAGCAAGAGGACATTCAATTACATTTAAAAGTGGCAAATTCAAAACTGAAAATACTTTTTCACACAACAGATAATTAGACAAACTCACTTCCACAGGATGTTGAGGCCACGAATTTAGAAAGATTCAAAAAGGGACTGAACATTTATATGGATAAATGTATCTAAAATTATATTAGTTAATGCTAACAAAAAGGCCTAAGAAGGGATTTAAGCCATATGCTTCAGTGCTTAACCAATCTCTAACAATCAATCAGGGGCTAGGAGCAGACTTTCATGGAGACACATTATCCTACATACGCGTATTGTGAGGTTTCTTACACCTTCCTCTGAAGCATCTGGTGTTGACCACTGTCTGAGATAAGACACAGGACTAGATGAACTATGAATCTGATCCAGTATGGCATTTCTATACAAAATAAACAGCTGGCTGCAGCCTAAAGTAAAAAAAAAAAAAAGTCATGAGTGGGCTGGAGTATATTTAAAAATACCCCCTTAAGAGGCAGAGTTTGCATAGTTGTGGTGGGAAGGGGGGGGAAATACTTGTCTAAGTGGAGACAGGCAGGAGTTTATTAGGGCTTTTTTAAAAGGCATTCGAAAACCTGGAAATCTTCCCTCAACAAATTAAAATCAGTCAGGACCCAAACTCTGGCAAGGTGTAAAAAGCAGCAAGCCAAAAACATCAAGTTAAAAAATAAAACCTCATAAATTTACGAGAAGCAAGGCTGCACGTGCCTACAGTCCCCCATAAACCAAAGAAGGAGGGACATTTACAAAGGATAATGCTGTAGCAGAGAAAATAAGTAAACTTACTGTAGAAGCCAACAGGGAAAAGCTTATTCCAAAACAACTTTTCATGAGAAATCAGACCCTTATAGCTGAAAAATTTTCTGAATCAAGGGGCACAATCACCAAGAACATCTAGTACTGAGCCCAAGATTCTGAAGAAGCTAAAATGTAAAATAGCAGTACTAGTAAGAGATGCAATAACCTTAAACAGCAGCTGTCTTAGGAGACCGGAAAGATGATGAGATACGATTTGTACATAATACAAAGCCAAGAGAATTAATTGGCATCAGCTGGGCAAGTCTCAGCTCAGTTCTAACAGCCGAATGAAAGCTACAAGAGCACAATGTGTGGATAACGCGAGTGGGTCAAACCAGCACACTTGTAGGAGTTCTTTGAAAAGTTAATCAATCAGCAGATAAAGGTAATATGGGGCAGGTTAACTTATATGACTTTTAAAAAGCTGGTCTTTTATGAGATGCACTTTAAGGGAAAAATAACCATGACATAATGGGAAATATAGCATCAGATTTAAGTAATAGGAAATGCTGTCACTGTGAATGGCTGCCCCTCAATTTCTTCCCAGAAGAGAGGGGGGGTCTTGGAGCTCAGTACTAGGTTTCCTGCCTACCTACTCAAGCAGGGGAACATGATGCCTGGGTTCTTGGCTCACCTTTCCTCCTTACCCACTCTTAAAAGCCAAGTCTGCTGCAGTGCTGATCAGGGCTCATCTCTGTGCAGGAAAGAGCGGACCACCAGGGGAACCACATCCACAATGCCCTTCTATAAGCATAAAATGGCTCAACTTGGTCTCCATACTGGACCCAGATGGAACCATTTCCTTATCCCTTTCCACTCTGGAGGACAAAGAAACTGGTTTTCAGCCAGATCTGTAAGCGCAACATGAGTCACACTGGAGTGATGTTGATGGACAGTGAGAAGCATTTTGAGGAACTGATGAACTCTGCCCACCTGTTCAGATGATGGTGAATACCAGTGCTTCACAAACTTCACTGGCAATCTGGGAATCTTACCCGACCTCATTATTGTTCTTGGAGTCCCAGGTAGCAGCAGAGGACAGAAATATATCTTTGCCTTGTTAATGGCCAAAAGACTATATTTTCCTTCTCAGTTCAGTCCTCATCTCTGTCATCTCTCTAAGCTACACTGCTGCAATATGCTCTTGGTAGGGCTAATGCTGATGGACACACAGAAACGAAGGTTACTTACCAGTTGCTGAAGTTCTTCACATAGCCTCTGCAAATTCATACTTGTGGGATTAAGGTGCTTGCATTGCGAGCGTCTAGAGAGCAGTGTCCATCCCAGAGCCACTCTCTCCTCCCTCCCAGTGAGGCTCTGAGGGTGTAAGGGGAGTGGCCAGTTTCATCTAGTAATTAAGGAATTCTTACCCTGAGAACATGGTGAAAGTGGGCAGGTAGTGCCAATGTGAAGAGCTCATCTAAAAGAACTGCCCGAATGAAAATCAGCTCTGAATGCTAGGTCTAAAATGTCAGACCTGCCTCTTCCCCAGACCAAGCCTCTGTGAGGGGGGAAAAAAGCTACATCACTTCCTAAACTTTCTGGCCGCCTCACCCAGGAGGTGAATGTGCACTGCCCGGGCGGTTTATGTAACACTTGATAATTGCATTGCCCTTAGAATCTGAAGGCATCCTTCAGCAGAGGCAGGAATTCCTTGCAGGCTAGACCCACTCTAGATAATTATGTGATGACTGGTCTCCTCCTGCTGAGGTCCAGGGATTACGAACTGATGCAGGTGAGGCCTCCATACTAGATGATCAGCAAAGAACAAAAAGAATCCTGACAATGGTACTGGTCCATTACTAGATAGAAATGGCAGAATTACCAACAGTAATGCAGAAATGGCAGAGGTGTTCAACAAATATTTGTTCTGTACTTGGGAAAAAACTGATGATTGTAGTCATACCATATAACACTCATTCCATTCCATTAGAATCTCTGGAGATTGTAAACAGAAGCTACTAAGGTTAGACATTTTTTAAATCAGCAGGTCCAAATAACTTGCATCCAAGAGTTTTTAAAAGAGCTGACTGAGAGGCATCTAGAGAGAGTTGTATGTAGTGCTGGGGAGGAGCCAGTGGTCGTGCTACATGTAGGTACCAATGACATAGGGAAGGGTAGGAGAGATGTCCTGGAGGCCAAATTTAGGCCGCTAGGAAAGAGAGTGAAATCCAGGACCCCTATGGTGGCATTCTCAGAAATGCGTCCAGTTCCACGCGCAGGGCCAGGTGCTGGACTGTTAATGTTGAGCACTGGGAAAGCTCCAGAAGACTGGAAGAAAGCAAGTGTTATACCAATATTTTAAAAAGATAAACTGAATGACCTAGGTAATTACAGATCTGTCAGCCAGACATCAATTCCAGGCAAAATAATGGAGCAGCTGATGCAGTACTCAATTAGTAAAGAAAGAAAAGAGGGTAAAATAATTAATGCAAATCAACATGGGTGTATGGAAAATAGATTCTATCAAGCTAACAATTTTTCTTTTGAGATTATAAATTTGGCTGATAAAAGCAGTAGTGTTGATGTCATACACTTAAAAAAGTAGAAAGATATAAAATTAACAGCACACATTAAATGGATTTAAAACTGGCTAACTGATAGGTCTCAAAATATAACTGGAAATGGGGAACCATCATGAAGTGGGTGTTTCTATAAGGGTCCTGCCAGAAATGGTTCTTGGCCCAACACTATTTAACATTTTTTATTAATGACCTGGAAGAAAACAAAATCATCACTCAGTTTGTAGATGACAAAAAACTGGGGGAATGGTAATTAATGAAGAGGACAAGTCACTGATTCACAGCAATCCTGATCACTTGATAAACTGGTCACAAGCAAACAATATGCTTTTTAATATGGCTAAATGCAACTGCATAGAACTAGGAACAAAGAATGTAACCCATACTTACAAAATGGGGGACTCTATCCTGGGAAGTAGTGACTGAAAATTTTGTGGGGGTCGTGGTGGATAACCAGCTGAACATGAGCTCTCAGTGCAACACTGTGGCCAAAAACGCTAATGGCATCCTGGGATGCATTTACAGAGGAATCTCGAGTAGGAGTAGAGAAAAGTTATTTTACTTCTGTATTTGAAACTGGTATACTGCACATGCCTATCAAACATGGGGTCTCTGAACCCCAGTCTCCATCAGTGTGGAGACATAGTTCACCAACCCCCCTCGTACCTCGAAGGAGATAGATGGACTCCGGCCGCTAGGCCGCGCTATCCCCCGGGGAGGGGATTTAGAAGGACTTTGACCAGTAGGCCATACGGCCCTGACTACCGGGGAGGTAGTCGAACTGCCATAAGAGCAGGGAGGCGGGGTTAACCTCGTCCCCCCCTGGAAACAAGGGGGTGACGAAGTGCAAAGCCCGCCACAGGGCCATTTGGGGATCTGGGGCAAAAATTGGGGATTGGTCCTGCTTTGAGCAGGGGGTTGGACTAGATGACCTACGAAGGTCCCTTCCAACCCTGATATTCTATGATTCTATATCTCATCCAGTGAACTGTCCCAACAACTATGTGGGTGAAACCAGACAATCACTATGCTCTGGAATGAACTCACAGGAAATTGAAAAAAGACAAAAACACCATCACCTACAGGTGAACACTTTTCACAAAGCGATCACTCTATATCTGACCTACCAGTCCTCATCCTGAAAGGAGACCTACATAGCACTTTCAAAAGACAAGTCTGGGAGCTTAAATTTATTATTTAGCTACACTAAAAATCGTGGCTTGGACACTGGATTTATGGCTTCTTACAACTTTCTGTAACTCATTAACCCACCCCCCTACCGGTCCTATGACTGCAGAGGTGTTAATGGTCCAGTCTACCTTGAATGGTCCTTACAATATGTGCTAACTACTTATGCTAAACAATCTGTTCCACCTTGCATTTTGTTGCTATGCTGGAAATACCTTTCCAAGGCCTGAAGAACAGCTCTGTGTGGCTCAAAAGATTGTCTCTGTCACCCACAGAAGTTGGTCCAATAAAAGATATTGCTTCACCCACCTTGTTTAATCTCTCTCTACAACTGTACTGCATACTGGAATACGGTGTACAGTTCTGGTGTCCACAATTCAAGACAGACATTGATAAACTGGAGAGGGTTTAGAGAATAGCCATGAGAATGATTAAAGGATTAGAAAACATGTATTACAGTAATAGACTCAGGGAGCTCAGTCTACTTAGCTTAAAGAGAAGGTTAAGAAGTGACTTGATTACAGTCTGTAAGTATCTGCATGTGGAACAAATATTTGGTAATGGGCTCCTCAGTCTAGAAAGGAAAGGTAGAACACAATCCAATAGCTGGAAGTTGAAGCCAGACAAATTCAGACTGGAAATAAGGCGTACATTTTTGACAATGTCAGTAATTAATCACTGGAACAATTTACCAAGGGTGACAGGGGCTTCTCGGTCACTCACAATTTTTAAATCAAGGTTGGATGTTTTTCTAAAAGCTCTGGTCTTGGAATTATTTTGGGTAAGTTCTATGGCCTGTGTTATACAGGAAGTCAGACGAGATCACAGTGGTCTCTTCTGGCCTTGGAATCTATGAATCTGCAAAGTCTGCAATTATGTATCTGCTAGTAATATATTGAAAAGTATGCTCTGTTTTTATGCACACAGGTTGAGTTTGGCTTGTCAGAAGCAACAAAAATTTTAAAAAATAAATCCTTCTCTAAAGTCCTGCTCCTTGGATGGCCTCTTACTAAAAGCCATTTCTTTCAGTATAAGTTAACAGTGTAAGCCCAGCTGCAGCATCTCCAGCCACCATTCCTATTCTGAGCTGTCAGCATTAGAGAGATCTCTAACAAAACAAAACTTCATCAGCATCCAGCATGAGCTCTGAAGTCATCCTGTCCTTAACATCCCACCTAATGCACAGCACCCTTGGAAATTATCCCACAACTGGTCTCTGCTGCAGTTTCTTCTCAGTGAGGTGCATAACAATCCTGTGTGACTGATTTTCCTGACAGTTCCCTTGTAAGTGCCTCAGACAGTTTTTTAGTCTGCTCCCCACCTTGCTTTAGAAGGCATTCAAATGAGAATAAAGCTATCTCAGAAACATACATACCACAGAGAGGAGTTTTGGCCTCTAGTTGCGTAGCTGCCACTGGATGTATCCTTTTAATCTTCACGACAGGGCTGGCTGGCTTGTGAGTAAGATGAACTTTGAGCAGTGCTAAGCCCCCCTTTCCCTGCCATCCTCTCACAGCCTGTTTTTGTCCCTGTACTCTTAGAAAAGGTTAGCCAGCCTAGCCCTTATCTTACATTATTACTGTGGTGAAGGGAAAGGTCACAACAGCTGACTCCACTGCTTGAGCAGCCCTTGTTTTCCTAAGACATCTTTCTCCTGCTTCTGCAGTTCAGTAACAGGCAAAAAAAAGCAGAGAAGCAGCATGGCAGAGGTTATCAGATTACCTAGACATTTGATCTTGCCTTTGCCACCCACATTGTGAAGTTAGAAACTCTAGGTATTGATCACACTACATTGTACCTGTTTCAGCCCTATGCAGAGAGGTGGGACAGATCAGCTGCAACTCAGACACGAGACTCTATTATCCCATCAGTAGGGTGCAGAGGAAATATTAGGCAGCTTTCCAGCCAACTCAACTACACAACAATCCAGGACCTCAAATACCTACCAAGCCAAGGTAACCCAAAGAGAAACCAGTGACAAAACTACTCCATCAGTTCCAATAAAAACATCTTAGCGGCACATGATGTAGCTGCAGAACCCACTCTCTCTACTATGGTTAGAAACGGGACTTGTCATATTAGATCAGCTCAGAGACCATCTAGTCCAGTACCAAGTGTTTTGGAGAAAGGTGCAAGAACCACTGCAGTAGTGGTTATGGAATAGCCTGATCCAGGAGAGGCTTCTTGCTAGCCACCCCATTCATGGGGGCTGGTTTATACCCTGAAACAACATACCCTGGGAATTCTGTGATTAGTTAAGTAGGGTTATCATAATTTCAAGCTTCTACTTACTGAAGCAAAATCATTGCAAACAGTGTACTGGCACTCGAGACAATACAGTTTCAATCTCCTGCCCCCATTAGGGCTAGGCATTTGGAACGGTCCTGATTCGATCTCTCTTCTCATTTAACAGCTCTAGCAAGTTACACATGGTCTCATGTTGCCCACTCACCTTCTCCCCCGCAAAAAGTATCCCTTGCTGAAGCAGGCTGTTTGCTTCCCAGACAGCAAAACCGAGCAAGGAGCTTGAGACTTCAGGGTACAGCATCTCAAAAATACTCATATTTCCAGTTTCCACCACATTTTAACAAGAGAAAAAGCTTCTACTGCTCTGTGTTGAAGCAGGAATAGCAGTTCTGCTCTTCCTATTTCCACCTCAACAGAAGAGTCTGAAGAGATCTGAAAGGCAAATCTCAGTGAATTCCCCAATCACAGCCCCTGAAGTTGAGATTGGAAGGCTCCAACCAACTCAAAGTTCTATAAATAAAATGCCATCTATGCCAAGGATAATGCTGTTGGAGAACTCTCAAGGGTTACAGTTTCTGCACGTTGTGGATGAGGACAGCAATGCAATTTTGCTCTAGTGACTGGGGCTTCATGTGCCTCAGTCTGCATGTACCCAGAAGCTTTATTCAGGAACAGAAGAGACTGCACACAAGATAAAAAAAGGCTTAAAATCCACTTTAATAATGCATTCCTGTAACATTCCTCAGACAAACTCAAACTTGTTAGTGGGACGATTACAGCTCGTGTTCAAACAGTTTACACTAAACGAAAATCTTGTAGTAGTTCTACACAATAGACAGGCAAGATTAAGGTTATACAAACAATAGTTTCAGTTAAGTCTTCAGCATGAGATACAGTATCTTTGTCCAATAGATTGTACTTTACTACCAGTAAAAATAAACAGCGGTACAACACATATCAAAGATCCATTCAATCAAGAGCCTTCCAGCCATTCAGGCTGCACATGACGGTCCACTACTTTAAAGAAATAAATGGTCCAGGGAAAAAGTAAAAACTACAAGTTAAAAAACATAAAACCCTCCTGGTTTCACTACATGATGGGTCATTTGGAGCTATATAAAATTTACAGAGCCGCTGAGGGCTGCAAAAGATCCAAGTGCTGCCTTAGTTCTCCAGAGACTTGCCTGTGCTCTCAAAGGAGCCGTACTGGACGAATGCTTATACTCCGACTGTATCTAAGTTAGTCTCAGGACTGCAGCTGCATGTAGGAAACATGGAATGGTAAAGGCATCGGGTTCTATCAGGTCTTACTTTTACTGCACAGCTACTGAAGCCTCCCAGAATCCACTTTTCACATTGAAATTATAGGAATGCACCATATTAAATTTACTAAAACCTTTACCAGTCAGACTGCACTCCCCTTTTCCTAGAGTGGCTTTGCCAAAGCAGGCCCTAATTAAAACTACCATGAAGAGTCACCCCCAAGTAGAACTCTATGTGGCCTGCCAAGATTCCTTTCCTCTTTGGGGGGTTGGTAGGGGGTAGCTTAATCCTGTTAGTATCGACGACGTTTGTTAGGGCCAAAGTCCCCCCCAGGATTTCCTCTGTTGAAGCCAGGCGGGTTTCCTCCCATAGCTCCAAGTCCTTCCATTGCGCTGCCCTGGCCAAAGCGATCAGTGGGCGGTGGCGGTGTCTTGTACAGGGCGAGAGCGCAGAAGAGGCAGAAAGGAGAAAAGACTTAAGTTAGAAGCAATTCCAGTCCACCTGGGTCTGATCAGGACTCCACAGAACCAAGTGACTACCAACTCAAGTCATTAAGTAACTGGAAAGCAGCGAGTTCAGAATCTTCCCTTCTCTATGAATACAGAGTAAACTCTTAATTTCAGATTTACTGAGGGGAGTGCCCCAAACCAAGACTGGATTGACAGGGATGTGATCTCAGATAACGAAGTACCACAGGAACAAAGTCAGCTTCCCCACAGAATTCAGGGCCAAGCATACTGGAAAATAGCCGCACAAAGCTGTAGATTAATGCCCTGTAGTGGACTCTCTGAGTAATGCAGTCTGGGATCCTGAGACACAATTCCACCATACTCCCCCAAACCGAACACCATTCCTCGACACCCAGCCCCAATCATCATTCAAACTACAAATGGGGGTGATCAAGGGTTTGGAACCCTGCCTGACACATGCTGCCAGTGTTGCTTAAGAATTTACACTACTTGGGGTAGTAAAATGGCAGCCCCCCTTGTACTCTCCCACACAGAAAAGAAAGGGTCTGGAACAGCCTTGGTCTTGTCCTGCAGGCCACGTTCTCACGGCTCTACTTGAGGGAAGGACTGGAACCACTGTCAGTGCCAGGAATGGGTGAGTGCAGGACCTGCTCCTTATCAGATCAAGCAGCTGCTCTGGGACACAGGGTTCCATTAATTCCCAGCACCAACATGGAGCCAGTATAAGCAGGGTTGGCTTCCAAAGCAGCCTATAAAAGCCTCCTGGCCCCTAGAAGTCCTGTCCCCCCACTCACCAGAGACAATATTTGTCCTCCTTTTCAACAGCGTGCCCGGACTCCCCTCCTTTCACTCTCTTGCATATCCCTTTCACATTTCCCCCTCACTGAATCCATCCTCCCCCAGTCATCCAATCCACCAATCTCCCTGCCCCTTTACCCACACAAACTTGGTCACCACTTGAAACATTGATGTTATCATAGAATCATAGAATCTCAGGGTTGGAAGGGACCTCAGGAGGCCATCTAGTCCAACCCCCTGAGAACTGAGAATCACAAGAGAACTGAAGTAGTCTCGGATAATTATATGCTGCATTGGCAACTAGAGCAACTGCACGACCTTCTTTTGGTAACCTTTGTCCTCTCCCTCCCATCCCCTGGCTTGCCTCCCCCAATGGTCACTAGTCTATAGCTTAGACTAAGCTTTCTGAAGCATAGTGTGTCTTATTTGGTATGCAAAATCCCAGAACACTTTAGACACCAAATATTTACTCAGCTGTTATGCACATGCTGCAGATGTGATACTGTGCCTCAGGCAAGAGCAGAGCTCTGTGGAACAGATGGAATAGAAATATGGAGGGAAGACATGGCCTGTTCTGAAGTGGTCATGTTAAAGTCTTGTAGCCATCACTGGATATCATCAAAATCAGATTCTTTACAAGCTAATCTAGTTTAACCCTCTTAAGAGTCATCACCATTCCCACCCCATTACCTTCCTAAGACTAAATTACTCACACAAACTTTGTTAAACTAAACTAAAGTAATCCCAAAACATTTGAAAGCTCAGAATTGAAGTGAAGACATGTAACAACCTTCACTTTGCCTCTACAGCAGTGGTTCTCAAACTTTTGTACTGGTGACCCCTTTCACATAGCAAGCCTCTGAGTGCGACTCCCCCTTATAAATTAAAAACACTTTAAAATATATTTAACACCATTATAAATGCTGGAGGCAAAGCGGGGTTTGGGGTGGAGGCTGACAGCTCGCCACCCTCCCCCCCCCCCCCCCCCCCATGTAATAACCTCGCGATCCTCTGAGGGGTCCCAACCCCCAGTTTGAGAACCTCTGCTCTACAGCAACCTCACTTTCATTTCTTTGTTCCTTGCATCATTTTTATAAGGGCTTTAAGCAGTCCACATACAATGGCTGTGGCTATCTTATTAGGCAAATATATTGCATTGTTACAACTTGCAGATGTAGTATCAAAAATATGCACCAACAAGCACTGGTTTCAAACCTGCATGTTTGATACTAAATAGGATGCTTTTTCACCACACTAACTCACATTTTTTTCACACAAGTACTGTAATTTCATAGGTGGTATGCCTATGTAGCTACAATAGCTCTAATCTTATACTTGCCTAATTGGTGGTCCAGTGAATCTTAAGAGTGGAGGAATAACTATATTTAGTACGCTATTTGTTTAGTTAGCATTCAAAAAGTGAATTTATGGATTGGTTTCATTATGTGTGGACATAAAGGCAAAAGTTGGTATAGCCACTGCCTGATTCAGAGTAAAGCGGTCAAGTTTGTGGTGACTGTGTGTGGATGGATGACTGCCTTCTTTGCTTTTCTTGTGTGGTCTTGTTGCTGGAGCACAGTTGGCTGCAGGTTTCTTTTAAGCAGAGCCTTAATTCTGGATTTCTAATTGATGGAATTTTTAACCTTCTGGTACTGATAGATATCAACATTAAGAGTTTTTATCTCACATTTCCTTTGGGTTTTTGCATTTTTAAACTGTTTAAACTGTTTAAAATGATACTGATTGGAAAGCAAGGAGCAGGATACCTGAAGAGCTCCTAAACTTTATAGAGCATTTAGGGAGAGGTGGGGAGGAGAAAAGTCAAAGAACTATGAAGCCCCAATGATCCCCACATTTATAGGGAAAGTGTGGGGAAGAGAATGAAAATTCCCCAGCATCCACTGCAGAGAAAAGACACCAGTGGAAAGGACAAAAGGAGATACTATTGCCATAGGCAAGATAGTGCATTTACAAAATCGACTGCTGGTGATTGGGGGTTTTCTCCCCCTTCCCCCCCCCCCCCCAACTCTTCCTCCCCATCTCAAAACAGTCACAACGAAAAGCCTCCATTAACCATGGTTTTTCATTTTGAAGGCTCTTTGTAAGGAAAAGCTACCATTTAGGTGGGGAAAAATAAGCAAGCACAGGTCTCCTGTCATTCGCTGCCCTTTAATGGTCAGACTTTCAGAAGAGCTCAGCAACCCACCTTGTTCTCACTTTAGGGGGATTCTCCATTGTTTTCAATGGGAACTGCTAGACAGAAAGCTCTTGAAAATTTGCACCATATAGTTGGCCAGAACCCAGATCCCCAATTCAATGAAGTTTCCCAAATATATCTTTCCCCATGTAAAAGATTTGTCACATGCAAAAACTGCTACTGAGATCTTTCAAATACAGGTTAGGGTAAGTTATTTTTGAGGTACAACATGACAGAAAAGTGTCAGGAATTCTGACCGAGTCACCTCAGATTGGGGTAACAAGTTCCACACATCATATGTGAATACTGACCTCTGAGGATCTGAGAGGGGCCAAAAAGCAGGTCTTTGATGTAAAGCAAGTCTCAGCCTTAGCAACAGAGAAATTACTGAGTCTCCATAGCTAGCCCCACACTGTACTCTTTAAAAGGGTTCAAAAGAGAGTAGCTAGAAAAATAATGCTGCAGATACATTACCATTCCCATGGCTCCATCAGGCATCATAGCTCCAGGACCAGCTGCAGGAGGTGCACCGGCTGGGACAGTGGTGGCACCCATAGCCCCTCTATTGTTCATGCCTATGGCACCTGAAAGAGAGATCTGAAGAATATTCCTGGCAGACACATAAGGGAATTGGGGGACATGGCTCCCAGTAGTGAGACAAGACCTATGCAAGTTTCCTGCTGTGTTCTATCCCAGAGAGGGAGTACTAACCAGTCAGGCTGCCTTGCATTTATCAGATACAATGGTGAACCAAGCCTAGCTACCCTTGCACTCAAAACTCAATCAACCCAAAAAAGCACAGATAGCTGACGGCCATCAAGATCACATTTCAGCATCTATCAATCATCCAATACTCCCCTTTTCACTTATTTCTGCCCAAGTAGCCTAAAACTGCAGATTGTGAACTAGAAATATGGAAATACAATCAATGGGTCATACTTATTACCCATCTGACCTTTTTGTTTGCCGAGCTCAGCATCTCTCTCTGCATGTTTTACCTATTCGTAAAGCAGACACAAGTCTCCTTGGGAAATCTTAATTCCATGTGGGCTCTACCTACAATTTCACCTGAAACTTCTGCTTACTGAGCTAAGCCCTCTGCAGACATCGCTTTCTACCTACAGTAATTTCATTACTGTATCCCACCAAATACTTCTCACTTTGCATACTGTGAACTGTTATGTGCTTTAAAAACTACTTTATATAAAACTTAAGAGAACAGACATCATTGGAAAGTTATTTACAGCAAGTTTTAAGTGTACTAAATATGGAATTAGCAAAATGAAACACTCCAAGAGCAGGTCCAATGTCTGCAGACAGGGGAACTGAACATGCATGGAAACAGAGCAGACAGATAACCACAGGCAGCTCTTACCTCCCATGCCCATCTGTCCCATGCGCATATCCGGTGGCTCCCTCTGAAAGAGAGAGACTTATTTCACACCACATCGTTTAAGACATTCTCTAATATAATTTAAACCCAGAGAGCGTCAGTAGACTGTGTCATTGAAGACTGGACAGAAAAGTCACTCCCTAGGAAAAGTTCAAAGGAAAATGAACCATCCACCCCACTATTCACTGCTGAACAAATAAGATCTCAATTTAAAGGTATAATTCTGCAGGATAGTTAGCCACCTGAACTGTAAAACATCCAACAGAAGCAAAGCACTGTGCAAATTTAAAACACAAGTGTTGGTATACAGCAGGGGTCGGCAACCTTTCAGAAGTGGTGTGCCGAGTCTTCATTTATTCACTCTAATTTAAGGTTTTGCATGCCAGTAATACATTTTAACGTTTTTAGAAGGTCTCCTTCTACAAGTCTATATATTATATAACTGAATTATTGTTGTATGTAAAGTAAACAAGGTTTTCAAAATGTTTAAGAAGCTTAATTTAAAATTAAATTAAAATGCTGATCTTACGCCGCCGACCCGCTCAGCCCGCTGCCGGCCTGGGGTCCCGTTCTCCTAGGCCGGCAGTGGGCTGAGCGGAGCCTGCAGCCGGGGCCCTGGCTGGCAAGGGACCAGCAGCCAGAACCCCAGACCAGCAGCGGGCTGAGCGGGGTCGGCATCCGGGACCCCAGACCGCCAGCTCCTGCCAGCCAGGGTCCCGGCTGCCGGCCCCACTCAGCCCACTTCCGGTTTGGGGTCCCGGCTCTGCCCACATAGAGAGAGTACCTACCTTCTCCCTGGTTCATCCATTCTCTTTGTCTCTCTCTACACTTAGCTGAGGATGGGGGGTGCACTGAGCACAGGGCTGGGGGTGAAGGAGCAGGGTGGGGGTTGGGGTGCAGGGTCTGGCTAGGTGCTAGAATGAGGGAGGGGGCTCAGGTTTGGGGCAGGAGGTTTGGGTGTGGAGCGCTTACCTGGGCAGCTCCCATTTGGTGCGAGGGGTGCAGGTGGGAATGTGGGGGGCGGGGGGTGCTGTAGCTCCCGTTTGGTGCTCAAGGTGGGGATGTAGGGGGTGTGTGTGTGCAAGAGTCAGGGCATCGGGTGTGGGGGGGCTGGGTATGTGTGGGGGTGCAGGAGTCCGAGCTGGGGTCGTGGGGGTGTGCAGGAGTCAGGGCAGGGGGCTGGCGGGGGGGGGGGGGGGGTGAGGAGGGTGTAGGGGTCAGAGCAGAGGGCTGGGGGTGTGGGCTCGGCTCATGGGGGTGCTCCCAGCCCCCTGCTCTGAGTGGCTCACGGCAGGGGCTGATGGGGATATGCCCTGAATCCACCCCCATCATAGGACAGTGGGTGCTCGTGCCCCCGGCCCCACCACAACTCCACCCCCGCCTCCTCGCCCTGGCGCGCCACATTTCCTCTCCACCTCCCAGGTTTGCTGTGCACCAAACAGCTGATTCGCGGCAAGCCTGGGAGGGATGGGGGAGAAGCAGAGTGGCTGTGGGCTCAGGGGAGGAGGCGGAGCAGAGGTGACCTGGGGCGGCGGGGAGGGGCATAGGAAGCGGCGGTGAGCTGGAGGGGAGGGGTGCAGAGGAACTGCTCTCTGCCCCAACTCACCTCCACTCTGCCTCCCCGCGCGCCACGGCTCTGCTTCTCCGCCCTCCCCTCCCCGCGTGTCAAACGGCTGATTCGTGGCAAGCCTGGGAGGGAGGGGGAGAAGCGGAGCGGAGATGAGCTGGGCGGGGGGGAGCTGTCGGTGGGTGCTCTGGGAAGAAGTGGGGGAGGGGAGAGGACCAAACTTCTGCGGAGAAGAGTGGGCTGGCCAGGGAGGATTTTTAATGGCATGCTGCTGCCTGCCGGGGTCCCAGCAGGCAACAGCATGCCATTAAAAATCGGCACGAGTGCCATCTTTGTCACGCATGCCATAGGTTGCCTACATGGTTGGCTGCTCAGACTACTGCTAACAATAGGTGAAATTTGCTCTACTACCTCACCTAGGTCAGGAAACAGCATACTTTAAAAAAGGAATGCAGACGCTTTTGCTATTAGCATAGGCTAGTGAGCCCAAACAGAAGCTAGTCTGCTTCAAAGCGAGCAGTGCCCCCTTACCCCAAGAGCAATCCCACTTCCTTACAAGAACCAGCAGAGCCGGTTTCATTTTCCTTCATTTGTATGACCAGGACCACTATTTATTATTTGAATTGCAGTAGCACTTAGAGGCTCCGATCAGGGCTCCGTTGTGCTGGGTACTAGGCACATAGTTTAGGCCTGATCTACACAGTTTCTGTACAGGATTTAACTATTTTGGTTAGGGGATGATTTTGTACAGCTAAATTGGGATACCCTCTAGTGTGGATACAGTTACGCCACCTTTGTACAAGTATAAGTGAATCCATATTAGAGGGCTACATCAGTTAAAAAAAAAAAATAGAGTTAAAGCATTTCAAAAACAGAGTAGACCATCCCATAGAGACCATCTCTACTCCAAGGAGCTTACATCTAATGATATGACAAAAACAACAGGGGGAGATAAATGTGGGAGAACATTGGCGTGTAATCATTGGGCTTCAGAGTTGACATTAACGAGATCAATGTGGGACAAAGAAATTCACAGTCACTGTTTCAAACTGTCTGCAGCCGCAGGAAGACAGTACTGCATCAGCCATGCTGTTTACATTTGGAAAGTTTTCTTCACAACCACAAAGCGTAGAAACATCAAAAAAAACCTGGATGTCATATAGACCACAAATACTTCAATCAGGATGCATACAGTCCACTTGCCATATATGACACCACTGCTTTCCACCATGTGAAAGCAGATTCCAAGCTCTTGGTATATAAGGCACTGTATACAATTTCTAGCTCCCAAGGTTTGAGGTGGCAGCTGTTACATCATCAGAAATGAAATAGATTAAAAGCAAGGTAGTTTCTGAAATGAGATTTTAAGAGCTGATCTTGCAAACTGCCAGAGCTAGAAATGAGTGAATTCACAATAGTGTTGTTTTTAGCCTTACTGATCTGTGAAATATGTGGCCTTAGAACTAGTGCTACTGGTATCAAGGAATCCGTTATTAGAGACGTTTGCCATTCTAACGGTTGGGGAACTGCAGTACCCAATATCATTGTGTGGTAACTTGACAAGTACCGATTTTTAATGGCAACCACACTGTCATGCCTAAAGTAGTCCCTAAACTCAGCAATGTTTAGACAAACTGCCAAGACAGAAGACAGGATGCAGCAGTCTTCAGGCCGATGTTATTGTGGCCAGGCTTGTGCAGAGATCTTCATGCAGGAAATTTTCAATCACTGCTCCAAGAATAGGACCTGTTAGCATGTGCTCTGCTGCAAAGTAAGACTGACACACTGTGGGTCCTACATGGACAGCAGCAGGAAAGTGAGTTCCCATGAACAGTTGGATTTCCATACATACAGTCCCAGACAAAACTGCATTTGGGTGAAGTTAAGACAGAGTACATACCAGTAATATAGGGTAAATTATATTAGAGATGTTGTAACACCCCCAAGCCCCCCTGAAATTAAAGTTTAAACAAAAAGAGGGAAACACAGTTAAGGCACTCGAACAATCTGAATGCTGCCTGTAGTGAGACCATGCAATAACCATGAGTATGGTTAATTTTAGTGTTTGTGATCCTCAACAAGATCAAACCGATTTGTAAAAAGACAGTCCCATCCCCATCTTATTGTGTTACTTGTACCTCCATACAGAGGTACTCTTCTATAGAAAATATATGCCCAGTCATATTCTTATGAACAGAAATCCTGCCCTGTGTCTGGACAACTATCCTTCTGACAGAAGCCATATGTCAATCAAAAGGTAGGAGAACTCATACCGCATCAGCAAAATTCCCTTTAAAGCCCTCTTGCTGGCGTCTCATCATCTCCTCCTGCTGCCGCCTCATCTCCTCCTCACGGCGCCTGCGTTCTTCCTCCTGCCTGCAAGGAAAGGACTCTAAAGTCACTCAGCACGACATAAGAAGATTCTGTATCACAGGCGCGAAGTGCTACACAGTAGGCATTGTCCGCGGTAAAGATGACACTGTTCTTCCAAACAAGTGCAGCATTAAGCCCCTCAATATGATAAATTTCTAAAACTCACGAAAAACTACTATTATTTCTAATCCCTTTCAATTCTAGGGAGCTTATTAGAAAAAGAAAAAAAATCTCAGTCAGACCATACACTAGGCTTCTAAACAAATGCTATCCATACGTAATCAGGAAACATTAGCCAAGTGGTTCTCAAGCTGTGCTCTACAAAGAACTGGTCTGAAGATCTTCCTGGTGGCCTAAAGAATTACCTTGAGAACCAAGTAGTCAGACCATAAAGGAGTTGAGAGAGGAGAAAGATTCTCATAGATCCTTAAGTGACAGGAAGAATGAAAAGGTTGAGGCTAGGGCAAGGATCTTCCCCACCTACAGCACTAGAGCAATCAGGGTTGCTGCAAAGACACCTGGCTTGTGTATATACACATCTGAAAGCCAAGCAGTAAGAATCCAAATCTGAGTCCATCAGTGAAAAAACAAGTACTAGTCAGTGTCCTGCAAGGTCACTTGCATACACCCTAAATAATATTGCACCCTAAACCTACTGCAAACTTTGCTTATGGATGAAGATGACCCAACAATGTTTGGAAATTATATTGTTAAATTGTGTGCCCAACTGCTCTGGATAATGCTCTAGCCCCAGTCTAAAGGGATGCATATAATTCACAGCAATATGAGTGACCAGCACCTTCCTTTACCTGAGCTCCAGCTGTTTACGTTTCTGCACTTCTTGGTTATGCAGTTCCTCCATTCTCCTTAGTTCTTCCTGGCGTCTCATTAAGTCTGGAAGAGGTGACAGTAGAAACCAATCACTGGGCCAATTGTCATTCCCTCTGCGGGCTGCTAGGTGACCAGACTAACATTACCTCCCCCACTTCCGTGAATCCCTACCTGAACCTCAACTTACCAGTTAGTTTCCACACCAGGGGGTCACACCTTAGTAGTTTTTCTAGCCTGAGCTCATTGTGCACACCAGGGGCTCCTTGCATTCCTCCCTCCCACAAGATCCCTGGGTGCTACCCCTACATCCCCCTTTATTTTAGTGACTCCATGCAACTCCCTGCACTCCTTCCTTCATGACTGGGGTTCTTTGTGGGCCCCCCCCATTCCTTCCTTCCCCTATACCAGGATCCCATATTCCCTCCCTGCAAGCCAGAAGTTCTGTATGCTCCCCATTTCCTCTCCTTCCATAGCAGGGGCACCCATTCTCCTCTCATGCCAGCAGCTCTGTGTGCATGCCATTTCCACTTCCCTCCATGTCCTCGGTTTTCCCCAGGACAGGGGTTCTGTGTGCCCCCATACCTCTATGGTGGGGATCCTGTCTGCCACTAGTTCCCCCTATGCCACGGGCTGTCTGCCTCTCATCCTCTCTCCCCATGCTGGGTCTGTGTTCCCGCCAGCCCCACACTAGGATCCAACAATTTTTCCTGCACTGCCAGGCTTCTGTGCATCCCCCATTCCATGGGCTGTGTGCATGCTCCAATTCTCCTTCTCCCACACCCCCCTTATTATTTGTCTGGGAGATAAGTCATTCAGGCTGTCAACATGTCAAACTCTACTGGGAGGGCACACAGATATGAGAGACAAATATTTGGTTATACTGGAAAGTGTGAATGAGTGCCATTCAACCAATCTAATCTATGAACAATTGCAGAAGTGCTTAAAGCTGTGGCTGTGCTAAACAGACAGCAGGGGCTCCGTGTCCCCCTTATATTTAACTTTTCAGTTTTCCAATTTCACCCAAAATCAGTACGGTTCTGACCTTTGATACCCAGGACATTCCCTGGGATTTTGAAATTGATCAGATACAGCATTCACAAGTTGCTACATTACAGACATACACAAAGAAATGGCCGTACACTTAACTTGATGGCAACTAGGACTCTATAGCTGCCATCCTACAGAATATAGCAGAAGCTGGTTATACTGTACAGCAGTTATTTAGCTTGCCAGAGAGTCATTGTCTAACAGTCAGACATCATCCCCAGGCCCATCTTCAGCCGACACTGGTCTGGTTACTGTGCTAGACACTCCTGGCTTTAAGAAGAAATCCTAAGAGTCGTCTTGGTCCAATCTTTTATTGGTCTTTGATGATCTTGGCTCTCACCTTGCCTCATGAGCATAACTTGGTGCTCATGGCGAGCTGCTTCCATCTCCATTTCCAGCTTCTCTCGTGCTTCCTTGATGTTGCGGTCCACCTGTTCTTGCTGCTGCTTTTCCATTTCTATTAGAGCCTTCCAGCGCATGGCATACTCGTACTCAAAAGAACCAGGCTGTGCAAACCTAGGAGGCTGTTCACGCTCCCTGAGGGAGGAGGGGGAGATAAGAAAACTTGAGCAAAGCCAATGAGAGATTCTAATTAATAGCTACGAAGGGGAGAGATCAGTAACACACTTAGAAATATCTTATCCAAGGAGCTGCCATCTTGTCAGCCTGACACAAACAGAATTCTCACTGCAATGAATGGGAAGCTGCTCTTTTCTGCATCTTGCTGTTTTCCAGCAGAGGATCCTATCTGAACTACTGGCATGTCATCTCCCCAGAAAACACCTGTTCAATTCACTGAAGGAAGAAACTAAAAGGTAGTCCTAATTACTCTCTGCCCTTCACCCATCCACCCAACTCTCTAGTGTAGGGGCAACTACTCATGAAAACTTCAGCTGCCTGAACAGAGATGGTGCTTTCTAGAGGCATGCATAAGTTAGTAAAGAAACACATATTTAAGATTAGGAGAAGAGAGAAATGTACTAAGGCAATAAGAAGAGCCTTTTACTAGCTTGTGAGGATGCATTCTCCCAAAGATTAAGATACCAATCTATTGAATGGTCCACCCCAACACCCCTCTTCCTTCCCTAGTGAACACATACTTGTGAAACTGCTGGTTTTTGATAACCAGTTTCTCCGGCAGTCCCTCCTCATCATCATACTGGTCCATTGGCTCCACGGTGACAGGCCGAGGGAATCTGGAAAGAAAAGAGGCCACACAATTTCAGTGTTAGCTAGACAATGGCTGCACTGCAGGCCAGCTTGTGTGTGTGTTTTAATCCTAGCTGGAGCTATAAAAAATACTGCTCTCTCTCTACTGATGAACTTTCAGAATACAGGGCCTAAGAAAACCATCTAAGACAATGACAGCCAGAATACAAGTGAAAGCCATCTTCACACCCAAGTTATACATTGGTACTGTCTGGGTTTTGAGTGTGACTTGTTTGAAATTGCTTCCATAATCCCTTAAGAACATAAGAACGTCCATACTGGATCACACCAAAGTTCCATCTAGCCAGGCATCCTGTCTTCTGACAGTGACCACTGCCAGGGTGCCCCAGAAGGAATGAACAGGTAATCAAGTGATCCATTCCCAGTCACTCATTCCCAGCTTCTGGCAAACAGAGGCTAGGGACACTATCCCTGCCCATCCTGGCTAATAGCCATTGATGGACCTATCCTCCATGAATTTATCTAGTTCTTTTTTGAACTCAGTTATAGTCTTGGCCTTCACAACATCCTCTGGCAAAGAGTTCCACAGATTGACTGTGCATTGTGTGAAGAAATACTTCCTTTTGTTTAAACCTGCTGCCTATTAACTTCACTTGGTGACCGCCAGTTCTCATGTTCTTTAAGACAGCTACTTCTGAGTCCTGAATCAGCCAATGATAGTTACTAAACAAAGATGTGATACGAGTGAAGATTTCCAAACAGTCTGGGCAGAGTCCAAAGACCCTCCAATTGTACCCCAGCTGTAGTGCACCATTGGCCAGTCCCAGACATACACTGGAGAGGCTAGCACAGAAAAAAGAAAAGATTGAATAAAATTGAGCTGCTTTCTGAAGTTGAAGGGGTTTGTGTACTGATCTCAGGGTATCCTAGCAATGGAATGAAAGGTGCCATCTCCAAACCTTTTGGAACAAGGCAAAATATGGCAAGGACGATGGTAGTGAGGGAACAGGAGCAGCAATAAAAGGTTACTTAGAAGAGTAAGCGGATTATAAATCAAACGCAATATAGCCTGACTCTTCTTTTTTTTTTTAACCCCAAGGGGCGGGGGGGGGGGGGGGGGGACGACGGGATGGGACAAAAAAACCCATAACACAGAAGTACCCACTGCGAAACAAAAGCCCGTTTCCATAATCAATTCTGGGGCGATCCAGACTGCACAGTTAACATACACAAGCTTTATTCCCTGTTAAAGTATGGCTGGCAAGTGGAGGAATAGCTGCTTCTTCTTCAGGACTACCTGAACTGCCCAAAGAAGGCTTTGTCTATGAGGAACCTCAACAGCAGCAGTTCCCAGATTAGCATACTCAATCCCATGGGCAGCCTCCAGGAAGCAAGGTGGTTTTGAACCTAAACCTGTGCACAGATTTATTCTAACATGGTCCATATATGAGACAGGAAGTTTGTCATTATAGAATTTATGTTAAAATACATACTGCCTTCTGCCCCATACCACACATAGCCCACCTCTAGTGTTAAAGCATCAGTGTTTCACAAGCCAGCACCCGCCTGGCCAAGCTGTGCACTTTCCAGAACAGCGCATTCTCACCCTACTCACTTACGTGGTTAGCAGGAAAGACCCTTCACTACATCTGTCCAGAGCTTTCCTAGCAGCAGGTTTCCCTGAAAACTCCACAATGCCTTTCCCAGATGATCTTCCTCTGTCATCCACAATAACCACAGCCCTTTCCACCTGGCCAAACACAGAGAAGGCTTCCTCCAGGAGCTCATTTGACACAAACTGAGGCAGGTTTCTGACAGTCAGTGATGCGCTGTGGCATGCGAAGCGCACTCTTAGCTGCTTCCCACGGAGAGGCATGTTGTCTAGTTCTACCTTTGCAATCTCGGCAAGAGTGCGAGTTTCCTGAAGACAAGAAAGTTATCATTAGAATTTGCAATGCAGCATGGAAACAGGTTTCCTGACACAGAAGCAGAGGACAGGGTAACTAGCCTGTCTTTCCCTAGACAAGCACTACAGCAAGAAGAACAAAGAACTTTTTATACCACAAAGGATGCCTTAGTAATGTTTGTAATAAAATAAAGTCTTCTGACCATTATCCAAGGTGCCCGTTAAACTAGTTCAGGGAGCACGTGTGAAGTTTAGGGAGAGAAGATAAAAAGAAAGCAGACATCAGGTACAAAAAACTTAAAAGGAATGTTGCAAGGATTACAGACAGTAGCTAGGAGTTAATATTAGTTAAGCACACATCTATGAATAGCACTAGGATCACAGCGAGAACTGCTACTTTCCTGATTCTTCCCAGTAGTCTAGTCTGATGACTGACACAGGAACTGCTCTGTATATGAAAGTACAAGAAAGGCAGGAGTCTTTCAAAATCTTAAGGTCCCTTACCTGACTAATGACTTATTGGAAAATATGCAAACTTGCATTAAATACTCATTATCTCCATAGTACTTTAAAAAGCTTCCAGCTTCTCACCATGCTGCCCATCTTGTGTTTCAAGACAAGAAAGTGTCAAGATGGTTCCTTCCCGTTTCTTGATGTTCAATATAAGCAAAACACTTGTATAGGACTCAAAATATAGGTTTTGTCACAAGAACAGCTGTTACCCCAGTTTCACATCTTCCTTTCCTAAATAGGATGCCAAGACACTAGTTTGGAGGATGGGCAAGACCTTATTCTCATGTCTGGAGCAGCTGTCTTGAAATAAATTAAGTATCCTTGTTTAATCCATATAACTGCAAGGCAGCTAACCTGCTGTATAATTCAAAATATTAAAAATCTAACGACCAACCAGACAGGTACAAGACAAAACAGAGATCAATTTTCAATTAATAAGCAAATTGGGAGGGGCGGGGGGAAGGAGAGAGAGAGAGAAAAAAACCAAACAAAAAAAAAAAAAAACCAAACACACAGGACGGAGGACGCCTCAGCTGCTATTTCAGTTAGTACCAAGCAATTTTGCTCCAAGCTATTTCCCTCAATCTGATCCACTACAGACCCACGAGGCTCAAGAATGTCCATCACTAGCAGTAATTATAGAATCTGGTCTTCATACACAAACATCTTCCTCACAGCCATCAAGAAAGAGGATGAAGTCAATGACTTCCACCTAAAGGTACCCTGCTTTTTGCCAGTTTCACCTGTAACAAACTTGTAACTCCTTTCTCTCCAGCCACGAGACCTTAAAGGCACTTGCATATTCTGAATGGCTGGCACTGCAGTGAAGCTGATTGGCACTCATACTTTCCCTCAGAACAGGCTCCCATCCACACTAGCTGCTTAAATTGGTTCCAATGTATCCCATACTTCAGATCACCAGAATTAATTTTAAACATCTGTGTGAAGATACCAGCTCGATTAGCAAAATATGTGAACAGGGTTACTATTTCCAACGAGCACCACTCTCCTAATGTCAGAGCGCTAAAACAGGACACCCCAAAGGAAGCAATAACGACTCACCAGCCTGATAAATCCAAAGCCTTTGTCCTTGTGTATGAAGACTTCACCTGCCTTCCCATACTTTTCAAACAACTTTCTCATCTCCTCCTCAGTAATATCTGGGGGCAGGTTCCCCACAAAGAGGCGGCTCCTCTGGGTGAATGTCTTTTCACCAGGTTTCCGGAAATTCTTCAGGTCAATAGTGAGGCCTTCATCTGAGGGGAATAAGGTACACAGTCGCTCTACAATTGGGGGGATAAATTCCACTATGTTACATCACAGCAAGCATAAAGACATACAACAACAATAGCTAACTCCACCCACTCACCCAAGTCTCAAACATCTCCAACCAACTCCATAGCAACAAGGAGACAGTATTTCAGCATGGGCCAACATTCTGATGAAAGACGAAGTTTGCAGGAACTGCACTACTTCGTACCAAGGCATCGGCCACTATAGAAGGCAGAGCCCAAAGCGGGAAGTAGGGACCTTGGAAGAATGCAGCAGCCTTCCTAACTTGACTACTGCTTCAAAAGATGCTTAGTCCACAGTAAGAGTTGCTATGTTTGACACATGGACTTCAAGACCACAGCTTAGCTATCTACAGAAAAGCTGCAGTGTCATAGGCTGCTAGAGGATTATCATCCTGGAATGAATTAAGAACTTAACAGTGATTCAGAAAAACAAACATTCAAAAGATACTTACATTAATAAGTCTTGCCTAGTACAACAGATGCACAAGGGGGAAAAAGCAGATAAAATTTCAGCCACCTACAGCCTGGGAATGCACTAGAAAGATTCTGGAACCCAGACCCTATCTCCAAGCTGGAGAGAAAGCAGCTGGAAGCTATAAAAGCAGCAATATGGATGGGACCTCAGAAAAGTCAGCAAAGTTAGTCACAAAGTTTACATTCAAGTAACACTCAGTGGCTAAAACGGAACCAAAAAGCCAGCAAATTAATGATAAATCATAAAATATAGTGAGGCAGGGAGTATGAAAGTACAGACACTACAATGGTGGGGGGAAAAAATAGGAAATGCTCTGGCTTATGGTCTCAGGCAATCACAAAAACGGTGTTTTGAGATGACCTGTAAGACACATGAATAGGGACTTGATCTCCCATTGTCACTCTATATAGCTTTTAATGGGTGAGACTAGAATGCAAGGGTAAAACTATTCCACTCTAGTAGGGAGAAGGCTGGCCAACCACTTTATCACACACTCAACTTGAGTAGCTCTATTTTTTACAACACATATGTTGTGCTTTAAATGTGGAATCTACTGCATAACTATCAAATTAACTGATTCGTCAATGTAACCAGACACCTTCCCCAGTCATCCATAAATGGCAGCTTCAGACCCTCACCACTATATGCTTCTGAACCACTTCTTCAGCTCAAGATCACCATCACCAAAATCCAACAATCCCATAGAGCTCCAGCCCATAGTGAACAAGGGTAAACATCAGTGAATTGGACTAACTGGCACAGCAACCCTGACTGGTACTATTGGCCCTCTGATGCTGGAGTCTCAAGCAGCCAAGTCAGGAGACCACCTCGCTCAGAAGTTTCAATTTGATGTGTGATTCGATTTGATGTGTGATTGGGGAACCCTACAACAACCTTCCTACTAGAACTGCATCTATGCTGACAGCAATTCTATCCCATAAGTACCTAGGAAAGATGTGCTAGGTGGTCCTCTGGTACAGCTTTGGGAAGAAGGGTGAGGGTGAGAGAAAAGGAGGAAAGAGTGCCAGTCACAAAAAAGCCACCTCTTTCTTGTAAAATCCACAGTGGTGACACTGAAGGATTGGAGAGATTTGCAATCCTCTGAGCAGTTAGATTTAATGGAAGATCCTATAAGCAACAAGGAAGGAATTTTTGAACGTGCACATTAATGACCTGATTCAGAAGCACTCAGCCCCAAAAAACTCAATGAAGCCTTTGGGAGCTGGCCAGCATTCAACACATTTGAAAGTCAGGCCATAAGAGCAGAACTGAACTGACTGAAAGCGTAATCCTGAATGCAATCTCCTCTGCTTACAGATTCAGTAAAAAGCTCCGCTATCATACCAAAAAGAATGAATATAAGTGGGTTTATTCACGGGGCAAGGATTGGCAATAAAAAATCCAGAGAAACTTGACAGCAGAAGAGGATCCAAACTAATCCTTTCTCATGGGATATCAAAGCAACTCAAATAGGGAAAGAACCTGTGACAGTTTAAAGTGAAACTTAAGTCAGGGCCTATGCTGATGTCACTTCAGCAGCCCAGAGGGCTACAACAACCAAGACTGACTTGTGTAATCTACTCACTCTGGCTGTTGGCCTGCTGTCCATTAGCAGGAATAGGTGGTTGTTGATGCTGTTGCTGATGCTGTTTTCTTGGAGCATGGTTCTGCTTCTCCATGTTAAAGCCTTTATTGCCTTGCATTTTTCCAACCTGAGAGCAAATACATCATCGGTTATATATCCTCAAAGTACAAACCAGCAACCTCCAATGCACACAACACTACAGCTACTTTCCTGGGCAAAACCACAGACATAATTATCAGAACAGAAGCATTTCCAGTCTCTGCAACCCCAGACACCTGGGGGAAACAGACAATATGAGGGAAAGTGCAATTTGAACATAGAATCATAGAATCTCAGGGTTGGAAGGGACCTCAGGAGGTCATCTAGTCCAACCCCCTGCTCAAAGCAGGACCAACCCCAACTAGATCATCCCAGCCAGGGCTTTGTCAAGCCTGACCTTAAAAACCTCTAAGGAAGGAGGTTTTTAACATAGTACATCTGATTTAAATTAACCTGTGTAGCCAATGATATTTTCAACTAAAGTGCTCTTTCTGACCTACTAACCACATAAATACAGCAAAACCAAGAAGAAATCCCTCCTTTAAGGGAAAAGTTAACTTAAAATCTAGTCGGTTTTAAGTCCTGCATCTGAGTCCTAATACCAACCTCTGTAGTTATATTTTCCTATTTTTTAAGATCATTTCTCTCATGTTGCTGTGTGAAAGAACCACATACACAGGGGAAAGTGAAATACATGTGAAGCACTCTCAAATGCAAAAGAAAACTGAAAAAACTCTCCAAGCATTTAATTCTAATAATATGTATTCCTTGTAACAGTAGCAAGTAAAAGAATTCAGGCAAGGGTGATTTTATGTTAACCATGTCCCTTTTTTAAAGTACATCAGAAGCAGGAAGCATGCTAAACAACCAGTGGGGCCACTGGACAATAGAGATGCTAAAGGAGTACTCAAGGTTGATAAGGCCATTGTGGAGAAACTAAGGGCTGCTATGGCAGCGCTTTAATGTGGCTTGTGTAGCACTGGGAGAGAGCTCTCCCAGCGCTCTAAAAAAAAAAAAACACACCACCTCCACAAGGGGAATAGCTCCCAGCGCTGGTGCACTGTCTACACTGGTACTTTACAGCTCTGAAACTTGCAGTGCTCATGGGTGTGTGTTTTCACACCCCTGAGCGAGAAAGTTGCAGTGCTGTAAAGTGCCAGTGTGGACAAACCCTAAATGAATTCTTTGCATCAGTCTTCACGGCTGAGGATGTGAGGGAGATTCCTAAACCTGAGCCATTCTTTTTAGGTGACAAACCTGAGGAACTGTCCCAGATTGAGGTGTCATTCGAGGAGGTTTTGGAACAAATTGATAAACTAAACAGTAATAAGCCACCAGGATCAGATGGTATCACCCAAGTGTTTTGAATGTACTCAAATGTGAAATTGCAGAACTGCTAATTGTGGTATGTAACCTATCATTTAAATCAGCTTCTGTACCAGATGACTGGAGGATAGATAACGTGACACCAATTTTTAAAAAAGGCTCAAGAGGTGATCCTGGCAATTACTTCAGTACTGGGCAAACTAGTTGAAACTATAGCAAAGAACGGAATTGCCAGACACAGATGAACATGATTTGTTGGGGAAGGGTCAACCTGGTTTTTGAAAAAGGAAGTCATGTTTCACCAACCCACTACAATTCTTTGAGCGTGCACAAGGGGGATCCAGAGGATATAGTGTACTTAGATTTTCAAAAAGACTTTGACAAGGTCCCTCACCAAAGGCTCTTAAGCAAAGTAAGCTGTCATCGGATAAGAGGGAAGGTCCTTTCATGGATCAGTAACTGGTTAAAAGACAGGAAACAAAGGGTAGAGATAAATGGTCAGTTTTCAGAATGGAGAGAGGTAAATAGTAGCGTCCCCTAGGGGTCTGTACTGGGATCAGTCCTATTCAATATATTCATAAATTATCTGGAAAAAGTGGTAAACAGTGAGGTGGCAAAAATGCAGATGAAACAAAACCAATAAAATTCAAAGCACACTGCAAAGAGTTACAAAGGGATCTCACAAAACTGGGTGACTGGGCAACAAAATGGCAGATGAAATTCAATATTGATAAATACAAATTAATGCACATTGGAAAACATAACCATACACATAAAATGATAGGGTCCAAATTAGCTGTTACCACTCAAGGAAGAGATCTTGGGAGTCATCATAGAATATCAGGGTTGGAAGGGACCTTAGGAGGTCATCTAGTCCAACCGCCTGCTCAAAGCAGGACCAATCCCCAATTTTTGCCCCAGATCCCTAAATGGCCCCCTCAAGGATTGAACTCACAACCCTGGGTTTAGCAGGCCAATGCTCAAACCACTGAGCTATCCCTCCCTATCGTGGATAGGTTTCTGAAAACATCCACTTCCTGTGCATTGGCAGTCAAAAAAACTAACAGAATGTTGGGAATCATTAAGAAAGGGATAGATAAGACAAAAAATATCATATCGCCTCTACATAAATTCATGGTATGCCCACATCTTGAATACTGCATGCAGGTGTGGTCAGGCCACCTCAAAAAAGATATATTGGAACTGGAAAGATTTGAAGAAGGGCAACAAAAATTATTAGGGGTATGGAACAGCTTCCATATGAGAAGAGATTAATAAGAGTGGAACTTTTCAGCTCGGAAAAGAGACAACTAAGGGGGGATATGATTGAGGTCTATAAATGATGGTGTGGAGAAAGCAAATAAGGAAGTGTTATTTATTCCTTCTCATAACACACAAACGGGTCATCAAATGAAACTAGGTTAATTAGGTAAAACAAAAGTATTTTTCACACAATGTAGCGTCAACCTGTGGCACTCTTTGCCAGAGGATACTGTGAGGCCCAAGACTATAACAGGGTTCAAAAAAGAACTAGATAAATTCATGGAGGGTAGGTCCATCAATGGCTATTAACCAAGATGGGCAGGGATGGTGTCCCTAGCCTCTCTCTGTTTTGTCAGAAGCTGGGAATGGGCCAGAGGATGGATCACTTAATGATTACCTTTTCTGATTATTCCCTCTGAAGCACCTGGCATTGGCCACTGTCAGAAGACAGGATACTGGGCTAGATGGATCTTTGGTCTGACTGAATATGGCCATTCTTATTTTATAAATATTATGTTTAGTGGCTGTTATTTTGATGGTTAATAGAACTTTTATAAGACAATCAGACTTCAAAAAAAACAACACAGAAATATTTCCCGATTATACTGTAGAAGCGACAAAGAGTTCTGTGGCACCTTATAGACTAACAGACGTATTGGAGCATAAGCTTTCGTGGGTGAATACCCACTTCTTCGGATGCATGCAATGGAAATGGCTGATTATACTGTTTGCTAGAAGCATCCGTGCAATCAGCACTGGTGTTCTAATGCTTAAAGACTGCACCACAGTACTTGTTTAACTAAAAAGTTATCTTGGGTATCCATGTTCATTTGCCACCAATTACTTCCATACTAAGTTTGCTCCATTTAGAAGTGTTGGAGAGACCTAGATTCCAAGCTGGTCAAAGTGACTGTAAGGTAACCAGACAAGATATATGGGTAATCATTACACAGCATACTCAAACTATGCACTGTCAAAAGAAGTTGTTTTACTCATGAAGCACCAACACATTGTACCTAGGAGCTGCAGACAGTTCAACTATCTACAACCAAAAAAAGAAAAGAAAAAAAAAAAAAGAATACTAGACCTAAACGTGGTTGGCAGTTTTTATAATGTATAAGGCAGAATGAATTGGAACTTGAATAATTCTCCCTAGCTGGTGCATCTACGGATGTAAGTGTGTGTGAGAGGGGGTGTCAATGGAGGCAGGAACACGAGGGGTAGAGGGCTATGCAAGGCGGTAAGTTCACATGCAATTACCTAAAGAAAGAATGACAAGCGGGGTAGTGCGCCTACAAGAAGCATAAGGAGAAGTAGTAAAAAAGCAACATGTAATTTGTGAAGCCGCCAAGCAGCACTGGCACAAATAAGTCGTTCGCTTACAGTTAACTGAGGAGCCGCGCAAAAAGCAACCGGGGGAAAGTTCGCGGGAGCCGAGGGGCAGGGAAACAGGAGGGATGAAGGAAGGTCTGCGATGCACCAAGCGGGAAGAAAAGGGCAACGTGTGCGAGAGCCAGCGAGGCTGGAGGAGAAGAGTGAAGAGCGGCGGGGGCCGGGCGGCATGCCAGCCAGGGAAGGAGCGGCTAAGTGGGAGCGAAGAGAAAAGCGGGGGGGGAGGGGGGGCATACGAGGAAGTTGCACCAGTTTATCCTGAAGTGGGACTTTAAAATGAAGTTGAACCGGTGCCGCTCCGCGTGCAGCCACCGCCTCCCGCCCGCGCGGCGCAGCCGCTAAGAGCCGCTGCTGGAGGCGCATCAGCCGGACACCGCGGCCTCGGCGCGCGGGCCCAATAGGGCGGAAGGCTGCCGGCAGCCGAACACACGAGAGTCCGCTGCGCCCCCGAGCCGGCTCCGCCCGGAGCCTCAGCCTCCCACGCCGTGGGGGAGCCCGTCCGGAGCCCGGGGGGGGCGCTCACGGGACGCCCCCGCCCGCGGCCTCACCTGTTCCTGGGCCCTCGCTCCCACAACGGATCGCGGCCTTCTCGCAGCCTAGAAAAAAAGAGCGCGTGCGGCCGGAAATCGGACAGCCTAACCGGCTACCCAAGGCCCGTCTCTGTTGCTGTCCCATTGGCCAACCTTCTCTTCACACCTTCCATTCAGTGGCTCACAGCAGTGCCAATCACAGAAGTAATGGTGCTGGGCGGGACCAAAGACAAGATCTCGCCTCTATTCGGAGTTTATTGGCTGAGCAGTCTTCGCAGCCCGCGAAACTAGCTGCCACTCATCCCCTCAGGCATCAAGCTTAGGTGAGAGGCGAGGTAGGGACAAAGGAACGAACAAGCCAACCCCTGAGCGTGCGCAGGCGCATTGAGTTCGGCACCCGCGCAAGCGTCGAGAGGGTGGTGAGGCTTAAAGAGACAGTGCTGCAAACGTTGCCTAAGGCGCTGTCAGTCGGCTACAGCGAACGTGGGGGCCGGCGCCGCGGCCCCGCCCGCCTCGACTCCGGGCGGCGGTTGAGCTGGGACCGTTGCTCCCGGCGCGAGCCCGCCCGCCCGCCGGCCGCGAGCAGAGGGGGAGCGGGCCCCCCTGCGTGTGGGGGCGCCCTGAGCGCTGGGTTGGAGGGTCGGGGGCGTGCTCGGTCCCGCTCAGACAGCGTGGAAGAGCTTCCGCTGCCAGGCCGGAGGGGTGAAGCCCTGGGGGGCCCGGGCTGACCCCGGAGGGGCTCCTGGGAGGCGCCACCCCTCGCCTCTAGCGCTGCTCCTGCGCTGTAGGGGGCCGGGCGCCCAGCGGAGGGCTCTGGACTCCACGAGGGGGTAGGGGCTGTACAGGTGGGGTTTGCAGTGTAGATCCTAAATCCTGTCTGTGGCTCCAGCTCCCATCCCCCACAGCCCAGCAGCCAGGGAGTCAATAGCAGCCTGCCTCAGCGAGCTCCTCGTGGGGTGGGAGGCAGTCACTCAGTATTGCCCACTAGAGACCCTTTTAGAAAACACCCACTCCTGATTTGTAGGCTCCATCTGATGGAAATCTTACGGCATCCCTTGGCCAAATATTCTAATAGATAATTACATGTGCATCTTAGTTCCAATTTGAATTGTACTGAGTTCAAGTTCCAGTTATTAGATCTTGTTCTATCTTTATCTGCTAGATTCCCTCTGTTATCCAGTATTGTCTCCTGTGTTGGTAATTATAGATCACAACCAAATAGCTTCTTTGATAAACTAAATAGATTGATCTTAACTATCCCACTCATTCCACTCCTCAAATTGCTTGTGGCTCTTCTCTGAACCCTCTCCAATTTTTCAGCATTCTTTCTAAAGGATGTACCCGCCAGTAGTTGACACAGTAGCCCAGTAACGATCTCCCCAGTGTGGTATTCAGGGGTACTGTAACCTCCTTACTGTATATCCCCCGGTTTACACATCCAAGGATTGTGTTACTCCTTTTTGCTACAGCTTTGCTCGGGGAGTTCATAATCAGCTGGTTACCTACAATGACCCCCTACATTATTTTTGATGTCACTGTGTTCCAGGATACAGTCCCTGACCCTGTAAGTGTGACCTAAATTCTGTGTTCTAGATGTAAGACCTTGTGTTTGGAAGTATTGATAGAGGATTGCATGCTCTGTAGTTTCTGTATGCCAAGTACATTACACACATCGGGAGCTCTTATTAGCATCCTTCATTCTCCCTGTCCCCAAGATCTGTGGGTGGGTGTCACCCTCCCATCCCCCTCTATTTCAGGAACTTGCTGCAACTTCCTGCAATCTCCCTCCAACTAGGCATTCTGTGTGCCCACCATTCCAGGGCCTTCCATTCTCCTCCTCATAGAAGTGTGTCTGTGTGTGCTCCATTACTCTCATTCCCCTATGCCCCCCATTTCTCCTATTCCAGGGTCTTTCAATCTTCCCCAGCCAGGGATGCTATGTGCCCTCATTCCCTTTTCCCCCACCACGCAAGGGGATCTGCGTGGCCCCCTTTTCCCATTCCAGGGTCCCCCATTCCTCCCCTGAGTGAGGGACTCTGCGTGAAATCTCATTAGCCTCTTCCCTCATCTCTCCTTTTCCTGCATGACAAGGTTTTTGTCTTTCCCCCATGCCATGGGCTCTGTGTGACACCCTTCCCCACACCCAGGTCCCCCAGTCTCCCCACCAGTGGCTTTGTGTGCTCCATTTCCCCCTTCCCTCATACCAGGATTCTCATTCTCTCCTCCCTCATGCCAGGGGCTGTGTTAACCTTCCCTCCCCCATTCCCTCATGGTGGTTCTTTCTGTCTGGGAGACTAACATTTTGACATCCTGAATGATTTAACTCTGTTGGGAGAATACGCAGCAATCAAATAGGAGTATCCTTATGCGGGAAGGCATTAATGGGTGCCATCAACCAGTTGTTTGATCTATAGACCATTGCAGAGGTGCTTGCTTAGGTTGGCTATGCTAAAGAGCTGACAGGAGCTTCGTATCTCCCCCAATGTTCTGATTTTCCCCCCAAAACCAATACAGTTCTGGCCATTGATGCCTAGAACATTCCCTGAAATTTTGGAATTGATTGTGTTACAGAGAAATGCTGAGTGTGAGAACTTCACAAACTCAGTCAGAAACACATGTAATTTGATTGCATCCAGTTTACAAGTGATCCAGATTGTTCTGCAACAGTGATTTGTCCCCCTCATTTACTAATCCACCAACCTTAGTCTCATCTGTAAACTTTATCAATTAGTTTATATTATAGATCATTGATTAAAAATATTAAATAGCCTTGGGCCAAGAACCAAGGCTGGAGCGACCCTCAGTTAATAATAGTTAATGAACAGGTATGTTTTTATATTTATCTGTTAGCTCTGAATATATTCAATATGACCCATGTTGATTTTGTTTAGTGCTTGTTTTTAATCAGAATGTTGTGCAGTACTTAGCTGCTTTACAAAAGTGCTATCAGTACTATTACCTTTATTAACCAGATTTGTAATCTTGTCTGGCTGCGGGCACAATTTTTTTTGGGGGGCGGGGGGGCTGGGAGTAGAGTGTTCCACGGGGTGGCGGTGGGCACAGTTAATAGGGAAGGTGATGAGGTTACACAATCTGGCTGGGGACAGAGGTTGCACAGTTAGTGGGGAGGGGAGCAAAGGTGACAGTAGTGGGAATACAGTTCAGCTCAGGGAAACCCTCTTAGGGCCTGCAGCAGCAGGATAGGAGATGGGTGGAGGGGAAGCAACTGGAAAACACAGGTAAGGAAATGTGTGTCTTTTCAACCAAAAAATTTTAAGACCTGGTCAACAGCTGAAATTTCTACTGGTGTAACTATTTTGGTTATGGATGTGACTTGTATAATTATTTTGCGAACAAGTAAAAGCCTACTGTATATTCAGTTAAACCACTATAAAGCATAGGCACTGACTTCGTGGGTGCTCCGGGGCTGGAGCACCCATTGGGAAGAATTAGCGGTGCTCTGCACCCACCGGCAGCCAAGCTCCCCCCTCCTTGCCTCCTTCTCTCCCCCCGAGCGTGCCACATCTCCCCTCTTCCCCCTCCCTCACAGTGCTTCCCTGCTGCCTAACTGCTGTTTGGCGGTGCTTAGGACTTTCGGGGGGGGGGGGGGAAGGAGCGGGGATGCGGTGTGCTCAGGGGAGGAGGCGGGGCAGGGACTTGGGGGAAGGGGGTGGAATGGGGGCAGGGTGAGGGTGGTGCAGGGGTGGGGGCAGGGGCGGGGTCGAGCACCCACCGGGCAGAGGGGAAGTCGGCGCCTGTAAGGTGACTTAAACAAGTAGTTATTCCCCTTTGTGTACAGGAATAAAAGCACCTCCACACTAATATAACTGCGTCCACACTAGGGAGATGGTACTGCTTTAATCGTACAGTTATAGTTAATGTGGTGCAAATTTTGTATGTAGACATGGCCAAAGTTGACAGTGTCCCTCTGTGGGAAACAGACTCCTAGGAAAATGTATAAACAGAGAAAGGGAAGGAATGTAACACAGGACAACCAGTAGCTTAACAGAGGTATTATTGAAAATAATTAACAGAACACTCCCCCCACCCCAAACGAAGTGCCATTTAATACACTTTGGGTAAGCAGTGCCCCATGTTGGAGATACTTCCCATGTTTTGTCATCTGTCCCTATTTTGCATGCTGTGAGGGCTACTGCTCTCCCTGGCCTGGTAGTTTCAGGATGAGTTAGAGGAGGATGAAAATCCATCTGTGCTCCACTCCCCAGCACTACAAGAGAACCCCTGCTTTCCCAGAACTCTGCCTCCTGGCCAGGCCTATCCTGTAGCAGGAATGATGGCTCATCGGGGAGGAAAGATACTGTCTAACTTTTAACATTCCTGCCTGGTAGAAAACTCCCAACTCACATATTCAAATAGAGAGCTAAACTGAGGGCAGGTCTACACTACAAATTTACACTGGTGCAACTGCACCAATGCAGCGTGTCTGGTGAAGATGCTCCAAGCCAACAGAAGAGAGCTTTCCCGTTGGCTTAATAATTCCACCTCTGCAAAAGGCGGTAGTTATGTTGGTAGGAGAAGCTCTCCTGCTGAAATAGCATTGTCTACACTGGGGTGGGGGCTTAAGGTCAGTATAACTACATCGCTCATGAGTGTGGATTTTTCACACCCTGGGCGACGTAGTTATACAGAAGTAAGTATGTAGTGTAGACCAAACCTGACACAAGTAATTTTGGTCAGAGCTGCCTCAAGGGAAAACAGATTGACAGAGCCAGAAGAGTACCCAGAAGTCACCTACTAAAGGAAAGGCCCAACAAATTAAATAACAGAACGCCACTAGCCGTCACCTTCAGCCCCCAACCAAAACCTCTCCAGGGCATCATCAAAGATCTACAACCTATCCTGAAAGATGATCCCTCACTCTCGCAGATCTTGGGAGACAAACCAGTCCTCGCTTACAGACAGCCCCCCAACCTGGAGCACATACTCACCAGCAACCACACACAAAAAACACTAACCCAGGAACCTATCCTTGCAACAAAGCCCGATGCCAACTCTGTCCACATATCTATTCAAGTGACACCATCATAGGACCTAATCACATCAGCCACACCATCAGGGGCTCGTTCACCTGCACATCTACCAATGTGATATATGCTATCATGTGCCAGCAATGCCCCTCTGCCAGGTACATTGGCCATACTGGATAGTCTCTATGCAAAATAATAAATGGACACAAATCTGACATCAGGAATCATAACATTCAAAAACCAGTAGGAGAACACTTCAGCCTCTCTGGTCACTCAGTAACAGACTTAAAAGTGGCAATTCTTCAACAACAAAACTTCAAAAACAGACTCTAAGGAGAAACTGCTGAACTGGAATTAATTTGCAAACTGGATACCATTAACTTAGGCTTGAATAAAGACTGAGAGTGAATTTGTTAGTACTCCTCGTTCTTTTTGCGGATACAGACTAGCATGGCTGCTACTCTGAAACCTGTCAAGAGAAAAAGTGATTCACACACCTCCTGTCTGATGTCTAACTGCCATGTGGCTCACATAACTATGTGAACACCTCGTAGTTTACAATGCACATTAGGCCTGGTAAGAGCACTCTGTACTACATGTTATATTCTAATTAGTAAGACTTAACTGTAACAAGAAAGGGAACATTTCCCTTCCCTAATTCTTGTGCAGTTATGTTCACAGCCTTAATGTTGCATTAATAGAGTTTTTTGCATTTAATTTCCTTGATTATTTTTTTCTTTTGGTGGGGGTGGGATTCTCAGGAGATCAGCAGTTACTGCTGGTCTTACAGAAGCCCCATGTGTGCAGATGCACCTACTACAATATAAGCAGCAGCAGCTAGCATCAAAGGGAGAAGCTAGGAGGCACTGCATCCCCCAGCATGTAGGTTCCATCTCTGTAATACTAGCACTAGCAATGTGAAGTGGAGGAGACACTCCTCTTGACCTCTGTGATGTTTCAGCATGTGTGGGGGTTTCATGAGAGCAACACTGACCAAATCCCAGGAGAATAGACAGATCTGAGAAATTGCCAGTGCTTAATGGCATTAACATTTCAAAGTTCTGAAGGTGGGCTGAGTTGCCCCTTTGCTACTGCTATTGTTTGGCTGGGGACAGTTTTCTGTGGAGCTCAGTTAAAAGGGCAGGAGTGCGCTAGGCTGTGCTGAGGCAGTTCAACCTTCAGTACAGAAGAAGAACAACTTTAAGCTTGTCTGAACACAGAATTGTACCAGTTTCCCTCAAGCCATGTCCATACTAGGCGTACTATACTGGCATAACCACATAGTGCAGACACAGCTTGCGATGACAGAGGAGTTTTTCTGTGGGTGTAGGAACACCATCTCACAAGCAATGGTAGCTAGGTTGACAGAAGCATCCTTTCATCAGCCTAGGTGCATCTACACTGGAGGTTAGCTTGGCATAACTATGGTGCTCAGCAGTGTGGTTTTGTCACATCCCTGAGCAATATAGCTATGTCAAACTAAGTTTTAAGTGTAGAACAGGCCTAAAGATGGGATGTTACACTGATTTAATGAAACTGGTGCAATTTTGGGCATGCAAGAGCTTTGTTAGCAGGTGCCCAGGAGCAGGCTCAGAGCAGATTGTCATTCCTCTAAATTCTCTTTTAAATTTTTCTCCAACCCTAGCTCACGCTTGTAGGCCAGGGTTGGAGCTTTCAGAATTAGAGTGGGATTTTTCCAAAGGGTATTGACTTAACCATTCCCAGTGAAACAAACAGTAAAATTCCCATTCACTTCAATGGGAGCAGTTACAGCAACGTCCAATGCTTTTGAAAATCCCATCTTTGGCTATTGTGGGGATTTTGTTGAGTGAAAGAAGTCTTAGGCTTTGTCTACATGACAGACCTTACAGTGGCGCAGCTGTACTGCTACAACTGCACCGCTGTAAGGTCTCCCGTGTAGCTGCTCTATGCCGACGGGAGAGCGCTCTCCCATCAACATAATTAAACCACCCCCAATGGGGGGAAGTGGGGGATAGCTCAGTTGTTTGAACATTGGCCTGCTAAACCCAGGGTTGTGAGTTCAATCCTTGAGGGGGCCATTTAGGGATCTGGGGTAAAAATCTGTCAGGGGACAGTACTTGGTCCTGCTAGTGAAGGCAGGGGACTGGACTCAATGACCTTTCAAGGTCCTTCCAGTTCTATGAGATAGGCATATCTCCATATATAAAAACAAGCAGCAGTAGCTATGTCAGCAGCATCTCCCACTGACATAGCGCTATCCACACCTGCGCTTTTGTCCGTGAAACTTATGTTGGTCAGGTGTGGTTTTTTCTCACACCCCTGTCTGACAAAAGTGCTAGTGTAGACATAGACTCTGAAGAGTGACCGTAAACATAGCATTGTGGGTGTAATATCAGCCACTGGTATCAGTGGATAATGACTACTGCCATGTGACCTCTGAAACACTGACCCAGATCAGGTGGGACTGGAAATAGGGTTGTTCCCAGCATGCCTGGTGTCAGAATCTTATTCTATTATAGTGGGCTCAATTTTTATCAGCTCTCAGTGACTCCATCTTAAATCGGCTCAGAATGGAATATGGCTCCTTCTCCCAAGCCTTACAAAACCAACATAACTAAAACAGAGAATAAGTTGATATGGTCCCCAAGGGCAGTAGCACTGATTTGGATGCACATATTTTGTTGACAATAATTGAACTTTAAATTATTTCTCCTGTTTCTACAATTTCTTTCTACTCTGATAGATTAATAAAGGGTGGAGGGATTTCTCATAAAGTTGTGAGAATGTACAACAGGGGTTCCTAACATATACCTGAGTGTTTGCTACTGTGAACTTTGTGTTCACCTGTGAGGTCTCCTACCTTCTAACTGCCTCCAATCCTGGATCCCAGCCTGTCTCCCCTTCTCACTCCTTCCATCATCATTATTCATTTTCTTTCTTCCACCTTCAAGAATGCTGCTACTTCACCTAATGTTTCATTACGGGCAGGGAACCAACTTATTAGAAAGATTGTCTCATGGACACTTCCCCCTCATTAGTGATTGCCTGGTCATAGCTCTATCATTGGATTAGCCCTACTTCCCTTCCCACTGGAGGCTGCCCAGCCTTACGTCCCTTCCCACTGGAGGCTGCCCAGCCTTACTTTCCTTCCTACTGGCCATTACCCCTCCCCCCAGCTCCTCTCCCCATCCCTTGTGCACAGCCCCATCTCCTCTAATTGGTGATCAGTTTCCTCCCCAGCTGCCATAACATACCAGTGGTAAGTACAACTATTGTCTCCATCTGATTGCATTTGTGCGTCTGTATACACACAAACACTGTTCTAAGTCTAGAGCAGTGGTTCTCAAATGTATTTGATCGGGCCCTCCTTCTTTGTGTCTGTAGTCAATATAACTTTTCACAACAGACTTAGCGCCCCATTGCCACCCTTACTTCTATGCTGTTGCTGCTACCCCAGGACTGAGAGCCAGGGAAGGGGGATAGGAAACAGAGCGGGGCACCTCGGGGGAGGAGGCAGAGGCACAGCCTGGTGAGCTGGGCAGCCCCAGCTCACCAGGCTCCGCCTCCCCCTCCTCCCCCGAAGCGCCATGACGGTGTACCCCATAAGGCTTTATGGGGAGATGCTTATAAATGTATATATGATATAACTGGAATATGTTTTATGCTACATGAGCCATGTAACATATCTCTGTAAAAGTTATGATCTACTGAATCTATTCCTCACCCCAAGGGAAAGGTTTCTGTGATACCAACCCGTCACACTGCCGCTCCGCTTTCCCCCCCTCCCTCCCAGGCTTGCTGCGCACCGAACAGCTGGCGCGGCAAGCCTGGGAGGAAGGAAAAGCGGATTGGCAGCGGTGCCTCGGGACTCAGGAGGCGGAGGAGGCTGAGGCGGAGCCGGTGAGTTGGGGGCAGGGCGGGGAGAGCACCCACCAATTTTTTTCCCCGTGGGGGCTCCAGCCCCGGAGCACCCACGAAGTCGGCACCTCCTTGAATTAGTTCTCTATGCCCAGTACATTGACCTCCTCTTCTCTAACTCCCTCCTTGATCCCCTCCTCCTGGTCTTCCCCTCCATGTCTAAAGTCTCCTCTCCATTCTTATTCTCCTCAATCTCACCATAGACTCCTCTCCTACTCTTTGAGGCCATCTCTTTCTTGGGGTTTAATGGCTCTATACACAAAGGGCCAGTGTTAAGGATGCACAAGTGCTTCCTAGATTTTGAGCGCTTCACTTTGCAACCTTAATATGTTGACAGTTTTTAATATATAATTTAATATTTACATTGCAATAGGCCTCAGAGGCCAAAATTGGGATCAGGGCCCCACTGTATTGCACATTTAGGGAGAGAGTCATTAGCTTTATGAAGCTTACCATCTAAGACGTATGTCATATGAAGGGTGGGGATAGAGGGATACACTGTTTATATGCCTTATAGTATGTAAGCATTTTTTCCAATATTGCATATGATTTATTCCCTTCTCCCCTTCATTCTAGCTGCCACCAACTGGCAGATTTCTTCTAGACTTGAGTGGAGATTTAAAGCAGGAGAGGGCAGTTATTGGCCATCCAGATCAGTTGAGGGAGGCGTTCAGTGAAAAAGGGGTGGCATGGAAGGTGTGAGAAGCTGATGAACAGGTAGGTGAGCTGGCATTGCTGGTGAGGCAGGTTATCTTGTGACTCTACCCATTGCTCCTGTCCAAGTTATCTTGTCTCTCTCAAACACATCTGTAAACATTCTCTTCCTCTTCATCTCTGCTGCCACAACCTAGGGTCATGCCTTGGTTCTCTTTAGCCTGGACTCCTGTAATTCCCTCTTCTTTAGCCTTCCTGGCTCTCCCTTCTTCCGTCTAACATAACACGCTGCAGCTAAAATCCATTTCCTTCCCTGCAGCTTCAGCCATGCATTCTCCTCCCTGTATCCTATTACTGCCCTCTGCCTTTCTGAATCCAGTCCCAGCTCCTTTTCCTCACTTTCTCGGTGCCTGCAGTGCAGCCCTTTCTCACTGTGACTCCCCATTGGGTTAGCCCCCTTGGGGTGTGAAATTGGAGGGGGAGATGTTGGGTGAGGGAATGGGGTTCCCCAGGGAAGGAGTGGGGAAGCAAGTGAGAGGATGGGGGGAAGTTGTGGGTTGGGAATTGAGGGGGCAGGTGAGTGTCCTTGGGAGGGGATTGGAGTGAGGGGGAATGAGGGTGTTTCCAAGGAGTAAATTGAGGGCACATATGTGAGGATCTCAGATGGAATCAAGGGGAAGAGGATGGAAGGGATCTCAAAAGATGTGTGGAATTGTGGTGAAGGGTGTGTGTGAGGGGATAAGGAGGATCGGTGAGTGGGTGTTCCCAAGAAGTAAATTGAGGGGGCGGATGGGAATCTCAGGGGAGAATCAATAAGGAGGGCACGTGAAAGATATTGGGTTGTGTGGAATTGAGCAGATGGGTGAAGGGAGGTGGGTGTACCATGAGGATGGGTTGGGAGTGAGATGGGTGTGTGTACAAGGGGACGATGGGTAAGGAAGGGAATGGATGTGTGTGAGGGGTGGGGGTGACAGGAAATAATAGCATCCAGAGGGGATAGGTGTGTGAGAGAGTGGATGGGGGTTTCCATGTGGGGGAATGGGTACGTGTGAGGGGATGGGGGTATTCATGACGGAGGACAGGATAGGATGGAGGAATGACAGGAAACAATAGTGTTCAGAAAGGATGTTGTGTGTGTGTGTGTGTGTGTGAGAGAGAGGATAGGGGTGTACCAGGGAGGCGTGCAAAGCAATGAGACCGTCCCAAGGCATGGTGAAGGAGGGGATGGTGGGTGGGTGTGAGGGGATGAGGTGTAGATAAATCTCTGCATTAAGCATCTTCACATAACTTTCATATTACTTTGTATTATGCCTCTTCATATAACCTTCTATTAAGCCTAACCATATATAACCTCCATTTTCATACAACTTTGTATCAAGTCCTTTGATATAGGAACTTTGTATCAGATCCTATATAAAAACTTTGTATTGAGCTTTGGTATAATGTTATAGCCCCTAAGGATAGTATAGTTAAGGTAGAAGAAAAATGTCTTTTCACTAGAAGTAGAATAAGATCCCTCCCCCCCACTCTGTAATAAATTGCCCTGTTGAATGAATGAGGTGTGAATGAGTGAGGCGTGAAAGGCAGGCACCTCCAGACAGCTGCAACAGTTGGAGAGGGGATGGAAGCCAAACCCCAAAACAATAAAACCTGTCAAGTGGGCTCAAGAAGAGCAGACATATTGATGGCCTTGGGGGTTAGAAGCAAGCAGTGGCCTCCCCAGGAATTGAAATGGGGGGGGGGGTCACTAAATTGGCATGTAACTAGTTCACAAAACTGGGGGGGTGTTGGGGAAATTCAGGGGGGGGTGTAGGGAAATCACTGGAAGCAAGCACCTTCTTGCTGGGGGGCGGGAGGGATAGCTCTGTGGTTTTAGCATTGGCCTGCTAAACCCAGGGTTGTGAGTTCAATCCTTGAGGGGGCCATTTAGGGATCTGGGGCAAAAATTGGGGATTGGTCCTGCTTTGAGCAGGGGGTTGGACTAGATGACCTCCTAAGGTCCCTTCCAACCCTGATATTCTATGATTCTGTGATTCTTTTGAAAACACCCTCTTTGAACAGCATTGGGACCACACCCAGAGGGGAGCAGCACAAAGGACCAAGGGACACAGACACAGATTTTGAATCTTTGATAGATTTGCATGAGAGGGAAGCTGCTATAAAAGTAAGGTGCCTTGCAGAGGACCCTAGGTCTCCTCTTGTCAACATGGGAGTATGGATCCGGATGGACATAAGCCCGGCGCCACCCCTCCCCCATCTAACTCACCTGGCCAGTGAAGTTAAGGGGAGCATCTAGTTGGTAACAACAAGACGGAGTGTGTTTGTGTGTGTGTGTGCATGAGTGTGATATACATCATATGCATATGATACAGTGTTGATTGATACCTGTATTACCAATAAATGTGGCGTTTTGCCTTATTCCCCCTGAAAAGATCCTGTGCAGTACTGTAAGTACAACAGAGGAGCGTCTGGGGTGGGGGAGTGTCCCGGGAGAAGTTGTGTAAGGGGACGGGTGTGTGTGAGGGGACAAAGGGATCCCCAGGAGATGGGGGGTGTCCAGGGGAAAAGGGGGTGTGTGAGGGAGGGAGGTGGGATGTCTCTGGGGGGCTGGAAGATGTGTGAGGGGATGATGGGGTATGCTCAGGATGATGGGATGTCTCCTGGGGGGAGGGTGTGTGTGGTGTGGTGGGGGGAATGGGGAGTGTCTCTGGGGGGTGTCCAGGTGAATACTGTTGTGTGTGTGAGAAGATGGAAGGGTCCACAGGAGATGGGGGGTGTGTCTGGGGGAAAGGGGTGTGTGTACATGAGGGGATGGGAGATGTCTCCAGGGGATTGGAGGATGTGTGAGGAGGGGGGGTCCCCAGGAGAGGGGGTCCCCAGGAGATTGGGGTGTCTGGGGGGGACAGGGCTGTGTGTATGAGAGGGTGTGGGACATGTCCGGGAAGAGGGGATTGTGCGTTTGTGTGAGGGGATGGGGAATCCTTGGGGGGAGAGAGGTGTAAGAGGGGATTGGGGTGTCCAGGGGAGTGTGTGTGGGGGGGAGGGCCACAGTGGGGGGTTCCCAGAGGCAGAGGGGAGTGTGTGTATGAAGCGGTGGGCAGCCCCTGGGAGGGTCCAGGAATGATGGGATGTCACCGGGGGGTCCCTAGGAGAATGGGGAGTGTCTGCAGGGATGAGGGGGTGCGAGGGAAGGGGTTGTCCCGGGGGGGGGGGGGTATGCTTTGAGGGAATGGGATGTGGGGGACAGCTGCGGTGTGTGTGTGTGTGTGTGTGTGTGTGTGTGTGTGTGTGTGTGTGTGTGTGAGAGATGGTGGGGAAGAGGGTGTCTGGGAGTAGGCAGATTCCTGGGGGACAGGACAGAGTCAGGTCGGGGGATCCAGGGGTGTATGTGAGGAGAGGTGGGGTTGTTTCTGAGGGGAGGGGGACTGTGTGGAATAGGGTGTAGGGGGAGTCCTGGGGTGGTAGTGATGGGGGGTCCCCTCATGGGGATGTGTGTGAGGCGATGTGTCCCTGGAGGGAGGTGGGGAGGCTGAGGTGGAAGGGGGTGGGTCCCTGGGGGGAAGGGTGTGTGAGAGGAATTGGGGGGGTCCCAGGCAGGGTGGGGGTTTATGAGGGTGTGAGAGAGGTAGGGATGTTCATGGGGGGAGGGGGAATGTGGGGGTACTGTAGGTTGAGAGGACCCAGCAGGGTGGGGGTCTGGGTGTGTGAGGAGAGCGGGGGGGTGTGTCCCTGGCGGGGAAGTGGACCTGGTGGGGTGGGGGGTGCCAGAAGTGGGCAGGTACCAGTGGAGCAGGGGTCCAGAGGGGTGGGGGGGGGGTTCCCGTCAATGGGCAGGGCCCAGTGGGGATCTGGGTGTGTGGGAGAGAGGTGGGGAAGGGGGCTATTGGGGGTGGGACAGAAGAGTCCTGGGGGTAGGGAGCCCCAGTGGAGGTGGGGTAGGCTCGGGGGGGGGGGGGGGGGGTCCCTGGGAATGGGCGTGGCCTGGTGGGGTCAGGGATGTCCCGGTGGGCCGGGATGTCAGTGTGGGGAGGTGGCGCATGGGAGGGTGCCTGGCAGTGGGCGGGACCCGGGTTATGAGGAGAAGTGGGGGTGTCCGTAGGAGGAGAGGTAGAGGGGTCCCTGGGAGTGGCCCGGCGGGGATGTCCGTGGAGGGCGTGGAGTGAGGGGAGTCGGGGGTGTCAGTGAGGGGAGAGGGCCCATGGGGGGTGCCCGGCAGTGGGCGGGAGCCAGGTTATGAGAAGAAGTGGAGGTGTCAGTAGGAGGAGGGATAGAGGGGGCCCTGGGAGTGGGCGTGGCCCGGCAGGGAGGAGCAGTGGGGGTGTCCGTGGGGTGAGGAGAGTAGGGGTGTCAGTGAGGGGAGGGGGCCATGGGGGTGCCCGGGAGTGGGCGGGGCCCGGCGGGTGAGAAGTGGGGGGGAGGGACCCGTGGGTGGGCAGGGCCCGGCGGGGAGCAGCGGTGGGGGTGTCCGTAGGGTGAGGAGAGTAGGGGTGTCGGGGAGTGGGCAGGGCCCGGCGGGTGAGAAGTGGGGGGGAGGGACCCGTGGGGAGGCGCGGGTCCCTTGGAGTGGGCAGGGCCCAGCGGGGAGCAGCGGTGGGGGTGTCGGTGGGGTGAGGAGAGTTGGGGTGTCAGGAAGGGGGCCATGGGGGTCCCCGGGAGTGGGCGGGGCCTGGTGGGTGAGAAGTGGGAGGGAGGGACCCGTGAGGGGGGCCCGGCGGGTGAGAAGGGGGGGGGGGAGGGACCCGTGGGGGACAGGGGTCCCTGGAAGTGGGCGGGGCCCGCCGGGTGAGAAGTGGGGGGGGAGGGACCCGTGGGGGGGGCAGGGGTCCCTGGGAGTGGGCGGGGCCCGGCGGGGAGCAGCAATGGGGGTGTCCGTGGGGTGAGGAGAGTTGGGTGTTGGGGAGGGGGCCATGGGGGTGCCCGGGAGTGGGCGGGGCCGGCGGGTGAGAAGTGGGGGGGAGGGACCCGTGAGGGGGGCGAGGGTCCCTGGGAGTGGGCGGGGAGCAACGATGGGGGTGTCCGTGGGGTGAGGAGAGTCGGGTGTCGGGGAGGGGGCCATGGGGGTGCCCGGGAGTGGGCGGGGCCGGTGGGTGAGAAGTGGGGGGGAGGGACCCGTGAGGGGGGCAAGGGTCCCTAGGAGTGGGCGGGGCCCGGCGGGTGAGAAGGGGAGGGGGGAGGGACCTGTGGGGGGCAGGGGTCCCTGGGAGTGGGCGGGGCCCGGCGGGGAGCAGCGGTGGGGGTGTCCGTGGGGTGAGGAGAGTCGGGGTGTCGGGGAGGGGGCCATGGGGGTGCCCGGGAGTGGGCGGGGCCCCGCGGATGAGAAGTGGGGGGAGGGACCCGTGGGGAGGCGCGGGTCCCTGGGAGTGGGCGGGTGCCTGGGGGTGGGCGGGGGTCCCGGCGCAGCCCAGCCCGTGGGCGGTGCCGTGTCCCGGGCCCCCGCCGAAGCCCCGCCCGGCCGCGCTGTCACTCACCGCCCGGGGGAGACGCTCCAGCTCCAGGGAGGCGGCGGCGGAGCCCGGAGCGGGCCGGGCGGCTCCCGAGTGGCGCAGGTAGGGGCCGGGGCCGGGAGCCGCCCCCGCGCTCGCAGGGCAGGGGTGCCCGGGGCCAAGGCCAGACATCGCGGGGCCCGAGGCGGGGCCCGCTCCGCAGCGGCCTCGCCCGGGCCCGAGAGGGTTAACGGGGCGGACGGCTCCGGGGGGGCCGGTGCTCCCCCTCCGGCGGCAGGATCCGCTCCGCACTTTGCGGGCAGCCCCCAGGAGGGGACGATGCAGACGATGCCGTTTCTGATCTTGGGTTCCGCGCCGGGATTTCCCCCCCGAAGCGAGCATTGGGGGCAGCTGCGGAGGCAGCGTTCCTCACCGGGCCGGGCTGCCACACCGGGTTCCCGGGCTCCCCCGATTATGGGCTATACTCCAGCTTCTTTGGGCTTCATCCTCCGATCCGAAAATCCGCCCCGCGTTTTCGGGTCGCCCTGCAGATCCCAGGCTTTGCCTCCGATCCCGGACACGCGGATCCGCTCCAGGTTTTCGGGGCTGCCCGCTGAAAGGGAGTCTCGCGAGCCCAAGCCCCGCCGCAGCCAATAGGGAACCGCCCTCCTCCCGCCGCAGCCAATAGGGAGTGGCCCCCGCCCTCCCTCGGGCTGCAGCGCGCTGAGGGCTCGGAGCGGCGCCTCCATTTAAAGGGGCCGCGACCCGAATCCGGGCTCCGGGCAGTGCGGGCGGCGCGGCGAGCCAGGTACGAGCCGCGGCCGAGCTGGGGGCGGGTCCTCATTGGCTGCGGTGGTTTAGCGCGGCCTGCGGGGCGGCGCGGTCCCGCATGGGGAGGGGGTGGCGGCTCCAGGCTTCGCCCGCGGGGCGCCTTCTGCCTCCGCTCCCGGGTGGGGGCGGGGCTGGGGTTCCCGTGGGGGGAGGGGCCCGTTCCGCGCAGGGGGGAGGGGGCGCGCGCCGGCCCCCCCACCCCGTTCCGCGCAGGGGGGAGGGGGCGCGCGCCGGCCCCCCCACCCCGTTCCGCGCAGGGGGGAGGAGGCGCGCGCGCCGGCCCCCCCGCCCCCTTTCCGCGCAGGGGGGAGGGGGCGCTCAATGACCCCGCCCTCTTTCCGCGCAGGGGGGAGGGGCGCGCAATGACCACGCCCCCTTTTCGCGCAAGGGGGGAAGGAAGCATATATGTGCAGAGCCGTTATGGGGGAGGGGGAACAGGGTTGGGAGCGCAGGGGCGGGTACCCTGCCCTAGGGAAGTGGGGGAGAAGATGATGGGGGTCTATGGGGAGAGGGTGCAGCAGGTGAGGGTCTGTCTGTCGGATTGTTTGTCTGGGCTGGTGGCCGCAGCTCAGTGTTGATTCCTGCCGGCACATGGGGCAGTTTGGGTCCCCTGCCCCACTACCCAGAATTTCAGACCAGGCTGTGTTGGCATTGAGTGCTTGCTCTGGGTCTCCAGGAACTACTGTGCATCTCTTCTACCCCCAGGTCCAGACATAATCATTGCCCTGCAAGCCTCTGGTTAGTCCAGCTAAGCTGGCGCGTTGCCCGTGGCTGGTGCTACAGTGGTTGATTGCAGGTTGTGCTTTGGTCTTGGGGGCTCCTTGTTTCCCTCAGACGCCAAATGGGATTGGAACATTTAGACCTATTGAGCTTGTTTTCTCAATACTTTTTTCCACATCTGAATCAAGTGGGGCTTTTTGCAGAGCCCTTTCCCCTCCTCTTCGCCATCTGCCCTTTGGGCAGAGACTTTATCTGCAGTGTCCCATGTGCTTGGCTCTCCACACCTGAGAATAAAAAAATGTGCATTTGAAGGTGCCTAAAAATACTGTTGCTGATGCAGGAGTCACACTAGACTCCAGCTCCCTCTTCCTAAGCTATGTTGTGTGACCTGGAGTGGGGAAAAAGCAGGAGATGCCTTTGGGTCCCTAAAGCAACAGCTCTACCAAAAGGGTGTGCCTGGGGGAGGGGGAATGGGGTGGGGCAGGGCAAAGCTCTGCTTGGAGGTTGCTGTTGGATTAGTTGTGGTGGGACATGTATGCTGGTGGTGCCTGCAGAACGTGCTTGTACGGGGTGGGCGGTCGGGCTGTTGATGGGCGGGGGTATGGCTCTGTGGGGTGGACATGTGGTTCTACCTGCCATGTGGTCTTGTTCAGGGTAAGGGTTGAGATGTGGCTCTGGGCTGCAGGGAGTGGTCTTGTGGGATGGGGTATGGTGCATGGCTCTGAGATGCAGGGTGGGGATGAGCCTTTCAACTAAATGAGAAGGAGCCATTATTTTAGTTACTTTTCTGTCCCAGTATCAGAGGGGGAGCCGTGTTAGTCTGGACCTGTACAAACGGCAAAGAGTCCTGTGGCACCTTATAGACTAACAGACGTATTGGAGCATAAGCTTTCGTGGGTGAATACCCACTTCTTCAGATGCATGTCATGCATCCAATACATCTGTTATTCTAGAAGGTGCCACAGGACTCTTTGCCACTTCTTCTGTCCCAGTAGAAGCTTCCTCTCATTTCCTGATGTGCTATTCCAGCGCTGGCTCTAGACTGCAGCTAACTCACCTCTCATCACTCAGCTTCTTCCTTGTAAACTGTTCTGCCATTCCCTCAAACTACCTCCCAAATTCAAAAGTTCCTGATTAGAGCATGACTTGTCATCAGCTCCATTTTCGCTTCATTTCTCACCTTGAAAGGGACAGTAGCACATTTGCCCTCTGTGGTTGATGGAGCAAAAGCCAAACCAAGCTGCACCCCATGGCTCCAGCCATGCCTCTTGCCCATTCAGAAGCCAGGCCCCATTCCAAGTTTCCTTTGAGCCTACAGTCATTTCTGCCCCCTCCTCACCTCCTCCGGCTCCTGAGGGCAGGGGTGTAGTGTAACAATCCCACCCAAACAGCTGGTCACTCCAGACTCCCAATAAAAATCTGGTATCTGGGCCAAAGGACCAAAGTTAGGTACTATAGCTTTAAATTGGGTGGGTGGGAGAGAAGCCTAAGACTGTGTCTAGCCTACAGACTTCTGCTGGAAGAGCGATGAGTTTGGGCTGTGAAGTGGTGTGACCCCTGACTGATAGAGCTGTGCTGGCAGCAGCCTATAGGGTAGGCACAGTGGCAAACCTGAGCTTTTACTGGTATAGCTTGTTTTGCTCAGGGTTAAAGGGTATAGCTGAGTCCACATGAGGAGCGCTTTGCTGCTATAGATCAGGCACTATAATTAAGATCAGGCTTAAGAAACACCACCGTGTACATCTTCCTCCTTCCCCAATGAAAAGTGTTCTTGGTTGATGGGCATGGACCCAACCAGCAGATTCCTGTGGCTCTCCCATGGCCAGGGCTCATGGGCCTCTCTAATTGCCCAGACTTGAGGTTCATCAACATAAAGAAGGAGAAACCTAGGATTTACCAAAGTGGGTGAAAACACTGGTCTATTCAAGCCAGCATCCTGCTTTTGCCAATTCCTGATGCTCTCGGGAAAGGTGAAAATTCCCTGTAATGCCCCATGCCAATTGTACACACCTGCATGTGGGGAGAAAATTCCTTTTCTAAGAACCCTATCTGTGCTGGATTCTTACTGATGGGTCTTTGGTTCCTAGCTCAAGACTGGTTAGAACCGTCTCCTAGCTCTTCAGGTTTTGAGCCCCTAGAAAACAGCATGGCATCAGTGCCAGGCTGCTTACTGGCAGTTTTGTCTGCCATCGCTTTGGAGTATAAATGTCTCCAAATGTTCAACACCACGGCTAGTAAATGAACTTGCTTCAGGGACTGTACCTCATCAAACCAACACTCCAGCTCTTCCCCATGTCTCAGCTATACTCATCTGGTGGTGGTTTGCGTCTGCAACTGCTTTCCAGGCAGCTGTGGTCATCTGTGGGAATGCTTGGCATGCTGGTGCATGTTTTGGCAATTTCCTTGGCATTCGGGAACCACTATTCTTTGGGCTTTTCCAGGGCTCCAATACCTGTTTTTGTCCTTTGGCTGGTGTCTTGACACTGAGCGTCATCCACCTCAGCATCTCTCTTAGCTTGATGCTTGTTCTTCACTCAGTGCTCCCAGAGTCCTGTTTTTTGTGTATGGTATTGTTTTGGCAGATGGCTTTTTGTGGCAGGTTTTTGGTCTGCGAAGAAATGCTTGTGGTAGTGTTTGTTTTACAGGTGAGGTTCTGGGTAGAGGCAGTGGTTCTTGGAGAGGGAGCTGTGCAAGCTGCAGGAGAGTTCGCTTTCTGCCTTGGTCTTTGACTGGGGTCAATTCTTGAGACAGAATTGCTTCCTGGAAACCAGGCATTGGAGTTGGGCTGAGATTCCTGAAAAAAGGGACTGCCTGCATCTCTGTTCTGGGGCTAGTGTATGTTTGCAAATAAAATGAGTTACACTTAGAATACACCCAGATTCCATATCGTTCACTTCTCCACTTGGAAGCTAATGGGCAAAGCCCTAATATCTGCCATCACTTGTGTGGAAGTCAGTAGTTTTTCTCCAACACTTGGCAAAGAGGTGACGCAGATATCAGCAGAGGGCCGTTGGTGTCGGAAGAAGGGAAAGCAAGGAGGAAGGAGGCTGCTCCTCTGCTCCAAAATCTGTCACAGGCTGCTGAGCATGCTGATATTGTCTGCCTCAGAGTTTACCACTAGTGCCAAGGTGTTGGACACATCAGCGGATGTACCTGAGTGGTGAAGAGGCGTGAGGAGTGCCTTCAAGCCCTCTGAGGCATCCCAGAGTGGCCCTGTACGTTGGACTTTCTGACACACCCTGTCAAAGCCCCAACTCTGGACAGCTCTGCCTTAAGGCTTCTGGATTTCACCCTCCTGCATTCTCTTGGCTGAAGCAGGGAGGGGGATAAAGTTTCTGGGTATATTCTAGGCAACCTAGCTTGATTACTCCTGCTCTTGTGAAACTATCCTGAAGCCTACAATACCGACTTCACGGCATCCTGTTGCTCTCCCTTGGCAGGTGTAGGATCTCTTAATGAATCAGAGTAACTACTGCACCAAGGCAGAGGCGTGCACCCCAAGAGTTTGGTGCTCCAGGTACAAGAAACTCTGGTTTTGGTGCTGGTGTCCCTGGCACTGATAGTTGTGGCAAAGCTAGTGATGATGTTTTCCAGAGCACTTGGGATGATCCACATTGTGTAGACAATTCCAGCTGCATGTGTGGGGGCAGGCTTGAGGGATCATGGTGAGGGTAGCTGCTATTTAGACTCATATGAACTAGAAGACTGGTACAGATTCAAAGGCCAGGAGTGGACCATTGTGCTCGTCTAATCTGACCTCCTACATAACTCAGGCCAGAGAACCTCACCCAGTGATTCCTGCATTGAGTCCAATAACTTAAGACCCTGAATGGGGATGTAAAGATGGAGAATCTCTGTGGTCCCAATGGTTAGTTACCGGTGCTGTTAGAAATTTGAGCCTTATTTACAGTTTGAATTTGTCCAACTTCAGCTTCTAGCCATTGGATCTTGTTCTGCCTTGTCTGCTAGATGAAAGAGCCATCTGCTATCAGAAATTTCCCCATGTAAATATTTCTAGGCTGTGATAAAGTCACTTCTTAACTTAATTTTCAATAAACTAAATAGATGGAGCTCCTTACATCTTTCACTGGAAGATAAGCTTTCCAAACCTTGACTGCTTCTTATGGCTCTTCTTTCAATCCTCTTGCTTTTCAATGTCCTTTTAAAAGTGTAAACACTAGACCCTGTATTCCAGCAACAATCTCACCAGTGCCATATACATAGGGAATGCCACTCCCTCCTCCTGCTCTCCCTGTTTCTACATCTGTCAAAGGCTACATTCCCCAGTTGCACCCTTAAAGTGGGGAAGGGCATTTCACTTACCTCCTACATCGTTACCTCATTACTTGGAATCCCTTTCGGGATGTCACTTCATCTGTGCTTCCTGAGTCCACCCCCTTCGGTGGGTACAGAGTAGTCCAAATGAAAAAGAAAATATTCCATGGCCCTCGGAGCTTCATGCCAATAAGTGGAAGCCAGTCATTCAGATCCCCAAAGGAAGTCTTGGCCCCTATAGCCTAAGCCAAGGCTTAGTCCCAGGGATTCCAACAAAGGCTGGTTTTCTTTTCTGTCTTCTTTCTCCAAAGGCTAGGCCAGGCAGTGTGCTCAAGCCTTTCCTTCAGTAAGTAACCTGTGGCCCTGGGCTGGCGGCCCTGTGCTCCAGGTCTGCTTGTTTCAGAGTGACCCCTCGGCTGACTTGGATTCCTCCCTTTTTAAGGGCCAACCCCTTGGCCTGACAAGCCTCAGAGGCTTGTCAAATTGGAGCTGGTTGTGAGCAAAGGAGTTCTGTAACACTACCTTGCCTGATGGCGGGGGGGAGGGGGAGTCATTTACATCACCACAACAACCAAGAATGGCATTATCCATTTTAGCTGCAGCATTGCAATGGAGGCTCTTGTTCAGTTGATTATCTGCAACATCCTTTGCAGAGGCTCAGCTTTCCCAGATACAGGCCCCATCCTACACTTTTGTTCCTGGATGTCAGCCCTTGCATTTGGTTGTATTAAAATGCATGGAGTTTGATTGTACCCAACTACCAAGTGATCTGTATTTCTCTGTAACAGTGATCTTGTCCCCCTCATACCACTCCATCAACCTTAATGGCCTCAGCCAACTTTATCAGCAGTAATAATTGAGCTATAACTATTTAACCCAAGGGGATTAGCCCAGATCTGCAAGGCTGACCACACACACCACAGGTCCCTGATGTTCTTGGTGGCAGAAAGGCAGGAACTGATGTGTCTGAGGGCTGTGCTCCCTTGATAGGAGTTATGAAATTGAATGTCAACATCACTAAGCTCGTTCAGCCCCAGTGGACAGCCCCTCAGGCAAGGGGGTGCCAGTCTTACAAGTGTGAAATCAGAGTTGACTCACGAAGAACAAAAGTTACTGGTAAGTAACTTTTACTTTTTGCAGGTCCTTGATAAAAATAGTGAGTAGTATTGGGCTGAGAACCAGTCACAGTCATTCACTGATAGATCTCAAAATGTTAACGGAGAATCATCTGTTAGCCAGATTGTAATACACTTATTATGTGCCATGTTAATATTCTATAGTGCTAATTTTTTAATCAGAATGTTGTGTGGTACCAAGTCAAATGCCTTACAGAACTCTAAGGGTGTTATGTCCACCCAATTACTCTTATCAGTCAAACTTGTAATTGTTTGTTTGACAAGACCTATTATCTAAAATCATGTTGACTGGGCATTAATTATATTCTAATCCTGTAATTCTTTATTGATTGAGTCGCTTATCACCTGTTCCGTTATTTTGCTTGAGATCAGTGTCCTGCTTGCCCTTTTTAAATATTGCACAAGATAAGCTTTTTTCTAGTCCTCTGGAAATTTCCCATTATTTAAATATTTACTAAAAATTAACGTTACTGGGCCAGAGAGTTCCTTAGCCAATTCATTTAAAACTCTTGGGTGCAAGTTACCTGGACTTGCTGATTTAAAAATGTTGAAGTTTAGTAGAAGTTGTTTAACACCTTCATTATTCTAGATACTTTCTGATACTCAAAAAGATGAGAAATTTTCAGCACAGCCTGGATCTTGGGAATCTGAATCAATATCTGGCAAAAGAAAAGTTTCAGATGGTTACCCTAGGAGCCATCGTGTGTGCTAGAGAAAATCAGCTGCTTGAATGCCCTGTACCTTGATGACACTTTTGTGCACAAAGGGAGACTGGTTGGTTGTAGGGGAACAGCATTATCTGCACTTTTGGGCTGGCATCAGCACTCTGTGTTTTCATTAAATGCTTGGTAGTTGTGGACTCCCAATCTCTGTGGGTAGCCCCGACGTTCCCCTGCCATGACAATTAACTGATTAAGGACACTTCTCTGGATGGGGTCAAAGATCAGCGTGTGTATCCTATGGGGTTCTTCGGATATTTTATCAAGAAGCCTTATCAAGACCAAAGTTCCAACTTGCACCAGAAATGCAAGTTGTCATATTCAGGAGCCCTGTTAGATACATCTCAACTCAAAGCTTTCCTGCCCAGGATGGGATCCAACACCCAATTCGCGTGGCAGGAAGGATAATGAAAAGTCAGGGGATGACAATACAGGTCATGCTATGAATGTTCTATCTAGTGGCCACAACTGTATTTGTAGTTCGCATGGCACAATCTGCACATGAGGAAACCTCAGCAGACCCTGGGATCCCACTGGAAATAAGCAACACAATGGCTTCCACTGCTTATCTGAGTAACAGATTGGATGTCTCAACACCTCCTATCTAAACTGCAGCTGAGGGACTACCCCTTCATTGACCTTTGTCTCCTCAGGAACAGCAGTTGGGCAAAATGTTCTGGAGATGATGGTATCTTATCCTAATCCCAAAGACCTTCAGTGATCTCATATCCCCAGTGATGGTCTTGATTCAAATGGGTATCCGGCTGCCATGCTTTCCATGAACAGGCAAGGAGGTACAGGGCAGTCCTGCAGGGTTGAGAACAAGCTGTGTCCCTCCCAGTCTCTAATCTCTCTTAAGTTGTTCCACCCGTAATCATTTTCATTGCCCTTGCCTGTACCTTTTCCAATTCTAATGCATCTTTTTTGAGATGGGGCTACCGATAGTGCATGCAGTATTCAAGATATGGGTGTATCATCGATTTATATAATGGCACTGATATTTTCTGTCTTATTATCTATCCCTTTCCTAATGGTTCCTAGCGTTCTGTTAGCTTTTTTGACTTCTGCTGCATTTTGAGGAGATATTTTCAGGGAGCTATCCACAATGATTCCGGGATCTCTTGCTTGAGTGGTAACAGCTAATTTAGACCCCATCATTTTGTATGTATAGTTAGGATTATTTTTTTCCAATGTGCATTACTTTGCATTTATCAATGTGGAATGTCATCTGCCATGATGTCACCCAGTTTTGTGAGATCCCTTTGTAACTCTTCACAGTCTGCTTTGGACTTAACTCTTGAGTAACTTTTTTATCGTCTGCAAACGTTGCCACCTCACTGTTTACCCCCTTTTCCAAATCACTTATTAATATGTTGAACAGCATTGGTTCCAGTACAGATCTTTGGGGGACCTCACTATTTACCTCTCTCTATTGTGAAAACTGACCATTTATCCCTACACTTGTTTCCTGTCTTTTAACCAGTTACTAACCCAAGAGAGGACCTTCCCTCTTATCCCATGACTGCTTACTATGCTTAACAGCCTTTGGTGAGGGACCTTGTCACAGGCTTTCTGAAAGTCCAAGTACGCTATATGCACTGGATCACCCTTGTGCATATGCTTGTTGACCCCCTCAAAGAATTCTAATAGATCGGTGAAGCACGATTTCCCTTTACGAAAGCCAAGTTGACTCTTCCCCAACATAGCGTGTTCATCTATGTGTCTGATAATTCTGTTCTTTACTATAGTTTCAACCAATTTCCACGATACTGAAGTTAGGCTTACTGGCCTGTAATTGTCGGGATCACCTCTGGAGCCTTTTAAAAAAACCAAAAAACCACCCCAATACATTAGCTATCCTCTGTCATTAGGTAAAGAGGCTGATTTAAGAGAGAGGTTACATACCGTAGTTAGTAGTTCTGCAATTTTATATTTTAGTTCCTTCAGAACTTCAGGGTGAATACCATCTGGTCCTGGTGACTTATTACTCTTTAATTTATCAATTTGTTCTTAAGCCTCGTCTAGTGATACTTCAGTCTGGGACAGTGGATCAGATTGGTCACCTAAAAAGTATGGCTGGAGATATACTCCCCCATATCATCTGCAATGAAGACTGATGCAAAGAATTAATTTAGCTTCTCCGCAACTGCCTTGTCTTCCTTGAGTGCTCCTTTAGCAACTCAGTCGTCTAGTGGCCCCACCAATTGTTTGGCAGGCTTTCTGCTTCTGATGTACTAATAAATAAATAGATGGCTGTTTCTCTGTTATTAGCTGTCATTAGATAGTTACTCTTCAAATTCTTTCTTGGCCTGACTGCCTTATACTTTTACACTTGACTTCCCAGAGTTTATGCTCCTTTCTGTTTTCCTCAGTAGCATTTGACTTCTGATTTTTAAAGGATGTCTTTTTGCCTCTAAATGCCTCTTTTACTCTGCTGTTTTAGTCATGGTGGCACTTTTTGGGGGTTTTTAAATTTGGATATACGTTTAGTTTGAGCCTCTGTTATGATGTTTTTAAATAGTCTCCATGCAGTTTGCAGGCATTTCATCCTTGTGACTGTTCCTTTTAATTTCTGCTTAACTAGCTTCCTCACTTTTGTGTAGTTCCCCCTTTTGAAGTTAAATGCTACTCTGCTGGGTTTTTTTTGGCATTTTTCTCTCACACAAGGATGTTAAATTTAATTGCATTATGGTCGCTATTACCAGGCAGTTCGGAGTTAAACACCAGAGTTACGAACTGACCCATCAGTCACACACCTGATTTGGAACCATAAGTATGCAATCAGGCAGCAGCAAAGACCAAAAAAAGGCAAGTACAGTACTGTGTTAAATGTAAATGTACTAAGGAAAGGAAAGTTTTAAAAAAAATATTTGACAAGGTAAGGAAACTGTTTCTGTGCTTGTTATCATTTACATTACGATGGTTAAAAGCAGCATTTTTCTTCTACATAGCAAATTTTCTAAGCTGGATTAAGTCAATTGTCAGTTGTAAACTTTTGAAAGAACAATCATGATGTTTTGTTCAGAGTTCCGAACATTTCAGAGTTACGAACAACCTCCATTCCTGAGGTGTAGGTAACTCAGAGGTTCTACTATTTTTTCACCTCTTGGACCAGATCCTTTGTTCCACTAAGAACTGAAGGAAGGAAGATGTGATCGCAGACAGATCTGTGGTAGATCCTCGTGAGTGACCTATGGATTAGATCTTCTGCATAGGAGGGGCACCAAAGGTGAATCACTTCAACACTCCCATGAACAATAAGCCACTAGTGTCCTGCTCGTGGCACTAAGAAAATCCCACATTATAAAGGGATGCCTCCTGGGCAGCCCTATGAAAGGAGACCTTCTGGCAAAGTCCAGGAGAGAGAGATGCTCAATGATCCCAAAAGCCCTCTGCCATCCCAGATAGGTATGGTTCATTGCCCTGTTGCAGATAGCCAAAGCTGATCCTTGGGCTGAGAATCTGGCTTTCAGAGCATCGCTCAGAACCATCACAGGAGCATGGCTCCTGGCAAGGCAGAGATCTGTAGTCATGGAGTCTCTAAGTAGGCAACTTGTGGCCTCTTGAAAGCCACCTCACAGAAGGACCTACAACTCCAAGTGGAAAAAGTTTGCAGTGAGGTGCAAAGAGACCCCTTCCTTGCTCCCATATATCTGCCTGAGTCCAACCTAAAGACTCACTCCATCCAGGTACATTGGGCAACTATTTGAGCCTGCCATGAACCTGTCACAGCCAGGCACTGTCTGTAGCTCCATATCAGCCTTATGCAGGGCTTATTGCTCTTCAAACCGTCCACTAAAAAGCCTTGTTTCAAGTGGTATCAGTGCGGTGCTGACAAAGCTAATGAAAGTGCACAGTGACTGCAGTCCTGGCCCAGCGGCTGGTGCACGTTATTCTAGATTTTACAAGGATACGGTGGTGCTCTGGGCTGTGCGGTGGTGGAGTTCCACTGCAGTAGCCTGTTGGCCTACTAACAGTTTTTCCTCGCCCGCATGCTCACCCCAATGAAGCCTTTTTCCATAAGCTGAAGTCCTTTAGTTGTTCTTGGATAGTCCAACTAGTTCTTTGTTCCTTTGAACACCAGTATGCTGGGCAGTGTTGTTCACAGGAAGATACTGTCTGAGCTGATGTCTTACTGCATTTCATGTTACGGTGTCCTGACCTAAGTTCCCTGTAAGCCACGCAGCAGCCTATTTAGCGCCGCACAGGTGCTCAGGGAACCTGCCCAGGGACCGGCTGGGGGAGGGGCGCCCCTCTGTGGGCCCAACTCTGCTGCAGCCCGGCCTGCCTCCAGGCGTGGCCCATGTCACCCCCAGGCACAGCCTGGCGCAGCCCAGACTTGGGCATGGCCCAGAGTCCTGAACCCAGGCGCAGCGCTCTTTCTCTCTTTCCCCCCCCCCCCACCCCCCCGGCTCGAATCCAGTCCCAGCCCGGACCTGCTGGGGCCAGGGAAGGGATGCCTATCCTTCAGCCCCAGCCCTGGAGCTGCCGTGGGGGGAGAGAGCTGGGGGGAGTACTCTCTCCCTGGAGCACCCTCCTGCACCCCAGACCCCTCATCCCTGGCTGCACCCCAGAGCCCGCAGCCAGAGCCCTCACACCCCTGCACCCCAACCCTCTGCCCTAGCCCGGAGCCCCCTCCCACACTCCAAATGCCTCGGCCCCACCCCTACCACATAAAATTCATGTGCACCAATATGAAGGCCATGTGTCACTCATCACCTCCATATTGATGCACATATCAAAATTAATTCTGCACATGGGTGGGAAAAATTAGAGGAACACTGGTCCTGACTGCCTGAAACGAGAAGACTGGCCTCAGCAGAGCTGTCCCTTGGGTACGGCAAATTGGGGCGACCGCCCCGGGCCCCATGCTTTGGGGGGCCCCATGCTTCGGGCAGTGAGGTGAGGCGGGAAGGCGAGCGGGGTGAGGAGGCGAGCGGGGAGGCAAGTGGCAGGCAGACGGGGGGAGGTGAGGAGGAGCCCCCCTCCCAGAACCTCTTCCTACCCCAGCACCTCCTGCTCGCCAGCGGGCCCCACCGATCAGTGCCTCTCCCTCCCTCTCAGCGCCTACTGCCTGCCGCAGATCAGATGTTTCGCAGCATCAGGAGGCGCTGCGGGAGGAGGGGAGAGAAGCGAGGGTGCAGTGCACTCGGGGGAGGGGGTGGATGGGGCAGGGAAGAGGTGGGGGCAGGGCCTTGGGGGAAGGGGTGGAGTGGGGCAGGGAGCACCCCCCGGCAGATTAGAAACTGGGTGCCTATGTCCTGGGCCCTACACTCCACCCCACCCACCCCCAGGGTCTTGGACAGCATGCCTCAGGGATGTTTCCATGGTAGACATCAGCAAGGCTGATCTGGGGTCCTCTCCCCATGCATTTACAAGGTGTTTTTATTTGGACTGGCCTACAGGAAGGAGTCCCGTTTCAGACGTGTGTTCCAGAACGTGTTCCCAAGCTAGGGGAGGTCTTGTGGCATCTATATACTCCATGCTGGCTCAGCGTTCAGGGAGTTACAAAGCAACGGCCTGCATGCTGATTTGGTAACTCCATAGCAGCAGTGAGGAAAAAGGGCTGCAAGGCAGGTAGACGCCTGGCTGACGCTACAGGGTTAAGTCGACACAAGGCAGCTTATGTCAATATAACTCTGTAAGAGTCTACACTAAAATGTTGCTCCTGCTGACGTGACTCACTCTCTGTGCCAACTTAATAACGCCACCTCTGCGAGAGGTATAGCAGTTAAGTCGATGCGGTGTCAGTGTAGACACTGTGTTACTTATGTTGACTTTATTGGCCTCTATGAGGTGTCCCACAATGCCCCACTGTAACCGTTCTGGTCATCTTTTTGAATTCCGCTGCCCAGGGGCCAGGTACACAGGTAGACACCCCTCCTCTTTTAAAGCCCCACGCTTTTTTGAAATTCCGTTTCCTGTTTGCTTGCTATGGAGAGCTCACCTAGCAGCTGACCATGCTGGCTCAATGCTGCAGACACACTCCCTCCTGGAGTACACCAAAAGTGGTGGATAACTGTGGGGGCATAGCTCTGATCCGGCCGCAGGAATGTTGATATCTATGAGCAGATCGCTCAGGGCATGGAGGAGAAGGGCTATAAGAGGGACCCGCAGTAGTGCTGCGTAAAAGTCAAGGAGCTGTGGCAGGCATACCAGAAGGCAAGGGATGCAAATAGTGTCTCTGGTGCAGAGCGGCAGGCATGCTGCTTTTACACATTGCTGCATGCCATTCTTGGTGAAGACCCCACCACCACTGCCAAGAAGAACCCTGTGGATACTTCAGGGGAGCTGGAGTAACAGGCCCCCAAAGTGAACAGTGAGGAAGAGGTGTTGGACAAGGAAAAGGAGGAGCATGGGGGACAGGCGACCAGGGTGGCTGCGGTGGCGTGGTGAGCAAGGCCCTCTTTCTGATGCTGGAGCAGTCAAGCCAGTCTCTGTTGTCCAGCACCAGCGAGCCTGATGCAGGGGAAGGAACCTCTGGTAAGTATGCAGTTTGCTTTGATATTGCTTTGGTATTGTCTGTTCATGTATTCTTTTTTGATCATGCTAGAAGAGGTAGTGAAATAGCTGATAGAGGTAGAAGGACTGCCCCATGCTCTATGAATCCCAAGGAGAAGTGAGAATGTAGTGCCTGTAACTTGTGTGGATCAAGGGGAGTGAGTTCAGTATGCCACGTTTCACTTCTATCTTATGAATAAACTCACAATAGTACCTTTGTGCATTGCATCTTTTGCAGCTGGAAATGTGGCCTTGAGGGTCTCTCCATCCACACCAACAGAGCGGCTGAGCCACATGAGGAGGAGAAAGAAGAGGACATGGGATGATGTGTTCCAAAAGATCCTGCAAACCTCTAGTACTTCGGATACTGAGAACAGGACTTAGAGGATCACCCTCGTGGATAGAATGGACAGGGATAGAGTGGAGAGGAGATAAGCACAGGAAAAGGGGAGAGATGTGCCGCAGGAGAAGCACTAGCATCTCCTGCTGCACAAGTGTTAAACATGCTGGAGCCTCCTGTTGACATTCAGGTTCAGAGACCCATGCTCACCTCCCTCTGTAGCCCATAAAGAGCTGCATTCTGGCACCTCCCCACGCCCCTGTCCTCCAACATTCCACGTGGTGTCCAGGGATGCTACATTACCCCTGCCACTTCACCCTGCGACAGAGACAGTTGGTCTATGTGTCTGTGAAATGAAATGACTGTTCTTTCTTCTTCAAAGGTTCTTTTCCCGGTATTTATAAAGTTTCATTCAGTTGCAAATATGTCTGTTTGCAGGGGTTTGGAATAAAAGTCTATTTATGGAAACTTAATTCATTTTTATTAGCTTACAACATATCATGGCTAGGGCTGACATCATTCACAGATAATAGCAATAGGTGCATGTGCAATGTTATATTACTCTACACACAGCACTCATTACAAGGTTCATATGGGGCTGCAAAAAACAACCAACAATGCCAGGCAGAGCATGGTACAGCAGCACACATCAGTGTGGCTCACTATTAAAACGGTCTTTCAAAGCCTCAGTTCCCTGTTGAGCTCTTCTTAGAGCTCTGGTGTCTGGCTGCTCAAAATCAGCAGACAGCCGTTCCACCTCCCCTCCCGTGGAAACTTTCCCCCCTTTGCTTCACAGATACTATGAAGCACACAGCAGGCACCTATACCCTTTGGGATATTTTTTTCACTGAGTAATCTTGTGAGTAAACCGTGCCAGTGTCCTCTCAAACGGCCAAAGGCACATTCAGTGTCATGCTGCATCTGCTGAGCCTGTAATTCAAGCGCTCCTCTATGCTGTCAAGGTGGCTGGTGTACAGCTTCATGAGCCACAGGAGTAAAGGGCAGGATGGGTCTCCCAGGATCACTGTTGTCATTTCAACATCCCCAATGGTAACCCTCTGGTCTGGAAAGAGTCCCTGCTTGCAGCTTTCTGAACAGGCCTGTGTTAAAAATGTGTGTTATGCACCTTCCCTGACTATCTTGTGTTGATGTCAGTAAAGTATCTCGGGTGATCCACCAGCACTTGCAATACCCTAGAAAAGTAGCCCTTTCTGTTAATGTATTCGGGCAAGGTGGTCTTGTGCCAAAATGGGAAGATGTGTGCCATCTACCCCACCCCATCACCATTTTGGAACCCCATTGCTACAAAACCATCCACTGTTCTGCACATTGCCCAGAGTCACAATCCCTGGTAGCAGGATGCGATTAATGGCCCTGAACACTTGCATCACAGCGACCCCCCCCCCCCATGGTGGATTTCGCAACTCCAAAGAGATCTGTCAGTAATCTCGCATTGCCATCTTCCACACAGCGATTGCCACTTGCTTCTCCACTGTCAGTGCAGCTCTCATTGTGGTGTCGCTGCCCCGGAGGGCTGGGGCAAGCTCTGCACACACTTCCAGGAATGTGGCTTTGCCCATCCGAAAATTCTACAGCCACTGCTCCTCATCCCATACCTGCATAACAATACAATCCCACCGGTCAGTGCTTGGGTCGGGCCCAGAACTGGTGCTCCATGAAGGCTAGCAACAACCTTCTCTTGTTTCTGTTTCCCACTGCAAGCTAGCCTCCATGGGCTTGTCATGGGCTCCTCTGGTGGCTCTGCAAATGCTGCAGGATCAGGCGCATGGTGCTCACAAAATAGTGCAGACCTGTGCAGGATCCATGCCTCTCACAGACATGGTGGACGTGTGGGTTTGCGGGGCTGTTGAAAAGCACAGACGTCATGGGATGCAGATAAAATTATGGGATGGAGAAAACGATCATGGGATGTTGAAACGGTGTTCCCAGTTGCCTCTGCGTGACTCATTTGCCCCCATGAGGCATTGCAAACTCTTCCCAAACCATCCTGCACTAGATGGTGGCAAGTTGCATAGTGGGATAGCTCCCCGAGGTGTCTGCTGTCTGCATCAGTGCAAGTGCTGGTAGTGAGGAGGCCCACCGCCGACACAAGGAGCGTGGTGTGGACATGCAAAAGCAGTTTAATTACTGCGGCAGCTGTACATTGGTGTAACTTAGGGTCAACTTAATTTTGTAGTGTAGACTGCTGTGAGGGGGACTGCAGGGAGAGGATTCCTTCAGCAGGCTGGTGAAAACCTGCCCAACCAACCAATGCAGCAAAGGAAGGAGCACGACAAAGAAGCTGGGGAAGACTACAGAGGGAAAAGTAACTCAAGGAACAGCAAGGGACTGAGGAGGACTGGTTTCTGGCTGTCCCAGACAAGGGACCTAAGCTGCAACCCAGTGGAACCCTAGCCGAGGGCTTCTGAGAGAAGAAGCTCCTTAACGCTGGTGAACTAGGCCTGATTAGTCCCTATTACAGGAGATCAAACTTTCCCACCACCAAATGAAGCTTTGTGTTGTTTTCTCACAGTGGCCAATCTTGTATTTGTGTTTGGCCTCTGTGGCTCATTCTGCAGACTTGTACATTGCACCTAATTGTGGATCTGAGAAGTGTCTTTCTCCTCTGCTTTGTACATCAAATGAAACCTTTCCCTGTTCACTGGGCTGGTGTTGACCTTATTGCTGGTCACTGCTGCGGTGTACTACCTTCTTGCTCTCCAAAAGTGGGAATCCTGATAGAGGGCATCTTTAGAAAAGGAGAAATTATTTTATTTATTCTACTTCTTGGAAGATCTTCTCTCTGGAGCATTCTCACCTCCCCTAAGGCTCTGGACCTTTTCTTCATGGAGGGGCTTTTCTCTTTCTTTCCCTTTCTCTGAGGCACATCTTAGATTTTATGTTCTTGAACGGGCTCACCCTGGGAGCGTTACCTCCTATCCAGCCAGAGGATCTGCCTGGAACAGACGGAGGGCAGCATTTATATTTGGCAGGAGGTAGCATGCAAAATGGGACAAGGGGAGCTGTGCCAGTCTCTTGCTGAAGAGAGAGGGCTGTGTGAGATGATGTCTTCAGAGAAGTAGAGTACCAGGTGAATCATTTCCCCTTCCTGAGGGCAGCAGTGCTCAGCAGCCACCCTGCAGTAGGATATTTGGCTATTCTTATTTTAGTCCATAACGGAAAATGTTTACTATGTCTGGCTGCAGAGTCAGACTCTTACCTCCTTCTGAAGACCGTTTCCCCAAGTCTGTTCCTACTCCACACATGTATTTCCTACGTGCTAGTTCGAAATAAACTGCCTCTTGAGTGACGCCTGGCTTTTCTGCTGTGGGCGGGAAGAGAAGAAGGAGGTGATCGAGTCTCACTCTGCCCTTTGTCATCTTGCATTGCAAACCTGTTGAGAGAGAAAACTGTTTGGAGGGTTCATCCTTGCCTCACCCTATGTATAGTCTCTGCTGGATTGTGTGGGCTTGTGACAGGAGTGAAATTACTCCGCTGGATGGGGGTTACCTTCTCTTCAATGTAAATCATCTTTCACCATACGAACTCCAAATGTGCTCCATTCACCCGAGCTGTGAGGTGACTTCTACACAGCCAACTAGTGTGGCAGGTCCCAGCTCCTCCAGAGAGGATGCTGGACTAAATGCTGTAATAATTCCCTCCTCGTAGGTGCTAGAGCTATAGGGAGCATCCACCAAGTGGTATTATGGCGCAGGGTGAGAGGAGGAGTCTTGTGCTGGCCACAGGAACTGAGAGGACCCAGGGGTAAGCGACTCAGAGGCACTACGGATGGGAGCAAGCTGAGGAGAAGCACTGTGCTTGCTATTTTGGGGCCAGTTTAGGAGACTCAAGTGATGGAGCTGCCACAACTTCCCTGAAGAGAGATTGGAAAAAATAGGGATCGTTACCTTTAAAGAGAAGAAGTGATAAAGGTCTATACAATAATGACTGGCCGAGAGAAGGTAGATCAGGAACTCCTGTTTTCCCTGTCTCATGACAGAAGAACAAAGGGACATTTTAATGCCATTAAAAGGTGGCAGATTCAAAACGGAGGAAAGGAAATACATTTTCACACAATTTGTAATTAGCCAGTGGGACTTGCTGCCACAGGGTGTCACTGAGACCAAAAACTGACCCTTGAAGAAGCGAGTGGACATTGACAGGGTTGAGAATGTCCAGAGTTAGAATAGTGATTGATGACAAATGTTGAAAGGGACATTAAACCTCCTGCCTCAGGTCTTAGACCAATTTCTAACTCTTAGGGATTAGAATGATGCTTTATCCTACATCTGCTCTTGTGGAGTTCTTGCTCCTTCCTCTGAAGCGTCCGGTTCTGGCCTCTGTCAGAAAAAGAATGCTGCACTGGGTAGACCATAGGTTTGATCCAGCTGGGCACTTCCCAGGATCCCTCTCCCTCTTTGGTTTTTACACCTGTCATATAGTTGGTGGTGGTTTTCCTTGTTTAGCAAAGACATATGTATTTCACTCTCTGTTTCTCCTCATAATTCAGCTCCTCCAGCCCTTGATCATATTTGTGGCTCTCCTTAGACTTTAACTTTCAATCTCTCACCTAACAAGAAGCCCAGAAGTGATCTCATTTCAGCAGGGGTAGCACAGATTGATGCATCCTTGCTGCCTAGCTTGCTCTGTACCGGTTTCAGGGTAATTCCCCAAGATACTAGTTTATGATTTTCCATTATGTTTTGTCAGTGGTTTTGAGCCTCTTAGGGTTATTTCTGTCTTCACTCATAATCCGCCTTACTTCCCCCCCACCCGCAAGGTTTCTTTCTGCAGAAACCAAACACTCTACAACTCCTGCACCTGTACAGCTGGGATCTCAGAGATGTGTCCTTGTCTCCCTGTGGTTTTTGACTCCCAGCTCTTGAATCATAGAATCTCAGGGTTGGAAGGGACCTCAGGAGGTTCTAGTCCAACCCCCTGCTCAAAGCAGGACCAACCCCAACTAAATCGTCCTATCTTGGGGATAGTCTGTCTCCATGGCGAGGACTACATAGATTGCAGGGGGTTCCTATGGCGGGGGAGGGGCAGCTCCTGGTGGTGAGATGGACTGGCTGGGAGAAAAGGCACTTCAAATAGTGACACGTGGGCAGCTGTGTGAGAACTGATCCATCCTGCCCCCTGGGCTGGCTCTGGGGAAGTACTGAAGGGGCGGTGGGGCACCAGTCCCACTACCTCATTACAGATTGCTGAATAGCTACACAGAGTCCTCTGAATTGAAACGCAGTTCCTCTGTAGTAGCCCACTGTGTTTCTCTGCTGTAAACATACTCACTCACCCCTGTAGTTGCATCTTGGCCAGGATGGAGCACAGGCATGTGTTGGTAAATCCCCAGGCAGGCAGAGCTCAAGGCAGCTTGTTGCTCCAGAAGTTAGTAACTCCCTGTTATCCTGTGAGAAGTGGAGGTGGGTCACTTGTCTCCTGGTCTGTGCTAGATTCCCACCAGGAATCTCCTCGTACTGCCTGGAAGAGTGGCTCATGCTGTATTTAGACACTGTAACATTGACTTTCTGGCTCTTTCTCATTCCCAGTTTTTGCTGCTTCTAAATGGATTCCAGTGAATTTCCTGGATCTTTGGACCCACTTTCTCTGCCTGATAAGCCACTGATTGGTGATCTCCCTGCGGACATGGAGTTTGGGGAAGATCTTCTGGGCTCCCAGACAGCTTCTACACAGCAAGCGTCAGGTCTTCAGCCCCCTGTGATGGAATGGGATGAGACCAAGCAGGTGACTGCAGATGGGGACTTAGACCTTTTGGTGAAAGCAGACAGTTTGGCTGATCTAAGCAAATCAAACAATCTTGATCTAAATAAACCCGGTGTATTGGACGTTCTGGAGAAACCTGGTGTCTTAGATGACATGGATGAAGCCACTGACTTGATGGTTCTAGATAAACCAGGGGATTTGGAGGGTCTGTACAAGGCACAATCTTCCCAGGACATGGCAGATGGGCATGAGGACTCCGCTGTGCTGGCTAGGGAAGACATTGTGCCAGAAGCTTGGAAAGAAGGGGAAGATGAACCAAAATATGACTCTGGGGACCTAAAAGATGATTGTGCTGCTGCCACTACTGTGCTTTGTGATGGCAACACCCTGGAGTCCCCCCTGCAGCCCATTCCTGGCGCAGGGGAGCTGAGCTGTGCGCCACCCACAGAGGAATTTACAACGCAGCTCTCAAGTTTGCCAGCGGTTCTGCCACAGCCCAGTCTTAAGCAGGCAAAGAAAACAAGGTTGAAGGCACCAAGGAAAAGCTCCCCTGTGCAAAAAGAGGAGCCAGCAGCAGAAGAGGGGCTAGAACAGAGCCCTGCCCTGCCTCCTGAGCACACTGGCGAAAGCCAGGCTGAGGAGGGGGATGAGGACGGTGGTAATGCCCTCAAACAAGAGAGCAGCATGCCGAAAGCACAGGACGCCACACGGTCATCATCCCCAGGTAGGTCTTCCAGTGCCGGGGCGAAGTTCTTGCCTGATGCGTGGTGGGCAGTCTCTGCTCCAGTAAACTGGAGACTGATCAGCTCTAGTCTTACCCTGGGGTCTCCTGCCAGTGTTCCCTCAAATTTTCCCTACCCATTTGTGGAATGAATTTTGTTATGTACACCAGTGTGGAGGTGATGTGTGACACATGACCTTTATATTGGTGCACATAACAAAATTAATGTGGTGGGGGTGGGGCTGAGGGGTTCGGAGTGTGGGAGGGGGCTCAGGGCTGGGGCAGAGGGTTGGGGTGAGGGCTCTGGCTGGGGGTGCGGACTCTGGGGTGGGGCTGGGGATGAGGGGCTCAGGACGGGGGCAGAGGGTTGGGTGAGGCGCTGGCTGGGGCTGAGGGGCTCAGGGCTGCGGCAGAGGGTTGGGGTGGGGGGGTGAGGGCTCTGGCTGGGGGTGCGGACTCTGGGGTGGGGCTGGGGATGAGGGGCTCAGGATGGGGGCAGAGGGTTGGGTGAGGGGCTCAGGGCTGGGGCAGAGGGTTGGGGTGGGGGGGGTGAGGGCTTTGGCTGGGGGTGCGGACTCTGGGGTGGGGCTGGGGATGAGGGGCTCAGGACGGGGGCAGAGGGTTGGATGAGGCTCTGGCTGGGGGTGCGGGCTCTGGGGTGGGGCCGGGGATGAGGGGCTCAGGGTTGGGGTGTGTGGGGGGGGAGGGCTCTGGCTGGGGGTGAGGGCTCTAGGATGGGGCCGGGGATGAGGGGCTTGGGGTGCAGGAGGGTGCTCTGGGGCTATGGTGAAGAGAGAGGACTCTCCCCAGCTCTCTCTCCCCGCAGCAGCACCTGGGCTGGCAGGGGAGAGGCGCCTTTCCCTGTTACAGGAGCCCCGGGGCTGAGGCTTCAGGATAAGCGCCCCTTCCCCTGTCCCCGCAGGCCTGGGCCAGGGCTGGGTTTGGGCCCAGGGAGGGGTGCCCCGGCTGCGCCTGGGTCCGTGCCGCCCCGGCCATGGCAGGTCCAGGCTGCAGCAGAGTTGGGACCGGCGGAGGGGCACCCCTCCCCTGGCCGGTCCCCAGCCGCAGCAGGTCTCCGGGTGGGTTCCCTGAGCGCCTGCATGGTGCTAAATAGGCTGCTGCGCAGCTGCGCGGCTTACAGGGAACGTAGGTCTCCTCTGCGTGTGAACCAGCATTGCCTGCTAATTGGGTGGGCTGGGGAAGTGGCCCCAATAGGAGGGATTAATAGCTCTGGCAGTCAGGGCCCTGGGTGCAAATGAGCACTCTCATTGGCTGCCATAGCTTGAAGTTTGCTCCTATTGGCTACTGGTCCCCCTGCCAAAGCTCTGGATTCAGCCCATGCTGGTGCTGGCTGGTGATGTCTGCGGCTACCTTGGCACTAGGGGCGGAGCAGCGTGGGCAGGGCATGTCTCCGTTAGGCAGGGTTCCTCTCTTGCTCTCCACACCAGGCTGAGGAAGGCCTGCACCTACCCACTCCCTTCCCAGGCTGAGTCTGTTCTGGCTTTACAGAGAGGATTCGGTCGCCAGGCTGGCTCCAAAAATGTAGAAGTGACAGCTGCAGCTGCCCAGTGTCTCTCTCCCACTCTGCATGCAGATCTGCTCCCCGCGGCATGCTCCCGGGCGTGGATACCACACCTTGTATATGGTTCTTCCTCCATGTGGCTCTGTGGTATCAGGCTTTGCTGTGCATGCGCAGGCAGGAGCAAAGGCTGGCCTTCTTCCCTGTGATTTTTAGCCCGTCTCTGAGCAGGAAGCTTTTTCCCTGCTCTGGAGAGAATCGGGATCTGGGATTCAGGTGTCGTCTGTATTTCCGTTGCAGCAGAAGACCTGGCCGGGAAGGGAAGCGAACAGCCAACTGAGAAGGTGAGGAGAGTTCAGATAAGTGCCTCTGTCTGCAAGAGTACTGGAAGGCCACCCCTCTGAGTGAGCATGGGAAGGAGTGTGCGTGTCTCCTGGGGCAGACACCATCTCTGTGCTGTGCAGGTGGCTTCAGTCTTAGCTCCCTGCCACTTGCCAGAGCCCCTTTCTCTTAAGCCAGCTCGGCCCCCCTGCCCTGCTCAACCCAGTCAGGACCTTGGCTGGGCTTCAGCAAAGCTTGAACCATCTGCAGTTAGTTTGAAAGAAGAGCCCTGAAGCTGGGCCCTGGGAGCGACCAAGGCTCTCTGCCCGTGGTCACCCCGGAAGATGGTTGGTCTGAATGTTCTCTGGGTATCTTCCAGGAGCAGAAGAGAAGCGAACGAGCCAGGAGATCAGAGGCAGCCAGGCCTGAAACTGTGAATTCCTCCGAGAGCAGTAAGTAATCTAGGCTGGCCACTCGGCCCATTTATAAGTGGGGGGAGTGGGAGCACTCATCTGAGAGGCCCCTTCCCAGCCAGGAGCACAATCCCCTGGGCAGCTCTGTCCCTTTCTCCCCACCCCACCTGGGGGTCAGGAGGCAGGCTTCATTGTAGGGACTTTCCTGGGGGGAAACATCCAGTCTCTGCCTCTGAGATGCAGAGTCTGAAAGTGCTTGTGGCATCTGCTGCTCCATCCTGTAGGAATGGGGAGGAGTTGTGCCCCTCACACCCTGGCTGTGCCACCGGCTCCCTTCTCTCTTGCTGGGGGGAGCTGCCTTGTTCTCTGAAATGCACAGTGCAACGTGCAGAGACTTCTGCAGTCTGCTGTAAGTGTTTGCACTTGAACTCGCTGCTTGGCCCCAAAGAATCGTGCCTTAAGTGTGGAGACAGCAGTGCCAAGGCTTGGGGAGCCTGGGGGTTTCCTGCTTCATCCCCTGCCAGCACATTACAGCTTTCCAAGGTCCCTTACTCCTCCCTGCTGAGGGGATTCCAAGTTCTGCGCCCTGAAATGGGCTCCAGAAAGCCCCGCCCCCAGTCTGGACACAGGGTTATGCTGCAGTCCCTAACGGGGAATGTGTCTCTCCCTTTCCATGCTCGCAGTCCCGGTCTCTGACGAGGACTCGGATGCTATGGTGGACGATCCCAACGATGAGGACTTTGTTCCTTTCCGCACCCGGCGCTCGACCCGCATGTCCTTGCGCACACAGATGGCTCAGCGGGCTGCCCGCTCCACCGTCACCAAGATGACTTGTGCCAACTGCCGGACCCCACTGCAGAAGGGCCAGACCGCCTACCAGCGCAAAGGGCTCCCTCAGCTCTTCTGCTCCAGTTCCTGTCTCACCACCTTCTCCAAGAAACCACCCGGCAAGAAGATCTGCACCTTCTGTAAAAAGTGTGTGCCCCTCCCTGCCTTACCCGCCCTCTCCCTGCCCCCTGCCTTCCATCTGACTAGCCACCCTCGCCCCATCTCACCCGGCCTTCCTCACCCACCTACCCATGTGCCCTGCTTTCACAGTATTGCTTACCCCTGCCTACCTTCCCTCGGTCCACCCTCACACTCTCCGCAACCCACTTCCCTTCCTGCTGAATCCCTTGTCTACTCTCCCCGCCATGTCACCCCGCCTTGCTCCCTTGCCCCCCTTCACACTCCTGGCGTCCCTCCCACAGGACTCCACTCCCTCTAGCTGCACTTTCTGCTCCCCCTCACCTCCCCCTGTCCTGGAGCCTCTTGCATTACGGCCCCCGCTCCCTCTTGTCCTGAAGTGGGGGTGTCCCCTGTGCTAACCAGTCCCTTCCTGTCCCCCAGAGAGATCTGGAACACCAAGGATTCTGTTGTGGCCCAGATCGGCTCAGGTGGCTCTTTCCATGAGTTCTGCACCTCTGTGTGCCTCTCCCTCTACGAGGCGCAGCAGCAGAGACCAGCCCCTCAGCCTGCAGAGGCCTCGGACACCAGCCGCTGCAGTGTCTGTCACAAGCCTGGGGAGGTAAGCAGAGCCCTGGTCTGTCTAGTGTTTGGCCCAAGAAGCTTTGAAGCATCTGCTGGAGCTGGAGTTAATGCAACTGCCCACACCTTGCCAGGTGCTTGTGATCTGCCTAGTCCAGTTATAGGGGCTTGGTTGAGCCTATCAGTATTTGGGTCGGTCTGGGGAACCTGCCAGGGATGCGTATGGGCTCAGGCTGTGGCCCAAGTGCAGATTTGGGCTAGTTTTCAGATTCCCCCTTGTCCATAGTTTTCTACCCATCAGCCCCAGAGGTGCAGCTTCTGCTCTCTTCTCCCCATGCTGCCCCTTGCAGCTCTCCGTGCCGCCCATTCCATTGTCCTGTTGGGGCGGGAGCCAGCCTGCCCGGGTTTGCTAGAGTAATGGCCCTTCCTGCCCAGAGACACAGGCCAGCTCGAGGGCCAGGCCCCTGTGCTTGCCTCTGAGAGTGCCTGGTGCCCGTGTGTGTGCAGATCCAGCACGAGGTCAGCAATGGGAACGTGGTGCACCGGCTCTGCAGTGACGCCTGCTTCACCAAATTCCGAGCCACCAAGGGGCTGAAAACCAACTGCTGCGATAACTGCGGCCTCTACATCTACAACAAGGGGCTGCCACTGGAGTACCTCTTCCATGAGGGCCAGCAGAAACGCTTCTGCAACTCCACCTGCCTCAATAGCTACAAGAAGGTGAGGGGGTTCCTGGAGACTGGGAGGGGCTCTGGGGCACGCGTCTCCCTTTCCCGAGGCTTTGACCAGCCTTCCCCTGGCTCAGTGCAGGGCACTCCCTCTGCGGTAGCAGCAATGCGGAGCAGTCTCGCTCTCAGCTCCTCCAACACTCAGGAAGCTTCTTAAGAAAAGAGATCCAAAGGCTCTCTTCAAAGCAAACTAGTGGAGGTGCACTGAGCTTACTCCTGCTGCTGGGGCTGCAGCTCCCCAGGCCTGGCCCTGGGACCTGTGGGCTGGCTGGATAAGTCGGCCTGGCCCTGTGGCTAGTGGGCTGGCTGGATAAGTCGGCCTGGCCCGGGATCTGTGAGCTGGCTGGATAAGTCGGCCTGGCCCTGGGATCTGTGGGTAGGGTGACCAGACGTCCCGATTTTTCATCATTTGTCCTGCGTCCCGACCAATGTTTGGTCGGGACGCCTTTTGTCCCGATTTCCGGTCGTCTTCTGTTTTTCCAGTTTTTTTTTGCTCAACAACTTCGGGCGGGAAGTCCCGATTTTTGGGTCTTCTCATCTGGTCACCCTATCTGTGGGCTGGCTGGATAAGTCGGCCTGGCCCTGGGACCTGTGGGCTGGCCCTGGGATCTGGTCACTTGCTAGCGAGGCCGATTGTCAGAGGCACAGAGCTGGCTCCTTGTGGTGGCCAGAAAGCCCAGAGCTGGTTCTATCCTCCTGTGCTGTGCAGGATTCAGTGAACTAAACGATGCCCCCACTGAGGGGCCTCTCTTGCATCCAGCCATGGGGTCCCTACAAAGCGGCTGTGTGCCCCAGGCTAGCCTAAGATCTAGGTGGGTTCTCAGATGGTAGAGGGGAGTGTGGCCTGCTCTCGGGCATTGCCAACAGCTGCCAGGGCCTGTGACTCAAGTGCAGGCTTGTTGTCCATGTCAGCCTGCTGTAGGAGAACTGCCTTGTGGGGCCATTGAAGGGGATGGGAGGAGGGAGTAAGAGTGTGCAAGATGGGGTGAGGATGGGCTAGGGACCAGCTAGGACATGGGATGGAGGGAAGCAGGGGCCTGAGCTCTCCAGTAGCCACGCTCTGCTTTATGCTTGCAGAAGAATACCCGCGTGTACCCCTGCATGTGGTGCAAAACGCTGTGTAAGAACTTCGACATGCTGCCCAACGTGGATCGGAGCGGCAAAATGGGCCTGTTCTGCTCCATCTGCTGCACCACCTCTCACAAAGTGAAGCAGTCGGGTCTGACTGGTAAGAGAACGTCAGCCCCAAGGGCCCTTTGTCGCTGTCCTCTGACTTGTCGGAGTGAGGCTTAGGGGGAGCCCACAGAGAGAGAGGGGTCACATGTTTGGGGATCTCCGACATTGCCCTAGGTAAGCCCAGGCTGGACACCAAGCTGGAGTGATGCTGCGACCTCCCTGTCCCCTGAGGCAGCATTTCTGCCTGGCAAAGCCCAGCATCCCCGTTCTCCTGGGATTGTTGCACCAGGGTGTCTTGAGTGCCAAGCCCACTAGAACAGACCTGGAGAGAATGGGATAGGAACGTGCAGCCCACTCTCCCTCCAGTCCCACCTTCCACGCTGCTGCCATCACTGTCTCTGTCTTGCTAGGTCCCGCTAGGCCCTGCAGCTTCTGCAGAAAGAGCCTGTCTGAGCCCTGCTATTACAACAAGACTGACCGGGTTGTGTACCAGTTCTGCAGCCCCAGCTGCTGGACCAAATTCCAGGTATTGAAACATGCTTCCTGTCAGGAAGGGGTCCCCCTTCTCTCTCCTCTCCCAGCCGAGGCTGCTGCTTCCCGGGACTCCCAACAGGGAGGGCACACTGGGCAGTCCCAGCTGGGGCATAGGAGTAAATTACAACCAGCCACATCTTGCGCCCAGCCTAAGAGCAGAGGGTGGGGCCGGCACCAGGGTTACTTGCGAGCACAGTCCCTGCAACTCCTATACCCCAGCTAGGACTTTCCAGTGTGCCCTCCCTGGAGGAGTCCCAGGAAGCAGCAGCCCCAGATAATGTGACCAAGAGCCCTAAGAGAGTTGGAGATCTCTGGCCCATTGACATGCATTTTTAGTGACTCTTGGAATACTGAGGAAATCCCAGAAGACTTGGAAGAGAGCTAATGTGTCATGCGATGGTTCAAAAAGGACAAGCAGGATGACCTGAGTAACTATAGGCTGGTTAGCCTGCCATCAATCCCTGGCAAAGTAATGGAAAAGCAAATACAGGAATCAATCAATAAAGAGTTAAAAGATGGGAATGTAAGTCATGCCAGTCATCATGGCGTTATGGGAAATAGGTCTTGTCAAACAAACCTGGTTTGGCTGACGAAAGAGAACTGTGTAGATGTAATACGGTTAGACTTTAGTAAGGGGTTTGTCATAGTGACACGCAATGTGTTGATTAAAAAATTACCACTCTATGATATCAGTCAAGCAGACATTAAATGGATTAAGAGTGGCTAATGGACAGATCTCAAAAAGCAACTGTCAATAGGGAATTACTGAATGGGGATGTTTCTAGTGGGGTCCCGCAGGGATTGGTCTCCTAGTCCCAGTGTTCACCATTTTCATCAATGATCTGGAAGGAAATATAAAATCTTGCTGATAAGCTTTGTGGATGACACAAAGCCTGGCAATGGTAAATGATGTTGAGGACAGGCAGGCATACAGAGTGATCTGGTTTGATTGGTAAGTTGGGCCCATTCAAACATCATGTGTTTTAACAAATCCAAATGCAAGTTCATGCATCTAGGAACAAAGAATGCCAGCCACTGGGGAGGGGGACTGTATCCAGGAAAGCAAGGACCCTAAAGGGTTTGGGGTCATAGCAGATGAGCTGCTGAGTGGGAGCTCCTAGGCAATGCTCTGGCAACGGGCTAACGTGACCCTTGGCAGTGTAAACGGACATAGTGAGTGGGGGAGCTGGTGGGGGGACGGGGACGTCACCTCTGAATAAGGCATTGGTGAGGCTGATCCTGGACTGCATCCAGCTCTGGTGTCCACACCTTAAAAAGTGTTGAAACATTGGAGAGGGTGCAGAGCAGAGCCAGGACAAGGATTTGAGGGCTGGAGAAAATGTGTGCTAGGGAGAGACTTAGAGGCCAATGTTTTAGCTCGTCAGAAAGACGCTTGAGAGGTGAGTTGATCACAGTGTCCGAATGCCTTCGTGGGGAGAAAATATGGGGCACTCTGGGGCTCTTTAATTTAGCAGAAAAAGGCAGAGCGAGAACCAGTGGCTGGCAGCCAAAGCTAGACACATTCAGATTGGAAATAAAGCACCAACGTTTCAGGGAGGGTGACGAGCTGTTGGCACAAACTCCACAGGAAGTGGTGGATTCTCCGTCTCTTGAGGTCTGCACATGAGGGCTGGATGCCTTTCCATGTTCTAGGCTCCATACAGGGGGAACTGGGTGGAATGTAATGGCTTGTCACCATCAGGAGGTCAGACTAGATGCTCTAATGGTCACCTTCTGGCCGTAAGCTTAGTGAGTTAGAATGTGCTGGCAGGCAGAGGTGGGTGGGGCTACGTTGGCTGGTGAGTGTGGTGGGGCTGGACAGGGATGCTCCAGTTGGTGGGCATGGTGGGTACAGCTGCCCCCTACATGCCCTTTCTCCTTTAACTTTCTCCCTTTCTCCCTGCAGCGCACCAGCCCCGAAGGGGGGATCCACCTGAACTGTCACTATTGTCACAATCTCTTCAGTGGGAAGCCAGAGATTCTGGACTGGCAGGTGAGCAGGGACAGCAGGGCCTTGGCCCCTGGGTACTTGGGGCTGAGCCCCAAACCAGAGGGTTGCAGAGCCTCCTCGGATTCCTTTCCCTGCTCTGAAGAGGGAGCAGGAGGGGCAGGAGTGGAGCCACCCTTGGGCAGTGGCTGAGCCCAGGTCAGCCTCCTCTCGACCAGGTTAGCTGGCAGCCATAGCCCTGTAGGGGTGGCTGTGGAAGACACTCTCCTGGTGTTCAGGGCACAGGCCGGGCTGGGTTCGGGGCGAGTTCCCCTTGCCCAGTTCCTACACTGGGGGCATTGTGACTCTGTCTACCCAGCGCTATGATTCCGCTCCTGCTTCCCTAGCCAGCCTAGGCTTGTCCAGCCAGGCTGGCTGACCCAGGCAGCGGTCTCTTTGGCAGGACAAAGTGTACCAGTTCTGCTGCAAGGACTGCTGTGAGGACTTCAAGCGGCTGCGTGGGGTAGTGTCCCAGTGTGAGCACTGCAAGCAGGAGAAGCTGCTGCATGAGAAGATCCGCTTCTCTGGGGTGGAGAAGAACTTCTGCAGTGAAGGTATATGGAGAGCGCATGGGAGAGGGAGGCACCTGCTGCCGGCCCCATGGCTTGGGGAAAGAAGAGACCTTGTAGTGGAATGGAGGGAAGTCTGTCGTGCCAGGGCAAAGGTCTTGCCTTGTAGTGCAGGGAGGCTGATTCAGGGGTGGAGTCCTGGCTCCCAGCACCTGGGAAGAGGCCTTGCCATCCAGTGCCAGCTTGGGGAGGGCTGTCTCATTGCTTTTCTCTGTCTGAGGGTTGGGGGAGATAGCAGGTGGCAGCTCCGCACCTCCTGTCATCACACCTCTGCACTACGCACCTGAGCTGGCCTGGCCTGGCCTTGTCCCGCCTAGCAAGTTCCTGCACACAGGAGGCTGGAGGCGTTGGTTTGGAGTTACGCTCTTCCTAGGAGCAAAGAGGTGAGAGATGGCAAATCCCCGGAGGTCCCATGTCGTCCCATCCCCGGGGCCAGTGCAGGATTGTTCCCAACAACGTTGTGCTCTGTTGTGTCTCCACACACCTGGCTTCTGGTCTTGTTCAGGGCAGGGAGTCCCCCAGTGCATCCTGGGAAGGTTTCACTCCTATTGTTTCTCCGCAGGGTGTGTGCTTCTTTACAAACAGGATTTTACCAAGAACCTGGGTCTGTGCTGCATCACCTGCACCTACTGTTCCCAGACCTGCCAGCGGGCGGTCACCGAGCAGCTGGAGGGCAGCACCTGGGACTTCTGTAGTGAAGACTGCAAGAGCAAATACTTGCTCTGGTACTTCAAGGTCAGTATCGGCATTGGCAGCCTTGCGCTGAATTGCTGGTGTGGGCACTGAGCCAGAGAACTGGGTCCTACTGTGGGGAGCTGGAGTGCCCAGCTGGCCCTGCTGTGGGGAGTTGGCCCTGCTGGAGTGCCCAGCTGGCCCTACTGTGGGGAGTTCCCATTGCTGGAGTCCCCAACTGGCAACGATGGGACACTGCTGTGGGGAAGCTCACAGCCGATCCTGCCAGAGCACTGCTCTGAGGAAGTTCGTACTGCCGGAGTCCACAGCTAGTGGTGGGGTGGAGAAGCTTGTACTGCTGCTACTGACAGGGCACTTCTGTGGGGAAGCTCACAGCATCTTGCCAAGTGTTCCTCTTTCTCTGGGGGGAGGGATAGCTCAGTGGTTTGAGCATTGGCCTGCTAAACCCAGGGTTGTGAGTTCAATCCTTGATGGGGCCACTTAGGGATCTGGGGCAAAAAATCTGTCAGGGGACAGTACTTGGTCCTGCTAGTGAAAGCAGGGGGGACTGGACTCGATGACCTTTCAAGGTCCTTCCAATCCTAGGAGATTGGTATATCTCCATTTCTTTCTTTATTTATTTCTTATTTCTGCATGCAGAATGGGTGTGGTTAGTTACTTGGTTGTTTGTGTCTCCTACCACTCGGGGCTTTAGGCAGCTCGGTGCCATGCCTGCAAACGTCAGGGGAAGCTGCTGGAAACCATCCATTGGCGGGGGCAAATCAAACACTTCTGCAACCAGCAGTGTCTGCTGAGGTTTTACAATCAACAGAACCAGCCCAACCTGGACACGCAGAAGGGGCCCGAGAGCCTGCTGAACAGTGAGTAGGAAGGAGGGAGAGAGCCCAGCAGAGCTCAGCCCGAGAGAGACAGGGAGAACTGGAAGCTCCAGTGCTGGGACTGGACGAGACACTAGGGAACAATCCTGCACTGGCCCTTGGGGGGATGGACTGAGTGGCACCTCCTGAGGCTTCTCCATCTCTAACGTCTATGGTTCTATGACACACAGGGCCCAGATGGGAGGAGCTGGCGCCAGCATGCTGCCTGTAGCTCTCACTCTTAGCGAGGATGCTCAGGGATTTAACGGGCGACTCCAGCCTCAAGTTGCCAGCTGGGAGCTTGATTTGAAGGGTTAGGGGACAGCGTGGTTTGACTTGATAATCCACCTGCAGCCCCGCACCACCTCCGAGCTGTGACTTCCTCAGAGCTCATAAACTAAGCAGGATTGGGCCAGGTCAGTGCTTGGATGGGAACACCCAGGGTGCTGCAGGAAGTGGTGCTGGTGATGCTGTAGGTGGGGCTCTTCCCTCGTCAGAACTGAGCCAGTAATGGAGCAGGACAGTAGAGGGTGCTGTGCTGCTCTTTTCATGAGACATGACATGGAAGTCTTACTGCTTGTCCGTGATCCCAGGCAGTTGTGGAAAGTGCTGGGGTTGCTAACCCCAGTGTCCTGGACAGTCCTGTGCTGTGTTTCAGTAGTTCCAGTTGGAGGCTGAATTCTCTCTGCCTGTTTCCCCGTTTCCTGTAGTTAACTTGTGTAAATCAGTGGTAGGACATTGCAAAGTGCCTTGGGATCTCCCTGGATGGCAGGTGCCGATTGGTACCATGAGGGGATGCAGCTAAACCCGTCCTGGGGACACAGACGTAGCCTTGCTCTGCTTGGCTCTTCTTGGGGCCAGGACCTCCTCCTGTGTTACTCGGTTGATTTGGTTTAGGCTTGTAAACTGCCCAGGACATGTGATGCGTTTGCAATACTGGGAGGTCCAATATCTTGCGAGCTCATGGGGCTAGAAACATTGGCAAGTATGGTCCAGGCCTGGCCCTGGGCTAGTGAGAACAGAGCATGTCAGTCCCTGCCCTTCTGGCCAGTGGCTGCTGCCATGTCCAGGCCACCAGTGGGACCTGCTAGCCTGAGAGCACAGGCAAGCAAGAATGCAGCGCGTCCTTATGGTGGTTCTCTTTCCCTTGCAGGTCAGACTCCCGAGCCCAAACCTCCTGGCTCTTCCCCACAGAAAGCAGAGACTCATATGGTGAGGCCTGAGGGGGGGCACATTGGGCTGCCCTTGCCCCAAGGGGGGACTTCCTGAGTTGGTAACAAATTCTAGGACCTGGCCAGTGTTTCCGGGGGGCACTGGCCCCATCTGAGGCTGGGGCAGCATCTCTGTGCGTGGGCAGAGGAGCCTGAGGTGGGCTGCTGGGAACCAGCCTGTGGAGAGGGCAGTATGGCTGCATGGGCAAGTGGCAATGGGTGACTGGCCCTAGGAGAGCAGACAGATGCCATGGGAAGGCACATCAGTGTAAAGCTATTGAGTGGTTCCCAGTGTCGTCTGACGCAGGCCCTCACCCTGTTTCCCACCCCGACCCATGGCTGTTCATTTCACTCGCGAAAGCCTGGGACCCTGAAAAGACCAAATTCCTTCCCTGCTCCCTAGGGTGGGACTGATGGGTGCTACGCTCCCTGCTGATTGGGGCTCATCGGTCACCGGCTCTGAGCTCCTTTGGCCAGGTCTGTGCCCCTGGGCAGTGCTGCCCATTCAGGGCTTGGCTCCCTGGCATGGGATGTGTCCGTAGGTACAAGCACCTGCTGGGTGTTTGGCTTGAGAGCAGTGAATGGGGCTGGGGTGGGCACCTGGGGATCTGCAGGTACTGCCTGAGACGGGGGCAGCGGGAGGCACCACCAGCAGCAGCTTCGGGGTGAAGGGTCCTGGCCATGAGGACTGGGCCTTTGCCATGTGGGTTGTTGGGGGAAAGGGGTGTTCGCTAGCACAGGACACAGACTTGCCCCTTTCTGGATCTCAACAGGTATCTGCAAAGGCCTCCTCAGCCCAGATGTCCCCAGCCCCACCACCGCCACCAGTTCCAGCCACGCCTCGGAAGAACAAGGCTGCTATGTGCAAACCATTAATGCAGAACCGGGGTGTGTCCTGTAAGATAGAAGTGAAGTCCAAGGGATGTCAAACAGGTAAGAGCATGTGCTGTCTCTTCCTGGGGCTGCAGGGACCATAGGGACAAGCTCCTGACTGAGTGTGTGTAAACTCACTGAACGCCCAGCACCAAATCGAGAAGGGAGTGGGAGTGGCTGTAACTCCTGTGCTGAAATCCTGGAGGGGAGGGGAAGCAACTCACCAGTAGGTGCCAGCCAAAGAGAGGTGGTCTGCCCTGCTGAGAGCAGAGCAAGTTGGCCCAGTCCGCACTCTGGCTTACTCCTCGAATAGCACCTGTGCCATCTGTCCCTGCAACCTCCCCACCCCTTCCTTTGGAAAGCCAGGACATTCTGCACCTCCTGCTTGCTAACTGGCCACCTCCCCAGCAATCCCCACTGCTTAGCCCTTGCTGGTGCTGCATCCATCCTATCAGTAGGCATGAGGGAACTGTGCCTTCTCCCTAGGGCCAAGTGGGATTTTCAACTCTGCCGGGTTCTTGCATGTCACTCCAGAGAGCCGTCTCATTTGGGGGCGGGGGGGCAAGCTGACCACACGCAGGCTCTAGGCGGCAGCAGCATCCGAGCCAGCCTGCCAACGGGCTGCAGGCGGACTGCCGAAGAGGTCTGTCCTGGTGAGCCATTGATGTGCTCATGGCATTCCCTTCTTGGGGAATCAGCAATCTAAATGCCATTAGCACTGTAAGACGTGTCCCTGGCCGTCGGCTCTCTAGGAGAGGAGGGTTTGCAGCAATAGCCCATCCCGCAGGATTTGCCTGTGAGTTAAGGGAGCTCGTGTCTGGGTGTGCATGCAGGACCAGGTAGCGCTGCAGTGGGTGTCAGCATAGGGAGGAGAGTGAGAAATTTACAGCCAGCATGGTGTGCTGCAAGGAATAGAACCCAGGGGGGGTGCAGGGGAGAGACTGGTCCCCATCCCAGCCAGCAGAAGTCGCTGACATGCCCTTTGTTCTGTGCCAGAGGCAGACTGGAAGCCACAGGTGATTGTGTTGCCGATCCCTGTCCCGATCTTCGTGCCTGTGCCTATGCATATGTACTGCCAGAAAGTACCCGTGCCTTTCTCCATGCCTGTCCCGGTAAGCAACATACCCATTTGCTCAAGCTTCCCTTCCTCTGAATCACCTCTTCTGCACGGGCCTCTCTGAGCCCCCCTTCCTTCCTCTCTCCTGGCTTTGGGTGCACTTGGCAGAGCCAGAGTTTGCTATCGTGTGCAGACCCCAAAGCGGAGGCCGTGTTTGGCTCTGACCTCCGCCTGGTGTCCTGCTGACTGATAGGTGCCTGTGCCAATGTTCCTGCCCACAACGCTGGAGAGCACGGATAAGATAGTGGAGACCATCGAGGAGCTGAAGGTGAAGATCCCTTCCAATCCCCTGGAGGCTGACATCCTGGCCATGGCCGAGATGATTGCGGAGGCTGAGGAGCTGGACAAGGCATCCTCAGACCTGTGTGGTAGGTTTCAGCGCCATTCCCTGTGCTGGAGCCCCTCTCAGGAGCTGGCCTGGGCTCAGTTGCTACAGAAGCCGGCCCATCTGTCCATGCTCCAAGTTCTACACAGCCTGGGGGGTGGGAGGTGGTTGCTAACTGTGGGGAGCACCCGAAAAGCTATGTTTCTGGCAGAGAACTGTGCCTGCAGCCCTGTCTGGTGGGGAGGGGAGTACTACACATTTGCCTAACCACCCTGGGTTCACTTCCAAATTATTGGTTTGAAAGTGGAGCTCCTGGCAGGTGTGCGATTCCCTGTCCCTCATGGACTATGGGTGTGCAGCACTGCACACGGAGTAAGCATTTCCCAAACAGTCACCTGAGAGCTGGGTTTCTTGAGTCCTATTTCGCAGCCTCTGACTCAGTCTCCGGGAGAGGCCTTAGGGCTGCTCCGAGCACTGGAGATGGGTCGCAGCGTGGTGGCTTTTAAGGAGGTCAGCTGCACTTTAACGCGGAGCCTCAGCCTAAGAGAGTCTGTTTAATTCTGCAAGTGTCATTTGACCCATCATGTCTGTTTCTGTCTGTTTCCGATTGGAGGGGACGGGGGGGGGGGGCTAATTTGGAGCTGAGTGCCCTGAGCTGCTCTTGTGTCCACAGACCTGGTGAGTAACCAGAGCGCGGAGGGTCTCCTGGAGGACTGCGACCTGTTTGGGCCAGCGAGAGATGATGTGTTAGCCATGGCTGTCAAGATGGCAAATGTCTTGGATGAGCCTGGCCAGGACCTGGAGGCCGACTTCCCCAAAAGTAAGAGCAGGCTGCGTGGGGCACAGGGATGCATTCAGACTGTCCTGTGGACCCTGCTGCTCAGGCAGCATTTACAGAGACACTGTCCCTGTCAAAGAAACAAGTGGCCACCTGGCAGCTGGAGGCAGACGGGGCTGATACATTTGGGGGGGTGGAGCTGGTCCCTCCAACATGAGTATCAGGAGAGATCAAGAGGGCAGTGAACACGCCAAAGAGTCTCTTCACAATTGCAGGGAAGCCAGTGAGGCGCAGCAGTGACCCTGGGCCCTGGCAAGTCAGGTCACTGGGTGCAGCCTATGAAGGGCAGGGCATGGGAGGGCCACACTGCATGGTATAAGGAGTAATACCAGGGAGACGCAGGTGAGGTTAGCAGCAAAACCTGCAGAACGGTGAGGCCAGGAACAAAGCGGGGTATGGCTGTGCCAGATCCCTTGGAGAATCCGGCCTCAGCTCTGGTGTGTCTCAAAGTGAGCGTGGCTGCTCTGGATTGGGACAGCATCCCCTAAATAGGGCTTGACTGAAGGCTAATGCCAAGTGACCTCTGAGCTGGGCGAGGCGTCCCTCAAGGAAGGGCTAGGTCCGTCCTTCGTTAAATCTGCTCCAGGGATCTGGCTGAGTAAACAGCAGACTGATCCAATGTGCCTGGGCAGGAAATAGAGCAGGCAACTCCCCAGGGGGCTGTAACCCAGCTCCCAGATTCCCAGGGGGACAGGAAAGCCTCGGAAGCAGTAACTCCTCTGCAAAGACGCGGGGGGGAGGGGCTACAGCCTGCCTCTTGGCATGTCCCATTGCAAACCAGCCGCCAGGACACCCTTGCTCCAAGGCAGCTGTGGTGATGCTCCCCACTCCCCTCCACCAGTGCCCAGGGCAGGGCACCTTCCCTCAGGAGAGAAGAACGCAGCATGACAGCCAAGGTGGCCCCTTCTGGGGTGACTTGGGACTGTGACCTGCTGGAAGGAGCAGCAGGGAAGGGGGCCATTCTCAGGCATCCGCTCGCTGCTGGCTCATTGGCTAGGCAGGTGCAGGTCAGAGATCCCTGGAGTACTTAGCAGGGCCCCTCACTGTCAAGGAGTGGGAGACTCCAATGAGACAAGTACCGAGGAACTGAGGGAGCGTGCCATTGGCTGGGGCTAGGAGATCTCCCTGGGGGGATCCCTGGGTGATGCCCATGTTAGCCCAGCTGGCTCTGTCCCTTTGGGGGGATGGCATGGCTGGTGAAATCCCACACCCCTGAACCCCCCTGTGCTGCCTTGTTTCCCGTCAGACCCTCTGGACATTAACCCCAGTGTGGATTTCCTCTTTGACTGTGGCCTGGTGGGGCCAGATGATGTATCCACAGATCCAGACCTCCCTCGCACCATCCGAAAGGTGAGCGCTGCATGTGCTTGTGCGGGGCTGCAGCGGCCCAGGGCAGCTGGTGAACCTTGCCTGCTGAACCCTGTGGGGTTCTGGTCTCAGTTTGGGGCAGGAGGTGGGCTGTGCGAGGGAGCTTTGCCACTGAGTGGGCTGCAAGCCGGATGCCAGGTTCTCTCCTTGGATGCAACCTAGATGGAGCTACTATAAAGTGGGTGCAAAACTGGTTGGAAAACTGTTCCCAGAGAGTAGCTATCAGTGGTTCACAGTCAAGCTGGAAGGGCATAACGAGTCGGGTCCCGCAGGGATCGGTTCTGGGTCCGGTTCTGTTCAATATCTTCATTAATGATTTAGATAATGGCATAGAGAGAACACTGATAAAGTTTGCGGACGATACCAAGCTGGGAGGGGTTGCAAGTGCTTTGGAGGATAGGATTAAAATTCAAAATGATCTGGACAAACTGGAGAAATGGTCTGAAGTAAATAGGATGAAATTAATTAAGGACAAATGCAAAGTACTGCACTTAGGAAGGAACAATCAGTTGCAAACACACAAAATGGGAAATGACTGCCTAGGAAGGAGTCCTGCAGAAAGGGATCTGGGGGTCAGAGTGGATCACAAGCTAAATATGAGTCAATAGTGTAACGCTGCTGCAAAAAAAGCGAACATCATTCTGGGATGTATTGGCAGGAGTGTTGCAAGCGAGATACGAGAAGTAATTTCTTCTGCTCTACTCCGCGCTGATTAAGCCTCAACTGGAGTGTTGGAGGGTGTAGGGCTGTCTGTAGCTGTGTCTATACTGCTCCCAGAGCTTTGTGGGCACGAAACAAACCTTGGGAATGTCACATGAAGATCAGATGCTCAGCTGAGCATATCACTGACCTCCCTGACCCAGAGAGCTTTGGCCCGCAGAGCTTCTAGGCTTTGTTGGCTTTGCTGTGGGAGTTCACAGCCTCTGTTAACATGTTGAATTAGTGCCGTTATTGCAGCTCCTGCTGCGTGGGAGAGGGCTGGTCTGATGATTGGCGTCTCCTTTCGGTGATAGCTCCGTGGCTGCCCCTGGTTTGCCCTCATTGGTAGCAGGTTTTGGTCCTTTGCCCCAGCAGGGCCTGCACTGGTCTGTTGCAGCACCCTGTGACGATGGGGTGTTCCTGCATGCCAAACATGCTAACAAGGCATCGGAGCCTGGTCTCGCAGCGGATTCCCCTAACCATTATTGTTGTGTGCATTCAGGAGAGGCCTTGCAGTCCTACGTTTCTATGAGTCTGTGGGCGTTCTGGATCCTTTGGGACTGTCAGTAACACCTGCCTCTGCACCACGTGTGCTCTGGCATTCCCAGCCTTACCGTGCACTTCTCTGCAGGGTCAGAAGCGTCTGGTGCTCTCTGAAAGCTGCTCCCGAGACTCCATGAGCAGCCAGCCCAGCTGCACAGGACTGAACTATTCGTATGGGGTGAATGCCTGGAAGTGCTGGGTGCAGACAAAGTACGCCGGCGGGGAGTCCAGCAAGGGAGAGGAGCTGCGCTTCGGCCGTAAGTGCTACCTCTGCCCAGGGATTGCTGGGAGGGGTTGCAGCATCAGGCTGTGGAGCCCAGTGGGCCTGGGAAGCCTGTCCAAGGAGCTCCTGAGTCCAGCGAGCCCAGGGACCTGTCCCCGACGCCAGCAGCCAGGCTCCCTGGTCAGTGCTGAGCACTCCCCTCCCCTTGCCTGAGGTTGATCTGCTTCTGTCTCTGCAGCTAAGCCCATGCGTATCAAAGAGGATATCCTGGCCTGCACGGCTGCCGAGCTCAACTATGGTCTTGCCCAGTTCGTCAAGGAGATAACACGGCCCAACGGCGAGCGCTATGAGCCAGACAGCATCTATTACCTCTGCCTCGGCATCCAGCAGGTAGGGGGGCTCCCCAGGCCTCGCGTGCTCCACCCCGATGCCAGGCAACGGGAGAGCGTGGGCAGGCCTTGCATCCCCCCTCACCTTAGTACCAGTAGGCTCTCTCCTGGGCCTCAAACCCTCCCCACCCAAACCTGTACCCAGGGGCGGGGGGCTCCCCTGGCCTGCTCCCCCCATGACCCCTTGTAACTAGCAGCTCTTTGTGTTCTAGCTGTGTGAGGATCGCGCTGGGGGCTTTCTCTTCAGGTGTTTTTTTCCAGGCCTCTAACTCTCCCATCTTTCTCTGAACTCCCTCTAATTCTGCAATGTGTGTTCTGACCAGTACTAAGAATGGCCAGGCTGGGTCAGACTAAAGGTCCATCTATCCCTGTATCCTGTCTCTGACAGTGGCCAATGCCAGGTGACCCAGAGGGAATGAACAGAACAGGTAACCATCAAATGATCCATCCCCTGTCGCCCATTCCCAGCTTCTGGCAAACAGAGGCTGGGGACACCATCCGTGCCCATCCTGGCTAATAGCCATTGATGGATCTATCCTCCATGAACTTATCTAGTTCTTTTTTGAACCTTGTTATAGTCTTGGCCTTCACAACATCCTCTGGCAAGGAGTTCCACAGGTTGACTGTGCATTGTGTGGAAAAAATACTACTACTTTTTTTTTTTTTTTTAAGCCTGCTGCCTATTAATTTAATTTGGTGACCCCTAGTTCGTGTGTTATGAGAAGGAGTAAATAACATTTCCTTATTTACTTTCTCCATACCACTCATGATTGTATAGACCTCTATTATATCCCCCCCTTAGTCGTCTCTTTTCCAAGCTGAAAAGTCCCAATCTTATGAATCTCTCCTCATACGGAAGCTGTTCCATACCCCTAATAATTTTTGTTGCCCTTCTCTGAACCTTTTCCAGAGAAGGCGATATGATACCCTGTGGTAGAGCCTCTGCAGCAGTCTTCCTTGGTCAGATGCATCCATGTGTTCCACATAGGTGTGTGCGCGCCCAGCGCTCCAGAGCTGGAGAATTTAGCCTAGCAGTACCTGTAGGAGGCGGAGCTCATGTCTCATGCTGATAGTCCCTTCCCTGGCTATTGTCGGCAGCGCTGCCTCTACCCCCTCGGTTCCTTCTTTCTGGCCGGAGCTGGAGCACTGTGTGGCTCACAACCTCACTATGTCTTGGTGCCTTTCTCCAGCTGGGTCTAGTTACTTAGTGCCCTTAGTCTGGTGCGTGTTAGCGTTAGTTTCAGTGTTTCCCTGGTGATGCCACGACTGTCCATCGTGTGGGGGAGTGATCCCAGCAACAGTCCCCACACTCCGAGCTTGCTGTGCTTAGACAAAGCCCACGGCAAGGAGTGGTGTTCAGTTCACAAATCATTCACCAAATGGACTCAGGGAGCGAGAGATCTTGGTCTGAAGCAGCCCCTGCTTGAACAGGCCATGTGGCCTGTTTTGGCACCAAGGCCTACATGGGATCGGAAGTCGCCCTCAGGTTCTAAGAGTGCTGCTGTTTCGCACTCTGGAGCTGGTGCCTCTGAAGAGATGGAGGAGTCTCTCCCTGCTGAGTGCGCCAAGCAAAAGGTCTCATAAGACTGATCATGGCTGCTCCAGGTTGTGTGGGGACTTGTCTGCCTCCCCCAGAAGGAGTGTGGACCAAAACGATGTGATGGAGCAGTTTCTGTCAACCACTCCCCGGTACTGCACAGGGAGGTCAGAGACCCTGTACTGTTGTCTCCAGTTCTGGCCCAGTGGCATACGTTGAGTCCGGTACCGACGAGGGGGATGCCAGCACTGGCTGTTTTTGCGCCAGTGGCGTAGCAAGCGGCAATGGACCTCTGCTTTTCCATCCCGACTTCTCCCTTGCTCCAGGACTTTGCCAGGGCTGCATCGTTTATAGCCCATTGACTGGGCAGTCTGCTAAACCGAACATAACGGCCATACTGGGTCAGACCAAAGGTCCATCTTGCCCAGTATCCTGCTGTGACAGGTTCGGTCACAGAGACCCCCCTTGGGACTGTCACCTGACATGCTGGAATTACCTCTGAGCCCATTTTCCCTGCCAGCTTGGGACTCCAGAACCTGCCTTGTTGAGCCAGACACGCCAGCCTGCTGCAACACAGACCCAGGCTCTGGTGCACGCCCCCAAAGCTGCAGATTTTAACCAAAAACAGCTCAGCAAGTCACCTATTTCCAGCACCCAGACACCCAGCTCCCAATGGGATCCAAACCCCAAATAAATCCGTATAAAGCGTATACAGGGTAAATTCATAAACTGTTCGCCCTCTATAACACTGATAGAGAGATATGCACAGCTGTTTGCTCCTCCAGGCATTAATCACTTACTCTGGGTTTACTAATAAACAAAAGTGATTTTATTAAGTGTAAAAAGTAGGATTTAAGTGGTTTCAAGTGATAACAGACAGAACAAAGTAAGTCACCAAGCAAAATAAAAGAAAACACGCAAGTCTAAGCCTATTACATTTAGAAACTGAATACAGGTAAATCTCACCCTCAGAGATGTTCCAATAAGCTTCTTCCAGAGTCTAGACTCCTTTCTAATCTGGGCCCAATCCTTTCCCCTGGTACAGTTCTTGTTAGTTCCAGCTCAGGTGGTAACTAGGGGATTTCTTATGACTGCAGCCCCCTTTGTTCTGTTCCACCCCCTTTTATAGCTTTGGCACAAGGTGGGAATCTTTTGTCTCTCTGGGTCCCCAACCCTCCTTCTAAATGGAAAAGCACCAGGTTTAAGATGGATTCCAGTACCAGGTGACATGGTCACATGTCTTGTGAGACCCCAAGCCTTCATTCTTCCCGGCCTGACTCACATGAACACAGGAAGGCTACAAGTAAACAGAGCCATTTACAACCAATTGTCCTGGTCAGTGGGAGCCATCAAGATTTTAAACCACCATTAATGGCCCACACTTTGCATAGTTACAATAGGACTTCAGAGTAATACTTCATATGTCTAGCTTCAGATACAAGAATGATGCATTCATACAAATAGGATGACCACACTCAGTAGATTATAAGCTTTGTAATGATACCTTACAAGAGACCTTTTGCATAAAGCATAATCCAGTTACGTCATATTCACACTTAGAAACATATTTCCATAAACATATGGAGTGCAACATCACACCTGTTTTCCCACAGTGGCCAGTGCCAGGTGCCCCAGAGGGAATGAACAGAACAGGGAATCATTGATCCAGCCCCTGTTTCCCATTCCCAGTTTCTGGCAAACAGAGGCTAGGGACACCATTCCTGCCCAGCCTGGCTAATAGCCATTGATGGACCTGTGGGTCTGTCAGCACCACACACCAATGTTTCCCTTCCACAGTCAGTGGAAGTGGGGCTGGGGCTGAGACCAGGCTCATCACAAGGGATCTCCTCAGTGCCAGGAACAACTCTGGTATCCCTGTTGTCAGCGCGCACTCATCGCTCTCCACTTTGGCACCGTCCGTCACCTCGGTACCACTGCGGGTTTTGGGGTTGACACCACTTCCAGCACCAGAAATGATGGCGGCGTACTCAGTGCTGGTGATTCTGTTTCCACCATCGGCCCCAGGTCCCTCTCCATTCTGGTCTATGGGTGAGTCAGACTGGTTGCTCACACGCTCAGGGCAGGTGCCCCCCTGATGCTCGGGATTCCTTGGTGTCCAGGTCGGGATCTTCCTCCTCTTGCTGTCCATTGCCTGACCCGCATCGGGGGCCGTTCATGGAGCCATATGGGTACCAGGCTTGGCGCTCGTCTCGCAGTCAGGATGGGGGTCCCCTGGCCCGACATCTACTGGCCACCAATGCCCTATCCATACCAATGGCCTCCCTGGAGTCCGTGGGACGCTCCTCGATCCGGAGGTCCCTCTCCTCACCTTGCTCTAAGGTGAGATCACTGGGCAGGTCTGTGGTGGTGACTGTGGATTCACCATAGCCCCAGGTACCTGTGAGCCTTCCCCTGGCAGAGCTTCCAGAGTTGTCCCATCCAGGCCCATCAGTCCTGGAACAGGATCCAGCACGGCCACAGTTAACCACTTCATCTTCATCCCGGACCATTCCGTGGTGCCTGGATCTTCCTCTCCTTCAGTACCAGAGGATTTCAAGGCATAGCAGGACCTTTTGCGGTGTGGTCTGGCTTCTTCCCTGGGTGTTCAAGCGGAGTTCCTGCAGGAGAATACCTATACATTGTTGGATATTAGCTATCTGCCCCCGGGAGAGTCGTCCTCCCTGAACAATGCGCTCTGGAGCACGCCAGCTTCAATATTATTATGTGAACAGGCAAGGGGGAGCCTACTCCAGGGTGCTCTGCCAAGAGGCAATCAGGCTGTAGTACTCCACTGAGGAGAGGATCGCTCTGATAGATGACCACTTGCCCGGGGTGTAGAATCATCTCGCAGACCTTCTCAGCAGGAATTTTTCCCTGAGTCATGAGTGGTCCCTGAAGACATGTCTTCTGGTTTATCTTTGCAGCTTGGGGCATTCTGGCGATTGACCTGTGCTAATGCCATCTATTCTGTTCTCGAAGGGGCCTCAGTTCGGGATCCATGTCCGACGCTTTCCACCTTAGCTGGCAGTCGCTTTTCCCTGATCCCGATCCTCCCACAGGTCATCCTCAAGCTGAAGGTGGATCAGGCCAAGCTCATTCTCATGGTCCCAGCGTGACCGAGGCAGTGCTGGTTCTCCGGCCTTCTCACACTGTCATACCCCTTCCTCTCCATCCCAACCTACTCACTCAGAATCACAGCTGCATCTTGCATCCCGGGATTAGCTTCCTGCATGCCACTTCGTGGCTGAATGAGGAGAAACTGCGGTGTTCAGCCACTCTTCAACAGGTCCTATTCAACAACAGAAGGCCCTCTACCAGAATGGTGTGTTTGGTGAAATGGAGTGGTTTTCAGTGTGGTGGTAGGATTTTGCGGCCCAATCTAGGACATCTTAGAGTACTTGCTGCACAATTAGTCATTGGGTCTTGCGCTTAGCTCATTGAGAGTGAGACTGGCAGCGATATCAGCATTTCATCCCCCTCCATTCAGGGAACATCAGTCTTTTCCCGTGCCATGGGAGCAAAATTCTTATAAGGGCTTCTTCGTCTCCATCCTCTGGTCTGAGAGCCAGCTCCTCTTGGGACCGTAATGTGGTCCTAGCAGCTTTGATGGGACCTCCATTCAAATCCCTGGCATCTTGTTCCTTTCTGCTGTTGTGTCAGAAGACTGAGTTCCTGGTAGCGATAATATCCACACAGAGAGTCTGAGTGGCAGCCTCTGATGGGAGAGCCTCCTTATACGCAATTCTCCAAGGACAAAGTGACTTTACGATCACACCCAGCGTTTTTGTCTGAAGTGGTTTCTCAGTTTCATTTGAACCAGGCGGGACATTTGTCTGTGTTCTTCCCGAACCTGCATTCACTTCCGGAGGAGCAGCGTCTTCATCCATTTGATGTCAGACGATGTCTAGCCTTCTGTCTGGACAGAACTAAACCGTTTTGTGCCTCACCTCGCCTGTTTGTGTCAAATGCAGATCGCGTTAAGGGTCAGGCGCTCTCGTCACAGACGATTTCTAAATGGATACTGTCCTGTATCAAGACTGCATATGAAATAGCTTTGGCTATGCCCCCTCGGTGTGTGCGAGTGCATTCTACGAGAGCACAAGCAACATCACTAGCGTTCCTCAGTGACATCTGTGTTGGATATGTGCAGGGCTGCTCTGTGGTTGTTGATACCTTTACTAACCATGATGCCATTACCGTATCTTCCAGGGCAGATGCAAGTTTTGGTAGATGGTCCTGTGATCCTTGTGTACGTAGACGCCAAGCCCGCCTCCTGGGGGTTACCGCTTGGGACCCCGCTAAGTGGAATACACAGCTGCATGTACTCGAAGAAGAAATGGTTCCTTCCTGTAACTGGCTTTTCGAGATGTGATGCCGACGTGTATTCCACAAGCCACCCTCCATCCCCTCTGCATCAGAGTCCAGTCTCTGGGTGTTACGTGCGAAGGAACTGAGGCGGGGGAGGGTGCGGCCACCTTAGATAGCCGGGGGGAGGCTTTGAGCATGAGGCATGAGTGCTGCCTCCTACGGGTACTGCTAGGGAAAATTCTCCAGCTCCAGCGTGCTGGGCGCACACCAAGCGAAATACAGTCTGCATCACACTTACAGTACAGAACCACTTCATCCTGTGCCCAACACTGCTGTCTGCCTTCACTGACCATGTGTTCTCTCCCTCCTAGTACCTGCTGGAGAACAACCGGATGGTGAATATCTTCACAGACCTTTACTACCTGACCTTCATGCAGGAGCTGAACAAGTCCCTGAGTGGCTGGCAGCCCACACTCTTACCAAACAGTACGTGTCCAGGCCGCCCACTCTTTTATTAGCGGCCACTAAGGTCAAGCTCTCAGGCCTGGCTGGAGTTGGCCAAGCGGGGGCCACCTTTGCCCCTTCCCCCCCATGGAATGCTTCCTAGGGAAGTTTGCCATAGGAGGCAAGTGGATCCTCCTGAGGGCACAGAGCCAGGCCTGCTCACCCTTCTTCCTGGAGGGGGAAGGCCACTGCCCCTGCTGCGTCTTGGAGCCTCATGTAACCTCCCCCCAGGACCCCACAGCAGAGCTGGGCCAGGGATTGTCGGCAGCTGGGATTCAGCATCTCAGGCTGGCTGAGGGTTGAATCCAGGCTAGCAGGTGCCCGTGGAAACCACCTTCTCTGTCCAGATACAACAGGGGACTCTCTATCCAGCCACCTTTGGCCCAGGCTGCTGCTTTCCATAGCAGGGGAAGGCCCTGCCCCAGCCTTCGGGAAGCACTGTGTCAGACCAGGGGCCTTATGAACCCTTGTCTGCTTCCCAACTCCCAGGCCAGAGGTTTGTGACCTCCCTGGCATAATCCAAGCAGTAACTGCCATTCCAGGGCCCTCGGGCCCCGGTTGGACACCTGCATAAGGGCCGTGCTTTCCCTAGTGCTCGGCAGCCAGGGGGCGCCCCCATTCTGGGCCCCAGGCTGGGTGCCCTTGTCTCCATGCACCCTGAGAGCAGTTGAGGTAACGGTCCCAGCCTCTTGCCTGCCATGGGAGGCTCTTGGGCTGGAGCAGTTTTCCTGGGTTTTGCATGGGAGTTGCCTGTTCCTGTCCTGCCTGCTGCTCTCCCTTTCCCTAGCACATGCAGCTGTGCGTGAGCTGGGGAGGAGGATGGGGGGGATCACTTGGTTTGGTTTGGTTTGGTTTGGGGCTGGCTTGCACCAGTTGTGCTGTGGTGGGTTAACCTAGGTTGGGTCATGGCTGGGGAGGGTACAGTGGGACAGCTCCCAGCCTGGGGTCAGTTGGCACTGCAAGCATGGCTCCCCTGGCTATTCCATCTGGACCTGAGCACTCCTCAGGGCAAGGGGCTCTGCTGTAACAGGTGTCCTGCCACTGAGCCAAGGCAGGGAGAGAGCCAGGGGAGGACCCCACTGCCCTGGCTGATGTTCCCCTGACACACGGGGATGAAGCTGGGCTGGTGGTGGCAGCCACATCCCCTCCAGTCTCCCCGCCAGGCCAGACCTTGCCGGGGAGCCCACAGCATGACAGACACGTGTGACCCAGCTTCTTCCGCTGTGTGCTTGCAGACACGATCTTCTCCCGCGTGGAGGAGGAGCATCTCTGGGAGTGTAAGCAGCTGGGGGTGTACTCCCCCTTCGTCCTCCTCAACACCCTCATGTTCTTCAACACCAAGTTCTTCGGCCTGCAGACTGCGGAGGAGCACATGCAGCTGTCCTTCACCAACGTGGTGCGCCAGTCCCGCAAGTGCACTACAGCCCGGGGCACCACCAAGGTGGTGAGCATCCGCTACTACGCCCCTGTCCGGCAGAAAAAAGGGCGAGGTAGGGGCCCGCGCGTGTCTGTCTCCCCACCCCCGCCCCGGGTGAGCACTGCTCTGACTTGGCCTCTCCCTGCAGACAGCAGTTCTGGGAAGCGGAAGCGAGAGGAGGAGCTGCCGATCCTGGAGCAGCGGGAGAACAGGATGAACCCGCTCCGGTGCCCGGTCAAGTTCTATGAGTTCTATCTCTCCAAATGGTGAGTCTCCCAGGGACAGGGAGCCACCGGGGCGTCCCCTGCTCTCCTGCAGCCCTATGTGCCCAGTCTGGCCCCTTGACCAGCTGGAAGGACATTGCGGAGCGGCCCAAGGCGGCCCCCGACGTGCTGCCTTTGCAAAGAGCTGTGCAGAGCTCTGACTGCCAGGGCCCTGCCAGTGAGGCAGGAGGCATGGGGAGCGTGTCTCCAGGACTTGGTTTCTCACATCCCCAAGTCCTGTCTGTGTCTGCCGTTGCCAGAGTGCTGCGATCACAGCCCCCGGCTGAGTAACTCATCTCAGTGGGCGCCGTCCTTCCCTCCCCTCAGATGGGCGGGAGGAGGTGGCTGTGGCGCTTCGGGACCCCCCACTCCTGCCTGCCATGAGCACTGTCCCAGGTCATCTTGGGAGAGGAGCTCCAAGCCCGGCTCATGGGCCCTTCCCTGCAGGAGGACGAGCAGCACCCCGAGTGCTAGTGCCGCCTTTACAAGCCCCTCAAACAAGCGGGCTCTAGGCCTCTCCTGTCTCCTGGGTGAATGGGGGGGCAAAGGGCTCGTGGGCCCCTGGGGGGCTCGCTGGGCTCCGGGTCAGGAGGGAAGGACCCCATGGGCTCAGGGTGGCTGAGGAGGCCAGGGCTCGCTGGGCTCCGGGTCAGGAGGGAAGGACCCCACGGGCTCAGGGTGGCTGAGGAGGCCAGGGCTCGCTGGGCTCCGGGTCAGGAGGGAAGGACCCCATGGGCTCAGGGTGGCTGAGGAGGCCAGGGCTCGCTGGGCTCCGGGTCAGGAGGGAAGGACCCCACGGGCTCAGGGTGGCTGAGGAGGCCAGGGCTCGCTGGGCTCCGGGTCAGGAGGGAAGGACCCCACGGGCTCAGGGTGGCTGAGGAGGCCAGGGCTCGCTGGGCTCCGGGTCAGGAGGGAAGGACCCCACGGGCTCAGGGTGGCTGAGGAGGCCAGGGCTCGCTGGGCTCCGGGTCAGGAGGGAAGGACCCCACGGGCTCAGGGTGGCTGAGGAGGCCAGGGCTCGCTGGGCTCCGGGTCAGGAGGGAAGGACCCCATGGGCTCAGGGTGGCTGAGGAGGCCAGGGCTCGCTGGGCTCCGGGTCAGGAGGGAAGGACCCCATGGGCTCAGGGTGGCTGAGGAGGCCAGGGCTCGCTGGGCTCCGGGTCAGGAGGGAAGGACCCCATGGGCTCAGGGTGGCCGAGGAGGCCAGGGCTCGCTGGGCTCCGGGTCAGGAGGGAAGGACCCCACGGGCTCAGGGTGGCCGAGGAGGCCAGGGCTCACTGGGCTCTGGGTCAGGAGGGAAGGACCCCACGGGCTCAGGGTGGCTGAGGAGGCCAGTGCTCGCTGGGCTCCGGGTCAGGAGGGAAGGACCCCATGGGCTCAGGGTGGCTGAGGAGGCCAGGGCTCGCTGGGCTCCGGGTCAGGAGGGAAGGACCCCACGGGCTCAGGGTGGCTGAGGAGGCCAGGGCTCACTGGGCTCCGGGTCAGGAGGGAAGGACCCCATGGGCTCAGGGTGGCTGAGGAGGCCAGGGCTCGCTGGGCTCCGGGTCAGGAGGGAAGGACCCCACGGGCTCAGGGTGGCCGAGGAGGCCAGTGCTCGCTGGGCTCTAGGGTGGGGTTCACTCTGCCCCCCTCTTGCCACAGTCCAGAGAGCCTGAGGAACCGGAACGACGTCTTCTACCTGCAGCCAGAGCGGTCGTGCATTGCGGAGTCGCCGCTCTGGTACTCGGTCATCCCCATGGACAGGAGCATGCTGGAGAGCATGCTGAATCGCATCCTGGCCGTCCGGGAGATCTACGAGGAGCACAGCCGGGGCAGCGGCCTGGAGGAGGACATGGACTGAGCACAGGCCAGGGCTGGAGCATGGGCAGGCGGCACCCAGGGCCCGCTGGGCTGGGTCTGCTCTGGCCTGGGAAGGCGTCTCCCCTGCTCCTCCTACCTGGCCAGGGTTGTGGCATGTGAATGTGGCCTGGGGGCAGCCCTGCAGACGTGGTAGCGCTGTCCAGCTCAGCGCGTGTAGGACTCTGAACATCCCTACCTGATGCTAGTAACATGCCGTCCCCTCCCCCACCAGCCCCCTGGCACCCAGGCCCTACCTGTGCTCTGCCTGACTGGCGCAGTGTCCCCTTCCCCCGCCTGTCTTCCCAGGGGTGGGGATACAGAGCCAGTCCCTTTCCCAGCCAGGAGCCCCCAAGGGCAGTGAGCCGGTGCGCCCTGCCTGTCCCCGTCCGTCCGTCCCCCCCGCGCCTGGTGTAACAGGAATGAGACTGCTCGGTGCAGCGGGGACAGGCTGGGCCTAGCAACCTGCACCCGAGGCCCTGAGCCTACAGTCAGCTCCCTGCCCAAGCAGCAGGAGTGGGGAAAGGAGCCATGCTCAGGACACAGGGCCCTGGCAGGAGCTGTGCCAGCCGGGGTATCAGGGCCATTCCCAGAAGCCGACTGTATTGGCTGGACCGTTCCCATCTCTGCTGGAGGGGGCTGTGTTCCCAGAGGGGCCTGGCTGTGCTGTCTCTGGCTCCTCATCTCATTCTCCTCTTCAGCAGCGCAGAGCTCAGTGCCCAGGGGGCTCCTGGGATCTCCCTTCCCAGCTCTGCATTAGCTGTGGCTTCACCCTGCATTGTGCACTCACCACAGCCACTGGGGGCCATTGAAGGTCTGAATTCTGCATCAGGCATGGGAGCCAAGGGGCATCCTCGCTGCCAGGGCTGAGGAGCAGGGGCCCCTCCCTGCCCCCCAAGCTGTAGCAGAATGGACGGTGCCCCCGTTGCTAGCCTGACACTATCAGCTGGAGGAGGTAGCCTCTGTGCCTGGACTCATTGCTGCTTGGCCTGTCTCCTCCAAGCCTGCATTAGACTGAGAATCCTGCTGGGCCGCGCCAGGCCAGAACTTGCCAGTAGTGGAGGGGGGCCGCAGGCCAATGGGCAAGTGGAGCCTGCCTGGGTCTCTCCGCTCGCCCAGCCCCTGCCCCAGCTTTGCTGTTCCCTTCTGGGTCCCTCCCCTTGGTGTTTTGTTTTGATTTTTTATCAGCTGTCAATGGGACTCGGCACTGTCTGTTGAGTCTGTATATATTGTTCTGGGACCTGGCCCGGGGCCCTCTGTCTCCATGTCAAGAGTGAGCCAGTCACCGGTCTTGTTGTAGTGCTAACGGGGCGTTAGGCTAACCTTGTGTCTCTAGAAACCATTCATTTCAAATAAAGACACAAAAACCTGCCGGCAGCTACTGTCCTTAATCCACTGAAGGGCAGAGCAGGGGCTGCCTCTGCTCCAGGAGGAGGCTAGAGCCGCTGCCCCCTGGCCTGTCTCAAGGGCTCACTCATCAGGGAGTTATGCCTGATCCCTGTCACCTTGCCCCCGCCATCCATCCCAGGGTCTGTGACGGATGTAGGACCAGGTCTGGCAGCTCACCTGCCAGGGCATCCTATCCAGCCGCTGGGAGCTGTAATTGCCAGCATTGGTCGACAGGCTAGCCCTGTCTGAGCTAGGGCCTAAAGCTGTGTGGCCCTGGTGGCCTGTCCCTTCCGGCATTAGAACCTACGAATTGTGTTGGGAGCAGGCCTGGCCTGCATGCAAAGGGGGAGGGAGGGCCATGGCCTTCCTGCCTCCATCTCCGATGAGCTAAGCAGGGAGTGGCCAGGCTGTGCCCTTGAGGGCATATGGGGCACCCTGTCTGCAACACAGCCTGCTCCAGAAGCTACATTCTGCAGCTGGCAACCTGACCAATGCTGCATGGGACCAGAGGAGAGTGTGGGCAGGAGACAACCAAGCAGCCCTAGCTAGGTCCAGGTTCACGGAGCCTCCCTGCAATGAGCTGAACCTGTTCTAGCGCTGGGGGGCTGAAATGAACGGTGGACCCTGCAGGCGCCGTCTCTCCAGCTGCTGTCGGCCGTGGGAGAAGCTTCCTCTGCTGGCCCTGATTCCAGCTGCAGTGGTGGTCCCTTCCCTGTGTTACTACGGCAATCGTGGCAAAACCTGCAGCGACCTCCCTGCCCACGTGCCCCTCCCAGGCTAAGGCAAGTGACCAGAGAGGGTGAGACAGAACTGCAAGCCAGAGGTCGCTTCCTTGTAATGTAGCCCAAGCCTGGATCCTTCTCTCCCTTGTCCCCACAGCAAAGCCCAGGAATCCTGAAGGCTGCAGGGAGGGGCTCTCCCATTCAGTGCAGAGCAAGGGCCTGGATCCGTCTCGGGGAGAGCAGAGAGACTCTGTCCTGCAGGAAGTTCCTGTGCTGTGGCCCTGCATGCAGATACCCTGGGCAGGGGCAGAGAGAGAAGCAGTATAGGACTGAGTTCCCCTCTCCTGCCAGGGGTCTGTGCCTTGGCTACGGGACAACGTGCCTGCCCTTTGCGGAGCTCACGTCATCTTGTTCCACGTTTCAGAGAGAGAGAATTCAGTCACGTCACGGCAGGGGGTGCCCAAATACAGGGTCCAGTGCAGCCTTGGCAGGAGCCCAACAGCTGTAGCTGCTGCTGGAACCTCAACGTCTCCTGAACTCACAGCTGGTCTTTGCTTTCCCACACGCGTTGCCTGGGAGATCGAGATGGCTTGAGAGTCGCCCCGGCTGGGGCACGGGGGTGGGGGGGAGCCATGGGGCTAGGATGCAGTGGTAGTGGGGCCTAGGCCTTCCTGCTCGCAGCAGCACCCTCTTCCCTGACTGGGACATCCAGCTGGGCCCCAGGTGCGTGGCAAAGGCTGTGCCAGTCCCATTCTCCTTGCTAGGGCCTGGAAGCGTCCAGGGGAAACACCAGTGGGGCTGCTGAGGTCCAACGCAGCCCTGAGGCCTCGTCTCATGGGAAAGGAAAAGCTACAGGCCCTGCCTGCATCCCGACCTGCATTACCCCTGTCGGCTCCCGTCCCGCTCCCTGCCTCCGGCCCCTGACAGCCACACGCTGCTGCAGAGCCACTGAGGGGAGAGGGCATGAGCTGTGCACGTCTGGCCCAGGTTTCAGGCTCCTGGACGCTGGTGTCTGTATTATGGGCCAGTATTTCCATGGTGGGGACAACATGGTATCCATGGAAACACAACAGGCTCCCGAGTGAGCTGTGCTCCCTGCGATGCAGCCTCCTGGTAACCGTGCTTGTCTGGTACAAGAGCCCCCTTCCCCTGCCTGTCAGCCCTGGGCCATTGCAACAGGCTCTCAGTGCAGGGCTGGGCCGCTCCGTTAAACAGCCAAGTCACTGGGTCTCAGTTTAGCGCTGGATTTACTGGGCCTGCTGCCCGGCTGCAGCGGTTCTTCCATGACCAGCCCCTGGTTGCCTGTGTCGCGGCTGCTCCGGGCTGCCTGGCTGTCCCCGCCCGCTGCGGGAGCAGCTCGGCTGGCAAAAGGCTGAAATGGAAGGCTGGGGTCAGCGGGACGGGGAAGGCTGTAAGGTGCAGGACAGCGGGGAATGTGGTGGTCGCTTATTTCTCTGGGAGCGTTGGAGCTGGCCTTGGGGGCGGGTGCCCGGCAGTGGTCGGCTGCCAGCCCCTGCCTGCACTTGGTGAAGCCCAGGTGGTACATTTCTATCAGGTTGAGGAGCAGAGACAGGCAGGCCACCCCCGTCATGAAGAGGACAAAGATGGTCTTCTCGGTGGGCCGGGCTATGTAGCAGTTGACCGTGTTGGGGCAGGGCCAACGGTTGCATGTGTAGAGAGGCTTTAGTTCAAACCCATACAGTGCGTATTGGCCCACAATGAAGCCCACCTCAAAGAGCATCTTAAAGACAATGTTGCAAATATACGTCCTCAGGATGGCCCCCCGCAGGCGAATTTTGCCAGGAACATCTCTGATGGAAGGTTTATGCTGCACCAGGGGTTCCTGCTGGGCCCCCCCAGTCTCCTCTCGCTGCTGCTCCTTCTCCGCCATGCGCACCAGATGCAGTATGTGGCCCAGGTAGACGAGGCTGGGGGTGGAGACGAAGATGATCTGCAGCACCCAGAAGCGGATGTGAGAGATGGGGAAGGTTTTGTCGTAACAGACATTCTGGCAGCCTGGCTGCTTGGTGTCACAGGAGAAGCCCGACTGTTCGTCCCCCCAGACTTTCTCGGCAGCTGCCCCCAAGACAAGGATACGGAAAATGAACAGGACTGTGAGCCAGACCTTCCCCACCACCGTGGAGTGCTCCTGAGCACTCTCCAGGAGCCTCCCCAGCAGGTTCCAGTCACCCATGAGTGCAAATACCGGCTCATCCTAAAAGAGAGGAACACGCCCAGACATCGGCATCCCAGAGACTCCGGCACCCTACGCTGCTCCAGACCTGTGAGAGGCTGGCATGGGGGCACCCTGCACTGGGCACCTCCCTCCAGCAGAGCTCTCCCCAGCCCCCTGCACACACCAGCACCCAGAGCTTCCTCCCTCGTGTCCCAGAACAGCAATGCCTGATAGCCAGATCCAGCGCACAGCCATGCTTGCCTTTTGCAGCCAGGGAAAGCCATGTGCCTGGCTCAAGAGCAAAGCCAGGGCAGGGAGCGGGTTAACCTCAGGCTACCTGAGCCCATCAGCTGCCTGTGGTTGCAAAACCCCTCCAGGATTAACCCGTTTGGCCCCAATATCCCGCTTTAAGAGCACTGATTGCTGGGGACTGGCTGTGCTGGGCTGCAGCCCTTTCACTGCTGGAGACTGCCTCTGAGGTGTCCCCAGGGTCGGCATAGCTCAGCTCTGTTCCTCGCTCTGCAGCAGCCTTTCAGGGCCGCTGGAACTCAGTGGCCTCCTAGACAGAACAGCTGAGCAGGTCCCTGTGGAGGGAGTCAAGTGGCGGGCAGCAGGGGGGAGTCTGCACTGCGCTTCCTCCTTCAGGGATTAACCCAGGTTGAAGCTCCAAGGCTAGAGTTCAAGTCAAAGCCCTTTACCTGGGGCTCGCAAAGCGCTGCACGGTGAGCCTGTCGGACTGTCCTGCATCACAGGTGCCCAGCCCAAAGCTGCTCCCCGTGCAGCTAGGGCCACACGAGGGTGAGGCTGGGGCGAAGGGCTGGGGTTTCTCCCACAGACCAATGGAGGGCAGGGTTGGGGCCCATTTGTGCGCATTGGAGCAGACACCAGTGCCTAGTGCATTTGGCAGCTGCCATAGGCCACAGGCCAGGCAAAAGGCAAAGAAACCCCCTCACCGTTTGCAGATCCTGTGGCCATGGAAGCAACTCAGCTGCCCCGTGCCTCTTGGGCAGGAGATCCCAGCAGGACGCGTCTCAGCTCCTCTTCCGGGGGCAGAGGTGTCCGGCTGGTCTCTGGCAAGGGGCAGGCGTGTGAGTCTCTGTCTGTCTGCCTAGCCCATTCCATGCAGGTTATGTTGGAGCCGGCGCTTCATGGCTGTCACCATGACTGACAGTGGAAACAGCCACTGGGAAATTTTTTTACCTCTTTATTTTTGGCTTGAGCATGTTTCTAAATATAATCCTTGCTGCAGGGAAGGGTGTAGGGGCAGCGAGTTGGGAGAGCTCTTTGTGACCGAGTCCAGGCAATTCACTGGCTCTGGCCGCCTCAATGTCATTGGAGGGTGTTTTCCTGACCGACCTGCTCCATGCGCTGCTGGGCCTGGAGGCCTCTGCAAAGCCCCATCTCGGACGCCGTCCTCGCATGGTGCCGGGGGCTCCTCCACACAGCTGCCCACGGATGGAAGAATCTGCCTGAGTGGGGGGGACCATGCCCCAGTGTGCGGCCGTGGCCAGTGCAGCCCCTGGCCAGCTGGGGTGCACTCGTCAGAGCCCTGCGCTGCCGTCACACAGCAGAGCTCAGCGGCCCAGGGCTCCAGGATCCTGCACAGGGAGGGGGAGGCTTGCAAAGCCCTTCTTGCTGCAGTGGGGGCGGAGCACGCAGTGTGGCCACGCCCCCTTGTCGATATTTATAGTGTAGAGGTGCAGTTAGCTGCTCCCCTCCCCCCCCCCGCCGCAGTTTGGCGGATGGGGTGCCGGGTTCAGCCTGCCCAGTGAGATCCACAAAACACCAGACACGTCCCCAGCACAAACCCTGTCCTGGGCCAGCTGTGGGACGGCCCCCTCTGCCTGTCCCAGCCCACAAGCTGCACCCCCAGGAGCAGGGACGCCTCCTGCGGTGACTGTTCTGGCAGAGCAGGCCCTGACCTCTGGCTAATAGCGATTGATGGACCTGTCCTCCAGGAACGTCTCTCATTCTTTTCAGAGTAGCAGCCGTGTTCGTCTGCATCAGCAAAGACAACGAGGAGTCCTTGTGGCACCTCAGAGACTAACAAATTCATTGGGGCTAGAACCCACTTCATCAGATGCATGCACTCCATAAAGTGGGTTCTAGCCAACGAAAGCTTATGCGCAAATACATTTGTTAGTCTCATTCTTTTGTGAACCCAGTTATAGTTTTGGCCTGCTCAACATCCCCTGGCAAAAAGTTCCTACATTAACTATGCGCTGTGTGAAGAAGTACTTCCTTTTGTTTGTTTTAAACCTGCTGCCTAGGAATTTCATTGGGTGCCCCCTGGGTCTTGTGTTATGCGAAGGAGTAAATAACACTTCCTCATTCGCTTTGTCCACACCAGTCATGATTTTATAGACTTCTATCAGCTCTCCCCTTAGTCGTCTCATTTCTGAGAGACAGTCCCAGTCTTTTTAATCTCCCCTCATATGGAAGTTGTTCCATACCCCTAATCGTTTTTTTGCTCTTCTCTGTACCTTTTCCAATTTTAATGTATCTTTTTTGAGAATGGGCGACCAGAACTGCGCTCAGTATTCAAGATGTGGGTGTACCATGGATTTATATAGTGGCATTATGATTTTTATTTTCTTATTAACTATCCCTTTCCATTGGTTCCTAACATTCTGTTCGCTTTTTTGACTGCCGCTGTGCACAGCGCGGAGAGCAGATGTTTTCAGAGAAATATCCTCCAGCCCAGGAACGGGGAATGGTGGCCCCATTAGCGTCAATGGAAAGACACTGAAACAACTGGAAATGGACAAGAGCATCCTGGCTCCCGAATATCAAAGCAGGAGGCCGTTGAGGAGCCACGGGTCACCGGGGCCTTAGGAAAAAGCCTTTGAACAGCAGGTTTGGAAGGGAGGCGTTTTCATGCAGCACTCAGGGGCGAGTCTGGTGGCGGAAGGCTGGTGGTGAGCGTGGGACACGCTGAGCTGGGGCCCGCTGCTGGGAAACTGAGGAAAGGGCTTTGTATCTAAGCCTGAGGGCGCAGCTGTGGCTGTTCCCTGAGTAGCTCTGAGATGGAGGTGGCCCCGAGCAGTCTCTCTCTCAGGTGTGTGGCAGGCTGGTTTGTGCCCACACGCCCAGGGCTGTGATCGCCATGGGTGTGGGGGGGAGAAGGAATTTCCCCCAGGTCAGACTGGCAGAGACGTTGGCTTGTTTGCCTTCCTCTGCAGCCTGGGGGGGGGGCGGGTTTCTCTGGGTCTGTCACTGACTCATTTCCCTGCCATTGCTGAGGCCTCGGGCACTGCTCCCCCCACCCCCCCCCGCCCCCGCGATCTCTGCCTGTGGGCTGATTGCAGCTGCTGGATGGGGCCGGTGTAACAGCAAAAACTGCAGCCGGCACATTTCCCAACCAGTAGCCGTTCCCGTCATGTGAGTAATGGCACGGGCCATACAGAAGGGCAGGTGAGGTCTGGTGGCTCAGGAGCATGGGGGGCCGGGGAGGGTGGGGGGGCTGTTGGTGCCACAGCGGGGTAGGTGAAAGGGGCTGCATGCCGGCCTAGGACGAGGCGCTGTGGGGGCACCGTTCTCCTTGCCTGCAGCCTGCACAGCGCAGATGCCCTGCCAGGGGGTGGGTTAGCCTCGGCTGCCCTGAGGCCTCACTATCCTAGACCCAGCGGGAAGGGTTAGTGGCCGGCCCAGCCCAGCAGCAGGTGTGAGACAGCCTTGCCCTCCTGTAATCTGGGCTGGGGTTCGAGCCAGAGTGGGGCGGGAGCTGTGGGTGTGTGGAGCCCCATGACACTTGGCTCTGCGCCCCAGTGCGCCCTATCCCCCGGCTCATGCCGGTCTCAGCGCCTGTGGGGCACTGCTTGCCCCAGCATTTCTGAGGCCAAGAAGGTGCCCGGGGCTATGCAGCAGGCTGGGAAAGCGTTGCTGCCTCCTGGGGGTGCCCGGTGCCGGGGCACAGCGACCGGTGCCAGGCTGCTCTCTGGGCAGGGACAAGGCCCTCGTATCTGCTCAGTGCAAGGGCAGGTGTGGTGGCCGTGCTGCCCCGCCCTCCGGGCTGTCTGTCTGGGACAGGTCGAGGGGCTGCGTGTGTGGCCCAAGTCTGGCCCTGTCAGCAAGGGGGCAGGACAGGCCTGGCCTGGGGCTACATCCCTGCCCCACACCCCACAGCCTCAGCTGCATGGAGATCTCCCAAGCCTGGTGCCTCCGTCCTCTCCTCCAGCACGGTGTGTGTCCCCCACCACGTCAGGCTTAGCACCTCCTGTGCCCTCCCCTCAGTGGCCCCATGTCCAGCCAGCCAGGGGAGAAATTACCTTGTAAAACCACTCATGAAAATTAAAGAAACATACAGCTGAGACCCCTCACCCGCCCACCTGCCCCAGGCTAGGAGGGAGCAGCCCATCCTGCTGAGCCCCCACCCCGCCCCAGGCTAGCAGGGAACATCCCACCCTACTGAGCCCCCACCTAGGCTATCAGGGAGCAGCCCCCCTGCTTCTAAGGGGGTCCCTTGATGTCTCTCCTGAGCCCCAACTCTGGTGGCTGTTGCCTGTGGTGAGCAGGTGGGCTTGGTGCAGGGACAGGCCCTGCCCCGGGGCTATGCGGCACAACCTGTGGGATCCCTGGCCTATGAGTGTGCCTCACCCATGGGGGGGGGGGTTTCACACCTGCTCACTATTGGAATCACCTTTGCACAGGAACCCCGTGAAAACTCATTTGCTGGTCAGTAGCATCCTGGTACAATGTGTCACCATTGTGTGCGCAGTGGTAGGGTTCCCCTGAATGGTGCTTAGCACGTGTTCCACACCCCACAGCCCAGCCCCGGCAGACAGGCCTGTCTTACACAAAGGAGCACACTCTGCTTCATTTGCATTTAAGCAGGAAACAGAATCATCCAACAGGAAGGGAAATGAAGCTCAAACAGGTGAGAAAAAACCAGCAGGGAACAGACTTCTGTCTAGACATTTTGGCTCCTGGTGCCAGCTGGAAATGTTTTTTGGGGAACTGAAACCATAAACAGGAGGGCCAAACACCCCAACATCCCCCCCCCCATCACATTTACTGCACCTGAAGGACAGAAGGAAGCAGTCATTGGACTCTGGGGAGGACCCTGACCTGAGCATTTGGACAGTAATCTGCTGCAGCATGCGGTGAGAGGCTGTGCTTGACTCTGCTGTAGTTTGTTAAACGCAGTACCAGCGAACGGCTTCTCTTTCATTTCTTCTAACCATTTCTGACTTTGATGCCTTGCTACTTGTACTCACTTCAGATCTCCCTCCTTGTAGTTAATAAACGTGTTTGGCTGTTTTATCTAAGCCAGTGTGTTTAAGGGAAGTGTCTGAAGAACTATCTAAGGTAATAAACTGGCATATTATTCCCTTAAAGGAATATTGGACTTAATATATTTGCACTGTCCAAGCCAGGGCTGGGCATACAGGACGTACATTTCTGGGGGAAGATCCAGGACTGGGGGTGTGCTGGGGTCACCCTGCGGTGTAACCAAGGCTGGTGAGAGCCAGGGTGTGGCTGGCTGGGTGCAGTTGCTCACAGACACTCAGGGGGTGCCCTGCACGCTGGAGGCCGTGTGTGAGCGGCCCCAGCGGGAGCTGTTACAACGAGGCACCCAAGGTTGCAGGGCAGGGGTGACAGAGCCCCCAATGAGTCTGGATTGTGCCCTGGTATGCACAGAGCTGGGCTTTGAAGTGGTCTCTGGCCTGTGAGTATGCCCCGTCCGGCAGGCGCAGGGGGCACAGGGCTCTGGGACTTGCACGTGCAGTGAGATGGGGCCAGCCCTGGGGGAGAAAGCTGTCCTGCTGCTCATGCTGCTGGAAAGGCGTCCAAGGAGCTGTGAGCCCAGGACAGATGGACACTCCCTGGCTGCCCACAGACCCTGGGTGCTCTGCATGCCTTCTGGCAGCATTGGGGGCTGGGCAGGGTCCGAGCAGCCCCCGGATACCACACTGCTCTGCAGGACACTGGGGAAGGGCCTGGCTGCCGTGGGATGCCCGGAGGGCTTGGCAGGTGGCCGGGGGGATGCAGCTCCCTGTTCAGTCTGTGCTGGGCCCAGCCCCCAGCAGGACAGGAAGGCGCTGGCCTAGCGGGCTGACCTGGCGAGGTTTGGGGGGGGCTGCAGTCCCACCGCCCCTGGGATCCTGAGCCCAAACCCCAGGTGACAAAGGGAGAGAGGCGGCTCCTGAAAACGCAGCTTTAATGGCCGACACTTCTGACACTCCAACTGCCAGGCCCCCCTGGTGTCCTCTGCCTCAGCAGCCCCTGGGGGCTGGGCCCCCCTTTGGGGATGGCTCCTTTCCCTGCGGGAGACAGGGCCTCTGTTGGGGGCACCAGTGTGGCTTGGGGGACATCACACAATGAATTCAGGCAAATTCCGAGAGCGCTGCAGCCACTCCAGCCTTTCTAACGGGTTTCAGGGTGTGAAAATGACCGGGCTTGTGCGTGGCCGTGGGCCCATGGCAGTGGGGGGGGGGGTGAAGGGCTTGCACACCTGTGCACAAGCTGGCAGGGTCCTAGGGCTGGAGCTCAGGCAGTCATGAATGTACCAACAGGCTCTGTTCAGTGCTCTTTGTCTCCCCCCAGAGCCTGTCCCCCATGGCTCCCGGGGGAGGGCTGAGGGGTACGGGCCTGTGCGCTGTGGCAGGGCCCGCACCCAGCGGGGCCAGTGCCTCTAGCAGGCGGAGCAGCGATCGCTCTTCTCCTGCAACCCGGGGTTGCGGCGCAGCATGTCCTTGAGGGAGCCGTCCTGCTCCGTCAGCAGCTGGTTGATCTCGTTCTGCTTGTATTCGGGGGAGAGCTTGTGGCCATATAAGGAGCTCTTCCCCGACGGGGGGTTGGAGCTGCGCTGGGCCCGGCGGGCACAGGCCCGCACCACCAGGTACACCAGCTCGGCCATGTTGAGGATGATGCAGATGCCTGAGGTGGCCAGCATGAAGACCGTGAAGATGGTCTTCTCGGTGGGCCGGGAGATGAAGCAGTCGACAGTGTTGGGGCAGGGGTAGGCCTCGCACTTGACCAGCCGGATCATCTGGTAGCCCGGGTAGATCATGTAGAAGATGTACATGAAGACGGCCTCGAAGAGGAGTCGGAAGATCACGCTGCAGATGTACGTCCACCACAAGGAGCCCGAGATGTGCATCTTGTGCTTCTTCACCTCCTCCAGGTGCTTGGTGTCGCCGTGCCCTGTCAGCACCAGCAGCTTCTTCTCCTGGTGCTGCTGGTAGGCCACGTGCATGGCCACTAGCAGGGCGGGTGTGGTGACCAGGATCAGCTGCAGGGCCCACAGGCGCACGTGGGAGATGGGGAAGAAGTGGTCGTAGCAGACGCTGTTGCAGCCTGGCTGCTGTGTGTTGCAAGTGAAGGCAGATTTCTCATCCCCCCAGACGCTCTCAGCTGCCACCACCAGCACCATGATCCGGAAGATGAAGATGACGGAAAGCCAGATGCGCCCGATGGCAGTGGAATGGCGGTTCACCCCACTCACCACTGTGTAGAGGCCGGCCCAATTCATTGTGCCTCACACCTGCAAGAGACAGCAGCAGGAGGTCAAGTTAGCAGCCCAGAGACCCTAGGGATGGGCTCTGTGAGCTGAGAGGAATGGAGACCAGAGGCCAAAAGCAGTCGAGGCTCCAGGGGCAGCATTCACCGTGCTTCTTACTTAGCCCTTGACGTGAGTGTCCACACAGCCTGGCCAGTGGTGACTGGGGGGCCAACCACTCTGTACGTTAGGCCTGGGTGTCTGCAGGTAGGCACCCAAACTGAGTCACCACTAGCGACACTCTTGGTCTGTGTTTCTAGCCCTCGTGCTTGTAAAGGAAGCCTGCAGAATGTTGACCACTTTGAAACAAACACCGTGCTCTCTGCCGGCAGCCTGAAACGAGCACAGGGAGGTGGGAACTAATCCTGACACCTCAGTGAAGTGTTGACTCTGAAACCTAACGTAACGCCGACAGACCCCGGTTGTCAGCAGGCAGGATCAAACCTGGGGCCTCTGGAGCTTAGTGCATGAGCCGCTACAGTGTGACCTAAAGGCCAACTGGCTGTTAGCTAAGGCGGTAGAGCAGACTCATTTTTTATCTCTCTCTCAAAGTGGTCTCAGTGCCACTAAATGGGACAGAACACCACACCCAGGAGGTGTGTGGGTTACACTAACAATGTGCTTTTCATTCTCGACATAGTTCACTCTCATTGCTGACCATTTCACAGGAGAATCCAACTAATATGCTCATCCCCTCCCTCCTCCTGGGGCTGCCTAGCTCCAATACCCCCTGCCCTTGCCCCAGCTGTCTGACCCTCCAGCTTCGCCCTGATGATTTCAGCCCCCCGGCTGCAGCACGGTGAAGCTGAGTAGGTAGGAGAAGCTTAGAATACATTGACTGTCATGTAGCGATTGGGGCCTGGGGCGTCTGTGCTGCTTCCCCTTACCCCCCTCCCCCCTCCCTCCCCACACAGAGCACAGGAACTCTGGTGCGGGATTTAGGGCCCGCTGGCTGGAGGACAGCGGTGGGCCCTGACTGCTGACCTGTGGGGTGGCTGTTCCCCCTCAGGAGTGGTGAGGGAGTGCAGTGGGGGGCAGCTTTCCCTGGCATGCGGGCTGATTGCTGCTGTCCCCCAGCATGGGGGAGGCACAGTCAGGGGCTCTGCTCTCCACCCGCAGCCCGGCCCTGCTGCCTGCCCCCTTCTCCCAGACTCTAGCCAGGGCCCTGGCTGAGCCAGGCCGGGGGAGAAGGTGGCACAGGCCATCAGAATAGAATGGCACCAGGACCCCTACATCTCCCCACCCCCTGCCAGGGCACTGGGAGCAGCCGCAGTGTGCCCAGCGGACAAGTGTCCGTTCCCCTGCCGGGGCTGCCAGCCCCGGACGTACCCAGAAACGCGACTTGCAGCCATCGCCTGCCTCTGCCCATCGGCTCCGCCTGTGCAGAGCTCCGCAGAGAGGCAGGGGCAGGAGATGGGTCGGGGCCCTGTAGCGGCCGTGTTACCTTGTGGTGAGGAGTGTGTCCTCTCTGAGCAGCCCGGAAGGGTCCCCGCTAAGCTCTCATGTCTCCAGGCAGGAGTGGTGCGGCTCAGCCCCCCGCGCTGCCTGCCCTTGTCTCTATCTACCGCTGCCCTGCACTGGGAAGTCATATGCTGCTTTATAAACTATTCATATACAATGAGGCCTTTATGGGAACAACACACTGTAGAATTCAGATCAAACGCCCTGACTTCCGCCTACCCCCTGCCAAACAAAGTGCCAGTGTCCTGCATTCCAGCCGGGCCCAGCCCCGTGCCCGCTCCCACCTTGCCCACAAGAACGAGGCCGGCTCCCTGCGCTCCTGGCATGCCGTGTGTGGCCAGGGACCCCACTGGGGTGCTCTCTCCACTGCCCCCTAACGGGCTCTGGGGACCATGGCCAGAGCCTCACGCTGCCACAGGGTGATGCCAGCTCACGCCCCCTTTGCAGAGGTGACTGTCCACATGGCTCCAGCGAACAACCCAAGTTCTCTGAAGAGACGGCTCGCCAGGGCCCAGCGAACAACCCAAGTTCTCTGATGGGATGGCTTGCCAGGGTCCAGAGAACAAGCCGGACTCTCTGAAGGGATGGCTCACCAGGGCCCAGAGAACAAGCCGGGCTCTCTGAGGGGACAGCTCGCCAGAGGCCCAGAGAACAAGCCGGGCTCTCTGAAGGGACAGCTCACCATGGCCCAGAGAACAAGCCGGGCTCTTGCTGATGGGACGGCTCACCATGGCCCCAGAGAACAAGCCGGGCTCTCTGATGGGACGGCTCACCAGGGGCCCAGAGAACAAGCTGGGCTCTCTGAAGGGACGGCTCACCAGGGCCCCAGAGAACAAGCCGGGCTCTCTGAAGGGACGGCTCGCCAGGGCCCCAGAGAACAAGCCGGGCTCTCGCTGAAGAGATGGCTTGCCAGGGCCCAGAGAACAAGAAAGTCTCTCTGATGGGATGGCCCCTTCCTGCATCAATTTTGTGCTGGGGGTGTGACGTTATTGACAATAACTGGGACCATATAAATCATGGTTGAAACCAAGGTCCTGTAGTGGCACCAAATCTTATATAAAGGGGGTCAAATGAGGTGTCTAAGACCAGGTTATGCTTGGCTGGTTATGATTATGTCATTTATATGTATGTGTCAGTTTCATAGTTGAAGTTATGAATATTGGCTTTATACTGTCTGTATTTCAAACTGGGGCTGGGCTTCTGGGACCCAGGACAAGCTATCAGCTCTGCCAGGCCTGCTGGATGGCCCATTAAGGGCCATTAGCGATACAATGGACCCATTGAGAGATGGCAGACACGCCTGTAACTTAACAAGATATGCAGGGACTTGCCCATGTGACTCCAGACTCCATTTTGCTGTGATTTTCCACAGTAAGGACAAAGAGGTGTCTTTACACCTGGAAGAAACTATAAAAGGCAGCTGCCTCATCTCTATTTTGTCTTCTTTCCTCCTTCTTACCTCTGGAGGGACATTGCTACACATGGAAGCTTTGAACAAAGGACTGAAGGACCCATCTCAGCTGTGGATGTAATCCAGAGACTTGATTTGAACCTGCAGTATTTCATCGCTACTGCAAGCCTGAACCAAGAACTTTGCCATTACTGTATGTAATTGATTCCTTTTAACCAATTCTAGCTCTCACCTATACCTTTTTCCTTTTATGAATAAACCTTTAGATTTTAGATTCTAAAGGATTGGCAACAGCGTGATTTGTGGGTAAGATCTGATTTGTATATTGACCTGGATCTGGGGGCTTGGTCCATTGGGATCGGGAGGACCTTTTTCTTTTACTGGGGCATTGGTTTTCATGACCATTTGTCCCCATAACGAGTGGCACTGGTGGTAAGACTGGAAAACTAAAGTGTCTTAGGGGATTGCTTGTGTGACTTGTGGTTAGCCAGGGGGGTAAAACCAAAGTCTCCTCCGTCTGGCTGGTTTGGTTTGCCTTAGAGGTGGAAAAACCCCAGCCTTGGGCTGTAATTGCCCTGCTTGAAGCAATTTGTCCTGAACTGGCACTCTCAGTTGGGTCCTGCCAGAACCAGCATCGCTACAGCTCTCCAGAGTCCCAGAGACGGCTGTGATGTTATGAGTATAATATAATCTCTCATTGAAAGGTGACAGGGCCAGAAAGAGTTAATGAACTCACAGACTGACCTGACCCATGGCCGAACTGTAATGACTGGTTAGGAAGATGTGTAAATGAATAGTGCTTTGAAATGCAGCCTGCATTGTTAGAGATAGAAGAGTAGATGTTTGCTCAGCACTTGTGATGTAAGCAAACAAGTCTTGTCTATGGCTATAGCTTTGATTCAAAGATCAAAAAAGGAATATTAACATTTAGGAAGATATTTGAGTGAAACAGTATTATTGTCTATGTCTCTTTGAAGATTATGATAACCTGTGTCTGAACTGTGTAATGGATAAATTATCCTGTGCTAATTGCCATGATGTTTGGAAGAAGGACAGTTCAGCCTATTGTTTTCTCAGGCCAAATGGCTGCTGGAAATGTATAAGAACCCTGGGACATGATCCTTCTTCATCTCAGATCTGCTTTGGGTTTCAAGAAGGGGAACCCCTGAGCCATAAGGATTGAGATCCCCAGTCACTGACTGGAGTCACCCTGAATATGGACATTGGACTATAACCTATGGACTATTTCTAAAAGGACTTTTGGCAACTACAAGCTCATCTCTGCTATTTACCTGAACCTCAAGAATTGAATTCAAGGCTGTATGTATACTGATCTATTAACCAACTCTCTCTCTCTTTTCTTTTTTAATAAATTTTAGTTTAGTTAATAAGAATTGACTGGAAGTGTGTATTTGGGGTAAGATCTAAGTTATTATTTGACCTGGATTTGGGGCTGATCCTTTGGGATTGGAAGAACCTTTTCTTATATATGCTGAATTAAGATTTTCAGTAATCATCATCATATCTGACAGTGTGTGTCTGGATGGAGGCCTGAGGCTGGGTACTTTAAGGGAACTGTGTTGGTAGGACTTCTTAGTAACCAGTGTGGTACTATAGAAGCTGTTCTGTGCTGGCTTGGTGAATCTAAGTATTGGAATATCCACCAGCATTTGGGGTTTGTTTGCCCCGTTCTGTTTGCAGTTCACCCTGATTGAGTGACTTCAGCAGGCTCCCACAGGCAGCACCAGGGGTCCTGAGAAGAAGCCGGGCTCTCTGATGGGACGGCTCGCCAGGGCCCCAGAGAGCCCTCTCTGAGGGGACGGCTCACCAGGGGCCCAGAGAACAAGCCGGGCTCTCTGAGGGGACGGCTCACCAAGGCCCCAGAGAACAAGCCGGGCTCTCTGAAGGGACGGCTCGCCAGGGCCCCAGAGAACAAGCCGGGCTCTCTGATGGGACGGCTCGCCGTGGCCCAGAGAACAAGCCGGGCTCTCTGAAGGGACGGCTCGCCAGGGCCCAGAGAACACACCGGGCTCTCTGAAGGGACAGCTCGCCAGGGCCCCAGAGAACAAGCCGGGCTCTCTGAAGGGAGGGCTCGCCGTGGCCCAGAGAACAAGCCAGGCTCTCTGAAGGGACGGGTCCCCGTGGCCCAGAGAACAAGCCGGGCTCTCTGAAGGGACGGGTCCCCGTGGCCCAGAGAACAAGCCGGGCTCTCTGAAGGGACGGCTGACCAGGGGCCCAGAGAACAAGCTGGGCTCTCTGAGGGGACGGCTCGCCAGGGGCCCAGAGAACAAGCCGGGCTCTCTGAAGGGAAGGCTCGCCAGGGCCCCAGAGAACAAGCCGGGCTCTCTGAGGGGACGGCTCGCCAGGGGCCCAGAGAACAAGCTGGGCTCTCTGAGGGGACGGCTCGCCAGGGCCCCAGAGAACAAGCCGGGCTCTCTGAGGGGACGGCTCGCCAGGGCCCCAGAGAACAAGCCGGGCTCTCTGAGGGGACGGCTCGCCAGGGCCCCAGAGAACAAGCTGGGCTTTCGCTGAAGAGACGGCTTACCGTGGCCCCAGGGCTCCCTGGCACCTGCAGCCCAGGATGTAGCCAGGGATGTTCAGGGGCCTGGCGGGGGGAGCTCAGGGCACAGCCGCTGTCAGGAGGTGGGTCAGGATGCTGAGGGGTGGTGCCGGCCAGCCTCTTGCCACAGTGCAGAGTTGGCATCAGTCACTGCGTGGTGGCTTCTGGCAAACATCTGGCAACTGGCAGCTCCTTCTTAGAGCGAGAACACGGTTTGTGCCAGAGCTCGGTGTCCCAGAAGGAGCTGGGCACGGGTGGGAAATGGAGTGGGGTTATTCGCTGGCAAAGGCCGGGTGTCCCTGCGCCTGGGGCTGACGGCTGGTGCAGAGCTCAGGGGAGTCGGATGGACAGAGCCCAGCCACGTGAGGGTGTCACTGCCCTGCCCCGCAAGTGAACCTGCAAATCCTGTGAGCTGGGGAGCTGCTGCCCCACCCAGGTCAGCACACAGAGGGGGACCAGCCAGCGCTGGCTCATCATGAGCCCGGTGCAGCGGCCAAGGAAGGTCTGAGCTTGGGCTGCTGGGAAGGCCCTGGGGCGGGAGGGTTTGACCTCAATTCCCTATAAGCTGCATGGCCACGCAGCTGCCTATTAAGCCCCGCACAGGGGCTCAGGGCTGTGGCGGGGAGAGATGCCTCTCCCCCAGCACGGACCTGCCACAGCCAGGGAGAGGCGCCTCTCCCTCTGCCCCGAGCTGCTGCGGCGAGAGAGGGCTGAGGGGAGTCCTATCTCCCCACTGCAGCCCCAAGGCAGCCTGCACTCCAAACCCCTCATCCTCAGCCCCACCCCAGAGCCCGCACCCCAACCCTCTGCCCCAGCCCTGAGCTCCCTCCCACACCTCAAACCCTCATCCTCACCCCCACCCCAACCCTCTGCCCCAGCCCTGAGCTCTCTCCCACACCTCAAACCCCTCAGCCTCAGCCCCACCCCAACCCTAACCCTCTGCCCCAGCCCTGAGCTCTCTCCCACACCTCAAACCCCTCAGCCTCAGCCCCACCCCAGAGCCCGCACCCCCCACCTCAACTCTCTGCCCCAGTCCTGAGCTCCCTCCCACACCCCAAACCCCTCATCCTCAGCCCCCTCAATCCCACACCCCCCACCCCAACTCTCTGCCCCAGCCCTGAGCTCCCTCCCACACCTCAAACCCCTCATCCTCAGCCCCACCCAAGCCCGCACTCCCCACCCCAACTTTCTGCCCCAGCCCTGAGCTCCCTCCCACACCTCAAACCCCTCATCCTCAGCCCCACCCCAGAGCCTGCACTCCCCACCCCAACCCTCTGCCCCAGCCCTGAGCTCTCTCCCACACCCCAAACCCCTCATCCTCAGCCCCACCCCAGAGCCTGCACTCCCCACCCCAACCCTCTGCCCCAGCCCTGAGCATTCTCCCACACCCCAAACCCCTCATCCCCAGCCCCCTCGAGCCCTCACCCCTCCCCCGGTTCCCAACCTTCTGCTCCAGCCCTAAGCCCCCTCCCACACTCTGAACCCCTCGGCCCCACCCTGCCACATGAAATTTATGTGCCCCAATATGAAGGTCATGTGTCACACATCACCTCCGTATTGGTGCACGTATCAAAATTCATTCCGCACATGGACATAAAAAATTAGAGGGAACCCTGGGTCTGACTGAAGAGGTGTAAGTGAATTATTACTTGCAGGCTGGCCCACGTTTATTGTGTTGTCTCCCCTCCCCACAAGGGTTGGGTTTGAACCCCTGGGCGCAGGGCTTGTGAGACAGAAGCTATTGCCTATCAGAGGTGCCCTGGGCCGGGTATAAAGGTTCCCAAGTTTCTGAGTGGGGGCTTGAGCTGAGGTTGAGCCTTTAGAAACCCCTAAAAACACTGCCGACCCCCCCCCTCCATCCCCCTGGCAGAAGGGTTAAAATTGTTTGTATTATCGTCATGGGCCCGCACGTGCCAGATGCTGCACAAACTTAAACAATACGAGCCGTGTGCCGCAGAGCCTGGAAAAGGGAGGGACTTGACGATGCTTTTAAGGTGGCCATAATTATGAGCTAGCAGTGAGGAGACAGGGAGGAAGGAGGGCTGAGATTGCCTGTAAGAGTATCTCTGGCTGCAGAACCCACAGCACCAGGGAATGGGGGCTGGAGAGCTGGAGGGATGTGCCCACCACACACGCAGGGTGACAACACCAGGGAAGGCCAGGCAGGGGAGCCGGGGGAAGGATGGAGGCAGGCAGGTGAGTCTGGGGCAGGTGGGGGCTGGGAGATGGAGGTGGGCCGAGGAGCCTTGGAGAGGGGAAATGGGCTGCGGGGGGTAGGCAGGGAGCCAGGGCAGCGATACCAGTGGGCGGGGCAGGCTAGACGGGGCCAGGGCTGGGCTGGGCTGTTATAGCAGCAGGGAAGGGACTGGTGTTTGCAATTCAGGCGTTACTAACTAGATCTGTATGAGCAGAGGGCGGGGCAGGGTCCGTGACACACCCGTCTGGGCGCTGGTTTCAGGGCGCAGCATTCTGGTCTTCCTGCTCCTGAGAGCAGCCCAGTCCAAAGGCGCAGGGAAAGCCGGCTGGGGAACACAGCCAGCGGGTCCGAGCAAGGGTCAGTTCCTTAGCAGGAGCGGTGCTGTGGCCATTCACAGGCGCCGTACGGGGACAGATGGGATGCCCAGGCCAGCAGCTGTTGCTGTGGTTTGTGGGGACAGGGACTCTCCCGCACTGTGGGGCAGAGCTGGGAATGCGCCTCGTGGAGGGCAGCATGAAGAGCAGGGCTGCAGGCCGCCACGATCCAGTTCCAGCACACCCAGGCTCTGTGGGGCAGTGTTGGCACTGGCCCCATGGCAGGGGCTCTGGGCTAGAGGTCCCGACACAGCATTGCCTAGACGACCCTTGCTGGGGCGCCCACATGCAGAGCCGGAGGCAGCTTGCTGAGGTTGCAGGAGTCGGCTCTGAGGGGGTGCAAGGAGCAGAGCAGACGGGGTCAGCACTCCACGGCGGTAGGTCCCTGGGAGCTTCCCCAGGCACCAGCATGGCCACAGCAGAGCGCTCTGCTCCCAAACACGCACCGCGTCCCTCCAGGGGTTACCAAGCTGCTGCTGCCGCACGATGGTGCCAGCCACAGGAGGCCTGGCCTTGGCCAGAGGAGGGCCCAGTGAGAAGCCTGTTCCTAGCCAGCCCGAGAGGTGTGAACACACCTGAACTCTGACAGCTACAGGCCAATGGCCCTCTCGGCCCGTCTCCTGCCTCTGGCTGACGTAATCCCCATGGGATAGCGTCTGCCAGGCCAGAGATGTGTCTCAGGGTGAGCTGGTCCTTCCGGGGGTGCCCCTGTGCCAGATGCAGCCCACCGCCCATGGGGTCAGGGGACAAAGAGCCCCTCTGGGCGTGCGGGAGACAGACGTGGACAGGCAGCCAGTGGGTTGGAGAGGGGGAGCTGGGCAGAGACCTGCAGGCGGAGATGCCCCAGCAGAGGGACGAGGGAAAGCCCCTGAGGCGAAGGCAGCCCCAGAAAGCAGGACTGAGCTCACCCTGCCCCCAGGGAGAACATGTTTGTGCCCAGGCCTGAGGCCAAGGAGGAGCCCCGGGAGAGGCCCAGAGGGCCGAGGAAAAGTGGCGGAGTTTGCCGCGCAGTGAGCAGGGAGGGCTGCCAGCAGTAAGGAGCCCGGCTGGGCAAGGAGAGGCCCTGGGAAGGTGAAGAGGGCAGGCAGCTCTAAACAGAGAGTTCCCAGGCTGGGGAGCCCGCCGAAGAGGGTTGTTGTGGGGCCCCTGCACAGCCCAGGAAGAAGGCTGCCCCAGGAGGGCTGAGTCCAGAGGATGGGCTGAAAAGGAGATGAAGAGAAGCGAGACCCGCGGGAAGCCAGGCTGTGTCTAGCTTATGTGGGGCAGGAAACTGGCTTGGTTTGGACTTTGATACCCCTCCGGGGGGGCCCAAGTCACCAAAAATTGGGGGTGGGGAGAGGGGAGCAGCTAGGTACTTGCAGCGCCATTCTGTGCCACAAGGGGGTAGGCCCTGCTACGTGGCTGGTGTCCCGACAAAGGTGCAGTGCGGATTGTGTAACCGGGTTACACAAAGGTGCAGTGCGGGTTGTGTTCTTTGCCCCCGTAGAGATGGCTGTGCTCTTCAGAAGCCTCCCCCAGGCAGCGCTGATTTCCCCAGACTGTCCCATAATAGAGGTTACATCTCTGGCACCCCACAATCTGGATGTTGCTTGACAAGCCAAGGCCCCTCATGTAGATTTCACAGGGGCAGGACAATCCTGCAGCTCAAAGAGACTGAGAAGTTGTCCCCCCTTGTTCTGTAGCTACTAACTGCTCTGTTGCCGAAGGGTTGTCTTTATGGGAGAAGGATCTGATGTGTCGAGACTGTGGGGTTTTGCAGAGCATGAACAGTCCTCTTCAAGAGTCTCGTGAAAAAATGATGGGCTATAAGTAGCCAATTTATTCCTGTGCAGTGAAATCGAACTGGGTCTAGTCCATGTTCAAAGTTGCTCTGCTTTAAAATCTCCCCTTTCCTTAAACAGGCACAAGGTACCAGGCCCTGCCTGGATGCTCTACATTCAGTGTGAACCTGGCTGGTATCAATGCAGCTTAGCTCACTTCCCCACTGATACAAGCCAGGCTTCAGTTGAATACAGGGTCAGTTTCGTTCAAGCTGTTTACGAGCCCGTCCAGCTGTGCAGATGCGACTCTGTCTAGGGACAGAAGCTTGCCGCTGAACTGCAGCAGGTGTCCTTTTCTCGGCTTGAGCCATGGGAGCTCCAAGGCTAGGCCGGTTCGTGTCCCTCTTCACAATGAGCGTGACCGTGTTCCAGTGCTGTAGGTGGAGCTGGCCCAGGACGTGGGGCGCTCTCAGGGAGGCAGCGATGGCAGTACTGGGTGCTTTTCGGGGCAGTATGTGTAGCATGAGGGGATGTTTGTGATCATGCAGAAAATGCTGCTGCTGAAGAGCCCCGGTGGCTAGCTGCAAAGGGGTGGTGAATGGCTGAATAGGAGACACGCCCTGATGGGGGGGTCAGAGTTAAGGCTGTTTTTTGATAAATCTGAGTTGTAGACAAACCACAGTATTATAACAAACCCAGGAAATACCCACTAGGCCCAGCTTCTTCCGGCCGCTGACAGTGCCTAGACCGAGCGCTAGACGGGGTAGATGTGAGGCACTGCCTCTGGGCAGCCCCCCTCGCTGGGCACCCCTGCAGCAAGCTGTGAGCACAGCAGTTCTGCCAGGAGCGGGAGTGACCCTCTGCCTGTTGGGGAGGTGCAGAGGGTTGGTGGGCGCTCAGGCTGCCTCACTGGAAATGGCCCAGCGGCCAAAAGACCCCAGCTTCTAGCCTGGTGTGGGTCTGTGCCCCACTCTTCCCCAGCCCAGCTGCCACACGGGGCAACATGGCAGCCCTGGGCACGAGGGAAGGACCTTCGCTTGGAAAGCAGATGGAGCATGCTGGGAAATGGCCAGGATGTCCCACGAGAGGGTCAGTGTGTGATCGGGCAGCGATGGGAGGGGGGGCCCTGCCCCCGGGGGTCAGCGCATGCTGGGTGGGGGAGCCCTGCTGCCGGGGGTCAGCGCACGCTGGGCAGCGCTGGGCAGGGGAGCCCTGCCCCCGAGGGGGGTCAGCGCACGCTGGGCAGCGCTGGGCGGGGGAGCCCTGCCCCCGGGGGGGTCAGCGCACACTGGGCAGCGCTGGGCGGGGGAGCCCTGCCCCCGGGGGGGTCAGCGCACACTGGGCAGCGATGGGAGGGGGGGGCCCTGCGCACACTGGGCAGCGATGGGAGGGGGCCCTGCCCCCGGGGGTCAGCGCACGCTGGGCAGCGATGGGAGGGGGAGCCCTGCCCCCGGGGGTCAGCGCACGCTGGGCAGCGGAGCCCTGCCCCCCGGGGGTCAGCGCACGCTGGGCAGCGGAGCCCTGCCCCCCGGGGGTCAGCGCACGCTGGGCAGTGGCTGGGCAGCGATGGGAGGGGGATCCCTGCCCCCGGGGGGGGTCAGTGCACACTGGGCATCATTCTGGGGTTGGCAGCAGGAGTAGCACAAAGTCTCAGCTTTGGCCCGTCTGCCTGAGATGGTATGTGGGAACAGCAGCCTTGGAGGTCCCTAGGGAAGGAGCAGGCTGGATCTGAGCTTTGTCTCCTCTGGCCCCAGGCTCCAGGTCTGGGAAAATCCAGCAGCTGCATGGATGTGGATGTTGCTTAGAGCCCCTGAGCTGGGACGGTAGCTGGGGCTTCAGAAGGCCGCAGGCTTGGGCTGCAGATCCCTTCAGAGGCGTCTGTGAGCTAGCTTCCCGTATGCTCAGCAGGGACTGCCGGTATGGGGGAGCCACAGAGATGAGTAAATCCGCTCTCTCTCCTGCAGCCAAACCCTTGCCTCTTGGCTCGCGTATGGGGCAGCCATGGCTCCCCTGGCTGGGCAGCCGGCGGGGTCTGGCGGAGACAGAGCAGAAAGCGCTCTCGCTCGTGGGTGAGAGTCCAGGTAAAGTCACGCTCACCCCCCACAATGAGAGCCTGGAAAGAGAGCAGAAACCCCTTAACTCTGCCTGGGCTCCCCTTGCCGCTGGCACCCAGGAGGCAAGCGCCTTTCCTCCCACATCCCTGGCAGAAAGCTGGCCAACGTCACCCTCCACTCCCTGCCTACCCAAACTGCTCCTCCAGCTGGAAAAGGGATGGGGAGGGACGAGACCCCTCACCCAGCCCAGCGGGAGGGGAGAGATTGCCTGGGCTGGGCTAGGCTGGGCGATGGAAAGGAGACCCCTCAGCTAGCGAGTTACCCCCGGGGACTCCTTGCCCAGGGCTCTTGGGGCAGCATGGAGCGCTGTGAGCCACAGCCCTGCGCTGGGCCCCTGCTCCCGGGGGGTGGGAGTTGGGGGCCAGCCTCTGGAAAAGGCTGAGGCAGCTTGTGCTGTGGAGAGGGACCCCCAGACTCACCCCTGGCACCGAGGAACAGGTAGGGCTGTGCGCTGTGCGATTGTCCTCTTGCAAGGGCCGTGCTTCAGCAGAGCTGGGACCTTTATACTGGCCCTCCCCTGCCGCAGGAGGCCAGCCCTCAGTATCGACCAGGGAGTGGGGCTGACGCCATCCAGCCTTGCTCCCCTTCCAGGTAAACAGCCTCAGGTGTGTCCAGCTCTGCCACTTGGCTGCCAGCCCTGCCCTTCTGCCAATCCCCACCCTGGGCCAGGCAGACGGGCCCACACCCACTGACTGCCACTGGCCTTCCCTGGTCAGCCATTAGCCTCGTGCCCCCTGCCCCGTGCCAGGGCAGCTGCACCAGAATGGGCAGGCGGAGCCCAGAGCTGGTAGTGCCAGGCCCACCCGCAGGGGAGCATGGGCAGGCCTGGACCTGACTCCAGCTGGGGTCTGCAGCAGCTGGAGTTTCCCTGCAGGGGCCCCCAGGCAGGGACCCCCAGCCCCTGAGCCTCTCCTGTCTCCACACGTCAATCGTTGGTGGGGTCCACTCGGCCAAACATCTCCCTACATTCAGTGCCTCGGCCCCCCGGCCATCCCGGCTTCTCCGGGACGCTGAATTTCAACACATCCAACCCTGCTGTGAGCAGCTGCCACGGCAAATACAGGCTGTAACCGATTAACTCGGACACGGGGCCTGGGCCCAGCTCCAAGGTCTCTGCAGCTGGACAGAGCCAAAACCAGCCAATGCAATCCCTGCCTGCCCTGGCCCCCGGTGACCGCCGCACCCTGGCTCCTGCTTGGCCCAGGAGGGAACAGCGAGAAATGCAGCTTCCAAACTCGGCACCAGCCTTCATCTCAGCTCGCAGGCCAGGCACCGAGGTAGGGCCCTCTCCCCCTCGGGCAGCTGGGCCTGCCCGCCCACCCCCAGCACAGCCAGGGACCCAGCTCCCAGCCTTCAGGCGACATGGCTTGGAGGGGGAGGAGGGGGGGACAACTTGGTGTGGTGTAGGAGGGGTTTGGGAGGGATGAGGTGGCAGGAGAAGTTGGGGGGCTGTGGGTGTTGTTTTGAGGGTGCTATGTGGGGGGTCATTGAGGGTGACTGGGTTAGAGTTGGGTAAGGGAGCTATGGGGCTGGTTAGGTGTGGGGGTAGCTTGAAGTGGTGTATGGGATAGAGGATTGTGTGAGGAGGGGTTAGGGGGCTGTGGGTGGGTTGTTAGAGCTGAGGAGTTATGTTGGGTGTGCTGTGGGGGGCAGCAGGGTGTTTAGGTTGGGAGGGCTGTGTCTGGGGGGGTGAGGTCTGGGGGGGCAGTATCGGGCATTGGGGAGCTGTGTCTGAGGGGGTCAGGGGCATTGGGGGGGCTGGACGGGAGCTGTGTCTGAGGGGGTTGGGGAGCTGTGTCTGAGGGGTTGGGGGGTTGTGTCAGGGACATTGGGGGGCTGGATGGGGAGATGTCTGAGGCGGTTGGGGGTCTGGATGGGAGGGCTGTGTCAGGGACATTGGGGGGCTGGATGGGGAGATGTCTGAGGCGGTTGGGGGGCTGGATGGGAGGGCTGTGTCAGGGACATTGGGGGGCTGGATGGGGAGATGTCTGAGGCGGTTGGGGGTCTGGATGGGAGGGCTGTGTCAGGGACATTGGGGGGCTGGATGGGGAGATGTCTGAGGCGGTTGGGGGGCTGGATGGGGGCTGTGTCAGGGACATTGGAGGTCGGGCTGTGTCTGAGGGGGTTGGGGGCCTGGATGGGGGGCTGTTTCAGCAACATTGGGGGGCTGGATGGGGAGCTGTGTCTGTGGGGGTTGGGGGGGCTGGATGGGGAGCTGTGTCTGAGGGGATTGGGGGGCTGGATGGGGAGCTATGTCTGAGGGGGCTGGGGGCTGGATGGGGGGCTGTCAGGGATATTGGGGGACTGGATGGGGAGCGGTGTCTGACGGGGTTGGGGGGCTGTGTCAGGGACATTGGGGGGCTGGATGGGGAGCTGTGTCTGAGGGGGCTGGGGGGCTGTGTCTGAGGGGGTTGGGGGGCTTGATGGGGGGGCTGTGTCAGGGATATTGGGGGGCTGGATGGGGGGCTGTCTGAGGGGGTTTGGGGGCTGGATGGGGAGCTGTGTCTGAGGGGGTTGGGGGGCTGTGTCTGAGGGGGTTGGGTGGCTGGGTGGGGTGCTGTCAGGGATATTGGGGGGCTGGATGGGGAGCTGTGTCTGAGGGGATTGGGGGGCTGGATGGGAAGCTATGTCTGAGGGGGCTGGGGGGCTGGATGGGGAGCTATGTCTGAGGGGGCTGGGGGGCTGTGTCTGAGGGGGTTGGGGGGCTTGACGGGGGGGCTGTGTCAGGGATATTGGGGGGCTGGATGGGGAGCTGTGTCTGAGGGGGTTGGGGGGCTGGGTGGGGTGCTGTGTCAGGGACATTGGGGGACTGGATGGGGAGCTGTGTCTGAGGGGGCTAGGGGGCTGGATGGGGAGCTGTGTCTGAGGGGGATCGGGGGCTGGATGGGGAGCTGTGTCTGAGGGGGATCGGGGGCTGTGTCAGGGGGGTTAGCGTTAGGAGGAGGTGGTGGGTGGGATTAGCTGGGGGGGCAGTTGACTAGGAAGGCTGGCCCAGGGGGTAGAGCGCAAGCCTGGGTGAAGACTTAGGTTCAGTTCCCCGCTGGGCCCCACTCCTCCTGTGGCGCTTGGGCAGTTCCGCAGGGGACGTGTCCTCTGCACTCAGCCGCCCACTGACCAGGCTCGTGGGGCTGGCCCTACGGGCTGTTGAACTGCGGTGCAGATGCTTGGGCTCAGCCTGGAGCCTCGGCTCTAGGCCCCTGTGAGGTGAGGAGTCCCAGAGCCGGGCTCAGCCTGAGCCCCCAGGGCAATTCAACAGCCCCATAGCCAATGATTCCAATGCCCTGGAACAGCCCCCCCACACACACACACACAGGAGGCGTGAAGTAGGGCAGAGGATCAGCTCCTGCCACGGGGTGGCTGCCAGCAGCGTTATCGCCTGGCTCAGCGCTCGCCTCTGCCCACAGGAAGGGAAGGGCCTGGAGCAGTGTAATAAACCAAACAACCAGCACAGATTACGGAGCTGAGCTCTGCAGGGAATGCCCAGCTTCTGCCAGCAGGGGGCGCTGGGGGGGGGGCGGGGCAGGACCCTGGCTGTGGGGGGAGCTCCGGGCTGCTCCATTCTGGCCTCTCCCAGCAGGGGGCGCTGTGGGGGGGCAGGGCAGGACCCTGGCTGTGGGGGGAGCTCCCAGCTGCTCCAGCCCCTCCCAGCAGGGGGCGCTGTAGGGGGCGGGGCAGGACCCTGGCTGTGGGGGGAGCTCCGGGCTGCTCCATTCTGGCCTCTCCCAGCAGGGGGTGCTGTGGGGGGGGGGCAGGGCAGGACCCTGGCTGTGGCGGGAGCTCCGGGCTGCTCCATTCTGGCCTCTCCCAGCAGGGGGCGCTGTGGGGGGGCAGGGCAGGACCCTGGCTGTGGGGGGAGCTCCCAGCTGCTCCAGCCCCTCCCAGCAGGGGGCGCTGTAGGGGGCGGGGCAGGACCCTGGCTGTGGCGGGAGCTCCCAGCTGCGGCGGGAGCTCCCAGCTGCTCCAGCCCCTCCCAGCAGGGGTCGCTGTGGGGGGGGACAGGACCCTGGCTGTGGGGGGCGCTCCCAGCTGCTCCGGCCTCTCCCAGCAGGGGGCACTGTGGGGGGCAGGGCAGGACCCTGGCTGTGGGGGGAGTTCCTGGCTGGCAGGGGAGCTGGTTGGGGCTGGTAGTGTGAGCAGGGCAGTGGCTAGTGCGGGGAGGGGGGCGCAGGTGAGCTGCCTTAGCAGTGAGTTGCTGGGCTGGGCAGGGCCTGGGGGCGGTGGCTGGTTGTTAAAACTGGCTGAGTCAGCTAGGTGCAGCCTGGGGCTAGTGCTCTGTGCCCTCCCTCCACCCCCATCTGTGCCCCCCAGCTCCCCTCACTCTCCTGCCTGACCCCCTGAATACAAGGGTAGGGTGCAGAGCCTAGCCGTGGGTGGAAGGGGACAGAGGATGGAATAGCTGGGGTAGGAGCCTGTTCTTGCTGTATTAGAAATGCAGGAACAGCTGCCCCGTCCCCCTCCCCTGTCCCCCTCCCCCATGCCCCAAACCCTCCTGGCCTTGGGGAGTCCCTAGTATGAGCGGCAGGGGGTGGGGAAGCGGGGGACAGTTTGGGCTGCAAACAGAGGGCAAGGGGCTCTTCCTGCCAGCCCTGGCTGGCTCAAGCCCACATCCAGAGTCGGCTTCCCCGGGCTGGCAGGGGGAGCAGTCTGCAGCCCAGGCAGACGCTGGCGCCCCTTCCCCCCGGGGCCAGCCTGGCCCGAGCTGGGGGAGGTGCAGTGAGTGGGCTTGAGCACAGCAGCCTTTATTCACACTGCAGCAGCCATCCGTCCGTCCGTCCGGGGAGCCATCCCGTGGGGCAGGCACCCTCAGCTGTGCCCTGCCGCCCCCTCCAGCCGTCCATCACAGCGTCTGGGCGCGGCGTGCATGTCTCTGCCCCACTGAGAGTAACTGCAGAGGGAGGGGGAGACAGTGAGGCCGGGGGCAGGTCCTGCCACAGGAGGGAGACGTGCTGGGCCTGCCAGCCCCACAGCATCCTGTCAGCAGCTGCCACCCTAGGCCAGGGGACAGCAGCCCCTTGTCCCCGGCACAGGGCTGAGCCCCACTGCCTCCCAGGGAAGCTCAGCTCTCCCTGCGCTCCACCAGGCCGGCTCCTTTCGGGGAGGAGGCACCAGATGCAGATGGCACCAGAAATGGGGGTGGGGTGAAGAGGAGGGAGGCCCCCTGCCCTGCAGCCCCAGGGCTCTGCCTGCGAGGGGCAGGCTGCTGGGCAGAGTCTTACAGGGGCAGAGACTCAGCCTTTCCGGTGCACCTGGCCGCTGCAGTGCTGGGTGCCCTAGCAGGCTGCCTGCGCCCCGGCTGGGGGCGCCCCCAGAGGGCAGGGCGAGTCGCACGGCTCCCCGAGCCCTGACCGGGGCCTTCAGGCCCAGCCATTCGTGCTGGCTGCTGCCCCAGCCTTGGTCCGCAGTGCCCTCGGGGCAGGGCTGCTCTGCCCCTACTCACCCAGGGATGCCCTGGAGCCCAGCACGTCGAGCAGGTTGGGGGCCCGCAGCTGGCTCGGCGCAGCCACAAGGCCCAGGACAGGCTCAGGAGAGTCCTCGCTGCTGCTGCTGCTGCTCTGCCCGTCCCTGCTGAGAGCTCTGCCCGCCGGCTGCCCTGCCCACTGCCAGCCCAGCGCCAGGGAGAGCAGAAGCCCCGACACAGGGTTCAGGATGGCCTGGAGGAAGGGGGTGGGTCAGTGAGGGGTGGGCACAGGCGGGGTCCCAGTGCAAATGTGCCTGACACCAACAGCAAGCCCCCACCCCGCAATGTGTGGTGTCCCCATCAGCTGAGCATGGCCTGGCAGCCTCCTGCCCGATTGCTGTCACCACATAGGAACCCCATTCCTGCACCCCCCTCCCCTTCATGGGGCACCCCACCCCTGCAGCCCCCATAAGTGACCCCAGGGCACTCCTCCTCCACTATCCCCTTAATTCATGGGGCACTCCTCCCCCACTACCCCCATCCCTTCATGGGTCACCCCACCCCTGCAGCCCCCCTATGTGACCCCAGGGCAGTCCATCCCCCCTGCCCCCTCCCTTCACAGGCTCCCCACCCCACTGCCCCCATAAGTGACCCCAGGGCAGCCTAGCCCCACTGCCCCCCTCCCTTCACAGGCTCACCACCCCACTGCCCCCCTATGTGACCCCAGGGCACCCCATCCCCCCACTACCCCCCTCCCTTCACAGGAACCCCACCCAACTGCCCCCCATGTGATCCCAGGGCAGCCTAGACCCCCTGCCCCCTCCCTTCACAGGCACCCCACCCCTGCTGCCCCCCTATGTGACCCCAGGGCAGCCCATCCCCTCTGCCCCCCCATGCACCCCCCCGCCCTCTCCCACCACAAGGATCCAGGAGGTTCGGATGGCCACGTGTAGCAACCGCAGGGTCTCCATGCGCCACACAGGCTCCAGCAGGAGCAGCCCATCGTTCACCACATTCGCTAGCCAGCTGCAGGGAGCAGAGATGGGGCTGTGCTGACTGATCGGGGGAGGGCTACAGCAGCCACGCCCCCTCCCCGAACAGGCAGTCCCTCCAGCAGGGGTGCTGTAGGCAGAGCGGGGGCGGGAGAGCAGAGCACTTGGCTGGCGGGTGGGCGGGGGAGCAGAGCGCTGGGCTGGCTGGCTGGCGGGGGGCGGGGGAGCAGCGCGCCGGGCTGGCTGGCTGGCGGGGGGCGGGGGAGCAGCGCGCCGGGCTGGCTGGCTGGCGGGGGAGCAGCGCGCCGGGCTGGCTGGCTGGCTGGCTGGCGGGGGAGCAGAGCGCCGGGCTGGCTGGCTGGCTGGCTGGCGGGGGAGCAGAGCGCCGGGCTGGCTGGCTGGCTGGCTGGCGGGGGAGCAGAGCGCCGGGCTGGCTGGCTGGCTGGCTGGCGGGGGAGCAGAGCGCCGGGCTGGCTGGCTGGCTGGCTGGCGGGGGAGCAGAGCGCCGGGCTGGCTGGCTGGCTGGCTGGCGGGGGAGCAGAGCGCCGGGCTGGCTGGCTGGCTGGCTGGCTGGCGGGGGAGCAGAGCGCCGGGCTGGCTGGCTGGCTGGCTGGCTGGCGGGGGAGCAGAGCGCCGGGCTGGCTGGCTGGCTGGCTGGCTGGCGGGGGAGCAGAGCGCCGGGCTGGCTGGCTGGCTGGCTGGCTGGCGGGGGAGCAGAGCGCCGGGCTGGCTGGCTGGCTGGCTGGCTGGCGGGGGAGCAGAGCGCCGGGCTGGCTGGCTGGCTGGCTGGCGGGGGAGCAGAGCGCCGGGCTGGCTGGCTGGCTGGCTGGCGGGGGAGCAGAGCGCCGGGCTGGCTGGCTGGCTGGCTGGCGGGGGAGCAGAGCGCCGGGCTGGCGGGGGAGCAGAGCGCCGGGCTGGCTGGCGGGGGAGCAGAGCGCCGGGCTGGCTGGCGGGGGAGCAGAGCGCCGGGCTGGCTGGCGGGGGAGCAGAGCGCCGGGCTGGCTGGCGGGGGAGCAGAGCGCCGGGCTGGCTGGCGGGGGAGCAGAGCGCCGGGCTGGCTGGCGGGGGAGCAGAGCGCCGGGCTGGCTGGCGGGGGAGCAGAGCGCCGGGCTGGCTGGCGGGGGAGCAGAGCGCCGGGCTGGCTGGCGGGGGAGCAGAGCGCCGGGCGGGCTGGCGGGGGAGCAGAGCGCCGGGCGGGCTGGCGGGGGAGCAGAGCGCCGGGCGGGCTGGCGGGGGAGCAGAGCGCCGGGCGGGCTGGCGGGGGAGCAGAGCGCCGGGCGGGCTGGCGGGGGAGCAGAGCGCCGGGCGGGCTGGCGGGGGAGCAGAGCGCCGGGCGGGCTGGCGGGGGAGCAGAGCGCCGGGCGGGCTGGCGGGGGAGCAGAGCGCCGGGCGGGCTGGCGGGGGAGCAGAGCGCCGGGCTGGCTGGCTGGCTGGCTGGCTGGCTGGCGGGGGAGCAGAGCGCCGGGCTGGCTGGCTGGCTGGCTGGCTGGCTGGCGGGGGAGCAGAGCGCCGGGCTGGCTGGCTGGCTGGCTGGCTGGCTGGCGGGGGAGCAGAGCGCCGGGCTGGCGGGGGAGCAGAGCGCCGGGCTGGCGGGGGAGCAGAGCGCCGGGCTGGCGGGGGAGCAGAGCGCTGGGCTGGCTGGCGGGGGGGCATTACCAGGCAGTGAAGGTGACAGTGATGCTGGTGAATCTCCCCCTAAGCTGCTGCTCCTGGAGCCGCTCGCTAGCCGTGTACCTGCCCGTCTGCCTCCTCAGCAGGGCTGTGGCTGCAGGAGAGATGCCGTTAGCCCCCTGCTCGGCCCCAGCCCAACCCAACCCATTCTCCCTGCTCCGCGGCCAGTGTCCCCGGGAGCGCCCGGGGCAGGGCGTGGGGCCGGCTCACCTGCACCGAGGGCCCTGGAGAGAAGCAGCGGGTTCACCAGCAGGACCAGAGCGAGCGGCACATAGGCAGCAGTGTAGTGAGCCACAGCCAGGGCCTGCGCCAGTGGGCGCTGCGAGTCACACCTGGGGGAGAAGGGGGCATGAGCCGGTGATGGGGCAGGGGCAGGGCAGGGGCTAGGGCTTACCTGACACTGGCAGGGGACAGGAGCTGCTGGACTCCCCACAGGCACTGGGTGCTGGACAGGCCCCAGCACAGCAGGTAGTAGGGAGTCAGGGACCTGGGCAAAGCAAGAGGAGAGTGGTTGGCCAGGCCCTCCCACAGCCCAGCTCCTGGAGCCCAGCCCTCCCACCCGGCAGTGCCAGCCACCGCCAGGCCCTGCAGCCAGGCCTGGCCGCTGCTGACCCCGCCCCAAGCTGAGGTAGGGGGGCCTGAGCACGAAGCGCTGTAGGACGTGGGACTGAGTGAGTGGGTGGGAAATGGAGTCACCGGGGGCACCTGCTTGGCTCCCAAGCAGAGCTGCGGAGGGGCCGCATCCTCAGAGGATGGGGAGGGAATAACAGGATGTGGGGCGGAGCCTACGTCCCCCCAAAGGGCCGGGGAGTGCAAGGGAAGGCGCATGGCCCCACCTGCAGCCTGCAGGGCTCCGCAGCAGCTGAACAGCCTCCAGCGCGTAGCAGAACAAGGCCCAGAAGTGGGCAGTGTAGAAGAACTGCACCCACATCTGAGGGACGAGAGGAGATGTGAAAGGGATGTGCCCCGCCCCGCTACGCCGAAGCCAGCGGGCCCCCCACCTGGCAAGGGAGCCAGAGTCCCCCGTGTGCCCCACACAGCTCTGCCATCCACCCACTATTCCAGCCCTGCTCCCTTTGCCAAGGCCCCCTACCACCCAGCCCCAGTGCCTTCCCAGCCCACTAACCAGCCCACCCAAATACTGCCCCCCAGACATAGTACCTCCCCCAGCCCCAGCACACCACCCATCCCCCCAGACACTGCCCCCATCCCCATCACACCCCCATACTGTCCCCCAGCCCCAGCACTCCCCGCCAGCCTCCCCAGACACAGCACCTCTCCCAGCCCCAGCACACCACCCAGCCCCCCAGACACAGCACCTCCCCCGCACTCCCCCGCCAGCCTCCCCAGACACAGCACCTCCCCCGCACTCCCCCGCCAGCCCCCCCAGACACAGCCACCCCCCCCCCCCCAGGCTCATGCTACGTACCACAGCCACAGTGCAGAGTGGCCCAGCAAAGCCTGCGGTCCCATTCACTGGAGACTCGCCTGCAGAGCCGGGGGGGCTGCTAGCCACAGCACGGAGCGGCTCAGGATCCCTGGTGGAAAGAGGAGCACAGGGGAGCCCGGTGAGAGCAAGCCCAGCAGGAGGCTCTGGGAAGTCACCTGCTCTCACCTGCGGTGCCCAGACAGCTGCTGGCAGTAATGGCAGCTACGATCCCCCTGGCAGCATGGAGCTTGCTCGCTGAGCCTCTGCCAGCCCCCTTGTCCCAGGCCCGGCGGCGCCCGGCCAGAGCCTGCAGGAGCAGCCCGGCCAGGCCCAGGGCAGCACTGCCCAGGCACAGCCCATTCCACACCTGCGGCTGGAAGCGCCACAGGAGGCGGGTAGCGAGACTTTGGCAACAGAAGTGCTGGAGCTGCAGAGAGGCCATGGTGGGAGCGGGGCTGAGCCAGGCCCTACGCCCTGCACAAGGGTTCCCGGGGAACCTGGGCTCAGCTGGCTGCCAGGGCAGAGAAAGAGCCAGGCCACAGGTAGCTGCAGGGTTGTTAATGAGCAGCCTGGCAGAACCTGGGGGAAGGGAGGCGGGGCTGCAGAGTTTAAAGGGGCACGGGGGCTAAACCTGGGGGCTTGCTCTGGTGTGTTGCTCCTGGTGGAGGCTGGGCCGGCCCGGGCAAGGCAGCTAGCTAGTTGGCTGGCTGGTTGTTCTTCTGTTGGGTGCTATGGGGCGTGGCTGGTCTCCCTGCCCCTGCTAGGCCCAGCAGTGCTCAGCCCCATGTGCTGGGTGTGGGGTGTAGCTGATAGCACTTCCCTGCCCCCGTGTCCATTAGGGGTTGGAGCCTTGCAGGTGCTCCTGGAGTTCCTGAGTGTGGAGGGATCAGGTTGGGGCCCCTTCCTGGCTCAGCCACTCTGCCATCGGCGGTGCTGGGACTCACCCGGCCACCAGAGCCAGCAAGACCCACCTTGTAGATCTAGAGCCACCCCCAGCCTGGCAGCCTCGGGACACAGGAGCCGGATGAGCCCAAGTGGAGCTGGGGGAGCAGAAGAGCAGCGGGCAGGCAGGGCTGCCCACCTGGCCAGGCATGAGGAGGCAGCCGGCCTGTCGAGCACCAGGTGAGTCCAGGAGCAGAGCACGGGGGGGCTCTATGTGGGGAGGGGTACAGCACTGGTGCTGAGCCATTCCCTTGGGAGTGGGGCTCTGCAGGGGGGCTCCAGCCAGTCCTGGCCGTAGCTGCTGTGTTCGGTGCAGCCAAGCTCTCATCCCTCTGGCCAGAGGAGATGTTTGCCCAAGGTGCAACTGGCATACCTGCGCCGCTTCCTTGGCAGGGCGAGCACTCGAGAGCATCTGGTGCCCCACAGCGGACCCTGGCTCCCACGGCCTGGGGCTGATGCACGAGACTCAGGTTCCCTTGCCAGGTGCACTGTGCCATGGGGAGCAGGCTCCAGCGAGCCTTTCCCTGGCTGAGTGCATGGTCTCGCCCTCTGCGCTGCTACCACATCCCACCCCCATGCTGCAGGCTGGCTAGTGCCAGCCTCTGCCCTGCGGCCCAGCCCCAGGAAGGGCTGCGGAGGGAGCTGGGCAGAGGCTGGGCCGCAGCAGGGATCCTCCCAGAACTGGCGGCTCTTGTCTCCAGTCTGCGTTTTAATGTTTGCTCTGGGCTGCCCTGTGCAGATGGCGTTAGCCCTGTCCCAGCATGGCTCTGCGTCAGCCAGCTCTCTGCCTGGGCTGCCCGGGCAGAGGGGACTGGCTGCTGATGGCAGGCAAGTCAGGCATTGTGAAGTGTTGAGCTTCGGGGGTGCCTGGCATGGTCCAGGGTTGGGCGCAGCCACTGCCTCCTGCGCCAGCCTCTCGCTTGGGTGGCAAGTCCATTGTGCCAATGGATCGAGGCAGTGGGGCATGGTGCCCGCAGTGGCGCAGCACAGCGAGCAGGGCATGGCCGCGGGGGGACGGATCGTGGGCTGGCCCTGACTGCAGGCCAGGCAGATGGGCAGGGATCGCGGCTAGCAGAGACTGGGCCAGCTGGAGGGGTGACCTGGGCTCAGGGGCAGGGGGCCAGGGGTGGGGGGCAGGGAGTTGGAGTGTGGGGTAGGGAGCAGGGCAGGGGGGCAAAGGGGTGCAGGTGTGGGGCAGGGTGTGTGGATGTGGGGCAGGGAGTCAGGGCAGGGGGCAAGGGAGCAGGGCAGGCAGCGGAAGCGGGGGTCAGCCTGGCTGGCCCCCTGCTCCAGGAGCTTCAGGGGCTAGGACCAGCAGCTGCTGAGGACAGTGCCCCTAGTGGGAAGGTCTGGAACTGCTCGCCATGGGGAAATGTCACTGCCGTGCCCGCAGGTAGACCTGGCTTGTGCCCTGTGTGGAGGCTGGGTTAACCCCTAAGCACGCCAGCATGTGCCTAGGGACCAAAATGGGGGCAGGGGGGAAACCTCGGCGATGCTGGGACCCCACACAATACTCCAGCTGAGGCCTAATCCGTGCAGAGCAGAGCGGAAGAATTACTTCTTGTGTCTTGGTTACAACACTCCTGCTAATACATCCCAGAATGATGTTTGCTTTTTTTGCAACAGTATTACACTGTTGATCATATTTAGCTTGTGATCCACTCTGACCCGCAGATCCCTTTTGCAGTACTCCTTCCTAGGCAGTCATTTCCCATTTTGTGTGTGTGCAACTGACTGTTCCTAACTTAATGGAGCACTTTGCACTTGTGCTTATTGAATTTCATCCTATTTACTTCAGACCATTTCTCCAGTTTGTCCAGATCATTTTGAATTTTAATCCTATCCTCCAAAGCACTTGCAACCCCTCCCAGTTTGGTATCATCCACAAACTTTATCAGTGTTCTCTCTATGCCCGTTATCTAAATCATTGATGAAGATATTGAACAGAACCAGACCCAGAACCGATCCCTGCAGGACCCCACTCGTTATGCCCTTCCAGCTTGACTGTGAACCACTGATAGCTACTCTCTGGGAACGGTTTTCCAACCAGTTTTGCACTCACCTTATAGTAGCTCCATCTAGGTTGTATTTCCCTAGTTTGTTTATGAGAGGATAATGTGAGACAACATCAAAAGCTTTACTAAAGTCAAGATATACCATGTCTACCGCTCCCCACCCCATCCACAAGGCTTGTTACCCTGTCAAAGAAAGCTATCTGGTTGGTTTGACGCGATTTGTTCTTGACAAATCCATGCTGACTGTTACTTATCACCTGATTATCTTCTAGGTGTGTGCAAATTGATTGCTTTATTTGCTCCATTATCTTTCTGGGTACAGAAGTTAAATTGATTGGTCTGTAATTCCCCAGATTGTCCTTATTTCCCTTTTTATAGATTGACACTTGTGACGAAATAGGACTGTTGTTAATGTTTTCCCTGAGTACTGTGTGGGTGCCTCGGTTTCCCCTATGCAGTGCTTGAATATCTAGGTGGTGGGACAAGGGTGCATGATTGTTACAGAGCCCTAGAAGGCAGGTGTGGGCAGGGGCCTGGACACAGAGAATGGCCGACACTCTGTCTCCTGGCAACTACTGATGGCCCCGGCCCCTCCCCTGCAAAGGTGGGAGCTGAAGGTGTTGGAACCAAGGGATCAGGTGACCTCCTGGCCCGGGAAGAAGACAAAGGAGAGAGGAGGGGCTGGACAGTTGGAGTTTGGAGCTGGCCGGGGAGGAGGGGAGAGGGGCAGACAGGGTCTGGCCTCCCTGCCCCCGTTTGGAGCTGTGGGGTGAAATGCAGGGAGCCCCCGGGCTGGGGTCTAAGCTCCCTGCCCCCCAGAAGGGCCCGCCGGAGGGGTCCTGGTTCTACTGACAAGCTCGGTTTGGACTGTGTTCCTGGCATCTCTAATAAACCTTCTGTTCTACTGGCTGGCTGAGACTCCCAGTGAATCCCAGGAAAAGGGGCACAGGCGCTGACTCCCCCACACTCCATGACAACACTATATTTCCCACCTCCAAAAGGGCCGAGAAGAAGTACTTCGTCCCAGCCAAAGGGTTCGAGTACCTTTATACTCACCCAACTCCAGGCTTGCTGGTTGTCTCTTCGGCCAATGAAAAGGACAAGTGGGGCACACTAGCTCAACTCCCCAAAATAAAGAGACCAAAAGACTGGACCTTTTGGGGAGAAACATTTATTCAGCAGCCTGCCTGCAATTCCGGGTGGCGAACCGTCAGGCCCTCGTGGGCAGGTACAATTTTAACTTATGGGACTCCCTCCGTAAGTTCAAGGAGTCCCTCCCACAGGGTTTGGCCCAGGAATTCGGCACCCTGGTGGAGGAGGGCACTGCAGCGGGTAGGTGCTCTCCCCAGATGGCATGCGGCTTGGCGACTAGGGTGGTCGCGTTGGCGGTGGTCATGAGGCGCAGCTCCTGGCTTCAGACCGCTGGCCTGTCCCACGAGATGCAGACCTCGATCCAGGGGACGGTCTCTTTTCGATGGGAACAGTCTCTTTTCGGAGCAGACTGATGCGAGGCTGCATGAGTTAAAGGGCATACGCCACAGTCTGCACGGAAGCAGTTCCGGCAGCCCCCATCACCAAGGCCTTGGCAGCCTCGTCAGGGGTCTGCAAGGAGAAGGGACAGAGACATGAGCTTTAGTCGCCGCCCTTCCTCCTCCCGCTCACCCGCGCAGCCCAGCCTGGTGAATGAAGCATGCCGGGGACTGGGAGCTCGTTTCCAAGGTGCGCTCGAGAGCGACGCCCCAGTCAGTTCCCTGGATCCACCTTGTTCTTTCCTCGACCATCTTCGTCCCCCATCGTTCAGCCTGGTCGCAGGTCACCTCAGACCACTGGGTGCTGGACATAGTATCTCGGGGCTATACCCTGCAATTTTCAGACGCCCTCTCTCCCACCTCTCCCTCTCCCTCCCTCATCCCTCTTCAGGGACCCTTCTCATGAGCAACTCCTTGTCCAAGAGGTCGAGAACTGCCTGTGCTGGGGGCTGTGGAGAAGGTCCCACAGGACATGAAGGGAAAAGGATTCTATTCCCGCTACTTCCTAATCCCAAAGGCAAAGGGGGGCCTCAGACCCATTCTGGACCTGTGTGGCCTCAACAAGTCTCTCAGAAAGTTGAAGTTTCACATGGTCTCCCTAGTCTCCGTCATCCATTCCCTGGATCCGGAGGAGGCACGTGGGGGCACCAGGCGGGGCCGGGAGACGCTCCGGGGGAGGCGCACGGGGGCACCGGACGGGGCCGGGGGGACGCTCCGGGGGAGGCGCGCGGGGGTGGGGCCCGGGGCCGCTCTGGGGGAGGTGCGTGGGGGCGGGGCCCGGGCATGCTACGGGCGAGGTGTGCAGGGGCACCGGGTGGGGCCGGGGGATGCTCTGGGGGAGACGGGCGGGGCCGGGTGATGCTCCGGGGGAGGCACGTGAGGGCGCCGGGGGATGCTCTGGGGGAGGCGTGCGGGAACGGGGCCGGGGGATGCTCCAGGGGAGGTGCACGGAGGCACCGGGCGGGGCCAGGGGACGCTCCGGGGGAGGCGCGCGGGGCCCGGGGACGCTCCGGGGGAGGTGCGTGGGCACCGGGCGGGGCTGGGGGACACTCTGGGGGAGGCACGCGGGGACGGGGACGGGTGACGCTCCGGGGGAGGTGCGTGGGGGCACCGGGCGGGACCGGGGGATGCTCTGGGGGAGACGGGCGGGGCCGGGGGACGCTCCGGAGGAGGCACATGGGGGCACTGGGTGGGGCCGGGGGATGCTCTGGGGGAGGCGCGCGGGGGCGGGGCCAGGGGACGCTCTGGGGGAGGCGCGTGGGGGCGGGGCCGGGTGATGCTCCGGGGGAGGCGCATGGGGGCACCGGGCGGGGCCAGGGGATGCTCTGGAGGAGGCACGTGGGGGCACCGGGTGGGGCCGGGGGACGCTCTGGGGGAGGCGCGCGGGGGCGGGGCCAGGGGACGCTCTGGGGGAGGCACGTGGGGGCGGGGCCAGGGGACGCTCCGGGGGAGGCGCGCGGGGGCTCCGGGTGGGGCCGGGGGATGCTCTGGGGGAGGCGCGCGGGGGCGGGGCCAGGGGACGCTCTGGGGGAGGCGCGCGGGGGCACCAGGTGGGGCCGGGGGATGCTCTGGGGGAGACGGGCGGGGCCGGGGGATGCTCTGGGGGAGGCGTGTGGGGGCACCGGGCGGGGCTGGGGGACACTCTGGGGGAGGCGCGTGGGGGCACCAGGCAGGGCCGGGGGACGCTCCGGGGGAGGCGCGCGGGGGCGGGGCCGGCGGACGCTCCAGGGGAGGCACGTGGGGGCGGGGCTGGGGGACGCTCTGGGGAGATGGGCGGGGCCGGCGGACGCTCCAGGGGAGGCGCGTGGGGGCACCGGGCGAGGCCGGAGGATGCTCTGGGGGAGGTGCGTGGGGGACCGGGCGGGGCCGGGTGACGCTCTGGGGGAGATGGGCGGGGCCGGGGCCGGGGGACACTCCGGGGGAGGCACGTGGGGGCACCGGGCGGGGCCGGGGGACGCTCCGGGGGAGGCACGTGGGGGCACCGGGCGGGGCCGGGGGACGCTCTGGGGGAGACGGGCGGGGCCGGGGGATGCTCTGGGGGAGGTGCGTGGGGGCACCGGGCGGGGCCGGGGGACTCTCTGGGGGAGACGGGCGGGGCCGGGGGACTCTCTGGGGGAGACGGGCGGGGCCGGGGATGCTCCGGGGGAGGTGCGTGGGGGCACCAGGCGGGGCCGAGGGACGCTCTGGGGGAGACGGGCCGGGGGACGCTCCGGGGGAGGTGCGTGGGGGCACCGGGCGGGGCTGGGGGACACTCTGGGGGAGACGGGCGGGGCCGGGGGACGCTCTGAGGGAGACGGGCGGGGCCGGGGATGCTCCGGGGGAGGTGCGTGGGGGCTCCAGGCGGGGCCAGGGGACGCTCTGGGGGAGACGGGCGGGGCCGGGAGACGCTCCGGGGGAGGTGCGCGGGGGCACCAGGTGGGGCCGGGGGACGCTCTGGGGGAGGCACGTGGGGGCACCGGGCGGGGCTGGGGGACACTCTGGGGGAGACGGGCGGGGCCGGGGGACGCTCTGGGGGAGACGGGCGGGGCCGGGGGACGCTCCGGGGGAGGTGCGTGGGGGCACCGGGCGGGGCTGGGGGACGCTCTGGGGGAGGCGCGTGGGAGCACCAGGCGGGGCCGGGGGATGCTCCGGGGGAAGCGCGCGGGGGCACCAGGTGGGGCCGGGGGACGCTCTGGGGGAGACAGGTGGGGCCGGGGGATGCTCCGGGGGAGGCACGTGGGGGCACCGGGCAGGGCCAGGGGCCGCTCCGGGGGAGGCGCATGGGGGACCGGGCGGGGCCGTGGGACGCTCGGGGGGGAGGCGCGCGGGGGCACCAGGTGGGTCTGAGGGAGACACCTGGCCCTGAACATTCGTGGAGCCCAGGCACAACGGGCCCATGTAACTCATTGCCCCAGGCTGGACCTCCCTGCTGGAGGAGATTGGTGTGTGAGCATTCACGTTTCTATGGCAACAACGGGACCCTGGCTAGATTGATGTCCATTTCCATCCCAGTTTCTCTCTCCGTAGGTCTCTGCTTCCATGGCAATCTGGGGGCGACCGGCCTGGGCCAGCGTCTGCGCCCGAGCCTGACAGCAGGGGGCGGTGCAGGACTGGCGTGAGAGTGGGGACTGCGAAGTGAGGGTGTGGGGCTGCAGGGCTGGGCGAGGGGAACCACGAGCTGCAGAGTGGGGCTGGGCCCTCCCCAGAGCTGTGCGGGAAGGGAGGCACAGGGGGGTCAGGACTGGAGGCTTTGACAAAGATGGGAAGGAGCCAGGGCTGGCAGTGCAGTTTGGGGGGCTCCCAGAGCTGCGGGGTGGCGGGGCAGGGCCAGTGGCGTAGTCAGGTTCTAACACCAGGGGGAGCGAACACACAAAAAAAGGTGCCACCCAACCCGACATATCAAATTACGAATTACCTAATTACATACTTTTAAATTCGTTATACATATTTATTTTGTACTTAAAATAAAAAAACAAGAATGATATTGTTTTACAACAAGTACGTGTGTTGTTTTGCATTTAAAATATAAAAACAGTTTTACAGAAGGACATCTATTTATAGTGTATATAAAATCCAAACATGCGGGACCCCTGAGTTATTTTGTCGCTCCACCTCCGTCCACTCCGTCTCCACCCTTTAAACAATTAAAAAGGCGCCACTTTTGGAAAATGTGCTCGGGGGAGCGGCCGCTCCCCCCGCTCGCCCCCAGCTACGCTACTGGGCAGGGCGCTGGCAGAGCGGGGCACGACGGGCAGCACCTTTGGCCTCTTTGCCTGGCTTTAGGAGGAGGCTGCGGGGCCAGTGCTAACCCATAGGGCAGGCAGTGACTCTCCCTCTGCTCTGCCAGCGTCAGCCTTCAGTGAGGTGTCCCCTTTTCCAGCCAACACCTTGTGCTTTCTCCCCCGGGTCCCCTCCCCATAGCTATCCACAGCGCTTGCTCACTGTGGCCCTTTAGCCCCAGCCTTCAACTCCCCTCTGCCACGGTGCCCTTGGGGGGGGGAAGAGTGGGGGCCAGCAGGCCCACCCCAGCGGCACAATAACCCATGGCCATGACAGACGGGGTATGGACGGAGACAGGCAGACTGAATGAAGGTCGACTGAATCTAAAAGGTCTACTGCTGACACCCAGGGCCTGGGGTAAGGCTCTGACCGGTAAACAAAGGAAAATTGGTGTGTCAGAAATTAGGCCTAATTGGTGGACCAAATAATGAGGGGGATGGGCTATTCCACGATCGCTTCCTTCTGGGATCCTTAACAAGAGTTGGGGTGTGTGAAAATGCCAGGCTGGGGGATGGAGGGGGGGCTGAAAAAGCACCTTCCATCCTGGCTGCCAGCCCCACTGGCTCCTGGACCCGGGATCCAGGGTGACCTTGTTGGACCTTCACCATCCTGATCCTGAGCGTTGTGCTGAGCGGACCAGGCCGAAAAGCAGGTCCCAGCTGTATCCTGAACAGCACCTGGGATGTGAGACCTGCCTTCCTTCCTCCTCCTCTTATCTCTCACTCACCTGCTGCTGCTGGTTAATCAGGGCCTGGCTGAGCCAGCTCCAACTGTCTCCTTTACAGCACTGCTTGGCAGGGCGCCGTGACCAGAGGGGCGGCTTAACGCAGATGTTTTAACCAGCCCGACGCTGGTCCAAGTGGACACAGTGTTTTGGAACCGGGGTGGAGAGACCTGGGCTTGCCAGTCTCGCCTAGTGCTCTGGAAACAGCTGTGTAGACAGCATGGTGAAGTGGCGGCTCAGGCTGCAGCTTGGGCTCTCAAGCCTAGCGGGCCTGAGCCCTAACTTCCGAGCCCTGTCAGGCCCAAGTCTGCTGCCCCAGGCTGGGTGACTTACTCCTGCAACTCCAAAACGCTGCGCAGACAGGCCCGATGTCGGCCAGCCCCGGCTGGGCCTGTTTCTCCAGCAGAAGCTGCTGCTGAGAGGCAGCACCAGAGACAGAAGCTGCGTTTTTTCTCTGCTGTTCTTTTCTCGCCTCTTTTCTGAGTGTTTCCTCTTAAAGGAAGCAGGACTGGCCTTTTCGCAGCCACTGCAGCATCTCCAGCCCCTCTCAACAAACAGTTACTGTCCCCCCCGAAGGCGAATCGTTATTACCATCGTTAATACCAGCTAAGACTGCCAGCTGCCGGGAGAGCGGCAACGTCAAAGCCTCACTTCCAGTTCAACTCCATCAATGGTGTGTCTGGCTGTTCTGTCTCTCTGATCAATGGTTCTAAAGGGAGGTCCACCAGTGCCGCGGCTTCGGCGGCAATTCGGCGGAGGGGGCCTTCTCCACACACACCGGCGGACCTCCCGCAGGTAAGCGGGGGCGGCTTCGGCGGCGGGGGAGGACGGCGCGCCCCTGGCAACAGGCTTTTACGCCCCTGCCAGCAGTGTGCCCCGAGGCGAGTTCCTCACTCGCCTCACCCTCGTTACGGCCCTGCTACTGAGCGGTGTCATGTCATGTTGCTGGGTGCCACTCGTCTCTGTCGTTGCCACCTGTTGTCCCTCACCCTGTAGCTGGTGAGTTCTTTGGGGCTGAGACTGTCTCTTTGGTTAGGCTGGACAGTACCCAGCGGAGTGGTGCTCTGTTGCTGGACTCAAGACTCCAGGAGGGCAAGCAGTCAAGGCAACTGCCCTATGTGGGCTGGGAGAAGCTGAGCCCAGAAGCAGAGCACAGGCTGTTTGCTAGAACTGTGCAGCATTTTGCAGCAGGTTAGCGATACCGTTAACCCTCCAACAGGGAAGCCCGGCAGATTTAATGACAGACAGGGGAAACTGGGAGGGAAACCTGATTTCTTTTATTTTAGGGCTGTCAATCAATTAAAAAAATTAATTGCGCGATTAATTGCAGTTAAACAATAATAGAATACCATTTCTTTGAATATTTTTGGATGTTTTCTACAGTTTCAAATATATTGCTTTCAATTACAACACAAAATACAAAGTGTACAGTTCTCACTTTATAGTTATTTTTTATTAAAAGTATTTACACTGTAAAAAAAAAAAGAAATAGTATTTTTCAATTCAGCTACTACAAGTACTGTAGAGCAATCTCTTTATCATGAAAGTTGAACTTACAAATGTAGCATTATGTAAAAAAGAACACCTGCATTCAAAAATAAAACAATGTAAAATTGTAGAGCCTGCAAGTCCACTCGGTCCTACTTCTTGTTCAGCCAGTCACTCAGACAAACAATTTTGTTTACATTTGCAGGAGATAATGCTACCCGGTTCTTGTTTACAATGTCACCTGAAAGTGAGAACAGGTATTTGCATGGCACTGTTGTAGCCAGCATCGCAAGTTATTTAAGTGCCAGATGCGTTAAAGATTCATGTCCCTTCATTCTTTAACCACCATTCCAGGGGACATGCATCCATGCTCATGATGGGTTCTGCTCGATAACAATCCAAAGCAGTGTAGACTGACGCATGTTCATTTTCATCATCTGAGTCAGATGCCACCAGCAGAAGGATGATTTTCTTTTTTGGTGGTTGGGGTTTTGTAGTTTCCGCATTGGAGTGTTGCTCTTTTAAGCCTTCTGTAAGCATGCTCCACACCTCGTCCCTCTCAGATTTTGGACGGCACTTCAGATTCTTAAACCTTGGGTCTAGTGCTGTAGCTATCTTTAGAAATCTCACATTGGTACCTTCTTTGCGTTTTGTCAGATCCACAGTGGAAGTGTTCTTAAAATGAACAACATGTGCTGGGTCATAATTCGAGACTGCTATCACATGAAATATATGGCGGAATGCAGGTAAAACAGAGCAGGGGACATACAAATCTCCCCCAAGGAGTTCAGTCACAAATGTAATTACCACGTTATTTTTTTAATGAGTGTCATCAGTATGTAAGCATGTCCTCTGGAATGGTGGCCGAAGCATGAAGGGACATACGAATGTTTAGCACATCTGGCATGTAAATACCTTGCAATGTCAGCTACAAAAGTGCCATGCGAACGCATGTTCTCACTTTCTGGTGACGTAAATAAGAAGAGGGCAGCATTATCTCCTGCAAATGTAAACCAAATTGTTTGTCTTGGTGCCTGTCTGAACAAGAAGTAGGACTGAGTGGACTTTGTTTTGGTTTTGACAGCAGTTATGTAACAAAAAAAAATCTACATTTGTAAGCTGCACTTTCACAACAAAGAGATTGCACTACAGTATTTGTATTCTGTTTATAAATGAAATCAAAGTGTATATTTTTGATTGCAAATATTTGCACTGTAAAATGATAAAAGAAATAGTATTTTCCAATTCACCTCATGCAATATATATGAAAATGTAGAAAAACATCCAAAATATTTAATACATTTCAATTGATATTCTATTGCTTAACAGTGTGATTAAAACTGCAATTAAACATGATTTTTTTTTAGTTAATCGCGTGAGTTAACTGTGATTAATCGACAGCCCTATTTTATTGTAATTGAATACTTTGAATGTTTGTTTGATTTTAGCCAAACTGTTTTAGTTAAATTGCCTCAACTAGTGTGATTCACCAACTTTTCTTTAAGTGTGGTGATGGAGAAGGAGTCGTTTTTATTTTGCTATTTTCAGGTTTGTATTTTCTTGTAACGGGTCTTTTTCAGTCTATATACTTAACAGAGTGTGGTTGGTTAATCAGCTCCTGACTAGCTACCTGAGTGACTGCAGCAGAGGAGGAGAAGAGTCTGCGCGGATTCCAGCTGAAGAGTTCTACAAGCAAGTGGAGGGAAGATGTTGCTTTTGAGTCAGCAGACTGTCTAGATTAATGTGGTGGTCAAAGACTTGGAGAACTCAACCTAAGTATCTGGGACCTCTGAGTTACTTCTCACTGTCTTTCTGTGGGGCCTGCCCTTGTTAGATTTAATTAAGTTTATTTCTTTATGCTTATGTAGAACTGTGATGATAATGTATGTGGCTTATGCAGTAGTCATGTTATGTTGTAGAAATTATGTTATTATTTTGATTATGTTTGTCATAAGATTTTATGAAGTTGGTACTTTAAGAATTAAGTTTATTCCTTTTGTTCTTTTGGGGATTTGATAGTGGGGAGGCGCCCCTTCCTGAAAATCCTCAGTGCCTGAATTCTGGGTCTCAGGCTGCTTTTCTAGGGCCTTGGGATTTTTTAGGCACTGGAGAAGGGCAGTGAAGTGAACTCTAGCCCACCCAAAGGTTACAGAATGACTAACGGTTCCAATGCAAACAGCACCAGTCGTTCTGAACTCAGCCCCGAGGGGCACTGCCGTAGAGCTGTGTCAGGGTAACCACCGTGTCTCATGCAGGCCCATCCACACCAGCCTCCCACCATCCCCACGTGCTGCTTGCTGGCTGCTGCCCGGTGTCCTCCTGCTGCTGCTATGGAGCCCCCAGCCAACGAGAGACAATGCGTTGCTTCCAAGCCTGGCTCTCGGGCTGCCTGCTGTGTGGCCTTCCTTCCTTCCACAGCCAGTGTCCAGACTACTCCAGCTTGCTGCTCCCGCTCGCAGGCAGCCTCTGTCTCCCTCCTGCGCCTGGTGCCCGCAGGGCTCTACTTCCCTTCCCTCGTCCCGCTCCGGCGGACTGGAGTCTGCACCGGCTAGCTGCTGCGCCGGCCCCTGGCCTGATCCTGCCCCTCCCCGCAGCCAGAGCCGTGGCAAAGCATCAGCAATGAGGGGCAGGTTTGCTGTGATAATTCTCATCCCCGGTTGGGCTGTGGGAGCAGACAGACCGGGGTGGACCAAGCCCAATCTGGTGCCACATTTACAGGTATAGACAATGTAGCCTGAGTGTGGCAGGGTAAAGAGAACAGCCCCCAGCCTTGACCCCCCCCCCCCACAGACCCCCTCAGTCTCTTGCAGCTGTGACAACCCCCAGCCCTAACCCCCCCGCCCCCCAGCCCTCCCAGCCCTCCCCTCCCGTCCCCTTCCCCTGCCACTCCAATCTCCCCAGCCCCATAGCCCAGCCTAGCAAACCAGCCTTCCCAGTGCCCTGGCACTGACACCGCCCCCCAACCCTCCCAGCCCTCCCCTCCCCTTCCCCCGCCACTCCAATCTCCCCAGCCCCATAGCCCAGCCTAGCAAACCAGCCTTCCCAGTGCCCTGGCACTGACCCCGCCCCCCAACCCTCCCAGCCCTCCCCTCCCCTTCCCCCGCCACTCCAATCTCCCCAGCCCCATAGCCCAGCCTAGCAAACCAGCCTTCCTGGTGCCCCGACAATGACACCCCGCTCCCCCCAGCCTCTTGTGTATCTGCCCCCAAAGGGGAAACGCTGAGCCAGCCCTGGGGAAGACAAAGGCTGCTCCCTCCGGTGTGTCTTCACACGGGCCAATCTCCAGGCAGGACGTCCAGCCCCCACAGGGGCCAGTGCCAAGCTTGGGGGCACAGGAGGCTCCCTCGTGAGCAGTGAAATCGGGTGCGTCAGGGCTCAGTGTTCAAGGCCAGGCTCCCTGGCAGCGGCAGCACCGGCCTGTCCATGGGCTCAGCTGGCCTCGCGCCCACGTGACAGCGAGTCTTAGGGGCTCTGCCCTCATTTCCGTCCACACCCAATTAGCCAGGCAGGCCTGGGCTCCAGGGCAGGACTGCGGTCGCGTTAGGCTCCATTTTAATCCCCGAGGTCTCAATCGGTCTCCCTTGGGGGGGGGGGCTGATCCCACTCCCAGGCAGAGGGCGGCACCAACGTCCCCGACTAAAGGAAAGGGAGAAAGGCTGCTGATTGCTGCTGTGGCAAACCAGGGGGCCTCAGCCTGTCCCTGGGGCTCCCCTCAGCCATGGCAAACCCGGCCTGCGCCCCCTCCCTGGGGCCAGCCCCCCCAGCATCCCTGGGGCTCCCCTCAGCCATGGCAAACCCGGCCTGTGCCCCTCACTGGGGCCAGCCCCCCAGCATCCCTGGGGCTCCCCTCAGCCATGGCAAACCCGGCCTGCGCCCCTCACTGGGGCCAGCCCCCCCAGCATCCCTGGGGCTCCCCTCAGCCATGGCAAACCCGGCCTGCGCCCCCTCCCTGGGGCCAGCCCCCCAGCATCCCTGGGGCTCCCCTCAGCCATGGCAAACCCGGCCTGTGCCCCTCACTGGGGCCAGCCCCCCAGCATCCCTGGGGCTCCCCTCAGCCATGGCAAACCCGGCCTGCGCCCCTCGCTGGGGCCAGCCCCCCCAGCATCCCTGGGGCTCCCCTCAGCCATGGCAAACCCGGCCTGCGCCCCTCGCTGGGGCCAGCCCCCCCAGCATCCCTGGGGCTCCCCTCAGCCATGGCAAACCCGGCCTGCGCCCCTCGCTGGGGCCAGCCCCCCCAGCATCCCTGGGGCTCCCCTCAGCCATGGCAAACCCGGCCTGCGCCCCTCGCTGGGGCCAGCCCCCCCAGCATCCCTGGGGCTCCCCTCAGCCATGGCAAACCCGGCCTGCGCCCCTCGCTGGGGCCAGCCCCCCCAGCATCCCTGGGGCTCCCCTCAGCCCTGGCAAACCCGGCCTGCGCCCCTCGCTGGGGCCAGCCCCCCCAGCATCCCTGGGGCTCCCCTCAGCCCTGGCAAACCCAGCCTGCGCCCCTCGCTGGGGCCAGCCCCCCCAGCATCCCTGGGGCTCCCCTCAGCCGTGGCAAACCCGGCCTGCGCCCCTCCCTGGGGCCAGCCCCCCAGCATCCCTGGGGCTCCCCTCAGCCGTGGCAAACCCGGCCTGCGCCCCTCCCTGGGGCCAGCCCCCCAGCATCCCTGGGGCTCCCCTCAGCCGTGGCAAACCCGGCCTGCGCCCCTCACTGGGGCCAGCCCCCCCAGCATCCCTGGGGCTCCCCTCAGCCGTGGCAAACCCGGCCTGCGCCCCTCGCTGGGGCCAGCCCCCCCAGCATCCCTGGGGCTCCCCTCAGCCCTGGCAAACCCGGCCTGCGCCCCTCGCTGGGGCCAGCCCCCCCAGCATCCCTGGGGCTCCCCTCAGCCCTGGCAAACCCGGCCTGCGCCCCTCGCTGGGGCCAGCCCCCCCAGCATCCCTGGGGCTCCCCTCAGCCCTGGCAAACCCGGCCTGCGCCCCTCGCTGGGGCCAGCCCCCCCAGCATCCCTGGGGCTCCCCTCAGCCGTGGCAAACCCGGCCTGCGCCCCTCGCTGGGGCCAGCCCCCCCAGCATCCCTGGGGCTCCCCTCAGCCGTGGCAAACCCGGCCTGCGCCCCTCGCTGGGGCCAGCCCCCCCAGCATCCCTGGGGCTCCCCTCAGCCGTGGCAAACCCGGCCTGCGCCCCTCGCTGGGGCCAGCCCCCCCAGCATCCCTGGGGCTCCCCTCAGCCGTGGCAAACCCGGCCTGCGCCCCTCGCTGGGGCCAGCCCCCCCAGCATCCCTGGGGCTCCCCTCAGCCGTGGCAAACCCGGCCTGCGCCCCTCGCTGGGGCCAGCCCCCCCAGCATCCCTGGGGCTCCCCTCAGCCGTGGCAAACCCGGCCTGCGCCCCTCGCTGGGGCCAGCCCCCCCAGCATCCCTGGGGCTCCCCTCAGCCGTGGCAAACCCGGCCTGCGCCCCTCGCTGGGGCCAGCCCCCCCAGCATCCCTGGGGCTCCCCTCAGCCGTGGCAAACCCGGCCTGCGCCCCTCGCTGGGGCCAGCCCCCCCAGCATCCCTGGGGCTCCCCTCAGCCGTGGCAAACCCGGCCTGCGCCCCTCGCTGGGGCCAGCCCCCCCAGCATCCCTGGGGCTCCCCTCAGCCGTGGCAAACCCGGCCTGCGCCCCTCGCTGGGGCCAGCCCCCCCAGCATCCCTGGGGCTCCCCTCAGCCGTGGCAAACCCGGCCTGCGCCCCTCGCTGGGGCCAGCCCCCCCAGCATCCCTGGGGCTCCCCTCAGCCGTGGCAAACCCGGCCTGCGCCCCTCGCTGGGGCCAGCCCCCCCAGCATCCCTGGGGCTCCCCTCAGCCGTGGCAAACCCGGCCTGCGCCCCTCGCTGGGGCCAGCCCCCCCAGCATCCCTGGGGCTCCCCTCAGCCGTGGCAAACCCGGCCTGCGCCCCTCGCTGGGGCCAGCTCCCCAGCATCCCTGGGGCTCCCCTCAGCCGTGGCAAACCCGGCCTGCGCCCCTCGCTGGGGCCAGCCCCCCCAGCATCCCTGGGGCTCCCCTCAGCCGTGGCAAACCCGGCCTGCGCCCCTCACTGGGGCCAGCTCCCCAGCATCCCTGGGGCTCCCCTCAGCCGTGGCAAACCCGGCCTGCGCCCCTCACTGGGGCCAGCCCCCCAGCATCCCTGGGGCTCCCCTCAGCCGTGGCAAACCCGGCCTGCGCCCCCTCCCTGGGGCCAGCCCCCCCAGCATCCCTGGGGCTCCCCTCAGCCATGGCAAACCCGGCCTGTGCCCGTCGCTGGGGCCCCGCAGCTAGCCCCTCCCTGGGGATCCCCTCAGCTAACACCCCGATGCTGTGATACGCCCCATACACTTTCCCCGGGGCACTGTCCCACCCCTCTCCCCGCCCGCCCCAGCAGCGAGAGGCACAGTGGCGTCTGCCTGGCCCTTGCTCCCTGTGGCCGCACAGAGCCGGCACTGACGGTTGGGCAGCTCTGGGCCCAGCACCACACACCTGCCATCTGGCTGTTGTGGGGAAAGGCAGCCTGGCCAGGGCAGTCTGTGGCTGGGGAGATGATGCCTCATGGCCATGGGCAGCTGTCATAATGTAGAGCAACGCTTAGGCTGCTCTAGCTTGTGCCAAGGAAACCGGCAGGTGTGGCCTAGCCAGGGCTGACAAAGCCAGCTCTGCCCCACCCGAGCTCAGCTGGTACAATCGCAGTTCAAGGCCTGGTTTGTCGACGACACGTTTCTAAGCCCTTAGTGACAGGCTGATCGAGACTACATGTGCGTGGGTGTGTATGTGGGTGTCGCCCAGGTAGTCCAGCACCAGCATGGGGCCAGCTGCCTGTCCCCGTGTCCTATTGGCACCGATGCTGGGCTCCCACCTGGCCTAGGTGTGCTCGCTGTAGCCTGGCACGGCTGCTTAGCGCGGTGTTGCTAGAGCCTTGGTCATACTGCCCTGCACGCTGTGTGCTGCCTGGCTGCCTTGCCCGCTAACCAGCGGTTACTCAGCGATGCATCCCTCACATGTCAGGCCCTCCAGCCCCGGAGCAGCTGGGCTCATTGGCTGGCATCGCTCATGGTGCAATGCAGCCTGGCCGGGCCTGGGGCAGGCCTTGGCATGAGCAGCAGTGCCCTGCACATCGCTGGGGCTAGTGGCAGCAGGAGCAATAATGACACTGAATGACGAATTGCTGTTGTCCACACGCCCGAGACAGTCTCTAGTCCCCTGGTGCTGAGGGATCAGGGGGCTAAGCCAGGGACCCACATGCCACAGCTGTAGGGCATGCCTGCCCGCGTCCAGCTGGTACTTGGGGGAGGAGGGGGCTTTTTCCCTTGGTGCTTTGGCTGCATAAGCACATTCCTATGACGTCCAGCGCTGCCAGCGGCCGAGCAATGCCCCGAGAAGGCCGTAGCCCCTGCCAGCCACATCGCGCCGTGGTAAATGAGGAAAAGACCTGGGCAGCCTGGCGAGCAGGAGACCTGGGCTCCGCGTGCAACTGCTGTCAGGGAATCCACGGCGCTCATGGGCTGCGAGCCAGGAACAGCAGCGTGTTCTTGTGCCAGTGTCTAATTCAGCCAGTGCCCCGCAGCGGGGAGCGGCCCCAGCAGGCCGAGGCGTTTCAGCACTGTGGCTTCGGGGTGCAAAGCGGGGGGAGGGGCTCAAGGGGTGGGGGAGAGCACTCCCCTCCCACCTGCACGCATGGGCCTGTGTCCCCAGGGCAGAGCCAAGGCCCGTTGCTTGGCTCAGGGCCCCAGCTCTGGCTCACCAGGCCTGAGCGCTCACTGGAGGTGAGGCAGGCCCCATGACTGGTTTCTATGGAAACCCTGTTTGAAATCACATTAAAAAGCAATGAAATCAGCAGCTTTTCTGCTTAGCAAGAAAGTGGGGGTGGGGGGGGCAGTGGAATGAGCAAAGGGGGAGAGGTGCGGCGGGGGGCAGGGGGTGTGATTTGCTATGGGGCTAGAGGGCAGTTCCCCTCGCCCACCTTGGGTTGCCCCCCCCCCCCCCCCCAATACATCTATCATCGTTCACGTTCCCCTCACCAGCCATTACCGGCTATAATGGACTCTAGCGCTCTATAGGCTGGCACCGCCTCCCTCCCGATTTTGTCTGACTGAAGTTTGGGGGTGGCGGGGGAGAGACAGGGTGATGGGGGGGGGCAGTGCTAGCGGGGGATGGGCGAGCACACCCACTGTCTGTGCCCCAGCACAGAGCGCGATGCCGGCAGCTGCAGCCCAGCCGGTCGGTAGGGCCCTGGCAGACCCTGTCCCCACAGTGCTCGTTGCGAGGCGTGGGGCACAAACACCAGGGAACATCTGGCCCCCATTCTCCCGTGTGGGCCCAGCCCGCAGCAGGGAGCTCGGACGCTGGCAGCTCATGCCACCCATAGGAGCCTGGGGCTTCACTGCTGGGCCACATGCCCTGCCCCCACCCCAGCGATGCGCCAGGCCCCCAGCCGGCAGGTCCCTTCGCCGAGGGGGTGACGTTACTGACATGTCCTGTAACCGTGTAGAGCATTGCTGCAACCACTGTTATTTGCAGCAAATATTGTACACAGGTTGTCATGTGGTGGCTATGGCAGGGTTATGATTTGCTGATTATGCTGTCTGTCTGGGTGTATCATTTTGTAGTTCACAATATATGGAGATATACCAATCTCCTAGAACTGGAAGGACCTTGAAAGGTCATTGAGTCCAGTCCCCTGCCTTCACTAGCAGGACCAAGTACTGTCCCCTGACAGATTTTTGCCCCAGATCCCTAAATGGCCCCCTCAAGGATTGAACTCACAACCTGGGTTTAGCAGGCCAATGCTCAAACCACTGAGCTATCCCTCCTCCCAAGTTGAAGTTATGAATATTGGCTATGAACTTGTATCTCAATGTGTTTTGATAAGTAGCCTCAGTGAGGCATTTGGTCAGCGTCTTGCGAAGGGACTAGTCTCAGTAAGTGCCCAATCAAGAAACACTTAGCTGACAAGGGACTTTGGGAAGATGCCAATCTACATCTGAGCTTTCCTGGGAATGTTCAAACTAACATGTAAACAATGGTGTTGGCCTGTAAAAGAACGGAGTCATGCCATGGACATGTGACGTGCCCATGTGACTCCAAGCTCCATCTTGCTGTGATCTTGCACGGGAGAACAAAGGGGTCTCCACTCACAAGAGAAAGAATATAAAAAGCTGCTGCATCTTCTCCATTTTGGTCTTCAATCCTGCTTCTTGCCTCTGGAGGGACTTTGCTACAAACGGAAGCTCTGACCAAAGGACTGAATGACCCATCCCAGCTGCGGATGGTCTCCAGAGACTTGATTTGACTCTGCAGTTTATTTAATCACTGCTACAAGCCTGAACCAAGAACTGTGCCCTTACTGTATGTAATGGATTCCATTTAAGCAATTCTAGCTCGCATCTATAGCTTTTCCCTTTTATGAATAAACCTTTAGATTTTAGATTCTAAAGAATTGGCAATGGCGTGATTTGTGGGTAAGATCTGACTTGTATATTGACCTGGGTCTGGGGCTTGGTCCATTGGGATCGACAGAACCTTTTTCTTTTACTGGGGCATTGGGTTTCATAACCATTTGTCCCACTAACGAGTGGCACTGGTGGTGATACTGGGAAACTGGAGTGTCTAAGGGAATTGCTTGTGTGACTTGTGGTTAGCCAGTGGGTAAAACCGAAGTCTTTTCTGTCTGGCTGGTTTGGTTTGCCTTGGTGTGCAAAGGAACCCCAGCCTTGGGCTGTAACTGCCCTGCTTGAAGCAATTCATCCTGAATTGGCACTCTCAGTTGGGTCCCACCAAAGCCAGCATCGTTACAGAGGGCTCCCCAGAGCAGCTGTCCCTGGCCGCTCCGTGAGCAGGGAGCCCTAGCAGAGAGCGGAAAGCCACTTGGCAGCTTCAGCACTGCCAGGGGCGTCACCAGCGGGGCCCTGCCCAGTGTCCCTAAGGGCTGCTGCGCTGCAGGGCTTTGGGGCTGGGCTGTCAGAGGAAGGCTAGGCCAGTGGGCTGGGCACTAGCCTTGAACTAAGACTCCTGGGGTGCCCTTGGGCCTCTTGGGCTCAGGCCCCAGCTGTACAGTGGAGGGGGCTGCCCTGCCCTGAAGGGTGCAGAGGATGGGCTCAGCAAAGTATGGGAGTCCCCTGGGTACTGCCAGCAAAGTGCCATAGACAGACACTGCCCCTGTTGGGCAAAGCCTGGTCTGACACTGGCTACGGGGGTGTAGCCAAGGCTAGGGACCCACCCTGCCCGAGCTGGGCCACCTCCTCTGAGCTGCCAGTGGCCGATTGCCCGATGCCCACTTGCCCAGCACCCGTGATTGCTGGAAGTGGTGGGGGCAGATGCCAGGGTGGTGGAACTTGGGGGAGCAGTGGAAATATTGGGGCCTGTTGCTGGATGGTCCCACCCCTGTCTGTCTAGTAAGCGGCACACCCATGCTGGGGCAGCAAGACGGGGCCTGGAGGGGCTGGAGCAGCTGCCCTGGTGCCCAGGAGTGGGCTGGGGAGCGTAGATGTCACACACTGGACCGCCCCTGCCCCAGCCTGCCGCCAGCTGCCCACCCGTGGCTCAGTTGCTCCCCTCACGCCCCATGCAGCGCCCCCACCCCGCTCCCCCTCATGCGACGCGAGCATCTGCTGCCAATGGCACTGTATGAGGGCTGCTCCCAAGGCCCCTGGTGCCAAACCTGGGCACCGGGCCCATGTAGCTGGCGCTGGTAAATGCCAACAAACCCCCCATGCACCTCGCTGGGCTGTGGTTGCCCAGTCCCTGCCCTGGCTTTGGGAATCCTGCCCCCCGCCCCTGGCCTATGAGACTCCTCCCCTGCCCCCCGCCCCATACAGCTCACAGGACACCACACTATTCAAAATAGCATTTGTTTTATTTGGAGTTTGTTACTCTGCGCAGGTGACGGTATAAATACATTCTGCACTCAGCACAGCTCTGCCCACCCCAGGCCCCCCTCCTATCCGAGACCCCCGCATCGCCTGCTCTGCCCCACATGCCCTCCCTGCCCCAAGGCCCTGCTCTGCCCCTCCCCGTCTGGGGGGATCCCCTACATTGCCCTCAATGGCATGAAATGGGGCCGACCATCCCAGAATATGAGCCCAAGCCCCTGGGCCTGGCTCTGGGCAACTTTGACCCAATTGGGATGGGAGGGGGGGAGGAATTAGGTGACAGAGCCCTTGGGGGAGGAGAGGACTCAGGCCCTGGGGGGTGAGGCGGGATCAGGTAGCAGAGCCCTGGGGTGGGAGTCAGGCCCTGGGGGGGGGGGGCGGGGTGGCAGAGTCCAAGGGTGGGGGAGTCAGGCCCTGACAGGGATTCAGTTGCCGAGCCCTGAGGGGAGGGTCGGGTGGCAGAGCCTGGGGGAGGGAGGCTTGTGGCCGCAGCTCTGGCTTGGACCCATGTCAGCCAGCAGCCATGTTGGGGGCGGCAGGAGCAGCCTAGCCATTGGCACAGAATCTGCAGCCCCCCCAGTTGACCCCCCCTCATCGATAGGCTGAGTCTGCTCTGTGGGGCTGTGGGGGGATGGGTTAGCCCCTCCGCTCACTGGCTGGGGCCCAATCCCTGCACCCCTCCCCAGCCAGATGTCATGCAGCACCAGCTCGCATGTGCCTCAGGGTGCCTCTGCCAGGGCCCCCTCACCTTGGCACCTGGGGGGCAGCCTCGGGCACAGCCGTGGTGAAACTCACGTCACCCCAACTTTACCCAGCTGTGCTACATGTTCCTGCCAGCCCAGCCCCGGGCTCCCCACAGCCCTTCCAGTGCCCCTCCATCCTGCCCCACAGCCCCGGGTTCCCCACAGCCCTTCCAGTGCCCCTCCATCCTGCCCCACAGCCCCGGGTTCCCCACAGCCCTTCCAGTGCCCCTCCATCCTGCCCACAGCCCCGGGTTCCCCACAGCCCTTCCAGTGCCCCTCCATCCTGCCCCACAGCCCTTCCAGTGCCCCTCCATCCTGCCCTGCAGCCCCGGGTTCCCCACAGCCCTTCCAGTGCCCCTCCATCCTGCCCCACAGCCCCGGGTTCCCCACAGCCCGTCCAGTGCCGCTCCATCCTGCCCCACAGCCCTTCCAGTGCCCCTCCATCCTGCCCCACAGCCCCGGGTTCCCCACAGCCCTTCCAGTGCCCCTCCATCCTGCCCCACAGCCCCGGGTTCCCCACAGCCCTTCCAGTGCCCCTCCATCCTGCCCCACAGCCCCGGGTTCCCCACAGCCCTTCCAGTGCCCCTCCATCCTGCCCCACAGCCCCGGGTTCCCCACAGCCCTTCCAGTGCCGCTCCATCCTGCCCCACAGCCCTTCCAGTGCCCCTCCATCCTGCCCCACAGCCCCGGGTTCCCCACAGCCCTTCCAGTGCCCCTCCATCCTGCCCCACAGCCCCGGGTTCCCCACAGCCCGTCCAGTGCCGCTCCATCCTGCCCCACAGCCCGTCCAGTGCCCCTCCATCCTGCCCTGCAGCCCCGGGCTCCCCACAGCCCTTCCAGTGCCCCTCCATCCTGCCCCACAGCCCCGGGTTACCCACAGCCCTTCCAGTGCCCCTCCATCCTGCCCCACAGCCCCGGGTTCCCCACAACCCTCCCAGTGCCGCTCCATCCTGCCCCACAGCCCTTCCAGTGCCCCTCCATCCTGCCCCACAGCCCCGGGCTCCCCACAGCCCTCCCAGTGCCCCTCCATCCTGCCCCACAGCCCCGGGCTCCCCACAGCCCTTCCAGTGCCCCTCCATCCTGCCCCACAGCCCCGGGTTACCCACAGCCCTTCCAGTGCCCCTCCATCCTGCCCCACAGCCCCGGGTTCCCCACAACCCTCCCAGTGCCGCTCCATCCTGCCCCACAGCCCTTCCAGTGCCCCTCCATCCTGCCCCACAGCCCCGGGCTCCCCACAGCCCTCCCAGTGCCCCTCCATCCTGCCCCACAGCCCCGGGCTCCCCACAGCCCTTCCAGTGCCCCTCCATCCTGCCCCACAGCCCCGGGTTCCCCACAGCCCGTCCAGTGCCGCTCCATCCTGCCCCACAGCCCGTCCAGTGCCCCTCCATCCTGCCCTGCAGCCCCGGGCTCCCCACAGCCCTTCCAGTGCCCCTCCCTCCTGCCCCACAGCCCCGGGTTCCCCACAGCCCGTCCAGTGCCGCTCCATCCTGCCCCACAGCCCCTCCAGTGCCCCTCCATCCTGCCCCACAGCCCCGGGTTCCCCACAGCCCGTCCAGTGCCGCTCCATCCTGCCCCACAGCCCGTCCAGTGCCCCTCCATCCTGCCCTGCAGCCCCGGGCTCCCCATAGCCCTTCCAGTACCCCTCCATCCTGCCCCACAGCCCCGGGTTCCCCACAGCCCTTCCAGTGCCCCTCCATCCTGCCCCACAGCCCCGGGCTCCCCACAGCCCTCCCAGTGCCCCTCCATCCTGCCCCACAGCCCGTCCAGTGCCGCTCCATCCTGCCCCACAGCCCCGGGCTCCCCACAGCCCTCCCAGTGCCCCTCCATCCTGCCCCACAGCCCGTCCAGTGCCCCTCCATCCTGCCCTGCAGCCCCGGGCTCCCCGCAGCCCGTCCAGTGCCCCTCCATCCTGCCCCACAGCCCCTCCATCCTGCCCCACAGCCCCGGGCTCCCCACAGCCCTCCCAGTGCCCCTCCATCCTGCCCCACAGCCCGTCCAGTGCCCCTCCATCCTGCCCCGCAGCCCTGGGCTCCCCACAGCCCTCCCAGTGCCCCTCCATCCTGCCCCGCAGCCCTGGGCGCTCCTGAGTGGTGACTGCTCGAATATTTAGGTCTTTCTGGGAGGTGGAGAAGTGTCCAGCAAGGACTGAGCTTAGACATCAATAAAACATACCCTGAACCCACAGACTGTGTGACCCCCCCCCTGCACCATTCACTGCACTACCCAGGTAGGTGGCCCCCTCACCATTGCACGAGCCGAGCCCTCCCCACACCAGGCTGAGTGAGCCGGGCTCTCCTGTGCAGCCGGCTGCCCGTGTCCCCTGCACTGTCCAACAGCAACTCAGCAGGTGCAGAGCGGAGCCAGGGACAGGCAGAACGTGGTGGGCAGCGGGGCTGGCGAAGGATGGGAGCAGCAATGGGAATGGCGGAGGCAGTAAGACATGGCAGTGGCGGAAAACATCACAAGTGGCAGAGGATGGAGCGGGGGAGCCAGTGGAGGATGGTGGTGGGGCGGGAGGCAGCAGAAGAGAGAGAGAGAGAGAAAGGGGGGTGTGGGTGTGTGTGTGTGTGGGTGTGTGTGAGAGAGAGAGAGAGAGAGAGAGAGAGAGAGAGAGAGAGAGAGAGAGAGAGAGCGCGCCGGCAGAGGATGGCGGGGAGAGTCGTCAGAGGAGGGCAGGGAGGAGCTGGCAGAGGATGGGTGCAGAGGCGTAGGGAAGCCGGCAGAGGATGGCAGGGAGGGGGCTGGAGGGGACGGAGGAGCCGGCAGAGCTGGGCGGCGGGGGAGCCAGCGGATGACTGGAAGGGAGGGGCATTAGCAGGATTTAGTAGGGAGGGTGGCGGTGTAGCAGGGTATTAGTAAAGGGGGGTCCTGGGCCGTGTGGTGTGGTGGGGACGAGGCGCATGACGGGTGGCAGTGGCTGCTGGCAGCACAGAGCGACGATCACAGACTTGGGCCGTGGCACACACGTTATTTGGCTGAAATACACAGACATGAACAACAGGGGAGGGGAAATATCAAAAATAGAAAAGAGGGTTGCGTGGCAGCCCGCGGGGACGTGCCCTGCCGGCCCAGGCTGCTGGTTTGGTGGCATGGCACAGACGGTCTCTCTTGGGAAGGCAGCGGGCAGGGCCTGGCTGGTGGGAGCAGCGTGGCACACGCTGAGATTCTAACTGGCTTTTTTACTTTATATCAAGAACACCTGGTTTAAAATCTTTACAAAGGACAAAACGCGGCGACTCCGTTAGTGTGTAAAGAACTAAAGATCTGCTTAAAAAACATCTCTGCAAAGAGACACGACCGACACAAAAGAGATTCTCTGCAGCAAGAGGAGCAGAGGTGCTGAGCCCACGCCTAGGGTGGGCCTGCCAGACCGGGCACTGAGTCCTGCCCGCCCCCACCCGCGCCAGATCGCGCACAGAGACCTGCCCGCCCCCAGTGCCAGACCGGGCACCGGGCCCTCGCCTCGGCCAGCGCCAGACCGGGCACCAAGTCCTGCCCACCCCCCCCAGAGCCAAACCGGGCACCGAGTCCTGCCCGTCCCCCCCAGAGCCAGACCGGGCACCGAGCCCTCGCCCCGCCCAGCGCCAGACTGGGCACCGAGTCCTGCCCACCCCCCCCAGCGCCAGACGAGCCACCGAGTCCTGCCCCCCCAGCGCCAGACCGGGCACCGAGTCCTGCCCGCCCCTCCGCCCCAGCGCCAGACTGGGCACCGAGTCCTGCCTGCCACCCCCCCCCAGCGCCAGACCGGGCACCGAGTCCTGCCCGCCCCTCCGCCCCAGCGCCAGACTGGGCACCGAGTCCTGCCTGCAACCCCCCCCCCACCCAGCGCCAGACGAGGCACCGAGCCCTGCCCCCCCAGCGCCAGACCGGGCACTGAGTCCTGCCTGCCCCCGCCCCCCCAGCGCCAGACCAGGCACCGAGCCTCTCCCGCCAGACCAGGCACTGAGCCCACCCACCCAGTGCCAGTGGCCCAAGGCAGCTGGTTTACACCACAGTTTGACAGAGTGCTGGAGCCTTTTTCATGGCACTCTGAAAGGCAAACAGGTCCAATGGAAAGAGAATGCGAAGGACAGCTCCTAGCCAGTCCCCAATGTACTTGGGGGGTAGGGAAGAGGGCTCCGGGAGGCACCACCTCCCCAGGGGTGCAGAGTCCTCTAGTGCCATGTACAGGCCAGGGGGCAGGCACGCCATCACCTCCTCCCCAGGCGGGTCCTTCTCACTGTCCTGCACGGGGGTGTCCAGTGGGATGCAGCGTGCAGGGTGACGCTCTGTGCACCGGCTCTGCTGTCCATTCTCCTCACCGCTCTGGCTGGGCCCTGCTGCCCTGGTGTCGGCCCGCTCAGCACACGGAGAGTCAAAGCACTTTACAAAATAAGAACAACAAAAGAGCGAGCGAGCCAGAGGGGCGAGCAGCCCCCCTGTCCCGCACCAGGGGTCCTGCCAGCCCTGGGGCTCCGCTCCGCCCTGCCCCACCAGGTGGGTCCATCTGTGTGTGCTGCCCAGTCTGCATCCGTCAGCTCCCGCAGCCCCAGCCTGTGTCCCCGTGTGTGGGTGTGTGCGGACGTGGGTGGGCACAGCCCCCGGAGCTATACCCTGGTGGTGGAGTGTGAGTGCGGGAGCCCCGTACTGTTGAACCCTGCTGCAAAGGTGTTGTAGGGGTGCAGGGTCTGCAGGCCCACCAGGGAGTTGGGGATCATGGTGATGGTGTTGGGGGTCATCAGAGGGATGTCGTCTGGGGAGCGGCGCAGGGTCAGCGTGTAGTCGGGCAGGGAGGTGAGCCGCAGGGCGTCGTGTGCCTGCCCTGACTCACATTCGTGGTGGGCCTGGTTCATCTGCAGGGAGGGGATCTCCTCCTCGGGCGTGTGGCCGATGTCGTTGGGGGCGCTGCGCTGGGGGCTGGGCTGGCGGTGCGTGTCCTGCCGGCGCTTGTCCTTGCGGTAGTAGAGCGCGGCGAAGGCCAGCACGTTGAGGAAGAGCAGGGAGGCTCCCACAGCGATGGTGACGCTCAGCTCGGTGGAGTAGTCCCGGGGGTTCTCGATCAGCAGCGTGCCGGCCTCCTGCTCCGGGCTCCACTTCTCTCTGGGGTTCTCGCTGTTGTAAGCTGGGGAGATGGCCGGACGCTTGGTAGTCCAGATTTTGCCGTTGGGCCGGCGGGTGATGTGTGAGTTCTGCGTGGCGTCTGGCGGCGGCACTTTGGTGGTGGTCGAGGTATAGTGGAACATGTCGTGCAGGTTGTACAGGTGGGGCACCAGGTGCTTCCAGAAGGCCACCTTGGTGGCTCGGTAGTGGTCTCGCACTCTCGGCTTCAGGCCGATGTGCAGGTACAGCTGGTCGCGAGGGTTGTACTTGGACCATGCCACTTCCTCAAAGCGGTTGGCCTTGGTGTGAATGAACTTGGTGTCCTGGGGGACAGGCTTGTTGGGGTCCCTGGGAAACACAACGGAAACGTCCATGTGGCACCGGAGCAGCACGCAGACAGGGTGCTGCAGAGAGCTCTGCGAGAGAGCCGCACACAGGCGGGGCCCGGCGCTCATCAATCCAGAGCCCCAGCCCCCAGCTGGCCCAGCTCTGCCAATGCGCCTTGATTCTGACCTCGGTTCTCATGCTCCCCCCATTGCCGTAGCTGGCACCTGACTGCGGTGGGGGACTCCAGTGCGGAGACAGTGGAAGGGGTGAATGTGTAACATGGGCTTAAGCTAAGCCCACCCCCACCCCTGGCTCTTGTGAACGCTCCACTGGACTCAGCCCCCCAAAATGGCAAGGTGGGTGCCTGACCCAGCTGAGCACCAGGCTGCTCCAGCCAGAGCTGAGTGGGTCAACGGACCCAACCAGGGAAGCAGCTACGCTAACCCAATGCAGTGTAGCAGCCCCCTCCGAATGGCATCCACGTCTCTGCTGGGGGATTTCCCAGCATCCTCGCAGTGTCTCACCAAATTACACCCTTGCATGGCCCTGCCTATGCAGAAGGCTCTGCAGTGATGCCCTGCCCCCTTGAGGAGTCACTGTCAGGGCAGGATCCTCACCCTAGTGCCAGACTCCTGGCCCCCAGAGTGTGGTAGGGCCCCACGTGCCCCCGAGAGAGGGTGCGCACACATAGAGAGGGAGCATGTGCGCACACACACACACACACACACACACACACACACACACACACACACACATATGCAGGGAGGGACGGCATGTGCGCACACACACACAGAGGAAGTGCACATGGGGAGGTAGCACATACCCCCCTCCTCTGGAAAGACATGCGCACACACACACACAGGGAGGTGTGTGACCAACTGCACCCCTGCATTCACACCCTAGACACCACTGTAATAATCTTTGTACAAAATATTTGAAAACTAGTAACTCACTGGTCAATAATACCATGGTAACCTGTGTGCAGCAACTTTCTATGTAAAGTTAGGAACGTAAGATGAAATTACGACTGAAATGTGTTTGCCAGACAAGTCTGGGGAGGGGTAAGCATGTTCTCAAAGACAAAGGACAAGCTGACACCTCTTGCCAGGTGTCAAAGTTGATTGGCCATCACCAGTCATGTGGCCATTCTTTGGCAACAACGGGGGACAGGAACAGATTGATCTGTGATTTAGCAAACACCATGGAATCTCTTTCACCACGAGACTCCAGGTCTCCATCCTCACAGTGGGAAGGAACTTTACCTAGGGGAAACCCTCAGGAAAACACATTTCAAAGGGGGACTGGACTATAAAAGTGAGGGGCTAAAACACCCCAGGGAATAGCTCTCTCGCTCTCACTCTCTCACCTAAGACAGTGGTTTTCAACCGCTGGGCTGCAGATCTTTGGGGGTCTGCACACTATGGCTAAGATTTCAAAGGGGGCACCTCCATTTGAAATTTGTTAAGGGCCTGCAAACAAAAAGAGGTTGGAAGCCACTGCCCTAAGAGGGCAAAGGAGCCAGGCTTTGGACTTTGACAGGGATTGTGACATGAACATTTAGTCAGCCCTGTTGCTGGGAGCACGTGATAGGGATTTTACCTTGAACCATGTCTAGCTCATTAAGTCTTAGTTACTGGAAAGTGTTTTAGCTTTATTTCTCTCGTAACCATTTCTCATGTTACTGCCTTACACCTGTATTCTTTCTTAAAATCTAGCTCTCTGTAGTGAAATAAACAGGTTTGTGTTTTGAAGCAGACCTAATCCAGTGCTGTCTTGACATTGAACACCAATTAAAGTAGCAAACTATTGTGCACTGACCCCTTACAGGGGCAATGGATCTCTACTATCTGAGCTGCAAGGGAAAGAACTGCACGGTGCAGAAGACACATTTTGGGGGAAAGTTCAGGACTGGCCATGTGTCGGGGGTCACCCCGCAGGTAGCAACCAAGGCTGCAGCAGGCAGAGTTTGGCTGGAGGATGAACGCTGCTGGACCAGGGCTCCAGCTACACACAAACACCCAGAGTGTGCCCTGCATGCTGGTGGCTGGTTGTGAGAGGGAGCTGTAACAGCAAAGCTTGGTGAGACCCCCCAGGTTACAGGGCAGATGGTGGCACAACTCTTGTTAGTCTGGATTGTACCACACACACACGGAAGGTGTGCAGACACTCTCCCACCTCACTAATACAAAACCCCAGTAAGGCACATGCACACACACATGGGAGGTGCACGTGGACACACATACAGGGAGGGTGCACACGCACGCACGCACAGAGGGCAGACATGCACACACCCACATCCCCCCCCTAAGAGGGAGGTGTGCACCCACACATGCGCAGGGAGGCGCGTACGCACACAGAGGTCTAGGGAGATGCACACAACCCCCTCCACTCACAGGAAGGATGCACATACACACATATGGGGAGGGCATGCACACAAACACGCAAACAGAGGAAAGTGCACACACACACACACAGAGGAAGGTTTATGCACACACACACACGTGTGCACATACAGAGGGAGGTGGGCACGTACACACAAACACAGACACACCGGGAGGTGGGTGCGCACACAGAGGGAGGTGTGCACACACACATGCGTGCAGACACACACAGGGAGGTGGACAGACAAACACACACACACACAGGGATGTGTGCAAACACACACACACACACACACACAGGGATGTGTGCAAACACACACAGAGGGAGGAGCATGCACACACACGTGTGCACACACACACCGGGAGGTGGACAGACACACACACACACACAGGGAAGTGTGCAGACACACACAGAGGGAGGAGCATGCAGACACACATGTGCAGACACACACCGGGAGGTGGACACACACACACACACACACACACACACACACACACACACAGAGGGAGGTGTGCGCACACACACAGAGAGAGGAGCATGCACACACATGTGTGCACACACACACACACAGGGAAGTGTGCAGACACACACAGAGGGAAGAGCATGCAGACACACATGTGCAGACACACACCGGGAGGTGGACACACACACACACACACACACAGGCCCAGGGAGGGCACAGCATCCCTCACCCGGTCTTGGCGAAGTTGGTCCAGTACGTCATCACCACGGCGCTGAGCATCACGTCGTTCTTGGAGAAGTTGCACGGGAAGAGGTCAGTGGGGCCAATCATGGGGATCCCGAAGACGTAAGGCACCTCGTCTCCATGGGCCGCGTCAGACCATGCGGGCTTCATGAGGCTCTGGCAGTGGTGGTAGAAGGCGTAGAAGTAGGTTGGGGAGCCGTAGCGGGCATGTAGGTCAGCCGTCACCACTGACGGCTCCACCCACTGGTGGTCAGTGAACAGGGCCACCAGGGTTTTGCGGCGTGTCTCGGGGTTGTCCCTGTCTGCCCAGTCTGTGTACATGAACTTGATGGTCTCCCGCAAGGTGTCCTTCCCCTCTGGGTAGCCATACAGGTTATCCACGAAGTTGGAGACGGAATAGTCAAAGTCACTGCCTGAGACACCATCCTCGGGATCCACCACGCCCTCCACGAACTTCAGCCCCTCCCCCTGGTTCACCCCCAGCATGATGTCGTAGTTCAGGAACTCGCCCTGCTCCATCAGGATCTCGGGGTCGTCCGGGATGACATCTCCATCGATGACGGGCCCGAAGGCCACGTGGTAGCGGGCTGGCTGGATATCTTGCTCCACCAGCTCCTTGGCACTCTTCTGTCGCAGACAATCCACCATGTCCACAGTGTCCAGCACGTTGCAGCCCACCTTGTCGGCCAGCAGGCTGGTGTACTTCACAGGCTGGTAATTGACTGCCCAGCTGGAGAGGGCAGAGCCGCTCTGGATGACGGCTCTTTGGAAGAGACCTGCAGGCAAAGAGAAGCATGAATGGCAGCTCATGGCAGGGGCACTCTGGGCACAGCCCAGAAGGGGCTAACCAGCTCCTCTGCGTAGGAGCCCCCAACACGCAATCAGCCCACATGGTGGGATAGAAGCAGGGGCCCTGGCTTCAGCAGAGGCCCGTGATGATGCAGGACTGGGCCCTGGGGGGCAGGGGACATTGCCCGCAGGCCTCTTCCTGCTGTCCTTCTCGTGGGGCAGGCAAGAGGGAGAGTAGAGTCTAGCGTATGGGCCCCTAACGGCTCTCTAATGCACAGTCCCATGGGCAGCGTGCCTCAGGGCTACATCTAATGCAGCGTCCCCCAGGCCCCAACAATCCCAGGAACCTCTCCAAAGTCCAAGTCATGGGTTTGGTCTGTCCGCCCCCGTGCCTGAGACAATGACAGCGCTGCCAGTGATTTTGGTCCCAGGCCCCCTGCGCCAGGTGCTGTAAAACACAGCCAGCGTCTCCGCGGCCACAGGCTGTTTGTGCAAGCAGCTAAGCGGGGGGAAACGTGTACCTGACCGATTCCCCTGTAGCACAGCCAGACAGGCTGCAGCAGGGGCAGAGCTCCCTAGGGGGCTGGCACGGAGCCCCGTCTCCACTGTCTCAGCCTGCCTTCGTTAGCACTTCCCTTCAAAGCAGCAGGAGTACGGAGCTGCAGGTACGCAGGTACAGTGGGACCATGCCGGCGGCCTGCAGCAGCGGCATGTTCAGTGCTACAACACTGGGGCCTGGCCCCACGGAGCCTACAGGCAAAGCAGAAAGCAGCTGCTATGCCCCAGAGGTGGGAGATGCTCCTGCCCTGCTGCAGTCCAGCAGCCTCTCGCCCACCTGTCCTGAAGAGAGCTGGTGACGGCACCACCGAATCCCTCCAGCTGTCCCAGCTCTGCTGCCCTGGCACGCCCCTGCAGTGTTGGTAGCTGGCAGAGCTAGGCCTGTGCTAGGGCAGCTTAACCCTGCGTGTCCCATGCAGCTGCTCCCTCTGGGTACCACCACTCTCCCCCCGCCCCTCCGAGACATACTTCCTGCCCAGCTGGCCCAGCGCTCTGCCAATGCAGGCTTGGCAGGGCACAAAGGAGGCCTTTCTGCTGGAGGGAACACAGGAGCGAGTGGACTCTTGCCCTGGAAAGCAGGGCCACAAAGGCCCTGGCCCAGGCAGAGGAATGCATGGCCAGACTCCAGCTCCACATCAATGCAACTTGTGCTCAGAATACAAAGGGCTCCCAGGAAATGGAGCCTGCGGGGGCTGAGATGGGAGGCGGCGGGGCTTGCAGTGCACACCCTGGGGCTCTCTGCTCCCTAGCCTGTTCAGGAGCCGAGAGCTCAGCCCCTCTGGGGCCTGGCCCAAAGGGGATCTAACTGTGTCCAGGTGCAGAGGCCTGTACAAGAAGTGCAGCCAGCGCTGCCAACCCAACTCTGTCCTGGCACCTGCCAGCAGCACAAGGGTCAAGGACTCTTAGCCACATCCCAATGGAATGGGGTCGGGCTTCCCCCCACTCGTGGCATCTGCAGGGACACACCGTGCTATCTGTTAGTGCACAAGAACCAGGGAAAGTGAGCAGCTGGCTTTCAGGGTCCACACGCAGTTAGGAGGGGCCTAGGTGCGCGATTGCTCTGGGTAGGGGGACCGGAACCGTCACTTCTGGGATTCGTTTTGCGCGACAAACACGTATTGGCGTTTGGGGAGCAATGACACACGTGGGCACTGGGATTGATTTGGTGGAGCTTCTGACCCTCTGTGCTTTGCCTGGCAGGGAGTATTTACTGCTTCAGATGAATTGGCACCAGAAGTTGAATATTGCTTTCTGTACATCAACAGGCAGGGGAACCACCCCGGACGGTGCTCACTGGAGCCCCATGGCACACAGAGGGTTTCTTTGCAGGGGAACCAGCCTGGTTCTTCTCAGCTGGTCAGTGCTGGAGGCCCTGGGCACACAGGAGGTTGGTTCGTGGGTTGCCAGGGGACTGCGCCAGTCAGCGTTACTGGCTGTTCACTCCCATAAAGCTGGAGCAGTGGGCTTGTGGTGTTGAATGTTTTCAGCTGTACTTCTCAGGAGGGCTGGCTCAAACTCAGGGTTTCTTTATAGCTTAGAGGTCCACAGAGCTTCCCCTTGTAAAGCCAGCTTGAGGTCCCCAGGGGATTGTATTTGGAGGGCCAGGGATGTCTGATTTAGGATAGGTTCAGTTACTGCCTTGGTAAGAACATGGGGGTCTCTTACATCTCAGCAGTAACTGTGCCTTTCCTTGGCAGGAGGGTGTCAGGGGCTGAGGGTGGAGCCCAGGGAGCGGTAGGAGAGGAGAATTTACATTGTTGAAGAGAAAATGAAACCTACCCAGCTGTGTGGGGGCACTGTCCTCTAGCCCCTCTCCATGCCACATCCATCTTGGGAGCTGTAGTGCATTGGCTGGGCCCTGGCGAGCTGCTGCACTCTGGAACCGATACCGGCCTAGCTGTGCTGCTCAGAGCTGTGATAATTCACGCTGAGTGCCGTGGGTTAGGGCGACCTAGACCGGGTTGACGGAAGGGTTTTTCCGTCACCCGGAAGTGGGTTACCTACACTGACAGAAAACCCCCTCTGGACCTACACTTCAGCGCTACAGCGGCCTGCTTGCAGTACCGTGGTTGTGCCCCTGTAGTACAGACAGCCCCTAGTTCTGAACTCTCAGGCTGTTGTTGCCAGGTGGTGTAACCCTCGTGTGGGTGATGGCATCACCACCCCAGCAGACTGCAGGCTCTTTATCTTGGAGCGGGGAGGGGCTCCCAGGCTGTGGGGTTGGGGGCGGTTCCAGGGGGAATCTCAGGGCCCTGACTCGTGTACAGTGCCGAGGACAGGGTGTTGGCTGCCTGGGATAGCCGCTGTCTATTTTCTCAGCCACTCTTGTTTGCGGCAGCTTTAAGGTTCTGGCTGCCAGACGGGGTTGGGAGCGGTTTTAAAATCTATGCAGCAGCAATTACCCTCCTGCTTGTTAATGAGTGTCTGCTGGGGAAAGACAGTGCTGGTGGTTTGTTTCCTGGCAAGGAATCCACTTTGATTTCAATGTATTACATTGGGGGGTGCTTTCCCCAGGGCAGCCTGGTACAGCGCATGTCCCTCTGCCTCTGCCTTTCAGTGCTGGGAGAGGATGCACTAATTAGTGATTCATTAACAGCTCTTGATCACTTAGCTTATTAAATAAAACCTAGGAAGCCTATACCCACCTGATCTTTGCAGCTCTGAAGCCCATCCCCACGTGGCCCCTCCTCTCCCCTCACCCTCCGGTCATGTCTTGCCCCAGAGTCTCTGGGGCAGGGTTATTGTTAGTGCAGGGCCCTGATCACAAACACAAAGAACAATGGCAGCAGGAGCGCCGGTGCTCCAAGGCCAGCACGGTTCCTCGGTGCACCCTCTTACACGGTGCTGGGCACTGCGCCCACGTGCCCGGACCCACAGTAGCTGCCTTGGGCCCCCGTCAGAGGGAGGTACAGGACCCCCGCCTGTGTGGGTGATGGCCTGACCACGAGGGGGGAGGGTCCCAGAGCCCGGGCTCCAGCCTGAGTCCAAACATCTACACTGCAATGTTTAGTCCCAGGACCCTGGGCCAGGCTGCCTGCCTTACTCCAGCGTAGACTGCCCCTTCAGAGCCCAGCCCAGGATTCCTGGCACAGGTGGGGCTCCTGCAGGGGGAGAGGAGAGGCAGGACTCGGAGCCGGGCTCTGCAGCCTCTCAGGAAGTCGCTTCCCCTTCGGGGTCTCTCCCCTCTTCCACGCTGGGCTTTCAGTCTGATTACCAAGCACAGCAAACGACCTTCAGTAACCCCAGCCGCTGCTGCGGTTTCCAGCCCTCTGGGGCCCCTGACCCACTGCTCCGATGCATTGCCATGTGGCAGGGACAGGAGCAGGTGCAGGCAGAACGCCATGTCCCGGGCAGAGAGCTGGCAGCTGCAGGCCAGGGCCCCACAGCCAATGAACGAGGCAGCCCCCCGCCATCTTTCTCCAGGTAAACAACTCCCCTCCCCCAGCACTGCGGCCGGTGCTGGCACACTGGGCATGTGCAGGCTCTGGGAAGCCCAGGGGAATGAATGGGGAGGAGCTGGCTGGGCACATCTGGGCAGATGAGCAGAGAATCAGCATCCCAAGCAGGTGTAACTGTTTGGCTAGGAAAAAAACCTGAGGCTCTGCAGCAGTGGATCTGCCCAGCCAGAAATGATCTCTGCGAAGAGCGCGACCCCCGCCTGTCACAGCCCGACACCAGCCTTCCTCTGCAGCATTCCTGCAACGAGAGAGCCAGCCTGCACGCTGCTGAGTGTGCACGCGCACACGTACACTCACGCACACAGACTCCTCACTCGCTCTCCGGAGGTGCAGTGAAAACCATTCCCCCTCCCACTGGCATTCACCAGCTCCAGAGAAATCCATATCCTGCCCACACGTTACACACACCGGCTCCTACACGCACGTGCACACCCACCAGGAACACACACCTGCTCCTACACGCACGTGCACACCCACCAGGAACACACACCTGCTCCTACACGCACGTGCACACCCACCAGGAACACACACCTGCTCCTACACGCACGTGCACACCCACCAGGAACACACACCTGCTCCTACACGCACGTGCACACCCACCAGGAACACACACCTGCTCTTACATGCACGTGCACACCCACCAGGAACACACACCTGCTCCTACACGCACGTGCACACCCACCAGGAACACACACCTGCTCCTACACGCACGTGCACACCCACCAGGAACACACACCTGCTCCTACACGCACGTGCACACCCACCAGGAACACACACCTGCTCCTACACGCACGTGCACACCCACCAGGAACACACACCTGCTCCTACACGCACGTGCACATCCACCAGGAACACACACCTGCTCCTACACGCACGTGCACACCCACCAGGAACACACACCTGCTCCTACACGCACGTGCACACCCACCAGGAACACACACCTGCTCCTACACGCAGATTTGCACCAATATATACACACTGATGCCCGACTATGTGTCCAATAGCATGCACACAGACTCCTGCAGGGAGGCACACCCACTCTACACCAGTGGCTCTCAACCTTCCCACCAGGCTGTTGTGCCCCTTTCAGGAGTCAGATCTGTCTCGTGTACCCCAAGTTTCACCTCACTTGAAAACTACTTGCTTACAAAATCAGACAAACATACAAAAGTGTCACAGCACAGTATTACTTGAAAATTGCTGAATTTCTCATTTTTACCATATCATTATAAAATACATCAACTGGAATATAAATCTTGTACGTACATTTCAGTGTATAGCATAGAGCAGTACAAACAAGTCACTGTCTGTATGAAATGTTACTTTGTACTGACTTCCCTAGTGCTTTGTATGTCGCAGCCTGTTGTACAAGTAGGCAAATACCGAGGTGAGCTGATGCACCCCTGGCAGAGCTCTGCGTACCCCCAGGGATATGTGCACCCCTGGTTCAGAACCCTGGCTCTCCACAAACCTGCACCTCCCCAGATGTTGCACACATGCAGAGACAGCTGTTTGCATGCACGCACTTCTGGGAATACACATGAACGCGCCTGCTGCCTTCCTACACCCAGGATGCAGACCCCACCCCCACTCAAACACACCCTGCCGAATCCGGAGGAGGAAGAAATAACTTTCCCACGGGGCCACTCCAGCAGGGGGAGCCTAGGGTCCCCCCCAGCTCGCACACAGGGACACTGCAGCTGCCTTGCCTGCGTTAGGAGTCCCTGGGCCTGAGCGAAGGCGCTAACGGCAAGACAAGGCTTTTGGCGAGTAGCTGCGTCAGGTGCCATAAGAAATACGGTCCATCTGCAGCCTCGCGGAGCAGTGCTGAGCAGAGCCAGGCAGCTGGCTGCCAGCGCCTTTCCATAGGTGCGTGCCCAGTTAGAGCCCGCTCTTGAGCTCGGCTGCACAGGGAAGGAACTGGCCCAGCAGAGGGAGAGAGCCGGGTCCAGCCCTAGGAGCACACACCAGGAGGCAGCGCTCACCTGTACACACCTCTCGAGGAGAGAGGTTATCAGAGGAAACCAAGGTCCGTCCCAAAGGGACCCTGGGAGGTGCCATGTCCCACGTGGGGACTGTGTCAGCGCAGCAGGACGCATGCAGGCTCTGGCCTTCACCTCATTTTGAACCCAGGCCCCTTTGGACAGGCTCCCAACAGGAGTGCAGGGCTGCTCCAGCAGCAGAGCTTTCAGAGTCTGCAGAGAACTTCGCTTGGTGGACCTGCGAATTTCCTGAACAACAATGGACCTGAGGCCAGCAAACATGGCAACCATGCCCGAGGCACACCTGCCTCCAGGTGACCTAACAGCTCACGTCTCTAAGGCGGGGAGTGAGACACAGCCAGGCAGCTGCTGGATCTCGGGCACAGTTCAGCATTGCATGCAGGCTAGACGGGCAAAGGGCCTTCATGTTCTGAGAGAAACCTCTTCCCCTCCCGCTTGTGCAGAACGGTGCGCGGGTGGGAGGAGCAGAGTCCACAGCACCACCATATGCATCCTTTGGGAAGCCAGCCACCAGAGCCTGAAGCCACCTCATTTCACCAGGGCCATAACCACATGCCACCAAAGGAGGCCTTTCAACAGGGGGCTTCATAGCCTGGTCACTAGGCCCTGGGGAGAGGCTGGGTCCCCTCCCTGAGTGCACGGAGAGCTCATGGAGCTGCCAACACATGATGAAGGAAGATGCCTGAGCCAGCAGCCTCTCACCACCCCATCTGAACACCCTCCACATCCATCCTTGTCCCCCTGCACCCACTGGGTAGGAACCCACCTTCCCAACCGACTCAGCCTGACCCTCCCTCCTGAGAGAGGTCAGTCACCCCAAAGAAAACTCAGACCCAAGCAGCTCTGTGCGCAGCCAACGCCTGAAAGGCAAAGGAGACTCAGCACCCAGCATCTGGCCCATGATTCTAGAAGGACCCATCTGTCTAGGGTCCATCAGAGGCAGACAGCTGCTGAGCTTCCATCCCTAGCAGATCCTCAGGGTGGGACCCCAATGCCCACACTCGCCCCTGTATCCCACCCCCACACAGATACCTGCACTCACTCCTGTACCCCACCCCACCATATCCCCGCCCTCACATGGATACTCACATGCACCTCTGAACCCCACTTGAACATGTCCCTGCTCCACAGATACCCGCACACACCCCTATAGCCCACGTCAACCTTATCCCAGCTCAGATCCCCCCATGCATCCTGGACCCTCCCCCACCATATCCCCGCCCTCACATGGATACCCACATACACCCCTGAACCCCACTTGAACATGTCCCTGCTCCACAGATACCCGCACGCACCCCTATAGCCCAGTCCCGCATATCCATGCCCAAACACTAGTATCCCCACGCACCCATTTCCCAATCTCACATATCTCCACCCTCCCACCCAGATACTGCACCCACCCCTATGCCTCAGCCTCCCCCCCATTTCTCAGGTACATGCACACACTCCTGTCTCTCCTGCCTGCCCCCCCATACACACACCCTATGCCCCACCCCCAGGTACCTGCCTAGAGCCCCATGCTTCACCTGTTATGTCCCTCAGCATATGCCCACCCCCCTAGAGCTGTTCCTTGTCATGTCTCCCGGGCACTGGGAAATGCTCTGCAGCGCTAGGAGGCAGCCTGGGTCAGTATTCAATGTCCATGTCTCTGTAATGAAATGTGACTGTTTGGGGCTCCTCTGGAAATCACCTGATTTCTGTTGTTTCCAGGGGCCCTGCAGAGCCTGTGTGCTGCAGGGGCTTTCTAGGCAGTAGACGGTCCTTTGTAGACACCCTTGTGTGGGTGACAGTATGACCAGATCATCAGCAGGCAGGTGATTAGTGGGGGGTCACTGGTGTAATACAGCCAACCATGCCCAAACAGGGAGATCGCACCCCTGTATTCGACCAACTTCAGAATAGCCTCCCGAGGGGGCCGCATGCTCTCTGCCCAAAGCTAAGAACTTGCTGATCGGCATGGCTACTGCAAGGTGTTTGTACAGAAACAATTTCAGCGCTGTGCAATGTGTAGGACGGAGATTGTGTTCCCAGGGTGCTGGGACTGAAAGCTCTCACCTGAGGAGGGGGAGGCGGAGAGCTGACCCACTCATCATCTGTGGAGACAGCCTGCGATTACTGGCTGGACAAACGATTCTCCCTGGGAGAAGGAAGAGTCGCTTGAGACTGGCTGAGAGGAGAAGAAATGGCCCAAATGGTGGCTAGTGGGCTCTCTGAGCTGCAAGAACTAACCAGTGGGTGTGAAATCTCTTACTAGGCAGGAAAGGAGCTTGTTATTAAGTACAGGCTCTGGATTGCATTTTGTGTTTTTCTCCTAACTGTAACCTTATGGTTCCACATTCTTTTACTTGAATCTTTATCTCAAGCTCTGTTCAATAAACTTCAGTTTGGTTTGACTATGAACCTATCCAAGTGCCTTGTGCTGAGGAGACTGGAATTGAGGTGAAACCAGTGAACTGGGCTGCGCTGTCTCCACTGAGGCAGCGGATCGGCATGCACTGTGGGTGTTCAGAAGATAAGGGACTGGGCATTCGAGTGTCACAAAGCGGGCTGTGTACATTGCTAGCCGGCAGAGGCCACAGAGCTGTAGAACAACGCCTGTGTTGGCAGCAGCTGGTGAGTAAGCAGGTGGGAGTAATTCACCCGACAGTTCAGGTACCCCCAAAAAAGGGTCACACCCGGTTGGCGTAAGTCACTGATGTCAATGTTGCAGAGGGTTGGGCTGAGGTTTTATCCCCATTCTGGCTTGGAGGCCTTCCTGCATTTGCATGTTAGTTTTGATCTTGCACCTCTTGGATTGGTATGCAGATTGAATGAGGTCACATTTTCCCAACTGTTCCATTTTGCAGCAAGTTTAAGGTTCAGTTCTAGGTGCCGGGCTGAGTCTCAAGCGGTTCTGTGATCTATGAAGCAGGCAAATCGCCTGCCATTTGCGGTTTGTTAACGAGGGTGTGTCGAGCTTCCGAGCCTGGCTCCACAGACTCGTGATAGCAGGGATCATGCTAGCGCTTGGGCTGGAGCTCTCAAGCTCCCTCACTCCCCTTCGGCTCCAGCCCAAGCCGGAACATCAAAGCATCATCTGCACAGCTCTCTGCAGAGCCCTAGCGTGAGCCCCATTGGCACAAGTCTGTGGACCTGGCCTTGGATGCTCTCCCAGATGCAGTGTGGACCCATCAGGAGTGTCTGCAGGGTGGGGCTGGGAAGCTGGTTACAAGATTTGGGAGACTTTATTTACATGGGGAGTTGGGAGAGTCTGTGACAGGGCAGAGTTAAGGTGACCTGGGGGCCCTACCCCTGCATTTCCAGCTCTTACCATGTCTGTAGAGCTGTTAAACTTCCCCTGAACTGTGACTTTCCCGGGCTCATGCTTCAGGGGATAGTGACATCTCAACAACGTGTAACCCATTTAGCACAGCTCCTGTCTGGGGAATGGGAGGAAGCGACAGAACAGTCTGCAGTTGCTGCTCCCACAGCCAGTTCTGACCCATCTCTGCGTTGGTAATTATCCATAGGGTAATGAGTCACCAGAGCCCACTGGTGGGTCAGGTTACACAGTTCAGTGTCATTTAACACTGCCTGAGCCAGGGATTCCCTTCAACCCTGACATGTTATCAGGGGTCCGGGGAGCTGTAATGATATTTTCAAGGGAAATTCTGTTTCCAGTTATATTTCCATGGCCTTGCATCAGGGGGCCAGGGTGACGCCCCTTGTAGAGGTCCCAGAAGTGTCTGTCCACATCCTACCAGTCTGGATTGGTGTCTCTGTTCCTGATCCTGCACCCCAAACAACTACAGACCTACAGCCCCAGGCCAACTCCACATGTGCCTTTGGACACGCCTCTACCTTTGCTCTCCTGGAGACAGCCCACGCTTGGCCCATCTAGCACCAGCCACCCAGGCAGTGCAAGCCTGTTAGTTGCTTTCCCCTTCCCTGGGGGGCCAGGGTTACGCTCTTCATTTACAATGGGGAAATGCGGCCTGGAGAAGGGGGACAGAACCGGGGACAGAACCCCAGTGCCTTGCCTGCGTCTCTGTTGCTCTAACCACTAGACTCTCGTTCCCTTTGCTAAGGAGTGCTTGGCAGCCCCTTGGCTCAGCAGCAGCACTGGCTGGGGGCTGGCTCGCAGCCAGGCTGGGAGCGCCCGCACTTACCTTCCGAGTGGTGGGAGAGAGTGAGCAGACTGACGCAGGAGGCGCCGATGCCGGAGCCAAAGACAGTGATTCGCAGGGGGTCTCCCCCGAAGAAGGCAATATTTTCACTGATCCAGCGCAGCGCCTGGATCTGATCCAGCAGCCCATAGTTCCCCTTGGCTGCCTGGTCCCCGGTGCTCAGGAATCCTGCGGCCAAACGGAACCCACTTAGGACACAGCAAGCAGCCGGTCTCCTGACCTCCCGCAACCCCCTCCCGTCCCAGCGCGCGTGGGAGCCCCTCTCACACCTGTGCAGCAAGCCTCTGGGATCTCCTTTGGCAGTGAGCCTCAGGGCTGAGGCCAAGGACACCCACTGTGAGCCCCCACATCCCACTGCCAGCCCCTGGCACCCCCCACTGAGAGCCCCCGGAGCTCCCATCCCCCTGCCAGCCCCTGGCACCCCCCCACTGAGAGCCCCCGGAGCTCCCATCCCCCTGCCACCCCCCCCACTGAGAGCCCCCGGAGCCCCCATCCCCCTGCCAGCCCCTGGCACCCCCCCACTGAGAGCCCCCGGAGCCCCCACATCCCACTGCCAGCCCCCCCACTGAGAGCCCCCGGAGCTCCCATCCCCCTGCCAGCCCCTGGCACCCCCCCACTGAGAGCCCCCGGAGCCCCCACATCCCACTGCCAGCCCCTGGCACCCCCCCACTGCCAGCCCCCGGAGGTCCCATCCCCCTGCCAGCCCCTGGCACCCCCCCACTGAGAGCCCCCGGAGCTCCCATCCCCCTGCCAGCCCCTGGCACCCCCCCACTGAGAGCCCCCGGAGCCCCCACATCCCACTGTCAGCCCCCCCACTGAGAGCCCCCGGAGCCCCCACATCCCACTGCCAGCCCCTGGCACCCCCCCACTGAGAGCCCCCGGAGCTCCCATCCCCCTGCCAGCCCCTGGCACCCCCCCACTGAGAGCCCCCGGAGCTCCCATCCCCCTGCCAGCCGCTGGCACCCCCCCACTGAGAGCCCCCGGAGCCCCCATCCCCCTGCCAGCCCCTGCACCCCCCCCACTGAGAGCCCCCGGACCCCCATCCCCCTGCCAGCCCCTGCACCCCCCCACTGAGAGCCCCCGGAGCCCCCATCCCCCTGCCAGCCCCTGCACCCCCCCACTGAGAGCCCCCGGAGCCCCCATCCCCCTGCCAGCCCCTGCACCCCCCCACTGAGAGCCCCCGGAGCCCCCATCCCCCTGCCAGCCCCTGCACCCCCCCACTGAGAGACCCCATCCCCCTGCCAGCCCCTGCACCCCCCCACTGAGAGCCCCCGGAGCCCCCATCCCCCTGCCAGCCCCTGCACCCCCCCACTGAGAGCCCCCGGAGCCCCCATCCCCCTGCCAGCCCCTGCACCCCCCCACTGAGAGCCCCCGGAGCCCCCATCCCCCTGCCAGCCCCTGCACCCCCCCACTGAGAGCCCCCATCCCCCTGCCAGCCCCTGGCACCCCCCCACTGAGAGCCCCCGGAGCCCCCATCCCCCTGCCAGCCCCTGGCACCCCCCTACTGAGAGCCCCCGGAGCCCCCATCCCCCTGCCAGCCCCTGCACCCCCCCACTGCCTTTCGCAGCTGGACTCTCCCACTGCTCTCCTGGGCCCAATGTACAGCCCAGCCCACACCCCCTGGGTGGCCAGCAGGGCTCAGCGCAGAGGAATGGGCCCTGCATGGGCACTGGGCTGAGCCTCTGCTCTCCGAGAGCCTTGGGCACCGTCCGTAGAGTGACTCAGGCCCTGAGCCCTGCTCCAGCACAGGCTGCGAGGAGAGGAGCCGTCCTGCTGGGCTGATGAACCCAGGAGTCCCCCATCGCCCGCAGGGCAGCATCTCTCTCTGCCTGCAGACACTCGCCAATACACGAGCCAGGGTCCCGGGGGCTCTCACTGCTCTAGCGGGGGCGGAGAGCTCACGTCCCTGGAGTGGTGGGGCTCAGCCATCTGCAGGCTCCCTACAGCCCAGGGGAGCCGTCAGCTTCTGCCCTCAGCAATTTCTTCAGGCCAAGCCATTGGCTTGGGGCATTAGCTAAAGAAACAACCAGGCCCGTAGTCCCTGACTCCAGCACCTGTGCTCAAGGGCTCCAAGCACAGAGCAGTACAGCCGCTGCTCATGGCAGGGCTCACCAGCCCAGCCCCCTGCCTTCGACGGGTTGGCTGCCGGCAGAGCCGACATTCCTCCCTCCTGCAGAGCACCCGGGACGAGCATCCTGCCATCAGCTCCTCCCAGAACCCAGGGCGCTCCTCCAGCACTGCTTTGGGCGCGGCTGGGGGAGGGGAGTGGAAAGCCCCCATTCACAGACAAGTTGGGCTGGGGCAGAGGGGGGGTTTGGGCTCCAGGCATCAGCGAGGGGGCTCCGGATGAACCTGGCCACAGGAGAGGATCCCCAATAAGGCAGATCCTCTGCCCACCTCAGGAATGCTCCAGCCCAGGGGAGAAGCTGTTGCGGAGCTGGGAAGAGGCACCTGGTGCCTGATTCTGAGACGCCCGTGTGTCCCTTCCCCCAGTGGATGTCAGTGAGCTCTGGGAATCATGCCCCAGGAGTCTCAGGTCAGCCTAAGTGACTCGGTCCCACATCTGCAGCTGGCCTGCTGGAGCCCATCCTCCCTCCACAGGGCAATCTCCCAAGGGAAAGGTGGAGGAATACACACACTGCAGGGACCGAGCCCACAGGCCGCCCTGGGGGAGTGGGGCTAGACGTGGCCTTGTCCATCTGGAGCGGCTCAGCTCTGCATGGCTCCAGCGCCGGCAGGCCACTGGCCATTGCCAGGAGCAGAGCTGTGCCCGGCAAGCCTGGCTCTGCGCCACAAGGGTCAGCCATCGGCCCTTCGAGAAAGTTCCCATCGATCTGTTTCCAGAGGCAGGATGGATGGGACATGTCCCGAGGGGAGGCTCATTAGCGCTGGGCGGGCAGCTGCTGCTCCCAGCCTCCAGGGAGGAGGGGCTGGATAAACACATGTATTAATTATTTAACAGCGGATCAATATTTGCTTTCAGCTGAGCCAGGCTGTGTAAATGAAACTAAACTCCGCAGCCCAGGGAGCCTCAGCACTCCCCTAGGGCCCAGCTGCAGGCATGTACCGAGCTGGCAGTAGGCTGACCAGATTAAACAAACAAAATATCGGGACACATGGGAGAAGCAACAAAACCCCCAAAACCGGCAGCAGCGAAGTTTGCAGAGCTAAAAAAAAAGGCCGAAGCCGCAATATCGGGACAAATGGCGTGCATCGGTCAGGACGCGGGACAAGGAGCAAAAAATCGGGACAGTCCCGATTTTATCAGGACGTCTGGTCACCCTAGCTGGCAGAGAGGTCGGGGACGGGCAGCAGGAAGCACGAAGGGAGCTAGAGGCCCAAAGCCCACTCCCACCTTCCTCAGGTGATGCTGGCAGGACTGAACAGTCTCGATGACACCCTCATCACCCTGCCCCAATCCTTCTGGCCATAATCTGACCCCCCTTTGGGCCCTTCCCTGAGCCACAGGGAGACACGGCCCCCCTTGGGTCCTTCCCTGAGCCACAGGGAGACACGACCCCCCCCCTTGGGTCCTTCCCTGAGCCACGGGGAGACACGACCCCCCCTTGGGTCCTTCCCTGAGCCACGGGGAGACACGACCCCCCCCCTTGGGTCCTTCCCTGAGCCATGGGGAGACACGACCGCCCCTTGGGTCCTTCCCTGAGCCACGGGGAGACACGACCCCCTCTTGGGTCCTTCTCTGAGCCACGGGGAGACACGACCCCCCTTGGGCCCCTTCCCTGAGCCACGGGGAGACACGACCCCCCCTTGGGCCCCTTCCCTGAGCCACGGGGAGACACGATCCCCCTTGGGCCCCTTCTCTGAGCCACAGGGAGACACGACCCCTCTTGGGCCCCTTCCCTGAGCCATGGGGAGACACGACCCCCCTTGGGCCCCGTCCCTGAGCCACGGGGAGACACGACCCCCCTTGGGCCCCTTCCCTGAGCCACGGGGAGACACGATCCCCCCTTGGGTCCTTCCCTGAGCCACGGGGAGACACGACCCCCCTTGGGTCCTTCCCTGAGCCACGGGGAGACACGACCCCCTCTTGGGTCCTTCTCTGAGCCACGGGGAGACACGACCCCCCTTGGGCCCCTTCCCTGAGCCACGGGGAGACACGACCCCCCCTTGGGCCCCTTCCCTGAGCCACGGGGAGACACGATCCCCCTTGGGCCCCTTCTCTGAGCCACAGGGAGACACGACCCCTCTTGGGCCCCTTCCCTGAGCCACGGGGAGACATGACCCCCCCTTGGGTCCTTCCCTGAGCCACGGGGAGACACGACCCCCCTTGGGCCCCTTCCCTGAGCCACGGGGAGACACGACCCCCCTTGGGCCCCTTCCCTGAGCCACGGGGAGACACGATCCCCCCTTGGGTCCTTCCCTGAGCCACGGGGAGACACGACCCCCCTTGGGCCCCTTCCCTGAGCCACGGGGAGACATGAGGGCAGGGCTAGAGAGGCCTGGGCTGAGGTTCTACCCTCACCCCTGTGAGCAGAACAGGATCTGCAGCTAGAGGGGGCAGGGGAGGGGAAGGGCCGAGCGCAGCCTCCAGCCAGGATACCTCCCTCATGGAGCTCCTGACCCCAAAGGGCGCAGCAGGACCCTCCTTCCAGCCTGTCACCTCCTCTCCGAGCAGGCCACTTCCCTTCCTAGGCCGGCCTGAGCAGAGTCCCCCTGGAGCTCTGTCCCCCCGCAATGCCCCTGCCCCCACCCCTGCTCCCTGGGCTCTGTCCTGCTCCCAGGGCTCTGCCCCCCCCACCCCTGCCCCCTGGACTCTGTCCCCCACCCCCCTGCTCCCGGGGCTCTGCCCCCCACACTCCTGCCCTCGGGGCTTTGTCCCCCACCCCCCTGCTCCCAGAGCTCTGCCCCCCACCCCCCTGCTCCCGGGGCTCTGCCCCCCACCCCCCTGCTCCCAGGGCTCTGCCCCCCACACCCTTGCCCCCTGGGCTTTGTCCCCCACCCCCTGCTCCCAGGGCTCTGCCCCCCACATCCCTGCCCTCGGGGCTCTGCCCCACATACCCCTGCTCCCCCCACCTAACAAGAGATGAGTCCCTCAGGGCTCTGCCCCACACATCCTTGCCTCCCACCCAACAACAGCTGAGGCCCTCGGGGGCCCCCCCTTTTGCCCCTCCCCGCCTGGGAGTTGGGCCCTGCTGCGCCCGTACCTAGCACGCCCACGCGGTAGTTGAGGGTGATGACGATGACGTTGCCGTAGCTGGCCAGGATGCTGCCATCAATCATGTTCCCTGTGCCCTCCATGTAGGAGCCGCCATGGATATAAACCATCACGGGCTTGGCCCCACTGTCGCGAATGTCTGCAAGAAGAGGAGGTTAAACACAGCACCCTGCCAGGACAGGTGCACCGCAGGGGAGGGGAACAACACCAGCTGCCAGGACCTGCGGAGGGGCAGCGCTGCAGCCATCTCCCCCAGGACAAACGGAGCCCAGCCAGCCACAGGCTTCGCCGTCACCTGCCCTCCGGGATCCCCAGAGACCGTGCGGGCCCAACCCCTGCGGTGCCAGATCCCAGCACCGCTTCTCCCACTCACCAGGCCCACGGGGCCAGCTGCCCCAGGTGGGTCAGGGCTCTGCAGGCCACAGGTGGGCACTGAAAGGGATTCCTGGGCTACCAGCTCAGGTGGTGCATTTCCCTGGAGATGGGATCTTGCTGTACATCTCTCAGCACTGGGCCCATCCTGGGGCTCCTTCCCCTGCAGCCTGGCAGGGAGCATCCTGCATGCACAGGGGCTGCGGGAGCTGCAGCAGGCCGGGGGCTAGCTGGGTCCTGGAAGCTGGCATTGCTTTGGGAAGGAGGGGGGATGTGCAGGACCTGGGGCAGGTGGAGAGAGATCACTGCTCGCATTTCTGACCTCGCCATGGAAAGGCAGGAACCCCTCTGTCTCTTGTCACGTCCCTCTAGCTCTACCCCCAGTGCCCAGACAGACCATGGTAATGAGGGGCAGATAGACTGACACAGGGACCGGGGGAGATGGAGGAGCAGGGAATGAGGGGAATACAGGAGAGTGGGGACTGGACTAGGTATGGAGTGTCAATGGAGGGGGTGCTGGACAGTGAGGGGTCATGGGGGAGGGGAGGCATCCGGTGCCCTCTCTTCTGTCTGTGAACATCTCAACGGAAGGTCCTGCTGCACCCCCTGCCCTGCCCCTGGCGTGTCTGCCAGAGCAGCAGGCACTGGAGCCCCTCCACGTCTGGTTGCAGACCCCACACTCCTTATGCTTGGCCTCAACATCTCTCTCGCTCCCCTCAGCGGGTGCTGGGGGTCCGGCACAGGTAGGTCAGCCCTTTGCTGACTCCTGCCCTGTTTTCTGGCTCCTGGGGCAATGCCTGAAGGGGCCAGTGCCGGCCATTGGAAATACTTTTGATGCCCCCATGCCCCCTCGCTTGGGCCAAAACATTGAGAGGTCTCAATTCTGCCTTCTTCCTGTTCTACTCCTCTCATGGTACTGCTCTGCTGCCTACCCCAATAAAGGAGAACTAACAACTTAAAAGGCCTTGTTCAAAAATTTTAAGTAACACTTAACTCAAACGCCTGAACAGCAAATGTAACTTTTCTTGTCTGCATAGTAAACGCTGGCATTTTTATCTGTTTGAATTATCAAAGTGGTGCTTTCCGTGCCTTCTTGGTTGCAAAGATTTGAACTGCTTCCTGAAGGTCCACAGTCTGGGCAAGCTCATGCTCTGTTGAGATGGTTGCAAGGCCGACCAGCCTCTCCTGTGTCAGTGTGGAGCGTAGATGTGTTTTTATTAACTTCAGCTTGGAGAAGCTGCGTTCTCCACTGGCAACTGTTACAGGAAGTGTTAGAAGTATGCGCAGAGCAACAAAAGCATTGGAAAGAGGGTGGTCATCTTATTTGTGCACATATATTCCAGAACAGCCTTTGGAGTTGATCCTGCTGAAATGTATCTTGAAAAGGCTTTCAGTTCATCACCTAAATCACTCGCATCAATATTGCGCATGTCATCATGTGTCAACACTGTCTCTAGTGCCCTGCATTGCTGGTGTAAGTTTTCTTCGGACATGGTGAGGAGTTTTGGAATATCATACAACATCCCAAATATATTGCTGTGTTCCCTGAGCTGCATGAAACATTCTTCAATTGACTGTATTGCACTATGTAGCACCTGGTTAAAGAATTCAACTTTGAATTGTTGTTTGGGGTCTCATGGGATTATCCCGAGCCTCATAATCAAGACGTCTTCCTCTTCGGTGACTCTTGTATTCTTGAATGGGTGGGAAAATAGATTCAGTGTGAAGTTCCTCTGCCAACTTCTGTATACTCTTCAGAACATTTTGAAATCCCTCATCTGACTGGTAAGACTGTAGGTATGACTTTGCATTGTCCAGTTGTTCTATTGCTCCAGGTATATCAAGGTCAACACCTTGGAGTCTCTTGCTTACAACATTTATTTCAAACAGTATGTCATGCCACAACACTAAGCCACACAGAAATTTGAAGTTATGTATGTTCCTGGTGATTCCATTTCCCTCTGCCACTGTTCTTCCATGAACAGTTCCTGTCATAGCACTGTCCTCCATAATGGCAACATCTATCTTCCCAATTTGGTGTTTGATAGGCTTTATCGCCTCCACTCAACTTTCCCATCATGTGGCACTCAGTGGTTTCAGTGTCAGAGAGGATATTCCCAGATGTTGCTTCAAAATTTGCCATCGATGAGTTGATGCAGAGAAAAATACACCGATGCTTTGAATTACATTAAAAAATTCAGCAGCCTCCCTAGATCTGATGCTACATCACTGACCACCAAGTTCAATGAATGAGAACTGCATGGGGCAAAAAAAGCTAGAGGGTTTAACTCTCGGATCCGTGTCTGCACTCCTCTGTTCTTTCCTCTCATGTCGGCACCATTATCGTAGCCCTGACCTCTCATGTCAGCTATCGCAATTCCCGTATCTTCCAGCTTTTTAAGAAGCACATTTGTCATTCCAGCTCCTGTAGTATCATCAATGTCAATACATTCTAGAAAATGCTCTCTGATAGTCACCATTGCAGGAACATTTTCACTAGGTTCTGTTGTTACAAAATGCACCATTAAAGTCATTTGTTCCGTATGGCTGATGTCAGGTGAGCAGTCCAGAATAACCGAGTAATATCTTGCTGACTTCAGATCTGCCACAATCTTCTGTTTGACTTTTGTTGCCAGTAACTGTATGATCTCATTTTGAATTGTTTTTCCAAGGTAGTGGTGTGTGTACATTTCTTGGGTGGTGACTCTTCTTAGATGCTCCTGGAGTACAGCATCAAACTCAGCCATCAGCTCCATAATTTTAAGGAAGTTTCCATTGTTTGGCAGGTACAGCTGATCTGAAGTGCCACGCAGTGCTAGGTTTTGGGTAGCAAGCATTCTCACAATGGCAATGAGCCTTTTCAGAACATTTTGCCAGTAAAGAGACTCTGATGCAATCTTCTCTTGATGGTGATCATCTCTGGTGGCCTTTAACCTTAGTCTCATCTCAAGCTCTTTCCACCTATGGAATGTTCTCTGGTGATTTGCTGCCTTCTCATGGCATGCCAGATTTCTAGCCAGATTTTTCCAGTCCTTTGTTCCTGTAGAACCCAATGTGGCTGGAACATTAGACCGGAAGAGTTTGCAACAAAAACAGTATGCGGCATTCTGGGTTTTTGAGTACAAAAGCCATGGCCTCGCCACTTTGTCACCATTGGGGATTTCACACCAGTAATGTGTTGGATGGAAACTTCTATTTTCATTGTCTTTGGGGAACATGAAGTTTTTCACTTGCTGTGGCCCATGCAGTACAAGGAAGCCCCTCAGGCTACTGCTCAAGTGGGTCCACAGGCCTGGATCATCTAGACTTAAGGAACTAAACGCAGCAGCAGCTGTTTCTTGCGCCTCCACCACACTCCTCTCTGATCTACACTTTTCTTCAGGAATGTGCATGGTTACATCCATCTGAGATGGAGATATGGATGCTGCAATAGCTGCCAGATCACCTGCACTCTGACTAACTGGAAGATCAGGCATCTCCTCACCACTCACATCCTCACTGGGACCAGAAGACTCACCATGAACATTTGTGTCTATGTATCTCAGGAGAGCTCCTTCCTGCTTAGATAGAAAAGCTTCCTTTCTTTTTCTGAATGCGGCCCCAGAGGGGCGTTTTCTTCTTTCACTCATGACTGCTGTTCTGTGCCAGCTATAGTGGCTCTCAACATTCAGTTGAAGGGGACAAATAAGCAGGCTGGTAGCAGGGCCTGAGTGAGGGAAGATATCAGCATCTTAAGGGCCTAACTGGCTCCTACTACTTCAGCTGACTGCCTGTTCTCTTCAAGTGGGTTCAGGGAAGCAGCAGGAAACAGGAAGCTCCCTGAGAAGCTGGTGTTAATCAGTCCAGGCTCCTGGGGGTGCTAGAGAAGTACATACGAGGCTCCTTCTCCTCTCTCTCCCTGCAGCTCCTGCTGCTTTCTGTTCTTCCCTCTCACCTTTTCTCCTGCCTGCCTGTTTTGTCTCTTGTGCCCTCCTTCCTCCAGCACAGCACTCCACCGTCTCTGTGCATCTAGAGCAGAGAGAATACATGTGCACCAGCAGCAGACACAATTTTCTACACTCTGGGTCCTAGTGGCGCCCTGCTGCCCATGCCAGCAAGCACCGCCTCCGTAGCTCCCATTGGCTGGTTTCCGTCAATGGGAGCTGTGAGGGCAGTGCTGGGGGCTGCAGAAACGTGGAAGCAGCCGGCCACTTCTGGGAGCGGAGTGGGGCCGCAGCATGCAGGCAGCCTGCCTGAGCATCTTGCTGCGCCGCGGGACATTTAGCGGCCCAGAGTTGGAGATTGCTGCTTGTGATTTATTTTTGCAGGGCCTCCCTTGAATCGGGGCCCTGGGCTGCAGCACCTAAAGCCCTGCCTTAATCCAGCCCTGCAAATCTCTGCCTAATTTCTAATTTGAATTTATCTAGCTTCAGCTTCCAGGCATTGGAAAGGATTAGATTCTTTGTCAGTAAATGCTGATAAGTGTTGATTTCACCATGCACACACAAACCAGCGAAAAGATATTTCCATTGATAATTAACAACATTTACTGATAGGCAAAGTAAGAAAAACGCTGCTTTAGAAATTACTAATTTGATTGAAGAGTATTTACTTAGCATAATTTGACACGTGATGTTGACAATATGTGTTTCAACAATTATAAAGCTTTAACTTTTGAAATCTCAATGTTTACTGTCATTTAATTATTGTCTGACAGCCCCCATAATTTTCTCTGACTATGAAAATGTAAATTGATAAAAATCTTTAAAAATACTTAAACCCCATAATTTTGTGCACTGTGAAAATTTTAAAATCAATAAAAATCTAACAAATGCTTAGAAATAAATATTGATATTCTCCATTAGAAATGATCAAAAACTTTAATTAGGCTTGGTAGAATTCAATTTTAGAACCCACTATTTCTCCCTGGGAAGGAATTTATATCAATCCCCCTTCTGATGGGCTAAAAAGATGGAGCTCTTTAGTTCTCTCACTGTCAGGCATTTTCTCCAGTCCTCAAATCATTTTTGTGCCTCTTTTCTATACTCTCTCCAATTCTGGACTACTGCAGGGCCAGAACAGCACCCGGTGTGTAATTTAGAGCAACCCCAGGGCTGCTCTAAGTTACTGCAGCCTGCTCAGTTACTGCCTGTCACTTGTGGCACAAGCAACTATGGCCACAGTAGCATAGGCTACACCTCCCAGCCCAGCCCTCTCCTTAGGCTGAAGCTCGCCAAATGCAGCGGGGGCACCAAGGGGATTCTCCCTTGGCTTTTACAAGCTGCTTACAGTCCCTATTCACTGCCAGAGCAGCGTACCGGTTGGTGCTGAAGGCAGAACCCTCTCCTGCTGTGTCACCAGGTGGCAGCAAGCCCCGCGACTGCACCTGGGGTGGAGAACTCTTTGAGGCGCCCACAGGGAGGAGTTGCTACACAGAGCATCTGGACATTGTCCTGTGGGCAGGCCGCACAAGGTGGAAAGGTTACGCATTCTGGACCCTTTCTCATTTAAATCCCTCAGACTGGGTCCTCTCCGGACCTTTCGCATCTCAGCCCTGGCAGAGCTAATGTGCCGGCAGCAGCATTCTCAGCACAGCGTGTTTTCAGTGCTGCACGTGGGATTGCCATCACCAAGCCACTCACCCCCTGGTGCCTCAGTGTAGCTAAGCTGGTGCAGCATGGGCAACGTTGTGACACAAGGGGGAAGTGGCTTTCTCCCCCCCACCTCCCCACACACACATTTACACCTGCCCAATCTAAGCATCCGTGTGCCAAATGCCACAGCTGCAGTGAGGAGGCTGAGGGCCGTGCAGTGCCCGGGAATGTGCAATCCCCAACATTGCATCCGCCAAGGATATTGCTGATGAGGTGAATTTATCACAGTGATGTGCATTGAAGACAACCACCAGTTTAGATCACAGTACAAGGGGTTCTGGGATTGGGGAGGAGATCACACAGGGGCAAAAGGCTGCAGATGGAAAGACAGGCTGGTTTTGCCAGGTTAAATTCCATCTGTCGGGAGGGTGCCCTGAATGTCACAGGACTCTCACAATTCACTAGTTTCCACTAACATCAGTTTACAGCTGTGTCCTCAGCAAACTTCCCCGCAAACTCTCCCCTCCTGCCAACACGACAGGTCAGTTGCCTTTTATACTGAGAACCAGCCAGCTTTGCAGCTTCCTTAGGCCTGGTCTTTGCTCCAGATTAAAATCACACCTTCAGTTAAAGTGATACAAGACCATACCTGGATGCTGGGAATTCAGTTTAAACCTGGCTTGTATCCATTTAACTTCACTCGATTCCCTATTGATTCAAGCCAGGCTTAAGCTGAATCCGGAGCATCCAGACAGGGTATTGGACCAGTGTGACTCAGCCAGCTGAAAAGCCCATCCTCAGTTATGCTGCTGCAACTGTGCAGGGCAGGGCCCTGGCCTCTGGACACAGCAAGTTTGGGGCCTATTGTTTCCTCCCACTTGCTCCACCCCCGTTTTTGTTTCACTGCCAGCAATCTGGGCTCTTTGTGATTAAGGGGGAGACACCTCCTTGCACTAGCTCCTCCAGGCAGGAAAGGCCCACAGCCCCTCCTTTCTGTACCTTCCAGGCACCGAGGCGCCCTAGGGGGAATCCTGCCCCATGGTTACTGGCAACTGCACATGGCACCACAAGCATTACAGACTCGAAGGCAGTAGTGGCAGAGGCCATGCCTAAGCCATCCATGTACCAGGCTCTGCTGCCTCATCTAGCCACATGCCCCCGTTCTGGGAGTTACACCTGCCCTCTAGGGTGCGGAACAGCAGTTCCTGTCTCCGACAGGAGAGATGCAGAGTGGGGAAGGACTGACGGGTGCTCCCCTAAGGCAGACCTCCCCACTATAGCCAGGCAGCTATATGGAATCGAATATTTCCCTGCGCCCTGGGGCTTGAGCCCAGCGCGAGGTACCAGGTTGCCTGCGGGTTTGAAAATATTTATCTGCTCTGCTCTGGCTGATTTTAAGCCCTGAATCCACACGACCGAGCGCAGCCTAGAGGCTCAGAGGGCAAAGATGGAAACCCCAGCACCCCATTTCTTTCTCTAAATCTCATGACTTTTGGGGGGCTGGCTCGTGACTCCTGACCATCTGGGGTTGGCGAGCTCCTCCTGGTCTCACGCACCAGGCCTCCAGAGTGGCGTGTGGCTTGACCCCATGGATGCGTGAGTATCCATCAGGGACCCTGAGAGGGTGAGAGGACCTGACTATGCAGGCTCCCCCATTTTCTTCCTAGGCTTGTCTGAGGCTCTGGCCAGGAGCCGAGCGAGGCCAGCCCTGACAATACTGTCTCACTACCAGGGGGTGTCGGGACACCCAGAGAGGGGCAAATGAATGGCCTTTCGTACCAGCCAAGGGAGGCTCTGGCAGGCAGGGCCACATCCTCCTCCTTGTGTCTCTGGTCTCTAGTACACCTGGATACAAACTCCAGAGCCTGCATCCGCCCCACCCTTCACCACCATCCCCCTGGTGCCTTGGGATCACCCTTCCCACCCCGCTGCTAGCCCAGTCATTTCCCCGTCCAGCTCTACACCTTCGTGATCTCCCATCTAGCCTGTGTTGCTCTCCAGCCACACTCTGACCTTGCAACCCTTGAGCCTGTCCAGACACTGCTCCCCCCACACCAAACTCCAGGCTCTGAACAGCTCTGCCCACACAGCTGTTACCTCCTGCTGCTGCCAGATGAACTGAGAAAGGGGCTCTTAGGCTGAGCAGCCAGAAACCACTGCCTTAGCACCCCGCAGGAAGAGCCCCGCACTCCTGCCTGGGGGACAGTGCTGGCTGGGAATCGTCCCCTGCGGGGCAGGCTGGGAGCCCCTTGGCCAGCACATTGAACATGAATGTACCGCAGAGAACCCTGCACTGGCTGAGAGGAGAAAGATGCGATGAGATCTCACTAGATTCCGAGCCTCTCTGATTCCGTAGTCCGGACCTGCTCCATTTGAGACATCAGAGCCTCACGTTCCAGGGACTTGATACCAGGGGACTGGCACGACACAAGGCATCTGCTGCGCACCCGTCCCCCTGGCCAATCGCCACATGCACTGCCCCAGCAGCAGTCAGGCATCCCTGGCCCTGACTGAGTGGCTGCCGCCCATGGCTCCACCCCCAGCCATGGGCTCAACGTGGGGAATTCTTGCCTATTCCTTTGGCCACCCACATGCCAAGGTCACTAACTCACAGTTAATCAGGCTGCCACCGTAACGACCACCAGCAGCCACGGGGCAGCACCACTTCTCCCAGTGCCCCCTGCTGACTCAAATCAGAGCTGCACAGAAGGGACCGCACCCTCCCATACTGTCCAGGCCCCAGTTCTGCACTGGACATGGCAGGCAAAATCAGATACTGCTGTCCACTCTGCGGAGAAAAGCCACCTGCCAAGGCTGATCTGTCCCTGGCCACACAGAGCCCAGCTCCCCAAGTAATGCTTGCCTTCCCTCCGTTCCCGCAGCCAGGCCCTTGTGACCCCAGCTGCCAAATTCACCAGCTCATTGTGACAATGTGCAGACAGTGCCCTGGTTCACTCCTGCCAGACAGCCCCATCCAACCCTGGCGTGTTCACTCACTCACCCACAGGCTCTGCATACCCTCAGCAAACAGCACAGCATGTCTGTCCTCTCATTCACGCCAGGGAAGTGCGAGAGCTGCAGCACTCACATGGGGCTTGGGCCCAGAGCTGGCAAGTCACTGACTCCCAAGCAGTGCGTTGTGGAATGCATGGTCACCCTAACAGCAACTGTGCAGCAAGCACAACCAGGTATTTAAAGCAGAAAATCAAACACCCTCATGGGGGACTTCTGTCCCCCTCAGATCTAACCCACTGAGCTAGCCTGGGGGACACTAACGACACGATAGCACAGCCTGCAACAGAATGCTCAGGGCTACTCTCTGCAGGTCCAGCTGCCCTTCACTGGACAGGTGAGGGCCGGGTATCCCTGCTCCTAAATGAAGATGCTAACCCTGGAGAGAAAGCAGAGGCCAGTAAAGTGACAGTGCTCTCTTCTGCAGGTCTCCAGAGCTCCTGACAGCTCTGTGCTCAGCCTATTGCCTTTATCCATAGTTCCAGTTTGCTCTGCACCTGTAGTGGGGAGCAGCAGTGGCAGAGTGCACGGGAGCGGACACACGAGAGAGAGAGAGAGCGAGAGAGAGAGTGAGCCGGACTAGACTCTAGATAGCAAATCCACAGGCCTGGACTGCATTCTGCCATGTGCATGCTCCCTGCAAGTCAGTGGGGCCCCAGAGGGAGTCGCTCGGGACACACGGGGATGAGGACAGGTGCTGCCTGCTCTGACCCTGTGCACGGTGGGGAGAAGGGAGGTTGGGATGGCAGCATGGGGGGTGGAGTCAGAAAGGAAAGTCTCTTGGTGACACAGTAAGTCTGAGGTCCAGCGAGAACTGTGACTGGGCTTGGGATGAAATCGACCCAGGCACCCTTTGGTTCCTCTCTTGTTCATGTCACCATGCTTCCTTAGAGCCTTTTGCTCAGACAGAGGCAGGTTGGGCAGCCAGCAAACTCCTTCTAAAGCAACCCCCCCCCCCCCCCCCCGTGAGCTTCCCCCAAAGGAAAGGTCTGAGCGCCCCCTGCACAGCTGGTCACCCCACCTGCCCACCCCGTGCAACTGCTCAGCCCAAGGAAAGAAAGACACAGACAGACAGGGCTCCCTGGAAATGGCAGAGAATGGAAAGCAAACGGATTTGCTTTGCGTGTCATGCAGCAGCAGCAGCTCGAGCACAGAAATACCTTCGTCTTCATCCCCGTCATTATCCGCTAAGTCCTCGCCCTGTTTCTTAGCGCTGGCTCCTAGGGACCAAACACGAGGAGACAGAACAAAAAAGAAAAACAAAAAACAAAAACAAAAGAGAATTCAAAAATAGCATGATAGCAGAGAAGGGGGCCAGGCCCACAGCACCACCTGGCTACTCACACTGCATCTCTCCATGGACTCGGCCGGGGCTGCTGGCCAAGCGCAGCCACAGTTCAGAGCAGACAGGGACTGCCTCTCCAGGCTGCCTGGGCCCCCGCCCACTGGAGTCTGCCCTGGGAACATGCTCCTTGGTCTGGGGGCCAGGAGAGGGAGAGAACAGGCCTCTTTAAGCAGGACAGCAGATGAGTTTGTGTGCCCTCCTGCCTTCCCCTCTCCCCCCTACATTGTCAGCCTCCCCTGTGGCTCACACTTTGCCACTGATTCTTGGACTGATTTGGGGTAAGCTCCGTGCCCTGCCGATCGGCAGAAAGCCACTAACACTAACTCCTCATCCCGGTTCCACTAAACCGGTGCCAGTTCGTTTGTAGCCCAGGCATGACTCTCAACACCTCTGCCTCCCTTTTCTCTCCCCATCAACCCCCCACCATCCCAGGGGTGTGCACGCTGCTCGGTGGAAGGGACCGCTCTCCTGCTGGCACCCCCTTATTTTCATTGTACTGCAGGCAGGGTTTGAAGCTGAAGCTCTGTCATTCCACCTCAAACCAATTACAGGCACAATCAGCCACAAACACCCAAAGCTGCCAAGAAGTGTGTGTGCCACTGAGACCCCAGAGCCACGGAGACCCCAAGACAGTGTGTGCCTTGAACCTTGCTTCTCTGGACTGTAAAAATGCAAATGGGCATAGATCTGAAACTTGCAAGGGCTGAATAACTGTCTAAGGATGTAAACAGAGGGCAGCGGATGGCATGGGGGGAACAGCTGCCAGGAGGACTCCAGTTAGACTAGCTTGATTTAGCATGCTAGTGATCACACACACAGTGGTGATCAACATGTGGGTGACATTCCCAGGTGACACTAAATTGGGAGGAGGCCAGAACCTCCGGGAGACCAGAAGCATGATCCAAAGGGGCCAGAGAAGCTGGAAAACCTGAGCAGGAAATAACAGAATGGGATTCCGCTGAGAGAAATGCGGTTAGTGGGTCTGGGAGAAAATAACCTAAAACTCATACACCCAGTGGGAAGGGCAAACTGTGGAGACAGCAGAAAGGAATGATAGGAGTAGGTAATAACAGTGTTATGGAAACAAAGGGAAGGGCAGTTCTGTGCTGCAAATGGAAAGCATGGCCCAGCCCATGAAGAGGGAGCTCCTCTCCATCCCATTCTGGGAAGACACCCCCCAGGATCCTGTGCTCACCTTCTTTCCACAAGCAGGGAAGGAACAGCCCTTCTGTGCATAGTTTTGGTGAGGTCACATAATTTACTAGATGCCCCAAAAGCCAAAATTTCACAATCGAGGAAGAAGGTCATAGTGATTAAAAACCTAACCTGGCTTAGAGGGGAAGTGATGGCAGCTATAAATATATATATAACAAACGGAAGAAAGAGGACGTCAATAGTAATGAATATAAATCAGAAGCTAGGAACTGTAGAAAACTGATAAGGGAAGCCAAGGGACACAGGGAGAAATCTATGGCCAACAGACTTAAGAAGGAATCTAAGTATATTAGGAACAAAAAGAATCCTGACAATGGCACTGGTCCACTACTAGATGGAAATGATATAATTACCAATAATAAAGCAGAACAGTCCACTAATGAAAATTTGCTGGTGATACAAAGTTGGGAGGCATCATCAATACAGAGGAAGATCGGAATAATATACAGGAAAAGCTGGATGACCTTGAAGACTGGAGTGACAGAAATGGGATGAAATTAAATAGTACAAAATCCAAGGTCACACACTCAGGGTCTAATAGGAATTTATGCTACAAACTGGGGGCTCATCCATTGGAAGTGACAGAGGAGGAGAAGAACCTGAGTGTGAGGACTGATTACAGATGACTGTGAGCCATCAATGAGCTGCATTCAAGAGTTTCAAAGAGCTGGCTGAGGAGCTTGCTGGACTGTTCATGTTGATTTTTAATAAATCTGGGAACACGGGGAAAGTCTCAGAAGACTTGCAGAAAGCTAACGTTGTGCCAATAATTAAAAAAGGGTAAACGGATGATCCGGTCTGCCAGCCTGACATCGATCCTGGGCAAGATAATGGAGTGGCTGATGCAGGGCTCGATCAATGAAGAATTAAAGGAGACTAATATAATTCATGCCAATCAATGTGGGCTTCTGGAAAATAGAGCCTGTCAAACTAACTTGATATCTGTTTTGATGAGATTACAAGTTCAACACACACCTTTATCAGTCTATGTAATATGCTTAGACTTCTGTAAAGCATTTGACTTGGTATCACATGACATGGTGATTAAAATATTAAATCAATATAACATTAAAATGGCACACATGAAATGGATTAAAAACTGGTTATCTAATAGGTGCCAATGTAATTATAAAAGATGGTTACTTACCTTTATTGTAACTGTTGTTGTTCTAGATGTGGCTGCAGACATGTATTTCATTCAGGTGAGAGCACACCTAACACACCAAAGTTGGAGAATTTTGCCTAGCAGCACTCATGCTCCATCCCACATATATACCCAGGGGAGGGGCTAAGGGCAGCACTGCCTCGACCCCCCTCTGTTCCTTTACACCAAAATCCCAGGTTGGAGTCTTCAATGGGCCACAGAATACGCGTCTGTACCCATATCTTGAAGGACAACAGTTACAATATAAGTAGGTAACCGTCTTTTCAAGTTTGTACAGGAAAACACCCATAAACTGGTGAATATCCTCCAGCCATCGCAGGGATCTGCCCCAGGTCTGGTTCCAGTCACTATCTTCACAAATGGTTTGGATAATGGCACAGAGAGTACACTTAGGGCTGGTCTACACTAACCCCATAATTCGAACTAAGATACGCAACTTCAGCTACGTGAATAACGTAGCTGAAGTCGAAGTACCTTAGTTCGAATGAAAAAGCACTTACCCGGGGTCCACACGCGGCGCGCAGGCTCCCCCGTCGACTCCGCCTGCTCCGTTCGTCGAGCTGGATTACCAGCGTCGACGGCGGAGCACTTCCTGGTTCGATTTATCGCGTCTAGACAAGACGCGATAAATCGAACCCAGAACATTGATCCCGCGCCTCCGACAGGACGCGTAAGTATAGACGTATCCTTAGACACTGATCCCACAAGCAGTTCCAGCAGGAGATTGGCTCGGAGTCTATTTAAATAGTGAGAGCCGAACTGCCGTCTCAAAGTTTGCATCCCTTCTCAGTGCCGTGATGATAGCATAATGTCTAGCGAAGGTATGCAAGGAGTACCATATTCCATCCCTGCAGATATCCACTATGGAGACATCACTAAGGAATGCATCCGGTGTCGCTTGAGCTCTTGTCAAATGAGCCCGCAATGACTGCTGAGGTATCAACCAAGCCACTCTAGGTGTGTAATGCAGGCAGTTATCTACCTGGAAATGGTCTGAGTAGCGACTGGCTGTCCCTCCAACCACTCTGTGAAGGACACAGAGTCAAGGTGATGAACAAAACGGCTCGGTCCTTTCTAACTAAGATGCTAAGCACTAGCTGACAGCTGAGCTATATAGGCACTGCTCCTCTGCACTTGAATGTGCGTTGGGAAAAAATATAGGTAAGTAAATAACCTGATTGGACAAAAACGTTGGGTGTGGTCTTAAAGCTTCCTTGAAGACTTGAGTGTACAGATAATCTGCCATTAAGGTCTGCAGTTCGCTAACTCTTCTTGGGGGTGTTGCAGCCACAAGGAGACCGTCTTTTGAGAGAGGAGAGCTCATGAATATGTTGCTATTGGCTTGAATGGCAGACCATCAGTGCCCCACGACCATATTAAGGTCCCACAATGGTGCTGTTACCTTCACTGGTGGAAAATGACAGATAATCCCTTTGAAAAACCTCACCATTATAGGGTTTGAGAATACCGATTTTCCATGCATGTGAAGATGAAAAGCTGAGATCGCCACCAGGTAAACCCTCAGGGAGCTCTGAGTGAGACCTGAAGATTTCAAATGCAACAAATAGTCCAAAATGTCCTGAATCCATGCTAAGTGCAGTACTTCACATTTGTCTTTATTGAATTTCATCCTATTTATTTCAGACCATTTCTCCAGTTTGTCCAGCTTATTTTGAATTCTAATCCTGTCCTTCAAAGCGCTTACAACCCCCAGCCCCAAACTTTATAAGTGTACTCTGTGCCATTATCCAAATCATTTATGAACAGAACTGGACCCAGGACAGGTCCCTGGCTGAAGGATATCCACCAGTCTATGGGTGTTTTCCTGTACAAACGCGGCCTGAATCTCTAAGGGCAATGCCATGTGCCTGAGCAGGTCCTGATATGAACTGAAGTCTTCTGGTTCCAGAAAGGACAACTAGGGTACTGCTGCATCATCTGGTGACGAAGAGGAAGATGTAGTTGGGACCAATGGAATCCCTTGAGGAATGACAGTCGACTGTCGTAAAGGTTCAGGATACTTCTTCGCAGAGGGAACCCACTAGTGGTTCCGGCAGGGAGTGCACTGAAGATATAGGTGATCTCCCCCTAGGGTGAACAGGTGACCGTGATTCTGCCGAAGGAGGCAGTACCCCCGGATTGCATGGAGGTCACTGTGGATGAGGATAGTGCATCAGCGCTCAGAAAGAACTAGGCCAGTGTCCCGTGTCTCTATTGCAGGAATGGCACCAATTTCGGCACTGACTAGGAGTCTCGCTGTGTCTCGACAACCTTCAAAAGCAAAATGGGGACGGGGAAGGAGGTGCCTCTGAGCTCAAATGTGAGATCCCTCCAAATAGCTGATGGTGGCAGTGCACTGGCAGTGAAGCTGGTCCCAGGCCAGCGATGCAGGCTGTGTCGCAGTGAGCATCAGTAGTGAAGTCTCTGCGTGTGCCCACAGTGCCGAGCAGGAAGTCGACAGCCCCCGTGACTGAGAGTAAACCACGGTGCAGATGATGGTGTTGGCAACGACAATAAGTTTCAAGTATCAGAGGGGTAGCCGTGTTAGTCTGGATCTGCAGAAGCGAGAAAGGGTCCTGTGGCACCTTATAGACTAACAGAGGTATTGAAGCATAAGCTTTCGTGGGTCAATACCCACTTCTTCGGATGCAAGCAGTGGAAATGTCCAGAGACAGATATAAATGCCTCTGGACATTTTATATCTGCCTCTGGACATTTCCACTGCTTGCATCCGACGAAGTGGGTATTGACCCACAAAAGCTTATGCTTCAATACCTCTGTTAGTCTATAAGGTGCCACAGGACCCTTTGTCGCTTCGACAATAAGTTTGCTACCAAACCAGGGAGGAGCCCAGGATGCCGAGGATGATGCCAGTGTAGTCGGCTGGTCCTGAATGAGCGGTGAGTCAGGGATAGACAGGCACAGCAAATCTGCTGTCGGGGTGTAGACTGACGGTGTCACCATCTCTGCCAAGGGTACTGGACTCAATGGACACCCCTGAGGTGGTTCAGGAGTCAATGGCATGGAGGGGGAGGGATAGCTCAGTGGTTTGAGCATTAGCCTGCTAAACCCAGGGTTGTGAGCTCAATCCTTAAGGGGGCCACTTAGGGATCTGGGGTAAAAATTGGGGTTGGTCCTGCTTTGAGCAGGGGGTTGGACTAGATGACCTTCTAAGGTCCCTTCCAACCCTGATATTCTATGATTCTCCCTGCTCAGTACCGGAAAGCAGATTGATGGTCCCGCTCTAACCTGAGTACTGGGAGACTCCAGTGCTGGTCCGTACTTTTCTTAGGCAGAGAAGATGAGTCTCCCCGACCTCTGGAAGGACCCTGGTCTGTTTATGGGTTCTTTTTCTCAGGGGGCCCGATGAAGGGAAGCAGTCCCTGATCCTTCGGGGCGAGTAATCCCAGCTTGGTTGAGAAGTTCCATACTGTACCAGCTCCAGTGCTCTTTGAGGGGCCGGACTCTCCACAGCAGCCCTCAGGGCTGAGGAAAGCCTCATGGCCAGCTTGAGAAGGTGCTGCTATAATCGTCTCTAACCGTTCGCGTCCTTTTTAAAGTACTGACAAATAGAGCAACTTTCCTTAATGTGTCCTTGCCCAGGACACCTAGTGTGGGGATAACCACCCAGACGAACGGCAATGTTTAAACCCCAGCGAGGGCAGCCTTCCAGGAGAAACTAGCCAGTTACTACTATCACTATCTAACTGCGGCTACTAACTATAACTATACTATCACTATATACAAGAAAATCACAAAGCGCTGTGAAGACAAGTGTGGGGAAAGATCACACTAAGCACTCCAGCACGGGCAGTGAGATGGAACTGAGGGGGGTCAGGGCAGCACTGTCCTTATATAGCCAAGGGAGGGGCACGAGCATACCCCATGGGTGCTGCTGGGCAAAATCCTCTGACTTTGGTGCACTGGGCGCACGCACAGCTGAATGGAATACAGTTTGCAACCACTCAAAGAAGAAACAGAGTCATCATCAAGTGGCTGCACTTTCAGTGGATCCTGCAGGTATCGGTTCTTGGCCCTACACTAATTAACATTTTTATCAGCGATCTGAAAGAGAATGTAAAGTCATCACTGAAAGTTTGCAGATGAGACAAAGACTAGGGAAATGATAAATAATGAAGAGGACAGGTCACTGATAAAAAGCTATCTGGATTGCTTGGTATCATAGAATATCAGGGTTGGAAGGGACCTTAGATGGTTATCTAGTCCAACCCCCTGCTCAATGCAGGACCAATCCCCAATTTTTACCCCAGATCCCTAAATGGCCCCCTCAAGGATTGAACTCACAACCCTGGGTTTAGCAGGCCAATGCTCAAACCACTGAGCTATCCCTCCCCCCTAGATACTACACTTTTGATCTTAGCTCCTAGATGCAAGCAAACAATAGTCATTTTAATATGGCTAAATGTAAATGTATATATCTCAGAGCAAAGAATGTAGACCATATTTACCGGATGGAGAACTCTATCCTGGGAAGCAGTGATTCCGAAAAAGATTTGGGAGTTATGGTGGATAATCAACCATGATAATGAGCTCCTAGTGAGCCACTGTGGCCAAAAGAGCTAATGGGAACCTCACATGCATAAACAGGGAAATCTCGAGTCGGAGAGAGGTTATTTTACCTCTGTATTTGGCACTGGTGTGACTGCTACTGGAATATTGTGTCCAGTTCTGGTGCCCACAATCCCAGAAGGATGTTGATAAATTAGAGCGGGATCACAGAAGGCCCTGAGAATGACTGAAGGATTAAAACATCCCTTATAGCAATAGATTCAATGAGCTCAGTCTATTTAGCTTAACAAAGAGAAGGTTAAGAGGTGACTTGATTACAGTCTACAAATACCTACATGAGAAACAAATATTTGATAATGGGCTTGTCTAACACACAATCCAATGGCTGGAAATTGAAGCTAGACAAATTCAGATTAGAAATAAGGTGTAAATTTCCATCAATGAGAGTAATTAATCACTGGAACAATTTAGTGGCCGTGGTGGATTCTCCATCACTGGGAATTTTAAAATCAAGATTGGATGTTTTCTAAAAGATATCTTGTAAGAATTATTATTTTGGGGCAGGTCTCTGGCCTGTGTTATTCAGGAGGTCAGACTAGATGATTGCAATGGTTCCTTCTGGCCTTGGAATCTATGAGTCTATGAATACTTTGTCATTTCTGAGTGCCCCATCACCAGAAGCTGGAGACAAATTCAGGTTCTTCTCTGAATTCCCGCAGAAACAATAAAGGACATAGAGAGAGCTGCATGACTACAGTAACTCCTCACTTAAAGTTGTCCCAGTTAACGTTGTTTCGTTGTTACTGTTGCTGATCAATTAGGGAACATGCTCATTTAAAGTTGTGCAATGCTCCCTTATAACGTGTTTGGCAGCCGCCTGCTTTTTCCACCGCTTGCTGGAAGAGCAGCCTGTTGCAGTTAGCTGGTGGGGGCTTGGAACCAGGGTGGACCGGCAGCCCCCCTATCAGCTCTCTGCTCCTCTAAGTTCCCTGTGCGGCAGCCGCCCAGCAGGCTATCAATTGCCAGTTCAGCTGTCCCTCCCCCTACTGCCCTGTGCTGCTCCTGCCCTCTGCCTTAGAGCTGCTCCCCGGAGCCTCCTGCTTGCTGTGCCGGGGGGGGGGGGGGAGAAGAGGGAGGCTAATGTCAGGGTGTCCCCCTCCCCCCTGCTCCTGCACCCCCACTTACCCCATATCTCCATAGAGCGGGGGAGGGGGGAACACGACAGGGCTCAGGACAGAGGGAGCTTTCTGACAGCAGCTTTTGTCTCAACTTGCTGATCTACTTAAAAAGGCAATGTACTTAGAGTAGGGTCAGCATACTTAAAGGGGCAATGCACATCTCTCTCTCTCTCACACACACGGTGTGTGTCTGTCTGCCATGCTGTCTCCATGCCCTCCATTCATGCTGCCTTGTAGAGTGTGAGGCTATATTAACAACAATGGGTTAACACTTGAGGGCTCAGCTGATTGCTAATTCATCATTTAGCAGTAAGGCATTCCCTGGGAAATATCCCACCCTTTGACTTCACCATCTCAACCAGACTTCACAATCATCACCGCTGTGTACCAGTATTAAATTGTTTTTGTGTGTGTGTGTGTGTGTGTGTGTGTGAGAGAGAGAGAGTTATGTGGGACTTGGCTGAAGGGTGGTTACAACAAGGAGCTACAAGTGTGAAGGGTGCAGAGGCTGGGCAGGGCTCTCAGCGGTTACAACTAAGAGCAACAAGATTAAGTTCAGCCAAAATTTGGGCTGAGTATCAGGAAACATCCTGCAATAGTGAGGCGTTTCATTGTGGAAACAGCTTTACAGGGTTGTAGTGGCCAGAACCAGACTGAATGGAGCAATCCTGCCCTGCCTCCCAGAATTGGGGTATCACCCAATAGGTTTTTGCTCGTTACCAGTTTATTTGCATCTAAATACACCAACCCACTTCAGATCCCAAATCCTTAAACCTGACCACAGAAGCCCTAACTGGTCCAATTGAGCCAGTCCTCAGGGCCAGGCCAGAGCTGCTCACCAGCTTGTTTATTTACATCCCTAGACATGCAATTGACAAAATTAAAGGACACTTGGTTCCTCCTTTCCTCAGCTACCAGGAGCCTGTTTCCTCTGCCAGAAACCTTCTGCAGCTATCCCCAAAGCCGCACTGGCTTAATGTTAACCAGCGCCAAAGGCTGCATGGATACTCATTTCAGTTTAGCTTCAGTGTATTAGAAACAGGTTTGAGCTTAACCAAAATAAGCTGCTCACGCCAAAATACGAGTATCCCCATAGCGAAACTGGTGCAAGTTTGTTGTAGACAAGACCTAAGACACGGGGAGGATGGCAGCTTTAGGGGGTTAGCAACACCAACAGCGGGAGAAGCACAGCACTCTGAGCCCAAGCCGGAGCGCGTCCAAAACCAGCCCTATTCTCCTTCAGCACAAGGCAGCCCCAGAGCTGGCTGGCCCCACCCGCTGAGACCAGCTGAATGTAGTGGCAGGTGCTAGTGTCATGCAGGTTCCAAATGGACCCAGTTTAGGGATGGCTAAGAATAAGGGCAGATGAGTAGTGGGGCAGGAAAAGAGCCAGACTGAGAGCAGAGACAGATTAACCCTTCCTCTGCCCATTTTACCTAGCTGTATAGGGTATCACAGACCCATAGAGTTAAGGCTGGAAAAGGCCTGTGAGCGCAGGAAACTCACTTAAGGCAGGAAACCTATCCTAGGGAACAGCCCTGCCTGGGCTCTCGCAGGGCTTTTCTGTCCATTCGCTGTGATTCCAGGGACTACCCAGTAGCCATAGAAACCAGAGCCATGCTGGGGGAATGGGAGGAAGGGGACGAGACACTGCAGTTCCCAGCAAGGCAATCTTCCCATGGAGAGACGGACAGACATGCCCTACCCTTGCTGCATTACAGTTGCCTGGGACACTGGCTCAGCTCTCACCAGCATTCATCAGTGCACCATTTCAATTAAAAATTATTTTTAAAAAATCCACTTTCATACAACCCGTCACAAATACAAACAATGGGCCAAGTGCCCTGGGCAGCAGCGGCCCGCTGGCCTCCAGGACGCTATTGCACCTGTCTCAGCAGGGCCCCCTGCCTCCTACACTATGGCCCCACAAAGGGCCAGCCCTGGGACCCTAACAGCAACTCTCCCAAAGGCCAGAAATCCCCAAGCGTCTCTTCAATGTAATTAATAGAGCTGCACTATGCAAATAAACAGAGGTGCCTGCATGCTGGTTGGGACCCCAGCAGAGCCACTCAGAACTGCCTGAAGTATGACAACAGCTCTGGAGTTTAGCAGCTCTGTGTCCAGCAGGCTTGGGGCCAGGGCTGCTAGGAGGGGAGGCAGCTCATGGAGGCTATTTGTGCAAAAAGGCAAATGGCTGCAGTGTAATAAAGGAGTACCAGCGCAAACCCCGCACCTCGGGGACCTCCTGGAGAAAGGCACAGAGAAAGCACCAGCTGTTTAACTCCCACTGGCGGGAGCATCTTTTGTGTTAGTAAAGAGCCAAACAGATCTATGGGGCTGCAGAAATAACTAACCCTGTGGGGCTCTGGTGCCTCCCAAGGGAGAGTGAGGAGTCCGTGGCCATTGAGGGAGGTGTGTCATCCCTCCTGTGGGGAGCAGAGATCTAACTAGGCACCACAAGGGAGCAATAAGAAACAGAACCAATTCATATCAGCTCCAGTGAGTTCCTCTACCTTGGCCCCTTCCACTCTGCTGATGCAGCTATTTCAACAGTGTGGTCTGTGGCTGTTGGGTAACACCAACTGGTTTGCAGGCCTCAGGGAAGGAGGCAAGAGTTGTTCTAGAATAAAAGTACTGTAATTCTCAGAGTCAGGGTGGGAAGTCACCCTTCCACTGCCCTAGCTGATGAACTTCTGTAACCACTCAGGGGCTTGTCTACACACAAGGGTTGTACAGCGCTTTAGCTGCATTGGTGTAGTTAAAGCAGACCAGCCCTCCCAGGGTGGGTGCTCTAGTACACGGAAAGTCCTGTACTGGAAGGGAAACAAACTATAGTGGTATAAGGCACCTTGACACTGGTCAGACTGTGTCCACACTAGGGGTTGTACTAGTAGAATATTAGAGCCCTACTCGACCCAGTTCTACCAGCACAAAGTCTGTGCGAAGGCCAGACCTTACTTTTCAACTATTCACATCCCCTCAGGGATCATGCTGGGGTTTGGCTCCCAAGGGAAATCAGACTTGGCAGAGGTGGAGACCCCAGAGGGCGTTGGGCAGGGCTTCCTATAAGCTAACTGCTCCGGGTGGAAGCGGTGTGCGCAGCTCCCTGGTTAAGGTGGAGTAGAGCTGTGCGTGTAAAGCAAGAACCGAGCCTGAATGAAGGCCAGCGTGTCCGCCACAGACCACCAGGACTTACAAAGGACAGAATGAACTTCTGGAGGTAGGCGGGATGCATAAAGCTCCCCAGGTGGCCAGAACTTCCTGACATCGTAGGAGGCCATATTCGAAAGTTGGTATGTTAGGGAGAAGGATCATTGAATGCTGCTGTTTATTAGCAGGGGCTCATGAATACCCCAAAGAACTCCTCTTTCAAAATGGCTGCTGGCTCCTGTTACTTTCCCTGAAAGCGAGACTAAGGCTGAGGCCTTTTCCGAAATAGTCACCATTTCCCATTGGTTCTAGTGAGAATGAAGCCAAGCCATCCTGAGGGAAAGAGAAGGGGCCACCTTGGGTACAGCTTGACTTCCCTTCCATTGGAAACAAGAGAGTGACCATTTTGTTCTTTGAGCTATCCATCGGCCCCTGCTGAAGGAGACACTTGAGTGAGGACTGTTACCCCTAACACTGCGCACCACGTATACTGACCAGGGAGTGTGTGCACACCGGGGAATGCGAGGAACAGCCAGGCTGTGCATGTATACAGGGAATACGGAGGCCAGGAGCATGGGGAACTGGTCAGAGAGCTCTAGCTGCTCCAGAGGGGGGGTGACCCAAGTGTACAGGTTAAATTGGACATCAATAAAAAATTAAAATAAAAAAACTGATTTGAAGTTGACCCTCCTATCTTCAGATCACTAGAAATATCCCATGGGGACTCGCTCCGTGGGTTTCTTTTCTTGTTTACTATTCACGTACGAATTTGTAATAACTTTTGAGTACATAGAAATTCAAAGACAAAAATCCACATTCTACTGAAGTTAAGGCTGGGTAAATAGCAATAACTTGTGTAAAAACATTCCAGAATGTTGCACCTATCCCCAAACCAAGAATTACCAACCCAGGAAGTTGAGAGTCAAGGTTGAATGTAAAAGCAATCCAAACATATTTAGAAATGGATCTTTTTCATTTTTAACCCCTCATGGCCTTCCTACAAGGCAGCGGTAAGGTTTCTTGGGCACCTTAACTGTGCGTTTCCATTGCTTAGTGCATTTGGATTACTTTTATATTTAACCAGAACTCTGAACTTTAACCAACCCTGGTAGGAACACTTGGGTGGGGATAATCACTGGCACCTTCACTATTCTCCTACGGGAGAGGCAGAGCCTCCTCTAACCAGAGCCAACCCCTCTAGGCAGCCACTAGGGTCCCTCCTCTGCAGATGGAACATACCCAGGAATCATCGATGGCCAGCACAGAAATCCCTACCACAGGCAGGAGTGGTGGGAGAGGGGACACCAGGCTGAATCTCTCCCCTAAGATCATTTATTAATGGCATGTGATAAACATCCATCCATCCCCCCTGCACACCCCGTAACCAGCGGAAGTGCTGGCTTCCCCGCCCATAGCAAAGGGTCTGTGAAGCCCTGGCAGCCAGTGGCAGGCTGGGAGAAGAGGGCTGGGGAGCTCTCTGAGAGGAAGTGCTTTGAAGTGGCTCCCGAAGGGCCAGCTGCTGGCACAGCAGGAGAGGGAGCAGCCCACTCCGGAGGCAGTGTGTGGAGACTCCCTGATGCGCTGGCCCTTTCGGGGCAGCCTTGGCACTCACCGAGAGATGGTGTGTGAGTAGCCAGACAGCAGCAGGGAAAGCAAAGCAAAGAAACCAAACAACAGAACTCAGGGAAATCTCTGGAAGGAAAGAGAATTCTCGTCAAACCTCCAAGCTGTGCCGCACTGCGCCAGGCCTTGCACACCAAGAGGAACGCACAGAGAAGAGAACAGAAGGACACGGGACCCCAGGCCATGACAACCCCTCCCAGGGCAAGGACTCAGCAGCCCAAGGACCCAGCCACACGAAGGGCTCCAGAGACTGGGCAGGCCACACAACTATTTGGGCTGGACTCCACCATGCGTGCTCGTGTGTGGCCAGAGTGGCAGTCCATCCACATGGGGGTTTCTCCTCTCTCCCCACATGTAGCCTTTCAGAAGAGCTTGGCTGCCCCATCGCCCCTTTGGGGGAGAAGGGGGACCCTGGTGCTGGATATGCAAGTTCTGGGCCCGTGCATCACCACCCCAATGCACTGCGCACAGATGCATGCAAGGGATAGAGGAGGTACTCAAGGCCACTGGTGCAGAGCCGGGTCTGTATTGCTGGTGTGCATAGAAAGGTGCTTTCTGGGGAAAACCCAAGTATGATTCAAGAACACATTTCCCATCTCCTCCCACAATCCTGTCTTCAGCAGCTGCTCTCCTCCCCGCACACCGGGCTCTGAGACAGTGATGCAGGATCATGTTTTCTCAGGCAAACCTGTTCCCAGAGAGGATGTGATGTCACAGATTTTGATATCAGGTAGGTGGGGACTGCATACACGACTCCAAAGGAAAGATCCTGCTTTGTCCCTGCCTCGGAGGCTGGAGACTCCAAGGCGGGGCTGTGGAACGTAGGCTAGAAGAGGAATGGTTTCACAGCGTCCCAGGAGGCAGCCATGTGTGCAGGGATCCCATGGGCAGTAAAGAACGGCTTATTCAAGGGGCTACAGAGCAGGTTTCCATGTGTGCCAGATAACCAGGGGCAGGGCCTTCAGGGGCCAGCATGGAGGGAAAAGAGAGGCATGAGTGTGGGCATGTGAGCACAGAGGTGGCACGCCTGACGGAGGAAGCAACTTGGGGTGGAGGCACAATTCCACAGCCAGCAGGATTGACATATTTGTAGGGGGAGATATAGGAAATTAATGCAGTCAGAGGGCAGAGCTTTCACACACATGGTCCCAGTTCCCACAGCAACCAGAACTCTACCAGGTCTGTTCACAATGGGGCTGTGCACAAACCATTTACACAAACATGCCCACTGGTGGTGTACATTTTCGCGGGACCTTTGACTAGGTGACCCCACCTCAGAGAGACCAAGTGAAAGGTGCTTTCTCCTGCCTTTGCTGCCATAGGATGAAGAATGGGATGTTTTGCATTTAAATGTTAAAGAAGGTGAGAGCACTTCCCTGACAGCAGCACTCCCAGGCCTTGGGAGCTGGGACCTGCTGGAGGATTTGTGTGAATGGGGTGTGCAGTCCATATTTCCCCATCTCCATGGGAGCCTGCTGCACTGGCTCCAGCATGCGAAAGCAGCTGTTCTGAAAGGCTTGGAAACACACCTGGGTCCTGCCCTGATTCAAACCCAGATCCTCCCACTGAGGAGCCCAGTCTGGCCCTGGAAAGGGAGCAGCATGTAGCAGGAGCATCCCGAAGGTTCCTCTGAGCAGAGGATGGATGGACAGACAGACAGACAGAATTGCAGGCTGCATGGAGGGCCCACCGTCTCAGTCACATGGCACGAGAGGAAGGCTGAAGAAATATGCCGCAGGCCCGGAGAGAATGCACAGGTGCCCCCTCACTCTCTCTCTCTCTCTCTCTCTCTCTCTCTGCCTCTCTCTGTGCCTCTCTGTCAGGTCCGGCTTGCTACATACCTCCTTTCCTACATATTTTCTTGTTGGGCTTTCGGGCGCATTCCTTGGAAATCCGTTTTACTGTAAAATGAATAAAAGACTACAAAATAACAGGAGGCTCCACCGGCTGGAGTGGGCATGCAATTACAACCACACTGCCCACCCTCCCACCACCCCTCCTGGGACCGCGGGATGTGGGGAGGGGAGCATCGTGGTGGGAGGAAAACTCTAGGGCCAAGTGTACTGGGATGGAAGGAAGTTATGGTGCTGCCCCCTGTAGCCTGGAACCCCCAAGGGAAGAGAAGCAGAGCGGCTGGGGCTCCAGAGCAGCTGTCTTCCCACAAAACTGCTCAGGGCATGGCAGGCTGTCCCCCCCACCCTCCAGTTCTCTTCCATCATAGGTTCTTGTGTTATCGAGAGATTCTTGCAGCTGGCACAGCCCATGGGATCCCACAACTCCCCCTTGTGGTGAGGCTGCCACGGGCCTGAGGAAAGGGTGCTGCCTCCTTGGCCCTGCTACTTACAATTCCGATGGAATCCCCTACAAAAGAAAAAGATTAGAGAGAGAAGAGGCACCCTGAGGCACTCAGCCTCACCACAAGGGGCTGGGTCCACAGTGCTGCAGCCCCACCCCTCTCCACGCACTCAGCCCCTGGCTGGTCCCGGGGAAGCACATAAGCTACTGCATGCGGACATCTCCCCTGGCCCCCAGCAGAGCATGGCACCAGGGAGAGGAGCCAGCCCAGCTCTCCTTGGTCCCTTCCCAGTCAAGAGAGAGAGTGTTCCTCCCAGCCAGCAGCAGCAACCCGCACCCCAGAACTAGCGCGAGAACCTGAGGGTAGGGAGGACGGGCGAGGGAAGACAAACCCAAACCAAACTCAAGACAGAACCTGGCACTCGGCGCCTCGGCAACCCAAACCAGCTCGTCACTCTGTGGACCTGCGGTCAGAGAGTCCCTTTCAGTTTTGGCAACACAAAAGAGGAACCCGTGACAATGCCATGGAGGGGGAGGAGGAGAGCTCTGGGGGGGGAGGGGAGAAGAGAGAGCACAAGAGACAGAGAGAGGAAAAACAGCTGGAGGGCAGAGGGCAAGCTGAGTGGCCAGACAAAGCTTTTCCACAGACAGACAGACAGCATGCTGCGGGTTCCACAAGCACATGCTTCAAACACAACATCCAGGTGAGACCAACCAGAGCTGAGAAGGAGCAGAATAACTCTGGGACCCCCCCACACACACCCAGAGAGTGCACGTCTCTTGCTGGCACCCTGGACGGACTCACCATCCTCGGTGGGAATGTAAATGTTGAGGTACAGGCAGTCCTCATTGGGATCCTGAATGTACGTGGCAACTATATCCAGATTGGAGGTGAACCAGATGGGCAGCATGATCTCTGGGACTGCACTGTGGATGTTCTGAGGGCAGACCGGTGAGAAGTGGGTAGCGTTCCTTATTCCAGACCAGGAGGAGGGTGGCTCAGGAGGCATGAACCTCTTCTCCCCAATGGGAGGGGCTGCATAAGGCACCCCCAGGTATTGATCAACAGGACCCAGAATCTCGCTAGGCAGTGGAACCCGGACACCTCGTAACTTCCCATAGTGCGTGTTGACAGTCGGGGAGTAGACCTGGCCATCCATCTGTACAACGGCCAAGCTTAGAACCCAGAGGACGAGGCAAAGGAACCGGCCTGCAGCCAACTCAGGCACTTGGAGAACAGGGGACAAGGACGGGTTTCTCTGAAGTATCAGCCACATTGTCTGTGATGAGCAGCACCACCATCCAAGCCTTAAGCACGCTCCTGGGGGCTCAGAGGAACCCCATCACGGCAGGTTGCTGCTATCTGCCACGCAGAGCCAGACACCAAAGGAGGACAGAAACTGGAACACAAACCCAGAAACGAACTGCAAACGGTGAGCCAGAGAGATTTGGGAGTGTTCTTCTTCAGAGCCCCCAGCCTGCCAGCTGCTGTTCGTCTTCAGACAGAGCAGTCCTGATGGGATTGACAGCTCTGTGGAGAGAGGGGGAGAGAAATTAACAGTCGTGGACTCTCACTGGAGAGAATGGAAGCTCCACCTGACAAAGAAAATATGTGGCACAAAGGGACCTTGGAACCCACCAGCATGTCCCCAGCCCCAATTCCAAGCCTGGCAGAGGTGGGGGAGAGATTTTCATACCTCACCAGAATGCTCCTCACCTCCAGCCTTAGAGAGAGAAGAGCCCCTGGATAATCCACTGCTGCTGCCTCCCAGTTACCAGTCAGCCCTATAGCTTGGTCATGGTAAGTGGTGCCAGCTGCAGAGGAGGACAGGAGATTCCTGGAGATCTGGGAGAAAAGGGGATCGGAGGCCTTGTAGAGGTGGGGTGTTCAGACTCGAGAGTAGGAGGTATGTGTGTGCCAACTGCAGAAGCATGGGTCAAGCATCCAGGCTTGAGACACCCAGAGCAGAGAGATGATGCTAAGGAAAAGGGGATTCAACCACAAACTGGAGAAGCAGCTTGCACACCAGCTCCTGGCCTTAGGGCTGGGGCAAGGTTCACAGAGAGACAGTCCATGCTAAAGGTATCCCGGGGCTGCAAGGGAAGCGAGAAGGTCTGTGTGTAGGGGAAGGACACCACCAGAGAGGAGAGATGAACCACCTCTTCTCCTCTCCTCGGAGTCCAGGTCTGAGGAGCACACTAACAAGAATGCGACTGGAGCAAGAGGCTGGCAGACTTCAGGAATAGTCAACAGGCCAAGAGAGCATCTAGTGCTTAGAGCTTGGGATGGGGAATCAGGACTACTTGGTTCCATCCACAGCTCTGCTCCCCATTCCCTGCACAACCTGGAGAAAGTGACCTGCTTTCCCTTCCTGGAAAGAACAATACAGAGCCGGGTGCCCCTGAGAGCAGCTTGAAACCCTGAGATGAAGTGCGTGACCATTGACCAATGTAAACCAAAGCCCCATGGTGCTTTGCAGCCAGGCCAAAGGTGAAATGGAAAAACTGCTTGAAAAGTTTGTTACATACATTGCTGAATGCTATGGGGCAATTACCAGATAAGGATTGGAACTTTATAAAAGTTTGTGAAGCTGACTCGTCAACAGATATATTGGGAAATCACCTTTCACAGACAGAACAATTAATCGGGAATGTAAATTGCTTTATTGCTAACTACCAGAACACAGATGTCAGATCTCACAAGCAAAATGCATTGATCAAAGCATGGGAAAAAATGGTTACTCACCTTCTTGTAACTGTTGTTCTTCAAGATGTTGTTCATGTCCCTTCCAATCAGGCATGTGCGCGTGCACAGCGGCCAGAAGATTTTTCCCCTAGCAATATCTGTCAGGTTGGTCCGGGCGCCCCCTGGAGTGGCGCCATCATGGCAAGCAATATAGGGCCCTCCCGACCCGCCACCCCTCAATTCCTTCTTGCCAGCTACTCCAACGGAGGCATAGGTGGGTGGGTATTGTAATGGACATGAACAAAACATAGAAAAACAACAGTTACAAGAAGGTGAGTAGCCATTTTTTCTTCTTCGAGTGCTTGTTCATGTCAATTCCAATCAGGTGACTCCCAAGCCTAAATTCAGGAGGCGGGGTCGGAGTTCAGGTATCCCCTGACTGGAGCACTGCTCTACCAAACATCGCATTGTCTCTGGCCTGCTGGGTAATCACATAACACGCAGTGAATGTATGTATTGAGGACCACGTCACCGCTCTGCATATTTCCCAGGTCAGGACTTGCGCCAGGAATGCTGCTGAAGAAATTCGCATCCGAGCGGAGTGGGAGGCACCTCTGCCAGGTTATAGCATTCATGGATGCAGGACATGATCCACAAGGAAATTCATTGGGAGGAGACTGGAAGACCCTTCATTCTGTCTGCCATGGCCACAAACAGTTCAATAGACTCACTAAACGATTTCATTCTTTCAATGTTGATTGAAAGCGCTCTGTGGACGTCCAATGAGTGAAGCCTCTGCTCCCTGGCGCTCGAGTGCAGCTTAGGATAGAACACCGGGAGGATGATGTCCTGGTTGATGTGAAACTGGGAGACAACCTTTGGGAGGAAAGCTGGATGTGGCCTGAACCAAGAACTTTGCCATTGCTGTATGTAATTGATTCCATTTAAGCAATTCTAGCTCTCATCTATATCTTTTTCCTTTTATGAATAAACCTTTAGATTTTAGATTCTAAAGGACTGGCAACGGCGTGATTTGTGGGTGAGATCTGATTTGTATATTGACCTGGGTCTCGGGCTTGGTCCTTTGGGATCGGGAGAACCTTTTTTCTTTTACTGGGGTATTGGTTTTCATAACCATTCGTCCCCATAACGAGTGGCACTGGTGGTGATACTGGGAAACTGGAGTGTCTAAGGGAATTGCTTGTGTGACTTGTGGTTAGCCAGTGGGGCAAAACCGAAGTCTTCTCTGTTTGGCTGGTTTGGTTTGCCTTGGTGTGCAAAGGAACCCCAGCCTTGGGCTGTAACTGCCCTGCTTTAAGCAATTCGTCCTGAATTGGCACTCTCAGTTGGGTCCCACCAGAACCAGCATCATTACACCCCTCCAAAGGAAACTTAAGAACTTATTAAAGTACCTACTAACTACTTAACGCTAACTACAGAACTAATTAGAACTATATACAGACTGCCAAATGCGCTTGTCACGACAAAAGCAAGGGGAAGTTCCAGCTAACTGTCACTGGGTCTGGCAGTAACAAGGAACCGAGGGGGTGGCGGGTCGGTAGGGCCCTATATTGAGTGCCATGATGGTGCCACTCCAGGGGGCGCCCGGACCAATGCAACAGATACTACTAGGGGGGAAAAAAATTCTGGTGCGTGCACACACCTGATTGGAATTGACGTGAACAAGCACTCGCAGAAGAATTGTTTGCTGTTGTTGTTGCAAGTGTGACTGAAAAGGAGGTGTTATGTCACCAAAATAAGAAAGTAGCTATTAGTAAATAAGTAAAGTACATTATGTTTAGAATGCTTTATATTCATGCTGAATTGCATAACTCTAAAACTGTACTATAGTTTGATGCTGTAACCTTTGCATAACTCTTGCTCTGTATACTATAGGAAAGTACAACAAGACTTGCAAAATACACAAGCCCTCAAGTATTCATGCTATGGCTGGCTACTACAGACTCTCTGTCTTACAAAATATGTATGGAGCCAGATAAGAGAAAGGTTGTAAGATTTATGGTTTTAGCCAATATCAGATACAATACTAATACACACAATATCAATATTATATATAATATCATGTATGTTTTGTACAACTATGATTTTTATTCATGTTAAGTTCTTCCCAAAACGCTTTTCACATATCTTAAGCTGTTTAATCAAGGGTAGATGTGTAGTGTTATAATTTCAGAGCTAGGTACAGAGCCATTCCAGAGGGACAGGACAAGACAAACTGTTTTATTGATGCTTAGCTAACATGCCCTTTGTACCAAACTATAGCAGGTGCAGAATGCCTCTAACGTTTTGCTAACTTCTGGAATGCTATGCTCAAAACAAGATAAGAAACTAGTTGGAATCTGTGTTTACATGCAGGGTCTGTACAGGCCTAGCAAAATGTCCTCGAAAACATGTCAAAGGAGATAGATAAGAATAATATTTTAGGCTCAAAGTAATGCAAAGAAATGGTGAAACACTCATCTGGTGTAAACACCCTAATATATACAGAAGTGGAGTGAAGCTCAGATTTTGAGGCAGTAGACTGAGCAGCTGCACTGCTGCCTCCCAGACAGGCTGGTAACATACCGACCTTCCCCTTTGTATTATGTTGTATTAATCTTTGACTAATGAAGTTGATTAAGTAACTATTTGACATCTCTCGTTACTGTGTTAATCGAACCTGTAACATGACAGAAGAGCCAAGTATTGCCAACTGACATGGATAGCACCTGCCTGCACTGGCAGCACAAACACAGGGAAATGCCTCGTGGGACTGGACAGAGACAGCCTCCACTGGGCAACAAGTGGAAGAAAGGAAGGAAAGCCCAATGGTCAGGGCACCAGCCTAGGACTTGGGAGACCTGGGTTCAAACCCCTGATCCACCACAAACTCCCTGTGTAACCTTGGGCAAGTCCCTTAGTCTCTCTGGGCCCCAGCCCATGCACTGAGGGGTGTGTGAGGATAAATGCATTAAAGATCATCAGGCATCTAGATACTACTGTGAGGGGATGCCCTCTTCCCCCGCAGAACCCATCCCATGAGCCCCTGCCCAATGACCTCTTCCCCACTCCATTTCACATAGCAGCCATGAAGCGCAAAAGCCCTCTGCCTTAGTGAGAGGCCTTCATGCGTTGGGCGAGGGCTGCCCCCCACACTCGTGTCTCCTCCCCTCCCCTCCCGATACTGTCCGTGGGAAATGGAAGGAGCCCCCAGGGAAGCAATGGTACCCACAGCTGTCCTCTGCTCTGTGGCAGAGTGTACACGAAGTCACTGGGCTTCCACTCTCCTGCCAGGGTGTCTCACTGCCAGCCCTGGGTCTCAGTCACCTCTACCTCTCTGAGTCAGCCCAGCTGCCTTCCCCTCGCCTCACTATTTGTCCCCTTCATTACTATCCCCATCCCCCAAGCAACCCCAGACCACCTCCTCCCTCCCCAGTCCCCTGGGCTGGAGGACTCTCACAAGGGGTCCCCCCCTCCAGTGACAGCGTTATGGATCAGGCATTAAAGCGGAGAAGCAGCTGAGTGGTCTCAGTGCAATCAGGTCAGTGTGACAGGGTCACACTTTGTTGCCAGTCAAGCAAAGAGAAACTGCAAGGGCCCTCGTGCAGGGAACCCTGGCATCATGTGCCTGCCTGCCAGCCCCAGCGGGGGACAGTCCCTGCCTGTGAAGGGAAGCTGGCAGGAAGCTGCTTCAGATGGGGACCTGTGGATGTGTCAGGGAGCAGAGCTCCTACGCCAGGAAGCCCTTGCTGGAGGCTGTTTGGATTTGCAATGTCTGCCATTCCCCTCCCCCAGTCTGGGAGCTATTCTGCCTGCTGCATTTGTTTCTTATGTAACTGGCGGACCCCTCCCTTCCTCCCTCCCTCTCCTTCAATGCTGCTGCTTCCTGCAGGGACGAGGCAGAGGGAGGCTGCCGACTCACTGCAAAGACCCCATCAGACAGTGCCAGGGAAGGAGAATAAAAGCAGCGTGGCCTGCAGCCCAGCCAGCTCCCCCTCCTCCGATGGGCAATTTCACAGACGAGTCCCCTGCCCACAGGGACTGGCAGGGCTCCCACTGGGAGCCAGGTGCAGTAGGGACCTGGCTGAGCAGTACTGCCCTTACCCAGGAACAGAGGCTGGGTAGCGGCAGGGCCCAGAGAGCATGGAAGGCTGCACAGAGGTGCCTTGGAGTTATTGGAGCATAAAATAAGAGCCTTTTGCAGGCTGGCTAGAAATGGTTCACTTCTGGACTCCACAAACCAGAGAGCACCTCTGTAGAGAAGGAAAATCCAGAGAGAAAAATACATACAGGGTATCTGAAAGTTGCACTACACATGTGCAGCTAATTCACTGCTGGTCATTAAAGAATGGGCTCCCGCTGTGACTGGCCTTTCCAAGACAGCCAGGGGAGCACAGCATTCGCTGAGAAATCAGCACAGAATCTCCATAATAGGAGAGGTTTGGCCTAGAAAGAGGGGGTTACTTACCTGTAACTGGGGGTTCTTCAGGATGTGTGGTCCCTATTTATATTCCATACGTGGGTGTGCATGCACGCCATGCGCTTGAGTCCAAAAGTGTTTCTGAGCAGTGTCTTCTCGTGCTCGCAGCCGAGGGTATAATAGGCCGTGCAGGTTAACACTGCTCCAGTATCCCTCTTACTGCTGTGCAGTCCATGCCACAGAACAGGGGATGGAATACAAATAAGGAACAAAGACCTCCAGTTACAGATCGTCTTTGAGCGATGCGTCCTATGTATATGCCCTACGTGGGTGATTAGCGAGCAGCGATCAGTGTGGAGGTGGGTACGGGATGCGATAGGAAGTGCAGTCTGCAGCATGGTTTGGCCCACAGCAGCATCCATAGCTTGTGCGATAGCGTAGTGGGACATGAACGTGTGGATGGAGCAACAAGTTGCTGCGCAGCAGAGGTCTTGCAATGAGACGTCTGCGAGGCAGGCCAATGTGGCTGCTTGCACTCACACAGAGTGTGCTGTGATTCCATCAGGCAGGGGTGCATTGCATTGGGTGCAGCTTTTGCGGATGCACCTGGAGACCCGTTGGGAGGAGAGGGCCTGGCCCTTGGATCGGTCAGCAATGGCCACAAACACAGGCAGAACGCCAGTGCACAGCGGACGTCAATGGAGTGCAAGACCCTGTCCATGTGAGGCGCGTGTGATCTGGAAGCTGGATGCACGGATATCGGAGGAACTCCGACACTGCTTTTGGGAGGAATTTAGGGTATAGCTGTAAGAATACTTTATCCGTGTGGAATATGGTGTAAGGGGAGGTCTGCCATACTGGCTGCCAGTTCACTGACCTGTCTAGCTGGGGTAATGGCTACAAAGAATACCACCTTTATGGACAGGTGAGAGAAGGAGCAGGTTGCCAGTGGCTCGAAGGGTTGCTTCATGAGAGTGGAGAGAATGAGATTATGGTCCCACAGGGGTGTGGACCTGAGTACTGGCAGGAAGGTTTTGAGTAAACTCTTCATGAAATGGACAGTGGTAGGGTGTGAAAACATGAAGGCACCATCCACTGGGTGGAGAGGCACTGAGCACTGCTAGATGGACTCTCATAGAGCTACGGGCTAGGCCTGACGTTTTGAGATTGAGACGGTAGTTGCGGACAATAGGTATAGATATAGCACTCAGTGGATGGTTATGACATTGAGCCCAGGAGGTGAAGCATCTCCATTTAGCTTTGTAGCAGACCCTTGTAGATGCCCTCCTGCTCTGGTTAAGGATGCGTCGCAGACAGACGCATGCCCTGTCTACTGCCGAGCCCCATCCAAATACCAGGCCATGAGTTGAAGACAGCCCAGATTGGATGTCAGACCCGGCCCTGACCTTGTGTGAGGAGACCCAGGAGTGTCCGGCGCTAGAGTGGTGTGCAGGTGGAGAGTCTGAGGAGGTCCGTTAACCAGAACTGACGGAGCCAGAATGAGGCTACGAGTACCGTGGTGGTTTGGTCCCGGCAGATCTTGTGCAGCACTTGTGGGAGGAGGAGAATGGGGGGGAAGATGTAGTGGAGGTCACTTGTCCAGGGGAGGAGAAGGGCATCACCCTGTGAGCGTTCCCTATGGCTCCCCTGGAACAAAGAGGAGCAGTTTTTGGTTCTCGTGATTAGCGAAGAGATCCCATGGCGAGGTGCCCAGTTTGTGGAAGAGGCAACGGACCGTGTTGTAGTGTAACTCCCACTCGTAGTTGAGGTAAAGAGTTCTGCTGAGCATGTCGACCAGGACATTTGGGGTGCCTGGGAGATACGTGGCTTGGAGCATAATATGGTGCTCGATGCCTCAATTCCAAAGGCGGATGGATTCAGAGCAGGGGGAGGGAGACTTGGAGCCGCCCTATTTGTTGATGTACACAACTGCTGCAATGTTGCTGAAGAGCAACTGAACACAGGAGGACTGGATGAGGAAGAAATACCTGGCACATGAAGCGGACTGCCCGCCGCTGTAGCACATTTATATCCATCCTGGTTTCTCATGGCGTCCACACCCCTGGACCGTGTGATTGTCGGGGAAGCATCCATTGTGAGGGTAGCCTGTGGGGTGTCAGGGGTGAAGAGGGTATCCACCATGACTTTGGAAGGATCGGTCCACCATGTGAGGGAGGTGAGCACAGTTCAGGGAAAAAGAACCCTGGCCTCCATACGGTCTGGGTCGGGCCTGTAGATGGAGAGGAGCCACATCTGGAAGCAACGCATAGGCAGGTGTGCATGTGATGCTACATAGGTGCATATGTCCAAGGAGAGAGAGACAATGGCGGACCATGATGCGGGGCTTGCGATTCAGGTCCACAATAATGGTTGTCAGGAGAGGCGAATCAGTCCGCCAGAAGAAAGGCTCGTGCCGCAAGAGTTGAGTCATGCTCCAATAAAGTGGATCATCTGTGCAGGCATGAGCACCGACTTTTCCTCGTTGATGCCAGGAGAGTGGGGAGGGTGAGGATGGCAGAGGTGAGCTCCTGGTCGGAACAGTGTGACAAGGAGCCTGTCATCTAGGAAGAGATGTACCAAGTAGCTGAGGTGGCGTATTTGTGCTGCCATTGAGGCGAAAACCTTCGTGAAGTCTTGTGGAGCAGTGGCTATGCTGAAAGGGAGGACCCAAAATTGGTAGTGGTGGTGTCCTACCCGAAAACAAAGACATTTTCAGTGGGCCGGGTGAATGTCCACGTGGAAACAGGCATCCTTCATGTTCAGAACCATGAACCAGGCCCTCCAGGGAAGAGATGGGACAACTGATGTCAGCATCACCATACAGAATTTGGATTTATTGATAAAGGTGTTCAACAGCCGAAGGTTGAGAATGGGGTGGCGCCCTCCGCCCTTCTTCAGGATGAGGAAGTATGGGGAGCAGAAGTCTTGTCCCGTGTAGGGAGGTGGGATCTGTTCTATGGCTCCCTTTAGGAGAAAGCGGCCACTTCTTGTTGGAGAATGCGTTAATGTGAAGGCTCCCCTGGTGGTGTCTGGGGGCAGGGGGAAACTGATGTTAGGGAAAATAAAATGTCTATGGAGTATCCATAGTGTATGATCTCAAGTACCCAATGGTCTGCGATGATCTTGCCCCAATTGTGGGCGAATAGGGCAAGACGACCCCCAAAGATGACATGGGGCGCCATAGCTGGCATCAGAGGAGGCTCACAGGTCTCTACCATCATGTCAAAACTGGGGTTTTGGCTGCTGGCGGGAGACGGTCGAGGTGGTCGTGGCAGAGGCAGGGAAGTGGAGTCATTGGGAGCGGTGCCACCTGCATGGGGCTTCCTGCTGGCATTGGTAGTAGGCCAGGTAGGGCATGTGTGGGTATGGATGAAACTGCTACCTCGGTCACCTGTGTCATGGGGCCAGAGTATATACCCCTAGGGTCCATAACATGGCCCTGGAGTCCTTCCAAAATGAAGGGACTTGTCTGTTTTGCTGTGAAACAGCCTGTCCTCCTCATAAGGGAGGTCCTTGATTGTATTTTGGATCTCCCTGGGGAAGCTGGACAACTGGAGCCATGAGTCCTGGTGCATGATGACCCCGGTCATGAGGGAGCAAGAGGACATGTCAGCCGCATCTACAGCCGCTTGGAGACCCACCTTGACGACCAGCACCTGAAACTGCTGCCATAGGTCTGGTGGCAGTTTGCCCCAGAACTCTGATAGCCTAGAGAAGCTATTAAAATCATACTTGGCTAGCACAACTTGTTACAGTGAGGTGGAAAAGTCTGCAGATGATACTAAGCTGCTCAAGATAGTTAAGACCAAAGCAGACTGCGAAGAACTACAAAAAGATCTCACAAAACTAAATGACTGGGCAACAAAATGGCAAATGAAATTTAATGTGGATAAATGTAAAGTAATGCACATTGGAAAAAATAACTCCAACTATACATACAATATGATGGGGGCTAATTTAGCTACAACTAATCAGGAAAAAGTTCTTGGAATCATCATGGATAGTTCTCTGAAGACGTCCATGCAGTGTGCAGCAGCAGTCAAACAGCATGTTAGGAATCATTAAAAAAGGGATAGAGAATAAGACGGAGACGATCTTATTGCCCTTATACAAATCCATGGTGCACTCACATCTTGAATACTGCGTACAAATGTGGTGGTCTCATCTCAAAAAGGATATACTGGCATTAGAAAAGATTCAGAGAAATGCAACTAAAATGATTAGGGGTTTGGAACGGGTCCCTTATGAGGAGAGACTAAAGAAGCTAGGACTTTTTAGCTTGGAAAAGAGGAGACTAAGGGGGGTTACACACTGGTGAACCTGTCTCAGCCTCCCCATCTAGTGTCCTATCAACCGCTGCTGGAGATATTTGCTGCTGGCAGTCGCAGATCAGCTACATGCCATTGTAGGCTGTCTCATCACACCATCCCCTCCATAAACTTATGCCACTGTTTTTTGCCCCCACTGCTCCCCTTGGAAGGCTGATCCAGAATTTCACTCCTCTGATGCTTAGAAACCTTTGTCTAATTTCAAGCCTAAACTTGATGGCCAGTTTATATCAATTTGTTCTTGTGTCAACATTGGCACTTAACTTAAATAACTCCTCTCCCTCCCCTCCCTTTATTTATCCCTCTGATGTATTTATACAGAGCAATCATCTCTCTCCTTAGCCTTTTTTTGGTTAGGCTAAACAAGCCAAGCTCTTTGAGTCTCTTCTCATAAGGTAGGTTTTCCACTCCTCAGATCATCTTTGTTACCCAGGCTCTGTGCATTGATGTACGAACATCTTAGATGTTTCTGTTTGGCTTGGCCCAGATTCCTCACCCAATTAGGAACAGTCATTCTACTGCCAGTATCACCTACCTCTTAGTTTCATTGGCACTATCGTTCCTCTTAATGTCCTTTCTCCTACCCACTGCTGTTCCTTTCTCCATTGCTGTATTCTCTCTTCCTTGATTTTCCTCCCGCTCACTATTAGTATCAAGTGTGGAGATTACATGAGCAACTCCCAAGTGTCTCCCATGGATTCCTAGTTTAAAGTTCTTTTAATCAGTTGTGCTAACCTCCAGACCAGAAGCCTAGTTCCCTCCCTGTTCAGGTGGAGTCCGGCCTTTGGCAAGAGGGAACTTAGCCCATGGTAGCTGCAAGTCAGGGCCCTGACACCACCATCTTTCCAGCCACTCCAGCACTCTCTTCTGAGTATGCCAGCCCTGTCTTGTACATTAACTCGGTCGCCGAGTCCCTTTGAATCATTCCCGTGATATCCAGCGCCTGACGCTGGCTACTCACAAAACTCCCACATTCTCTGCCCCCAAAGGAGCAGTGTACCCCACTTTACCTTCAATCCCCCATCCATATAACACACACCACTTGTAATAAAACAAGAGAAGGTTTATTTAAGAAAGAATAGATTCAACTAAAAACAAGAGTGAGTGCTAGAAACAAATGGTTACAAAACAAAACAAAATCGCAAAACACAAACTAGGGCCTACACTTATTAATAGTTATCTTTCCTATCTAATAACTATTCAAAAAGAGAGTTCTCAATGGTTCACTGTCCAACTGGGAGGACATATCTAGAGTGGTCATGCAGGGGTCAGTCCTGGGTCCGGTACTATTCAACATGTTTATTAATGACTTGGTTAATGGAGGGAAGAGTATGCTTTGGAGGACAACATCAAAATCACTATGACAAATTAGAGAACTGGTCTGAATTCAACAAGATGAAATTTAATAAAGAAAAGTACAAAGTACTACACTTAGGGAGGAAAAATCAAACGTGCAAATGTAAAATGGGGCCTAACACTCGGCAGGTGGCAGTACTACTGAAAAGGATCTGGGGGTCATGGGGACTAACATTCGGCAGGTGGCAGTACTACTGAAAAGGATCTGGGGGTCATGGGGACTAACATTCGGCAGGTGGCAGTACTACTGAAAAGGATCTGGGGGTCACAGTGGATCACAAACTGAATATAGGTCTATAATATTAAGCAGTAGCGAAACAGGCTAATATCACTCTGAGGTGTATTAACAGGAGTGTTGTACGTAGGACCGGGAGGTAATCGTCCTGCTCTACTCAGCACTGGTGAGGCCACAGCTGGAGAACGTGTCCAATTCTGGGTGCCACGTTGTAAGAAACATGAATAAAGTGGAAAGAGTCCAAAGGAAAGGAACAAGATAAAAGTTTAGAAAACCTCACCTATGAGGAAAGGCTAATAAAACTGGGCATGTTTAGTCTTGAGAAAAGATGACTGAGTGGGGACCTGATAACAGTCTTCAAATATGTTAAGGGCTGTCAAAGAAAATGGTGATCAATTGTTTGCCATGTTCACTGACAGTGGGACAAGAAGTAATGGGCTTAAACTGTAGCAAGGGAGATTTAGGTTCGATATTAGGAAAATCTTTCTAACTCTCAGAGTAGTTAAGCTCTGGAACAGGCTCCCAAAGGAGGCTGTGGAATCCCTGTCACTGGAGGTTTTTAAGGACAGGTTAGACAAACAGCTGTCAGGCATGCTCTGGGTTACTTCGCCTTGAGACAGAGGACTTTTCAAGGTCCTTTCTATCCCTACAGTTCTATGTGATAAGTCAGTTTCCTCCCCAAGTTTGGTCTGTTGCAGAGGTGGCTAGCTTCAGAGGAACCAGGACCCAAACTTCCACACCCAAACATCCCTCACACCACAAGATGTTTCTTCAGTGAATGCACACAGAGCGCCTCTCTCCACTCTGTGTTACACTGAAACAGTCTTTTGCCTCTATTCTGAGACAGGGAAAACCTCTGTTGTCATGTTTCTTTCACCTCCAAGTTGTTTTGATTCCTTGTGGTTATCTCTGATGGTTTTCCATTGATAGCCTTGGGACAGAGAAAGGCTAGGCAACTAAGCCGCACATTGCATAAATGGGTATCCAGGGTGGGGTGGTAATTCCCTTCTGCTTGAATGGGCCATCACTGAGGCATAGGCTACGTCTACTGTGCACTTTCCTCGGTAAAACTTTTGTTGGTCATGGGTGTGAAAAAAACCTATACGCCTGACCGACAAAAGTTTTACGGTCAAAAAGCACCAATGTGGACAGCACTTTGTCGGTGGGACAAAGCTACCGCCCCTCATTGGGGATGGTTTAACTTTGTCAACAGGGAAGTGTTCTCTTGCTGACAAAGAGCCGCTGCACTGCGTACCTAATAGTGGCACTGCTGTAGCAAGGTGTGCAGTGTAGGCATAGCCATATTGTCTTCTGGTAACTAACTGTTACTCAAAATCCATAAAGCCCACTTCCAATGTAAATACACTATTCCTTAAGTATTACCCCTGCATACAGCTCCCAATGATAACAACAAGTTAGGATCTTTCTGTAGATATTCTACGTTACTCTTTATGGATAAATATCCTGTAAGACATGTCTTTGGTGTAGTGAGTATGTGAGGTCTGAGGGGACAGATGTTTGCAAAGAACAGGGGACCCTTTACCATCCTACTCTGCCCATCAGTTCACTTCAAAGAGAGCTGTGCCTATGCCCCTTAGTCTGGGTTACAGCACAGATGAACCATCCTTCACAGCAAACCTTGCAACACTTCCTGACAGCATCTAGAACTCTGTCCTTGTGTCCAAGCTGAGAAAGGAGCATTTGATGCTGGCACATACCTAACAGCTGCCACTGCATCACAGCGAGAGGTGGTGCCAAGAGCAAACCCCACCCCCACCCCCAGCACGGCAGCAGCTACACTGCAGGGAAGTCTGTCTCCAGGCTGGGATTTGGAATGCCTGACAGGCAGTTACTTAGAAATAGACCATTTAATGCCACATTCTGGATTATCTCACACTCTGCAGCTTCCTGCCTCCCCTGACTTCCTCCTGAAGAGGCAGCAGCAGCCCCCCTCCCTCCCCCCCTTCGGCTCACTGCCTGTTTGGGTTTGATTTGTAAATGACTCTCAGCAGGGGCAGAGGCTAATGAAAATCACCATCTAAACTGCAAGTGAATCCCTGGAGATGAACAGCCGCTTTCCATGGACATTCATCCATCAGCCCCCAGCCCAGCCAATCGGCTCTGCTGGCGGGAGGCAGTTCCTGAGGCAGAGCACCCAGACTCGGCTGTCAAATACAAAGAACTGCCTGTTTGATCCCAAAACACCTTGGGGTGGGCACTAAAAATATTCGAGGATAAGGAGCCTCAGCTAACCTCCTTGCCACAGGAGCTGTGCTCACAGCTTCACGCCACCCACGCTGCCTGGTAGTCCAGGCTCCCCACCAGCTGTGGGTGGAAGAAAGTCTGCTGTGTTCGCTCCTGAATGAGATGGTCCCGGCCCACTGCACTCAGATCCTGGGACTGATACCCCAGAGTGCTTCTCATTCTGCCCTGTGTCTGCAAAACCCCTGACAGACCAACCAGCGCTGCTAAGATGCAAACTCTCCCCGCACAACTCTGCCACTGAGCCAGCCCCCCCAGCCCCTCGCTACTCCTGCGCCCAGGAAGAACAGTCCCTCCTCCACCAGCCACCTGGAGCAGGAGACTTGATTAACCCAATCACAGCCCCTACCTGAAAACATTAATGGACATGAAATGAACTAGCCCCTTTTAACTCAGCTGCAGCACCCAGCAGCAGGGAGTTCCATGGATTAGGTACGTGTCACGTAGAGGGGCGTCTGGCTGTTTGAAATTACTTGCCCTTTGGCTTATCATTAAGACCAAATTAACAGCAGAGACTGAACAGCTTTCCCCAGACCCTTCATCATGCAGTTCCCTGGGAAGCGTGTTCCTGAGCGTGAGAGTCCAAGCTGCAGGACACCAGTTCCCGCCCCCCCTCCAGACGCTGCCACTCAGTCCATACAAGTTGGGGTTTATTAGCCAGTTTATCCTTCCCCAGAGCTCCAAACCAGTGCAGGGCTAACCATTCCTGAGCGACTGGACCGCTCTCAGCCTGCGGTATTTGCAGCAAACAGGATGGTCAACTCAGGTGGGAGCTAAACGAAAATAAGAAAGAAAAACTTGTAGCACCTTAGAGACTAACAAATTTATTTCAGCATAAGCTTTCGTGGGTTAATACCCACTTCATCGGATGCATGGAATGAAATACACAGTAGACAGATATTTATACAGTCAGAGAAACATGATAAGGTCGAGGTGCATAGACCAACCTTAAGAGGCTAATTAGTTGAGAGGAACAGGTGGGAGCTGTCCCTTCAGCACCAGCCAGGCTTGTCCAGTGAGCATTGGCCCGAGGGCTGCATCACTGACCCCTTTTCATACAATGATACAAACGTATAGTCAAAAATGAAGAGTAATATGGTATTCTATTAAAAGCCAATGTATTAACTTTTTAAAAACTATAATGCCAAGAGGGGTTTTAATAAAATATAAACACTCAGTAATGTTTGGAGCTTGGCTGCCAGTGGAGTCGGCTCCTATGGTGGGCCACGGGAAATAACTCCGCGGGCCGCGTGTTTGACACCCCTGGTCTACATGCACCTCCCCAGCACAGTAAGGGCAGAGGGAGAGGCATGCTCTGGAGCAAACTGCCAGGTATCTGGGAGCAAAGGTGAGATGCAGGAGAGGCTGTTGCTCTTAGCAGCGAAATCCAGGCCTCCCGGTGCAGGGAAGCCACCCAGGCAAACAAGTATTTGGTAGTCAGGTAGAGGCAGTCAGCCGGTCCCCTTGATATAAGAGCAGCCATCTTCTCCCTCTAAAGAGCATTCATGGTCTGCAAAGCGACTGAAGCTGCCCGGTGGGGGAGGTGCGGGGGCTGGAGATGTCCCAGGAGCGAGGAAAACACTTGGACGCAGGAGGTGGGTGTGCTGAGTACAAAGGTCACTTTTCTGATCATTACTGCATTTCACAGGTGACCCTAACAATAAATCAGTGTCACAGTCATGTGCACATATAGGCCAAGAGGCCCTCCAGTGAGCTGGAAGCATCAAACCTCATCTTACAGATGGGGAAGCCAAGGCACTGACCTTACCTGTCCTGTTTAAGGACAGAGGGAGCAGTGAAACATCTGGGAACAGAACTCAGTCTCCTGCCTCCTGGAGCCCTGCTCTAACCCTTAGACATGCTGCCTTGCTAATGCACTGAAAACCCTAGCAGCCAGAGGAACTTTCGGCACAGACTTGGCAATTCACCCTCTTTAGACTAGCTCCCCCAAATCATGGATCAACAGCTCCGCCAAGCTGACAGCACATTCTATTCCTCACCAGAGAGCTACTTACCCTGCCATGTCACCACAGTGCCCAAGAGCCTTCCAGTAGCGTATTAGGATCCAGAGATTTTTTTTTTAAAGGCCAGCAGGGACCCCCTAGCTGAGCTCCTGCATAGAATCATAGAATCTCAGGGTTGGAAGGGACCTCAGGAGGTCATCTAGTCCAACCCCCTGCTCAAAGCAGGACCAACCCCAACTAGATCATCCCAGCCAGGGCTTTGTCAAGCCTGACCTTAAAAACCTCTAAGGAAGGAGATTCCACCACCTCCCTAGGTAACCCATTCCAGTGCTTCACCACCCTACTAGTGAAAAAGTTTTTCCTAATATCCAACCGAAACCTCCCCCTCTGCAACTTGAGACCATTACTCCTTGTTCTGTCATCTTCTACCACTGAGAACAGTCTAGATCCATCCTCTTTGGAACCCCCTTTTAGGTAGTTGAAAGCAGCTATCAAATCCCCCCTCACTCTTCTCTTCTGCAGGCTGAACAATCCCAGTTCCCTCAGCCTCTCCTCATAAGTCATGTGCTCCAGCCCCCTAATCATTTTTGTTGCCCTCCGTTGGACTCTTTCCAATTTATCCACATCCTTCTTGTAGTGTGGGGCCCAAAACTGGACACAGTACTCCAAATGAGGCCTCACCAGTGCCAAATAGAGGGGAATAATCACGTCCCTCGATCTGCTGGAAATGCCCCTACTTATACAGCCCAAAATGCCGTTAGCCTTCTTGGCAACAAGGGCACACTGTTGACTCATATTCAGCTTTTCATCCACTGTAACCCCTAGGTCCTTTTCTGCAGAACTGCTGCCCAGCCATTCGGTCCCTAGTCTGTAGCAGTGCATGGGATTCTTCCGTCCTAAGTGCAGGACTCTGCACTTGTCCTTGTTGAACCTCATCAGATTTCTTTTGGCCCAATCCTCTAATTTGTCTAGGTCCCTCTGTATCCTGTCCCTACCCTCCAGCGTATCAACCACTCCTCCCAGTTTAGTGTCATCTGCAAACTTGCTAAGGGTGCAGTCCACACCATCCTCCAGATCGTTGAAGATATTGAACAAAACCGGCCCCAGCACCGACCCTTGGGGCACTCCACTTGATACCGGCTGCCAACTAGACATGGAGCCATTGATCACTACCCGTTGAGCACGACCATCCAGCCAGTTTTCTATCCACCTTACCGTCCATTCATCCAGCCCATACTTCTTTAACTTGCTGGCAAGAACACTGTGGGAGATTGTATCAAAAGCTTTGCTAAAGTCAAGAAATAGCACATCCACTGCTTTCCCCTCATCCACAGAGCCAGTTATCTCATCATAGAAGGCAATTAGGTTAGTCAGGCATGACTTGCCCTTGGTGAATCCATGCTGACTGTTCCTGATCACTTTCCCCTCCTTTAAGTGGTTCAGAATTGATTCCTTGAGGACCTGTTCCATGATTTTTCCAGGGACTGAGGTGAGACTGACTGGCCTGTAGTTCCCCGGATCTTCCTTCTTCCCTTTTTTAAAGATGGGCACTACATTAGCTTTTTTCCAGTCATCCGGGACCTCCCCCGATTGCCATGATTTGTCAAAGATAATGGCCAATGGCTCTGCAATCACATCGGCCAACTCCTTCAGCACCCTCGGATGCAGTGCATCCGGCCCCATGGACTTGTGCTCGTCCAGCTTTTCTAAATAGTCCCGAACTACTTCTTTCTCCACAGAGGGCTGGTCACCTCCTCCCCATACCGTGCTGCGGAGTGCAGCCGCCTGGGAGCTGACCTTGTCTGTGAAGACAGAGGCAAAAAAAGCATTGAGTACACTAGCTTTCTCCACATCCTCTGTCACTAGGTTCCCTCCCTCATTCAGCAAGGGGCCCACACTTTCCTTGACTTTCTTCTTGTTGCTCACATACCTGAAGAAACCCTTCTTGTTACTCCTAACATCTCCGGCTAGCTGCAACTCCAAGTGTGATTTGGCCTTCCTAATTTCACTCCTGCATGCCTGAACAATATTTTTATACTCCTCCCTGGTCATTTGTCCAATCTTCCACTTCTTGTAAGCTGCTTTTTTGTGTTTAAGACGAGCAAGGATTTCACTGTTAAGCCAAGCTGGTCGCCTGCCATATTTACTTTTCTTTCTACACATCGGGATGGTTTGTTCCTGCAACCTCAATAAGGATTCTTTAAAATACAGCCAGCTTTCCCCCTCATGTTATTCTCCCAGGGGACCTTGCCCATCAGTTCCCTGAGGGAGTCAAAGTCTGCTTTTCTGAAGTCCAGGCTCTGTATTCTACTGCTCTCCTTTCTTCCTTGTGTCAGGATCCTGAACTCGACCATCTCATGGTCACTGCCTCCCAGGTTCTCATCCACTATTGCTTCCTCTACTATTTCCTCCCTGTTTGTGAGCAGCAGGTCAAGAAGAGCTTTTCCCCTAGTTGGTTCCTCCAGCAATTGCACCAGGAAATTGTCCCCTACACTTTCCAAAAACTTCCTGGATTGTCTGTGGACCGCTGTATTGCTCTCCCAGCAGATATCGGGGTGATTAAAGTCACCCATGAGAACCAGGGCCTGTGATCTAGTAACTTCTGTTAGTTGCTGGAAGAAAGCCTCGTCCACCTCATCCCCCTGGTCTGGTGGTCTGTAGCAGACTCCCACCACGACATTACCCTTGTTGCTCACACTTCTCAATTTAATCCAGAGACTCTCAGGTTTTTCTGCAGTTTCATACTGGAGCTCTGAGCAGTCATACTGCTCTCTTACATACAACGCAACTCCCCCACCTTTTCTGCCCTGCCTATCCTTCCTGAACAGTTTATATCCATCCATGACAGTACTCCAATCATGTGAGTTATCCCACCAAGTCTCTGTTATTCCAATTACATCATAATTCCTTGACTGTGCCAGGACTTCCAGTTCTCCCTGCTTGTTTCCCAGGCTTCTTGCATTTGTGTACAGGCATTTCAGATAACTCACCGATCGTCCTGCTGTCCCAGTATGGGGCAGGAGCCCTCCCCTCTTGCACTCACCTACTTGTGCTTCCTCCCGGTATCCCACTTCCCCACTTACCTCGGGGCTTTGGTCTCCTTCCCACAGTGAACCTAGTTTAAAGCCCTCCTCACTAGGTTAGCCAGCCTGCTTCCAAAGATGCTCTTCCCTCTCTTCGTCAGGTGGAGCCCATCTCTGCCTAGCACTCCTTCTTGGAACACCATCCCATGGTCAAAGAATCCAAACCCTTCTCTCCGACACCATCTGCGTAGCCATTCGTTGACTTCCACGATTCGACGGTCTCTACCCCGGCCTTTTCCTGCCACAGGGAGAATGGACGAGAACACCACTTGCGCCTCAAACTCCTTTATCCTTCTTCCCAGTGCCACGTAGTCTGCAGTAATACGCTCAAGGTCATTCTTGGCAGTATCATTGGTGCCCACGTGAAGAAGCAGGAAGGGGTAGCGATCTGAGGGATTGGTGAGTCTCGGCAGTCTCTCCATCATATCATGAATACTAGCCCCTGGCAAGCAGCACACCTCTCGGTTTTCCCGGTCAGGGCGGCAGATAGATGACTCAGTCCCCCTGAGGAGAGAGTCCCCGACCACCACCACCCTCCTCCTCCTCTTGGGAGTGGTGGTCGTGGAACCCCCATCCCTAGGACTGTGCATCTCATGCCTTCCAGTCAGTGGAGTCTCCTTCTGCTCTGTTCCCTCAGATGTATCATTCACTCCACTCTCTGCACTAGTACCTGTGGAGAGAACATGAAAACGGTTGCTCATCTGAATATGCGTTTCTGGTACATGGACTTGTCTCATACTCTTTCCTCTTCTGGAGGTCACATGCCGCCAATTATCCTCACTGGCCTTCTGTCCCCGCTGCGCAGCCTGCTCTGAATCCTCAGAACACTGTGCCCGCTGAAGCCTATCCTGAAGTCTATCCAGGAACTCCTCATTTTCTTTTATGGAACGCAGGGTTGATACTCGTTTCTCCAGACCTTGAATCTTCTCCTCCAATATGGAGATCAGCTTGCACTTTGTACAGACAAAGTCGCTTCTTTCCTGTGGAAGAAAGACAAACATGGCACATCCTGTGCAGGTCACGACAGCGGATCGCTCAGCATCCATAGTCCCTTCCTTCGAAGAGTTTCCTCACTTGTGGCAGAAGCTACTCAGGGAACCTGCAAGGGGGATGCCGCAATAGGCTCTCTCCAGGCGAACTCCCAGGCTAACTCCACCTGTTTGCTTCTCTGCTATTCGCTGCTCAGCTGGTTCGCAGCTGACTGACTGTCTTTTTAGAAGAGCCTGGAACAAAGCACTCCCAAATCACACTATTCAAACAGGTAATCAAACAATCAAGCGCACGGTCAAACTGTCCCCACAACAGATACTCACTCCCCCGTCTGCAGCCCCCTGGTTGCTCTGCCTCTAGTTTGGGTTAAAGGAGTTAGGAATGGCAAGGATAGCTTGCCCCCTTCGCACTCCCCTTCCAAACTCCCTCTCAAACTCCCCTGTTTGCAGCTCCTGGTCGCAAAGCTCCCTGGTCGCTTGCTCACTGCTTTATAAAGCCCTGGCCTGCCTGATTGATTAGCCCCGCCCCCTGGTGTAGAAGCTCACAGCTTCCAACTGCCAGCCACAGCACACGGTCCCCAAGGGTCCTGTATTTGCTCCTGCTTTACCTGGAGCAATTCCTCTCAAACTCCCCTGTTTGCAGTTCCTGTTTGCAAAACCTGTTCGCATGTCACAGACCAGAGAATTTCAGCTAGTCCCTCCTGCACTGAGCCCAATAACTTGTGTTTGGCTAAAGCATAACTTCCAAAAAGGCATCTGGTCTGATCTGAAAACACCAAGCTATGCAGAATCAATCATTTCCCTTGGGAGTTTGTTCCAGTGGATAATCACCCTCACAGTTCAACATTTGTGTCCTATTTCTAACTTGAATTTGTCTGGCTTCAGCGGCCAGCTATCCGTTCTTGCTATGCCTTTCTCCGCTTGTTTGAAGAGCCTTCTAGTACCTGGTATTTTGTCCCTGAGAAGGTCCTTGATCACAGCATATAAGTCACCCCTTGATCTTCGTTTTGATTGACCTCTTTAAGTCTCTCAAAGTCAGACATTTTCTGCAGCCTTCAAATCATTGTTGTGGCTCTTCAAAGTGACATGACTAACTCCTGTCACGTGTGGCTCATTCTCTCTCATCCAGTGGATGGGCAGTAGTGTTTTCTTTGGGGTTTGTTGCTCTGCGTATGTAACAAAGGCAAGTTGGAGAAGGGCTCCAGGTACTTGGAGCAGGAGGCAGAGCGGTTTGGAATGGTCCATAGTTCTTGGGGAAGTTAATTTCACAGTCTGCAACTGTCCCCAGAGAAGTTCTATCTACCACAGACAAGCTTTACCCTTATTGTAGAGCATTCCACTGGGCCAGAGGAGAAGAGTTCTCAACCACAGCCCTCATCCTAAAACTTTTGGCTCTCTTAGATAGCCTAGGCCCAGGCCATAGGACACTTTGAAGACAAAGGCGGAGGCCTTCAACTCAGCTCTATACTCTCTGGGAAGCTAGTGGAGAGAGCAGAGGACAGGTGTGATGTGCTCACATAGCCCGTGTTGCTAAAGAGTCATGCTGTGGGGTTCTGCTTGACCTATATTGTACTGCTGTAGTCCAGAGAAGGTGACCAAGGTGTGTCTAACAGAGGCCTTATTGGAACTACTGGGAGGTGGGCGGGCACAAGCCCGCCCACTTCTAAAGGCCCCTCCCCCAGCCTAGCGGGAGGGACCACTGGACCCAGGTTCCAACTGATTGCTTGGGACAAGTGAAACAGGGTCAGGAGTGGTGGTCAGAGGTTTAAAACAAGGGTACCGGATGGGGACACCGAGCAGAGGACCCTGGACAGCGCCTACTGCTCCTCAAAGGCGTCTAGGGAGCCAGCGGACGCTGCCCAGTGGAACTCTGCCCAGAGGCGTGAGACTAGGGAAGAACAGAAATAGGCCGCACAGTGGCAGAGCACCCCCTCATCCAGCATCCTCCTCCTGGTGTTATAGATGGTGACCTTGGCCTGAGCCAGGAGGAGGTTGATGAGGAGGTCTCGTGACTTCGTGGGGCCTCGGACGAGGTGTGCAAAAATGAACAGATGTGGGGAAAAGTACAGCCACAACCTCAACAAGAGGTTCTGGAGGAGCTGGAATAGGGGCTGCCACCTGGCGCATTCGAGGTAAGCACCAGGTTCTCCCTCACGCCGCAGAAGTGGCAGGCCTTGGGCATGGGGGAGAACTGCACCAGATACACGTCCATGTTCACGGCTTCGTGAAGGAGCCACCAACCCATGTCCCACTAGGCTAGGTCATTGTCCACCAGGATGGGACAGAGACTCCTAACCATCTGGACATGGTAGAAAGCATTAATTGCAGATCCTGCTGTGAGAGAGCTTGGCGACAGCAAGGAATTCAAGAGGCTCAAACTACAACTGAATTGACTAATTGTGGAGATGACTCTTCAACTGAAGTAGATGTCACCGTGGCTACAAACTCCTCCCAGCAGCACCACTTCTGTCTTGCTCAGGATCAGTTTCAGCCAGCTGTTCTCCAGCCAAGCTCTGGGCCATCTTGGTAGAATGGTGTGATCATACAGGTGAAAGACAGGTAGAGCTGAATATCATCTGCATATTGCTGACACTTGAGTCCTAGTGTTCTGACCAGTTCACCTAATGGCTCCATGTAGATGTTGAATAGAGAGAGAACTGATCGCCATGGGACTCCACAGGGGAGTGATCCAATGGTGGAAATGCAGTTTCCCATCACTTCTTGCTGGGGAAGGAGTGATGGGAAACTGAGGAATATAGGAGAATATATAGAAAGGAGCATAAACTCTGCCAAGTCAAATGTCAAAGTATAATTAGGCAGGCCAAAAAAGAACTTGAAGAGCAACTAGCAAAAGAAAAAAAAATGCTGTTAGTTTTTGTAAGTACGTCAGAAGCAAGAAGCCTGCCAAACAATCAGTAGAGCCACTGGACAATCAAGGTGCTAAAGAAGCACTCAAGAAAGACAAGGCCATTGCAGAGAGGCTAAATGAATTCTTTGCATCAATCTTCACTGCAGAGGATGTGAGGGAGATTCAACTGACCCAGATTGAGGTGTCAATAAAAGGGATTTTGGAACAATTTGATAAACTAAATCAGGCCTGCACAACATGCGGCCCGCGGGAGGCTGGCTTAAAAAAAATAAATAAATTATTTATTTATTTTTTTGCTCAACAACTTCCCTCGCATCCAGCCCTCGGCTTTTTTCTTTGGAGTAATGTGGCCCTCACCGCTTTACGAGTTGTGCAGGCCTGAACTAAATAGTAATAAGTCACCGGGACCAGATGGTATCCACTCAAGAGTTCTGAAGGAACTCATAGATGAAATTGCAGAACTACTAACTGTGGTATGCAACCTATCATTTAAATCAGCTTCTGTACCAGATGACTGGAGGATAGCTAATGTGATGCCAATTTTTGAAAAAGGCTCCAGAGGTGATCCTGGCAATAACAGGCCAGTAAGGCTAACTTCAGTACCAGGCAAATTGGTTGAAACTATAGTAAGGAACAGAATGATGAGACACACAGATGAACATTATTTGCTGGGGATGAGTCAACACAACATTTGTAAAGAAAAATCATGGCTCACCAACCTATTAGAATTCTTTGAGGGGGTCAACCAGCATGTGGACAAGGGTGATGTAGTGCATATAGTGTACTTGGATTTTCAGAAAGCCTTTGACAAGGTCCTTCTCTTAAGCAAAGTAAGCTGTCATGGGATAAGAGGGAAGAGCTTCCCATGAATCAGTAATTGTTTAAAAGTCAGGAAACTAAGAGTAGAACTAAATGGTCAGTATTCAGAATGGAGAGACGTAAATAGTGGTGTCCCCCCAGGGGTCTGTACTGGAACCAGTGCTATTCAACATATTCATCAATGATCTAGAAATAGGGGTAAATAGTGAGGTGGCCAAGTTTGCAGATAATGTAAAATTACTCAAGATAGTTAAGTACAAAGCTGACTGCAGAGAGTTACAAAAGCAACAAAATGGCAGGTGAAATTTAATGTTCACAAATTCAAAGTAATGCACATTGGAAAACATAATCCCAACAATACATACAAAATTATGGGGTCTAAGTTAGCTGTTACCACTCAACAAAAAGAATTTGGAGTCATTGTGAATAATTCTCTGAAAATGTCCGTTCAATGTGCAGCGGCAGCTAAAATAGCTAACAATGTTAGGAACCATTAGGAAAGGGATAGATAAGAAGACAGCTTCCATTTGAGGACAGATTAAAAAGACTAGTACTGTTCATCTTGGAAAGGAGACAACCAAGGGGGGATATGATAGAGGACAATAAAATTATGAATGGTGTGGAGAAGGTGAATAAGAAAGTGTTATTTACCCCTTCACATAACCAAAGAACCAGGGGGGTCATTCAACAAAATTAATAGGCAGCAGGTTTAAAACAAAAGGAAGTGCTTCTTCACACAATGCACAGTCTAGGTATGGAATTTGTTGCCAAGGGATGTTGAGCAGGCCAAAACTATAACTGGGTTAAAAAAAAGAATTAGATAAGCTCATGGAGGACAGGTCCATCAATGGCTATTAGCAACCCCAAGGTCTGGGTGTCCCTAAGCCTCTGACTGCTAGACGCTGGGTTTGGACAACGTGATAACTGCCCTGTTCTGTTCATTCTCTCTAAAGCATCTGGCACTGGTCACTGTCGGAGTACAGGATACTGGGCTAGATGGACCATTGGTCTGACCCAGTATGGCTGTTGTGTTTGTGTGTGTATCCCTCCAGGAAGGATTCAAACAATTTTAGTGAATTGTGGAATCATGCCACCTCTTTCAGGTGAGACAGAAGAACCTCACTGTCAACAGTGTTGAACACTGTGGAGAAGTCCAGGAGGATGAGACTGAATGTCTGCCCTGTATCCAGTGACAAGAGGAGATCATCCATTAGTACCACTATAGCAGTTTCAATTCCAAGTCCTGGCCTGAATCCAGATAGTGCCATGTCTAGGATACAGGCTTCAATTAGATGAGAATATAGTTGGCCTTTGGTTAGTGTCAAAATGAGCTTGCTCAGGAATAGGAGATATGTCACCGAGTGGTAGTTGGCTAGGACAGAAGTCTCTATGGTGGGTTTCTTTAGGATTGGTCAGACTGTTGCGTGTTTGAGGGAGGAAGGGGAGAGTTCTTCTCTGAATGAGGCTGTTCTGAGCAGGAATGGCCAGAAACAGAGGGGCTGGATTCACAGGTCTTGGGCTGAGACTCCTTTAGGGTGCCCAGAACTACTTGGAGAATGATTTACAAACCTAAGGGAACATGGGCAGGCTGTCAGTTGATTGCTATAATGGGAGTTGATCTGTGCTGTGTCCACTAGTGCATGCAGACCATTGGATGAGTGTGGGAGTGAACTGACCGAGTATCTTTTCCCCGCATATTTAGCGCGCTGCAGTGATGTTTAGTGTACTTGCTCTACAACATCGGGAGTGTGAAATGCAAGGCTTTGTAACCCCCGAGTTACTCAAACACACTGTGTGAAAGTCAGGTAAGGTTGCTAAGGGACAAGAATGGGAAACTCAAAGCCACAGACCTAGCACATGCCATCCCATACACAGCACAGCCTTGCCCAAACACACTGGAAAACCAATTCTCCCCATGCAGTCACCATGCTCATACTCAGACAGCCTCAATTATGCCCACCACAAAGACAACCAAAGCACCACACGCTGGATCAAAACATACAAACCCATGCCTAACAGTGAGGGTAGTTAAAAACTGGAATAAATTGCCTAGGGAAGTTGTACAACAATCCCCCATCACTGGGGATTTTTAAGAGCAGGTTGGACAAACACCTGTCAGGAATGGGCTAGATAATACTTAGTCCTGCCATGCAGGGGACTCTCAAGGTCCCTTCCAGTCCTATAATTCTAGGATTCTATACACACCAGAGATCAGTGAGGTCCACACATCACCCTCACCGCTAGTGACAGCCTCTGCTACAGCCAACACACATGCCTCCCATGCCACTGCTGACCAGCACTGTCCCCCACACGGCTAGTAACAGGGTGACCTTATTTCCCAAAGGGAAAACCAGGACACTGCCCGGGGCTGGCCCAAGCCCCTCCTTCCCGCCTCCCCCACTCCGCCTGCCTCAGGCTGGCCCCAGCCATTCGCCCAAGCTGCCTGCCCTCCCCACACAGGGCTGGCCCCAGCCGCTTGCCTGAGCCCTGCCAGCTCCCCACTCGAGGCTGTCGCTGGTCGCTCGAACCATGCCGCCGCCCCCACTCCACACCGCTCCTCTACACTGCACCCCACCTTTTAGCCAAAAGTGGGCATTTGTCCAGTTGGCAAGAGTAAATGGGACAAATGCCCTCTTCTGCCAAAAAAGTCGGGATGGCCGGGATAGGGCTTAAAAAAGGGACTGTCCCAGCCAAAACGGGATGCTATGGTCATCCTAGCTAGTAACCAACACCCCCCAGTCAATGTGCATGGACCCCCTCCACCCCACAATGTGCACATCCACACACACCCCCGCACTGCTAGTGATCGACTGCCCCCCGCAGGGACAACCCCCCACCCCATGTCACCAATGACAGACCTACTCGCATGCAAACGTGCCCCAATCAGAGGCGTGTGCCACTGTTCCTGCAAGGTAGATGGAAGTGTCAGAGGGGAGCATACGCTACCTATCGTCACTTGCAAACACCACCACAGAGCACAAACCTGACCATCTGGGCAGTTAGTTATATGAATGCAGAACTCATTGAAAAAGCCAAAACAAACTCGTCACACAAACAACATGACACCTGCATAGCATTTCTCCGTGTCATTCTGCAAGGGGCAGAGTTAAGATTGCAACCTGGTCTGTCATCACTCTACAAGGTTAATCAGTTCTTTCAGGTATATTAAACTTCTGCTGTTGCCATAGAGAAAAGTGTGTTTTGTTTTTTTTTAAACTCACTGGATAAAGTGAACTTCTTGTTGCGGGCAGGCTCAGAGGCAGCCACATGCCGTGGTTTTTAACTGAAAGGGCTCCAAACAAAGAGAAACGACCCCTCTGAAATGTGGCATATTGCAACACTAATTTAACAACTACAGAACTTAGCAATATTCAACCAGGCTAAAATTGATAGTTCCAAACCAGAAGATTGCAAAGGACCCATTGAAAGGAAACTCCTGGTGCAATCCCGGCTGTGCAGTCATCATTAGCGCCTCCTGCACTGCACATAGAAAGGAGACCTTAGCCCCACATCTGGAGACCTTAGCCCCGCATCTGGAGACCTTAGCTCCGCACCACCATGAGTGAGGGACAGCGCTGCATCCGCGTGGCTAAGGGTGTACAAGGATTGCAGGAGGTTCACACTGCAGACCCACAGCTAACTGGCTGGGGTGAACACAGATTGATGGCGACTCTGGACTGCCGACACATTATCCCCTTGGCTCCCAGGCCTCCGTCACACACCATGGCAGCAGCTCTGCTCCATTCTCCTGTGCTGAGCACCCTGCCGCCCTAGCTCACGGTATAGGAAGACGCCTCTGACAGGAAGCATGGCCTGTCCTCATGTCCTATGGCTGGGCTGCTGCATCACTGCCAGGGTTCCAGTTGGGGTTGCCAGTGGCATCCCTTTGGCACGTTTCTAAACTCCCCGCACATGACTGTTTTATATAATGCTGACCCTATGCATCCCCTGCCAGTGATCTACCCGACAGACGGCAGCGCAGAGGCCAGCTTTCGCATGCCCATCACAACGGCACTGACACCAACAGGGCAATGCTCAGTACCTCCTCTGGGCTGCCACAGGAAAAGCAAGGCCTCGGGAAGCATAAACAGGAGCTTCCACGTGCCAGGCCGAAATCATCAGGTCCCCCCCACTGCTCAGTGTTCTGGCTTTCTGCCCCTTTGTGGCAACAGCAGCTCCATGTCTAGATAATGCCCCATTGGCAGAGTGCCTCAGCCATGTTTCACACATTTCAAGAGGACAGAAAGAAGGGCTTAGTCTGACCACCTCATCTGAGCCCTATGTAACACTGTCCAGAGACCCTCACCCAAAAATTCCTGCAGCTAGCCCAGAACTACAGCTGGGGAATATTTTTCAGCAAATCATTTATTCACTGAAATTCGCTGGGTTTTTGTGACCCAGAACTATTCACGAACCCACACAGAGTCACTGAATAGTTTCAACTGAACTGAAAAAAATCAAAACATTGTGGAAATGTCGAAACAAAACGTTTCAACCCAAAATGTTTCGTTCCAATTTCAGACATTTTCAGAAAAGCAAAGAACTAGACTCACGAAATGCCGGGAGACAGGGAGAGGAGGAGGTGGCGCTATTTGGGGCAACTCCATGGCCTGTGTTGTGCAGGAGGTCAGATTAGATGATCAGAATGGTTCCTTCTGGCTTGGAATCTGTGAGGAGGGAGCCTCCTTTATGACTGCTAGCCACGTAGTTAGAACGCTCATCAGGGATGCTGGAGACCCCAGTTCAATTCCCCCTCTGCCTGAGGTGTGGGTATCAAAGGCCAGGGCAGGCTAAGCCTCCCCTAACCCAGGCCATGGCCCCGCCCATGATCTGCCCTGAGACCTTGCCTCCCTCCCCTAAAGCCGGTGGAGACTCAGCTCCAGTCAGTGGCGGCTCGGGGCAGCTGGGCCAAGGCTTCACTGACCACGGGGGTGTGTGCTCCTCCTGCCATGGGGGAGGGGCTAGCCTCCCCAAAGGTGGGGTTCACCCACCACCCATGCGGAGAACAAGGGATTTGGACTTGGGGGGGGTCCCCTAGTGCAGGAGCGTGTCCTTGCCACTGGTTTATGGACTATTCTGGTGTAGGGCTCTCTCAGTCTCTCCTGTTGAAACTGCTCCAATTTGTATAAAATAATTCAAAGTCAAAGGAACAGTGACTTGAACTTGATCTTGCACATCACAGCTGAGTGGCCTGGCCACAGAGTCAGTCACTCTGTCCTTGACCCCATGAGCATTTCTTACCGTCCACAGTGGCATCATTCATTGGGCCAGCCTCTGGATCTCACAAGGCCTTTTCCATCTATCATCAAAAATGTCCCCCTACACAGGTAGTATTAGAGTCCAAGTGTAAGGCCAGTGGGGCCACCAGGACTACTTGCACACTAAACCCACAGCCATGGGCTGGATCAAGATCAAATAACCCCTTAACCTTCTCTGGGGTAAACTAAATAGATTGAGCTTCCCTAGTCTCTTGCTATAAGGAAGGTTTTCCAGACCCAGACACAATAGCCAGCAGTGGTCTCACTAATGCTATATACAGAGGCAATTTCACACTCCTTCTCTTATTCATCCCAGAATGGTGTTCACCCTCTACACTCTGGCAGGAGCTCATGTTTCACTGGTTATCTACCACAACCTTTATCCTTTGCAGAGCTGCTGCATTCCAAGATACAGACCACATCCCGAAAGCATGACCTACATTCTTTGCTCCGAGTTGTACAGCCTTTCGTCTGGCTGCATTAAAACACATTTCCCAATACTCAAATCCAGGAGAGACAGAGCCAGCCCATCAGCTCCTGCCCATAAGACCTGTTCTAGCCCAGGTCTCTCCCCAGCCTTCCCCCTGTACTCAGACAGGCTCCTGTTGACAACAGAGGCTGTTCAATGCCCTGATGGACTCCATCTGAGCTCAGACAAGCAACTGCTCTCTTTGGGATGTGTCAAACTGAGGCTTCTGTACTCATCTATGAGCCTCTCTTGCCACTGGGAGGTGTCAGCCTCAGCAGCAGCAGCAGGGCAGTGGGGCAAAACACCAGGGCATTAGAGAAGGCACTTCCTGCCTGCCCCACAATAGCTACCATCACGCCCAAACACTGGGTTCCTGATGAAGACAAAGCCCACTCCGTGCATTGTGGGGTGGCAGAAGCAGAAATGCTGCAAGTTGGAGCGGTCTGGGGAACACCATGCCACAAAAGCCCCCAGCGGGAGCATGAACCTGCCCTCCACCTGGGGAGTCCTTACCTTTGAGACACCACCCAAGTCTCATCCATCTGACAAACCTGCCCTGAAATGCAAAGGGATGGGAGAGGAACAGAACTCGCTCAGTGAAAGGGAGAGAGACCAGCTGCCACTCAGCTTCCCTACAGGTCCTTGGCGCGCACAGTGCAGGCGTCACGCCCAGCACCCCTCACACCTCAGCACAAACTGGGCACGATCTTGGCCCTCTTACCATGATCTTGGCCTGGGCCCAGGAGGCTGTGGGAAGGAGACACGATGGAGCATCTACCAGGTGCTTTCAGTAGGCGCCAGTGTAGCGTGAGCTCAGCTCCTGGGGAGGGGAGCTCCCGGATGGAGACAGAAGGCTCCACACCAGGGGAGAACCTGACAAGACTTCAAGCAGACATGTCCTGCAGCAGCCACTGCTCCGCTGAGGTGACGTCAGCCTTCCTGGGAGCTGGCAGGCAGGACACACTGTGCATACAGGCTGCAGTGCTCCCAGACTGCTGGGCTCCAGCAGACACAGCGGCCCATGTTCCTCACCAGCCACAGCTTGCATCTACAAATTGAATTTCACACTCATGTGCCCTTGAACAAGACACAGGTGGCTGAAGAACTCTGTCGCTCACTCCCCCGCTGCATCTGTCTCCTCTTCTCCCCGCCCCCCACCTCTCCTTCTGCACTGGATGGGGGGAGGGGAGGTGGGGCTCACAGCCACCTGCCCCAGTCTCTTGCAGGACACACAGCAAGGGTTGCATTTGGACAGCGCTTGCTCTCTGCTAAGCTGTGATACCAAGACCCAGACCTGAGCAGCTCCCCTGAAATGGAGGGGAGAGCAGCCCAAGGACTCAGCACTTCATCACCAGTACACAGCCCCATGGTACAGCATTAGCTTTGCAAATATCTTCAATAAATTACAGCCATTTCTGCAGTTGAATAAAAATGAAAAGCACTCCGGAGGTTTCCAAAACTCCCAGAAACAACCCCAATTCTCAGCCAAAGCCTCCCTGGGATCAGATAGCATTTCACCCCAAGCCCTCTTGTATCCTGTCATGGAGACCAGGAGAGAGGGAGGAAGAGGGAAAAGGGAAGAGAGAGACAAAAGGGTCCTGGCCCCCTCGCTATCCTCACAGGTAGGCACAGAAAACCCAGGGTAGCTGCACCATGGATGTGCACAGATGCTGCCTGCGTCTGCCTGGCCCTAGGAAGAGGGAGCCAAGCTGCTGGCAGGGGCATTCCCTCCCCACCAAAAAAAAAGAATGGCTCTGGGACTCGATCTTCTACTTTTCCACACCTGTGAACAAGGCTGATCATCCAAACAGTTCTGAAACAGGAGCACAGGAATCCAGCCCCCAGCACCAGCTGCAAGAACCCCCAGAAGAGAACATCCTTCTATCTAACCCCCATCAACTGGCATTTGCCCCGTGCCCGAGGGCTCACATCCCTCTCACTCTGACCTAATGGAACCCAGGCTGACACTGACGGCAGCTTGGCAGGGGGTCAGACTACATAACCCTTACGGTCCCTTCTAATCCTATGATTCTATGTCACCATCTAATTGTCTCATTGCTACGTGAGTGGCCTCAGTGACACCTTGTGGCAGTGAGTTCCACAGGTCAATTGTGGGGTGTGAAAAAGCATTTCCTTCTCAAGTGTGCTGCCTTTCAATGTCCCTGCACTGGCCCTTGGTCTTGTGCAGTGAGCAAAGGAGAATGGCAGCACCTGATCTCCCTTCGCTAGACAGTTCATCGCTGTGGATCCTTCTACCTCACCCTCTTATTTGTCTGCTCTTTAAACAGCCCCAACTGTTTCTCTCTCCATGTGGTCTCTCCCAACCCCTAATTCTTCTCATTGCCTGCCCCTGAACGCCTCCAGGCCCTGACCCACCCTGGAGATGGGCTGGCCCAGGGGAGCTCTGTCCGGGGAGGGTGCTCATTGATTTGGACAATGGCACTAGAATATTCTCCTGTTACTTTCTTGCAGACCAATAGCTCAGTGGATTCCCTGACAGTGGCTGCACACTGGGCTCAGATTTCATTGGCCTACTGCTCACCAGGATGCTCAGGTCTTTTCCTGATTTAACACAGAACCAGTCTGAGGCGTTCATTCTTTGCACAACACGTAAGTAAAAGTTTATGGGTGAGGAGGGCAGACAAGGGCAGATCAAACTGAGATCAAGACCCTGTTCTTATGCTGAAAGGTCCCACAGTGCCTGCCATACAGGGGTAACCCCCAGAGACAAGGCACATAGATCATCTGATCCTGCTGCCAGCACACTCTGCAGAAGCTCCGGTGCCCGAGGAAGCCATGGAGAGGCAGATGCCAGGGGACACCAATGCTTCCATGGCACTAAAGCAGCGTCAAGTAACTTGTCTGTTGCCAAATCACACTCAAATCAGCAGCAGGTTTGGAGACAACTGAATACAGGCCTACTAGAAATGTGATCAACAGCCTCCGGGTAACTAGGAACCCAGGTGAGAGAGCCAAGCGGTGACAAGAAGGGACCTGCCAAGCCAGGAAGAATGCAGCCCCAGGATGGAGAGGGGAGGGCCTAGTGCACAGGACCACAGCACCACCTGCAGACGAGGCAGAAGCTCCTGTGCTCCAGGGCAGGAGGGATGGATTGCTTGCGAGCCCTGCAGCCCAAGCAAGGAGTTTCTTGGGCCTGGGAGGGCCCAGGGAATGGTCCCAAGGGGAGAGAGCTGCCTGAACCACAGATGTGGGCATTCATGGGGTCAGCAGAGGGCAAGGCCAGAACCTGCAAAGGAGCTGACCCACCTTCCCCCAGTCCCCAGCAACTCTCTACCGTGTCCCTGCTCAGATCCATGAGTCGGATCTGCCTCTCCCCGATTCAGTCATTCCCTGGGTTTGGATTGTGCAGCTCCGGACATGCCCCCCTCCCCCAGTCTGTGCAGAGGAGACCAGCAACCCCTACTCATCGCTCTGCGTGGGAAGGCCTCCTCCAGGAGAACAAATCCGATTTGTGGGACGGCGAGCAGCGGGAGATCCCAGCTAGCAATGCTTGCACAGGCCTATTCATTCCACACTGCAAGCCAGGGGCTGACTGAATGAAGAGCAAACAGGGAATGTGGAGTGGGCAGGATTGATCCCTCTCCACAGCGCTCCCTGCTGGCATACGTGTCACCAGTTAGCGTAGCTTCCCAGAACTCCCAATTCCACACCAATCTCTGCACCACTTTGAGTTCACCTGCCTCTTGCTGGAGATTCTTCTTGGGTATGAAGAATTCCTGAGGGCAAGGGACAGTGGAACTGGCAAGTTAGAGCAAGATGAGCAGAGGCTAAGGGAAATGGCTGCTCTCTCTTTTCCCCACGGAGCATGGCTATAACACACCCTCCACCCAGCCGGGAGCACTGCTTGGCACAGAACGGCTGGGAATCTAGGGAATTCTTTGTCTGGATGGCCTAATTTCTGAGGCAAGACCATGAAATGCGCAGAAGGAAGATGATGCACAGAATTACCCCCCGCCATGCTCCCCCAGGGACAAAGGCAGCTCAGAGCCAAAACACAGATGCATCCATATCCCCAGATGCCAGCATCCCTGACACACACAGAGCCCCCTTCTCTTCTGGCTGCCCTAACAGAACTTGCCCACTGCACTAGCGCTGTGGCAGGGTTTGGCTGTAAAGCAGTTAGGTGGAACCCGCCTGCCACCAGTACACAAAGGGCACTCTTCTCTGGTCAGCCAGCCTGCATTCGGGAAAGATGCTTCCACGGTTCTGTCAGCACACAGGACCAGCCTCTTCAAATATTATCGTGTGTCCACAAATACCCATCCATGCTGATCACTCGTGAAACAGCCTGAACACTAGGGTCTGCCAAGGCCACACCTCAACCTAGACACAGTCTCCAGGCCAAGGTTCTGCCCCAAACTCTCTGTCACCTGTCTTGCTGCTTAGGCTGACAGATCTGTATGTGAAGCGGTGTCTCCTGTGGGCAACCAGGCTGCGAGGTGCTCGGAGGGGACACCCTTATGCAGGATGTGGTTAGGATTGCAGACTTTACTACATTGTAATTTAGGACAGAGAAACATTCAGACACACATTGAATTTACAGCAGCAGCGTCTGATACCACCTGGAACAGGGCCTCTTCACACTGAGAGAGAAAATGCACAGAACTCTGAGTAAAATCAGCCCCTCCTCATGCCGGAGAACAGTCAACCGCCTTGAGGGCTGCACCCACCCGTCTGCCCACATGACCAACTGCCTGGGACAAGCACCGCAGGTCACACCCCCATCTCCAGTTTTTGGGGTGACCAGATAGCAAGTGTGAAAAATCAGGACAGGGGGTGGGGGATAATAGGCGCCTATATAAGGAAAAGCCCCCAAAATCGGGACTGTCTCTATAAAAACAGGACATCTGGTCACCCTACCAGTTTAATCAGTGAGTCACCCAGACAACCCCGGGCCATGCAGTGAACAGAGCCCACCCATCCAAGGGCCCAGTAAGCAGCGGCTCTTCAGCTGAAGGCTGGACAAAGTGCTCTGTAGCCCATGAGTAATTTACAGTGGAGACCGGAATGGAGGCAGGGCCTGTTGTGCAAGTCCTATGGCATCTCTCTAGGAGCCCGACAATCCCAGCCCAGTAACCCCCTCCAGACAAATATCACACACCCCTCTGGTTGCTGTGGATCCCCCAGAGTTCCAGACAGTGCTAACAGCAGCCATTACCCCATTCCATTCCTTCGCTGCAGTTTCTCCCACGTAAGGCAGAGATTGCCCCAAACGCCTTGGATACACAGTTTCAGCTGTGGTGAGAAATACAGGCACATTTATTTATGCATTCATGTTACATACACACGGCAGCATCCTTCTCAGGAGGCGGGAGGAGGGCACTACGCAGATGGCAATGGAGCTGAACAGACAATCTGCTCCCAGTTAACAATTCTGGCGCTCATCAAGTGTAGAACCAGTCAGACCAGTTAGGGCAAAATGACATTGCCCTCTCTACGGTACATGCTCCCCACACACAGCTCTGCAGGTGACCCTCAGTACCAACCCACAGCCCTCCCACTGTTCCACCTGAGCGCCCCACACACTGCCACTGCTCCTCAGTCCTGCCCTGCAGCTCCACAGGCTATTGCAGCCTGAACCCCTCCTGAGCAGAGACTTCCAAGCAGACACAGCCTGTGCCAGATACCATGGCTTTGTGATGTCAATCTCATTTTCACCTGACCTAAGGCAGATCTGAACCCAGGATTCAGAACAATGAAAGGCCTCAGAGGTGCAGGCTTGTTCCAAATGCCATCAGCAATGAGCTGATCTTAAGTACAGGCAGGAGCCACATCTACCACATTAACAGTCTCTTTCAATTCCCACCCCTGCCATGCAGCATTCCAATTCAAGTGAATTTGCAGCCTTTCTGGTTGGCAAAAGCCTGATTCTAAGGTATTTATCTGGCCTCCACTGTTGTAGTATCCGAGTGCCTCCCTACATCTAATGTATTTACCCTCACATGTCCCTGAGCAGCAGGGCAAGGCTGTTCTCCCAGTTCTGCAGGTGGAGACAGAGGTCCAAAGAAGCTAAGGGACTTGCCCAAGGTCACAGAGAGCATCTTCTGGTGTCTTCTGAGTCCCAGGGAGCTCCCAAACCACTTGGCTATCCTTCCTCTGACTACAGATGGACACACATACAAATGAGATGAACATTGCACACCTAAGTGCATGTGCACTGACCATGGCTATTTGACATGTATTGGGTAACTGCACACACTCTTTGCTAATTATGGTCATTTGAACTCAATTTCCCAACGAGACCACCTAAAGTATTTAAAAATAAGACCCAACAGCACAGAGATACAAAGTGGCCCACGCACCTCAATGGTGTTAACTCTGAAACCCAGCACTGGATGTCCAGAACTGCAACCGTGCAGGCATCCTGCTAATCTCGGCACCCGAACTGCACATGTCATGTGGTAACAGCACATGCACACGGCCAACTGTATAACTGTGCTAACTGCAAATGCAAATTAAGCAAATACATGCACAATGCTAAAAATGCAACCTCTAAATGTCAGCACTGAACTGTTTCCCTGCAGATCATTTTAGAAGTATCCAGCTAACGAGTGGATTCTACACAGTTGTTGGATTCAGTAGCTGATCTCAGGGGGCTGAAGAAAGGTGGGGGGGCTGCACGGGACAAGGTAGGCTAAACCGGGGAACTAAGAGTTCAAATCTCTCTCCTCCAAAAACGCTACCACCTCTGCTCCTGCCTAGAATGGGGATGTGTATGTTCCCCAATGCCAAAAGCACCCCCTTCTGGGTGACAGGAACCCAAGGCATTTCCCATCCCTTCCTGGGGACCTACCTGCCCCTTACTCTCGCTTCCCACCAGCTTCCTCCTACACTGCAGTTACAGGGACAACAGAAACTAGAGCAGCACACGGAACATACAGAACCATGCCAACACCATCGGGGTCAACAACAGGGAACTAAGCACAGGCTGCACCAAAGAGAGCACAGATACTTCCAGGGGCTGCCGCAAGGACCACATGGCCCTGGCTCTCTGGCAGCTTTTCATAACAGAACTAAGGGCCTGAGAATGACTCCCAAGCCCTGAAGACCTTTAAACATACAGAGAGAAGAAAGAAGCAAGAACTTTATCTGAAGAGTGTTGCAGCTCAGGAGGGAAAGCTGCCCCAAACAGATCTCATGCTGGTTGCAGGTCCCAACAGGGACATGCCAGGGGCTGGGCTATGCCAGTGGGAGGAGGGGGCTGGGCTACAGAGCAGGCAGTGTTCTGGAACCTGGGGGACTGCGAGCTGGAAGACGACTGAGGCTAGCCTTTGATCATCAGATTCTCTGCACCTCCTCTGCTTCTAACACCTTCCACTTCTCAGCAGGAAAAGGCTACCTCCTCTGTCCAGGAACATTCCACACATCTTTCTCCTTTAGGGGTCTGCACTGACCACAGCCTGGAAACTGCTCTTATCCCTCCTGCTGCTGATGGCTCCTTCTAGCTCCAGATACTGGTTAACCTCAGTGCAGCCTTCATTACTAAGGACTGCACATCTCTAGGGCTTCAGAGCACCTGAGCCCGACTCTCAGGCTGCGGTGACCAATAGTGAGGTAATCTGCAAACACTGCAAGTGCACACACTGAGCTGGTAAATCACACTTCCTGTCAGTAACCAGCCCGGGCCGGGGAAACTAATGATCCAACCAGCAGACCAAATTCGGTGATGGATCTTGGTCACGTGCCACCTAAGGCACGTTGTGCATATGCTAGGAAAAAGAAGTGCTTGTGCAAATCTTTGTGCACAACTACCCAACTCACAACCTGAATAAGTGTGCATGCAAGCTGGGTGTAACATTGTCCAATTGTTTTGCACACCCAAACATTCTACATTCTGGCCCACAGAATCTCACAAGTTGAGGTGGAAATCCTCCGTAGTATGCATTTTTCATACTGTCCTAGGCTCCCCCTCTCCCAGCCTGGCCCATCTTACCATCAGGAAGAGGCTCCTAGTGCTACCCCTAATACCTCACTCAGGCCTTTTTCACCAGGCGTGTTAGCACCCTGCAAACATCTTGGACCAACCCCGTACTCACTTACGAGAAGAGCTACATCACTCCCACCCCCAATCATTTTGGCCAAGTTGTTCTAGTGCTGAGGCTCCAAACATGCCCACCTTTGAGCCAGCTCCTCAGAGCCAGACATCTCACCTTTCAAATTACTGTCTAGTTTTCTGCCCCTTATCCCCCATCTCCCCCTCTCATGGGTTACTTACCAGCGAAATCCCATTCTATTATTTCCTACCAAGGTTTCCAGCCTCTCTGGCCCCTTTGGATCATGCCTTTGGTCTACCTAGTCAAAGACGCCCTCCTTGTTTTTAACACTCCAGGACTTGCTCTAGATTGGGGTGGGCACCCTGTGTCTCCGGAGCCACATGCGGCTCTTCAGAAGTTAACATGCGGCTCCTTGTATAGGCACCGACTCCGGGGCTGGAGCTACAGGCGCCAACTTTCCAACGTGCTGCAGGGGGGCTCACTGCTCAACCCCTGGCTCTGCACAGGCCCTGCCCCCACTCCACACCTTCCCACCCCCTCCCCTCAGCCTGCAGTGCCCTCGCTCCTGCCCCTCCTCTCCCAGCCCCCTGAAACAGCTGACAGGGAGGTGCGGGGAGGGAGGGGGAAGTGCTGATCAACGGGGCTGCCGGTGGGTGGGAGGCGCTGGAAGGGGGACGCTGATGGGTGGCTGCTGATATATTACTGTGGATCTTTGGCAATGTACATTGGTAAATTCTGGCTCCTTCTCAGGTTCAGGTTGGCCATCCCTGCTCTAGATGATCTAATGGACTCTGTCTCTTCCCCCCCATCTAGTCCCTCCTCTCATCTGGCTACAGTCTTTTTCCTGTCACTTCAGACAAACCTTCCCATCCCACTGTTGGTGCAAGAACCTTCTCCTCGGCAGCTCTGTCTTTACCCCTCCCCAGTGACCATACAACTGGGCTATAAGTAATGATGACATAACACCTAGTGTACCAGTAGTTTAGAAGATTCATTACAGAGGTTTGATCAGAAACATTCTGTGCCCTGAAGAGCTACCAATCTAAGACGACAAGAGATCTGTGCAGGGAGGGAGAGGATGCCCAGCGAGGAGGGACAGACCTGTTCAAGAAGTAGGGGTCAGCACGGTAGCAGGCACAGAGCTGGATGCAAGAAAAGGATATGCCAGTGAGAGGACTGAGAAGTGGTAAAGGAGGAGACACAACAAAGGCATAAGAAACAGCTGGAGCAGTGGGGAACAGAGAGCACAACAGGCACACTGGAAATACAAAAGGAGCAATGGCATTTGGGACAGACTGGTGTGAAGACAGGGGAGGGGCAGAGGGGAGATCACCAGGGCTTAGACTAAAAGTGTAGCAGTGTAAACGGGAAGCAAAGGTGGAAAGGAGGCATCAACAGGGAGATGTGGATTATGGCTCTGCTGAACACTCAAGGCTACAGAGGATGGGGCGGGGAAAGCACCAGCACAGAGGCGGGAGCTGAAGCCATGGGAGCAGCCAGGTGGGTCAAGTGAGAAGACAGGACAGAACCCCGAGGAGTGAAAATCACTATGCTCTCAAATGAACTCACACAGGAAAACGATAAAAGACCAAAACAAGACAACACCCTTCACAAAGTGATCACTCTTTATCTGACCTATCAGTCTTCGTCCTCAAAGGACACCTGCACAGCACTTCGAAAGGTGGGAGCTTAAACTCATAACTTTGTTAGACACTAAAAATCATGGTCTTAAATACAGACATTGGATTTATAGATTACAACAATCTGTAACCCACTAACCCCCCTTTTTGTCCTATGACTACAGGAGTGTTAACGAGGCACTTCACCTTGAATGGTCCCATACAGAATTAAAAAAATGTATTAAAGCTAATGTTAAAAAATTATATAATACACATGTTAAGAAAAGAGTGTTTGTACTACTACTTATACTAAGCTATCTGTTTGGTCTTGTGTTTAACTGTGACACTGAGTATCAGACCTGAAGAAGAGCTCTGTCTAGCTTAAAAGCTTGTCCCTCTCACCAACAGAAGTTGGTCCCATAACAGATATTACCTCATCCACCTTGCCTGGCTTACACTGGCAGGAGTCAAGACTACCTCAAACACCACCATTCCCATCACTACACAATCCTGCCCAGACACCGAGACCTGGGCAGAGAAAGAGTTTATCGTTATAATGATTTAAACAAAGCATTTTCATAAGCACCAAGGTGCTTTACAGAACCACTGACATGCAGCTATCCCTAGGCCGTGGCCTGGCAACCGCACAGAAGTGCACGGCAAGGATACCCGCATTTTAGGACAGGAAGTGAAGAATCGCCCCCGTTACAGGAAGAATTGAGAGAGACAAAATGAATTGCTTAGACTGGCACCTACCCCAGGCTGGGGGCTGCCTCCCTGCTGCAGCACAGAGGTACCATGCCTGCAAGGGCTGCAGCTGGGACCCCCCAGAAGGATTACATGGGTTTGGCGGGTCGGACAGTTTGGCACATTTTATCCTCAAGATGTGTTATCTGATTAACCCACAATATTACCCCGCCCCGCTCCTCTGCTCCCCGGCCGGCCTGCCCGACTCCCCCACGCACCTTCTCCAGCAAAGCCAGAGGCGGGGCGCGTTCGCGGGCCCAGGCAGAGCTCGGGAAGGCGAGCCCAGCCCCTCCGCCTGCCGGGAGAAGGCGGCCGGGCGGAGCCGAGCGAGGGGTACCCCGCGCCCGGCCGATGAATGAGGGCGGGGCGACTCGCTCCGGGCTCGGGCCGCGGCCGGGCCGACCGGGGCCGCCAGCTGAGCGCAGCACAATCCCCCATTCACACCGTCACCATGGCAACGCCGGCTGCACGGAGCGCTGCTTCCCGCCCCCGACCACCCAGCCCAACCCCCCCCCACCATAGCCCCCCCCAACCCTCCCCGGCCACCCAGCCCAGCCCCCCCACCCTACCCAGCCCAGCCCCCCCCCCATAGCCCCCCCCCAACCCTCCCCGGCCACCCAGCCCAGCCCCCCAACCCTCCCCGGCCACCCAGCCCAGCCCCCCCACCCTACCCGGCCACCCAGCCCAGCCCCCCCACCATAGCCCCCCCCAACCCTCCCCGGCCACCCAGCCCAGCCCCCCCACCATAGCCCCCCCCAACCCTCCCCGGCCACCCAGCCCAGCCCCCCCACCATAGCCCCCCCCCCAACCCTCCCCGGCCACCCAGCCCAGCCCCCCAACCCTCCCCGGCCACCCAGCCCAGCCCCCCCACCATAGCCCCCCCCAACCCTCCCCGGCCACCCAGCCCAGCCCCCCCACCATAGCCCCCCCCCCCAACCCTCCCCGGCCACCCAGCCCCCCGCCCCAACCCTACCCAGCCCAGCCCCCCCACCCTACCCGGCCACCCAGCCCAGCCCCCCCACCATAGCCCCCCCCAACCCTCCCCGGCCACCCAGCCCAGCCCCCCAACCCTCCCCGGCCACCCAGCCCAGCCCCCCCACCATAGCCCCCCCGGCCACCATAGCCCCCCCCAACCCTCCCCAGCCACCCAGCCCAACCCACCCCACCATAGCCCCCCCAAATCCTCCCTGGCCACCCAGCCCCCCATCATAGCCCCCCCCAACCCTCCCCGGCCGCCCAGTCCCCGCGCCACCGTGCTCGGCTACCCAGCCCCCCACCCAGCCCCCCGAGTGCTCCCCGCGCAGCATCCCCGGAGCCCGGCGGCCGGCGCTGTCCGCAGCGGGGCCTCACTCACCCGGGGGGGCGGCCGCGTGGCTCCGCCATGTCGGGTCCGGCGGCTGCAGGTGGCCGGTTCCGGAGGCTCCTCGGCTCAGCCCAGCCCGACCCCGCGCGCCGGAGAGCGCGCAGCGCGTGCACGGCGGGCGGGAGCGCGCGCTCAGTAACCCCTTCGCCTCCGAAGCCGTCTGGCCCCGCCAGCCATCGGCCCGGCCCCGCGCACGGCGCCTGCCCCCCAACAGCCCCACCCACACCCGCCTGCGCCCCCCCGGCCTGACCCCCAACAGCCCCACCCACAACTGCCTGCGCCCCCCCGGCCTGCCCCCCAACAGCCCCCCCCACACCCGCCCGCGCCCCCCCCGGCCTGCCCCCCAACAGCCCCACCCACACCCGCCCCCCCGCCAGCCCCCCAACAGCCCCACCCACAACTGCCTGCGCCCCCCCGGCCAGCCCCCCAACAGCCACCCCGGCCTGCCCCCCAACAGCCCCACCCACAACTGCCTGCGCCCCCCCGGCCAGCCCCCCAACAGCCACCCCGGCCTGCCCCCCAACAGCCCCACCCACACCCACCTGCACCCCCCCGGCCAGCCCCCCAACAGCCACCCCGGCCTGCCCCCCAACAGCCCCACCCACACCCGCCTGCGCCCCCCCGGCCTGCCCCCCAACAGCCACCCCGGCCTGCCCCCCAACAGCCCCACCCACACCCGCCTGCGCCCCCCCGGCCTGCCCCCCAACAGCCCCACCCACACCCGCCCGCGCCCCCCCGGCCTGCCCCCCAACAGCCCCACCCACACCCGCCCGCGCCCCCCCCGGCCTGCCCCCCAACAGCCCCACCCACACCCGCCCGCCCCCCCGGCCTGCCCCCCAACAACCCCACCCACACCCGCCCGCGCCCCCCCGGCCTGCCCCCCAACAGCCCCACCCACACCCGCCCGCACCCCCCCCGGCCTACCCCCCAACAGCCCCACCCACACCCGCCCGTGCCCCCCCCGGCCTGCCCCCCAACAGCCCCACCCACACCCGCCTGCGCCCCCCCGGCCTGCCCCCCAACAGCCCCACCCACAACTGCCTGCGCCCCCCCGGCCTGCCCCCCAACAGCCCCACCCACACCCGCCCGCGCCCCCCCCGGCCTGCCCCCCAACAGCCCCACCCACACCCGCCCGCGCCCCCCCCGGCCTGCCCCCCAACAGCCCCACCCACACCTGCCTGCGCCCCCCCGGCCTGCACCCAACAGCCACCCCGGCCTACCTGCGCCCCCCCAGCCTGCCCCCCAACAGCCCCCACACACACCTGCCTGCGTCCCCCCCAACAGCCCCACCCCGGCCTGCCCCCCAACAGCCTCACCTACACCTGGCCAGCCCCCCCCACACCTGCCTGCTTCCCCCCCAACAGCTCCCCCCGGCCAGCCCCTCAACAGTCCGTCCGGCCAGCCCCCCAACAGCCCCACCTGCACCGGCCAGCCCCCGCACCAGCCTGCCCCCAACCCTCACCCACCCACCGTCCCCCACACCAGCCTGCGCCGCAGCCCTCACCCACAGACCCCCCCCCTACTACCCCTCTGTACCACCCACCCTCCGTTCTGCCTCCCCCCCACAGCTGCCCACTGATCCCTGCACCAGCCAGACCCCTACGCAGCCACCAACCTGCCAGCACCCCAGTCCCCCCGCACCACGTCCCCGCTGCTCTTTGCTGCAGCGCTGGGAAGCGGGGCCCGAGGCGGGTGGGTGCAGCACACATTTTAACTTCCCTCATGAATCTATTGTGTGTCCCTTAGACTGGGCTTGGCCTACCTTTGGCCTTGCAGGCTGGGATCTCTGTCTCCCCACCTCGCCTCCCCCCAGGCTTGCAGCCCCTTATCTGCATCCTCCATCCTCAGGCAACATGAGGTGTGAACAGGCCCCTCAGTAAAAGCTCAGGGGTCACCACATCATATCACTGGGCCCCACCCCAGCCCTGCACTGAGGGGACACTCCTACCGCTCTGCTCGCTGTCAGGGGGCTGGGACCAGCCAGGGCCCCGGCCCACTGACCTTGGAGATGAGGTGGCTGCTCCACCCTTACAGCAGTGGTCCCCAAACTTTTTACCTCATCCCCCCCTTGCCCTTGTCCATGCCCCCACCCTGTAGCCAGGGCCAGGAGTGGGGCTGGGTGGCGCTCCCTCCCCGCCTCCCATGGGGCTGGCCCAGACCCCAGCTGTGCCTCCCGAATGTTCCTCTGTGCCCCCCTCGGGGGTGCGCCCCACGGTTTGGGGACCTCTGCCTTACAGTCAGGCAGTAGATGCTGCACAGCCAACAGTGCCACCCAGCCTGGGCTGGGGCAGGGCTGGGGATCTTCTGTGGGCTATCGGCGTCCTGAAGACCTGTGTTTGATGGAGGGACTGGCAACCTCACACCGCGGGGAGCAGCTCAGCTCTGGGCTTTTTATAGAACCACATCGTTAATGACAGCGGGGGTCTGAGTGGGAGGGCTGCGAGCCCCAGTAATGACAGCATAGGAGTTAGCTTTGGGGGAGTTATCCAAAAACCCAACTAGCCAATAGGAGGGCAAGGCCAGGAGCAGGAATGGCGCAGAGACCTAGGGCATGGGGACAGCGCATTAGCTAGGAGCTTGCAGTGTGATGGTGGCAACTAGGGTGACCAGATGTCCCGATTTTATAGGGACAGTCCCGATTTTTGGGTCTTTTTCTTATATAGGCTCCTATTACCCCCCACCCTCTGTCCCAATTTTTCACACTTTCTGTCTGGTCACCCTAGTGGCAACAAGGAAGAGCCAGTCTGATGTGGGGCCGTTTAGCGAGAGGCATCATGTCTGCCCAGAGATCCACAGTCCCTCTCCGTCTCGCTGCAAGGAGGCTGCCCCCAGAATCATGCAAGGAACTAAAATGATACTTGCCTGAGTTCTGTAACTTGCTCTGTTCAGCCCTAGAAATGTAGCAAAAAGTCCCCTGAGACTTGAGGAGCCCGGAAGGGCAGGACAAGCCAGGCCTAGAAGGGAAGCATTCCTGATCACCAGCCTGCCTTTGGGTTGACCGGAGCCTGGAGCTGCTGCTCGCAAACTGCTGGAGCTAGAGCGGAAACCTCAGCAAGCAGCTTGGCCTGGCAGCTTTCAGCTGTCAATCATGGCACTCTGCAGAAGGGGTGCTTGGCAGGGAAGGTGCTCGGCCATGAGGGAGGGGCTCTCCCCCCCCCCCCCCACTCTGTAGAGGCTACCTCAGGCCAATGCATGTGGCTGCTGTCACCAGCAGTCTCTGTTTTTCTGACATTCTCAGGCCGTTCCTCCTATCAGTCAATACAAGTGGATGCAGCTTTTCTTCTTCCTGGATGAGGCGGATGGAGCTGGGACGCTCTTTGATGAGCCATGTTGGGCTGTAGTAGATGTCCAGCACATACCTGATGATTAACATTACTCAGGAGGGCAGGGATCTACTCTTAGAGATCCCTGCGAGTTAGTGCAAACATGATTTGGGCTCACTTGGCCCCTCTTGCCTGGTCTACGACAGAGACCAGAGCACTGCACTGCTGCCTTAGAATCTCAGGGTTGGAAGGGACCTCAGGAGGTCATCTAGTCCAACCCCCTGCTCAAAGCAGGACCAACCCCAACTAGATCATCCCAGCCAGGGCTTTGTCAAGCCTGACCTTAAAAACCTCTAAGGAAAGAGATTCCACCACCTCCCTAGGTAACCCATTCCAGTGCTTCACCACCCTACTAGTGAAAAAGTTTTTCCTAATATCCAACCGAAACCTCCCCCTCTGCAACTTGAGACCATTACTCCTTGTTCTGTCACTTCTACCACTGAGAACAGTCTAGATCCATCCTTGGAACCCCCTTTTAGGTAGTTGAAAGCAGCTATCAAATCCCCCCCTCACTCTTCTCTTCTGCAGGCTAAACAATCCCAGTTCCCTCAGCCTCTCCTCATAAGTCATGTGCTCCAGCCCCCTAATCATTTTTGTTGCCCTCCGTTGGACTCTTTCCAATTTATCCACATCCTTTTTGTAGTGTGGGGCCCAAAACTGGACACAGTACTCCAAATGAGGCCTCACCAGTGCCGAATAGAGGGGAATAATCACGTCCCTCGATCTGCTGGAAATGCCCCTACTTATACAGCCCAAAATGCCGTTAGCCTTCTTGGCAACAAGGGCACACTGTTGACTCATATTCAGCTTTTCATCCACTGTAACCCCTAGGTCCTTTTCTGCAGAACTGCTGCCCAGCCATTCGGTCCCTAGTCTGTAGCAGTGCATGGGATTCTTCCGTCCTAAGTGCAGGACTCTGCACTTGTCCTTGTTGAACCTCATCAGATTTCTTTTGGCCCAATCCTCTAATTTGTCTAGGTCCCTTCTCTATTAGCATATTGTTACCCTGGCTTTGTACGTATGCCGAACAGAAAGCCAGGCCCCCGTCCATCCTCGTTCCCTGCACGGAGTGTAACCACAAACACGAACATTCCTGCGCTGAGAATCCTCGGGACAGTTCCAATGATGGCACTAGCTCCCACTCTCCGCTGGAATCACTGCACCGCTTCTTGCACGACTCTTCTCTGCCACTGACGGCTGCAAGGCCAGAATCCCTCATTACTAAACAGGTCTACACGTGCTCCCTCTTTCTCCTCCACATCTATCCCCCTCTTCTCCCCGACTCCCCCATGTCTCTCCCAAACACACCTCCATTCACTGCCTCCTGCTTCCTAGAGTCCAGCGCCCCCGACCCATTTTACTTTCATTCCATCTCCAGATTTCTGGGCATCTGGTTTAAATTAAGCTGTAACCTTGAAAACATCACACTGGTCACTAGTGATACAAGAACAAGGGGGTTGTCTGCAGCCCCTGTATGGAACAGAAACAGGCTGATGGGAGTCTGTGGGAAAGGATCCACTTAACCCTGCCAAGCACAGACTCAGGAAAACTCCATGCCTGGCTGTCCATGTGACAAGAGGCCCAGCAGCAGTCCAAGGGTTGATGTGTGAACAGCCGGGAATGGTACCTAACAGCAGATGTGCCACTGATCACTAGCTATTCCTCCCCCATACTTCTTGACTCTGCTGATGTCCCCAAGAACATATGGGCTGTGGGAGCAGAAAGTAATTAAAAGTATTTATGTGAACAGTGGAGCATTCTGGTGAGATGCTGACTGAGGCTCAGCTTGTCAGTGCGGATTGTACTCATTTTAGACCTTGCTCTGTTTTAGTCCCTGCAAAGATTTTGTTGCCATTCTTGTGACATTAGCCTTGGATCCCTGCTCAGACATTTCCTAGCCCCAATTTCCATTAGCTCCCAGAGCTGGGTGTGCTTCCCCCAGCAGTTACCTAATCCTGGAAAGGCAACTTCTGACTCTTCACAGATTGAGTGGAGATGTTAAGAGGGAATCCTTTCCCTGGGCTAATCAAATGACAAGTCAATACTCCAGGAAGAAGCCTGAGATTCTGAGACTGGGATGGGGTGGCATGTTTGAGAGGCAGAAACAGCATGAAGAAGCAGAGCTGTGGCCAGGCCAGGGGAATCACCAGAAGGATAAACTCAGTCAGTGAAGATCCCATCCCTCAATGGAAGCTGCTAAGGAAGCAGAGAGTAGATTCCAGCCCATTGGCAATCAGATGACAGTGCTCCTGCACTGGAGAGCAAGTGCTGGCGGGTCAGTGGGGTTGCACTCACCTACCAGGTGTTTTCTCCAGTGGTTTCAAAGAGGTGTTTTATCAGGCCTAGCGCCTGCACCAAGGAGGAGAACCCGGGAATCCCGAGGGAGAAGTGCATCGCAGTAGTAGAGCAGCTGGGCTTTTCAATGCACAGGCCCCGGGGGCGGGGCTGTCAGCAATGGGCCATTGTTAATGATGCCCAGGTTAACACCAGGTAGCTCTCGTCACCCTCTGATGGCTGAACCACATGTAGAGGGTTATGAGTCTGCTGCTGGCTTCAGGCTAAAGGAGCTGGTCCTTTAGCTCACCGCCTAGGGACTTGTGCTCTAGACCCAAAATCCCAGGTTTAACCATGCAGCAGTAGCGTAGCCAGGGGGGAGCGGCTGCTCCCCGTGAGGTGAAGCGGCGCTAAGGCGCTGCCCGAGCCCCGCTGCGCGAGCTGGGCTCAGGGGCGCTTTAAAAGGCCAGCGGCTCCTGTCGCTGCGGGAAGCCGTGGGCCCTTTAAAGCGCCGCCGGGTGAGTACAGGGGGAGCGGGGAGGCGCCTTTTTATAGCGCCGCTCCCCCTGTGCTCCAGACCTGGCTACGCCACTGCCATGCAGGCGGCTTGGCTAGGGCTGTTATGTTCAGATACTTGACACTTACACCTAGATAAGATCCTGTTTCCCCTGACAAAAAGGGTTGTTAGAACAGAGTTCCTACCTCCGGGCTGGCTGCTTTTTGCCTCTTCCCGTCTGGATTTCTTCTTTCCTGCGCGCAGCTGTTGGCATTGGCACAGCCTCCAGCCATGAGCCAAGAGACTGGAGCAAATGGACTCTTGAAGGCCACCATGCAGCTGTATCCGGAGAAGCCCAGCCCAGCTCGGAGAACTGGGCAGGAGCTGGGAGCATGAAGCCAGATGCTGGGGCTCTGCCAGCACAAGACTTCACCCGGGGCTCAGATTTACGTCTTGCAAGACAAACACCCTCCTCCTTTGTATTCACCTGTCCCCCCCATCCAGCCACATCCCACCTCGCGCAAACCCACCACCTGCCTTCTTGGATCCAGATTAACGTGCCACACACTTGCCTTATGTTTTCTTGCCACCAAAGGTGGGGATTGGCACCTCTCCAGGAGCAGCTGGTGAGCAGGGCAGGTTTCACACCCCTCACCACATGGAGCCCTTGGCCATGGCTCTCGCAGGAACAGCTGTGTCTGCAGAAGGGGCTGGTTTTTCACTGACCTCTTTTCTCCAGCTTTTATTAAAGGTCACTCTGAAGGAACCACCCTCGGCTCTGCCTCCCTGGGCCTCCTCCCTGCCCTGCTGGGCACGTCCCTGAGTGCGGCTGCTCAGTACCCTGCATACACACCTGCAGGGACAAGCGCTTCTGCTCCTCCAGCGCATCAGCCTTCTGGGTCGCAACAGCAAGAAAATCCCATCCCAGACTCAGGCTCCAGCTGCCCCCAGGAGGGCTATTAAAGGGAAGTTGTGCAGGTGCCATGCACCTGCAGTAACCACAGCTCTCTCACTCCCTAGGCAAGAGAACGGCTAATGGAGCGTGCGAGGATCTGTCCACAAGAACCAGCATCCCAGCCACTGATTAGCTGACACTGGAGTCCAATTTCTGCTGCCTCTATTTCCCCCTTCCCCCTAGCACAACATACCCAGATGGACAGTTTTCAGACAGGGCTGATACCCCGTCCAGTGGTAAGAAAGAGGATGAGCGCCTCCTGTCCCCTACATGGGGAATGAGAAATGCCCAGTTAGTTCTGGAAGGAACCTTTGGATCACTGAGTTCAACCATCTGTGAAGCAAAGAGTCTACCCTGAACCATCCCTACACCAGCGCCCTTGCCTCCTCTCAGCAGGACACAACCTTTCCTAGACTGTGCTCATGGTCCTTTTGGTTACCTTGCTACTTCCTTCGTGCCTGATTGGATTATAAAAATCATTTAAAACAGTTTATGGATTTGGGCCCTGCTGGTGCTGAATCCAATCAGATTTGTCTGTGTGTTTTGTATGTTTCCACCATCTCTACAACAGCATCAGCTGTGACACCTGATCAACAAGAAAGACTTGCAATCTCTGATAAATACCTCCATGTTTTCCATCCTGGACTCCTGGTATTCTGTACTGCCCACTGGATTTGTCCTGAAAGCCACAGCCCAGACTTTTACATGGGCTCTGCTAACTGAGTGCTTCACCCCGCATTAAGATCCCTGCCTTGCAGAATTTGAAGGGCACCATTCATTTAAGAGTTTTCTTATTTACTTCGAAGGCACATAATGCTTTGGTGAACTTTAGCTCCATGAATTCCAGGCTAGTCCTTTCCAAGTTACGCCTTGAGACCTTTGGGGAGGGGGGCAAATGCTTACTTACTGGTACTGTAACAGTGTGGGGGTGCAGACATATATTCCATTCAGGGGTAAGCACATGCCCAGTGTGCTGAAGCCAGAGAATTTTGCTTAGCAGTACTTGTTGGGGTGGCACATCTGCTCTTTGGCCCTCATAGTATGTCCCAAGGCTATTTAAGGGCGGTGCCACCCTGACCCCCCACCACCAGTTCCTTTGTAGCAAAATCCAAAACTAGAAACTCCAATGCGGGGGAGGGGAGGGGGCGGGGGAGGGAGAGGGAGAAATAAACATCTTCGCCTACATCTCGAAGAATACCTTACAGTACAGGTAAGAAGCCGTTTTTCCTGTTTAAGTGGTTGCAGTGTGTATTCCCCTCAAGTGACGCACAAGCAGTAATCTGACGAGGTAGGGCTCAGAGTCTGCTTATACAATGAGTGCAGAACTGCCTTTGCAAAGTTAGCATCTGATCTAAACACAGGTGTTCCAGTCAAGGGTAGGGGCCTCAGCAGCCACAGGTGCATCCTGGAGGTGAATGCCTGGCTGTGAGGATGTGTCGCCAGCAGAACTTCGGCTTCCTCGACCACAGGATGCTGTTCCAGGAAGACGGATGCTAAACAGAGATGGGGTCCACCTATCGAGGAAGGGGAAGAGCATATTTGGCCACAGGCTGGCTAACCTAGTGAGGAGGGCTTTAAACTAGGTTCAACGGGGGCAGGTGACCAAAGGCCAAAGGTAAGTCAACAAGATGGAGACCTGGGAGAAGGGTCAGAATCTGGGGGGGGGGGGGGGGAGCATGGCTGTTATAGCAGAAATAAGGGAGAGACAAGACAGAACTGGGGGAAGGGAAATCAAATCAGTATCTTAGATGTCTGTATACTAATGCAAGAAGTCTGGGGAATAAGCAGGAAGAACTCAAAATGCGAGTAAATAAACACAAGTATGACATAGCATCACGGAGACTTGATGGGACAATACGCATGACTGGAATATTTGCTATAGAAGGATACAGCTTTCTCAGGAAGGACAGGCAGGGAAAAAAGGGAGGAGGCGTTGCCTTATATATTAAAAATGTATACACTTGGACTGAGGCTGAGATGGAAATAGGAGAAAGTCTCTGGGTAAGGATAAAAGGGGTAAAAAACAAGGGTGATGTCATGGTAGGGTCTACTACAGACCATCAAACCAGGAAGAAGAGGTGGATGAGGCTTTTTTTAAACAGTGAACAAAACCATCCAAAGCTCAGGACTTGGTGGTGATGGGGAACTTCAACTACCCAGACATCTGCTGGGAAAATAACACAGCGGGGCACAGATTATCCAGCAAGTTCTTGGAACGTATTGCCAGTAGCGCAGCCAGGTCCGGAGCGCAGGGGAGCGGCGCTATAAAAGGCGCCTCCCCCTGTACTCACCCGGCGGCGCTCCGGGTCTTCGGCGGCACTTTGGCGGCTCACTCCGGGTCTTCGGCGGCACTTTGGCAGCTCACTCCGGGTCTTCGGCGGCACTTTGGCAGCTCACTCCGGGTCTTTGGTGGTATCCCCCGCGCCAAAATGCCGCCGAAGACCCAGAGCGCCGCCGGGTGAGTGTAAGAAGCGGCACTTAAAAAGAAGCGGCGCCTTTTTTTAGTGCTGCTAAAAAAAGGCGCCGCTTCTGCTCAACGGGGAGCGGCTGCTCCCCCTGCTCCCCCCTGGCTACGTTACTGCGTATTGCAGACAATTTTTTATTTCAGAAGGTGGAGACACCTACGGGGAGAGGCTGTTCTAGAATTGATTTTGACAAATAGGGAGGAACCGGTTCAGAATTTGAAAGAGGAAGGCAACTTGGGTGAAAGTGATCATGAAATGGTAGAATTCACAATTCTACGGAATGGTAGGAGGGAGAACAGCACAATAAAGACAGTGGGATTTCAAGAAGGCAGACTTTAGCACACTCAGGGAGTTGGTCGGCAAAATCTCATGGGAAGCAAGTCTAAGGGGAAAAACAATTGAAGACAGTTGGCAGTTCTTCAAAGAGTCATTATTAAGGGCACAAGAGGAAACTATCCCACTGCATAGGAAAGGTAGGAAGTATGGCAAGAGACCGCCCTCACTTAACCAGGAGATCTTCAATGATCTAAAACTCAAAAAAGAGTCCTACAAAAGTGGAAACTCGGTCAAATTACAAAGGATGAATATAAACAAATAACACAAGTATGTAGGGACAAAATTAGAAAACGAGATCAAACTAGCTAGGGACATAAAAGGAAACAAGAAAACATTCTACAAATACATTAGAGGCAAGAGGAAGACCAAGGACAGAGTAGGCCTGTTACTCAATGAGGAGGAACGACAATAACCGAAAATGTGGAAATGGCAGAGATGCTTAATGACTTCTTTGTTTTGGTTTTCACCAAGTTCTTATATCTCCTGAAGAGTCTACTTTGCCCAGAGCAGCATTGGCGAGGACTGACCTGGGTGAAACAGGCAGCCCAGCCAGCGAATGGAAGATGTTTAACTGGGGGACACTGGCTTGACGTGGTCACTTCCTGGGGGTTGCCCAGGCCTGGCGCTTATGTGACATTGCTTCCTACCTAGTTTGCCTCTTTGCCTATGTCAGCTCCTCTTCCTGCAGGTGTTTCCCAGTGTAGCCCCAGCCCTGCCCGGGGATGGCTCCCTGGCTCTCTCACTGCCCCATCCAGCTCTCTAGAACAATTAACATCAGCTGCATGGGACACGCTGTAGCCCCTCCCACCCTGTACAACTACAAACGCTTCTGTGCACAAATCGGCCCCATCCTTCCGCCCATCCATCCGCCGTTGCTCAGTACCTGCCGGTCCCACCCCACATCCCCCCAACGCAGGGTCTGGTGGGCGAACACCTATTGGGCAGCGCACAAACCCCCAGTGGTTACAGATCCATTGGGCAGCACCACCTCCAACCTCCCAGTGCAGGGCTGGTGGTCACACAGACATTGAAGAGTGCACCCCCACCCCCAGTGTGGGGCTGGTGGTCACACAGACATTGAAGAGTGCACCCCCCCCACCCCCCAGTGCAGGGCTGGTGGTCACACAGACATTGAAGAGTGCACCCCCCCCCCAGTGCAGGGCTGGTGGTCACACAGACATTGAAGAGTGCACCCCCCCCCCCCTCACTGCAGGGCTGGTGGTCACACAGACATTGAAGAATCCACCCCCCCGCCCCCAGTGCAGGGCTGGTGGTCACACAGACATTGAAGAGTCCACCCCCCCGCCCCCAGTGCAGGGCTGGTGGTCACACAGACATTGAAGAGTCCACCCACCCCCCCCACCCCAGTGCAGGGCTGGTGGTCACACAGACATTGAAGAGTGCACCCCCCCCCTCACTGCAGGGCTGGTGGTCACACAGACATTGAAGAGTGCACCCCCCCCTCACTGCAGGGCTGGTGGTCACACAGACATTGAAGAGTGCACCCCCGCCCCCCAGTGCAGGGCTGGTGGTCACACAGACATTGAAGAGTGCACCCCCCTCCCCAGTGCAGGGCTGGTGGTCACACAGACATTGAAGAGTGCACCCCCGCCCCCCAGTGCAGGGCTGGTGGTCACACAGACATTGAAGAGTGCACCCCCCTCCCCAGTGCAGGGCTGGTGGTCACACAGACATTGAAGAGTGCACCCCCCCCTCACTGCAGGGCTGGTGGTCACACAGACATTGAAGAGTGCACCCCCCCCCCCCTCACTGCAGGGCTGGTGGTCACACAGACATTGAAGAGTCCACCCCCCCCCCAGTGCAGGGCTGGTGGTCACACAGACATTGAAGAGTGCACACCCCCCTCACTGCAGGGCTGGTGGTCACACAGACATTGAAGAGTGCACCCCCCCCCCTCACTGCAGGGCTGGTGGTCACACAGACATTGAAGAGTGCACCCCCCCACCCAGTGCAGGGCTGGTGGTCACACAGACATTGAAGAGTGCACCCCCCCCCCCCCCCAGTGCAGGGCTGCTGGTAACTAGCCAGATGCTGGGATTAATGGAGACAGCAAGGTTGTGGGGGTGGGTCAAAGGGCCTGTGTAATAAAATCCCCAGGTCCCCTCTGGCTCTGACATAAGCAGCATTAAGTGTGACCTGGAGCAGTCTGGAGGAAAGAGGCAAGACTGGAAACTGCAGCTGTTCAGTGCTCCTGAGTAACACACAAACTGGCATGTACAGCTGAGACGCTGAGCGCTGTGTCTGTGTCAGGGCAGAGGGCCATGTCCAGACCAGTCAGTCACCCCTCTGCACATAGCAGCCAATGGGGCACTGAGGCTGGGTGGGCCTGTTGGCTAATCACAACACCACGAAACAGCCCATGCACTCGAACAAGATCCCCTCTGCTCCCTGGCCTCAGCAGCCCCCACGGTCCATCCCTCTGCAGCTCCGCACTGCTCCCTGGCTGGCATGTCTGGGTACCACTGCGCAGGGGGCTGCATTTTAAAAGGCTGTAAGAAGGGGATCTAACATAAGAACATAGGAATGGCCAGACTGGGTCAGACCAATGGTCTGTCTAGCTCAGTATCCTGTCTCCTGCCAGTGGCCAGATGCTTCAGAAGGGATGAAGTGATCCATCCCACCATCCAAACCCGGCTTCTGGCAGTCAGAGGGACATGCCTGACATCTTGGCTAATAGCCCTTGATGGACCTGTCCTCCATGAACTTAGCTAATTCTTTTTTGAACTCAGTTATACTTTTGTCCTACACAACCTCCCCTGGCAATGAGTTCCACAGGTTAACTGTACGTTGTGTGAAGAAGTACCTCCTTAAGTTTGTTTCAATCTGCTGCCTATTAATTTCATTAGGTGACCCTTAGTTCTTGTGGTATGTGAAAGGGCAAATAACCCTTCCACACTCACTTTCTCCACACCAGTCATAATAGATTCTAATAGATGGGTGAGGCACAATTTCCCTTTACAAAAGCTGTGTTAACGCTTCCCCAACATATTGTGTTAATCTATCTGCTGATAAATCTGTTCTTTACAACAGTTGCAACCCATTTGCCAGGTACTGAAGATACAGTGACTGGCCTGTAATTGCCAGGATCGCCATTGGAGCCTTTCTTAAAAATTGGCGTCACATTAGCTATCCTTCAGTCATCTGGTAGAGAGGCTGATGTAAGCACGAGGTTATGTACCACGGTTAGTAGTTCCACAATTTCATATCTGAGTTCCTTCAGAACTCTTGTGTGATACCATCTGGTCCTGGTGACTTATCACTGTTTAATTTATCCATTTGTTCCAAATCCTCCTCTACTGACACCTCAATTTGGGACAGTTCCTCAGACCTGTCACCTAAAAAGTACAGCTCGAGTGTGGGAATCTCCCTCACACCCTCTGCAGTGACGACCAATGCAAAAAACTCGTTTAGCTTCTACCCAACAGCCTTGTCTTCCTTAAGTGCTTCTTCAGCACTTCGCTCAGCCAGTGGCCCCACTGGCTGTTTGGCAGGCTTCCTGCTTCTGATGCATAGGTGCCAACTCCGTGGGTGCTCCGGGGCTGGAGCACCCACAGGGAAAAATTGGTGGGTGCAGAGCACCCACCAGCAGCTCCCGGCCGGCCCCCCTGCCCCAGCTCACCTCACCTCCGCTCTGCTCCGCCGCCTCCTCCCCTGAGCGCGCCGTCGCCTCCTGCTTCTCTCCCCTCCCTCTCAGGCTTGCCGCCAAACAGCTGTTTCCCGTGGCAAAGTCGATGCCTATGTTCTGATGTACTTAAAACAAAGTTTGCTGTTAGTTTTTGTCTTTTGCTAGATGCTTTTCACATTTTTTTGGCCTGCCTAATTGTATGTAACCCCCTTGGGGTTTTGGGAGTATGGGCCCTTCAAAACCTTGTCCTAAGGGAGAGGAAGTGCTGAGTGTCTAGGGGAGTTGGGAGAGGGACACGGCCTGTGTGTCTGCAGGCCCAGACAAGAGGGCTACGGCGAGCAGCCCTCAGAGTAAAGCAGCTGAGAACCTGCCCGAAGCCTGGGAAGCACAGGGCGGCCGATCAGGGACACCCCAGAATAGGAGCCAGGAGGAGCACTGTGCCAGGGACGAATCACCCAAGGAGGACAAGCAGAGCAGGACCCAGTATCACTGTTGCCAGAGCTGCATGGGGTGGTGAGTACTGGGGCTTGTGACTTTGCCTTGGGAATAAGGAGGGAGGCTGGAGCCAGCTAAGTGGGGAGCTTGTCGCCTGTGTGGCTTTGCAGAGAGCAGCAGAAGAGGGCACTGGAGGGGTTTGTTGGGGAAAGTTCACTGGCGCCAAAGATGACCAGAAGCCCCCAAGACTGCTGGACTGGAACTTTGCCCAGGACTCCGGACCTCTGAGTGCAGATGCATTGCTGAGTGTCTGCCCTTTCAGCCTGTGCTACCACTGGGCCTGTGGGGCCTCATGTTGGATGTTACCCTGTTTTACTGCTCCTCCTCTCTTTCCCCCATTGTTTTTCTCCATTCACCCCTCTGTAAATAAGTATTTCCCTTTCCTCTATTCATTGGGGATCAATTGATATCAGACAGGTTGTTTCCTGAACAGCTGGAGAATCCAGTACCGAGAGGCACAGGAGATTCTGTGTCACCGTATCTTCCTCCAGCATCTTTGGTACCGAGATGTTCTTCTGCTGCTGTTGCATTGAAGGGGTTGTTACTGCAGGGATGGTCGGCTCCAACAGCACAGGCACCAGTGCCAGAGTCAATGATCATACAAGACAAAGGCAGTACCAGGGAGCATCTCTTCCCTGAGCACACTCTGCTTGGCCTTCCAGCCTACCCTCCCTTCGAAGCAGCTGGCTCCTTTGAAGCATGGTGTCTATACTTCCTCGGGACCGGGGAAGGGGAGCAGTGCCGAGTCTCCGCAATGTCCAGAGGGACACTTCTGACTCAGGTAGAAGTGCTGGGCGCCCCTCCTGAGCAGAAGGCTGTGACAGGGACGCAAGGCTTTCTCCATGAGCAGGTGATGCAGTCTCACCTCTCGGTCCTTCTTAGTCTGGGGCTCGAAGTCTCCCAGATACGGCCCTCAGATGCCTGGAGTGAGGGTCAATCACCGGCATCAACTTCTTGCAGCCAGTGCAAGGCTGAGAGCCTAGAGACCAAGGCATGCCCTGATCCCAGGAGCTGGTATCCCAAACACAAAACTGTAAGGAACACTACATACATAATCAATTAAACTCACTGCAAAGCTCTACTAACTGTGACAAGTACACCAACTACACACAAAAGACCAGAAAGGGGGAACATTTGCAAAGCAAGTCAACACACTCTGAGGACCAATCATGAGCAGTAAGAAGGAACTGAGGGAGGTCAGGGGTGGCTCCATCCTTTATACCATTGTGGAACAGCGCATGGTAGCAGAGGGCACATCCACAGCCCTGACAGGTACCACTAAGGGGAGAACGGCTGACTCTGGTGCACGGATTGAAGTGGAATGGCTGTGTGCAACCATGCGAAGAAGCAGCTAATCTCACTTAGACTTGCTGAAGGGTGAGATTAGATGGGATCAAATATGCACATAGCTGGTGTGGTGTTTTAAATCCATTTCTCTCCAGTGCTTTGTACCGACCGCTGCTTATGCTTACTCTGGTCAGGAGACTCTTGGTTGCTATAGAACTAGGTGGGGTCAGTATCAGATCACTGGTCACAGGGTCCCGAAGAGAGGAAACGCACGTGCACAAAACCCAGCCAGGCCTGCAGGGTGATGAGCAGCTGGGATACACGGGTGCTGGTCACACAGGTCCCCTTCCCCCCCACAGGTGAGGGCAAAAGGCTGAACACCTGACAGGGCTCTCAGAGATCAGGAAAGGGGCAGAAGAACTAGTCTTGCCATTGTGACAGGTGCTGAGAGCTGTGGGGAGAGGGTCACCACATTTGAGGGGGAAGGGAAGAGACATGAGGCTGGGTGCAGGGGAAGAGAAGGAATCCGGCTGCGGGGGAGGAGATTCATAGATTCTAGGGATGGAAGGGACCTCAAGAGGTCATCGAGTCCAGCCCCCTGCCCTCATGGCAGGACCAATTACTGTCTAGACCATCCCTGATAGACATTTATCTAACCTACTCTTAAATATCTCCAGAGATGGAGATTCCACAACCTCCCTGGGCAGTTTATTCCAGTGTTTAACCACCCTGACAGTTAGGAACTTTTTCCTAATGTCCAACCTAAACCTCCCTTGCTGCAGTTTAAGCCCATTGCTTCTTGTTCTATCCTCAGAGGCTAAGATGAACAAGTTGTCTCCCTCCTCCTCATGACACCCTTTTAGATACCTGAAGACCGCTATCATGTCCCCTCTCAGTCTTCTCTTTTCCAAACTAAACAAACCCAATTCCTTCAGCCTTCCTTCATAGGTCATGTTCTCTAGACCCTTAATCATTCTTGTTGCTCTTCTCTGGACCCTCTCCAATTTCTCCACATCTTTCTTGAAATGCGGTGCCCAGAACTGGACACAATACTCCAGTTGAGGCCTAACCAGCGCGGAGTAGAGCGGAAGAATGACTTCTTGTGTCTTGCTCACAACACACCTGTTAATGCAGCCCAGAATCAAGTTTGCTTTTTTTGCAACAGCATCACACTGATGACTCATATTTAGCTTGTGGTCCACTATAACCCCTAGATCCCTTTCTGCCGTACTCCTTCCTAGACAGTCTCCTCCCATTCTGTATGTGTGAAACGGATTGTTCCTACCTAAGTAGGAGAGATGAGGAACATGGGCAAACAGCCAGCTGAGCTCAGCTGCACCCGGTGCAGCTCTAGGAGTGAGGAGACTAGCAGGAGCCCAGCTCCTGAAAGGGAGGGAGACGGGGCAGAAATGGCAGCACATGAGCCAGGCGGTCGCTGAGGGCCATGGTGACAGCAAGGCCGGCACAGCTTTGGGCTGCAAACACCCAGAGTCAGGGCTGGGAGTGGACAGCCCCTTTCCATGGGACTCAGGAAGATGGTGGGCAGTTCGGGGAGCCCCAGCACCCAGGAGACACTGACAGATGGGAGGAAGCTCCCTGCAAAGCCAGGCAGCAATGGGGAGCAGGGGCCAAGTCAGAGGATGGATCTGCAGCTAGTGAGGTGGCCAGGGGACCAGCAGCAGATGCCTGCAGGGTGTGAGCCCCATGGGGTATCATCGGGACAGAGTCCCTGACAGCATGAGGTCGGCCGCTGCGCAGCCCTGAGTTAACACGCAGGGCTAGCACTCAGCAAAGGCAGGGCTGCTCAACACAGGGACTCCCCACAGGGCGCATGGACAGTGCTGAACTCTGCCCTGTGGACAGTGGAGCCAGCCCCCTCCCCTGCCAAGGCCCCAGGTGGGGGACAGACCCAGGACAGATTCATGCACTGTGGGCCTTTCCCTCTGGGTGAGCACTCCAGGGAGCCAGTGCTCTGCGGAGTGAGGGCCAAGGAGCGCTGGCAGCTGAGGGAGGGCAGCTGGGGAAATCCCTAGGCTCCTTTCAATTACTCCTCTCTAGTGCTAAAAGCAGAAGACAGAAGCTTGATCTCTGTTACTGCTACGTCCACACCGGCGGTAGCCTCCCCTGAGCTGCAATCTCCCCCTCTCTGGATTGCACCCCTCACCAGCCTCTGCACACACTGCACCCTGATGCAACCCCCCGTCCCCTGAGCACACCCCACTTCGGTATCCACCTGCACCATCCCCCCCACAGTGCCAGCTCCCATCCCCCTTCATCTGTGGGAGATGAATTGGCTACTGCAACTGGCCTCCCAGGCACTCCCTTCGCCCCCCGTCCCGTCCCCGGAGTAAGGGAACAGCCCTTGGGACGCAGGGAGGGAGGCAGCTGGCACTCAGCAATCCTTGCTGGCTAATTATATCTCCCTCATGGAGAAGAGCAAACCCTGGAGCTTCGTCTCTCTCAGGGCAGGGAGACCCTCAGGCCTGGCTGCTAAAGCACAGCCAGGAATGCACAGTGCCCAGGCCTGCCCCGGGGGAGGGCGGGGCAACGCCAGCAGCCCTGTCCGCACTCTCTGGGCTATCATTGCTCCCCCAGCCAAAGACTGGAGGAAAGTCCTCAGATAGGCAGGGCAGGGGGCCTGGTCTCCAGGAGAAACCAGGATCCTGCAGTGCTGCAGGGGAGCTCCAGTTGGACACTGAGATGGGTATCAGCTCAAAGTCTGCTCCCTGCCATCACATGCCGGGGGGGGGGGGGGGGGCGGTGTTACCCAGTCACCCCTTCTGAGCAGAGCCATCCTGAGACCTGCCCCCGGCTGCAGGGAGCAGCCCTGACGTGGCCCCAGGGTGCCCTAGGAGGGCTTTGCCAGCCACGCAGTAGGGGGGCATCAGAAGGACAGGAAGAGATTTGACACCCACTGCTCCAGCTCTCTGACCCTTCCCATCTTCTCCCCCCCCCAGCCCCCTCTCTCCTCACTGCTGCCCCTTGGCTGCTGGGCTCCCCCTGCTCATCTGTCTGGCAGCATCCCTCAGGGTCCTGCCGTGCCCCCTCTTCTCCATCTGGGCATACATCTTCTGATCCTACTGCAGTGCCAACATTTCCCCCTCCCCATCCTCTCGGGAACCCAGCCCCAGCTCACACTGAGGCACCCGTCCCTCTACCCCCTCCTCCACTGACCTCTCTCCTGCAGAGCCACGATCCCAGAGCTGCCCCGCTCCCAGGGTCTCCGCTGTGTGGCTAGGGCTCCTCCCAGCCTGGGGGCTGCCCTGCCAGCTCCCTCCCAAACCCTCCTCTCCTCAGCAGCTGGGCTCCGGGTGAATTGCTGGGCCCAGTAGGTGGAAGGCAGTTCTGGCCAGGCTCTGAGCCCGCTCAGAGCTGATGGAGACAGACTTCTCTGCTAATGAGAGCAGACGCGTGTCTGCAGCTCTACCTGTCTGCTTCAATGAGGATCCAGGCCTGGGAGCAGCCGCCTCGCTCTGTCTCCAGCCTGCCACTTACCCGGTGCCCCGGTCAGCCAACCATCTCCTTCCTCCTCCCTGGGACGGATCCCTAGACCTAGGACCCTGGGGCCTAGCCTAGCCTGCTGCCCCAGCACACAGGCATCAGCTCTCCCCCTGCCTGGCGCTTGGCCTCAGCCCACCAGGTGAGAATGCCCAACTCGGATGGGTCAGGCGAGGGCAGAAGGAACATCAAACAGCCCCCCAACCCCCTTTGTCTCCTAGGGTGCCTCTCTCTGACTTCCCTTCTCCCTGGCAATTCTCTGGGCCTGGGCCCTTCCTTGGTGCACAGGCCACTGCTTCAGCGAGCCCCCAGGGACCTTTACCCTCTCCCTGCTCCCCTGTGCCTCACTGAGGCTTTAGGCCTCCCTCCTGGGCCTCTCCCCTACCATGGGAGGGGCCCTGGCAGGACCTTTCCTCTGTCACCACCTGCTCCAGATCAGTCCCCTTCAGAGACTTTCCAGAGCGTGGGCTCTGATGTGGAGGTGAACAGACTCAGACCTCAGCACCGGATATGGAGGGGCTGAACCCCATGGACCTGGCAGACTCAGGGGCCAGGAGTCACTGAGGATGCTGCCTGGGCTGCTTCTCTGTGCTGTGCTGCCTCCCTGTCCTTTCTTGGGCTGAGGGAGGTCACGGACCAGGCCTGAAAGCCAGCAGGGTGCACCCTGGGGGTTCGTGCTCTTGCTGAGGCCTTAGCAGGGAGACTTGGAACAAATTCATCCGGGTCCATGGCAGCTTCAGGAGCAGACAGAGGGGGGGTGGGCCCTCTTACAAAGAGACCTGCCTGGCACTGCCCCACCCGTCTGTCCATCCTCTGAGCAGCAGAGCTGGGATTCTGGCCAGCTTGGCCCCAGCACTAGGCCTGCAGGTTCCCTGGCTTTACCCACCTTCCCAGCAGTGCAGGCTGGGTACAGTGTGAGAGTGGGCACAAGCCTGGAGTGGAGGCGCTCGCGGCCAGTGAGGGAACGGGTCAGCCAGGGCCATTCTGGCAGACAAGGAATTGCTGGGGGATCAGGGCCCAGAGGGTCGGAGGAGCTGCTGTTGTGCTGAGGCTGTTTGTGCTGCCAAAGCAGGGCCCGGGCCTGGCCTAGTCTGTGCGCTCTAGCCTGGGCCCTAGCGCTCACCATCTGCGTTGCCATGGTACCTGCTGCGCTCCCCTGGAGACTGGCCCCCAGCTGCAGGGACCGATTTCCCAAGCCTTTCTTCCTGCCCTAGTCACTGCAGCCAGGAGAGCAGCACCCCGATGCCAGCTCCCCTCCTGATCCTGGGGGGGTGCTGGGGAAAAGCTCCCCAGCGGCCGGTGTGCAGGTCACCCAGGAAGCTCAGCCCACGCCTGAGAGCCTGTGCCCTCCCCCCCTCCCCGGGGTGCTCGGAGGATGTGAACAGCTCCTCCTCCCCCGGCCCAGCAGGAAGGGGCTGCAAGTGCCCGTGGGGTGCTGCTGTTCCAAGGCAGGTGGTAGGTCTGCCCGCCCTGAGCGTGAGAAAGGTTTTCCGTATAGCTAACCTAACTATCCCTGCCAGTGGACATGGAGCACAACTGATCTCTGTCCTCTTTATAGCAGCCCTTAACATACTGGAAGACGGTTACCAGGTTCCCCCTCAGTCATCTCTTCTGAAGAACAAACATGCCCCGTTTTTTTAACCTCTCCTCATAGGTCAGGTTTTCTAAACCTTTGATAATTTTTGTTCGTCTCCTCTGGAGTCTCTCCAATTTGTCCACATCTTTCCTAAAGTGCAGTGCCCCAAACTGGACAGTGCTCCAGCTGAGGCCAACAACAGTGCCAAATAGAGCAGGACAATTACCTCCTGTTTCTTACGTACAACACTCCTGATAACACACTCCAGAGTGATATTAGCCTTTTTCACAACTGACAAATTAGAGGATTGGGCCAAAAGAAATCTGATGAGGTTCAACAAGGACAAGTGCAGAGTCCTGCACTTAGGACGGAAGAATCCCATGCACTGCTACAGACTAGGGACCGAATGGCTGGGCAGCAGTTCTGCAGAAAAGGACCTAGGGGTTACAGTGGACGAAAAGCTGAATATGAGTCAACAGTGTGCCCTTGTTGCCAAGAAGGCTAACGGCATTTTGGGCTGTATAAGTAGGAGCATTGCCAGCAGATCGAGGGACGTGATTATTCCCCTCTATTCGGCACTGGTGAGGCCTCATTTGGAGTACTGTGTCCAATTTTAGGCCCCACACTACAAGAAGAAAGTGGAAAAACTGGGAAGGGTCCAGCGGAGGGCAACAAAAATGATTAGGGGGCTATAGCACATGGCTTATGAGGAGAGGCTGAGGAAACTGGGATTATTTAGTCTGCAGAAGAGAAGAATGAGGGGGGATTTGATAGCTGCTTTCAACTACCTGAAAGGGGGTTCCAAAGAGGATGGATCTAGACTGTTCTCCGTGGTAGAAGATGACAGAACCAGGAGCAACGGTCTCAAGTTGCACTGGGGGAGGTCTAGGTTGGATATTAGGAAACACTATTTCACTAGGAGGGTGGTGAAGCACTGGAATGGGTTCCCTAGGGAGGTGGTGGAATCTCCTTCCTTAAAGGTTTTTAAGGTCAGGCTTCACAAAGCCCTGGCTGGGATGATTTAGTCGGGGTTGGTCCTGCTTAGAGCAGGGGGTTGGACTAGATGACCTCCTGAGGTCCCTTCCAACCCTGATATTCTATGATTCTAGTACTGACCCTTGCAGGAGCCCACGAGATACACCCTCCCAGTATGACAACAAACCATGGATAACTACCCTTTGAGTACAGTCTTTCAACCAGCTGTGCACCTACCTTTTGGTAATTTCATCTAGACCACATTTGCTTGTGAGAATGTCATGTGGGACTGTGTCAAAAGCCTGACTAAGTGTCAAGGTATATCACATCTACTGCTTCCCTCCCATTCACTAGGCCAGGAACCCTGTCAAAGAAGGAAAATAGGCTGGTTCGTTCTTCCTTCTAGTTTATCAGTGTCCCTGTGAGCCCAACAGTGCAGTCAGTGGGGGGGTCACTGCGAGGGGCCAAGGCACCTTTGTGCACAGCCCCAAAGTCACATGGATGGTTTTTGCAGCTAAGCACACTGCAACCCTTCCCGGTCTCTGCTCCCTTTGGGTGTGTGGCCTCGGGGAAGGAAGGCTCCCTTATGGGCTTTTCTCCTTTGAGCGCCCGCTTCTGACTTGCCCAATCTGGAGCGGAGTTACCTGAATTACAACCGCTTTTCTTCCCGGTACGGAGCTACTGCCATCTCCACATGCCATGGCACTCTGGGCTGCTCGCTGTAGGGCAGCGTTTCCTGCCTGTGCTGAGTCTCTTGCTCTCCCTCTAGGGGACGTGGCTGCTGGCTGCATTTCTTCATCACGGAGCACAACAGGCCTGCCAGGTAGTGGGGCCTCTGAACAAGAGAGGCCCTGGGTCCCCCCCTGACGCTCCGAGGCGGCTCCAGCAGGGCCACAGAAACATCATCGGAGGGAGCAAGACAAACAGCAGGAGTGAAGGCAGCGAGAGCTTGGCACGTACAGTGCAGTAGGGGCAGGTCCTGCATAACCGCCTCAGCGGCCTCCATCATAGCCAAGGGCTCCTGACCCACAAGGCAGGATCAGTGGCTGGCTGGAGAGAGAGGCAGAGCAGCCTTCCCCACTCCTCGCAGCTGGCATGGGGCAGAGGCTTCGAACTAGCTCTTTCCCTAGCAGTGCTGGAAGCTGTCCTTTCCCTGGTGATGCCCCCCCACCAGAGAGATTGGTCTCAGGGCCCCACTTGGCCATTGCTATAGCTGAGTTGGCAGCTGGCCAGAGCTGTCTCTGCACCCAATGACAGTGCACTGTATCTCTTTCCTTTAAAACCCTGCCCTTGTGATCCACGCAGCATCTCAGCCAAGATGGGTCTGACCACTTGGCCCCAGTTATCATGCCATGGGGAAGGCAGACGCTGCCACACACCCCCGACATGTGGCACCAGCCCGGCCATCTTTAGTATTGAGCAACCTGTACTCTGGCTCACTAGCCCCTTACTGCCAGAGGCTTGCCTGGTGGTTTAAGAGAAGTTACTAACAAAGGCGGTGGAGCTGAAGGCTACACTCCAGGCTTCCTGGCCCAGCTAGCTGCAAACAGAGTTGGCTAAGAGGGGAGTTTTGGAGGGATTGTGGGTGGCTTTCCTTCCAGGTTCAGCACTACTTGAGAAGTCACAATGGCCAGTGACAGAACCTTGGTGATGACTTGTGACGGATGTGCCATGTTCTCTTTCCTACAAGACAGAAAGGATTTCCTGTGCATGAATGCACGTTGGTGGCTGAGCTGTAGAAAAAGATTCTTGGATTGGAGCAAGTTGAGATGCTACTAAGAATCAAAAAGGCTGAAGAGTTCCTAGACTGCCAGGTTTGGGAAACATCAGTACCCCAGGTTCAAGGGAGAAAGAAGCTGGCCACAAAGGAATCGGTGAGAGAGGGAGTCAGAGAGGATGCCTGGCAGTTGTAACCATTAGAGGCGAGAGGTCATGACAGTATTTTACATGGTTGGAGACAGATGAAGATCAGCCAACTGTGGCAACCAGAGAGAAAAGAAGCAGGAGGAATTTCACACAGCTAGAAGTTTCAAATCGACTGCCAGAGGCTGGCACTGAATGACGGGTGGTGGATCATGCAATAATAGCCCTGTTCTGTTCATTCCCTCGAAGCACCTGGTATTGGCCACTTTTGGAAGAGAGGATACTGGGCTAGAGATCCACTGGTCTGACTCAGTATGGCCATTCTTATATTCTTATACCAAATTCTCAACGTGGAAACTATGGAAGATCTCTTAAGATCCAGTAGTCCCAAAGGAATGGAAAGATGTACAGGACACACCTGGGCATGGCAACTTGGCCCAACCTGTAAAACATGAAGCTTACCTGCAAAGAGTTTTCCAACTGTCCAGAGAAGACGGACAATCCTTGTTGGAGATTCAATACCCAGAAGAATCAGAAAAACATTCTGTAAAGGACAAGTGGATAAACTGGACAATGTGCTTTCTTCCCAGAGCCAAGACAGGAGACCTCATTCTAAGACTGGAGAGAGTCTTCTGAAGTCTGTGTGGAAGGATCCATTGGTGATGATGCATAGTGGCACTAATAACACTGCATCCTGGGATATTTCACACATAGTAGATGACTTCAGGGAACTCGGAAGCAAGCTGAAGAAGAATGTCCAAGCGAACTTCTCTAAGAGCCTTCCTGTCGCACAAACAAAGGAAAACAGAAAATTCTGGAAGTGAATCACTAGCTAGGTAAGTGGTGGAGGGCTTTAGTTTTGTGGAGCACTGGTCCACTTCTATGGAACACTGACCCACTTCTATGGAAAAATGGGGCTGTATAATTTGGATGGCCTCCACCTCAGTAGAAGGGGAACCAATCTCCTTGGGGACAGGCTTGCTAAAGTTGTAGGGGTGTGTGTGTTAAACTAATAGCAAAAGGGAAGGGTAAAAAGATGAGCACTCAGCAGAAAACAAGAGGCTGAGAATAAATTAATCAAGGAACTAAAGGACATGAAGAGAAGAAATTATTAGATTACCTATACACCAATTCTAGGAGCCCGAGTAACAAACAAAAGGAACTGGAATTACTTGTTTATAAGCATAAATTTGATTTAGTTGGTTTTACTGAAAACTGATGGGATGATTCACACACTTGGCACAGAGGAGAGGAGTGAGCACCGAGCACCACCATGTTTGTTTATCTAGAACAGGGGTAGGCAACCTATGGCACGGGTGCCAAAGGCGGCACGCGAGCTGATTTTCAGTGGCACTCACACTACCTGGGTCCTGGCTACTGGTCTGGGGGGCTCTGCATTTTAATTTAATTTTAAGTGAAGCTTCTTAAACATTTTAAAAACCTTATCTACTTTACATACAATAGTTTAGTTATATATTAAAGACTTATAAAATGTATTACTGGCACGCGAAACCTTACATTAGAGTGAATAAATGAAGACTCGGCACACCACTTCTGAAAGGTTGCTGACCCCTGCTCTAGAACAACGCTACGGTGTTGTCTGTCAGCACTGACACATGTGCCCTGCAGGCGGGCCTGGAACGCTTGGCATGCCAGACGAACCGCCCTCAGCTCCCTTACGTTGATACGCAGCCATAGTTCTGCGTGGGACCATAGGCCATGGATTCTGGTATTGCCCAGGTGCGCTCCCCAACTGAGCGCCGAGGCGTCTGTGACTAGGGATAGCGTAGGCTGGGGTTTGGCAAAGTGTACTCCCACACAGACCACTTGTGGTTGCAGCCACTAGCGGAGAGACTCGAGAATGCGAGGGGGGAGGGTAACTATCGCATCCAACGGGTCCCTGCCCGGCCTGTGCACCCGTGCCAACCACGCCTGGAGGGTCCGAAGGCGTAACCTGGCGTGCTGGACCACGTATGTGCAGGTTGCCATATGTCCTAATAGTTTCATGCAATTTCTGGCCGTGGTTGTGGGAAATCTGTGAAGGTTTTCGATAATGTCCGTGAGTGCTTGGAAGCGCAGCTCCGGCAGGAACACCCTGGCCTGCGTGGAGTCCAAGAGAGCCCCTATGAATTCTATTCTCTGCGTTGGGGCCAGTGTGGATTTGGGCACGTTCAGTATGAGGCCCAGCCTGTGAAATGTGGCCTGGGCCAGAGACACATGCTGTGCGGCCCGTGCTTGGGACTCGGCCTTGACAAGCCAGTCGTCTAGGTACGGGAACGCTTGCGCCTGACGTTTGCGGAGGAAGGCTGCCACAACCGCCATACACTTGTTGAATACCCGGGGGCTGCTGCGCGCCCGAACAGGAGCACCCTGAACTGATGGTGCTGGCCACTGACCACGAATCTCAGGAATTGTCTGTGGGATAGGATAATAGATATATTGAAGTACACATCTTTCAAGTCGAGGGCGGCATACCTTTCCCTGGATCCGGGGAAGGAATGATGGCGGCCAGAGAGATCATGCGACACTTCCCTTTCCTTATGAATGTGTTGAGGTCTCGCAGGTCCAGGATAGGCCGGAGCCCACCTTTGGCCTTGGGGATGAGGAAATAGCGGGAGCAGAACCCCTTGCCCATGAACAGGCCTGCACAGTCAAAGGGGAGGTCCTGAATTGTGTTCTGGACCTCAGGTGGTATCCCTGAGACCTAGAGCCACGCACTGCGCCTCACTGTGATGGCGGTGCCCATGGTCCACGCTGCCGAGTCCGCTGCATCTAATGCAGCCTGGAGGGAGGTTCTGGAGACCACCCTGCCCTCCTCGAGGTGCACGCTAAACTCCTTGCGCGAGTCAGCCGGAAGTAACTCCTGGAACTCTGCCAACGAGCTACAAGAGTTGAAAGCATAGCGACTGAGCACCGCTTGCTGGTTGGCTACTCAAAGCTGGAGCCCCCCAGTCGAGTAGACCTTCCTGCCGAAAAGGTCCAGCTTCTTAGCATCCCGTGACTTAGGCGCGGGACACAGCTGTCCTTGCCGCTCTTTGTGATTGTCCGCATCGACCACCAGAGTCCCCGGTTGGGGGTGCATGAAAAGATGTTCGTACCTGTTCTGCGGCACAAAATAACATCTTTCCATCCCTTTAGCAGTGGGTGGTATAGAGGCTAGAGTCTGCCAGAGCACCTTAGTGGTGTTTTGGATTGTTCTTATGAGGGGCAAGGCCACCCTAGGACACTCTGGGGCAAGGATGTCCACCATCGGGTCAGAGTCCTCCACGACTTCCTCTGCCTGGAGACTGAGGTTTAGGGCCACTCTCCTAAGGAGGTCCTGGTGACCTTTGGTGTCACCGCCTTGTCTGGCGAGGAGGAGGAAGCCTGCAGGACAGGGTCTTCCTGCCCTTCTGGCTCTCTAGAGGCTGGGTCAGGTACCTCAGAGCCTCCTGTGACTGGAGGTGGCTCTAGTGTCACTGATGGCCCTGGATCGGGTGCTGTACCTGAGTGTGATAGCCCAGAGTCCCTGTCTCATACGGGGTCCTCAGGAGCCCTGGGGGTGCGGCGAGCCAGCAACGTTGCTGGGGGGGGGCACAGGGTGCAGATGCCACCGATGTCGGCCTGGAGCCCTGACCCTGAGCCTGGTGGTAGGCCCAAGGGGTCCAAAAGGGCCATTGGACTGGGCCCTGCCACTGGGGTGGCCAGGTGACCACCGGTGCCGACGATTCCACTGATCTGCGGTGCCGGGACCGGGAGCGATAATGGCTGTATCGAGAGACAGAAGACTTGGCATCTGACTTGGATGAGTAGTCTGTGCCCGACCATGGGGGGGGGGGGGGGAGGGGGGAGCCGGACAGTGCCGGGGAGCTGTACAGGGGAGATGGTGAGTAGTGCCGTAACAACATAGGCTTGCCACGATGATGAACCAGAGGCGGTGCCACCATCAGTGCCGCAAAGGGTGCCGGAGCCACATGCGGTGCTGGGCTAGACATTGCAGCCGGTGCCGCTGACAGTGTCTGGCCTTGTGGTGCCGGGGACTGCGCCGTCATGGCAATGAGGTCTCGTGCTGCCTCGTAGGTGTCCGGTGTGGAGGGAAGGTTGAGCTCTTCCTCCAGATCCTCCTGAGTCGGGGAGTTCATCAGCACCGGACTCGACAGGCCTTCTGTTGGGGACAGAGTCAAAAGGTGCCAGGTCTTGAGGCCCAGACTGTGGGTGTCCCGCTGGAGGATGCACCCCACTGGAGGACGCACCCCACTGGAATCCCCTCGTGGCTTCTTGATGGGGGAACAACCCCTGTCCGCCTTCTTTTTCCTATGTGGCTCCAGGGACTGCGAACGGTAGGCACTTGTGAATGAAAGAGACTGAGCTGCTCCAACAACCGTCACTGGCGGTAAGAAGGAACTGAGCAGGTGGCGGGTCGGCAGGGACCTATATACACCGCCATAAAGGCACCACTCCAGGGGTCTCCACAGCCGACCCGATGGGTATCGCTAGGGGAAAAGCCTTCTGACGATCGTGCACGCGGTGTGCGCACACCTATTGGAATGGACAAGAGCAATCACTCGAAGAAGAAACAGGGAATCTCAAGTAGGAGTAGAGAGGTTATCTTATCTCTGTATTTGGCACTGCTGTGACCAATACTGGAATATTGTGTCCACGTCTGGTGCTCACAATTCAAGAAGGATGTTAATAAATCGGAGAGGGTTCAGAGAGGAGTCACAAGAATGATTCAAGGATTAGAAAACACGCCTTCTAGTGACAGACCCCAGCAGCTCAATCTATTTAGCATAACAAAGAGAAGGTTAAGGGGTGACTTGATTACAGTCTATAAGTACCTACATGGGGAACAAATATTTAACAATGGGCTCTTCAGTCTTCAATCAAACAAAGGTATGACATGATCCAATGACTGGAAGATGAAGCTAGATAAATTCAGACTGGAAATAGGGTGTAATTTTTTAACAGAGGGAGTAATTAACCATTGGAACAACTTACTGAGGATCATAATGGATTCTCCATCACAGGCAATGTTTAAATCAAGATTGGATGTTTTTCCTAAAAGCTCTGCTCTCAGAATTATTTTAGGGCAGTTCTATGGCCTGTGCTATATAGGATGTCATATTAGATGATCACAATGGTCCATGTAGTAGGAAGAGAGCCTGAGACATAAGCCCTTGTATCAGAGGCCTCGTATGAGGCAGGACCTGCTCACAGAATCTGGCAAGAACAGGGCTGATACTGCAGAAATACACATTCCTAAGAAGTGCCAAGCACAGATCACTCACACAAACACATCCCGATATCAAGTGGTACCAGAACATCCCAATGTCAAGAATGGTTTAAAAACATTCCCCAAGGATAACAGGAACACACTGACCCCTCCTAAAAGATAAGGTCAGAATGAGAGTACGTAATAGAGATGTTTTGATTGAACCAACATGTACAAGTGATAATTAGCCACGTCAGGGGGCAGTGACTAACTATGTCAGAGGGAGTATCTAACTTGTTTGTATCAGGGTATAAAGATGTATCTCAGAGAGAGTATCTTTGTCCAGCTGAGGGGGGGAATGAAAAGTCCCACCATTCACTGAACCGCATCCATTGTCACCAGCATACGTGTCTTAGTATCCTTGTAGAGTCTGCCAGCTGCTATTACCATGCTTTGTCGACAATAAACCTGACTGGTGCCTTTGTACCTTAACAGATCTTGTGGTCATTGGGCGGTTCGCTCAAGGTCTGCTGTGCCGGCTGTCTGTGCAGAGCTGAGGCAGCACACAGGAAGAACACACACACACAGCCAAACATCTGACCACAGTTTCTTCTGGCCTTAGAATCTATCTTGAAAGTCTATATGAGGTCTAGAATGTGTTAGCTGCCACCTCACCTCCTTCCTAGACACCTTTAATCCTCGCCAGGACAAACCCTAGCAGGTTCAGGACCCTGGCTGCACAGGCATCTTGATCCCACCAGTGGAAGTGTGCAGGGACCATCTGTTCTCTGTGGATCGGTAACAAGGCACTGCTGCTTAAAGGGCAGCTCTGAATCACCATCCAAACCCTCCTCCCAACTAGTGAACACAGGGGAGAGAACAACTTGGGCAAAACAGGCGAGCAAGAGATCCGTTCCCCACACCAACCTGGTGAGGCTGAACAATGCACTTACTTAGGAGCAGGAAAGGTGCAGACAATAGTTCTTGAGATTTGGTGTGTATACTTCACTGGGCCCTGTATGGGAGTAGTTAGGGCAGGATATGTGGGAATGCAGGGGAATCGGGAGAGGGAGCATGCTAGGGTCATGGGGCACACACACACACCCCTTTCACAAAGTAAGCTCTCTGTATTTGTCTGAGGACGTCTGCAATACAGGGTTTCATCTGGTATAAATAAAGTACAAAATCTTACAATGTCTTAATCATTATTTTAACAAAAATACTAAAAACTTAGTAAAAACTGAAACCAAAGGGGGAGGGGAGACTACCAATCACACGGGATCTCCATAAACCTTTGTAGAAACCGGAGTAAAAACATTTTCTCTGTATGATAAAAATCACTCCCTCCCCTCCAAGAAGGGCAGCTGCAGAACACGGCGCCTGGGCGGGTGTCCCAGGGACAGAGGGGTTGGGAACAGCCCCCACTGGGGGAGGCTGTATCCAGTCCACAGTGATGTCTCCCTCCTGGATCGGGCCCAAGTGCCATGGCTCAGTAGCGTCCAAATGGGTTGTTGTTCTGCTGTGGCTGTGTATCTGTTCAGATCAAACACAGAGTTAGACAATCACAGGATTCTGGTCAGTTAGGAGATGCCCATCAGCTCTGCAATTCAGAGTCTGATTGTGAAGAGGAGGGGCTAGGTAGGCAAGAGAAGGGGGCTACCCAGGTCTTAAACTGGGACACTGCACCTGTGTATCACTTATGGCACTTGATGCTCTGCTCAGATGCCACACACTCTGGTGCCAGTTCCTGGGGTTTAGGAGAGCAGTACTATTAAAATTCCACTTGCTTCTGGAAAGGTGAGGATAAAGCGTGTCAAACCCAGCTCTATATGCCTCTTCTGCTCAGCTCCACACTGCTCCTTGGTGTGAAATAGGTGTGGAATGATGTGGCACTGAAAGGGAGCGGGTAGCTGCCTAGGTGATGAGGTTAGAAACTGAATTGTCCTCTGGGCGTCTCTCTTTTAAACAGAACACCGGTAACCCCTAGTTCTGTGCAGCACCCCCGCCATACAGAAACCCAAACACTGCTACCGCCACCAGGTGGGTGCACAGCATGAGCTGCGCTGGGCTAGCTAACCACCCTGGAGTTCCCACCAATCATCTAACCTGAAGAAAACTTGGGAACTTCAGCTAGTCCAGAATTCAGAGGCTCACATCAACCAGGAGCATATCATCAGTGCTCATAGACCACACTGGTTCCCACTTACTATCCAGGTGCAAATCCAGGTGCTGGTTTCAAGACCTATCTGCCTTGAGAGCAGGCTACCTTAGAGACCTGCCTCCCCTCAAAACTCCAGACCAACTCGGATGCTCTTGCTGATCATCTTTAGATGCAGTGTGCACCAGGATTGGCTCCTGACTACAGGACTTGCTAGCCATGACTTGTTGGTTTACTGTTACCTGGTGAGTGGGAGCATTCAGAGTCTGTCATTCCATTGCAAAATCCAGCCATACAGCATGCTGCTGGGCAGGCCATCAGCAGGAGGGCAGGGCAAACCCAGACCCAACCGCACACTGAGAAAGGCTGCTGGTCAGAGGGGCATTTGAAAGATGTTTCCCCCCCCCTCTACAAGTGTCTTAGTCAAATTCACTGCTCATGAAGGCATCAGCCTGACAGTCCTGGAGACTAACGGTACAGCACAGACAACAGCAGCGCAAGCGTCTCCTTCCCCAGGTCTCATCCTGAGCTGGACAGGGAGGAGCATGACTCACCCAATGCTTTGTGCTCTCTGCTGAGGCTAACCACAATGGGAGTGATCTGTGCCAAGTGCGATGGTGCTTTCAGCTATGTGGGTGTGCACTTGGAACACAGCAGTCTCCAAGACACTCTCTAGCTGGGATAGATCACTGGGGTTTATCCCTAGCTGCAGCCTCTTTCATACAGCAAGGGGGTTGCAAGGTTTCTGCTGGATACAAGACCTTGCCCCAGTTACAGCAATATGATCTACATGGGAGCATGCCCAAAGGCTCTCAGAAACTCCAGCTAGAGAAAAAGGAGCAACCCTTGGAGTGGTGCTTCTGACAGGGAACATCATACACCTGTGCTCTGGGGTCTGACTGGCCCCACGTTCGCTGCTGGTGCAATCTGGGGGGATGGTTTTATTCTACAAAGACCTTTATGATTTAGGGCCTGTCTACACTACAACTTTAAACTCAGTGGGTAACCAATTAGTGACATGGCCAGCTTGAAACACTGCTTGTGTCGGTACACAACACAATCACTACTCAGGGAGGCATTGGCCTTGCCGCCAGAAACATAATGTTCTTCCTATAACCCATTCCACAGGCTTGCTGCAGCGCAGACCTGCTAAAATCAGGCCAGAGTAACCAGCATGGCTGGTCCTCCTTCCTTTTCCACTCTACAAGAGGGCAATGCCTTCTGGGGTGCCATATGAGCTGCTGGTGCCACTCTGTGTGTGTCCTCCAGGCACTCTCCCCATCCCGAGGCCCAGTGGGAGAGTAGCTCGCTTTCAGGAATGCACGGACATGGTAATTCCACACAGCAGCTCTTTATACAACTCAGCCCTGTTTACTGTAACCAGGACAGAGGAGAGATTCACGAGTTGGTTACAAAAATGATTATAGTTGTGCTGTAAACAGGTCCTTAGAGGTAGCCTCTCTCTGTACTTTAACATTATCCCCTGGAGCCATGTGCACTAGAAGCCCCTCAGATTGGACTAACTGGGGGCACTCGGCCCTAAAATTCTCTTCCTCCACTGCAGAGGAGGGCATGCGGCAAGGCCTAAGCTGTTTGCTCAGGCATTCTCGGAGGGACCAGGGCGATACATGGTTAGGCTGATGGATAGTACTAATGGTTGGCTGTTATTGTGTGGACTCTTCTAGAGGCTGATTGTAAATGCACTTTTTACATAGGAAAGATAAAACACGACTTCTGCAGTGGCATAGGTGTTCCTGGTGCTTTTCAGACAAAGAAAGTCACAAGCCATGTCCTGTGAAGTGCACATTCTAGGGATCTATGTAAAGAAACCCCATCAACCAAGTCCACACAAGACTACCACATGGTTGGTACCGAGCACTGCCAGATTTCAACCTGGAACCTAGAAGTGAAAGGCTCCATAACCCAATCAGGCAACCAGTCCTGTCACGCTACAGGGTGGAAATGGTGGCCTAGAAGGGAAAAGGACCATTTACCCCAGTCACCAACCACCCTGTGCCTCTGAAGTCTTGTTCTTGACTGTCACTATGGCTCTCAACACCTTGGAGAAACTCTGCAATCTCACTGGCTCAGTGAATAATGCAGCCTCAGTGAACCATATACAGGCACCAGAAGGACTATGTAATAGCCCATAAAGGAATATCTAATAGTTCCTGCAGTCACAGCCTCATAAGGCAAATAATGTATAGACGCTGGGATGCAAAGGAAGAATTTAGTAGGAGCTGGAATCCAATTTTAAATTGTATTTAGAAGACTGCACTGTGTTAGATGGTGTTACTGCACTGAGAAGTGGTCACTTGGGGCAGGGTTCAATGCACCTGGGCACAGCCATAGCTGGGCTGCATCCGGGGAAGTAAGTCAGCCTACATTTGCATACAGCATTCCTTTGGGGAGGGCTCTGGCTTGGGTGATTAATCGTTTAATTGCCAGTTTTATTATATAAAATTACTGATGTGATCTTTACAACAGCAGGGTGGTCTGGAGGATACACTGCCCTGCTGGGGCAGTGCTCCATAAAAAAAGTCTCTCACTGACCATGTCCTGAATAAAGCACCTCCCTGGCTGCCCCATCAGGCACGAGCTCCAGAATTTATACTCCCGTTGAGATCGTTGGGAGCCAGCAACGACGGAGGCAGTGGCACTGACACAGTGGTACATCCAGAAAAGCAGACCTGACACGTTTGGGAGAGCTGCCCGACAGCCTCCACAGACACTGCTGCCCTGGCCCCTCTGTCAGCAACAGGTCTAGAAGGCTGCTCACTTGGTTGCTAGAACTGTGTGCTCCTCTCTCTGCCTGCGGCCCTGGCACTGCTAACAATAGCTATGGTCACAAGAACATAGGAATGGCTCTACTGGTTCAGACCAATGGTTCATCTAGCCAAGTATCCCGTCTTCTGAAAGTGGCCAGTGCCAGATTCTTCAGAGAGAATGAACAGAACAGGGCAGTTAATGCATGATCCAAACTCAGCTTCTGGCAATCAGAAGCTTAGGGACACCCAGACATGGGGTTGCATCCCTGACCACTTTGGCTAATAGCCATTGATGGACCTATCCTCCATGAACTTACTGAATTCTTTTTTGAACGCTGTTATAGTTTTGGCCTTCACAACATCCTCTGGCAATGAATTCCACAGGTTGACTGTGCTTTGAGTGAAGAAGTACTTCCTTATGTTTGTTTTAAACCTGCGGCCTATTAATTTTATTGGGTGACCCCCTGGTTCTTATTTATGTGAAGGGATAAAGAATACTTCCTTAATCACTTTCTCCACACCATTCATGATTTTATAGTTCTCTATCATATCTCCCCCACTTCCGCCCCCCCCAACACTTAATCATCTCTTTTCCAAGCTGAACAGTCCCAGTCTTTTTAATCTCTCCTCATGTGGAAGCTGTTCCGTACCCGTAATAATTTCTGTTGCCTCTCTCTATACTTTTTTCATTTCTAATACATCTTTTTTGAGGTGGGAAAACCAGAACTGCACATAGTATTCAAGGTGTGGGCGTACCATGGATCTATATAGTGGCATTATGATATTTACTGTCTTACTAGCTATCCCTTTCCTAATGGTTCCATTCTGTTCGCCTTTTTGACCACCATTGCACTTTGAGCGGAAGTTTTCAGAGAATTATTCACAATGACTCCAAGATCTCTGTCTTGAGTGATAACAGCTAATTTAGATCACGTCATTTGGTATGAATAGTTGGGATTATGTTTTTCAATGTGCATTACTTTGCATTTATCAACAATAAATTTCATCTGCCATTTTCTTGCCCGGTCATCAGTTTTATGAGATTCCCTTTGTAGCTCTTTGCAGTCTGCCTGGGACTTAACTATCTCAAGTAACTTTGCATCGTCTGAAAACTTGGCTACCTCACTGTTTACCCATTTTTCCAGATCATTTATGAGTATGTTGAATAGTAATGGTCCTAGTAAAGATCTCTGGGGAACACCACTATTTACCTCTTTCCATTCTGAAAGCTGACCATTTATCTCTACCCTTTGTTTCCTGTCTTTTAACCAGTTACTGATCCATGAGAGGACCTTCCCTCTTATCCCATGACAACTTACTTTGCTTAAGAGCCTTTGGTGAGGATCCTTGTCAAAGGCTTTCTGAAAGTCTAAGTACACTATATCCACGGGATCCCCCTTGTCCACATGCTTGTTGACTCCCTCAGAGAATTCTAACAGATTGGTGAGGCATGATTTCCCTTTACAAAGTCACGTTGGCTCTTCCCCAACAATCTGTGTTCACAGAGAGATGGTGTGTAAAGAGACAGGGAAGCGTGGGCTTGCCCTCCCCTCGCTATCACTTTACACCAAGGTCTGTTCTATGGAGAAGACACTTTGGGTGGGGCAGGGAGAAGAGGTAAGAAAGACAAAGAGGGCTAATTTCTTACTAGAGAGTTGCTGCTGAAGCTGTCGGACCAGGGCAGCTGTTTGCTGCTGCTGCTGTGTCTGCTGGAGACCCTGGCGCTGGAACTAGAGAGAGAAACATGATTAACAAGTGCCACTAGGCTGGTGGGGACTCAGCATTCACACAGGCAGCCAGCAAATGCTCCCCGTGTTAGGCAGCAGCTAGTGGGGTGCAGAAGGAGAGTGCTGCAGGGAGCAGGTGGGAGGATCTATGGATGGTTGGGCTGTGATGAATGACTCTTCCCCTCTAGCTCTGTGACACACTTACAATGGGCTGTTGAGGAGGAAGAGGCTGCATCCCCAGGCCAGGAGGCTGGCCCTGGGCTTGTGGCTGAGGAACTGTGGACACCTGTGGCTGTTGCTGTGGGGGTGCCTGTTGCTGCTGCTGCTGCTGCTGCTGCTGTTGCTGCTGCTGTTGTTGTTGTTGCTGCTGTTGTTGCTGCTGCTGCTGCTGCTGCTGCTGAAAAAACAGAAGCAGAAGAGACCATCGGGATGTGTCATGCGGAGGGCTATGCAATAAGACAGTCAGCCCAGGGAATACTACAGGGAAAAATCTGCAATTCAACAAACAAACAGTGACCTTCCCTGGCTGCCCCTCAACCTAACCATTAGATGTGGTTTTCTTATAGGTGCCATGGCAGAAGTGACTTCCCTCAAGTCACAGAGAATCTGTGGCAGGGCTCAGAACAGAGCCTAGATCACCCAAATCCCTGTGTCCAGGGCCTTAAGGCCAGCCGTCTCTACAAGGCTTGCGGTGGCACCCTGATAGGGCCCAGCACAGGAAGTTAGTTGTGTCTGTGCTGCCTGTGACGTCACAATCAAAGAGCCACGCTCTAATGGACTTTATTGATGGTGATGTTTGGGAAAATTCTGGACCCACTTGTTTTCTTTAATTGAAAAAGCGAACAACAAAATAAACGGGCAGACATGCGTGCAATGTTGCGTGCATGAAGAAATTACTCAGCCTGTGCAGTAACGATGGTTCTTTGAGATGTGTCCCTACGGTGCTCCACTGAGGTGTGTCTGCGTCCCTGCGCTGCTGATCGGAGAACTTTGGTAACAGTGTCCGTTCAGCCTGTGCATGCACTGCCCCACCCCCTCAGGCCCTGCCACGAAGCTAATCGGTGTTGCTCAGGTGAACCCTCCTCAGTTCCTTCTCTACTGCAGAGTGTATGATGAGAACTCCGAAGTAGCGGGGAGGAGGGTGGGTCGTGGAGCACCCACAGGGACACACATCTGCACAAGGTGAGTAACTTCTTCTAGTAGTGTTCCTATGGGTGCTCCACTGTAGGTGACTCCCAAGTAGTATCTCCTACTGGAGGCTGTGGCTTTGGAGTCAAGTCTGTGATAGATGATAGTATCATGATGCCGAATCTGGTGTCTGAAGCAGAGTCCCCAAGGATGGGATAATGTTCAGCAAATGTATGTGCAGGTGCCAAGGTAACTGCTCTGTAGATTTATTATATAGAGATACCCTTGGAGAAGGTGACAGATGAGGGAACCGATCTTGCAGAATGTGAGAAATTGTAGATGGGGTGCTGAATTGCACATCTGATAACAGGGTTTGATAGTTTGAGACCCATTTAGAGAATTTTTGAGCTGAAATTGCTATGCCTCTAGACCTGTCCCTGACAGAGAGGAAGAGTCTTCAAGATTTTCTAAAAACTCTTGTCCTGTCCAAATAAAAGGCCACGGCTCTCCTTACATTGAGTGTATGGAGGAGGGTTTGCCCTATTATGCTGGGGAGGCTTGGGATAAAAGGCTGGAAGGTGAATGAGTTGGTTCACGTGAAATGTAGAAGTCACATTGGGAGTGAACTTCGGATGTGGTCTAAGCAAGGCTTTGAAGTGGGGATGGTCTAAGCAAGGCTTTGAAGGGGGCATCAAGGTTGCCATCTCCCCTATCCTTCTTGCCGAGATAATGACAATAAGGAATGCCATCTGTGACACTGCACCCCATATTCTTCATATTGATATTATTATGTTATGGTTATAGCATAAGTATGATGCATTTTATGCAAAGTCAGTCATGTGAGGTGTCATTGGAAAAATTATGATTGGCTGAATATGATTATTCTATTTGTATGCATGTATCATTTTTGCATCTGAAGTTATGAATGTGGACTATGTATCTATATTTCAAATGTAGTTACACCTGGGTAACGCCCACTAGACAAGATGCTTTCAGTCTCTATAGCTGGTTGGGAAGGGCCTATTCAGGGCAATGAGCCATTAAGGAGAACAATAGGCCCTAAGACAAGCTTATCTCCCACCTGGTGAGCCTTACTGAGAACACCACAGACAGCCTGTGAGTGATGGCTGCTATGACTCTACAGGACATGTGACCAGGCCCCATGATGCTGGTCTCCGTCTTGGGATGTCAGTATTTTTCCACAGACTGGTCTGGGAACCAAGCTTTGGAACAAAGGGTTCCCACCATATTAAAAAGCTATATAAGGCAGGGAGTCACATCCCCTGGGGTTCTTCACTCTCCGCACAGGAAGACTCCTGGAAACACCTGAGGAACAAAGACTGAACTGGGAGAAGTGCTGGACCCAGGTTAACGGGATTTCTAGCCTGTGTATGAAACACCTGGGGATTCCAAGCTGTAAAGCAAGTGCAACTTGCCCCTTAAGAATCTACAACCTGCTTGTATAGTCTCTTAGGGTGAGAATCTGCTAATTCATATCCAATCTATTCAGTATATGAAGCTTAGTTTGCATTTTTTGTTTATTTGCTAGGTAATCTGCTTTGATCTGTTTGCTATCCCTTATAATTACTTAAAATCTATCTTTTGTAGTTAATAAACTTGTTTTTGCCTTATCTAAACCAGTGAGTTGGACTGAAGTGTATGGGAATCATACCTCAAGGGGCAAAGGCTGTTGCATATTCCTCTCCACATTGAGGGAGGGGGCGAACTTCATGAGCGTACACTGTATAGTTCCTTCTGGAATCTAGTCCACTTCTATAGGTAAATATGATGGGTAGCCACTTTCCTAGTGTGCAATAAAACTTCCTGTACCTCTTCAGAGCATGATGTTTCTATGTGCTGGAACCATGAAGGAGCCAGGCTTTGAGCCATAGTATCCATAGGTTGGGATGGAGAGTGTTTCTCTTGTTCTGCAAGAGGAGGTAAGGCGCAGTTGGAAGAGTCATCGGTAGACACAGCACCAGTTGTGACAGGTAAGGGTACCATGTCTGTCTGGGTCAGGAGAGAGCAATTGGTATGATGTTTGCTTTTTCTCTTTTTATTTTCAACAGGAATTTCGGCAACAGAAGAAATGGAAGAAAGGTGTAAAGAAGGCCCTTGTCTCACGAGAGGAGCCAAGCATCCCCCATGGAGTGCTGGCCAATGCCCATTCTGGATCAGTACCGTGGACATTTCTTGTTCTGGTAAGTAGCGAACAAGTCTATTATCGGTGTCCCCCATTGTCGAAATATGTCAGAGTACCACTGAGTCTATCTCCCACTTGTGGTTGTGTGGGAATTTGCGGCTGAGACTATCCGCTATCATGTTGTGTACTGGTAGTTAAGCTGCTGATATGGTGACATTGTAGGAAATAAACCAGTTCCATAGCTTTAGTGCTTCCACTTGTGCCTCCTTGACTGTTTATGTCATACATGCACGCTATGTTGTCCGTCATGACCTTTGTGCGTGTGCCTCTGATCAGCAGAAGGAAACAAGCACACACGTTCCTGATCGCTCTGAGTTTGAGTAGATTGATGTGAAGGCATGTCTCAGATGGAGACCATTTTCCCTGCACTGTGAGATCGTTGAGATGTGCGCCCCACCCTATCAGAGATGCGTTGGTGGTGAGAAATAGTGATGGGGAAGGCTGAGTGAGCGGGATTCCCATGCAGGCATTTGCTGGTCTTTCCATGGATTCAAGGATTATTTGATTTTGGTGGGCATCAATAGGAGTTACTCTATGTTGTCTTTCGGTCTGTAAACCGAACTGAACCATAATTGGAGGCATCTCATGTGCAGTCTGCCGCGTACTGGAAATCCGGTGGTGCCGCAGTCATTGGTACCAGTAGCATTTAGCGGTGCTGAGACATCTGCACTGAAGGAGCTGGCAATGCTGTCCTCATTGTGTGGTCTGCCGGTGCCTGGCATGATGGTACCGACATTGTTGGGACAGTAGGTACCTTGTGAGCCCCTAGTACAGGATTCAGTACCATTGGTACTGATGATACCAAGCAAGCCGAGATGGCTTTTGGCTTGGTCAGGGCTTGCTGTGGGGACTACCGGCCCTTTTCTTAGCGGCCTTGTGAGAGTGGCTCATGGTTAACTTCTTAGGCTCACCACCCTTAGATGTAGAGGGTTGCAGTGAGAATTCCTGCCATCCAGAGTCTTGGTACAACTCTGAGGGTGGTTGGAGGGCCGCTTCCATTGTTAGAAGCTTGAGTCTCAGTTCTCTATCCTTTCTAGATCTGTGTTTCAATTGTTGGCATAAACTATACTTCTGTGGGATGTGGTTTTCTTCCAGACAGCAAACGCGCTGAGAATGTGTCAGTCACTCACTGGGATAGATTCTTTGCAACTGAGACACTTCTTGGAGCCTGGTGAACCAGGCATGCCCTGTTCCAGCAGGGGACCAAGATGGGTGGGGGAGGGGGATAGAAGAAAAACTACCTTTAAGGTAAAGTTTTGGGTTTTTTTTTTTAGCTAAATAAATAAAAGATAAATGAGTGAAAAAGAAAAGGGGGCTCTAAAAGATTAAAGAAACAATTAGCAATTCTATAGAAAGTAATGATCCACTAATGGACTGCTAAAGCTCCATCTCTAGCCAGGGGCAGTTGAGTAGAAACTGGGGAGGGTTCGCCCCTGCAACGCTGGTTAGCCTCTGGCAGATTGGGGTGGGGGAGTGTGCATGCTTGGGCCAAACAGACACTGCTACCAAATTCTCTGATCAGATAAACCTACAGCGGAGCACCCATAGGGACACTATGGAAGAAGAAGTAGACCTTACAATCAGTTAGGGAATACAGTTCACTTGAACCCAGTAGCCCCCAAAATTAATTGTTTAAAGTAAAATTTCCCTTGTAATTCTCAACAGATTTCAGGAGCAGGTGTGTTAATACCTACGTTACCATGTCATCTATGTCATGGATCCAATATTCATCAAACCCTACTCCAAATCCAGGGAATAATCTGCTTTCATTAACACATAGATTCTCCTAATCTAGGAGAAGTTTCTATCTGAGTGCTCACCTAATATTAGCACATCGCTGTCTGCTGTAAGACTGCATACAAGGAACAAGTGAGGAGCCCTTTGCAGTTAACAACCACCAAAAGGAAATAAAAGCTGAATATTAGGGGACATTCTGTAATAATGAAATCTCCCTAGCCCATGGGACAGCCTCCCAAAGGTCTACCTGGGACACGTCACACTGGAAAAAGTCAGAGGGCTCATCTACATATAAACTGCTGTCATCAGCTCCCCTTGCTGGCAATGACAAGTACTGCACAGATTTGAGGACACACATGGGCTAGTGGTGCTTGACAGGCCCCCACCCCTCAACTCCAGCTCTTCAGATGACTTGAGAGAAGGTGAAAAAAAGAAGCAGGCCTTCACTTACCCTCAGAATCTGCTGTTGCTGCTGTTGCTGCCTTAGGTACTGCTGCTGCTGCTGTTGCTGATCAGGTAATATCTGACTGGGTCGGATTCCTGATGGAACCCCTTGTGCGCTCATATGATTCATCCCGCTCATCATAGGCGCTTGCTGTAGCGACTGATGAGGAAACCTTACCCAACAAGGAGAAGGGTCAGTGGCTCTTGTGGATTCAGACAAAGACTGGAGACAGAGGAGCCTCCCTAAACCCAACCTGAGCTTCTCATTGTCTAAGAAAACCAAATGCGTCAGAGCAAGCATGGCCAGACCCTCCCACATCACCAATCCAGAGAGCCCAGAACACCCACGGGGACCCATGCACCCTCTCAGCTAGGCTTGGGTGCAGGATTCTCCCTTTACCTTTCAAAGGTTTGTCCAGTCTAGGTTAAAAAGTCTCAAGCAGCGGGACTCCGAGCCCTGCTCCTGGGGACAATTTCCTGGCTGTATTCGTCTCTCTGAAGGAGACCGATGGTGCATCCAGTCCTTTCCTCCTGGGGGGATGGACAATCTCCCAGCCAGATCCATCCCCTGGTCAGGGAGTGACAGGGCACCCAGCCCTTCCCCTGAGGCGATGATTCCCTGGCCAGATCCACCTGTTTGAGAGTGACTGGGTCCCAGCCCTTCTCCCATGGGGTCAGGTCCAAACCTGTGGTTAATGACTTCCCTATCCTTCAGCCTATATTTCCCCTTTCTTAATTCCATCCCTCCCCTACTGGTCACAGCCTCTGAACCCCACTCCCTCCTTGGGGTTTACACACGTCTCTCCCCATGCTACTCACTGAATTCCCTCCTGGCTGTAATATCTTCCTGGGTCTGACAAGGAGCTGGACAAGGCCATCAGCTCAGGAGGCACAGAGGATTCCAAGATGCTGAACGCTACAGCACCAGAGCTATAGCACTGGGGCCACAAGGCTTTTCACGGGCCTCTATCTACTCGTCCTGTCTAAGCAGTTACACCAGAGAAGTTCCCTGTGCAACACCAATAGCTGCTCAGCGCCTGCAGGCTGGGAGGTACCTCTGTGCGTTGCCCAGGGCGTGGCCATAGCCAGGGGCCTGCTGATGCACATAGCCACTTGGTCTCTGCTGCATCTGTCGGACAGGATCCACGAGAGCTGGGTTTGAGCTGGGATGGGAATTCTGGTAGGGCTGGCTGGAATAGGTGGGAGGTACCATTGTACTGGACTGAGGGGGGTGCTGCTGCAGGCCTATATGGGAGACGTAAGGTGTATAGCCCTGAGGGGAAGAAAGAGCCTTTGTTAAATGTGCTGGGATACAGAGGGAGTGCTGTGGAGGGGCATTTCCCACAGGGACACAGAGAAACCCAGGGACTCATGGTCCACTTCGCCCTCTTCCCAGAGACTGGAATTTTCACGACAGCTGGCAAGTGGGGACACCAGGGGAGCACCAGGTGGCTCCAGGGCCCTGCAGCAGGAGTTCACACAGTGCTGGCTGCGCTAGAACGCACTTGGCCCTTCATCCCCCTCCTCCCAGCCAGAGAAAGCCTCACTCACCTGGGAAGGCTGCAGGGCTCCATAGGAAGGGGTAGGGGCCATGTGGCGCACTGGCGGCTGCCCCAGCATTCCCTGGCCCTGCTGGAAAGGAGCACGAGACATTCACACTCAGGAACACGGAGATCTAGGACCGTCCAGCTCACTCTTTGCCATCCTCTGGGCATATGTGAGCTCCTCCCAGCAGTGCTCTGGCAGCACTCCCCAGGCCAGACACAACAGCCCGTCCTCTCCAGGACTCAAGCAGGCAGGAGAGGCACGGCCACATGGGACCCAGCAGTGAGCAACTGGGCTTGCAGGGACCCCACCTTCCAATCAGGACAAGGCCTTGGAGGACATTCCCAGGCCAGGCTAAAGAACAGACGTGCCTCCATTTCTGTTGGCCCCACAGTCACAGTGACAATAACCCCTGCCCTCCCCAGAGCTGGGCCCGGTGCCCCCTGCTGGCCCCAGTCACAGTGATACTAACCCCTGCCTTCTCCAGAGCTGGGCCGGTCGCCCCCCTGCTGGCCCCAGTCACAGTGATACTAACCCCTGCCTTCTCCAGAGCTGGGCCGGTCGCCCCCCTGCTGGCCCCAGTCACAGTGATACTAACCCCTGCCTTCTCCAGAGCTGGGCCGGTCACCCCCCTGCTGGCCCCACAGCCACAATGACACTAACCCTACCTTCCCCCCTGCTGGCCCCACAGATGCAGTGACACCAACTCCTGCCCTCCCCAGAGCTGGGCCTGGCACCCCCTGCTGGCCCCGGAGCCACAGTGACACTAGCTCAGGGGTCTCAAACACACGGCCCGCAGAGTTATTTCCTGCTGCCGCCAAGCTCCCCCCACCTGCAGCGCACCGCGTCCCCGCTCTTCTGCCTACCTCCAGGTGCTTCCCGCCACCAAACAGCTGTTTGGCGGTGCTTCGCGCTTTCCAGGAGGGAGGGGAAGGAGCGGGGAGCCACACACTCCGGGGAGGAGGTGGAGAAGAGGCGGGGTAGGGGCGCTGATTTGGGGAAGGGGTTGGAATGGGGGCGGGTAAGGGGCCTCATGGAAGGAGTGGAGTGGGGGCGGGGCCAGGGGCAGAGGGGGCAGCTTTTGTATCTTTATATGTAAAGGTGTCAGCGATGCAGCCCTTGGGCCAATGTACTAGTCCTCATGTGGCCCTCCTGGTGTTTTGAGTTTGAGATCCCTGCACTAGCTCATTCTCAATGTCAGTCTCCCCATCACAGCTGATTCAATCAATGATGTGGGCGCACAAAGAAGGAAAGGAACCAAGCAGGGCCGGCTCTAGCTTTTTTGCCACCCCAAGTGGGGGAGGGAGGGGGAAGAGCCATGGCCGGAGCTGCCGCCGAAGCAAAACCCCCCCAAAAAACGGCCCTTGAAATGTGCCGCCCCAGGAACTGCCGGAATGCCGCCCCTTCACGTGTCGCCCCAAGCACCTGCTTCCTTTGCTGGTGCCTGGAGCCAGGCATGGAACCAAGGACCCAGATGATGCCAAATGCTCTGGGCCCTCGAGGCCACAGGTGCTATAGAAACACCAGTCACCTGAGGCAGATGGAAATGAAGGGCTAGGAAGAGTGTTGAGGAGTTTGTTTTCCAGCATGAATAAGAAAATGAAAACCAGTGAGCACAACCCAGGACCCACTGTGCTCTGGGACTACTGCGCAGCAAGGGGTGGGATACAGCTCCGCCGTACCAGCTTAGCCTGAAGTTGCTGGCGGAGCAGCTGCCCTTGGGAAACTGGAGGCTGTTGTCTGTAGACTGCTGGCTTGTAGGAAGGTTCAATTCCCATCATGCCACTCATCCCCGAAGGCAGCACCCCACTGTAGGAGGGCCGACTCTGCACCAGCTTTCCCAGGGGCATGCGTACAGGTCTGTAGGAGGTATCCAGCCGAGGGCCACCTGCAATAGGAGGAGAAAGAGAAAGGGCCAGTCACACATCCAACCCACGACTGTCCCACCACACTAGGGCAGGAGCAGCTGCGAAGGGGCACTCCCTGCTGGTTATGTGTCTCTAGTCAGGCCAAGCCCAGGCAGCTGTGTCTGGTTCTTTCATTTGCTCACCTGTCAGACGGAACAGGCTACAGAAACGGAAGCTCATGATGTAAAAGGGACTCCCTTAAAGTTGCTCCCTGCAGGGTAGAAAGATTCTCCTCTCCCCCACACCTACCTGCTGGCAGAGGCTGATTCTGGGCATAGAGACCCACTGGCGATTGCCCATATGCCAGTCTAGACATGGAATTCCCAGCCTGATGATGCATGAGGTCTGCGGGCATGGCAACTCCATAGGAGACTCGGCCAGGGCCCAACACAAAATCCTGTAGGAGGAAAGAGGAGTGAGAGGGAGCAGCACACCTGGAGCCTCCAGGAACTCACAGCTGGGACAACTGGGTCACAAAGCTAAAAGGGACAGGACCCTGTGTGCTAGTCAGGGCTACGAGCAGCCTCTCCTCTCTCTAGCAAGGATGCCGAAGGCACATACACTGCCTCTGCCTCAAGAAACCCAGAGAGGCTCCTCTCCTGGGGAATGCTGGGAAGAGGTCCAGCGTTTCACTGATGCCTCTAACCACCAGCTCCTCACAGGCAGAGCAGAGAGGGCAGATCTGCGGTTGGGGGTGGGACACAGCACCGTGTCAGGTCCACGGCTGGCGGGAAAGGCCATTTTACCTCACTTTTGTTGGCAGGCTGGTTGCGTTTCTTGCTCTTGCTCGGTTTCTTCTTGCGCTCCTCAGTGGAGGTGGCCGGATTGGAGCTGGTTTTATCAGCCTTGGCTGGCTCTACAACTTTCTTCTCTGGCTCTAGGGCCACAGGTGTGGGGGGCTCCTCCTCCTCGGGAGGCAGTGGCAGTGGCTCCAGGTAGTAGCTGCGGGGCTTGGGTTTCAGGTGTGTGTGATACAGCAGGAGCCTCTGCTGCTCCTCGAACCTGGACACCTTACGATCCACCCGCACAGTCCCAAACCAGCCCCAAGAGAGGGGGGCTGAGTGCTTCAGGCCCTCAAACAGATCCCAGGGGGAAATCTTCTGCTTCGTGGAGACTTGCAAACCCTTGAAAGAAAGACGAGAAAGCCAGTGAGCAACCCCCAAGTCACTTGGGCAAGTGTACAGGGAGCCACCGAGCCCATACCACCAACTCCACTCCGTGCAGCGGGGCTCCTGAAGAGCGGCCCAGCTCCTCACTGGTGGTCCCTGCTCACCCCCACCAGGAAACCCTCATTTCTATTGGCCCTCAAGGGACCAGTGTCTTGTCTCTTCTGAAACAATGTTCACCACATTGTCTCCTGTTGCTCCTCAATTCATCCCCCCCACCCCTTGTCTCCCCTTTGCCGGTCCCCTACTGGCACATAGGCGGTAAGCTGCTGTGGCATAGGTTGTGTGCACACAGCCAACATTTAAATCAGCAGCAGCAGCACTCGTGATGTCTTGGAAGATATTGCCTGCAACTATTAATGGGTTAAAACACCTTAACTCTGCCCATCTCTGATGTGGCTACACCACGCTGAGTGTGAGGCCCCTGGCTCTCTTTGGACAGCTGCACAAAACACAGTACTTGGCAAGAGGGTTAACAAACCAGACGCTTCCAGACACCAACGCAGGCTCCAGGCAAGAGGAGCACAAGGCAGCCATGACTCAGAGACCCAGGAACAGGGCTACTTGCCTCCTTCTTGAAAATAGAGTCAAAGCCAGCAATCTTGTTGCCTTTGGTGTCAATGAGGGATCCCTGAGGTTCGCAGGTAATGACGTCCCGAGTCTGCTTGGGAAGAGGAAGTAGCTGTCGCACTTTCTCCAGGCTGTCGGATTGTCGGTCACCCAGCTCCTTCTGCACTAGGCAGGAGGTGGAGACAAAGGCGTCAGGCAGGAGCCATTCAAATGGCGGCATCCAATGCAACCCACCCTATTATCATTGTCGCCCCCACAATGCTCTGCCCCACAACCACCACTGCCCTATCGCCCCATGCCCCACCAACCACTTCTCCTGCGCCCAACACCACACCACATTGCCCCAGCTCTCCAGACTGGCCAGGGCCTCCTCACCCTGAGCTTCTTGACCAGGTTCATGTATGCTCGCTTGTTCTCCTCCATGCTGCCCTGAGAAATGCTGGACATGTCCGCAGCCAGGGTGCCGTTGATGAGCACGCTCAGCATGTCCAGCACTGTGGTGAAGAGCTCGCTGAGGGGCAGAGCACAAAGGCTGAGGTCAGGAGATGGGAAGACCCTACAGTTCCACAGCCCAGCACCACCCAGAAATGCAGGGCTGCATGAGCACCTCTGCCATCACAGAGAACAATGCCCCACTAGCTCACCAGGAGCATGCCCTCGGGATGGGCAGGATGGACTCACCAGCACAGGGCATCTTATAGCACATTGTTCAGACGTCAGTCCCCATCTCCTCCTCTGGAAACCTGTTCCACGGCCTCCCAGACCCCTCACCATCCCACTGCTCCTTGTAACCCCCGGCATTCACACCCTCAAGATAGCTGGATGTGCCCCCTGCGTGCACACACACTCAGCGTCTCCTCACAGCTCTTCCCTGAGCTCCTCACAGCTTGTCTGCATCTTTCCGGTAATAATGATGCCTGGGTGAGCTCAGTGCTCCTGCTGTAGAGAGGGGGCTGTCCCCTCCCTGCTCTGCATGTGCCCATGGAGCGTGAAGGCCCTTTTGCTGCCATATGAGGCTACGCACTGGGAACTAGTTGCCCACTACTTCTCCTAAGTCTCTTTCAGCCATCCCTGATTCCTGGTTCCCGCAAGTTTCTCACAGGAGAGGTCTGTATGTGCTTGCGGGCTGGCTCTCCCCCATGGGACAGAACCATGTGGGTGGGTCAGCTTGCCCTCACCAGGAGAGGAGCTGGACTACCTCTAGACTCCCCGTGGGAGGGGCTCTGCTCCTAGACTTGAAGGAGACAATTACTTGTTTGACTGCATGTCGACAGTCCCACTGCTGATGATGTCCAGGAGAAGCACCGCCCACTCTGTTGTTTGCTGTGTGCTGCGCTGAACTGTGTCAAACATCCCCCCCACCTGGCAGGGAACAAAAGTCAGTCAGAGCACAGGCACTGTCCTGCCACACAGGGGACCCCAGAACCCAAAAAGGAGAGTGGAGGCTAAGCCAGGACACCTCTTATGGGAAGGTGAGGGGGGATAATTTTTAGGCAGCCCAGCTAAGGGGGTGCCCTGCTGTAGGCCCTGGAGTGGCTCTCCCTGCCAGCATGATAGCAAGTTGAAAAGGGAAGCAATGCTGTGACCAGCCTGCACTGAGTGTTTCTGAAAGAGTTCAAGGTGTGTGTCCTGGCACAGAGGTGTTTCCTGTCCGGACAGGACAGCCAGGTCTCTCCATCCATCCCATCCCCCGCATGGCTCCATACCCAGAAGAGCCAGAGAAATCTTCATCATGCCCTGCCCACTCTTAGAAGGGAGGTCTCCCTGTTTATCCCCCTTTTCTCCTGCCGCTCACCAGATTCAGTCGCAGTTTCAAGGCCTCATGCATCAGCTGTTTGGCTTTGCAGTCGTCCTGGTACTGATCTTCCCGCCAGTTTGTAACAATCTAGGAGATTTAGAAGAAAGGTGAGGGAGAGCAGTGAGTACTCCCCACTCCTCACAGTCTGGGCTAGGGGGAAAGCAGAGAAGATGCCTTGCCAAAGCACCCACAGTCCCCGATATGGAGGGAGTGAGGGAGATGCCTTCCCCATGGAGGATGCCACCCTGTGAGGGTACGTCCATTTGGATGGTCTGTTGTTCCCAAGCTCTTGTGGGGGCTGGGAAGGGGCCTACCTGCTGGACCTGGCTGTAGAGTGAGGTAAGGAGGCCTTCTCGCTGCTCATCCTGTCCTTTTAAACACGTCAGCACCAGCGACAGGAAGGGCTGCTGGCTCAGGAGGGACATGCTGGGAAGAAGAAGAGGAAGTGAGCTAGACATGACCAAATGCTAGGTGTGGCTGCCCAGGGCTTCCTGACCTCTCCCCAGAGCCCACCTCTTCTGCTTCTGGCGATCTCGCTCTTTGCGGGATGACGACCCCAGGTGCTGTCCTTTCTCCAGCTCTTCTCCAGCAGCTTTAAGTACATGGCCCTGCACCGATGTTGGCAGCTTGGCAATAAGTGGGGCCACCAGCCACACTCCTGACCTCTCCAAGGAACTGCGACATAGGGCAGACAAAAATGCTGAGTGAGCCAACCCACAGTCCAGAGTCCCTCTGCAAAGGATCCCACTGTCCCAGGGAGGGAGGAGCTGGGGCAGCACCTACCTGAGGATGGGTTTGGCTTTATTGCTGGCAGATGCAGTGCTCGCAGGCGCGGTGCTGATGCTGTTGACTCCAGTTCCAGTGGAGTTAGCGGAGCTGGTCTCTGCCGACTGCTGGAACACCTCAATGGTGGCCTTGGCAATGTTTTCTAACAAGGAATTCATCTCCTGGAGAGAGTGGAAGTGGCGAGTAGAGTGCAGGCACCCCCTGCAACACCGCTCTTCTTTCTAGAGTACTTGGGGCACTGGCTGAGCACAGCAACAGGGCCTGTTCGCCTGAGCGCAGCTCGGCACAATCCTAGCAAGTGAAACTCCCTCATGCCTGCTGGCCTTGGGCGACTCACCCATTCTCGGTGAGCCGTTCCCCAAGCATCCTCACCCATTTATGCTCCCCACGTTCACACTCCCTGCCAGGAGTCCATTCCCCCACTTGGAAACACAGAGAGATCCCCATCCAACATGCAGGGCAGCTCTCTGAGCTCAGCACACAACTCACGTTGTTTGCGGTCTGCTTAATCATGAGCTGCAGCTCCAGCGAGGACTGCCTCATTGTCCATTGGTCCAAGTTCTGTAACACACAGACACACTGCAAATTAGCCTCACCCCCGCAACCACTTCCTCAGCCCACACAGCCTCTCCCCTAATGATGAATCTTCCCCCTGGCCTCAAGGTGAACGTGTTTTAGAGACCGACGTTATGAACACTCATGTCAGCAATGGAGGTTAATGGGAATAATGTGCCAGGCTCTCTCCTCCCCCCTTATCCCACCATGGAGTCAAGCAGGGCCCACTCCCTCCAATACCTGTAGGATGCGTTTAATCCTCTGTCGCTGCGGATTCTCTCCCTCCTCATTGTCCAGCAGTCGGTGTGGGTAACAGATCAGCTGCATCAGCCTCTGGGCCTGGGTGCTGCTCAGAACGGGATCCTGCAAATCATTGCTGTCTTCACAGAGGGACTTCAGACATCGTTCACCCACCCACTCCTGCAAGGTGAGCACAGAACGAGCAAGGTCAGTGCATGGCCTGCACTGTGTTTAGGTGAGCATGCCAAGACAGCACCCACTGCTTGCTCCTCAAATTTGAGGGGAGAATCTGGGAGCAAATTCAATCCACATGGATCTCCCTAGCAACTAGTAGGGCCCAAAGTCCCTTCTCCTCACTAATTATGCTGACACTGCCCCTTTACTTATCCGATGCAGTGATTGTAGAAGGGGAAACACTGGTCCTGGCAGGTTAGCAGCAGAGGAACACAGGTCAATAAACAAACAGCTACAGCTATCGGCCAGACTTAACTCCAGACAGTCACCGCCATGTCCAGGCTTCACTAAAGCCATTAGACATTCCAAACGTTCCATTAGTAATTCATACATTTTAAGGCCAGAAAGAACCATTGTGATCATCCAGCCTGAGCTCCTGCAAAACATGAGCCACAGGGCTTCCCTGAATTAACTCCTGCCTTCAAGCCCAACGTCTGGGGTTGACCTAAATCTTATCTTAGAAAAACTTCCAATCTTGATTTTAAAATGGTCATTGATGGAGAATCTGCCATGACACTTGGTAAACTGTTCCAGCGGTCAGTTACTCTCACTGTTAAAAATGTGCACCTTGTTTCCAGTCTGAATTTGTCTAGCTTCAGTTTCCACCATTGGATCTTGTTAGATCATGGCCTATTAGATTGAAGAGCTGTCTTATTAAATTGTTGTTCCCCATGAAGACACTTACAAACTGTGATCAAGTCACCTCTTAACCTTCCTTTTGATAAGCTAAAATAGATTGAAAGACTCCAGGAGGCTTTACCATCGTCTGGAGTTCCTCTCCTCCAATTCTATCCCAAATCCTCTCCAGTCTGGCTTCTGCCCCTTTCATTTCTCTGAAACTGCTCTCGCTCAAGTCCCTAATGACCTCTTCCCTGGCTTCCATGACTGCCCTCTTCTGGTTCTCTAATCACTCCTTGGTCCCTCTCTACTCTCCCTCTGCACCTTATGTCTTGGCAATTTCATCTAGAAACAAAAATTCAACTACAGTCTCTGTGCTGACAACTCAAAGACTTATCTCCTGCTCTCCAAACTACAATCACCACCTGTTTCTGACATCCCCTCGTGGATGTCCTGTCATCAGCTCCAACTCAATATGGCTAAAACTGAGCTCTTAATCTTCTCTCCAAACCCTCCCCACTACCTCTTTTCTCCATCATTATGGACATCACACTCCTGTCTGTCATTCAAGCCTGTAAGCTGGACATGGTCTTTGACTCCAGCTTCTCTCTTGGTCCTCATATCCAGGCTGTGTTTGAAGCTTACTGATTCATTCCACAAAACATCTCTAAAATACGACTTTTCCTCTCCACCGTCCAGCTAAAACTCTCATCATATCATGCCTCGATCACTGCAACATCCTTCCCTCTGGCTTTGACAAACACCGCCCTGCCTCGCTCAAATCCATTCAGAATGCAGCTGCAAAGGTAATTTTCCTCCTTTCACTTTGACCGTGTCACCCCTTTCTCTACATCTCTCCATTGGCTCCCCCTTCTCTAGCAAACAAGCTATTTCACTTTCAAGGACCTCTGAGGCGCCCCCCCCCGCTTTACCTATCATCTTTCATTCATTATCAGGATGTTGACTCCCACCTCCAATCAGCTCATGATGCCACACTCCACTGTCCACTTGTTACATTTTCAAACGAGCACCTTCATGCTTTCTCCAATGCTTAGGTGGTCATCTTTAAAGCTATCTCATTATCCTCCTTCCTTCCTTCAAAACCCTCCCTAAGACTCTTCTTCTCCTAACTTGATAGCAGTTAGGCCGCTGGTGTGCTGAGACCAGTTTATCACACTGACCAATCCTGTCTCATTATTTCCTCCCCGGTCTGTCTGTATCCACCTGTCTCTTGTCTGATCACTTAGGAACTTTAGAAAATTTTCTCTTATCCTTCTCTTTGATCTCAGTTGGAACTGGATTGGGGCCCTCTTCTTAGGCAAAATTAAATTGGTTCTAGGTTTTATATCATGTTAGCAGCAACTGCCTCCTGCCACCAAGTGTAAGATCTTTGGGACAAGGACTAACTTTTTGTTCTGTGTTTGTACACGGCCTAGCGCAATGAGGTCCTGAGCTAGGACCAGAGCTCCTAGGTACCACATTAATAAAATTATAAACACAGTATACTTCCAACTATCCAAACAGCATGAGGGACACAGATTTTATTTGGATAATTGGGAATTTGGATAATTGAGAGTGCAGGAGCCATTCAGTAGTGGAGTGGCCTTCCCCACGGCCAGTGGTACCTCCTCACAGTCCTGGCCAGGGGTCTCTGCTCTATCATCTGAAGCTCTGCATTATCCAAATCCCTTCCTTGTCCCCCAGCATGAGATACATGGGGGACAAGGCAGGGATGTGAACAACATGGAGGTTCGGATAATAGTGTTTTGGATAAACAGGAGTATACAGTAATGATAAACAAACAATGAATATTAAGGCATGTTTTCCAATCTTGTAATTATTCTTGTGGCTCTTCTCTGAATCCTTTCCAAATTTTCAACATCCTTCCTGAATTGGAGACACTGGAACTGGAACAATATTCCAGCACTGGTTACACAAGGGCCACATATACAGCAATATAACCTCTCTACTACTTGCTATTACCGTTTATCCATCCAAGGATCGCATTAGCACTTGTGGCCACTGCATTGCACTGAGAGCTCATGTTCATGCAAACTCACATTTAACCGATTAGCCACTATGACCACCACTCTTTTTCAGAATCACTCCTTCACATGATAGAATCGCCCATCCAAGTATGGCCTCCTTGATCCTGGGTGTACGACCTCATATTTGCCATACTGATATCAATGTTTGTTTGATCCCAGCTTATAAAGCGATACAGGTCACCCTGTACCAGTGACATGTCCTCTTCGTTATTTACCACTCCCCCAACCTTAGTCTCATCTGCCAACTTTATCAGTGATGATGTTATGGTTTTTTCCAGGTCATTGATAAAAAATGTTAAGTAGCATAGAGCCAAAAATTTATTCCTACAGGTCCCACTATAAACAAACTTGCTGGATGATGATTCCCTATTTACAATTACATTTTTAGAGCAGTCAGTTAGCCAGTTTTTAATCCATTTAACATATGTCATGTTGGTTTTGTATCAGTCTAGTTTCTTAATCAAAATAATATGTTATACCACGTCAACTGCGTTACAGAAGTCTAAGTATATTACAGCAACATTATTATCTTTATCAACCAAACTTGTCTCATAAAAACAGATATCAAGTTAGTCTGACCGGATCTATTTTCCATAAACCCAGGTTGTTTGGCATTAGTTATATTCCTCTGTTTTAATTCTTTACTAATCGAGTCCTGTATCATTCAGTTATTTTGCCCAGGACTGATATCAGGCTGACACACCTATAATTACCTGGGTTGTCACATCTATCTTTTTTAAATACTGCCACAACATTAGCTTTCTTCCAATCCTTTGGAACTTCCCCAGTGTTCCATGATTTACTGAAAATCCAACATTAATGGTCCAGAGAACTCCTCAGCCAGCTCTTTTTAAATTCTTGGATTAAAGTTATCTGGACCTGCTGATATAAAAACATCTAACCTTAGTAACTGCTGTTTAACAGCCTCCTTAGTTACTGTTGGAATTAAAAGTATGTCACTTCAACACTATGATATGACATCATCATCATCTGGATTTTTTCCAAATACGGAACAGAACTATTTATTGAACACTTCTGGCTCTTTTGCATTATTATTGATAATTCTACCATTTCCATCTAGTAATGGGCCAATACTATCATCCGGATTCCTTCTGTTCCTGATATACTTGAAAACAGAACAGTTACTTACCTTTCAATAACTGGTTTTTGACATGTGTTATCCATGCAGATTCCACTCATGGTGCCCATGTGACCCAGCTACACAAGATCCAATTCTTTTTGAACATCAATGTCTGTCACACTCCGAAGCGTAGGTGGTGCGAACTAGTGGTCGGAGCAGAATCAGGAGGCTAGCCAACAGACTGGGACAGAAGCCAGAACAGGACCAAAGGGCAGAGCTAGAGTCATGGTCAGGAGACAAGCCAGTGGTCAGAGCCAGGAGATCGGAATCAGGAGTTCAGAGGTACGCAGGGACTAGGGCTGGAGTAAGGGCTGGTCAAGAAGTAGGACTGGCGCAGCTGTGGGCAGGGAATGCGTTGAGCGGCCCCCATTGCTACAGGGTTTACATGGTGATCTGTTGGCTCTTCTGACCAATCAGGGAGCACAGTCACTTAGCGAGGGTTTATTAGGCCCAGCCAAGCTTATGGGGTTGCTAGGCAACCGAGCCTGAGGCAGCTGAGTTCCTGACAGCATCCTCTATGGCAGCATCCCTGCTTCGTGTACCCTGCAACCACAGACGCTGGGGTCTTAAGGATGGGGCAGCCTCAACTGCCACCCCATTTCTTCGCCAATAAGAATTCCAAGAGAACAGGTCTCCCATTAGTGAGGGCAGAGGCCAGACCATGGAGCCTGTGTGGACAACAGATCTCAAAGAACCACCCTTACTGTAGGATAAGTAACTGTTCTTCGAGTGACTGTGCACACAGATTCCACTCTTTATGATTAACAAGCAGTGATCTTTAACCTGAAGGTGGGAAGAGGAGTCCTACTTAAAAAGATATGGCAAGTCAGCCCTACCAAAGCTGGCATCTGATCTGGAAGCCTGAACCAGGACAAAATGGAAGGTGAAAGTGTGAAAGAAGCTCCAGGAAGCTGCTCTAACTATTTCAAATAATGGGATGTTACCTAGAGACACTGTGGAGGCAGCGCGAGCCCTCGTGGAATAGGCTCTAACATGACCCTGAGGATCTTGTCAGCTATCTGATACCAAAGCCTTAACACAGTCCAAAACCAGGCTGGATAATCTGAGTGGAAACCCTTTTTGGGAAAGCCACAAACAGACTGGGGGAGGATGTGACTGCTTTGCCCTAACTCAATAGAAGGTTAAGGCTCTCACCACATATAAGGTGTACACTTTTATTTTGTCTGAGCTAGAGTAAGTTTTGGGAAGAAAACAGAAGATGACTGTGACGAACTAGGACTGTTGTTAAGGTTTCCCTGAGTACTGTGTGGGTGCCTCAGTTTCCCCTATGCGGTGCTTGAGTATCTAGGTGGTGGGACAACGGTGCATGATTGTTACAAAGCCCTAGAAGGCAGAGGCCTGGACACAGAGAATGGCTCTGTCTCTTGGCAACAGATGGCCCGGCCCCTCCCCGGCAAAGGTATGAGCTGAAGGTGTTGGAACAAAGGGATCAGGTGACCTCCTGGCCCGGGAAGGAGAAAGGGGGAGGAGGGGCTGGTGAGTTTCAGTTTGGAGCTGGCTTGGGAAGAGGAGGGGAGAGGGGCAGACAGGGTCTGGCCTCCCTGCCCCGTTTGGAGCTGTGGGGTGAAATGCAGGGAGCCCCGAGCTGGGGTCTAAGCTCCCTGCCCCCCGGAAGGGCCCGACTGAGGGGTCCTGGATGTACTGACAAGCTCTGTTTGGACTGTGTTCCTGGCATCTCTAATAAACCTTCTGTTCTACTGGCTGGCTGAGACTCCCAGTGACTCCGGGGAAGAGGGGTGCAGGGCCGGACTCCCCTATACTCCGTGACAATGACCTGAGTAGTTGAGGTGAAAGTCTGAATCTTGGGAGAAGCCTAAGGATGACACTGTCCTTAAGCTACATAGAGGGCCCACCGTGAAGGCCTGTATTTCATTGACTCATCTGGCTGAGCTAACGGACACCAAAAATGCCATCTTTGTCTACAAGTAGTAGAGGGGGGGCGAGTTGCCCTGGGCTCTAAAGGAAGTCCCATTAAGCCAAAGGAGAGGTAGGAAGGCCTGGCATGCTAATGGTATGGCTCTAACTTACAAGATATCTATGTGCAATCAGACCTCCCACAGCCCCTGCATCTTAAGAGGGTCAAGATAAGCTCCCCAACCAAGAGTGTAGGAGTCCATTACCAGGGTCTTGGAAGGGAGAGGCCCAGAAAATGGAACTCCACTGCAGACTTGAAGCAGATCTGTCTGCCAGCTTACCTAGGACTTCTGACATGACCATGACCAGCTGGTCCATGCTGTGTCTGTTAGGCAGATAGATTGATCTCAACCAGCCTTGTAGTGGCCAAAGGTGAAGTCCCGTCAGGTATGATGCTTGACACAGGTGCACACTGCCATAGGCATGTGCCCCATACACCTCACTGATCCTCTGGACTGCAAAGCTGCCTGAAGAGATCTACCGTCATTTGAAATCACTGCGGTAAATATGCTCTTGCCAGTCTGGAATCTAACACTACGATGAACTCTTGCCTATGTCAGAGTGGACTTGTCCTTGACGACCTTTAGGTCCATGGAGGCAAAGAGATGGATTGTATTAATTGGGTCAGTTACTTGCTGTGGGAATCTTCCCCGAATCAGAGAGTCATCCAGATTGAGATAAATTTGTATTCCCAGCTTGCAAAAGTATGCAGCCACTAAAGCCAGGACTTTGGCAAAGACCCATGGGGCCACTCAGAGGCCAACTAGCAGGACTCTGTGTTGGCAGAGGAATGTTCCTACCAAGAATCTCAGATACTTTCTGGGAGATGTGTGGATGAAAACGTGCAAGTATGTATCCTGAACCAGCCCATGGCATCCAGGGGAACATATTATGGAAACTAGGGTGACCATATGGAATTTGAAGTGACACAAACACACTGAGAGGTCGAAGGTTGAGGATGGGTCTCCAGCCTCCTTTTTGATATGGAACTGAATAATATATGGGAATACAAGTCCCTTCACATGAAGTACCTCTTCCACTGCTCTGAGCTGCATCGGAGTCCACTTTCTGTTTCAACAGTTTTGTGAGATGGGTCCCTGGAAAGGCCAGGGGGAGGGAGTGGGAACACTCTAAAACTGGATGAAATACCCGTTAGCTATTCTCTTGAGAACCCACAATCCAGGTTATCTTCATCCAAACTTCTAGAGAAAAGGCAAGTTTCTAACAGAGGGCAAAAGAAAAATGCTCCAAAGGTGGTCCAACCAGGCTCTCAACATTTGCATCAAAACTACATCTTAGTAGACAGTCCAGGTTGCAACACCGACTAGGAGGAGAAGGAAGGTTGAATCGTGCAGAACTTTTACCTCTTCCTCAGAAGGAGATTGTTGCAATTAGCTACTGGGGCTGAGGTTTGCACTTGTAGTTAGTTTCCTGCCTCCGCTGCAGTTTCCTCTGCGATAGGAATGTAGTGTCTCGGGGATCAAAGAATCACTCTCCTGTCTCTGATGCTGTGGAGAGCCTCATCTGTACTCCTGCTAAACAAAACTGGTCCCTTCAAAGGGGAGGTCCCCTCTAGCTCTCTGGACCTCCCACAGGATCCCAGATGCCTGAAGCCAGGAATAATGCATCAGGGCAAACGCAATAGTCCTCACTGCCATATCAGAGGCATAAAGAGGAGCTAATAACAAGGTTCTTGCTGTGAGTTCACCCTTAACTCATCCTGATGTTCCCTTAGCAGTTTATTAAGTAGGCTAGAGAGTCTATCCCAGAGGAGAAAAATCACACTGATAGCAAAGCTTGATAGTTGGCCACCCTCATTTGGAGGCTTGCGGAAGAGTAGACCTTATAGCCAAATAGATCCAGGTTTTTGGGATCCTTTCCCTGAATGGTGTTTTCTAGGGGCTCCCTACTGTTTGGGCCTTTCCTGAGCTGTCTGTACCAGTAAGAAGCCTGAGATCGGGTGCTGAGAAAAATATTCGGATGTTCATTAATCCACATCACAATTCTGCCTGGTGTCACCATACAAAGTATAAACCAGTAATTTGTGCTGCTTTTCCTGGGTGTTTTCTGGTGATATATCAAGAGTGTCGTGATCCTATTAAAGAGATCCTGGAATACTTTGAATTCATCCTGACAGGCTGAAGGAGGTAGATTGACCTCCTCGTTCAGAAGAACAGGAGGAAATTCCTTGAGGATCAGGGCACTCTGGTCATCCCTAGTATTCAATTCTTCATCTTCTAGCAACTAAGGATAAGAAAGTTGTGGGGCTGGAGAGAGCTGAATTTGTCTACTCAGTGAGGGAGATCTTGGTCGAGTCACGGTACAGGAATGTTTCCTGGAATAAGTGGTCATGCCCCAAGAAGACCAGTATGTCTAGGGCTGGTAGGCATACTGTGGTAGAGGGCACATGGGTGAATACCAAGATGGAGGCTCCTTGAGAAACCCAGCCCTCTTTGTTGGTGCTCTAGTGAAATCCTCTCTGGATTTTCCACTGGACTCCTATTGAGCCACCCACAGTGGAGACTGAGGATAGGATGAAGAGGAGCTTTTGCTGTGCTCTGGAGAAGACAATGAGACGTAGTTTTGATGCATCTACCTCCAGAGATGGAGCAGACGTGTCCAGGATGCCTGGTCTGCGTGGTGTCAGATCAGGTGGAGGCATAGGGACTGATTGCTTGGAGATGACATCTCTTAAGCATTGCAGTAGGGGAGATCCGGTACTGGACCTATGGATAGGTTGGCCAGTATGATGTAAGGCTTCTGTGTCAGGATGCCCACCTGTGCCAAGAAGGCTGAAGCAGGAATGGAAGGTTTTGGCGCCGAGGATGGTCCCAGAGCACATAGTGATACCAGGGGGAACACAGTCCATGTGGGTTAAAGGAGCCATCGGTGCAGATTTGCTCTTCAGTGCCAGGGCACTGGGAGGGACACTGAGTTGTGGGTCTTAATAGAGGAGGTCTGAGGAGAAGTCTCTTGCTAGGGGTTGGTGAGGGCAATCTGTGCATGACTTCTCTACTGAAACAGTGCTCTTTGCTCCCTCTCTCTGAGGGCACAGAGCTAGAGAGACGTGTGGTCTATGGCAGGAGGCAGTGAGACAGCTGGAAGTGGAGCCACAGCTGGCCAGTATCAAGGCAGGATGAGACTGACCTGTTCTGGACTTCGCCAAAGCAGAAATAAGTTTCAGGCTGCTTGAAATCTCCAGTGGAAACAAATTTAGCCTCACCTCTCTGTTCTTGACAATCACCTTGGAGAACAAGCACCATATGGAGCAGTGCTGTGTTACGTGGCCCTCCTGGGCAGATAAGACATCAGGAATGCCCATCATTTATGGGTAAGGCAGAGTCACACAATGGGCTCTTCTTGAAGCCTGGTGACTTGGGTCTGCCATGATGGAGGTATACCCCTCCTGTGCATGGAGGGAGGGAGGAGGAGGGGTGAAGCCACACTACTCACAAGTTTCGCCTTAAAAGTTATGATTTTTCTTTTCTTTTTGTAAACCAATGGGCAATTTAACCTAAAGACTAACTAGATCTAACACTACAACAGGAAAATTAAATGAAAGCTATGTCACTCGAGGGATGCAAACCCTGCAGGTCTTCCATCTTGCAGTCATGGGCAGTAATAAGGAAATGAGGGGCCGCTGAGATCACCCTACCCCTTATACACTTAACTATAGTGGTCACAAGGGTATATAGAGCACGGACGTGGCCACAATGTCTAGGGCTATGCAGCTATTCATAAAGACACCAAAAGTGGAATCTGTGTGGACAATCACTCAAATAACTCTTTATTATCCTTAACACTGCTGGCCATAGGATTTCGAATAGTGCCCTTTTACTTCCTTTATTAATTTTCTACACTTCTCAGCTTCTAGTGTATTTTCATTGCTATCAGATTCCCCTTTTTCCATTTATATATATATAAAATAAATGGAAAAAGGGGAAAGTGAAAGCAGCTTAGATAGATAGATAGATAGATAGATAGATAGATAGATAGATAGATAGCTGCTTTCACTTCCCCTATAGGCCATGTTATTTTTTAATCAGCGAGGCCTTCTTTCTCGACTGGCTTTTCTTAATCAGTTTCCAATTCTCATGCACATTTTTCTGTTTAAATCCCTTCTCCCAACTGATTTGACACTCAATTGTTCTCAGCTTTGTGGAATTGGTCCTTTTAAAGTACAAAGTATATATGTTACTTGTTTGGACTTTATTCTGTTTGCTTATAACAGATGTAATCAAGTCATGATCACGTGCACCAAAGCAACCACTAACTTAGTTTTACAATCAGTTCCTCTTTACCTGTCAAGACGAGGTCTAATATAGAATTTCCTTCTGATGAACACAACACTTCTTGAGTTAGGAAATGGTCATCTACAAATTTTAGAAATTCCAAGGACGTTTTAGTACTGTCAGCATGAGACATCCAGCGTGTGCCACTCAGACTCAAGTCCTCCATGATCATGCAGTTTTTTCCTCCTCTGTATTACAGATAGCAGATTAAGAAGCTGGTCATCCCAGTCTCTTCCCCGTAAGAAGGATGGTCTGTAGCAGATACAAACTAGTACCCCATCTTGTGCTTTATCTGTTCGGACATTGATCCAGAAACATTCAGGATCATTTCAAGTTGTCAGTCATTTGGAAACAGATAATGCTATTTTTGACATAGAATGTCACTCTCCCTCTCTTTCTGTCCACTGGATCCTAAATAGGTTGTAATCATTGGTTTGGCCATTCCATCATGCAAACCATCCCACCAGGTTTCAGTAATGCCAATCAGGTTGAATTTATGCTCCTAAATGAGCAATTGCAACTCTTCTTGTTTATTACCCAGGCTGCTAGCACTCGTGTACAGACAGCCAATTAACACACGGCAGCATTGCAAGGCATGGAGCTGGCACAGTACAGACGGAGCAGAAAGCAGCTTCAAGCTGAGACATTTTTTCTTCCCTGTTCAGAGAAGCGATTTACATCTGTGCCCAGTGACACCACTACTCCATCTCTCTCTAGTTTTGGGGAAATCCAACAGCCACTCAAGACTGCAGCTGAGTTTCTGCTACAAGTCAGAGGCCAGTCCCCCCTCCATCTAATACAAAACAGCACTGGCCTCAAAATGAGCAAGTTAGGTTTGGGCGCTGGTAAGAACTTTTCTACCAGACTGGAAGTGAACTAGACAAGGAATTGCTGATTTATGACACTGACACAGCAGAGGGGTTCACAAGTTAGAGAGTCTACCATGGCAAAGCAAAACAATAGGAGGGAAAGAGATTGAAACTAGTTTCAAGGATTCCCTCAGCTGACAGCATGTGCTCAGGATTGAAATCTAGTTGCTTAAAGTCAAATTTCAGAAGTTATTCACATGGAATAGTCTCACTGGTATCATTATGGCATCCATGTAACGCAATGGCATCTCTAGTCCTTTTCCTTGTAGAGCCCTTCATGATGTACATGATCCAGAGGGAAAAAACGGTTACCTACCTTTCGTAACTGTTGTTCTTTGAGATGTGTTGCTCATGTCCATTCCATTCTAGGTGTGTGCACGCCCATGTGCACAGTTGTTGGAGATTTTTGCCTTAGCGGTATCCGTAGGGCCAGCTGGGGCGCTCTCTGGAGTGCTGCGCTCATGCTGCAGTAAATCAGGCACCACCAGCCCTACGCCCTCTCGGTTCCTTCTTGCCAGCAACTCCGACAGAGGGGCAGGAGGGCGGGTAATGGAATGGACGTGAGCAACACATCTCAAAGACAACGGTTATAAAAAGGTAGGTAAACGTTTTTTCTTCCTCGAGTGCTTGCTCATGTCGATTCCATTCTTGGTGGCTCACAAGCAGTATCCTCGGAGGTGGGCTCGGAGTTCACCACTTGGCAGCTTGCAGTACTACTCTACCAAAGCCAGCATCGTCCCAGGCCTGCTGGGTAAGCGCATAGTGGGACATGAAGGTATGGGACGACGACCAGGTGGCCACCCTACAGACATCCTGAATAGGCACTTGGGCCAAAAAGGCTGCTGAAGAGGCCTGCACCCTGGTCGAGTGGGCGGTGAAGATCACCAGGGGCAGCACCTTCGCTTGATCATGGCAAAAGCGAATGCAGGCAGTGATCCAGGAAGAAATTCTTTGAACGGAAACATGGTGAACTTTCACTCTATCGGCCACGGCAACGAATAATTGTGTTGATTTACAGAATGGTTGGTCCTGTCAATATAGAACGCCAGAGCTCATCTGACATCCAGGGCATGCAGCCTGCGCTCCTCCTCCGACTTATGCAGCTTCGGAAAGACCGGTAAGTAAATATTTTGGCTTGAACAAAACTGAGAGACTACCTTGGGAAGGAAAGCCTGGACCTTGTCCTTGTAGAAGACCGTGTAAGGCGGTTCCGAGGTGAGCACCCGAATCTCAGATACCCGGCAGGCCGACGTCACCACAACCAGGAATGCAACCTTCCAGGAGAGGAGAAGGAGAGAGCAGGAAGCCAGAGGCTCGAAAGGGTGACCCGTGAGCCACGACAGCACCAGATTTAAGCCCCAAGGGCTAGGGAACAGGATCCCTAACGTGCGGGTAGAGGCGCTCCAAGCCCTTAAGGAATCTGGCCATGATATCCTGAGAGAAAACTGACCTGCCTTTGAGCGGTGGGTGGAAAGCCAAGATGGCTGCTAGATAGACTTTGGTTGATGAGAGGGACAAGCTCTGGAGCTTGAGATGCAAGAGGTAGTCCAGTATGAGCTGCAATGGGGCTTGCTTGGGACAGACCCCCTTATCTACCATCCAGCAGGTGAATAGCTTCTGTTTGGCCAGGTAGGTCGTCCTGGTGGAGGGCTTTCTACTGCCCAACAGGACTCACTGGACCGCAGATGAGCACTGCCGTTCTTGAGCGTTTAGCCACACAGCAGCCAAACCGTCAGATGTAGTGCCACCAGGTTCAGTTGCAGGAGACTGCCGTGGTTCTGGGGCAACAGGTGCACCCTGAGTGGCATCCGGAATGGGGTCACCACAGAGGTCCAGCAAAGTGCTGAACCAGTGTTGGTGCAGCCATGCCAGCGCTATAAGGATGATCCTCGCCCTATCCTGCTTGATCTTCATGAAGACTCTGGGCAGCAACATCACCGGAGGGAAGGCATACATCAGATCCCCCAACCACGGGAGTGGGAAGGCGTCCGACAGAGATCCTCTGTCCCTGCCCTGGAACGAGCAGAAAACGTGGCATTTTCTGTTCTGACTGGACGTGAATAGGTCCACCTGGGGAGTTGCCCACCTGTGGAAGATGGAACTGACCACCTCCGGGTGAAGGGATCACTCGTGGCAAGACGAGAATGTCCCGTTGAGGCGATCTGCCCAAGCGTTCCTGGCCCCTGGGCGGTGAGCGGCCACAAGATGGATGTTGTGCTGCAGAGCTGGAGTGCTTCCTGGCAGAGGGCAGATGATCTGGTGCCCCCCCATTTGTTGACATAGAAAACCGTGACCATGTTGCTCATTAGGACCTGAACTGCCCTGCCTTGTATGTGAGGTGGAAAGGCTTGGCAGGCTAAGTGAACCACCCTGAGCTCCCTGACATTGATGTGCAGCGACCGATCATGACTGGACCAACAGCCTTGAGTACTGAGATCGCCTAGGTCGGCTCCCCAATCCAGGTCCGAAGCGTTGGAGACAACCAATGAGACTGGGGCCGCGAAGGGGACTCCCTCCAGCACCAACACGGGATCTTGCCACCAGGTAAGTGGCGACAGTATGCTGTCCGGAATCCTGATCACCCAGTCCATACTGTGCTGGTTGAGGACATAGACCGACGCCAGCCATGCCTGTAGGGGCCTGAGGCAGAGTCGCGTGTGCAGAACAACATAAGGGCATGCTGCCATGTGACCCAACAGTCTGGGCGATGGTGAATGGTTGGGCACGCAGAGACAAGATGAAGTCCACCATGGCTTGGAACCGAGTCTCGGGGAGGAAGGCTCTGGCTCGAGTATCGCCCCAATGAATTCTATATGTTGCACTGGGGTGAGGGTCGTCTTTTTGTCATTTATTAATAGGCCCATATCGCGGCAGGTGGAACAGACCAGGTCGAGATGCCTCCGCACCTGATCCAAGGACCACCCCCATATCAACCAGTCGTTGAGGTACCGGTAGATTTGGACCCACTGACGTTGCAGGTAAGAGGCCACTGGCGCTATACACTTGGTGAACACTCTTGGAGCCAACGAGAGACTAAAGGGCATCACTGTGAACTGGAAATGGTGCTGGCCCAACATGAAATGGAGGAAACGCCGGTGCCCCAGGAATATGGAAACATGGAAGTACGCGTCCTTTAAATCGAGGGCAGCGTACCAGTCTCCCAGATCCAGGGAGGGGATAATGGAGGCCAGGGAGACCATATGAAACTTCAACTTTTTGAGAGACTTGTTGAAACAGTTAGCTCCGAGAATAGCCCTGTTCCCTTGAAAGGGGGGTTCTGAAGGGTGGATTGCATCTCCTGGGACAGCCCTGAGGTCTATAACCAGGAGCTACACCTCATGGCTATTGCAGAGGCAACACCGAGTCCGTGGCATCCCAGGCCATCTGGAGGAGACCTCTGGCTACAGCCTTGCCCTCTTCCACCAGAGTGGCAAACTCCTGTGCCCGATCCTGTGGGAGGCTCTCTTTGAGCTTGCCGATGGAGTCTCACAGGTTGAAATTGAATCTGCCAAGTAGGGCCTGATGGTTAGAGACCCTGAATTGGAGGCTTGCTGTTGAATAAATCTTTCTGCCAAATAAATTCAGCCTCTTGACATCCTTATTTTGGGGGTGCCACTCGCCTGGCCCTTTCATTGACAGCGGACACAACCAGGGATCCCACAGGAAGGTGCGTATATAGATCTTAAAACCCCTTTGTGGGAACATAGTACTTCTTTTCTGTCTTCTTGGATGTGGGTGGAAAGAAAGATGGGGTCTGCTACACTGACTTGGTGATCTTTAGGACCCTGGGATGAACGGGCAATGCGACCCGGGCTGGGGCAGAGGAGGGAATGACATTCAAGAGGTCATCGGGCTCCTCAGCAAGCTCCTCGACCTCCAAGTTCAGGTTGGCTGCCACCCTTTTAAGTAGGGCTTGGTGCTCCCTGAAGTCATCGGGGGCGTGGGGGAGGAAAGGGCTACCAGTTTGCGAGAGCCCCACCGCTGACTCGTCCGGGACGACGAGGATGACTGCACTGCTGGAAGCTGGGGAGCGTCCCCTTGCTGCATCGGGGACCACTCTGCGGCCGCTGGGGCCTCCAGCGGAGTCACTGCTTCGGATTCGGCCCCTTGCTCCAACACCGGTGCTGGTTGCGCTGGGGGTAGCTTGTCTGATGCAGCCTGGGAGGAGCGGTGGGAGTATGGTGCCAGCATAACAGGCACCCACCACGGGTTCCAGTATGGCCACTAGGTAGGCCATTGCCCTGGACCCTATGCTGGTGTCACAGGTGCCTTGGTGGGCTCCCGGTTGGGAGACGATTCGCCCTGTACAGGGGAAGGGCTGAACTCTCCCTCTGACCCAGACCACGTCTCTTCTGGTGACCAGGGTGGGGCTGCGGAAGCCTGAGTCTGTCGACTGACTCTCGTAAGCTACCGGTACAGGGACGGTGAGGAGCCCTTGCCTGCCCGAAGAACGGTACCAGGGCCCCGGCGACAGGTGCCGCGACCAGGAATGGTCTCGTGCTGGAGGGGACTGACACCTGGAATACCTGCGAGGCGATGGTGACTGGCGCCGTGGCGATCTCTGGTGGGAGGACCAGGGTACAGAGAATACGGGGATCAGCATCGCGATTTTGGAGTTCCGTGCCTTGTAAGCGGAGACCGTGGCATTGTAGATCTGGGCCTCCTGGCCAGAGACCAAGGTTGCGGTACCAGGGTTCCTGGACATGGCGAAGGGGAATGACGCATGCGGTCCGGGGACCGGGGACGTTCCATTGCCTTTAGGGGCGGTCCCATCACTGGCTTGGCTGTCTGAGCCAGTGTCTTGGCGGGATCCGCCATGTGGCCAGGTGTCTGTGGTGCCAGTCGGCCTAACTGTTCTTCGGTCACCTGCGACGCAGATGGCCCTGTGATGGGCTGGGACCCCTTACTGCTCCCTGGAGTCAGAGGCGGGTCCACAGTGGTACCCCCAAGAGCCTCCGTGGCGGGCACGAGGCTTAACTCAGGTCCTTTGCTCGAAGTTCCCTTGCGCGGTGCCTGCGGACCAGTCGAGTTAGACTGCTTCTTCGGTACTGGCGAGGGGGAACAGTGCCAGGCAGATCCCAGCGCCGGCGCTGCACTGCGTGCCGATGCCGAAGTACCGGGTGTGGAATCTGAGTGCGAGGGCTCCGATGCCAGGCACAGAGCAGCCTCCATGAGGAGGACCCTCAATCGAACATCCCGCTCTGAGTTCAGGGATTAAAATTTTTGCAGATCCGGCACTTGTCTTTTCGATGGGACTCCCCCAGGCACTTCAGACAACTCTCGTGATGTCACTGATTGGCATCGGCCGGCTGCACACAGAACACGGCTTGAAGCCTGGGAAGTGGGGGAATGCCCCCCTCCAGAACAAAGTCCCAGCTGGGACTCTAACTACTATACTACTACTAAAACACTTAACAGTCAACTAATCACTGACTAAACAACAAAGGAGACAACCTAAACGGACAAGAATCCCTAATGCCCTTGCTAAGCGAGACGACGCGCTCCAACCAACCATCATGGGTGGTAAGAAGGAACGGCGCCACAGCCTGCCCTACGGATACTGGTAAGGCAAAAATCTCCAACAACTGTTCACGTGGGTACGCGCACACCCAATGGAATCGACATGAGCAAGCACTCGAAGAAGAAAGCAGAATTTCCCACCAATAATGAAATCAGTCAAGTAGTTTCTAAATTCATACACATTTAAAATGTGCTGCTCATCTACTTGACTTGGGCTGAGCTTCCCCTGCTACACCCACCTATCAAGGCCCCTGCTAGCCAGAGTATCTGCTAGCCACACTCACGTCTGTGGACCTTAGAAAGCGGTGAGAGCAGTGGAGAAGGGAAGGGTTCAGGAGGCTGTCAGAAGGGCAGGGGAAAGAAGGGCAGCACAGGACCAGGCAGTGCCCAGAACCCTATTAGACTTGAGAGCCAGGACAACCCTGCAAAGTGCCATAAAAAGTGAGCGGCTCTCCCTGAAACTCAACAGAAACACAGGATGCAGGTGAGCAAGCCCAGCTATGGAACTGGCCGAGCTGCCAGGAATGCCCCAATCTGACATGCAAGAGCCACCTTGTATCACTTCACGTAACCCTCCTTCATGCTCCCTCCTCTCTGCCCCCAGCACACACGTAGGGGGCTACTGACTGCCATCTCACCCGGGGGGAAGGGCACTGTGGTGGCACCAGAGCCCGACGGAATACACAGCGCCTGAGCTCTCCGCAACGAGAGTACCAGCAACTTTTAATTCTTAGCACCACCACATGGCAAAACTGCCCGGCTTCTTTGAAACAGCAGAAGAGAACATCAACCAAACCTGAGCAGGCAGAGGGAGCAGCCTGTCAGCAGCCGGGATCAGAAACAGGGTGGGGCGCGAGAGCCAGATTTACCTGCTGACAGATACTCCTCAGGACGTACTTGGCATAAATATCCAGGCTGGCTGTCTCGATGGACACTGTCCGGCCAGCAGACTTCTTGGCACCCAGCTCATCTTCCATAAGGTCATCCACCCCTCCAGGGTGGGAAAAGCCAGAGCCTTTCAGCTCTGCATCCCCTGTAACCAAGAGGCAAAGAGTCACCTAATGCAACAGCAGCAAAAACCAGAGCCATCCACACAAAGGATACTGAACTTGAATAAGATTCCTCCTGGCCCCACAGCTCAGCACGGGCCATCTCCATGTCCCGCTACTGCCCCACGTCCCCACAGCTCAGCGCAGGCCGTCCCCATGTCCCGCTACTGCCCCACGGCCCCAGAGCTCAGCGCAGGCCGTCCCCATGTCCCGCTACTGCCCCAGAGCTCAGCACAGGCCGTCCCCATATCCCGCTACTGCCCCACGTCCCCATGTCCCGCTACTGCCCCACGGCCCCAGAGCTCAGCGCAGGCCGTCCCCATGTCCCGCTACTGCCCCAGAGCTCAGCGCAGGCCGTCCCCATGTCCCGCTACTGCCCCAGAGCTCAGCGCAGGCCGTCCCCATGTCCCGCTACTGCCCCAGAGCTCAGCGCAGGCCGTCCCCATGTCCCGCTACTGCCCCACGGCCCCAGAGCTCAGCGCAGGCCGTTCCCATGTCCCGCTACTGCCCCAGAGCTCAGCCCAGGCCATCCCCATGTCCCGCTACTGCCCCACGGCCCCAGAGCTCAGCGCAGGCCGTCCCCGTGTCCCGCTACTGCCCCACGGCCCCAGAGCTCAGCGCAGGCCGTCCCCGTGTCCCGCTACTGCCCCAGAGCTCAGCCCAGGTCGTCCCCATGTCCCGCTACTGCCCCACGGCCCCAGAGCTCAGCGCAGGCCGTCCCCGTGTCCCGCTACTGCCCCACGGCCCCAGAGCTCAGCGCAGGCCGTCCCCGTGTCCCGCTACTGCCCCACGGCCCCAGAGCTCAGCGCAGGCCGTCCCCGTGTCCCGCTACTGCCCCACGGCCCCAGAGCTCAGCGCAGGCCGTCCCCGTGTCCCGCTACTGCCCCACGGCCCCAGAGCTCAGCGCAGGCCGTCCCCGTGTCCCGCTACTGCCCCACGGCCCCAGAGCTCAGCGCAGGCCGTCCCCGTGTCCCGCTACTGCCCCACGGCCCCAGAGCTCAGCGCAGGCCGTCCCCGTGTCTCGCTACTGCCCCACGGCCCCAGAGCTCAGCGTAGGCCACCCTGTCCCCATCCCCAACCAACACCCCTCAGCCAGAGAGCTCAGCGCAAGCCAGCCTCATCCTTGCCAGCTACCAGCTCCTGGGCAGGGAGACCCTGCAGCCCACATAAACCCCAGGGAGAGGGCTTAGCGCAGGCCAGACATTTTTCCATCACACAGATCTCATCTACCCCTCCTATTACTCCTGGGGGGATTCTGCACCCCTGTGGGGGCACAGAATTCATATGGCCTGTATTTCTCTGTGCCCCCCGCGCAGAAAAACGCAAACAAAATCTGCTGGGGGACACGCGCCTCTGCCCCAGCAGCCCGTCTGTTCCAGCGTGCCTGGAGCAGCCTCAGAGTTGGGGAAGGGGGCCTGGGTGTGAACGCCTGCGTGGTTCATCACCAGGGGGTGGCTGGGCATGCATGCCAACAAGCGAGAGAGACACTCTGTCCCTCTCACTTGCTACTACAGCTCGCTGGTGTGGCAGGGTAGGGCTTTTTCTTATGCAGGAGGCAGAAATGTAGCAGCCTGCCTACATAGTAACATTGTTAATGTTCCTATTGCTAGTTAACTGTTCCCATTCTCAGTCAATTCCTCCAGGAGCATAAAACCTATGAAAGTTTTAAGGCCCCTACATTGCCAGAGTGCTGTAAAGCCTTATAAACGACAGTAAGCGAACCAGCTAGGAAGATCTATGTGCTCTCTCACTTTTTCCTGTGCCAAAGTGGCACAATGGGGTTAGATTACAGCTCAGGATTTATTTTACTTATCCATTAAAAAAAACCAAAAAACAAAAAAACTTTGAGGGCAAATAAAACATTTACCAAGCAGTCAATGTCAGGACAATCAGAACCAAGCACTTCCCAAAGTACCCAGCCAGGTCCAGGACAACGATTAGCAAAACTGTACGACTTTCATGTATGAAAGTCCGAGCAATTTAAAATGACATTCTAAATTTTTTTTTTTTTGCACTGTTTGGTGTTCTGTAATTTAAATGAAAATCCAGGATTATAACTGGAATGCAGGGTGTTAGTTACCAAGTGTTTGTAACTTCACTTTCATGTGTTTAAGAAATGCTAAGTAGTTTTTGTGACTTTTTCCTTATTGTAGTTTAAATAAATTACCAAAACAATTGAAACTGGTGTGATTATATTGCATTATTTTGACAATTAAAATATGCAGAATTTTGCACAATTTTTAATTTCTTGGTGCAGAATCCCCCCAGGACTACTCCTACATAGCCGTCATATATCTCTCGCAGTCCAATACTCTGTAGCACACACAAGCTTCCTGCACTCCGCCTGCTCCCCCAACACTCTTTGTTTCCCTCTCACAGATCCAGTCTAGGATAAGGTACGTACCCAGCACAAAGACAGCCTTCAGCACTGCAAAGACTGCTCCGTCCACAATTCGGTTCTGGGAAGCAGCCAGCAAGTGGCGGTCACAGGAGGAACGAATTCCCACTGTGGGCTTATCTGCAGAGAGGACAAAGGAGAGGGGTAAATCCCAGCAAGTGAGAAAGACTCAGCCTCCAGGGCCACCCAAATCACGCACTATCCAGTGCAGCGGACTGAGGGCCAGCAGTTCTGGCTCTGCTACTAGCTCACTGGGCCAGCTTGGCGCTATTCATTTCCCCATCTGTAACATAGAGCCAATTACATTTGTCTACTCCCAAGAGTGGGGGTGTCTCTGAACTCCTTGGCTGACAGACTACTCGAAGGCAAAGTGTTGTGCAGCACTGGACCATCCCAGCGTAACACAGCCATAAAATGTATAGGGATGACCAGGAAGCAATGTCTGTGCAACCAAGTCCACACTTCAGCACAACTCTAACCTGGGGCAGCCGCCACATTTGGAGGAGTGGGGGACAATGTACAGATGATGAGCCATGGATGGAGCCCTGCACGACTGGTTCTGCCCCAAACAGAAAGGGCAGTCAAACCAGACAAGTCTGAAACATTACAGAGGTGTGCATGGCAGGCCTAGGGCAGGAGAGGAGCCAGCAAAAGGTCAATGAAGAGAAGTTCATATGCTGGGGCCAGAGTGAAACCCAGATGCTGCTGCCGTGAGGACAGCTCCTAGGCCCGCTGCTCAGACTCGGAGCCAGAGGGTGAGCATGCCTGGGCTACGCGGGATGTTTAAAGGGCGAGGACAGGCAGATTGCAGAGTTTGGGAAAGCAGAGGAAAGGGGTTTGTCAATGGGATAATACAGGGGGCAGAGAAGAGATGGGAGTCGAAGGGGAAGAAGCCGCTCTCTGCAGGCACTGCAGGGTGTCAGGAAGGAGCAGGAGGAGGATGAGTTGCTGCCAATTATGGCATGGAAGATTCATAAATTATAAAACCAAAAGGGATCACGGTGATCATCTAGTCTGACCGCCTGTATACCACAGGCCAGAGACCTGGCCTGAATTAATTCCTGTTTGAACTAGAGCAGGTCTTTTAGAAAAACATCCAATCTTGATTTAAAAACGTCTAGTGGAGAATCCCCAACAACCCTTGGTACATTGTTTCAATGGTTAATTACCCTCACTGTTAAAACGTACACCTTACTTCCAGTCTGAATTAAAGTCTAACTTCAACTTCCGGCCATTGGATCTTGTTATACTTTTGTCTGGTACATGGAAGAGCATCTTTATTATCAAATTTCTGTTCCCCGTGTAGGTCTTTACAGACAGTCAGACCCCTCACCTTCTCTTTGATAATCTAAACCTGAGCTTCTTGCATAGATCACTATCAGGCATGTTTTCCAATCCTTCCATTATTCTCATGGCTCTTCTCTGAACCCTCTCCAATTTACAACATCTTTCTTCAATCACAGACACCAGAACTGGACACAGGATTCCAGCAGCAGTTGCCCCAGTGTCAAATACAGAGGTTATAGAGCCTCTCTAATCTGAGTCCCCTGGAGAGAAGGAAACGGCAGGTTCCAATGGGGACACTTGGTTACAGGCACAGGACATTAGAAGAACTGCAGAGAGCAACACAAGGGGCTGGGTAGGCTAAAGAATCTGGTGCTAGAAGCAGGGAGCGGCATGTGTAGGGGAGGACAGAGTAGACTCTGGCAGTGAAGTCAGGCTGCACGAGACCGTGGCTGACAAACTCTTCAGCACTCATCGTAATGTCCGGGACAGAGCAAGGGCCACATCAACCCACAGCACACCAAGGTTGGTGTCCTGCCTGCAGTGGGGCCCAGTGGCTGATGGTGCAGAGGGAGGAGACACACATGCTTGGCTAACCACACAGTGACACATAGGGAGAAGCTGTACAAATGCATTCCCCATTCACCCCCTTTCCCAGGGCATGGGACTACCCAGCAGAAGGCTAGTCTTGCCTTGCCCAGGGTGAGACAAGCTTTCTAGGACAGTACCAGGAGCACCTCCTCTTGGATCCAGTGAGCACAGGCAGCCCACAGGCTAACGGTGTTTGTTATGGGGGAAGGCTCCTGTATCCAGCTCACTTACTGCCATCCTGCTGGCACGGGTTCAGCTGTGGTGTCTTAAACAGGTGTAGCAAAATCCGACAGGTCAGACGGGCCCCCGGTTCCGAGTCCTGTTCACTGCAGGCTACAGAAAGCAAAGGAATCAATGGAGGTTTCACAGGAGCAGAGCTCGCTCTACTGTCCAGCCGCTGGCCCTAACTTCTGCACTAGAGTGGCCTGCACTCTGCCTGAAGGGGGGAGGAGGACGTATTGCAATATGCAAATGAGCAATCCAATCAGTACAGGTTCCCCAGACCCCAATCGCTACATGACAGTCAGTGTATTCTAAGCTTCTCCTACCTACTCAGCTTCACCGTGCTGCAGCCGGGGGGCTGAAATCATCAGGGCGAAGCTGGAGGGTCAGACAGCTGGGGCAAGGGCAAGGGGTTTTGGAGCTAGGCAGCCCCAGGAGGAGGGAGGGGATGAGCATATTAGTTGGACGTTCCTGTGAAATGATCAGCAATGAGAGTGAACTATGTCGAGAATGAAAAGCACATGATTAGGTTTCAGAATTAAACACCCAGGGTGAGGTATATGGGGTAGTTCATACCTCTCTGAGGTTTTATTTGGGACTGTCTGCAGACTCCAGCACACAGCATGGCATTGGTAGAGCCCTGCATGGATACAAAATGTGTATCCGCATCCAATTCGCAATCCACAAATATTATCCAGGGATATAAAGTGGATATCCGTGAATTTGGAGGGCTCTACTAACAGCTCCACAGGTCATCATGCACTAGTGACACAAGGCTGTGCCAAGCCCCGAACCGCCCTCTCACTTCTCCACAAAGACCTCCTACCTCACTGCCCGCTCCACCCCCGCCGTACCTCCTGCCCTACTCTGGGCAGGTAGACGATAATCCTGGGCGCTCATGTGCAGCACCGCCGCCCCAGTTGGGGGCTCAGACACCCCTACACAGTTGGAGTGACTCTAATGCATGCAGACCCAGACCACACTGGCAGTGGTGACAGCTACTTGGCTCACTGCGCAGGAGCACATGGTAACACTCCTTTCTGGGAGTTGTAGTTTACCTCCTGCACTTGAACAAGCTGTGGACTACAACTCCCAGAATGCCCAGTGGGCTATTGCCTGATGCGTGATTCAGAGAGCAGAGCTAGAGCCTCAGGGCTGGGTGACAGCCGTTCTGTTCAGGTGAGTGTGTGCTGCAGAGCCCTGTGCGGATACAAAATTTGTATCCGCATCCGAGCCACAATCCGCAAAAATGGTCCGTGGTTATCAGCGGATTTGCAGGGCTCTAGGCATTAGGTAAGAACATAAGAATGGCCACAGTGAGTCAAACCAAAGGTCCATGTAGCCAGTATCTTGTCATCTGACAATGGCCAATTGTGGCACTCTGTACCTCAAAGCAGTACCCTGGAACCCCCATATTCACCTGTGTCATATAATTATGATATATTTCATACAAAAGGTGCCATGTAAGATATCATATGAAAAGTCATGATCTACTGAAACCCATTGTTCTGTCCAAATATGATATAGTTAGTGTGTATGAAGTTATGAGATTTCGCTGTAAGGTTGTTACTGAAATATGTTGTAAGTTTGCTAGTTACAACAAAGGAGGTGATCCACACCCAGGAAGTCGTTAAACTCCCATTAATCAGCAGGGAAGTTTTAAACAAGGGATTTACAATACTGTAAAAGGGCTGCACAAGCATCACACAATGGGGGATTTCAGAGTAGCAGCTCAACTCTGACTCAGCAAAGCCCACCAGGACACGTCTGGGCTAGTGTTTTCCAGGCACAGGGACGGAGGATATAAAAGAGGGGACAGTATCATCATGCTTTTGCCTTTCTCTTCCCTCACCTATGCTGGAAGCAACAAGAGAATGCTGAGAAGACAAAGACTTGAACTGAGAAGACTGATCCCAGGCTTAAAGAGGAAGCCTATGTATTAAGAACGGTAACATCTAGTGGGGTAAGAAAACTGCTTGATCGAAATACTAACTAGTGTAATAAAGTTTAAGATTTAGGCCTGGTCTACACTAGGGGCAGGGGTCGATGTAAGGTACGCAACTTCAGCTACGTGAATAACGTAGCTGAAGTTGACGTACCTTGATCGACTTACCGCGCCGTGAGCACGCCGCAGAGTCGACTGCCGCCGCTCCCCCATCGACTCCGCTTCCGCCTCTCGCTGGGGTGGATTACTAGAGTCGACAGTAGAGTGATCGGGGATCAATTTATTGCATCTACACTAGACGCGAAAAATTGATCCCCAAAAGATCAATCGCTACCCGCCGATTCGACGGGTTGTGTAGACCTGGCCTTAGACTCTGCACTTACCTTTTATTTTCTTTGGTAACTAGCTCTGACCTTTTCTGCCTACCAATTATAATCACTTACAATCTTTCTGTAGTTAATAAACCTGTTTTATATTTTACCTAAAACAGTGGGGTTTACTTTAAGTGCTTGGGAAACCTCAGCTCAGTTTACGAAGGCTGGCATGTGTCCTCTCTCCATCGAGGGAGGGGCAGACTGGGTAATGAACTTACACTGGTCAGGCTTCTGACCAGGGAAGACGGTCTATCCGGAGTGCAAGGCCGGGGGCTTGGGAGATCTGCTGGTGCCTTTCTCTGTGTGATTCGTGAGTGGCTCAGGGAGCTTTCATGCAATCTAGCTGAGCGTGGGGTAAGTGATAACAGCGCCTGGAGGGGTTTGCTGCTTGTCACTAACAAAGCATTGTGAGAGACAGCCCAGGCTGGAGAGTTAAGGGGGCAGAGCAGTACCCCAGTTCCAGATTGTACTCCAGGGATCCTGTCACACCAATGCCAGATGCTTCAGACGGAATGAACAGAAAAGGTAAGTTATTGCATGATCCATGCTGTCATCCAATCCCAGTTTCTGACAGTCAGAGGCTAGGGACACCCAGACCAAGTGGTTGTGTCCCTGACCATCTTGGCTAATAGCCATTGATGGACCTATCCTCTAATTCTTTTGTGAACCCAGTTTTACTTCTAGGCTTCACAGCATCCCCTAGCAATGAGTTACACAAGTTGACTGTGTGTGGTGTAAAGAAATTCCTTGGGTGTGTTTTAAACTTGCTGCCTATTAATTTTATTGGGTGACACCTAGTTCTTGTGTTATGTTAAGGGATAAATAACACGTCCTTATTCGCTTTCTCCACGCCATTCATGATTTTATAGACCTCTATCTTATCCCCCCTTGTTTCTTTTCCATGCTGAATAGTCTGTTTAATTTCTCCTCATATGGAAGCTGTTCCATACCTCTAATCATGCTTGTTGCCCTTCTGGGCACCTTTTCCATTTCTAATATAGATTTTTTAAGATGGGGTGACCAGACCTGCATGCAGTGTTCAAGGTGTAGGCATACCATGGATCTATATAGTGGCATTATGATATTTACTGTCTTATTAACTATCCCTTTCCTAATGGTTCCTAGCATTCTGTTAGCATTTTTGACCACCACTGCATGTTGAGTGGATGTTTTCAGAGAACTAACCAAATTGACTCCATGAACTCTTTCTTGAGTGGTAACAACTAATTTATATCCCATCATTTTGTATGTATAGTTGGGATTATGTTTTCCTATATGCATTACTTTGCATTGATCAGCAATGAATTTCATCTGTCATTTTCTTGCCCAGTCACCCCGTTCTGTGAGATCATCTTTGTAACTCTTCACAATCTGCATTGGGCTTAACTATCTTGAGTAATTTTGTATCGTCTGCAAACTTTGCCACTTCATTGTTTACCCCTTCATCAGATCATTTATGAATATGTTGAACAGCACTGGTCCCAGTACAGATCTCTGCAGGGCACCATTATTTACCTCTCTCCATTCTGAAAACTGACCATTTATTCATACTCTTCATTTCTGGTCTTTTAACCAATTACAGGAGAGGACTTTCCCTCTTACCCCATGACTGCTTACTTTGCTTCAGAGCCTTTGGTGAGGGACCTTGTCAAAGTCTTTCTGAAAATCTAACCACACTGTGCACTGCATCACCCTTGTCCACATGTATGCTGACTCCCTCAAAGAATTCTAATAGGCTGGTGAGGCATAATTTCCCTTCACAAAAGCCATGTTGACTTGGCCCCAAGAAATCGAGTTCATCTGTGTGTCTGATAATTCTCTTCTTCAGTATTGTTTCAACCAATTTGCTTGGGACTGAAGTTAGGCTTACCAGCCTGTAATTGCCAGGATCAGCTCTGGATCCTTTTTTAAAAATTGGTGTCACATCCTCTTTCAGTCATCTGGTACAGAAGCTGATTTAAGCACTAGGTTATGTACCACAGTTAGTAGTTCTGCAATTTCATATTTGAGTTTCTTCAGAACTCTTGGGTGATACCATCTGGTCCTGGTGACTTATCACTGTTAAATTTATCAATTTGTTCTAAAACCTTCTCTATTGTCACCTGAATCTGAGACAGCGAAACCTGTCACCTAAAAAGGATAGCTCAAATGTGGGAATCTCTCCCACAATCCTCTGCAGTGAAGACCAATGCCAAGAATTCATTTAGCTTCTCCACAATGGCCTTGTCTTCCTTGAGTGCTTCTTTAGCGCTTCCATCATCCAATGGCCCCGCTGATTGTTTGGCAGGCTTCCTGCTTCTAATATATTTTTTAAAAATTTTTGCTGTTAAGTTTGTGTGTCTTGTACTAGTTGCTTTTCAAATTCTTTTCTGGCCTGCCTAATTATACTTCTACATTTGACTTGCCAAAGTTTATGCTCTTTCCTATTTCCCTTAGCAGAATTTGACTTCCAATTTTTAAAGGATGCCTCTTTGCCTCTAACCATCTCTTTTACTCTTATTTAACTATGGTGGCTTTTTATTGGTCCTCTTACTATTTTTTTTTAATTTGGACTATACATTTAATTTGTGCCTCTATTATGGTGTTTTTAAATAGTTTCCATGCAGCTTTCAGGTATTTCTCTCTAGTGACTGTTCTTTTTAATTTCCACATAACTTGCTTCCTCATTTTTTAAGTTAAATGCTACTATGGTGGGCTTCTTTGGTATTTTCCCCCTCCCAAGGATGTTAAATTGAATTACATTATGGTCACTATTACTGAACAATTCAGCTACATTCACCTATTGGACCAGATCCTCTGCTTCACTCATATTGAAAACTGCCTCTCCCCTTGTAGGTTCCAGGACTAGCTGCTCCAAGAAGCAGTCATTAATAGTGTCTAGACATTTTATTTCTGCATCCCGTCCTGAGGTGACATGTACCCAGTCAATACGGGGATAGTTGAAATCCCTCATTATTATTGAGTTCTCTATTTTTATCGCCTCTCTAATCTCCCTGAGCATTTCACAATCACCAGCACCATCCTGGTCAGGTGGTCGGTAATATATCCCTATGTTATAATTGTATTATTCAAGCAGGGAATTTCTATCCATACAGATTCTATGGTACAGTTTGATTCGTTTAAGATTTTTACTATACTTAGCTCTATGCTTTCTTTCACATGTAGTGCCGCTCCCCAACAGGCATGACCTATTCCATCATTCCTACATATTTTGTACCCTTCTATTACCATGTCCTATTGATTATCATCGTTCCAACAAGTTTCTGTGATGCCTATTGTTTTAATATTCTCATCTAACACCAGGCATATGAGTTCACCCATCTTATTTAGACTCCAGCAATATACAGTTGTCTGCCTTCACGTGATGTAACTGAACGGAACTCTCTTTCATTTGACTGTTTCGCTTCGGTTCCTACTTGTACTTTATCAACTTCTATCCTCTCCTCTTTACTAGGATATAGAGCAGGGGTGGCCAACCTGTGGCTCCGGAGCCACATGTGGCTCTTCAGAGGTTAATATGAAGCTCCTTGCATAGGTGCCGACTCCGGGGCTGGAGCTACAGGCGCCAACTTTCCAATGTGCTACAGGGTGCTCACTGCTCAACCCCTGGCTCTGTCCCAGGCCCCGGCCCCACTCCACTCCTTCCCCCAAGGCCCCGGCCTCTTCCCCTGAGTCTGCCGCGCTCTTGCTCCTCCTCCCGCCTCCCGAGCCTCCTGCACACCACAAAACAGTTGATCGCGGCGGGCGGGAGGCGCAGGGATGGAGGCTTAGGTGCTGATCGGCGATGCTGCTGGCAGGCGGGAGATACTGGGGGTTGGGGGGGAGCTGATGGGGGGCTGCTGACGTGTTAGTGTGACTCTTTGGCAATGCACATTGGTAAATCCTGGCTCCTTCTCAGGCTCAGGTTGGTCACCCCGATGTAGAGAATCCCTGTTAACAGATCCTCCCCTAAAGGCTGTTTCTGTCCCGACTGTGTGCTCCTCCACACCTGACAGCTTTCCCTCAGCCCTTAGTTTAAAAACTCCTCTAAGACCTTTTGAATTTTACATGCCAGCAGTCTGGTTCTGTTTTGGTTTAGGTGGAGCCCATCCTCCTTTCCCAAAAGGTTCCCCAGTTAGATTTAATAAATCTAAAACCATCCTCCGTACATGATCATCTCATCCATGCATTGAGACCCTGCAGTTCTGCCTAACTGGCCCTGCACATGGAATGGGAAGCATTTCAGAGAACGCTACTATAGAGATCCTGGACTTTAATCTCTTACCTAGCAGCCTAAATTGGCCTCCAGGACCTCTCTAGTACCTTTCCCTATATCACTGATACCTACATGTACCACAATCACCGGCTCCTCCCCAGCATCACACATTAGTCTCAAGAGATCTGCAACCTTCACATCCAGTAGGCAATTCATCATGCTGTTCTCACGGTATTCATAAACCCAACTTACTCCTAGGGGAATTCTGCACCACTGCGCATGTGCAGAATTCATGTCCAGTGCAGCCCTCCTCCACCTCTCCCATGTGCTCATGCAGCCCCTCCTCCCTCCCCCAGTGCCAGGTTAGAAGGCACAGGATATGGGGGGCAGAGTGGGGCACATGCAGCTGCTGGGGGGTCACAGACTGGGGTTCAGAAGGGCAAGTGGGGGGACAGATTGGGGCGCAGGCTCAGGAGCTAGGGGCATAACAACATTGAACCAGGGCCACATGGGGATGGGAAGGAGGGGGCTGCAGAACCACATGGGGACGGGGGCAGACGTGCCTGACTGAATGCACGAGGCTAGGGGTCAAACAGGGTCTGCATGGCAGAGGCTCCCCAACTCCATAACTATCTCCTCCCCAACAAAAAACAAACCCTGTTCCATACTTCTCCCACCCACACCCAACATCCTTCCACGTTCACTCCCAGGCTCCTTCCCTCTCTCTCAGCTCCTCCGTTACCCCTGACTCCCCCAAGCCTTTGCACTGCTTCTGAGGGGTGCAGGAAATGTTTCTGTATTGTATTTTAAATGAATTACTCAAAGTTCTGTATTAATATGCCTAGTAAGGAATCTACTTGTCAAAAAAAACAACATTTCCTGAGCCTTTTTTTGTGTGTCTGTTTTATTACAGACATACTTGCTGACAGGTATTTTGAAATAAATTTCCAAAATAATTGAAACTGGCATGATTAGATTGTGCTTCCTTTTGACAAATAAAATATGCAAAATTTTGCAGAATTTTAATATTGCACGCTGAATTTTTAATTTTTTAGCACAGAATTCCCCCAGGAGTACCAATTATCTATATTTCTAATGATCGAATCCCCCATTGCTATTACCTGCCTCTTCCTAATACCTGGGGTTCCTTCCCCAAGAGAGGTATCCCTCAATGCAGGAGGCTACCATGACATCATCTGGAAGGAGGGTTACACTCAGATCACCTGTTCAGGGTTCCCTTCACAAACAGAAGAACCAGTTATTTTCTTTAAATCAAAGCACCGATTCTTAAAAGGTGGATTCTGAGCATATTCCATGGCTGGGGATTATGTACAACATTACTGTGCGCAAGGGCTTCAGGCCCCAGAGTCCCACTGCTGGGTACCAGGCCCTTTGAGCCAGGCACTGCATTGCAGGGAGCCCCCTGGGGGGCACCCTGAGCAGCAGAGTGTCTCTGGAAGGGACTCACTCACCAGCATTGAGGAGTGAGGGGATGGCTGCACAGCGAATCAGGTCCTCCAACAGCAAGCACTGACGGGCAATGAGAATGGCAACAAAGGTGGCCAAGGAGTCATGGAAGGATAAGTCGCTCACCTGGGAGACAGAAGAGCAGCCAGCGACCATGTCAGTCTCTGCTTCACCCCCTCCAGTTAGCACCATATGGGCCTGACTGGGAGTAGGAGGAAGGGCAAGCCCAGCAACCCCATGACCAACCCAGCAAAACCCTCCATAAGGGCAACTCCAACACCAAAAGATAGTTCCCCATCTCCTGCCCATGACATCCTTCTCCCTCTTCCATTCCCATCTCCACCCCCCCGGGGACATTCTCCCATGTCCCATCCATCTCTCCTCGCCCCCCCCACAGTACCCCTCTCTCTTCAGCCCTGTTATTTAAGCTTTTGCACTTACATCAACATTGCAGAGGAGGTCGTTGAAGCCACAAGTCCCATTGTTGGAGGAACAGCACAAAGCCTTGAGCACGCCAAGCCACTCGGCACTCAGGGACTTGCAGTAGCCAGTCAGCTCAGCACATAGGATAGCTATGTCATTGACTCTGTAGAGATAAGCCACTTGGTCACAAACAGCTCTCAACAGCCTAGCCCTTCCCCTCATTCCTAAAGCAGAGCTGGGCTTTGGAGAATGTGGGGAATTGCTGCATCATTATTTTCTTCTTAAACATTTTATTAAGGCAAAATTACCATACAACATTAACATACTACACTGTACATTACTTATTCTGGCTAAAGATCCTGGCTTGATGTCTGAGGAGTCCTCCTCCTCTGAGTACGCTACAAAGGGTGATCACGTTTCAAAACACCTATCATCTTTTTGGTGTTTCTCTTGTGTACATATGTGGTAAAAAAAGTCTGTATTTTACTATCCCATAACGCCATAGGAGGGGTCACATTTCTCTAGTAATGTGCAATACAAAGTCTAGCTGCTGACAATGAAAAAGAACTTCATTTGTTGGTCTATTTAAAATGCCGATCATTTGCTGGAGCATTAAACAAGCAGGTCAGGAGAACTCTTAAAAGTTAGTATTTTATTTCTGTATTATAATGAAAAATGTGTGACTCAGTTTAGCCACTCACTTTGTATTGTGACCTACTAGGACTGAAGGAGTTAATTTCTCCTCTGGGACAGGGGAATAAGAGATAAGTGCTGGTCATGCAGGTAAGAGTGGGTTGGTATGTGTGACAGATCTGATGGTTTGGAAACATGGAATATTCAGACTATTCTACTGAGATGTGACAGATTTTACGGACACCTAGAACAGTCAACCACTATTGCATCAACTTTTTTTATGTTGTATAGATCTTTATGGGCTGGCTAGTTCTTGAATTCCTGACTCAGGGCTGGTCTACACTAGCCCACAAGTTCGAAGTAAGATACGCAACTTCAGCTACGTGAATAACGTAGCTGAAGTCGAAGTATCTTATTTCGAACTTTAAAGTACTTACCCCTGGTCCACACGGCCGCACGCAGCTCCCCCGTCGACTCCGCCTGCTCCGTTCGCAGAGCAGGATTACCGGCGTCGACGGGGGAGCACTTCCTGGTTCGATTTATCACGTCTAGACAAGACGCGATAAATCGAACCCAGAAGATCGATCCGACGCCGCCGACGCTGCGGGTAAGTGTAGACTAGCCCTCAGTCATAGAATCATAGAAATGTGGGACTGGACTAGATGACCTGTCAAGTTCCCTTCCAGTCCTACATTTCTAGGACAGGTCATCTAGTCCAGCCCCAGCACTAAGGCAGGATCTAGTATTATTTAGACCATTCCTGGCAGCTGTTTGTCTAACCTGCTCTTAAAAACCTCTATTAATGGAGATTCCACAACCTCCCTAGGTAACCTGTTCCAGTGCTTAACCACCTTTACAGTTAGGAAAGTTTTTCCTAATGACTAACCTAAATCTCCCTTGCCTCACTTTAAGCCCATTATATCTTGCCCTTTCCTCAGTGGTTGAGAACAATTTACCACCCTCCTCTTTATAATCACCTTTTACATACTTGAAGACTTATGTCTCCCCTTCTCAGTCTTCTGTTCTCTAAACTAAACAAATACAATTGTTTTCCATCTTTCCTCATAGGCCGTTTTCCAGACTTTTAATCATCTTGGCTGCTCTCCTCTGGACTTTCTCCAATTTGTCCACATCTTTCCCCAAGTGTGGTGCCCAGAACTGGATACAACACTCCAGTGGAGGCCTTATGAGTGCTGAGTAGAGTGGAAGAATTTCTTTTTGTGTCTGGCTTATAACATAACATGCTTGCTAACACATCCCAGAATTATGTTTGGTTTTGTTGCAACAGTATTACACTGTTGACTCATATTTAGTTTGAGATCCACAAGTGTAGTACTTTGCATTTGTCCTTACTGAATTTCATCCTATCTATTTCAGACCATTTCTCCAGTTTGTCAAGCTCATTTTGAATTCTAATCCTGTCCTTTAAAGCGCTTGGAACCCATCCGCACCCCCCAGCTTGGTATCATCCACAAACTTTATAAGTGTGCTCTCTACAGGCATTATCCAAATCATTTATGAAGATATTGAATAAAGCCAGACTCACGACAGATTCTTGTGAGGCCTCATTCATTATGCCCTTCCAGCTTGACTGTGAACCACTGATAACTACTCTCTGGGAATACTTTTCCAACCAGTTGTGCACCCACTTTTAGGTTCATCTAGACTATATTTCCCTAGTTTGTTTGTTTGTGAGAAGATCATGTGAGACGGTATCAACACCTCACTAAAGTCAATACGGAAGCTAAAGGGTTTCCTGCATTAACTAAAGTCACTTGGGGGAAAGGGCAGCTATTAACACAAATCCCTACTGCAGGTAACAAGGAAATAACACAGACTGGTCTGACTTGATTCAAGAGGCCTAGCAGACAAAGAAATTGTCTGTATAAAGTGACTGCCATGACCTAGAGAGAGAGATCACTTACGCTTGATACAAGAACTGACAGAAAACTGTGACCAAGAGAGACAGGCCCTGCAAAGGGCCTGAAGTACTTTCAGGGTCTGCAGGTGGCAAATGGGTGACAGCTGCTGAGCCAGATGTGTATATAGGCTGTTTGTTGTTTTTAAAGATAAATAGTACTTTGCTTTATGAAAGCTGCCTGGTTACTGGTTAACCCTGTCACTGCCCTTGAGAGAACAGGGCTGCAGGTACTGAACTAAAGTCAGATCTGCTGAGATAATCACAGTGAATTGCAGGAGTTTGCAGTCTAAGTCCACAGTTTGGAAGAAGTGGATCGCAGGTTCCTGTCCAAGAAAGGTGATGGCTAGAGGCCTGGGACCTAATTGGGGGTGTCTTCAAAGAGTCAGAGATGCAGTTAATTCCAGAATGTTGTGACAGTCTGAATGAACTCTGAAGGACCATTAACATACACATGGAGTTGCATCAGACAGGCACAATGGAAGACAAACAACTGGATATTAACTTTTAAGAACTAGCAGCCAAGGGAAGCAGAATGTATGGAACATGCATAACAGCAACTTGAAACAAAGAACGGAGGTATCCGCATACAGCGATAAGACCTCTGCTGCGCACTGCAGAGGGAGAGACTGGAATCCTAGACACTTCCGGGCCAGAGAGGCAGGTAATGCTGCCAGCATGGACAGGTATATAAATTGGCTTTTCCACTTTAACTAAAGGACCCTAAATACCATATTCCAGCTGACTAATATGTGCTGGCTTGTTCTGTGTCTCTGCAAAAGATCTGCTGGTTGTGTGGCTCCTGAGAGCAGCATATCTCCAACAGGGGTCTAAACTAATTTGGACCCAATGGAGGAGCTCTGACGAGAAACGTGTGCTGAAGCCAGTAACCCAGCCTCAGGGTAACAGGGCTCACCCTTGTAAAAAGTGGAGGCCTAGGACTAAAGGGGTAATCTCCCAAAGAGGCTGTAGGAATGTCAGGGTCAGATGAGGTGGCCGAGTGGTTAAGGTGATGGCCTGCTAATCCATTGCCCTGTGGACACATGACAAGTGGCTACTGGTTCCCTCATCCTCAGATGTACCTTGCTGCCCCCTCAAGGAGCAGACACTCCTTCTCCCTACATAAGTGGAGCCACCTGAAAGGGGGTCTCAGTAGCCCCAGCCCTGCGCCTCACCGGTCTGGGTCATGGTGTCCCACACACACGTGCATGAGTGCATTGCACACAAAGCTGTAGCGGTTGGCCGGGTTGTCGTTGAGGCTCTTGCCCAAGTTGGTGTAGGTGAAGTTGTGCGCAGATGGATTCTCGATGGTGTCGATCATGAACTCGGGCTCCCACAGCATGTTAGAGTCAGACGGCTCCACATTGCAGTAAATTGTGTTCTTCACCTTGGAGCAGAAGTCACTGGAAGGGGCAGGAAGGGGAGGTTAGGCACTTCTGCAAACATGCTTCCCACTGCCTTTCACAAGCAATGCTGAGGCCCTGGGTGAGATCTTTCTGTTCCCTCCCCCAGACCTCCCCTGCACCCTCTGCAGCGCAGAGAGCTCCAGCTTTTACATGAAGGCTTAAAGGGCTCATGCAAAAAAGTTCCTCCGTGAAGAGCCATGTTGGGGAAGCCCCTGGAAAAAACCAGAGGGGGTTCAGTGACCTAGCCTGGGGCTGCCACTTCCTCTTGCTCTCAGTGCAGCTCCTGGAAGACGGAAGTCAACGGTGCTCATCAGTCAGCAGCTTAGCCTGCAGGCACCGCAGTAACAAGGGCAACTACCATTATCCCTGCATGCCCAGCAAGACCTGAGGCAGGGAACCCCCACTGTATGTCCATGAGGAAAGAACACTAGCTGGGGGGAACAGTGTGTGCAAGCAAAACTAAGGCCATGGTCCTTCTGAGGGCAGGGCCATTGCATCCAACCTGCCTCAAACTCACCTAAAGAGCTCCCCAAATTTACTCTTGAGGTGACTGCAGGAGGTGTACAGGTCATAGAGGTAGGCCAGGATACAGCGCTCTGCTGAGGAGCCATCGGAGCGGTTCATGCCATGTTTCACCACCCCACACAGACTGTAAAGAGACAAGAAATGCTGCAGCAGCACGAAAGGAAAGCCTGAAGGAGCATGGCATCAGACCGAGGCTTCATCCCCCCACCCAGGCATGCAGACAATGCTCTCGGAGAAGAGATCCCTCCCCACCCCCACGGGACAAAGCTCCAGGCACAGAGACACCACCTCCTAGGAGGACAAAGCCCAGAGCGGAGGCTTCCCCTGCCCAAGAGGGGGCACAAGGCTCCCTTACCCTTCGAAGACCTGGGCCATCTGGTCTTGGTTCAGGATAAGGCAGGAGTGGTAGTGCCGCAGCACAGCCACGATGCACAGGCACAGGCTGGTGGTGTAGCTGCCAACTAGGTCGGAAGATTTCAGCAGCAGCTCTGCCTCCACCACGCTCAGCTCGTTCAGCAACTGCGCCCAATGACATAAAAACCCTTCAACGACCCGGACAGCGCCACCGCTACAAACCCTGTCACTGGGGCACCAGTCAGAGGGAGCCTGCTGGCTATGCACTAATGCGTTCAGGAGCCTGAAAGCTGGGCAAAGCCTGCCAGCCAGGACCAGGCAGTTCAGGAGCCTGCCAGCACTGGGGTGCCAAGCAGGAGAAGCCTGCCGGTTGGACACATGTGTGGGCAGACTGGCTTCCTAGATATGGCTCTGACCTTTCACTGCCAGGAACTGTTCAAACTCCCACTTACACTCCAGTTAGTGGATGAGCTAACAGTCTCACTTACACTTCCAACTGTAGCAAATTTCCTGAAATATCATCTGACCTAGTCTGCCACAACCAGTAACACACCTTGCATCGCATGATGGCAGGGCCTTCTGAGGGAGGAAACCACCCTCGTTGTTGAAAGGGCTGCCGTGAACAGAAAAAAACCCTCTCGCTCAAGAAAGGCATCACTGCCGCTCAGGGACAAGAACAGTAGCAAGGTTCATTCCAAACAATCCTGAAACCTTTGGAAAAATGACCCTCAAAACCAGAGCCCCAGAGGAGGACTACAGCTTTGTGCCACACACAAGCATACCTCATGCCCACTCCCTGACGGAACACCAGAGAGTCTAAGGCCAGAAAGCACCATTAGGCTAGAGACCCTCACTCAGAGATTCCTACATCCAACCCAATAACCTGTGGGTGATCAAGAGCGGATCCTCCAGAAACACGCTCAGTCTGGATTTATCGCAGATGAACCCCACTCTGGGGAAGCACCTCAGACCCCAGGGCTCACCTGGATGGCGAAGTCAATGAGACCACTGATGTTGAGTGAATACTCCATCAGGTCAAAGATGAACTGCACGTGCTGCACCAGAGGCAAATGGTATGACATCCCTAAGGCAAAGCTGGTGATCTGTTCCAAGACATTGCGAGATACCTACAGGCAGAGAGAGAGGCACAAGGGGGTATCAGCCCCTTGCAAAGCTCCACTTGTCAGATCCAAATTACTCTCCCACTGTCTCCTATGGAGGCTGCTTTCCATGCTGCAGTGGGACAGATACGGCCAGGGCCTAGGTTGGAGACAACGCTCTCCGGAACCCCATACCTGAGAGGTGACCTGGTGCTGATCAAAGTGAGAAAGGTGTTGGAATTTAGCAAAGATATCCTCAGCTGTTGGGAATGCCTCTGGCTTGCTCCTCTTCCTCTTCTGGCCTTCCTCTCCACCTGCCAAAGGCAAGAAATACAGGGAGCCATTACCAGACTACCTCCTTTGGGGCACAGAGCCACCCTTCAGACAGCCACATGCATCTTCCAGTTCCTCAGCAGGGAGCACAGGTCCACCCAACTGCAGGCAGAGTAACCACTGGAACAATTTACCAAGAGTCACGGTGGATTCTCCATCACTGGTCATTTTTAAATCAAGATGGGACATTTTTCTAACAGCTCTGCTCTAGGAATTCTTTTGGGGCAGTTCCGTGGCCTGTGTTACACAGGAGGTCAGGCTACATGATCACAGTGGTTCATTATGGCCTTGGAATCTATGATTATGAACCAGGGAGCCTTACAGCCTTACAGCTTACAAAGGGTCTTGGGCCAGCTCATAAGCTGTAAGGTCCGCTCTAGAAGGCATCAAATGCAACTCCCAGAGATGGGAATCCCTAGTTAAGAGTGATGGTCAGGGATGATGAAGCATCTAATCCATCCCAAATGAGTTAGCTATTCTCTCCAGGGCTCTGACCAGTCGCAGTTCAACTGCCCCAATGTAGGGGCTTCCCTTGGGAGATTAGCCACTCTCACCGGGACTCAGCCTCAAAATCCCTCGGCTCGGTGTCAAGAGCATCGCATCTCTCCTTTAAAGGAGCATCCTCAACTTAAAAACATTGGTGTCTGCTGTTATTATAAGGCACCTCTGAGAAGCCCTGGACAGACAGAAATTACAGAAAAGTGGAATGGACCAAATCCCCACCTGGTGTAAATCACTGTAGTTCCATTGGCTTCAGTGCAGCTGTGCTAGTTAACAGTTTTCAGCGGGTTTCCTGTGACAGCACACTGTGTCTAGTCAGTGTCACTGCTTACCCTGCATACTCAGTCTCCCCTGTGTGCAGGTCTCCCGAGGGACCTAACCAGCTGAAAAGGAACGCCTTCCTGGGGCATGGCGGGCCCAGGCTGCACTAACCTGTCTCCGCTGTGCTCTTCCTGTTTAACACCTTCAGAATGTCTTTGGTTATCTTCTTGATGGTATGTCGGGCATCATCTCGCTGTTTCCCAACCCCAAACAGAACCACCAGCCGCTGGTTACATTCGTGACTGCATGACTCCTCCTGGGAACCAAAGGGAGACAACTGCATGAGCTGCTTTCAGGCTAGATGCCAATCGTTTCATCACACATGGGTCTCTAAGAGGAGCGGGAAGGTGCAGCTAGGAGATGACCCTGGGGAACGGGGAAGCAAAGAGCCACCCCAGGAGCCCACTCATTGAAGGCACACACGGCTGTGCTCCTTTCCCTTTCAGTGCGCAAGCTGCAAGGCGTCAGGCGTCCCATGCTTGGTGGAGCAGCAGCAAGGAAATGTGCAGGTCTTTTATGATGGGAGGGTGGCGTGAGCCCAGGTCTGATACCTAGGTGAGAGGGGCAGGGGGAGGTATGCACAGTTCTCATACCTGAGGGATAGGAAAGTGTGTGGCATACTGGATGTGCCGGGGCTGGTCGTACAGGGATGCTAGTGTTCCTTCTGCAGCCTTTTCCTTTAGCAGAGGCTTTGCTTCCTTCTCAGGGTCTTGTTTTTCAGGGGAAGGGCTGGCCTTAGACTCACAGTGCATTGGAGGAGAGAACATCTAGGGAGAGAAGACAAGATTGCTGTGGTACGTGGCCACACTTCAATAGTACTGACAGCAGCCCACAAGGCTATTCCAGCCCACAGCTGATGAGGAGGGCAAAGCATGGGGACAGCACCCACCCCTCAGGACACTGCTCCCAGTCCAGGTACCAGATCCTCCTCCCCAATCTGCACATGAGTACAGCTTCCTGGTACACCTCGGACTGAGAACAAGCAACAGAAAATTAGGAATGACAGGCTATGATTCTGATGACAACACTCCACAAGAGCCAAGATTAAGGCAAAAGGCCCCCTGGGGGGCAGTGCAGCCCCAGACACCACAGCTATCCAACACACACCTTGAAAGATAGAAAGGGCTGAAAAAATAAATTTCCCGGCGGTTTCAACAACAATCATTCTTCGCTCTTACTGCGCGTCTTCACTCAAAGTGCTCTGCAAACATGAGAGCGACTCTCCACAACAAGCTAAGAAACACACAAACCAAGGCAGAGAGGTCAGGTGACTTGCCCAAGGCTGCAGAGCCACAGGAACACATCTCTTCTCCCCGGTAAGCAAGAGTCTCAATATCACCATCCTTTCGCCACGTTCACCCTCCATACCCTGCACTGCCTCTCAGTAATGTCACGCTCCCCTCCTGCTCCCTCACCATTCCAAGTGACAAGCAACTGGCAACACCCCCTAACTCCTGGGGTGCTGTCAAGCCTGTGAAGGAGGAAATTCATGGAATGGCACACCTAGTTACACAGCTGTATCCTAGCCTGCCTACATGTTCTGTACCACTCTACATTCACAGGCAAGTTGTGTCGACCATACAGCCCCAACCAGCCGCGACACACAAGCCCTTTTGGCCAGCCCTTCAATTCCACCCAGGACAGAGTGCACCCAGCAGCAAGTTGATGCACCTCCACATTGGCAACAAAGCCTACCTGAGCTACTCACAGAGCACCAGGTAGGAGAGGCAAACAGGAACGTACCGAGAAATCAGTCTTCTCCATGTCATCAAACAGCACGCTGGAGCTATGATCAATATCCATGGACTCCGAGAGGCCTGTGTCCTGGGGCCATAAACAAGGGGAAGCCATTAATTCTCAACACTGCACTAGGAAACATGTACACTTCAGTTTCCCCACAGCATTGTCCAGCCTACATCCCCAGGCAGAATTAGCCCCCCTCTAGCAGTGCCTGTGCCAGCCACACTGTTAATGCCCCTTTGGTTTTCAAATCCTGAGTAGCTTATTACATGCTGTCTTATTAGAGCTGGGCTGCACAGCATGAGCGATAGAATCATGGCTCCAGAGCCTTTTCCATGCCACAGGTCCTTTTCAGCTGCTTAGAATTTAATCCTTCACCTTTGGGCTGAAGTTTTATAGGATTAGCCTTGGGGGAGGGAGGAGGCAGGTGGCAACTGCAGGTACTTTGCAGGGGAAGAGTCCAGGATGTCAGGACACTCAGGAAGAAGGACTTGGGAAGGGGCCAGGAGAGCCAATGTTCCTCACCTCCAGCTTGATGCCACTGTTGCCCATCCCCTCCTTTCTGTCATGCTCCTCGGCGGGGTCATCAAAGGGCGAGGGAGGGCGGGGCCCATGCGAGTCCATGGCCAGGTCACCCCGGGAGATGAGTGTGCACATGTAGATGTTGTGAGAGAAGACGTCATGTCGGATCAGCTCACAGAACAGCAGCACCAGGTTGAAGAACTCCACCTTCTCACTTTCATTCCCTGGGTCCGCTGGAGGCACAGCAACAGCACATGAAGGAGCAGGTAGCGCTACCCGAGTCCTCCCTCCAGCACTGGCCACCTGCCCAATATCTAACCCAGGGATGTCCTTCTGCAGGGCTAGAGGAAGAGTTTTCTAGAGGCCCCTCAACCACCCGGCAGGAATCAAGGCAAGGCTAGAGTACACAGCTGGCAGAGGCAGCAACAAACTGCTTGGGCTCCCCTCCAGTTAGTCTCAGCAGCAGTTACATTTCCTCATCCCGTCCCAATGTCTTGCCCTCCGGGCTGCATCCCCTCCTCTCCAGAGTCCAAGCGAGACTCTTGGGTGTGTCCAGGGCTCAAGGGAGAGGGAAGGCTGGACATTAGCGAGTTCTCGTTACGTACTTAGCACAGGAGCCTGAGTGTCGAGGAACTGCATGAGGACATCCTGGAAGACAGGCGTGCTGGCTGCTGAGAGGGAACCTGAGGAGATGGAGCCTTTCTCATCCACAACTTCAGAGTCCCCACATCTCTGCAGAGAGAGACATGAGTACAGGCTGCTGCCAGGAGGAGAAACTCAGTGTCCCCCACTCCCGAAGACAGACCTTGTCTTTTTAGAGAGAGCCTCCCACCATAGGAGGAAGCCACTCCCAGGGAACCTTCCCATAACCCACTATGCACAGCCTCTGAGGAGACCTAGTGCTTCTGTATCTGTGGCCCAGAGAACTGGAGACACACACAGAGCAGTTCCATCCAGTGGGGTGGTCTCTGGCCTACTATGGGTCAAAGTAAATGCTCATGCTAAAGGCACTATAACCAAAGGACCTTTGGCTTCCAGCACTCAGCTAGCAGGCTTCCACCTATCAGTTCTGGAGACACAACCTCACTACATAGTTATGGGGGAGCTCTTCTTTGGAGAAGGTCGCCCTTGCTTTAATCCCACCAACCAACCCTGTAACACTGCTCTCTTAACAACCATTAGCTGCTGTTCAAAAACTTCCAGGGTCCAGCAGGGACGAGGACTCACCTCGGCCTCTATCTCCGCTTGCCGCTTTTCCAGCAGTTTAGCCACCACCATAGCCCTGTGACGTCCAGAGCGCTTACAGCTCACAGCCCACTCACACAGCAAGGCCACTACTGCGTCATCATCTGGAGAGATCTGTCAGGACACAGGCATGATGGTAAAGCACTGAACAACAGGTAAGAGTTCAACCGCTCCTGTAGGCCCAGGCAGTCAGGACACAAAGGAAGGTGATCAGCAGGAAGATAACCAGCCTGAAATCTGCTCTACTCCTCTCTTCCCAGTACACACAGAACACACACCAAGCCAGAGCCTGAAGCGGGGTTTCCACGCTCCATGCAGACCACCCAGTAGGGGAACTACAGCAGCAGCTGCTAGTCTCCATCACACACCCCTGGGAAATCCCAAAGCAGGGCTTTCTTCACAGAATTCCTCCTTTTCGGGGTCAGCTTGGGGCCAGGCTCACCAAGCACATTACCCCAGCCCTTCAGAGACTGCCCTGGCTCCCAGTTTGCTTGTGGGTGCTGATACTGACTGACCTCCGAACCTCTAGCTATTTGGGTCCCAGCTATCCAAGACATGTTACTTTCCATGCTCAGCTGTGGTAAAAGAGCATGACCTAGCAGCTCCTGAATTCCAAAGAGCAGCCTGTGGCCCTGAATCCAGCAGGACCAAAGTCAACTGCCCTTGGAAGCTCCATGCACAGCCTCCCCCCTGGTATTAGCATGGGTTGTCATTTCCTGGATGGGTTGTTTAACATTTGGTTTTCGTGTATTTATACAGCATGTTTTTACAGATCAAAGGACCCCCCCTTGTCGAAGGCAATTCCCATTTCACAGAGGACTGGGGCTGTGCCTCTGCTCAGGACAGTCATTGCCGGCTGTACAGAATGCTACTCAGCAGCACCAGACCACCTCCCCCGTGCCTGCACAGGCTTCCCCTGCTTCAGAAATACAGGTAGCCCTTACCAAGGCTCTCACAATGCACACCTCACTCTCTCTACATGGGCTCTCTCCCTAACCCAGGGCTGCGTAGACACCTGCTCCAATGGAGTTCCAATGTCTTGTTTGCAACGGGCCACTTTTCCTGAGGCACCCAAGCAGCTAGTTCCCTCATGGTGCCAGCTGGACATAAACCTGAAAGAGAACAACCCCCCAGACTAGCACCTGCACCCACCACCACAGGGCATCACCAGTGTGGCCCATCACCCACCTCGTGACTGTCTTTGCTTGGTCCTAGCCCAAATATCCTGTTGTACAGGGAATCCAAAGAGTTGCTGAAGTCAGATCTCTCAAAGCTGTGACTGTCCAGAACTTCCAAGGTGTGCAGAACCCGGCCAATAGTGAATCCTGGAGCAGGACAGGGAAGGAAAGGGGAGTGTGCATGAGCAAGCATTTGGGCAACTGGCCCAGACCTCGGAGCACAGGAGGCAAAGCCCCAAATCTCTGCGAGCTCAGAGCATGGGAGACACAACCTGTGGTTGGGATTGGAGGGGGCTGATCCCTACAAGGCTCTGAGCCTGGGAAAGAGCGAGATCCATCTGCGGTCTCCTCACTGTGGTCAAATGAGCAGAAATGTGGCCAAGAGACAAGCCAAAGGGAGGATGACTGGACATGGAGCTCCTTAGGGCACTGGCTCAGGGTAACACGTCTAATGCTAGGGACAAGGAGAAGAGATTGCAGGTCCTGCTATAAGTTACCTGCAGTGGTTTCCTGGCACTTGTCAAATGACCAGCGGACCTCAACAGCCTGGCCACGCTCCTTTATCTGCTGCTCAATCTCACGGAGCTTCGCCCGAACCTAAAGGCAAAGGAATTCCATAAACACATGCGAGGGTGGCCAGAATAAACTTCCAGCACAGAGAGCTACCAGCAGAACCCAGGGAATGCCAACCGCCCGGCCTGAGGCACAAGGCGAGAGACGCTGCCCATCCCCAAGAGGGGCGCTGGCTGCCTCAGGCACAAGGGGGAAGAGATTCTGCCCACCCCCCAGATCCATGGATGCCCTGCTTACAGCACAAAGAGAAGAGAGGCCTCCTGCATCTCTCAGTGCCTCAGCTGCTCAGGCTCAGCAGTGGCAGGAGCACCGCCAGAGGTGCTGTTGCTTAATATGGAGAGATAAGCCTGAATGGACTGGGGTACGGTTAGCGCCCTGGGCTCCAATGCTCCCTCCTTTGAAAGCTGCTCACCTGCTGGGTGAAGGCCGAGCTCCCCCCGGGCATGGGCAGGTTGGAGGGGGCAATAGGCAGATGGTCCAGTGGAGAGCCAGTCTTTATCCTGCTGTCAGTCAGGGAGTAATGCCAGACCAGAGCACTTGGGCAGCACAGGATGATACTCTGCAGCAGACAGCCAAAGAAGAAGCACTAAGCATATCCAAGCCCGACTCCTGGGTCCGAGAGCACCCTGCAGGGCTATTCCGAGATTGTACAGACACTCCCCAGCCTCAGCCTCACCACACCTATGAATAGGCTCCCATCTGAAAGAGCTTCGAGGCTGGAGAGTGTGCTGGGATACAGAGGTGTCCTCTCTCCCTGCAGGAAGCTAACCAGCATTTGCTGCATTGGCTTACTTAGACTAGACATATTTAAGTAGCCAAGGCCAAATCTCCAAGTTGCCTTAGTCCAGTGAGAAGCTGGTGCATGCAGCTCATAAAGACCCACAATAACACCACGTGAATTTCCCCTGCTGGCCCTGCCATGGCAGTTACATTAATGACACAGAGAGGTCTCACTAGCAAATAAATCAGAAGTGTGATGGGGGATATGTATAGGCCAAATCCAGGAGGCCCCAGGGTTTCTTATTCGTTGCTACAGATTCCATAGTCAGACACCCTTCATAATACAGAACAGAGCATTTCACCAAGGGATTCCCACACCAAGCCCAGGACTTCTGATTCAGTAGGTCTTTTAGTAGGCTAAAAAGTCTGACCTCCTTCAGTTACTCACTGCAAGGCAGGCTTTCCGCTCTTCTAATCACTATGGCTTGTCTCTGAACTGCTTCCAGTTTTTAAACAACCTTTTTAAAGTGTGGGCACCAGAACAGGACACAGCATCCCAGTAATGCACTCACCAATGCTATATAGAGAGGTAACACCACCTCCCTAGGCCTATATTAAGTCCTATCTTTAAGCCCTTTTCCAAGTCCTGCTTTCCAGAATAAAGTCCCTCATCCTTCAGCTGTGACCTACATTCTTCATTCCCAGATGTAAGACCCTGTATGTTGCCATATTAAACTGCATATTGCGCCCAGGGACCCATCATCATTATTTACCATCTCAGCTAGTCTGTGTCATCTGCAAACTTTATCAGGAACGATCACTGATACAAATATTAGATAGTGTTGGGCCAACAATGGATGCCTGTGGGATCCAACTAGAAGCACTCTCTTTTGGTGATGATTCCCCGTTCTATCAGCCAGCCAGTTTCTAGTATGTGCTATGCTGATTTTGCATCATACTAATATTTTAACCAGAATGTCTTCTGTTGACCCATTTGAGCTCCAGCCTCCTTCACCACTGCTATTAACCCAGCAAAACCCTACCTGTAGAATGCAGCTGAGCCCAAACACCACCGGGCGGTGTTGGGGACAAAGCAGCAAGTCACTGAAGGGACTTGGGGGAGGATTTCCTGCAGCCGGTTGAGGGGCAGGTGTTGAAGGGAGAGCAGCTCCTGTCTGTGCGGATAGGATGTGGGGCAGGTGCCCACCCGTGCCATCCAGCTGCATGGCAAGCCTGCGGGTACAGAAGTAGGCCAAGCGCCTGGACAGGTATGCAGACTGCACGAACTCTCCAGAGTACTGTGGGGAAGAAGGAAAAACCATCCCAGTTCCAAGCAACACTAGAGAAGTCCCCAGAGCCCAATGCTCACGGACAGGGCCACAGCCTCACCCAGAGCAAAGGCCTAAACAGCAGGGGAACCCTGGAGAAAAATGTCATCGCAATGCCATTTAAGCACTGGTGAGATTCACAGAGCACCATGGACAACATCTCCACTGATCTCAATGTACCCAGTCCCAGCCCAGTCTAGCTGGAACCAGCCATGGGAGCAGGAGAGAAAAGCCACTTCTATCCAGTTCCATCCAATGAACACACTACCACCATCAAGAGTCCAACTGTTACAGGTAAGGCAGGGACAAGGAGCTGGAACAAAATCCGTTGCAGTAGCAGAAAGTAATGGGATAAGCAGCATTCCCTTCTGGTAGCTGGTGGCTAATGTGGGGGGATGGCACTCAGCTGGGAGAAGACCCCAGGCTAGTGCAAGGCGGCTTGCATTCCCCAGAGCCATGTTGGAGGAGGTAGTTCTCTCCAGAAGCTCACCCGCAGCAGCAGAGGTAAGAGCAGTTTCAACAATTCATCTTCTCCTGGCCGTATCTTCTCAAAGCATTCAAGCACCCAGGTAAGGAATTCATGTCTGTCCAGCATCCCATCCTGGAGACAGACAGACAGACAGAGTGAGAGGACCAAAGGAAGAGCTTCCTGGAGTTATTCTACCCCTATTCCTCCTGCTGGGCCACCCAGGGACTCAGGGGTGGAATACATTCTGCAAAAAACAAATTACTTCTGAGCCTTGAGTATCCCTTGCAAACCCCACCCCAGCCAGCAGCTCCCCTCAACACCTCACCTGGAACATGAACATAGCCAGTTTCTCATTGTAGTCCCATTGTTTCAAAGCGTGCTCCACCTCCTGAGGCATGGGCCCAGATGGTGAACCACAACCCTGCCCAGAGAGCTGCCTATAGAACTCAGAAATCTTCTGCAACTGCTCTGACAGGTACTTGGTGATGATCTGTGTCCACTCTGGAAGGAAGAAGACAGTCATCAGTGAGTAGGTAAGCACGAAGAGGAATGGGAGAGGGCTGATCCAGGCAGAGGGAGGGGGAGCCAAAGAGTTCTCGTGTTGGAAGAAAAACCACAAGGAAAGAGATAGGCCTGTGGGTTCCAGGGGAAGGTGGAGAGCAAGGGACAAATTCTGAACTGCATTTTAAAGCAGGTCTTTAACACACAAAATACAGGAAGGCAGTTCGCCAGGAAGGAAGATTCCTTAAATGCCTTTGTTGAAAATCTGGCAAGAGCAAAGGGATGGAGGGAAACAGGAGGGGACAGGATCAGGACAGCCTGCTGTAGCATCCCCATTAGTGATCTAAGAGATGGGGTCAGCAACATGATAGTGAAATTTTTCAAGTCTCTCAACTGGCTCCCAGCCAGTTTCAGATGCCTGTTCAAGGCCTTGGTCTTAATCTTCAAAGCAATTAATAAAGTATGTCCCGGCTACATTAAAGCCCAAATTTCACTCTATGAACTGTCAAGATATTTTGGTTCCTCTGGGATGATTCAGATCACAAAGCCCAGGACAAGACATGTGAGAGCTGGGAATAAAGCATACTTGAAGGGGTTAAGCTGTGGAAAAAACTTCCAGAGGAGATCAGGAGATTAAATAAAACAAAACTCTGCAAATAAACATATTAATCAACAAATCCAATAAAATAAAAAAGCTAGAGTGTAGCCTTTGTCTCAGAAAGAGAGAGGAGCAGAGACTTCATGAAGTCCCTCTTGCTATTTCTTTTATGTGGAAAGCGCTCAGATACTATCGTGATGGGCAGCAGTATAAACCATAACAGACAGGCTTTCCCAAATGCTGCTAATTGGAAGGATCCTGGAACTGCACAGAAGCCAGAGCCATGATCCAAAGAGGCCCAGCGAGGCTGGAAACATGCAGGAAATAACAGAATGGGATTCTGCTGGGGGAAATGCAACTAATACATTTTGGGAGAAATAACCTTAAACCAATCTATCTAGCTTGGCTAAGACACACCTAAGGGCAGACATAGGAGTCCACAAATATGTTAAAGGTGCAAACACCAAGGAGGGGATGTGGTTGTTCAGGGGAGGAACACACAGGGTGTAAGAAGGAGTCATGAGAGTGAACAGTGAAAGGCTATCAGAAAATATTCGTTCTCAGTAAGATGTATTTGTCTGTTGTCCAAGGGAACAGGCTGAAGCCCCATTGCCTGGGATGTGACTAGAAGGATGAAAACAGCAGTCATGATCCAGTAGAAGAAGCCTGTGCTGCCCCCTCCTGGCTAGAAAGACAAGGTGGTGAGGTAAAAATCTTTTATTGGGCCAACACTTGTTGGTGAAAGAGACAAGCTTTTGAGCCAAAGAGAGCTCTTCTTCAGGTCACTTCACCCACTTGTTTCTCTAACACCCTGGGAGACACCTGGCTACAACCACACTGCATATACCCTCCCGGCTAGGGCAGATGTGGCCAAATAGATCTTTTTCATCCTTCATGACTACTATTCTATCGAGGAGGTGCAAGCACTAAAACAGGCAAGGAAGAGAAAACTGGTAGGGAAAAGGCCGGGGCTCCACTCAGGGCACTTACCGATAAAGGGATCAATGACGTGTCGTTTTTTCACCTTAGTTTCTGTGATGGCAGCGTAGTAGGCGCAAGTCATTTTGATCAGCCAGGCTGCTCTCATCACTGGAACGGTGTATTTTGCCAAGTAACCAAAGACCTCTTCCTTCTTACTAAAGATGGGCACCTAGAACAGACCAGAAAAAGGGAAAAGCTAGCTTCCTGAAGATCCAGAAAGGAATCACCCCAGAGTAACATCCACTACCACCCTTGTGCCTGGACAACCATGCACAAACTACGTATCACACAGCTTGCACCATTCCGTCAAGACAGTTACAACATAAGGAACGGTTTCAATGTAGAAGCCGTGTTAGTCTGTGTCAGCAAAACGAAAATAAGAAAGAAAAACTTGTAGCACCTTAGAGACTAACAAATTTATTTCAGCATAAGCTTTCGTGGGTTAGAACTCACTTCATCGGATGCATGGAATGAAACCTAAGGAAACCTAATGAAACATAAGGAACATTTTCCTGGGTCAGTAGGCAACAGTACCAGAGCTGCAGTGCAACACATGAGAAATGAAGCAGGAAACTGGGGAAAGGCACTGCAAAGAGGCAGGTCTGTCATAAACACAGTTCTTAAGGGAAGGGTGGATAATGAGTCGAGAAGTGTGTAGGTGCCAAAGTAACAGCCTGTGAAAATGGACTTTTACCCACAGGGGCCCTGAACTCCAAGACCTAGCAAACTCTAGCCCAGAGGGAGTCAATACACAGACAATGTGCCAAATCCGGACTACCAGACGCTTTTGAATGGACCCCGAAATCTTTTTATTTACTTATTATCATTGTTTTTTTACTATTTTATCTGGAGTCTAGACCTTGATTATACCTGGACTAAGAAATTTGGACCTTGACAAAAAATAATTGACTACCTCTGCTCTAGCCTCTACATTATACACTCTGCTGCTACAACAATAGGGACTAAACTTCCTCACAACCACTGCCAGGCTTACAAGCCCCCTGTTTATAGCCCCACCTCTACAGAAGACAGAGCTTTCTTTCCTCATCCATCCCTGGGAGAATTCATAATTCCAGCTCCACTATGGTAGCATCAAGGCCAGCTCCTGGAGCACAGAAATGTAAATACTCTTCTTAACCAGCTCTCCACCAGGCCAATACACAAAGCCCTGCCCTGCAAAAAGGCTGCCACAGTCACAGGAGTGTGGGAAGTCATTCAGCTAGTTATCACTAGACAATCTCACTACAATCTTTCAGAACTTGAAAACACCCTAGCAGCATGAACTACCCTCATCTAAGCAGGCCAAGAAAGGCAGGCAGCAGCAATTCCCTTAAAAGCAATCAAAATTCAAATGAAACATTCAAGCTCTACATGCCATGAGACAAAGTTTAGCCTCATCTCTGAATACCTGGGAACCTTAGCTCTACAGCTGTGGAGGACACAGGCCGCCCAAGATGAGTCCTGGACACACACTCTGAGAACTATAACCAATCTGATGTGGAGAGAGAACAAACCTCTTCAAACTGCAAAATCTCCACTGCAATCTTCAAAAATAGACAATACCCACACAACCAGGTGAGGGAAGAGCTCAGACAGGACATGTTCTACCTTTCTTGACAGCCTCACTGGCAACATACCTTTTTAGCCAGGTGAGTGAGGGGCTTAGTCCCAGACAGATCTGTGAACCAGTTGTTTATGGCACTCTGAGAGCGTGCCGTCACCAGCCAGAAATTATCCTTCTGGTTCACCTGAGGTTTCCGTCTTCCCGTGTCAGGCAGCGTGTTGCAGCGCAGCTTCTCTGCAATAATGCTGCTAAAATTTGAACTGATCTGAAAAAGAGAAGAGGGTAAGAAGCCTAGCCTCTCACAGAACTGGGTCCTGTGAGCTACACACTAACCCCTTGTCAGTCTCTGGGAGAGGCTTGGCTTTATTAATTAGTTACATACATTTGCTATTATCCCCAAAGTCTCATTAGCATGAACTTCCAAAACCTAATCACCAAAAACAGGCAATGGCTCCCTTTGCTTTAATCAACAAGACGACCATCTGCAGCTGGACTGAGAATACCTCAATAAGGGAACCCCTGAATTGCAGCACTAAAATAGCCTGGCTTTAGCACTGCTGGAAGGAACGTCTCTAATTCTTTGGCAGAGGAACCCAACACCTGGCACTTACTGACGGCCTTCCATCCCAGGATATCAGTGGGAGGGAGGCCTGGTGAGTACTACCGCATTGTACAGATCGCCAAACTGAGGCGCAGGCATCTCATGACTCCCAGCTTTGTGTTTGCACCAACAAAGAAGTCTGTCTTCCAAACATACAACTTCTTATCCACCACAGCAATGGCACTGCATCAAGCCAATGCTGATATTTCTAACCTCCTACTTAATTTGCAGCTCATGTGTGAGCCAGTGATCTGTGAGGATGGGGCATTTAGGTACTAGTTATCAACAGCAATGGATAAAGATCTGCCACCATAGCACACCTCATCACTAACACCGTGGGTCAGGAGTTGAGCAGACTACTCTCCCACTAAGGTTGAGAACACAGCAGCCCACCACCACAAAGAAGGATAGACACTCCTAAAGCTTAGCCTTGGGAAGGTGATAGGCCAGATCATCACAAGAGTGTAAACCTGTGCACCCTAGAACTCCTATCCCAAAGACCCTGGCTGTGGGCTGTCGAAGGACCAAGATCTAGAACCACCACACTAATCACCACCAGTCTGGCTGCAGAAATCATTAAGAACAAGGCCTACTCCTGGGACGCTAGTAAGAGGGACTCGATGCAGTGGGGCTTGGCCCCCAAAGCCCTGCAGGGATCTCACCTTAGCTGGATTAAAGTTGACATTTTTAGCAGTGCCATGTTCATCTCCAGAGACTGCCGGCTGATTATTGAAACCCTGCTTCACGTTTAAAGCGGTGAGCTCGTCCTGTGCAAGAGAAGGAGTAAGGGAACGCAGCATGGCAGGGTAGCTCTACACAAGCCATGCAGCTCCCCTGGTAGCCCAGCCTGGAGACACAGGACTAGACAGTGAGAGATAGGAGGTTACCGTCCCCTACTGGCCCCTGCCACAGCCCTCACGGAGGGAGGGCAGCTTCCCAGCCTCATCCCCTGACACCTCCCCGGGACAGAACCCCTCAGCGACGGGGCTCATCCCCCTCCCCCCTCCAGGACAGATCCCCTCAGTGACGGGGCTCATCCCCCTCCAGGACAGAACCCCTCAGCGACGGGGCTCATCCCCCTCCAGGACAGAACCCCTCAGCGACGGGGCTCATCCCCCTCCCCGCTCCAGGACAGAGCCCCTCAGCGACGGGGCTCATCCCCCCCCTCCCCGCTCCAGGACAGAGCCCCTCAGCGATGGGGCTCACCCCCCACACTCCAGGACAGAGCCCCTCAGCGACGGGGCTCACCCCCACCACTCCAGGACAGAGCCCCTCAGCGACGGGGCTCACCCCCACCACTCCAGGACAGAGCCCCTCAGCGACGGGGCTCACCCCCACCACTCCAGGACAGAGCCCCTCAGCGACGGGGCTCACCCCCACCACTCCAGGACAGAGCCCCTCAGCGACGGGGCTCACCCCCACCACTCCAGGACAGAGCCCCTCAGCAACAGGGCTCATCCCCCTCCCGCCTCCAGGACAGAGCCCCTCAGCGACGGGGCTCACCCCCCCCCCTCCAGGACAGAGCCCCTCAGAGACGGGGCTCATCCCCCCCTCCCCCCTCCAGGACAGAGCCCCTCAGCGACGGGGCTCACCCCCCCCCACTCCAGGACAGAGCCCCTCAGTGACGGGGCTCATCCCCCTCCCCCCTCCAGGACAGAGCCCCTCAGCGACGGGGCTCATCCCCCCCTCCAGGACAGATCCCCTCAGCGACGGGGCTCATCCCCCCCTCCCCCCTCCAGGACAGATCCCCTCAGCGACGGGGCTCACCCCCCCCTCCCCCCTCCAGGACAGATCCCCTCAGCGACGGGGCTCACCCCCCCCTCCAGGACAGAGCCCCTCAGCGACGGGGCTCATCCCCCTCCCCCCTCCAGGACAGATCCCCTCAACGACGGGGCTCATCCCCCCCTCCCCCCTCCAGGACAGATCCCCTCAGCGACGGGGCTCATCCCCCCCTCCCCCCTCCAGGACAGAGCCCCGCAGCGACGGGGCTCATCCCCCCTCCCCCGCCCGGGGCTCATCCCCCGCCCCAGGGTCCCCCCGGCCCGGTCACGCCCCCGGCCCAGCCCGGCTCCCGCTAGCGGGGCCCCGGCCCGCACCTCCTTCTGCTTGGGGTCCTGCGGGTAGACGTCGGGCGGCCCGAGGCGCGGCCGCTTCAGGGGCCGGTGCTCGTAGCTCAGGATCCCGAAGGCCGCCATCGCCGGGGGGGTGGCGGGGCCGGCGAGGCTGGGAGAGAGACCCGGCCGGGCCACAACAAGGAACGGCGGAACCAGCCGAGTGGGCCCGAACCAGCACCCGGCAGTCACGGAAACTGCCGAGCGGGGCCGGAGCTTCCCGAGTCGGCACCCGGCACTCACGGAAACTGCCGAGCGGGGTCGGAGCGTCCCGAGTCGGCTCCCGGCAGTCACGGAAACTGCCGAGCGGGGCCGGAGCTTCCCGAGTCGGCACCCGGCACTCACGGAAACTGCCGAGCGGGGCCGGAGCTTCCCGAGTCGGCACCCGGCACTCACGGAAACTACCGAGCGGGGTCGGAGCGTCCCGAGTCGGCACCCGGCAGTCACGGAAACTGCCGAGCGGGGCCGGAGCGTCCCGAGTCGGCACCCGGCACTCACGGAAACTGCCGAGCGGGGTCGGAGCGTCCCGAGTCGGCACCCGGCACTCACGGAAACTGCCGAGCGGGGTCGGAGCTCCCACACACCAACCCCAGCCCAGAGCCCCCTCCTGCACCCCAAACCCCTCATCTCCAGCCAGAGCCCTCACCCCATCTCACCCCCCAACCCCCTGCCCCAGCCTGGTGAAAATGAGCGAGGGTCGGGGACAGGGTGACCAGACAGCGAGTGTGAAAAATCGGGACAGAGGGTGGGGGGTAATAGGAGCCTATATAAGAAAAAGCCCCCAAAATCGGGACTGTCCCTATAAAATCGGGACATCTGGTCACCCTAGTTGGGGAGAGCAGGGACAGAGCCTCAGAGAAGCGGGCGGGACAACTGTGTTCGGTTTTCTGCAAATAGAAAGTTGGCAACTCTGGGGCGGCCCGTGGTCCCACCCTGGGGCAGGCCGTGGTCCCACCCTGGGGCAGGCCGTGGTCCCACCCTGGAGCGGCCCGTGGTCCCACTCTGGGGCAGGCCGTGGTCCCACCCTGGGGTGGCCCGTGGTCCCACTCTGGGGCAGGCCGTGGTCCCACCCTGGGGCGGCCCGTGGTCCCACCCTGGGGCGGCCCGTGGTCCCACTCTGGGGCAGGCCGTGGTCCCACCCTGGGGCGGCCCGTGGTCCCACTCTGGGGCGGTCCGTGGTCCCACTCTGGGGCAGGCCGTGGTCCCACCCTGGGGCGGCCCGTGGTCCCACTCTGGGGCAGCCCGTGGTCCCACCCTGGGGCGGCCCGTGCTCCAACTCTGGGGCAGGCCCAGCCCATCTGGCCGCAGGGCAGTACGTGGTGCCTGTCCAGGTGACAGCTGGGGTGTGACATCTGGCTGTAGAACAGTACATGGCATCTGTCAGGGTGACGGCCTGGGGGCCAATGCCTGGCCGCAGGGCAGTACGTGGCGCCTGTCCGGGTGACGGCTCAGGGTGGTGACGTCTGGCCCCAGGCAGTGCATGGCGCTTGTCAGACATCACCCCCACAGAGCCATCCCCCTGATGGATACCACATCATGCCCCTGCAGACAGACACCCTGACGGACGCCCTGCACTGCCCTGTGGACAGATGTCATCCCCTGAGCAGTGTCGTCGCTCGTCATGTGCCAAGCCAGGCCGTGATGCCCGCGCCCCCTTGCCATGAGGCCACGCTGCAGCTGGTGCCTTTCCAGTCCGGCTACCAGATCAGGCCACGCCTCAGCCGCCTACACTGCCCCCTGACATGCACTCCCTGCCGTGATGGGCCCTGGCAAGCTCTGCACGGATGCTCTCTGCAGGCTGGAGTTTCCCTTGGCTGTAGAGTGAAGCACGCACTGTGCCTACCCCCCAGGGCTACCAGACCTAGCACTCTTGTGAAAGCACTCGGGGACGAGGTTTTGTACAGGAAGCAGCAATGCGTGCGGAAGCTAAGAGTGAGCTGCGTGGTATCCTCCTTCAGCAGTGAGCGCTCAGCCCGTGAGGAGCTGTGACCCAGCCAGCGCTGCCGCCTGGCCCAGGCACCCAGAGAACGCGTGGCAGTACGGGGCCATGGATTCCCCTCTCTCTCCCTCCTCTGCCAGGAAGGAAGCTGGGATGTTCCTGACTCTAATTGTGCTGCTCTCTGGTCGCAGCCAGCAAGCCATGGCCAGCCAGAGCCCACAAGGTAATCTCACGCTCGCTGTTCTCTGAGTCCCAGCTGCCCACCACGGTCCTGAATCTGCTCCCTGCCTTTGTTCTACCGGCCACGTTTGGAGCTTGGGGAACGTGCCTCACTGACAGGCCACCCCAGGCAAGGCAGGAGTTCAGCAGCAGGAGACTGCCCAGGGAGCGATGGGAATTCTAGCAAGGGGGAGGCGATGCTGTCTCTGGAGATTGTGCGTTGTCCATAGAGCCTTTGACCTGTGGGTTCAAAGCCATCCCAGCTGGGGCAGGCATTGACTTGTCGCCTCATGATGGCGGTTTGGGGGCCTTTGCGAAGCATTTGGTAAAACTCAGGTCACTTACTCCTGGTGCCTTGTCTGCATCACAAGTCACCACCACAAACTGCCCCCTTCGCTGTTTCAAGGTTAAGGCCTGAATGGTCCATGGAGGCTGAATTCACTTCTCCCCCTTAGACCCAGGGCTGAGGCACATTGCCGGGGGTGGGGGAAGAGGCTTGCATTGCTGCATCATGAGCTGTGACTCCTCTGTTGCTAGAGGCCGGCACTGTGTCACTTGGGCACCTCGTTGTGCTAGATGTGCTGAAAAATATATTGGCACCAGTGAAATAGCAATGAGGTGTGACGACATTGCTCAGGGGATGACATCAGTCCACAGGGCAGTGCAGGGCGTCCGTCAGGGTGTCTGTCTGCAGGGGCATGATGTGGTATCCATCAGGAGGATGGCTCTGTGGGGGTGATGTCTAGCTGCATGGGCAGTACATGGCGTCCATCAGGGTGATGTCTGGCATCCGTCAGGGTGTCCATCAGGGGGACGGCTGGCTGCAGGGCACTACGTGGCGTCCATCAGGGTGACGACTGGGGGGCAACATCTGGCTGCAGAACAGTACATGGCATCTGTCAGGGTTACGGCTGGGGTGTGACATCTGGCTGTAGAACAGTACATGGAATCTGTCAGGGTGACGGCCTGCGGGCCAACGTGTGGCCACAAGGCAGTACGTGGCGCCTGTCAGGCTGACAGCTGAGGGTGGTGACATATGGCCCCAGGGCAGTGCGTGGTGCCTGTCAGGGTGACGTCTGGCCCCAGGTCAGTACGTGGTGCCTGTCAGGGTGACAGCTCAGAGTGGTGATATCTGGCCCCAGGGCAGTGCGTGGTGCCTGTCAGGGTGACGCCTGGCCACAAGTCAGTACGTGGCGCCTGTCAGGCTGACGGCTCAGGGTGGTGACATATGGCCTCAGGACAGTGCGTGGTGCCTATCAGGGTGACAGCTGGCCCCAGGGGAGTGCGTGGTGCCTGTCAGGGTGACGTCTGGCCACAGGGCAGTACGTGGCACCTGTCAGGGTGACGGCTGAGGGTGGTGACAGCTGGCCCCAGAGCAGTACGTGGCACCTGTCAGGGTGACGTCTGGCCCCAGGTCAGTACATGGTGCCTGTCAGGGTGACAGCTCAGAGTGGTGATATCTGGCCCCAGGGCAGTGCGTGGTGCCTGTCAGGGTGACGCCTGGCCACAAGTCAGTACGTGGCGCCTGTCAGGCTGACGGCTCAGGGTGGTGACATATGGCCTTAGGACAGTGCGTGGTGCCTATCAGGGTGACAGCTGGCCCCAGGGGAGTGCGTGGTGCCTGTCAGGGTGACGTCTGGCCACAGGGCAGTACGTGGCACCTGTCAGGGTGACATATGGCCTCAGGACAGTGCGTGGTGCCTGTCAGGGTGACGGCTGGCCCCAGGGCAGTGCGTGGTGCCTGTCAGGGTGACGTCTGGCCCCAGGGGAGTGCGTGGGCCTGTCCAGGTGACATCTGGCCCCAGGGGAGTGCGTGGCACCTGTCAGGGTGACGGCTCAGGGTGGTGACAGCTGGCCCCAGGGCAGTGCGTGGTGCCTGTCAGGGTGACGTCTGGCCACAGGGCAGTACGTGGCACCTGTCAGGGTGATGGCTGAGGGTGGTGACAGCTGGCCCCAGAGCAGTACGTGGCGCCTGTCAGGGTGACGTCTGGCCCCAGGTCAGTACATGGTGCCTGTCAGGGTGACAGCTCAGAGTGGTGATATCTGGCCCCAGGGCAGTGCGTGGTGCCTGTCAGGGTGACGTCTGGCCACAGGGCAGTACGTGGCACCTGTCAGGGTGACGGCTCAGGGTGGTGACAGCTGGCCCCAGGGCAGTGCGTGGTGCCTGTCAGGGTGACGTCTGGCCACAGGGCAGTACGTGGCACCTGTCAGGGTGACGGCTCAGGGTGGTGACAGCTGGCCCCAGAGCAGTACGTGACGCCTGTCAGGGTGACGTCTGGCCCCAGGTCAGTATGTGGTGCCTGTCAGGGTGACAGCTCAGAGTGGTGATATCTGGCCCCAGGGCAGTGCGTGGTGCCTGTCAGGGTGACGCCTGGCCACAAGGCAGTACGTGGCGCCTGTCAGGCTGACGGCTCAGGGTGGTGACATATGGCCTCAGGACAGTGCGTGGTGCCTGTCAGGGTGACGGCTGGCCCCAGGGCAGTGCGTGGTGCCTGTCAGGGTGACAGCTGGCCCCAGGGCAGTGCGTGGTGCCTGTCAGGGTGACGTCTGGCCGCAGGGGAGTGCGTGGGCCTGTCCAGGTGACATCTGGCCCCAGGGGAGTGCGTGGCGCCTGTCAGGGCATGTCTGGCCACAGGGCAGTACGTGGCACCTGTCAGGGTGACGGCTCAGGGTGGTGACAGCTGGCCCCAGGGCAGTGCGTGGTGCCTGTCAGGGTGACAGCTGGCCCCAGGGCAGTGCGTGGTGCCTGTCAGGGTGACGTCTGGCCACAGGGCAGTACGTGGCACCTGTCAGGGTGACGGCTGAGGGTGGTGACAGCTGGCCCCAGAGCAGTATGTGGCGCCTGTCAGGGTGATGTCTGGCCCCAGGTCAGTACGTGGCACCTGTCAGGGTGACGGCTCAGGGTGGTGACAGCTGGCCCCAGGGCAGTGCGTGGTGCCTGTCAGGGTGACGTCTGGCCACAGGGCAGTACGTGGCACCTGTCAGGGTGACGGCTCAGGGTGGTGACAGCTGGCCCCAGAGCAGTACGTGACGCCTGTCAGGGTGACGTCTGGCCCCAGGTCAGTATGTGGTGCCTGTCAGGGTGACAGCTCAGAGTGGTGATATCTGGCCCCAGGGCAGTGCGTGGTGCCTGTCAGGGTGACGCCTGGCCACAAGGCAGTACGTGGCGCCTGTCAGGCTGACGGCTGAGGGTGGTGACATATGGCCTCAGGACAGTGCGTGGTGCCTGTCAGGGTGACGGCTGGCCCCAGGCCAGTGCGTGGTGCCTGTCAGGGTGACGGCTGGCCCCAGGGCAGTGCGTGGCACCTGTCAGGGTGACAGCTGGCCCCAGGGCAGTGCGTGGTGCCTGTCAGGGTGACGTCTGGCCGCAGGGGTGTGCGTGGGCCTGTCCAGGTGACATCTGGCCCCAGGGGAGTGCGTGGCGCCTGTCAGGGTATGTCTGGCCACAGGGCAGTACGTGGCACCTGTCAGGGTGACGGCTCAGGGTGGTGACAGCTGGCCCCAGGGCAGTGCATGGTGCCTGTCAGGGTGACGTCTGGCCACAGGGCAGTACGTGGCACCTGTCAGGGTGACGGCTCAGGGTGGTGACAGCTGGCCCCAGAGCAGTACGTGGCGCCTGTCAGGGTGACGTCTGGCCCCAGGTCAGTACGTGGTGCCTGTCAGGGTGACAGCTCAGAGTGGTGATATCTGGCCCCAGGGCAGTGCGTGGCGCCTGTCAGGGTGACGGCTGGCCGCAGGGGAGTGCGTGGGCCTGTCCAGGTGACATCTGGCCCCAGGGCAGTATGTGGCACCTGTCAGGGTGACATCTGGCCCCAGGGGAGTGCGTGGAGCTTGTCGGGCTACGTCTGGCCACAGGGCAGTACGTGGCACCTATCAGGGTGACAGCTCAGCGTGGTGACATCTGGCCCCAGGGGAGTGCGTGGTGCCTGTCAGGGTGACGTCTGGCCCCAGGGCAGTGCGTGGCACCTATCAGGGTGACGGCTCAGGGTGGTGACATCTGGCCCCAGGGGAGTGCGTGGTGCCTGTCAGGGTGACGTCTGGCCCCAGGGCAGTGCGTGACACCTGTCAGGGTGATGTCTGCGGGGTGATGTCTGGCCACCGGGCAGTATGCGGCATCCCCTCTCTTTTACCTTCTCAGAGCAGCCTATCAGCACCACTCCCGCGTGGCTGCAGGAACTGGGGAAGTCCAGCGGGGAGCTCCTGAGCTCTCTGCTTCCCCCACTGAGGCAGCAAGCAAGAGGCCATGGGGAGACTCAAGGCCAGATCCCGCACTGGAAGTACTAAGCTGCCAAGCTCCTGCCCTCATCTCCATGGGAAAAGAGGCTCTAATCTCATCAGCCTCCAGCTTGAACCCTCAGAGCACAGGCCTCAGGTTCCAGGAGTGGGGCAGGAGGCGGGTGCTGCTCAAATCCATTCTCTTTGGAGAGGGAAGTGGAAGCGGCGGCTGTGGACCAAGGGCCAGGGGCAGAGTCAGAGAATGAGTCAGTTTCTTGTAATGCTGAGTAAGGAGCTTTATTAGAATGAAGAACGCAGCATTTTCCCATAAGTCCTGCCAGGCCCATGGGTCTGCAATGCAATTACCAGAGCTGCTCAAACTCTCAGCCATGGAGAGTCCCTCTCTCACTGCATGGTTTAGCAGCAGGATGTGAGGCCTGATAAGTATCTGCACTGTGGGCATAGTTTTCAGATGTGTACCAGATCTAGGCTCTGTTTTAGCCTGTTCTGATGTCAGTGGGGAGGCTGGCAGGCCCTTGTGTGTTACTCTCACTCTGAGAACCTCGGGAACAAACTGCCATCCTCGCTGAACGGGCAGCCAGTGCTCTGGGCTTGCAAGAGCTATCTCAGAGTGATAGAGACCCTGCAGATACCACTAATCTCTCAAGCACCCTGTTGTTCCAACATTCTCTCTCTATGTGGGTGCACCTGCTCTCGGTGTCTGGAAAACCCTCTGCAGGCTTCCCATCAGCTCAGCATAAGAGGCGCATCCCAGCAAAACCACAGCTGCCAGCAGCTGTTACTCCTGAGGGCATTGTGCGCCAAAAATTGTAAAAGTCTGAAAAATTCTGCACGTTTTATTTATCAGTAAATGAAGCTCCAGCATGGCCGTGGGAGCACAGGCCACTGGCTGCATGAAGGTGGGAGATCACCCTGCAGTCCCCCATCCTCGGGACACAGACTCTGATCCTTTCCTTGCAGCTCAGACAGTAGCGGCACCAGCTTCTTTGCCGCCCTAGGCGGTGCCTCTGGGAGAAGCTGCCGCCGAAATGCCACCAGGGACCTCGGAGGCCGAAGAAGCTGCCGCCGAAATTCCTGGCAGCCAAAGAAGCTGCCGCCGAGGACCCCGGCGGCTGAAGGAAAACCGTCGCCGCCGAAGGACACCAAATCCCGTCCCCCGAATCTGGCGCCCTAGTGGTAGCACCGGCCCTGAGCTCAGAGGATTCTCCTCGAGCCCCCAGACAATCCATGTTCTGCTGCTTGTGACTAAATGGGACTTTTGAGTGCACACGCTGTGCTCCAAGCCTTCACTGAACTGTGCAACTGCAGCGGCTCCAATCTATTGGTAGGTGGTGGCATTTTAGGCACTTTGACTTCTGGCTCTGTCATCATCCCTCCTCTTAATCATAGAAATGTTGGGCTGGAAGGGACTTCGAGTGGTCATCTAGTCCAGCCCTCAACGCTGGGACAGGACCAAGTAAACAGGCTCCTCCTCAGCCACTGGGGTCTGCCCCTCACCTCCTGTTGTCAATACACCTACCGGGTTTTTCACCTCGATGGACGGGGACTTGGGGTGGGGTGGTGGGAGAGAGAACAAGCTACTGCCCAAGGTGACCAGTGGCCAGTCTCCTCCCCGTAGAGCAGCCGGTTCTCGGTCTGCAGTCAGCCAGAATCCTCCACCCAGATGTATCCATGCGCATCCGCGGGACTCCCCCAGCAGACACCCCTCACACTAGCGATTGCCCCGGCCTGGCTTTCCTCGGCGAGGACACGCCGGCCCGATCCCAGCAAGCCAGGACCGGGGCTGGCAGGGCCGGCCAGGTGCAGGCAGGGGAAGAGCTAGCAGTGGTGCTGGAGATGCGCCATTTGCCTCCCATGCGGGTTCTTCCTTGCAGAGCACCTGCAGGGGAAGGGGAAAAAGACCCGACCACTGCAGCTGGGGTTGTCGGCACTTTTCTTTATCTAATGTTACTCCTGCAGCCTCAGTTGCCTTCCGAATTTGACCTGCCCAACGTCCCCTAAGCTACCCTGTCAGCTATGTGAACGTCTGTTACCTCCAGGCCGGGCAGAATCATGCTCCTTACCCTTGCACTGATTTCTGGGGCAGCTGTGCCGCTGGTCAGGCAATAGCAGAAGCAATGCTCTCAGGCCCATGGTACAACTGCTGTCAGCTTAGCCAACGGGGTGTGGCTGACTCACGCCTGCACTCGGGGCAAGCCGCGCTGGGTCCCCATCAGGCTTGAGGAAATAGAAGGGGTGGTGTCACTGAGCTGCTGCCCCTCAGGCAGGGCACCACCAGCAGCTGCCAGTGAGCGGCCAATCAACCAGCAGCCCCACAACAGCCCATCTCCCCCCAGGCTCTGGCGGGCAGGGGAGCTGCTGAGCTCGCCCTCCAAGCCTGACCCCCTTCCAGGTTGGAGCAGAGCTGCCTGAGCCCGCAGCAACTCGTGAACCCTCCGTGTGCCTATCTCTGGCTGGAGTGGAAACAACCAGAACCCACGGGCTGCGAGGGCCCAATCCAAAGCCCTGTCAAGTCAGGGAGTCTCTATTCCTGCTGCTTCCAGGAGCCCCTGTATTGCTGCACAGACATGGACAGACCCCACCCCGAGTCAGTAAGAGCTCCGTTACCTCTGCTTTCTCCAGCCTGCCCATTCTTCCTTCCCTTGGGGAAGCCTCAGGCTCGTGCAGAACAGCCCCTCTTGCAGCAGGCTCTGTGCTGGCTGTCCTTTAGCAGGCCACTGCCTGCGTACGTTTTGGGAGGCCCGTCTCAGGCGCTGTGCTTTGCTCTTGGAGCCCTCGGGTGCACCCAGAGCCTTCATTCTGACATTCCTGACGTCGGAGCGCATCCCCGAACGTTCTGTTCCCCTGGGGTTGGGGTAATTCTTCATGTAGTGCCCAAGTGAGCTCTGCGCTTCCCAGAGCGATGCAAGACAGGTCCCAGCTCTCCTCTCTCCTGGAGACCCTGGAACTCCTTGAGCGAGCCCAGCAGCCCCAGTGGGTTCTGCGCCTTTCTCGCTTGTGTCTCATCCTGGAGGATTTGCTGCCAGCTCAGGGACAGCATGGCCAAACACAAGCTCATCTTCCCTCCCCAAGCCCTCTCGCTGCTGAGCACAACAGAGCGTGGAGGCCAACCGCATCTTGCTGCCAGCACCCAGCTTCGGCTCCTCCTCGGAGCCGGACCCATCACTCAGCCGTGCCCTGAGCACCTCCTACCGCCTCCTGGGGTCTCTGACACAGACCCACCTCCCTCCCCATCCAGCCAACATCATCTCTGGTGCCCAGTGCCCCACTTTACTGCCTTCCTGGTGGCCTGTCATGGCCCCTCGTCCTTCAGGCTCATGCCAGACTGCAGCCTCTCCCGGGCAGGGACCATGCCTGGGAGTGTGTAGGAGGCACCTAGTTAATTCTGAGCCTCAGACATGGGCTAACGGTCTCTAAGGCAGGCAGGGCTTGGACGTGCTACTGAAGGGCAGTTTGGAGAATTGGGGGTTCGTTTCCCGTGCAGATAAATCTGTCCCATTGAAATAGAAACCACTTTCCCCTCCCCCTTCCCAGCTGGTAGTTCCTGAAGTGGGAAACTGTCAGCTACATTCAGTACCCAGCCTGCCCCTTAGCTCAGGGCCAGTAGCACTTAACATCTGAGCCCATGGGCTGGGCGGGGTCACCCTCGCACACCCCTCCCCCCCATTGAGAGGGACACTCACATCTCATCTCATCACAGCCGATGAAGTGAGTTCTAACCCACGAAAGCTTATGCTGAAATACATTTGTTAGTCTCTAAGGTGCTACAAGTTTTTCTTTCTTATTTTCATTTTGCTGACACAGACTAACACGGCGACTACGCTGAAACCTCACATCTCACAGCCTGCCACGCTGTAAGGCCTCGGGGGCAGGAACCGTAGCTACCGGTGTTTGTACAGCACCCAGCACAGCAGGGGCAGATCCAACACTAGCTGTACAGCCATCCTGATCAGTCAGCTGCTGCTCTAACATCAGCCCCACCCGCAGCAGCCTGCATTTGTCTTGTGCTGACAGCTGGGTTCTGTCCCCTGAGCCAGCTGTAGCATTTTGGGGGGGGGTCCCCCTAGACAGCTGCTTGTCCTCCCCACCCTGGGACTGCAGCCCCTGCCTACGTGGTGGGCACTCAGCTTTGCCCAGCTGCGCCAGTCTGCTTTATTTCACTGTGTTCTCCCCACCTGCACAAAGTCATGCTGCTCTGTATGTACAATATCATACAATCGTTAGCTCACTCAGCCCAGAATGGGGGAGACAGAAGGTATTGGATCCCAGCTAGTTCTGACTCTGAAAAGCCTGCTCCTCTCTTTCCCCTGTGCACATCTTCCTGTGCCTTTTCTACTTCTTGGTTAATGGGCTAATTAGCCTTTGGGGCTCTCCTCAGCCCATCCCAATCCACTAATTAGCACAGCCCTTTTTAACCAGGGCTACTCCAGAGCAATGTCTTGTAGTGAGCAGTGTGCTGCATCAGTCGTATGGCTCCTCTCATCCCCTAGCAGCTACTGGGATGTAAAACAATGCAAGAATGGCTACACCTAGTCTCCTGCTTCACCCATATAGGGCGTGCCTCTCTCTCCCAGGGCTATGGCCCTGACCTAAGGGGACATGGCTTGCAGGACAGCTACCCCTCCTGCTCTTAGGGCAGTGGCTCTCAACCTTCCCAGACTGCTGTGCCCCTTTCAGGAGTCGGATCTGTCTTGAATATCCCATGTTACACCTCACTTAAAAACCACTAGCTTATAAAATCAGACATAAATTAGCAAGTGTCACAGCACAGCATTAGTGAAAGGTTGCTACTTTCTCATTCTTACCCTATCATTATAGACTACATCCATTGGAATATAAATCTTGTACATACATTTCAGTGTATAGCACAGAGCAGTACAAACAAGCGGTGTGAAAGGTTAGTTTGTACTGACTTCGCTGCTGCTTTGTATGTAGCCTGTGGTAAAACCTGGCAATGGTCTCTGGGAGTGGAGGTCCCCCCGGCAGAGCTCCCGTAGCCTGGTGGAGCCCCCCTGCTGTAAGGGAGGTGTCCCGGACCCCAGGAGGAGCCTCCAAAGCACTGAGCAGTAGCCCCACAGAGCCCAGCCCTGAGGCAGCACCAGGAGTCTGCGCACGCCCTGTGGGCCCGGCCCCGGGGGCCCTGACAGGGTTAGGCCCAGAAGCCCCAGCTCAGGGGCATGGCCCACTTTGCTGCCCTGGTTTCTCTTTGCTGACTGACCACAGCCACCCAGAGCCAGGGCAGGGCCCAGAGCCTGCGTCCTGCGGCTGTTTACAGAGTGCTGCTCACCACAGCCCTGCTGCCGGCTCAGCAGGGGCTTTCCAGGCCAGCTCCCCGAGGGCGAGTGTCACACCCAGACCCAGGGCTCAGCCAGAGCCTGGCAGGCTGCTGGGCGCTCAGCCTGGGAGGTGGCCCTGCCTCAGTGAGATGGGGGCAGGGAGGGGAGGAAGCAGCAGGGTGAGGGATTTAACAGCTGTATTTAGCTGTCCCTGGAGAACTGGCTCTTCCCAGGCTGGGCGCAGCACCCTCTGCTGACGAGACCCAACATCCATGTGGCCCTCCAGCAGCGGGGAGGGGGCCAGCATGGGGCTTTCAGGCCAAGACATGTTAGTAAACAGCAACATGCCGAGCCTTGGTCACATGGATGGAAGCCACAGGGGTGTGTGCTGGGCAGCGGGTTCCCGAGGGGGGCGGGTTACTCGCCCCACAGACAGTTCTGGCTAGTAACGAGCTCTCGCTGCACAAGTACCAACCGGCACCCAGCAGTGGCAACCCCCCAGCTGTGCGGCAGCTCCTAGAAGGGAGGCCATGTCAAGTGAAACAGCAGAATGCCCTGGGGACTCTCCAGCACCGCCTCTCTCCCGGATCCCCGACCAGCCATACCACCTCCTCGTGGGCTCAGGAGCCATGGCAAGGCAAGGCAGAGCCTTAGGCACATGCCACAAGGAGCCCAAGCCTTGGAGTGGCAGCAGGTTTTGGAATTCACCCCCCCCCCCTTGGGGCTATCGGTTCAGGCTCTTTGCAGACTCAGGCATGAGTCAGTTAGACTCAGGTTACATGTTCAAGCTTTTCTTTACATCCAGGGGGGCTAGCAACAAAGTCTATTTTGTAAACGAGAGCTGAGATTCTGGTCTCATCAAATGACACCAGGAGCTGGGCTCATGATTTGGGCTTATAGAGCCTCCGTCTCAGTCTGGCCCTGCCTCAGGCAAGCCAAGCTGATGGGCTGAGGAGACTCATCAGCCTTTCCTCTGTCCTTGATGTCTTGCAGAGAGCTCAGTAAAACCTGGCCCGTTTGTTGTATCAGTCAGGCAAGGTACTCACAGACTTCAACAGGTCTTTATTTTAAAGTCGAAACCTCTTTACCAAGCTGACTAACCTAATTTCCTTCTATGATGAGATAACTGGCTCTGTGGATGAGGGGAAAGCAGTGGATGTGCTATTTCTTGACTTTAGCAAAGCTTTTGATACAGTCTCCCACAGTGTTCTTGCCAGCAAGTTAAAGAAGTATGGGCTGGATGAATGGACGGTAAGGTGGATAGAAAACTGCCTGGATGGTCGTGCTCAACGGGTAGTGATCAATGGCTCCATGTCTAGTTGGCAGCCGGTATCAAGTGGAGTGCCCCAAGGGTCGGTGCTGGGGCCGGTTTTGTTCAATATCTTCATCAACGACCTGGAGGATGGTGTGGACTGCACCCTTAGCAAGTTTGCAGATGACATTAAACTGGGAGGAGTGGTTGATACGCTGGAGGGTAGGGACAGGATACAGAGGGACCTAGACAAATTAGAGGATTGGGCCAAAAGAAATCTGATGAGGTTCAACAAGGACAAGTGCAGAGTCCTGCACTTAGGACGGAAAAATCCCATGCACTGCTACAGACTAGGGACCGAATGGCTGGGCAGCAGTTCTGCAGAAAAGGACCTAGGGGTTACAGTGGATGAAAAGCTGAATATGAGTCAACAGTGTGCCCTTGTTGCCAAGAAGGCTAACGGCATTTTGGGCTGTATAAGTAGGGGCATTGCCAGCAGATCGAGGGACGTGATTATTCCCCTCTATTCGGCACTGGTGAGGCCTCATTTGGAGTACTGTGTCCAGTTTTGGGCCCCACACTACAAGAAGGATGTGGATAAATTGGAAAGAGTCCAACGGAGGGCAACAAAAATGATTAGGGGGCTGGAGCACATGACTTATGAGGAGAGGCTGAGGGAACTGGGATTGTTTAGCCTGCAGAAGAGAAGAGTGAGGGGGGATTTGATAGCTGCTTTCAACTACCTAAAAGGGGGTTCCAAAGAGGATGGATCTAGACTGTTCTCAGTGGTAGAAGATGACAGAACAAGGAGTAATGGTCTCAAGTTGCAGAGGGGGAGGTTTAGGTTGGATATTAGGAAAAACTTTTTCACTAGTAGGGTGGTGAAGCACTGGAATGGGTTCCCTAGGGAGGTGGTGGAATCTCCTTCCTTAGAGGTTTTTAAGGTCAGGCTTGACAAAGCCCTGGCTGGGATGATCTAGTTGGGGTTGGTCCTGCTTTGAGCAGGGGGTTGGACTAGATGACCTCCTGAGGTCCCTTCCAACCCTGAGATTCTATGATTCTATGATTCTAAGCTGCTGCTGCACCCTCTGTAGCTCTTCCAGCCTCTCAACTCCCTCCTGTTTCCTGTCCTTTCAGACTCCCAACAGCCAGTGCTCCCAGTTCTAATAATTACAAGCAACATCTAAGCACCACACCGTTCCATCAGGATTCGGAACCACCCTTCCCCATGCTTGGCCGGGGGGTTGCTGGGCTGCTGCTGGCGGCCAGGACACAACCCACCAACTTGTGCATGAAGGGCTCTGGGAGAGCAAGAGGAGCATCAGGCCCTTCCACATATGGGCACCCTGGGCCAGTGACTCCCCAGAGAAGCAGGCTAACCCCGCCTTCATGAGAGCAGGCAGAGGCGGGAGCAGGCCACAGGTCCAGGGCAGGGTGCCGAGAAGGAGAGCAGCCAGTGGACCCCCAGGGCTTTCGTTCCACAGCGAAGGAGCCATGCGCAGTGCAGGCAGAGGGGAGGTTGCTGCTTACAATCGGTGTGTTTCTGCTGGGCCGTGTCCTGTTTTTAGAAGCTCTAATTGTCCAGACTCAGACCTGCTTGCCCTTCCCACCAGGGACTGTGCGCGCTGGGTAAAATGAAACAAGATACGTTTCTTCTTGTCAAACCATTGCTCTCCTGGTCTGGGGAGGTTGGGACTAGTTCAGACCTGGCTGTGCTCTTATGTGGCCCACAGCCAGTGCCCCCTTCACAAGAGAAGCCATTTCTGAGAAGCTCTTTTTACAACCAAAATATTTCTCATTTCCTTTTCTCTCTCAACTCAAAATGTGCTGCAGCGCTTTGGCTCAAATCTGCCCCAAGCGTTTCCCAAGGTAGGTGACGTTGGGGATCTCAGTGCTGTTGACCTGTTTTTGTAATCTGTCCAATTGTCTGAAAACAGAACCCCAACTCCGGTCATCTCAAATCCAGGGGTGTCAGTACATGCCACACCCTCTGCCATCTCCATCTCTCAAACACCAGATCATCTCAAACTCACCCATCACTCAGACACTTGGGCACGAAGTCCTCAGGCCCCAGAAAACTCCAACCAGTGCCGAATGCTGCAGTGCGTCTCAGCAACACGGGCTGTCCTCCTCTCCCATAGAACTCAGAGTTGAGTTCGAGATCCTGGTCCCGATCTTAACTGCGCTCAAGGGCCTGGGTGCAGGACATGTAAAGTTCCAGGAGCCAAACATTCTGGGCCGTGGACTGGTTGACAGCTCTGCTCTTCTGATGCTGGAGAACTGTTCACCACCAGGATAAAGTCCCTGCCTGTGGCATGAACTCCCCCAGGAACTAAAAACTAGCACTGAGCTCACCACGTTCTGTTCCGAGTGCCTGGCACACTTCTCCAGCCTGCCTTTGTTAGAACAGACCCAGAGCACCGTGCATGTGACAACATGCTTTCCCCCCCCTCCAAATCCCTACGCAATTTCCTGCGTAGAGTGAAAGGGAGAAAGAACATGCCCCTGCGGCAGATGTCAGTTAAATCACTTCATGCACCAGAAGGCAGAGGAGGAGGGCAGGATAAGAACCTGAACCGAACGGAAAGCTTGACAGCTCTGACATGGGGGCCTCAAATGGGAAATCCACAAAGCCCAAACTGAGCCGGGGTCCCCAATCTTCTGCACCCATCCAGCATCTTAGACTGAGCCCAGATAGCAGAATGCTAAGTGCAGGTGTGAACTGGCTCACGAGAACGGCTCATCGTTTAACAACTCCTTACACAATGTTCTCCCAATTGAATGTATTCCTCCGAACGCACCAGCACCTGCAAACCCAGCCAAGCCCGGCATTTCAGTCTTCAGTCACTGGGGTTATCCAAGCACAACATATGGGAGAGAGGGCATGCTGGAGGCACACATAACCCCAAAGCAGTGAACCAACTGAGCTGGAAAATGAACATAAATCCTCTTCTGTGGGCAGGGACTTGAGCCTCCTCTGGGGCACACGCTCCCCACATGCCTAGACCACAGAATGTATGTACATGCTGCAGTCTGAAACCCCCACCCCGCCTCCGGAATCCTCTCCCTGGTGGGTCGGCCATCGCTCCCCTCTGACACTTCCTTTAAAGGGCAGGCCAGTGGGCGGAGCAGGGATTGGGAGTCAGGGCTCCTGGGGTTAGTCCTGATTCTGCAGCTGAATTGAGCAGGTCACTCAGCCACAAACTGTGCTTCCCCTTGCAGATGTGGAGTGCATCCTCTTCAACGATGAGTACCTGACCTGTACGTGGGGCAGCAAAGAGACGCTGACAGCCAATTACTCGCTCTATTACTGGTACATTCCCCCAAGGTAGGCAACTCTTCTGTGGGGCAGGGCTACTCTGGGTTGTGTTCCCTGTTAGCATGACCCAAGCAGACCAGTGCAAGGCCAGCAGCCATCCTCCAGGAAGTGCGATGGGTTCCCCAGGGGGGCTCAATGCTTGCTGTGCACTATGGGGCATTCTTAGGGCCCAGGCTTAGTGTAGAGCTGGAAGCGGTGGGGAAGTTTCCCTCTCCTGCCACCAGTGAGGCTGGAGGTGGGGGGAGTGGCTCTGCCTGGCAGCCCCGTGGCACTAGAACGCAAGAGGGCGTGGCTGAGATGGGGCCTGTAGGCAAGAGGGCCACGCTGCGGGTGGTGCCCGCGGGCTGAGGGGAGTGGAGAGCAGAGCTCTCCTGCTCTTGGCACTTCTTACAGAGTCCCTGATCCCACCAAGGCAATTCTTGGGTTCTTTACAGAGAGGATCCCCAAGAGCCAGACTCTGAGGCTCGGGGGGCCAGGGCACTGTCACAGCAGAACCCCTAAGGGGCCAGCCTGGCAGCTTCGGGACCCCTGGAGAGCGCTCCTTTTGTGCCGTCCCAGGACCGAGCCCTCCCTGCCTGACACGCGGGGCCACGCTGCTGGCGGCACCCAATGGGGAACGGGCTTCTCCCACGGGCACTTTCTGTCTGCAGTGGGGAGCAGCCTGGGACACCAGCCTGGGAGCCCCAAGTACCTGGAAAGGCTGAGGTCTGCCCCTCAGCCCAGCCCCCAGTCTAAATAGAGCCAACGAATTCCCCATTGGGCGACTCAGAATCGCACCAGCGCTGGTCTCCCAGTGCCAAACCTGCTCCTCAGCCCCAGAGCCAAGCCCAGAGCAGCAGGTGCATTCAGAGCCCTCCCCAGGCATGCGGCAGTCCTGAGAGAGGAGGTGCCCCGCCCCCAGCACAAGGCCGGGGGCTGGAGCATTCAAAAAGCAGAGCTGAGGGCAGCATCCATACGGAGCAAGGACCCCAGGCTTTGCAGTTTTCTGCTGTCCTTGATTTCTGAGCTCTCCCCATAACGCGCCCTGTGCCTTAGGGATGAAAACCACACGGCAGCAGAGGAATGCAAGCGCTACCTCCAGGAGGGGGGCATCAACACGGGCTGCTGGTTCAACCACAATGAGATCATCCAGTTCCGCCCCTTCTACATCCACGTCAACGCCAGCCATGGGGGCAGGAGCCTCGTCATCCCCACCAAAGTCATGAAGCTGCAGGACCTAGGTATGGGAGAGCACAGCTCCGGCTGCCCAGCCACCCATGGTCCATACAGGACACTCCCTCCCCCACTCTCTAGTCCCAGCCCAGCGGCCAGTGAAGGGAGGCTGTCACTGTCGGTCACACACTCCTGGGGGGCCACTGGGATGAAGGGGAGGAGAGAAATAACAGGTTTGCGTTATTTCAATAATTCTTGCTTCAGTAGGAGGCGCTGTTGTCCCTCGGTCCCAATGGTGCCCCCGGTTCAAGTCGTGTTTGCCGATTACGGAGCAGCAGCTGTTTCTCCGCAAAGGAGAAGGGTTCACATTATAAACTCAGGTTCCACTCCCTTGCCCAACTTCCCCACAAAGATGCCAATGCCCCAAGGTTTCACACGCCCCCTCTCACCCAGGGCGCCAGGGCCCCAGGTGGGGTGAGATACACAGAGCTGGCCAGCCCCCTCCCCGTTCTGATGCCCGAGGACTTTACAAAGATGTGGAATTAGGGTACGGAAAGTGGGCTGTTGCTGATGAGTGTTGGCGCTGCGCGCTGAATGCCCTGGTGCCCTGAAAGGGCCAGCGTCAGCTGGAACTTTGGGAAACTGACTAGTTCGAGCCAGCGGTTTCCAGGTCGAGCCCCTCTGAATCCCATCACCTGGCACTCCTAAATGTTCCCTGGAAAAGAACCAGCAAGGGCCTGGCATGGGTCGTCTACTCTCTGCTGGGCGCCCCCTGGTGGCTGCACCTGGAGATTAGCTCTGCCCCATCTGATGCCCCCTTCCTTTGGTCACTCACCCCACAGCCCCTCTTGCTCTCTGGAGTCGTAGTGCTTCCTCTTCGTGGCGTGGCCCTCCGGCCAGGTCACTACACTTTGCCCCTTCCAGGGTAGCCAAGGGGCACTGGGCCAGCTGTCCGGGTGCCATTCCAGGCAGTCTTCCCAGCTCAAGATTGTGCCACTTCCCAGTAGTTGGTAGGGGACCCTACAATCAGTAGCCAAGGTCTGCATCATCTCTACCCGTGCTGCCATATCCCTGGGGCTCGTCCCACTCTGCCCTCCACAGGCTTCCTTCTCCACCAGCCCTCGGGGTAACCCTGTCCCTCGGGGTCAGCTTCCCAGGCTTCTGCTCTCCACGCCGGGTTTCCTTCGCTCCTCACTAGGCCCAGAGAGTGGCTACAGCCCCTTCAGCTCTCACCTGCAGTGCCCGCTACTCTGCCAGCTGGGATCCACAGACAATCAGTACTCGGCAGCCAAGCCTCAGTCTCCCGCCCCCAGCTGCAGCCTGCCATGTAAATTAGCCCCTTCTGAGCCAGCGTAGCCCTGCAGGGCTGGTGCGGGGTGAACCAAGGGCACCGGAGCTCTCCCCAAAGTGGGGGTCCCAGGGACCCCCAGCCCCTCCCCCCCTGGGGTGGGCCAAAAGCAGCCCCTGTCCACCTCCGTGCACCTAGGCACTGTGGATTACACCGGTACAAGCGAAGCGGCTCCCTGTCCAGGGCATGGGGCATCCCCACTGCCCCTGGCTCCATCCCCTTGACGGGATCTGGGACCCTGCGGTGGCAGGCCTGGCCGGCGCTGCGGCAGCACCTCACCCAGCTCCACACCAGCGTGCTGGCATGCCCCGAGCCCGAGCATGTCTGTCTGTTGCAGTGAAACCCACGCCACCAGTGAATCTCACCATCCAGAACCTGAGCAACAACCAGCTGCAGCTGACCTGGGACTCCATATACGCCAAGCCCCACTGCCTGGAATACGCGGTCAAATACCGGAGCAACCAGGACACCAGCTGGACGGTAATGGGACCAGCAGCCTGGCCCTCCTGTGGCCACCCAAGGCAGGGGCAGCTCAGAGCCCGTCATCCGCTGCCACCCTTACCCCAGGGCTCACACTCACTGGTCCCCTGCCCTTCCCAGGCCCCCCGGGGCTAAGGGCCATGCCGGCCTGGGGCTAAGTTAACGCTGCTGCTTCACTGCACCTGAGGATTCTTCTGGCTTTAAATCACCCTTCACGTGACCCAAATGCCCCATCTCAGGCTGCAGGCCCCAGCCCATTCTCCTCCTACCCACACCGCTACCACCTTCTCTCTGGGAACTCCTCAGCCACCTGGAAGCACAGCGCTGCCGAGGGCCAGCTGAGAGCCCCCTACGCCACACATGCCCTGGGGAGCAGCACAGTCCCTGCAAGGCTCCGGGGCGCTGGGACTCAGAGGAGAACGAGGTTCCTCGTGCCCTTGCTGTGCCTAGAGCTGGCTGAAGCCAGGCGCACCGGGGAACGGGCCTGAGCCCACGCCAAGCAGGGCCAGGGGCTGTCATTTGTGGACAGGGAAAGGGGAGGGAGACTGTAGCAGGGCTGAGCTCCATTCTCCACTCCTGCGTGGTGAGCCCAGCCTGGAGGAAGCCAGGCCGCGTTTCACAGCAGGTGCTCAGAGCATCTCCTTGTGCGCCGAGCCGCCCACCCTGTCTGATGTGCACGGGACCTTCTGTCTCTGCCCCAGGAGCACTTGGTCAGTGGCAAGATCTTCTCCTTCCCTAGCGTGGACTACGAGAAATATTACACCTTCTACGTGAAAAGCAAGATCAATCAGTACTGCGGCACCACCCAGCTCTGGAGCGAGTGGAGTGTCCCAGTGTTCTGGGGCAACAATGCAACAGACAAGGGTAGGTGACACCCCTCGCGGCCAGGGTTGTTGCTAAGGGGTGTCCTGGGCCCAACAAGAGGGAAGACATTAATTATTATTATGATTTGTAGTCGCATAGTGCATAAGCACTGACTCCATGGGCCCAGAGCTGTCCCTGGGGTAGGCTGAATCGTGGTGACAGCCCGGGGTCCCACACTTCAATAAAATCAGGACTGTCCCGATATTTAGCCCTTTGTCCCGCATCCCGACCGATGTAGACGATATTCAGGTGGGGAGGTGAGGCGGAGGACGAGCGGGGTGAGGAGGTGAACAGGGAGGTAAGTGGCAGGCGGATAGGCAGGAGGGGGGCAGGGTGTAGGGGGAGAGGAGGGAGGCGGTGAGGGGGTGGGGGTGAGGAGGTGGGCGAACGGGGTGAGGAGGTGAACAGGGAGGCAAGCGGCAGACAGGCGGGAGGGGTGTAGGGGGTAGGGACACAGGCGGACGGGGGGCAGTGAGGGGGAGGGGGAGGGAGATAGGAGGTGGGCGGATGGGGGGGTGGTGAGGGCGGTAGGGGGTGAGGAGGCGGGTGGACAGGCAGGAGTGGGTAGGGGTGAGGAGGCTGGCAGGGGGACACACCAGATGGATGGCAAGGAGGCTAGCAGGAAGGCAAGTGGGAGGCGGACAGGCGGGAGTGGGGGAGGGGTAGGGGGTGAGGAGGCTGGTGGACGCGGGGGGCGGGCGTCGTATGAACAGCAAGGAGTCTAGCAGGGAGGCGGGCAGATGGGGGGTGAGGGGGTAGGAGGTGAGGCAGTGGGCGGACAGAGTGCCGGACGGATGGACAGACGGCAAGGAGACTAGCGGGGAAGCAGGGGGGTGGGAAGGGGTATGGGGTGAGGAGGCGGGAGGACGGGGAGGTGAGGGGGAGAGGAGGTGGGAGAATGGTGGGGGGAGGGGGGTGCCAGACGGATGGCGCCGCACCCCGACCCCCTCTTGCACCCAACCCCCTGCTCCAGCCCAGGGCCCACACCCAGCACCCAAACTCCCTCCCAGAGCCTGCACCCCTCCCACATCCAAACTCCCTCCCAGAGCCTTAGCAGGTGTGTATGTGGTGGGGGGCGGGGCCTGGACTTGGACCTGTTCTTGGCACCACCAAAAATTATACAAACCTGCCGCCCCAGCAGTGGGGAGGGGCGTGAGGGCTCTGGGTGGGGCCAGAAATGAGGGGTTTGGGGTGCAAGGAGGAGGCTCCGGTCTGGGGCAGGAGTTGGGGTGCAGGGGGTGAGGGCTCCAGCTGGAGGTGTGGGCTCTGGGGTGAGGCCAGGGATGAGGGGGTTGAGGTGCAGGTGGCTGGGACAGGGGGGTTGGGTGTTGCCGGGTGCAGGAGAGGCTTCGGAGTGTGGGGTCCCGGTGACACTTACCACGGCTCCCAGGAAGCGGCCGCCAGGTCCCTGCAGCCCCTAAGTGCGTGCGCTGCCCTCACGCCCACAGGCGCCGCCCCCGCAGCTCCCATTGGTTGCAGTTCCCAGCCAATGGGAGCTGCGGAGCAGCCACTCGGGGTGGGGGCAGTGCAGGGAGCCTCCCTGCACCTAGGGACTGCAGCGACCTAGCGGCTGCTTCCAGGAGCCACATGGAGCCAGGGCAGGTAGGAAGCCTCCCTTAGCCCTGGGCCCCCGCTGTGCCGCCCGGAGCCACCAGGGTCCCTTTTCGACCAGGTGTTCCAGTCGCAAACCGGACGCCTGGCACCCCTCGCCGACAGGCAGGCAGAGAGGGACTCTGCAAAGGCCTGGAAGGAGACAGGCAGTGATTTGGGGGCGCCCGAGGGTGACGTGGCCAAAGCAACAGGGTAGGAAAACGCTCCGCAGCTGCATTCTGAATGGAGCGGAGCGAGGCAGGGCGGTGTTTGTCGAAGCCAGAGGGAGGGAAGTTGCAGTGAGGCCACGGGGCCAGGATGGGAGGTGTGGCAGGGGGAGACAGGATGGCTGTCTCCTGGAGAAGCTACACAGGAAGAATCAGACACAGCCTGACGTTTAGCCAAGTGCTCATTTCTGCCCACGTTCCCAGCTGTGTGGGGCTCCTGCCTGCTCCCAGCCAGGAGCAGCCCCATGGCCTCTCTGCCCCTCCCCTCTCCAGTCGGACCCCACCGGTGGTGTGTCCACATCACCCGCTGTGCATCTCCTCTGCAGGCCCGGCAGAGGAGCAGGCACCATGGTTCTGGATTCACGTGGTTCTCCCCACTGCCTCTTTGATGCTCTTCCTGGTCCTTGTCATTCTGCTGATTCGGATGGAAAGGTGAGTCTTCCGCTGCTTCCCCAAGAGCCCCCAACCCCTGTGCACAGGCAGGGGCAGCAGGTTTGTAGAAATTTTGGTGGTGCCCAGAACCAGCCCCCGCCCAAACTCTGCCCCCCCCAAACAATGCCCCCCACCTGCCCAAGGCTCCGGGAGGGAGTTTGGGTGGGGGAGGAGGTCTGGGGTGCAGGCCCTGGGTTGGGTCAGGGGATTGGGGTGCAGGGGGGGCAGGGGGCAGGCTCTGGGCGGGAGTTTGGGGATGGGAGGGGGTGCAAAGGGAGGGAGTGCAGGCTCTGGGAGGGAGCTTGAGGGGGAGGGAGGGGGTGCAGGGGTGGGGCTGGGGATGAGGGGTTTGGGGTGTGGGAGGGGCTCAGGGCTAGGGCAGAGCGTTGGGGTGCGGGAGGTGAAGGCTCTGGCTGGGGGTGTGGGCTCTGGGGTGGGGCAGGGCTGGGGATGAGTTTGGGGTGCAGGCAGGCTGCCCCAGGACTGGGGCCAGGGAGGAGGACTCCCCCCAACCCTTTCCCCGCCGGCAGCAGCAAGCTCTGGGGGAGCACACTCTGGGGGTGGGGCTCGCCTTCCTCACTGAACAAGCCCTTTCCCGTTCTGCAGAGTGTGGATCATTCTCATGCCCAGAATCCCCAACCCCAGCAAGAACTTCGATGAGCTCTTCAACACCCACCAGGGCAACTTCCCGGTAAGAGTGCTCGGCCGGGGACGGAGGGGCCGACAGGCCGGGCCGGGCCGGGGACAGAGGGGCCGGGCTGGGCCGGGGACGGAGGGGCAGACGGGCCGGGCTGGGACGGAGGGGCCGAGGGGACGGGCTGGGACGGGGCCGGAGGGGCCGAGGGGCCGGGCCCGGAGGGGCCGACGGGCCGGGCTGGGCCGGGGACGGAGGGGCCGACGGGCCGGGCTGGGCCAGGGACGGAGGGGCCGAGCTGGGCCGGGGACGGAGGGGCCGAGGGGCCGAGCTGGGCCGGGGACGGAGGGGCCGCCGGGCTGGGCCGGGGACGGAGGGGCCGATGGGGCCGCCGGGCCGGGCTGGGCCAGGGACGGAGGGGCCGACAGTCCAGGCTGGGCCGGGGACAGCGGGGCCGACAGGCCGGGGATGGAGGGGCTGACAGGCCGGGGATGGAGGGGCTGACAGGCCGGGTTGGGCCGGGGACGACGGGCTGGGGATGGAGGGGCCGGGCTGGGACGGGGACGGGACAGGCCGGGCTCAGCCGGGGACGGAGGGGCTGACAAGCCGGGCTGGGCTGGGGACCTGCTCCTTGGGATGGACAGACAGATAGGGCTCAGCCAGGCACCCCAGATAGGAGAGCTGGGACAGACAGACAGACAGACTTGCTGTTTCCCGCTAGCGATGGTTCAGCTCCCCTGGGGGAACGCCCCCGGGTCTACCGCTGCTGCTGCCTGCAGTGTTAACCAGAGCACGTAGGAGAACCCGTGACACGCTGACAGTCCCTGTGCCCGGGTCCTGGCCGTCCAGCCAGCCCAGGGGAGTCAGCCTGGGCATATGCACAGCCAGAGCTGCCCCAGCCTCAGGCCGGAATTTGGCCCAGAGGCTCAGGGTTTGTACACTGGCAAAGCAGAGCCACGACTGCCAGTCTCAGAGCCGGGTCACCTGACAGCTCGCGGGGCTCCCCTGACCCCAGCAGTGCAGCTCCTCAGGCGCCGTAGCCCAGGGAGTGGGGGTCTCGAAGCCCGGGCTCCAGGCCCAGCAGGGACGGCTACACTGCCGGGGTTACCCCTAGTTGGAGCCCCGCGGGCCCAGGCCAGTCGACCTGGCCTCAGCCTCACCGTCGCAGGCGCTAAGGTGCTGCACCCATCAGCCCGGTCCCGGCTCCCTACAGGTGTCCCCCGGGGCATGCTGGCTGCTGCCTCGCCCCTGCTGGACAGGCGCACTGTGACCCTCAGCGCCAGCAGCCAGCTGCTCTGCCCTGGTGGGGGGAGAGGGGCCCCTCGGCTGGGCCATGGGGCGGCCCTGGAGTGGGCAGCAGGGGAGGGCCTGCTACAGGGGGCCCCCTTTAACCTGCGTTTGGCTCTCTTGGAGGAATGGGCCGGAGTCTCCAAGGACGTCGTGGAGAGCTTGAAACCCAACTACAGCGAGAGCTTCTGCTACGTCAGCGAGCTACCCCCCAAGGAGGGCAGCACCCCCCTCTGGGAGAAGCCCAGGGCCCCCCTGGGCCGCTCCCCAGCCTCTAGCAGCAGCCCTGGGCTGAGCCTTTTCAAGAACAGCTACGTGGGAGTGTGACCTTACCAGCAGGAGTCGGGATTGTCTGCTTCCAGCCTCTCCTCACACTGCACCCCCACCCCATGCCTCCCCCACCCACCCCAGCACCCCTCCCCCATCCGCCCCAGCCCCCTCTCCTCACACTGCACCCCCACCCTCCGTGCCCCCACCCCATGCCTCCCCCAACCACCCCAGCATCCCTCCCCCACCCATCCCAGCCCCCTCTCCTCACACTGCACCCCCACCCTCTGTGCCCCCACCCCAATGCTTCCCCCATCCACCCCAGCCCCTTTCCATTCCCCCCAGCACCCCTCCCCCACCCACCCCAGCACCCCTCCCTCCCCATCCACCCCAGCATCTCTTGCCCAGAGCCTCAAGCACCCTCCAGCCCCCGTCTGCAAGCACACACCTCTTTCCACCTACATGACTCTCCGCTCATCATTCTTTCATTGCCCCCCACCGTGCACTTTGCATCCCCGCCAGCCGCCACGCCGCTCGCCAGTGTAAGGCCCCTGCCATGTGGCTGCCGTGCTCTGAACGTTTGCCCTGCTGGGCCTTGCTGCCCCTAGTGCTCCCCATGTTCTGCCTGGGCTGATCAGGGCCCGGGCTGATCAGGGCCCTGGCGGAGGAGCTCTCCGGCTGCTGATTGTGCAGCAGCTTTACAGATCAATAAAACAGTCTCACCCAAGAGTGTTTGTTCCTCTGGGCATTCTGTGCCAGCAAACCCCGCCCTGCCCCTGCCGCTCCGCAGCCTCTCCCACGTCCCCTGGCTCTGCCCAGTGCCCCTCGCTCCCACTGAGGCTCCTTGCGGAGCTGGGACACGGGAGTCCCAGGAGTCACTCGCCTGGAGGGGAGGCTCTGCACTCATTCACTTCCCTGCTGGAATCCATTGTGTGTCCCTCTGGCTGGCCTGTGGCCCTCTCTCCTCCTGGGCTGAGCACAGAGCCTGGCTCCTCTGCTCACTGCTTTGCCATAGGCCTGTTGGGAGTGTCACCCAGCCACGTACGCCATGGGGAGCGGCCGAGGCCCAGCAGGAACTCACGCCACTGCCTACCCTGGGCTGCCAGGAACCGAAGAGCTTCTTGTTCTGGTCACGGCCCACACAGCCAAGTGAGATCAAACCATAAACACACTCTTGTTGGAAGGGCGCAGGGACCCCTGGCTTTACTGTGCAGCTCGCAGAACACGCCCACAGCAGCGCCTGGAAACAGGGAGAGACGAAGCAGGCTGCTCTGTAGGCAGAGGCACAACTCCACCCACCGGGTTCTAGGCTGGCTCGCTGCAAAGTGACAGAGTACGGGCTTCCCTGCAGAGCCCCTGTCTGCCAGCAGGCCCAGGAACACTCAAAGCGCTAGCTTGCGAGTCTAACCCCGTCCTCAATACACCACGCTGCCACGGTGATGGCCCACGGCTGTGCTCAAAGCCCTCGCCGGCTCCCTGTGCCAGACCCAGGCCATCAAGCTGCCTCCCCCCCACCCCCCGGGCAGCCAGGCCTTTCTCTCTGCGACTGACTTCACAATAGCCCTGCTGCAGGTCATGTGAGGAGGACGTGCCCTGCAGCCCACCACTGGCCTCCTGCAGCTTGGCCTAGGCACCACCATGTTCATCTGTGTCAAACACGGAGGTGAGGCCCGCGCTGGGCGCTGGCTGGGAGAAGGTGCTGGGTGTGCTGCAGCCTTCACAGGGTGCAGGGGAGGGGGCAGGACTCCGGTTAGCTCTGCAGGGGGGTGGGCCCGAGTTCTCCGCTGGGGTTCTCTCTCTCGGGATTCCATAGCCCCTGGGCTCCACCCCAGCCGTGCAAGCCTGGTCTGCAGGGCACAGCAGGGCACTGCTTGCCCTGGGGCTAAGGGACAGCTCACCAAGAGGGCAGATACAGAGCTGCTGGCTGGGCCGGCGCGGGCACACCTAGGGACCTGGGCATTCCCCACACTCAGTCTGAGGCCACGGCGGGTTTGGCTCATGAGCCCTGCACTGGCTAGTGCTCCTGGGCACTGGGAGTCATCCTCTTGCCCCAGCACGGGGCGGGCGGAGCAGCCTGAAGATAGCTCCCAGCTGCAGCATCATTTCCCCCAGCGCAGAGTCCCGAGGCCCGCCCCCAGCCCCGGCTGTGTGCCCAGCCCTGGGTCAGGCACTGCCTCGTCCCTTCCAGATAACCAGCAGTTTCTGGCTAACACCTGCTGCTCTGTCCTCCTGCTGCTGCACTACCTGAGGAGTAAGGTGGGGCTCCGGAGAACAGGTGAGCGCCCCTGGCCCGCCAGGCCTGCGCCGGGACCCCGCCAGAAGCCGAGAGCAGGCTGGCAGCAAGGGCAGCCCCAATCTAGCAATCCCACGGCCCATGCTGGGGAGGACGGGACAAGAGAGCGCGAGCTGGCGCTGGGTGCTGGCAGTGCATAGGAGCAGCATCCACCTCCCCAGGAGGGAGCCGCCCAGAGCCGCCAGGGGAGAGCTCTGTGAAAGAGCCGGGGGGCAGGGCGCTGCCCACACACATGATAGGGGTGAGCCCCATGCTGGGCAGGACACATGCAGTGGGGCCTGGGGGAGCCCAGACACCGTGGGGAGGAGGAAAGGTAATAATACCCTGTCGACAGCAGCAGAGGCTCATGGATCCAGAGGGCTGTGGGTGGGGAGGGGGTCAGGCAGCAGCCCACGCGATGCCCTCCCAAGGTGGCACCAGCCACACCTCTGAGCGGCCGAGCAGGAGGGTGCTATAGCCAGGGGCATGAGGCACAAAGCCACCGAGGAGGCGGTTTTGATGAGGGGCACAGCCATGGGAACTGTGCGGAGGCTTGCTCGGGGCAGGCCTGGCAGGGCAAAGGAGACAGGACTGACTGCAGGGGGAGGGCTAGAGCAGCAGAGATGTGAGGCCAGGCTGGTGGCGAGGGGGAGCTGGGCGTGGGAGGCAGTGGCCCATTCTGCAGCATACAGGGGAGGGGGAGTCTGGTGGGTGAAGTGCCCCAGTGGGCTGCAGGGCAGCCGGGATTCCCCGCCCAGGAACCCACGTCCGCAGCGCGGTGGGCGCGGGAGCAGGCCTAGCAGATGGCTGGGCCCTGCCCAGCCTCACAGGACTGCGTTTGGAAGGTGAATGCCCCCGCGAGCTCGGCGGCAGGAAGGTCCTGGTGTCAGTGCCATGGAGCAGGATTGGGGGAGTGCAGCAGGGGCACAATTCATGCCCGGGACTTGTGGTGTCTTCCAGAAGCCATCGACCTGTGCGACGAACTGGGCACCCTCAAGCTGCTCTTCCTGGTCAAGCTCCCCAGCGACAGCGCCAGCAAGTTCCTCTCACCCCGAGGAACCTATTACGTGTGCCGGGTGGAGCGTGGCACCCCAGGTCCCGTCCCAGAGGCGCCCTGCAACCCCCAGCAGCACAGCCCTTCCCCACTGAAGCCCTAGCACCACGGCTGGCCAGGGCGGGGGTGGGCAGAGGCGGGGGGGGGGAGACAATTATCCCTTTAAAAGCACCTCTGTGCAAAGCGAGGCCCAGTCTCCGTAGGGGGGGGGGGGGCTTCTCGTGCCATCTGCTCCACCCCCAGGGCCCAGAGCAGGAATCTGATGCCCACGGCCAGAGGTACTAGCGCTGAGCAGGCCTCACCCCACCCCCATCGCCCAGGACTCCCTGCCCCGCCAGCCCAACCCAGCCCAGCGCCTGGGCAGAGCACAGATTGTGCTTTCGCTGCTGCCCTGAGGAGCGAGGGGAGCAGGCAACACCAGCCCATGCACCGTCTCCCCCCGTGACGTGATGCTGAGGATTCCTTCTTGCAGGGACCAAACAGGAAAACGCCTATCGCGCCTTCACCCCAGTCTTCAAGGACCCGGAGCCAGAGCTGCTGGGTAGGTGCCGGCTGCTCCCTGCCCCATGCTCAGGGTGGCACATGGCAAGGGAGCTGCAGAAAGGACTTGGCTGCACATCGCCCCAGCAGTCGTGGGGCGTGGCAGGACGCAGCCTGGGAGGTGCAGCACTGGGGCATTATTGGTGGGGTTGGCCGCTGCTGGAACAGGGTTATCAAAGCCCAGAGCTCAGGGAAGGAGCCACAGCCGCTAAAGGGTCTGGGCAATACACAGGGCTCCCCACAGCAGGCAGCTACCGAGGTAAGTTACTGATGTCACAGCAATGGGGCCCTGTGCCTGGCCCCTGGTGCCCACTCAGGGCTTTGGCCAGTCCAGGGATAAATGGCCCCTGGCCAGGGCTCCCCCTTTGCCTTGGGAGATGCCCCTGCCACAGCCCAGGGCTCCACCGGGAAGCGTCTCCTGATTTCAAGCCTCTACTTTCCTCGACAGCTTCGTGCCGTTGCTTGGCTGCTCCCCTGAGCCATGCTGGGTCCCGCTGGCATTGCTAAGGCAGCTCCTGGCCTGGTCTGCCAGGAACTAATGCTACGATGGGCTGTAACTCCAGGGGGCTGGGTCACGCAGCTGGGCCGAGCTGCCCCGGCCACGCACTGGCTCAGATGGGGCAGGTTCATTAATGTTCAGCCAACAAGGGACAAGCCACACAGAGCGCAGCTTACCTGGGCCTGGCCCAGACCCCGCTCCAGGGGGAAGGCCCTTGGCTCTACCCCAAGCCCTTGGCACAGGCTCCGTGCACTTAGGGTGACCAGACAGCAGCTGTGAAAAATCGGGATAGGGGTGGGGGGGTAATAGGAGCCTATATAAGAAAAAGACCCAAAAATCGGGACTGTCCCTATAAAATCGGGACATCTGGTCACCCTACGTGCGCTGGTTCTGGCAGACTCGTCCCACAAGCTGCATTAGCTGAGCCCAGTGCCAGGGGGTCCGAGCCAGCTGGATTCGCTGCCAAGGTAAAGAGAGTCCTTAAGCAAACCCAGCACCAGCAGGCCTGCGCCCGCCCTGCCAGGTGCCCAGGGCTCACAGCCCCTCTCCTGGGGCTCCCTCACGGCCATGCCCGCTCCCTGCCCGCCTGACTGGGAGGTGGGAACATTTCCAGAGCCCACACACAGAGCCACGCTGGGGAATGTGGGCAGAGAGCACGGCTCGGCCCCTGGCTCTGCAGCACCTGCTGGGGAGGCCTTGCCCGCGTTCCTGTATGCCCACTGCATCCGCTAGAGGGTGCTAGGATCTGAACTAAACCCCGGGGGTACCGCAATGAGCAATGGTGCGGGCTCAAGAACCCACCTGGGCACCCGCCTCCCACAGGCCCATCAGGGGGTTGCCACCCCATAGCAGCCAGTTCCAGCCACCTACAGGCTGGCTACAGTCACTTTGCTCCTCAAACGTCCTAGCGAGGGGGCCGGTGGTGGAGCTGCCCTGGCACAAGCTGCATGTCGCCAAGGCCAGAGTAGCCAGTGTGCTGTGCCCAAGGGCGGCGCCAGGCCCGGCAGCAGCTTTCTTAGCTCTCTGATTTTTGCCAGGGCTGTTATGACAAAGGTTTGCAGACTGGGCCTGCCCCTTCTCCCCCCATGAAGCTAAAGCACCTTCTGCACTGCACAGGGCTTCATCCCCCTTTATTCAGCCAAACACCGGGATCTGCACACACGCCCAAGTGGGGCCCTGGCCTCCATCTGCAGGCACCAAGCAAAGACTTTGGGGTACAAGGATGTGAGCTCCCAGAACTGCCCACCCCAACACCTGCGGTTTGGGACCTGCTGCTAATCTACAGGCTGCACTTGAGAATCTGCCTCCGCCTCGCCTGGGCAACCTGCCCTAGGCACAGTCCTGCTAGCCAGTGCCAGCGCTGCAGGGGCCCGGGGAGGACGGGGGCTCGCCTCGGAGATGGCATGGAGCCAACCTGGTCTCCCCTCCTCTGAGCCCCGCCCGTCCCCTCTCCGCAGACGCATTGCGCACTCAGTGCGAGTTTCTGGAAAAGAGCCGTCTCAAGCTGCTGAAGGCCCAGGATGGGAAGAAGGTCCAGACCATGGAGTCGCTGATTTCCATTGTGCCCTCCCAGATCTCAGTGAGCTCCATGCCCCGGGCCTCTGCTCTGCTGGCTGCCCACTCCCTGGTTCCGGCGGGGGGGACTCGGCCCTCTCTGCGCCTGTCTCTGGGGCAGGGCGGGGTGGGGAACGGAAGCCAGGACACTAGAGTCCCGCCTCCCCTCCAGGCTCCCACCCAGAGCAGCCCTAGCCCAATAGCAGCGCTTCAAGCCTGCCGGGGGTCCACAGCTCAGTCAGGGGCAGTTCAGTCACCCCATAAGCCCTGCAAGCCGCTCTGGAGAGGTCAGTCACACAGAGGTTGGGCCAGTGTCTTCTGCTGCAGCCCCCACCCACGTGCTCCAGGAGGGGTTCAGCTGCCATCTAGCATCTCTCCCATTCTCTAGGCTGCAGAACGTCCTGCATCTTGCACAGGACCTGCAGCCCTGGGGCGGGTGGGGGCGGGGGAGGAATCAGAGCTAGCGGCACCCCCAGCACTGCAGACAACACTATATCCAAATTCCCTCCCCATAACCCCATCTGCCTTCTCTGTCCAGGGGAAGCTCATGGGGAGGCCTGGTTCTGGGGCATCTGGAGTAGCTGACGAGGAAGGAGCCCCGCGAAAAGCAGGACCATCCCCCAAAATCAAACCAGAGGCCAGCAAGAAGGAGAAACATCGCTGAGGCCCAAATAAAAGTGTGGTGGCACTTTCCTTGCAGAGGCTCTGGGGTCACTGAGATTCAGAGAGGCCCGGGGAATCTGGCCCGGCCCGGTCCTGCCTGTGGAATCCGGCCCGGCCCAGCCCATCGGGCCGGCTGACCGCATCCCTGAGCCGAGGCCCAGCTAGTCACTTGCAAAAAGCTGTCCCCTGCAAGCGTATGCAGGGAGGCCTCCAGGCAGCTCCACACTGTCCCCTGGATCCGAGGAGAGCCGCCGGCTGCGTGCCCATGGCCGAAGGGAGAGGGAGCAGCATTTCGCCACGCTTTTCTGTCGGGCCCATTTCACATTTTGAGACAATCCCTTATTTTTAAGGCTGATGTCACCAGGGAGCCTCCTGATTGGTGGTTCTTATGCCATTGCACAGGCCAGAGGAGCTACCAGGCAGGGGCTCAGAACCTCCCAAGGAAGCAGCCAGAAGCTGCACAGCCTGGGACGGGGGTCACTGGGCCAGAAGGCCCGGTCCATATCATCTTTCAGGCCAGAAGGGACCAGCATGATCATCTAGTCTGACCTCCTGCACATCGCAGGCCTCAGACCTCGCCCACCCACTCCTCCAACAGACCCCTCGCCTCTGGCTGAGTTACTGACGTCCTCAGATCTTGTTTAACAAGTTAAAAGTTACAGAGACTCCACCACTTACACTAGTTCAAACCAGCACGAGGCCCGTGCCCCACACCGGAGTGGAAAGTGTAAATCCCCCCCCCCCCCCGGCCACCCCGAGTCTCTGGGGGGGGAATGGTGATCAGTTAGACCCTGGGCGTGTGGGTGAGACCCAGCCAGGCACCTGGGAACGAATTCTCTGTCCTAACTCAGAGCCCTCCCCATCGAGTGTCCTCTGGCCATTAGAAATACTGGATAGCAGTCACAGCTGGCCCTGCGCATCCCCTTCACTCTAGTGCCTTCGGCACACAGGACCCCACAGACGATGCAAAGGGGCTTCCTCACCCTCACTGATGGGCAGCCATCTCTGGGGCAGAAGGGAAGAGTCGCATAGCAGGGCACAGCGGTATCACCCCACAGCCAGCTGACCATGCAGGGACTGCCTCCAATCATCACCATTAAATCTCACGCCCAGGCTGCTGGAAGCCAAGCCTGGCGTCGCCCACCGCCCAACAGGCAGGCACATCTGCTGAGGGCCCCGCTCAGTTTACTGCAGGGCGTCCTCCTCTTTGCCAGAGCCGCAGGGCCCGTGTCAATCAATGAGAGAAGGGAAGGTGCAAAGACGAGGCATAGTCAGTGCCAGAGGTGCATCAGGAGTGGGATTCCCCCCCAAGACCTGCCCCTAGCCCACCTCCAAAAAAGCCTTCAGGCCCCTCAGCCCAGGAAACATGAACAAGGGAAGGCAGGTACGTGCATGGAGGGGTCCAGCAAGCGGACGTCTGCTCCCACTTCCCAGAGATGGAACCAGAGCCCAGGGCCGCCAGAACCCTGCTTGTAAAAGTCCCCGTCTCTCTGCTCCCTGCCTTCCCTCATTCCTACCCTGTGACTTCTCACCCTTCCCCCAGAGCCCCCCACCTCCCACCCCAGGCTGGAGTACCCGGCCCGGGCAGCACAGATGGATGAGCGTCCTCAATGGCCACGGGAGAAATACAAGAAGGTGGCACTGAAAGATTAGCAGTGGCCACTGCCCCAGGAGGGAGGAACCAGGAACAGGCAAGAGCCAGGGGCACCAGGGGATCAGCAAGTTAGACAGGAGCCTGCCATGGGATACTGCTGCAAAAAAGGTCCACCCACCACCCAGCCCTCCTCCGTCACACAGGGAGGGGACAGCGCTCTCGGCAGCTGGTGCAGCCACACCTGGTGCAATGGATCTGCAAAGCAGGGGACCACAACTCCCATCCGCCCCCTCCCCACTGCCCAGCCCCTCCCCATGCCAGGTCAGGGCAAAGGGCCTTACCCAGGAGGTGCCAGGCTGTTTGGGAGCGGGACCTGCACGGCAGCAGGGAGCTGGAGAGCAGGGAGCTGGAGAGCAGGCTGTGATTGCCAGCAGCAGGTTTGTGTGGGGCTCATGCGGGAGCAGGGAGCCAGTGCAGAGGGGTCCAAAGGGAGATGCTAATGGAGCCTGGCTTGGCAGCTGAAAAATGCAAATGTTCTTGACTAGAGGCTGGACTGGGGAGGGCACCCTGGGCACTAGCCCTGAAGAGCCGGGACAGGACTGCACCAAGGGACCCTCACTAAGCCCCTGTGCCTAGGGGATCTCAGCCTTTCCCCTTTCCAGCCAGCCCTAGTAAAAACCTTTCCCTTGGCGACACGTCTGATGGTTACTGGAACCCCCCAGGCACCAAGCACTGCTTGCCTCGGAGACCAGTCCCCAGGCACGCCACTGGCTAGGCAGGCCACTTGTCCAGCATTAAACTGGACCATCCTCAGAGAGGTTTGTGCCCCGTCCAGTACCGGGACAAACCGAACGTGGTGTTGTCCGGCATCGGACAGGGGACACTGGTCTGCCCCCTCTGGCTCTTAACCCCCCCGCTCCCCCAGTGCAGTGTGACCTCGCACGCTGTCACACTGCCAGGGGTGGGCCCACGCTGTTCCAGGAAGTACCAGAATGTCTGGTATTCTGGGAATATGTGAGTGGCCACCATACTGCTGATACGCTAGGGGCCTGGGGTTCGGGGTACCCCCAACAGGCACACGAGAATAGGAGGGCACCTCCTCCCCAGAAAGATAGTGACACACTGGTGACAGCTTAGACAAAAGCCACAGACACGTTTACGAGCCTGGAAGGAGCAATTTATGGGGCAAGAATTAAATCTGTCAAGTGGAGCTGAGCAACAGGCAAAGGGGCGGCAGAACAGGCTGCAAACACTGGAGAGGGCAGGTTTGTCCGGGCGTCCCAAGGGGCCGTAGCTAGCAGGCCAGGGATGGGATTCCAAGAGGGAACGCAGGCTGAAGGACAGAGCCAACTTCCCCACAGCCAGGTGCATCAGGCTGGGAAATCGTCTCCCAATACCAGAGTGGACAAACCACAGCAAACAGCACTGCCCAGGCAAGGATGAGCACCAATGGCCTCCCCAGCTCAGCTCACCCACAGGTGCCCCTGGCAAGGAGCAGGGCTTTGGGGCCATTTCACTCTCACAGACCCCAGGTAAGAATGAGGATGTCACAGAAACGTGGGCTCAGGTGCTCCGGATTCTCGGCTAGTCCACGGCAAGGAGCCTGAGCAGCCACTGGCCCAGGCCTGGCCCAGGCAGGAGTCCAGCACCCCCGGCTGGATTGCTGCAGAGCGAACGCCAAGCGAACACGAGACCTTTTCCCTTAAGATCCCTCACTGCGGCTTGCCCCAGCCTGAGCGATGGGGAGAGCCTCACGCAGACGAGGTGCCAGCAGCCCCCGGCGCTCGAAGCAGGGTCAGATGGCCTGGCGGTAAAGGCGGCAGCAGCCTGGGGGTTAGAGCACTACCCCTACCGTGATGGGCTGCGGGCGGGGGGGGGGGGGGGTCAGAGCGCTACCCCCACCGCGACGGGCTGGGGGGGGGGGTCAGAGCGCTACCCCCACCGCGACGGGCTGGGGGAGGTGGGGGTCAGAGCGCTACCCCCACCGCGACGGGCTGGGGGAGGTGGGGGTCAGAGCGCTACCCCCACCGCGACGGGCTGGGGGAGGCGGGGGTCAGAGCGCTACCCCCACCGCGATGGGCTGGGGGAGGCGGGGGTCAGAGCGCTACCCCCACCGCGACGGGCTGGGGGGGGGGGTCAGAGCGCTACCCCCACCGCGACGGGCTGGGGGAGGCGGGGGTCAGAGCGCTACCCCCACCGCGACGGGCTGGGGGGGGGGGTCAGAGCGCTACCCCCACCGCGACGGGCTGGGGGAGGTGGGGGTCAGAGCGCTACCCCTACCGCGACGGGCTGGGGGGGGGGGTCAGAGCGCTACCCCCACCTCGACGGGCTGGGGGGGGGGTCAGAGCGCTACCCCCACCGCGACGGGCTGGGGGGGGGGGTCAGAGCGCTACCCCCACCGCGACGGGCTGGGGGAGGTGGGGGTCAGAGCGCTACCCCCACCGCGACGGGCTGGGGGAGGTGGGGGTCAGAGCGCTACCCCCACCGCGACGGGCTGGGGGAGGCGGGGGTCAGAGCGCTACCCCCACCGCGATGGGCTGGGGGAGGCGGGGGTCAGAGCGCTACCCCCACCGCGACGGGCTGGGGGAGGCGGGGGTCAGAGCGCTACCCCCACCGCGACGGGCTGGGGGGGGGGCGTCAGAGCGCTACCCCCACCGCGACGGGCTGGGGGGGGGGTCAGAGCGCTACTCCCACCGCGACGGGCTGGGGGAGGGGGGGGTCAGAGCGTTACTCCCACCACGACGGGCTGGGGGGGGGGTCAGAGCGCTACTCCCACCGCGACGGGCTGGGGGGGGGGCAGAGCGCTACTCCCACCGCGACGGGCTGGGGGGGGGCGGGGCTCAGAGCGCTACTCCCAGCGCGATGGGCTGAGGGTTGCGGGGGGTCAGAGCGCTACCCCCACCGACTAGGGCAGCTTCCCCATGGAGAAGGCTTTAGAAGAGGGGTTGGCCTGAGAAGGGCCAGTGGGGTTGGCTGAAAGGAGGGGGAGAATGTCAGTGTAGGGCTTTGATTGGCTGTTGCTATTCACTGGTCATAAGGTGCATTTAGCTGAGACCCGTCAGGTGTTTCCTGGGAGCCTCCTTCCCGCTGCAGAACAGAGCAAGCGGCAGGAGGCAGGTACCCTGGTTACATCAGCCCAAGCCAACAACCCTCTTCCTGGCTGGGCTCCAGCTCTACTGGAGCACCCCACTCAGCCGGCTGCTGAGACACCTCCAGTCTCGCCGAAAGCACCGTTTCCATAGAGCAAGGCTCAGAGCCGTCCGGCAGCTGTGCAGCAGGACCGACACGGTTGGGAACAGAGTCATGTGTCAGCAGCCCGCACAGCTGCCTGGGCAACAGGCCGTTCAGCACTCTGCGCTCTGTCACCAGGCCTCAAAGTCAGCGCCAGGTGACCCGTTGCCTCTCCCACCAACGGGCACCGAGAGCCAGATTGCTCGGTTCCAGTCCCATAAACCCCCGACCAGGCAAGCCTGTTTCCCAACCAACCAGCCACCTGACCGTCTTCCCTTGCTCCAAGAACCGGGCAAGTGCCCCCACTGCTCAGTCCTGGGAAGCCGGCTCATCCTGCCCCCTGAGGTACCGCCCCACCACAGGCCTGGGCCTTGGTCCAGAAGCAGGCCAGGGATGGAGAATAACCTTCCAAAGGCCTGGCAGGGTCAATGGGGAATCTACCCATGCCGTGAACATCAGAGACACAGAGGCCAAGGCCAGTAAGAGGCATTGTGTCATTGAGCCTGAACACACACCTCCGCCCCACCCCATACGGCCTGACCACCCCCCACCCCATACGGCCTGAACACACACCTCCGCCCCATACGGCCTGAACACCTCACACCCGCCCCATACGGCCTGACCACACACCTCCCCCCCCATACAGCCTGAACACCAGCCTGACCACCCCCCACCCCATACGGCCTGAACACACACCTCCGCCCCATACGGCCTGAACACCTCACACCCGCCCCATACGGCCTGAACACCCGCCACCCCATACAGTCTGAACACTGAACACCCGCCCCATACGGCCTGACCACCGCCCAGCTGTACATAGCCTACTGGTACCACTGCACACGGGGTATGTCTGCACTGCAGCTAGATAGGCCAGCTGCCTCGGCCTGCGGGGCTGTTTCGTTGCTGTGTGGACCTCTGGGCTTGGGCTGGAGCCCGGGCTCTAGGATCCTGGAAGGTGGGAGGGTCCCAGAGCTCAGGTTCCAGCCCAAGCCCAGACATCTACACAGCAACGAAACAGCCCTGCAGGCCAAGCCCAATTCAGCACCTGCTGGGGGAGTTTCTTTGCTATGCAGCATGACAGGGTGGTCCACCCACCACCAGGATAGCGCCTCCTCCTGGTCACTCTGGGCAATAGCTTGTGGGGGCAACACCCCTTCCCACAGTTGCATGCCGCCTTCTGCCTCTCTCTCTGGATCTGCAGCCCCTTTGTTGCTCCATGGGCGGCTGCTGCCTCTTTGTGACCTGACCCTCCAGCTGGGTCACTCTGTGCATTTCCCCTTCTGGGGATCCACGTCTTTCCTCACCTGCAGCCCTAGGCAGCCTTACCAGTCACTGCCTCACAGTGCCACTCCCTCAGTGGCTGGCAGGGGAGCCCAGGCCCCCCTCTGCTCCAGGTGACTCCAGGCAGGGGAGTGTTCACCCACCTGCCTCTCAGCCATGGCCTGTTTGGTTAATTGGCCCCCTTCTGAGCCCACATTAACCCTTTCCGGGCAAGTGTGGGGTGAACACCCCATTGCTTGCAGACACACCCAAGGTGTCCAAGAGAGCACAGAGAACAGAGCCTAGTGCAGCAGCCAAGCCTGACACGGTCTCGCTCAGTTGGAGGAGCTCAGCACCAGGGGGCAAGGGAGGTGCTGGCTGGCTGTGTTAGCCCTAGTCCTTTCGGTAAGTGTGTGAATGTGCAGGTCAGACTAGGGCAGTGGTTCTCAACAAGGGGTGCACGTACCTCTGGGGGTACGCAGAGCTCTGCCGAGGGGACATCAACCCATCTAGGTATTTGCCTACTTGTACAACAGGCTACATACAAAGCACTAGGGAAGTCAGTACAAACTAACATTTCATACAGACAATGACTTGTTTACACTGCTCTATGCTATACACTGAAATGTACGTACAAGATTTATATTCCAGTTGATGCATTTTATAATTATATGGTAAAAGTGAGAAAGTAGCAACCTTTCAGTAATACTGTGCTGTGACACCTTTGTATTCTTAGGTTTGATTTTGTAAGCAAGTAGTTTTTAAGTGAGGTGAAACTTGGGGGTACGCAAGACAAATCTGACTCCTGAAAGAGGCCCAGCAGCCTGGGAAGGTTGAGAGCCACTGGACTAGATGATCACAATGGTTCCTGATGACCTAACAGTCTGAGTCTAAAGATGCTCCTTCAGTCGCTGTAGGTGCCCTGTCCTAGCCCAACTCCTCCGGATACCGTGTGCGGTAACTGGGGCCTAGCCAGTGAGGGGAGCTAGTCCCCAAAGGTACCGCTCGCCCAGCACGTCTCACCTTTTTGCAAGAGTGTGGAACAAGGGAAAGCACCGATGGACATCCCTGATTTACAGGAGTTCTCCTCCTGTCCTCCCCTTCAGGTCTTCCACCAGGGACACCCCTGTGCCCCCAGAACAAGTGTCAAGAAAACCACAGCTTCTATTGGCTGCTGGGAGAGTAAAATAAAAACCAGGCACCAATTGCAGCTGATCTGCTGACTCAGCTTCCTGTTGTCAGCCCAACAGCAGCCGGGAGCCCAGACTCGAGACAGGAGGAAGTCAGCTTTTCCTCACCCCAGCAGGAGCCATATCTGCAAACTAGCAGCAGTGCCGCACTTTCAGTCTTAGCCCGGGTTTCAGATTGACTGGCTGTGGAGTCTCAGGACTGGAGGCTCCCTGGTGCTCCGTAATGGTGACAATGCACGTCCTCAGTGACAGCCCTGTAGGGAATGGAGCAGGGGTACTGAGGAGCTCACGGATGCCTTAGAGCCAGCCTCATCTCCCAGGAGACAAGGTAAGGAATGGAGCAGGAGAGCACAGCTATTCTAGACCTGGGCCCGAGGCTATAAGGCTGGGATCGAAACTGAGAGCGTTCCACGCTCGCTTTGCACTCAGGCACGTGGCCCGGCAAGGGGACGCGCTGTGGCGAATCAGGCCCATTGCAGGGGAACAGTAGCTCTGGCCACTGGTGAGCTCCCAGCTGCTCCAGTCAACAGAGCTCACGGTTTCGTCTTCTAATGGGCTGGGAGGAGGAAGAGGATCGGCTGTTGTTAACTGGAGAAGAACCAGCTGATCAGTAGTCACGGTGCAGCACAGGTGGCCTAGTTCACCCCCAGCTCTCAGCCAGCGCGGGAAGCACTTGGGCTGCGGCTGCAGGCCACCCAGCCTGGTAGCCTGCTGGCAGCAAAGGGCCCCAAGGACAGTAGCCCAACAGCTGTCCAAGAATGTCACGCTGCACCCACAGACAGGGTCCAGGAGCAACCCTCAGCAGAACCCAATGAGGCTGGGACTGCCCTGGCCCCACAACGCTATGCCCAGACCTGGCCCTGACTAGCACTGCCAGGCAGCACAGCATTGGCCACTGCTACGAGCGGTCAGAGATACCCCCGGTCCTAGAGCGACTAGGGGAGAAACAGGGCTAAGTGGTCCAGTCGCACTACAAGCACAAAGAGAGCCTTTGTGATGGACAGTCCTGCCCCGAGAGCGGCTGCTCTCAAACCTGGCATGGGCAGGGTTCCCGTGTGTCTGTCGCTGTCACGCTCCCGGGAGATTCAGGCGAGCTGGCTTGGATGGCATGGCAATGGGCGAAACACACCCCAACCGCATGTCACTGATAGAGCCGTCCGCCCAAAGGCAGCTATAGCCTCCTGCCAGAGTCCCCACCTGCCCCCTGCCTGCACAGGGCGCCGTGTGCTCTGTGAATGGCACCAGCTGCCTGGAAATGAGTTTCTGCTGCTGCTGGGAAGGGACAAATTCCAGCACAGGGGGCAGGTGGCAAAGCACAGACATTGATGTAGGGTCAATTCACATCAAGGAGGACAGAAAACCCACAGAGGGAGCCGGGCAGGGTGGGGCTTGGGGGGCTCTTGGCTTCTCAAGTTGCTAGGCCTGAGGTGCAAGGAGCTGTGAGCCCTGGCGTGCTGCATTCAGCCCTTCCTGCCCCGGCCTCACAAAAATCCCAGGATCTGGTTTTCATTGCTTCACGGGTGGCTCTTGAGCCTGGCCCCTCCCCTTTCCATCCCAGGGAATGGTTCCACCAACCTTAGGTCCTCCTAAGAGGACACAGTCTCCCCACCCTCGGGGCACAAGTTTAAGGGTGAGTAAGGGATGCTCAGACAACACTGAATAATTCTACACCCCCCTGCACCTCGGCTTTCCCGTGCCGAAGCTCAGGCCAGAGTTCTGCCTGTTCAGAAAGCCGTACACACAGGTAAACCAAAGGGCTGTTGTATGCAAAGCCCAGAGAAATGGATGGTAACAATCCTGTGTCCATTTCAAAGAGAGTGCACCATAGGCTCTCTGAGTAAAACAAGCAATGCACACCAAGCTCAGGGCAACTAGTATAAAATGCTGTACCTAGTGTTTGAATACTATGAATAGCGCTTAAACAAAGACTGTTCCACTGTTCCTCCTGCAGGCGTTTCCCCTTTCGTTTTTGTTCTAAGCATTCAAATATAAATAAGGGTTCACACCCCCTTTTCTGTACTTTAGCACACTCCTCTAGCACGTTCCCCTTGACGCTTTCCCAGAGACCATCTTGTGTCCCTTGATTTGGGCCTTCCCCACGCATTGTGTCCTGCACTTGGGCCGTGGCAAGTTGAGAGGTATTGCTGTGACTGCTACACAGCTGTCTCCTTCCACCAGACAGCTAACTGCATTTCAGTGCTCGGGGAAGATCTCTCTGGATATATAAAAAAAAAACACAACCAACGATCAATATCTCTTCCATAGAGGGCTTAAATTTTCAGAATCCTTGACAAACATTAATGAATGAGTCCTCAGTCTGTTGTGGAAGGGAGGGAAGGAAATATTATTGTCCCCATTTTACAGAGGAGAAACATGGTTTGTTTCTTTACTGATGCCATCCAAAGTCCTCTGACAGGTCCTAGACCTAGAAGAACACCTCATGCCTGAGCCCAGGAGTGTACATTCTGAACTTGTGTGCTCTGTCAAGTTCACCGCCCCCCACCCCGTGGGGTCCAAGCTCAAAGCAAGGCCATTTTTTCTTAGTTGTTTCTTCTTAGATGCCACAGACAAGGTGTGCTTAGGAATACATCTTATTACTACTGACTAGTGTGAGGTCTTGAGAAGACACCCGCCATACGAAGGAATGAGCCTCCTAGCCAGAGGCAGAAGCGGAAAGAGGAGGCTAGGGTCTCCACTGGTGAGAGCTGGGGCAAGGTCCAGCTGAGAAGCCTAGCTCCTTGCCACCAGCTGCTGAGGGAAGGGCAGAAGCTACTGGTCTGTCTACCCGAGTGCTTGGAGGCTCCATCTTTTAGATCAGTCTCTGCTAGTACAGTGTTTCTCTTCATGGGGGCTGGGCCCACAGTTCATGGTGGGGGCACAGAGCAGAGAAGATCCATACTGGTGGGACAGCTATACAAATCCAGCTACACCCTCCCTCCGACATTGCAAACCTGCTGCCACACCTGCAACTCCAAGGAAACCATTCACTCCCCCCCCCCAAGTATAGCCACTAATGCAGCGGGCTATAACCACAGCCCACATGGACAGGCTGCCAGCCCAGCCAGCCAGCCCGAGCTTCTCTCCTTTGCTCCCGCAGCTCTTAGCTCAGCCTTCATAGGGTGGGAGCAGGGGGAGGGAATGAGAAATGAAATGCCCAACAGAAGGGTCAGGATGGGGGTGAGCAGAGTCTGCAAGAAAGACAAACAAGGAGAATAAAATTGGCTGCCTGGAGGGAGAGAAACCAGAGAGAAAAGGGAGGAAGGAGCCAAGCCAGGAGAGGCCATGTCAGCTGTTCCTTGCATGACCCCAGGAGCTGGGAGCAGCACCCAGCCCTTCCCTGGGGCACCACCAAAGCCAGTCTGGAAGTTGCTGGGCTGGCAAGTGGCCTGTCTATGTGCAGCTCCCGCCCCGTCTGGCTGCTGTAGGGGAACAAGAGCTGGCCTTTTGTCCGCCTCGGGGGCACCAGGCTGCAGCCCCCCACTCCCACTCCCCTCCCTCGGAGCCCCCAGGCTGCTGGAAGAGGTGGGAGCCTCGCTCTGCAAAGTGTGGGCCCGAGCCCGGCCGGCCACGCGCAGCAACCACCAGAGCACAGCCTGCTAGCTAGCAGGCTCAGGCAGCCACTTCCTTTACTCTCCTGCCCCGCCCCCACTCCGGGGCGGGACCAAGGGATGAAGCTCCGCTGCCTACCTAAAGCGCGAAGCCCCGCCCATTTTCCCGTGGAGTGGGCGGGGCTACATCCCTTGACAGGCAGGTAACTTTCCACCCTCGTACACGTGGTCCGGCAAGCCACCGCCCCCTCCCGGCCGCACTCCAGCCCCTTGGCTCGGATTGGCTGAAGGTTTACAGCGTCCTCGCCCATCTCCACAGCGATTGGTCGGTATTGTGAGGCGGGCACGCCCCCTTCGGGCTCCAGCTCCCTGCTCTGCCCCAGCTTGCAGTTTCCCTGGGCAGACGGCTGGAGCCGGCCGGTACCGTCAGGCTGCTAACCATGATCCTGTGTCCCCCGAGCACGGAGCACCCCCGCGGAAACCAGTGCCAGCGGCTGCAGGGCCAGGTGAGCTCCAGTGCCCCCAGCACCCCCCCCCCCGCGGAAACCAGTGCCAGCGGCTGCAGGGCCAGGTGAGCTCCAGTGCCCCCCCCCCCCCCCCCGCGGAAACCAGTGCCAGCGGCTGCAGGGCCAGGTGAGCTCCAGTGCCCCCCCCCCCCTGCGGAAACCAGTGCCAGCGGCTGCAGGGCCAGGTGAGCTCCAGTGCCCCCAGCACTCCCCCCCCCCCCCCGCGGAAACCAGTGCCAGCGGCTGCAGGGCCAGGTGAGCTCCAGTGCCCCCAGCACCCCCCCCCCCCGCGGAAACCAGTGCCAGTGGCTGCAGGGCCAGGTGAGCTCCAGTGCCCCCAGCACCCCCCCCCCCCCCGCGGAAACCAGTGCCAGCGGCTGCAGGGCCAGGTGAGCTCCAGTGCCCCCAGCACTCCCCCCCCCCCCCCGCGGAAACCAGTGCCAGCGGCTGCAGGGCCAGGTGAGCTCCAGTGCCCCCAGCACCCCCCCCCCCCCGCGGAAACCAGTGCCAGCGGCTGCAGGGCCAGGTGAGCTCCAGTGCCCCCAGCACTCCCCCCCCCCCCCCGCGGAAACCAGTGCCAGCGGCTGCAGGGCCAGGTGAGCTCCAGTACCCCCCCCGCAGAAACCAGTGCCAGCGGCTGCAGGGCCAGGTGAGCTCCAGTACCCCCCCCCCCCCGCAGAAACCAGTGCCAGCGGCTGCAGGGCCAGGTGAGCTCCAGTACCCCCCCCCCCCCGCAGAAACCAGTGCCAGCGGCTGCAGGGCCAGGTGAGCTCCAGTGCCCCCAGTACCCTCCCCGCCCGGAAACCAGTGCCAGCGGCTGCAGGGCCAGGTGAGCTCCAGTGCCCCCAGTACCCCCCCCCACAGAAACCAGTGCCAGCAGCTGCAGGGCCAGGTGAGCTCCAGTGCCCCCAGTACCCCCCCACGGAAACCAGTGCCAGCGGCTGCAGGGCCAGGTGAGCTCCAGTGCCCCCAGTATCCCGCCCCACGGAAACCAGTGCCAGCGGCTGCAGGGCCAGGTGAGCTCCAGTGCCCCCAGTACCCCCTCCGCGGAAACCAGTGGCTGCAGGGCCAGTGAGCTCCAGTGCCCTCAGTACCGCCCCCCGCGGAAACTAGTGTCAGTGGATGCAGGGCCAGTGAGCTCCAGTGCTTCCAGTAACTCCCCCTCTCCCCCCACGGAAACCAGTGCCAGCGAGCTCCAGTGCCCCCAGTATTCCCCCCCTCTGCGGAAACCAGTGCCAGCGGCTGCAGAGCCAGTGAGTTCCAGTGCCCCCAGTACCCCCCCCCACGGAAACCAGTGTCAGTGGATGCAGGGCCAGGTGAGCTTCAGTGCCCCCAGTCAGTACCTCCCCCCCGAAACCAGTGTCAGTGGCTGCAGAGTCAGTGAGCTCCAGTGCTCCCAGTATCCCCCCCCAGAAACCAGTGCCAGCGGCTGCAAGGTCAGTGAGCTCCAGTGCTCCCAGTCCCCCCCACCCCCGCAGAAACCAATGCCAGCGCCTGCAGGGCCAGTGAGCTCCAGTACCCCCCCCCACACACACACGTGGAAACCAGTGTCAGCAGCTACAAGGCCAATGAGCTCCAGTGCCCCCAGAACCCCCCCCCCCCCCAACCAGTGCCAGCAGCTGCAGGGTCAGTGAGCTCCAGTGCCCCCAGTACCCCCCCCACGGAAACCAGTGCCAGCGGCTGCAGGGCCAGTGAGCTCCAGTGCCCCCAGTACCCCCCCCCCGCGGAAACCAGTGCCAGCGGCTGCAGGGCCAGTGAGCTCCAGTGCCCCCAGTACCCCCCCCCCCGCGGAAACCAGTGCTAGCGGCTGCAGGGCCAGTGAGCTCCAGTGCCCCCAGTTCCCCCCCCCCCGCGGAAACCAGTGCCAGTGGGTGCAGGGCCAGTGAGCTCCAGTGCCCCCAGCACCCCCCCCCCCCGCGGAAACCAGTGCTAGCGGCTGCAGGGCCAGTGAGCTCCAGTGCCCCCAGTACCCCTCCCCCCCGCGGAAACCAGTGCTAGCGGCTGCAGGGCCAGTGAGCTCCAGTGCCCCCAGTACCCCCCCCCCGCGGAAACCAGTGCTAGCGGCTGCAGGGCCAGTGAGCTCCAGTGCCCCCAGTACCCCCCCCCACGGAAACCAGTGCCAGCGGCTGCAGGGCCAGTGAGCTCCAGTGCCCCCAGCACCCCCCCCCCCGCGGAAACCAGTGCCAGCGGCTGCAGGGCCAGGGGAGACACGGGTGACCTCCCGCCCCCGTGCGGCGCCCCGCACCCCGCTGCACTCAGAGCTGTGCGGACCTTGGCGGCCGCCGCTGGCCCCGGCCCCCTTCCCCCGCGCTCCCCGGCCCCGGCCCCGCAGGTGCGGGGTCTGCGCCCAGCCCCAGGCCGCGGGGAAAGTTGGGGACGGAGCCTGGCGGCTGCCGCAGACACTTCGCCCCGCCGCCCGGGCTCCTGGCCCGGCACATCGCAGGGCTCCGCTCCGCAGCGACTCCGCGCCGGGCCCGGAGCCGCAGCATCTCCCGGGCCTGGGCAGGTTCTTTGTCCGGGGATGCGGGATGCTCCGGCCCCCCATCACTGCCAATCAAAGTTGTTTTTCTCCTTTCCTCCCGCACTCCCGCCGCTGCCCGCCAGGGGCGCCCCGCCGGCGCTGCGGCGGCACAGAGACAATGGAGCGGGCCGGGCAGGGGGCAGGGGGCCGGGCTCGGGGCCGGCCTGGGGGCCGGGCAGGGGGCAGGGGGCCGGGCTGGGGGCCGGGCTCGGGGCCCGGGAGGTGTTCCTAACGCCCTGCTGAGCTCTCCCACTGCCTGGCTCGTGGGGTCCCCTGCAGCTGAAAGTGCGCCCGGCCCCGCTCACATCTCCAGTGCCTCGCGCTGGGCTTGCCAGACTGCCCCGTGTCCTAGCCCTGAGAGCAGCGCCTGTGCGCCGTCCTGGTGCGGAGCTGTGCTCTGCTGAACGCTGTGTGGGTGCCTAGTGGGTGCTGCGGCCCTGCAATGCAATAGTCAAGAGCCGGGCTCTGAGGCTTCAGGAACAGCGAGTCTGAGTCAGTTAATCCGCCTTCTCCCCGGTGCCTTGGGCATCTGGTGGGGTCTCTCCGAGAGTCACTCCCTGACACTGGAAAGGCGCTGCCACAGAGCCTGCAGATTGAAAGTGCTACGCGTGGTTAATGGCTCTAGGAATTTGGGATACCAAATAGCCAGGGAGAGAAGTGGGGAGAAGAAAGTGTCTCCAGAGCCACCTGTATGGTGTGGGGTTTCTGGAGCCCTGGGCAGTGGAATTCTCTCTCACTGGAGCCGTGGGGGGCTGGAGGGGGGAGGAGCTCACCTTAGTACCAACAGGGCAGGCGCAGAGCACGCTCTGCCCGGACACACATTGTTGGGCGGTTCAGTCTCTGCAGACAGTTCTTTACCCCTCATCACACCCTTCTCCCTGTGCCGTGTCCCTTGCTGAAGTGGGGTGTGAAGTGTCGTGTGCTCCCAGGGGCCTGCAGCACCTGAACAGAGCTTACAGGCTTTTCAGCAGCCAGGGGTTCCCCACTCCCGGCCGTGTACCGGCCGTGGGGAGAAGAGAACAAATCCCTGCTTCTGCCCTTGCTTCCTATGCCTGCTATTGGAAATGACACCCTGGGAAGAGGGACATGAGTGGATTTAGGTTTCATGAATGTACAGTAACCAGGCTCCACAGGCTTCTTCAAATGGGAACTTGGGAGTGTCTGAATAGCTCTGGGTGACTTCCAAGGGCAGGCTGGGCACTTCTCTGCATCCAGTGGGGGTGAGGAGCCGAGCCCAGAGGGGCAGGAAGGACAGGGAGCTAGAGCTGTTTGCTGCAGCGTGTGCTGCTCTGCATGCTGCTGCTCCTGCTGACGGAATGACATCACTCTGCTTTCGGCTGAGCCCGACTCCGGATCTGGTTTTGCAGCTCGTGGGAAGGGACTAAAGGCAGCAATACAGGGGCCAAGCTGCAAGTGCAGTCCTTGGGATTACAGCCCCTGAGCCTGGGAAGTGGGGCCCTAGCATTGTCACCCGGCTCAAAAATGCACCAAAGCCGACTCTCTCTTGTGCCAGAGCTAACGCATGCTCTTAAGAAAGGGGAAGTTGGGGGGAGGAGAGGGAAAGGCCCACCTAGCGGTGTGGCGCTGGGTAATTTTGCACTGTTGCTCCCCACTGTCTCCGGTATAGAGAGCTGCTGGGCAGTAAAGGGGAACAGGAGCTTCTCAAAGAACTGCAGGAAAAGCCGTTTAAGATTTTAAATGGTGAACTGAGTCAGGAGAGCCTTGGAATGTACGCCTTACACCAGAGCACCGGCACCTCTCCCCATGGCCAGGGAGACCCTTCGAGCTGCTGCTGCCGTCATCAAACCCTGCCGCATCTCTGAACTGCCTCCTCCTGGCACTGCCAAAGGAAACTGACTCCTGGAAGATTGAAGAGCCTCTAGGTCACAGTTTAAATGTATCTAATGTTAATGCTCCCCTGTATTGATGATTGAGGCATTCAAGGCTGTGTGCACTGGGCATTGTTGCTAGAATCCCATGGCTCATCAGCCCCTCCGCTAGTCTGTGTGATAGATGCTCTGAAAAGTCTCTTGTCTCCCTCTCAGTTTTGGAGCTGTGAGCTGGGAAGGCGGCTGGCTTGACTCTTCCTTGCATGCATCCTGTTCAGAGGATTGGTCAGTGCCGCTTGGCTCAGCTGCTGATTGGCCGACCTCCCCTAGTGTGGAATAGGAAAGCTTGGCTGCTTTGTGCATTTCCAGGTTGGGCAGCACCTGCCTTGGCAGGAAGTTTAAACCGTTGGCACAGAGGGCGGAGAGGTGGTGAACTCCAGTGAAGAGGCATCTGGGAACTGGACAAAACTCAGCCCCTGTCCTGAGGAGCTTAGTCTACAAAACTGGAAACCGGCTGACATTCAGAGCTATGTGCTCCAGCAGAGAGGAGAATGTTCGTTAGCATCCAGCCTCTGAACTGATGTGAATAACCCAGCGAGACCCCCGGGCTCTTGTCAGCCTATCACAGGGGAGTACAATTTTGGGATGTCCTCTGCTCCAGCTTTGGCAAAAGCTTTCTTCTGGGAACGTCAGGGCAGGTGCCCGTGGGCAGGGTTGCAGGGTTCCTACCTTTTATTTATCCAGTGTCCCAGGAGTGCTTGCATGCAACCTAGCCTGAGGAGCGAACCTTCAATTTCTCCAGAGCGCAGCTGGAGGTAACCAACCCAGAGAATTCACACAGCCACCATTATGTGCACATCTTGGTGGCTCCACCTTGGACTGTGCCTTTTACACGAATGTAATGAGTAAGGCTGGCTAATAAATGAGCTCTGAGGAGGGTGGCCATGGGATTGGGAGGGCGTTTCCCATGTACGGCGCGGCATGAGAAAAGGCCGAGTTTGCCCTTAGTGCCTGAATCGAGCCAGGGCAAAGATGAAGGTGGGGTGGGGTTATGCAGGTCCCTGAAGGTGGGAATGCGGAGTTGAAATGTGACACGGATGGTGAAGAGAATCCAAGGTAGGGGTCTGGGGAGAGACCTCCCCCTGGAGTGCCGGTGTGAGACGCAGGGAAAGCTGCAGTAGCTGGATGGGACAGGGTTTGGGAGCAGGGGTAGAGAGGAAAGAGATGGATTTTGGAGCTGATGGAGAGAATCAACTGAAAGCCTGGGTGACAGTCTGGGACATGCTGACAATGCTGTGGGCGGGGGGAGGAATAAGGAGCTCTTGTTTCTATGCTGAGTATGAGCAGGTGCTAGGAGAAGGCCATTTGCAGAGACCATCTCAAGTGCAGACCTGCATAGAGGGGCCAGGCTGGATTAGAGAGCCTAGCTGAGGCCGGAGAATGGGTGAGGTATCCAGGAAGATGGGATGAGGAAGGCCCCATTGGAGAGGGTTGGGACACTGGAGTATCCTGGGAAGGATGCACAGCAAGGCATCTGCCTTGCCTCTGTGTGCTGGTATGGGTATTAGGATCCCAGGTTGGAAGCCGTTTCCTTCTGCACCCAGTAGAAGCGGAGGGAGTAGAGAAGGGATAAGTGCCCCTCCGGCACATCAGTCCGTGTGCTATAATTACCCACGTGTATGAGAGCTGGACCCAGCTTGGGAGTGTTTTAGTATGCAAAGCCTCAAAACGACCCAGTGAGAGGGACTCCTGTGGTTGGGGCTGCATTTGTACTTCGAGGGATCACCATTGTAGGCTGCAAAATCCTCTGCCCAGAAAGGGAGGGAATGCAAAGGCAGACTAGTAAAAGATTTTAATGGCAACCACTTTCTGACTGTGTCAGACTGGCTTCATTTACAAGCCCCAGGACTACTTCCTAAAACACCACCCAGGCCAGCTTCACGGACAATCCAGCCAGCTTCTCCTGCCTCTTGCAGGACCACAACTGAGCCAAGTGCACTGATGGGTAACACAGAATAGAATCTGGCTTGCCCTCCTGTGGCCCCACTGACTTCTGCATTTCTAACAGGAGCGAAAACATGTTTGCTGTCAGGTTGTTTTTTTGGAACGGGGGAGGACCTGGAGATGCGCTGGGAGAAGGCTAGTTCAGCGAGATGGGGGCATTTCTGCTTACTCACTTTTCTGATCATTACTGTCTTCGAATAGCTTCTCAAAAGTCCTGCTGTTCAAAGCGAAGCCCGTTCTGGCGCTCTAGGGCAAACTGAATTGAAGCTCCAGCCGTGACTAGATTTCTTCCAATGCACAGGCAACAGCGGTCTCCAAAGCTGCCCATGCACTGCAGTGTCCCCAGGAGTGAAATAGTTTGCTGGGCCTGTGTTGTTGCCATTGCTCCCCACCTGAGGCCAGATCTAAGGGGCACAGGAGTTGTGGGGGCGGCTGCCTCACCCCCTGGTGTGAAGCGGTTTCCATCATATCCAGGGGTTACAGTTTGGGTCAATGGCTCTCAGCACCCCCACTGTACAAACTGTCCCAGCACCCCTGAAGGGGCACTGTGGATTTTTACAAGAGCGGTGATTAAAATTTGATGCACCTCTTTCCTCTGCCCCAAGCCTGGCCACCACTGCAGTGGTTTGTGGGAATCCCTGCTACAGGGGATCCCAAACTCACTGAGGCAGGGTCACGGAGCAGGAGAGAGCAACTCAAAGAGCTCTTGGGAGTCGTTGTGGATAGTTCCCCAGCGGCTAGAAAGAAGTAAATGGTGGGCAAAGAGCCTCCTACTGCTTGCTTATTCTTCCATATCTAGGCTGATGTGCCACATCACCCCATGGCCAGCTGCTCTGGGGAGCTGGTGAGGTAGTGTCAAGGCATGGCAGCCTGCAGCAGCAGCTGGAACAATAGGATGTGGCAACTCACAGCAACAGCTTGGGGCAACAGCCCAATACTTTCCTAGGCCTTTGTGTGTGACAGGAAATTCTTGGTCCCCTATTTGGATATCTTCCCAGGGGGATACAGCCATAGCTTGTCTCAGGTAGCTGCAGAGTTTCACAGGACTCTGAAAGAGTCGACATATATTATTTGATCCCATAACTGCCTGGCAAAGCTGGCCTTCCTCCCCCAACGAGGCAGAATTCCCCTTGTCTGGGGAGTGCGCGTGCCCAGAAGACTCAGCACAGATTTCTGGCTTCTTGTTCTCCCCTGCTACACACTGACCAGATGAGCCAGGCACCTCTTTTATTTATATCCATTGGGGGCGTTTGTCCCCCCCACAACCCTGCTGCAGGCAAGGGAGCAAAACTGGGCTCAGATGTTGTTCCAAAAGTATTTGCAAGTGAGTAGTGCTCCTCCTGCCCTCAAGGAGATTGAGCTTCTCTTGTCTCCCCAAAAGGGCAGGACTGTGGAGGGATCATGGGCTTCACTGGGAGAAGGAACTACAGCAGAGGTGCAAATGAATTTTTACTTAAGCTTTTGTCACTATTGAGTCTTGCAATATTAACATACAGAAAAATGAGCTAATGGAAAGGCCGTTCAATTGGGTGACTGGTTGCTTATGCAGTCTGGCTTTTCCATCCCTCAATATTGCTGTCACTCTAACAGTTAAAGAATAACCTTTTACATCACTTAGAAGCTACATTCCAAGCTTTTGGACAAGCACAAGTTTGTAGACCTACTGGTAGCTGAGACAGTGGCTGCTAAAACTGGGTGGGAGTTAAGGGTGGGGAAGGGAAAGCAAGGTGGAAGCTGGAAAGATGGATTTTTTTAAAGGTCTTTAATCTCATTAGCCCTAAGGCTAAAAACACACAGGCTAGCTAGAAAACATCAGTATTCAATGGCATGGTGGGTTCACTTCTACTCTGTGGTCCCTTGGCTAACTTCACGCACTCACTGCAGACTCACTCTAAGAGCTCTGGCCTACCAACCCCAAATGGGGCTGACTTATTGATTCCCTTGCCATGGGGCCTACAGCTGAGAATACCAGTGACTGTGGGCAGAAAAACGCTTGCTGTCTGTACCTTCCCAGCAGTGCCTGTTTGCGATCGGAGAGCAGCTGCTGGCCCATGAGGTTCTGGCTGGCGTGGTGGGGGCAGCAAGAGAGTAGAATAAACTGCTTAGGGAAGACGTGAATCTAGCACCAGGAGGGGGAGAGAACGAACTTTTCTGCAGTGCCCCTGTACTAGACGGCACAGATAGGCCTGTCTTCTCCAGGCTAGTATCTACCTAGGATAGGTAACAAGCTTGTACTCTTGGCTTGCTGCAGCTGAGAGTGTGCTGCCTGGATTTCTGTATAGGACCCAATCCTCCCACCTGCAGGAGCCCTGACGCTCAGCACAAGCTGGAAACAGGACTCTGACCAACAGGTTAGAATGCACTGCTTGGCCCCTCTGCATTGCTCCTCCTCCTCTCCCTTGCCTGGCCTGGGACTGGCTCTGTAAGCAGAAGGGGACAAGCTAGTAGTCTGGTGGTCTTCATGCCAAACTACCTGTGAAGACCAGGGAGTGGGGGAGGGGGCAAGTGCCTGCTTTCTTTGTCTAGCATGTATGTCCTCTGTTGCTTTCTGCTGTTCTGATCACACACTGTCATTGTAAGGACTAGGAGTGTGTGTTGGCCTTCCTGAGGCTTCACCTCCTGGCCAGAGAGAATAACTCCAAGGCCTTGGTGCAGCAGGGGCTGTCCGGAGCTGACTAGCACTATGGGCTGAGTGAGTGTGAGCTCAGTTTTGCGGGAGAGGGCTGGGGAGAGAAACATCTCCATGTTGACCTCTTCGCTGCATTAACTGTGGGTGTCGGTCTTGCCAAACAAGCCAGCTCTCAGGCAGGTTCTGGTTGAGGATTGGCTTCCTCTTTAAACGCCCTAATGGGTCCTGTTGCAGCATGTGGCCAAGGGGCCTTGCAGAAGCGGGTGACTGGGGGAGGAGTGAGAGGTGGTGCCTCTCTTCAGACACCCACAGTAAAAGTAGTTGTGCCTCTCGCTTGTTGGGGTGAGTGACCACGGTGATCAGATGCCATGGTAACAGGTGCATAAGAAAGAAACCCTTAGCCAGAAGCACTTGCTGTAAGAGGATAATGGGGTTCATGTGCATTGCCCTGTAGTCCCTGACCTTCTCCCATACAATTGGACTCGTCGCTGGAATGACACAGCTGGGCACTGGCTTCTCTGCAAACTGCCTGTGGCCACATTCCCCTGCAGGGAGGGGAAATCCTAGGATGCCACTGTTTGTACTCTCAACTCGCTGCTCTGAGGAGGTGTGGGCCCTCCCACCAGTACTGGGCTAGCTGGATATTCCCTGCCTCCGGCATTCTTCTCAAAAGGATGCAGAAGGAGCTGAGTCACTGCTCTTGAATGGGACTGTTGGTCCCACGGGTGCTCCCATTCTCCTGACGCTGACTGGAGGCCCAGAGGCACTAGCCATCCCTAGAAGCCAGACAGGCACAGGAGCGCTGCTTCCAAGATTTTGAGAGCACTTTCTGAGTAGGGATAAAGGCCTTGTGCACTGAAATGGAAAAGCCCTATTGAATCCCTCTTGTTCCAGCCCCTGGGGCAGATGCAAGATTACTCCTGTTCTCCAGAGCTTCATCACTTTTCGAGCCCCAAGCAGTAGTGCTTCCAGCCCTTCCACTGGGGAGACTGCTCCATACGCTAACTGGACATGACTCGGGCAGCTTCCAGTTTAACAAGAGGGTAAAGTCATGCCTGTTGCAAACAAGCTCCCCCGTTTGCAGCCAGTATCGGCCTCCTGTTTCAGCCTTGCTTGGAACCCCAAACCCGGCATGGCAGCTCCGACCAGAGGAACGGCTGCTGTCCAAACCTCTGGCCTTCCCTTGAGCGGTCTTGGGTCGAGGACCATATAGGAAGAATCTGCCCCAAAACAAGGGAACCTCAATGTCCCCTTTGTGACCTTTACTGCTTAGCTCTCTTAGCCATGGGCGCACTGACAAGGGCCAACTGCTGCAATGCTGGGACTAGCGCCATTTCAGCCCCTCTCCGATCCCCAGGAGACTCCAACCCCCCAAGTGAAAGCCAACTCCTGCTGGAGTGGGCCTGCTCTAATACTGGGCCTCTGTCTCCCTCAGGTAGTGAAGATGACCAGTAGCGACCAAGAGCGAGCACAGTTCCTGTTTGTGAAAGCGCTGGCCAGCCGGGGGCGCCTGGAGGCAGTGACACAACAGATGGGCTACCACCCGCAGTACCTGGACAGCTTCCTCAAGATGCAGCACTACCTGCTTCACATGGACGGCCCACTGCCGTTTGCCTGCAGACACTACATCGCCATCATGGTACGTGCCAAGCCCTCACTTCTTGGAAAGCAGCTGAAGTAAAGGCCTCCTTCCTGGCCCTATGGCAACAGCCTGCCAGGGCATAAGGGTAGCCTTCGCTTGGCTGATGCCCAGTGTCTAGTGGCTCCCACATCTCCATAGAAGGCTCAGTGATGGGGGACGCAAGGGTGAGCTCTGCCCTCGGTCGCCATTATTTTGTGCTGCCAGAGTCTGGGGTCACCTCTCCCTGCAGAAGGCCCCAGTTAGGTTCTGTGTCTTGCGTCCCTCGCAGCAGCTTGGAATATCCTTTGTGGCTCGGCCCTAGCCAGGCTCCAAAGCTTCTCGTTGGATGGGTGGCCTTGGACTTCATGCTCAGCTGGAGTCTTCAGACAGTTGCCCGTGCTGGTTATCTGCATGGTGCCCCTGGCCCGGGGGATACTGCACTGTCCTCTGGAGAAGCTTCTAGGGCTGTGCTTCATGCACTCAGGGTCTGAGTTGCTCTTGCAGGCAGCTGCTCGGCACCAGTGCTGGTACCTGGTGAATCTGCACATGCTGCAGTTCCTGCGAGTGGGGGGAGATCCCCAGTGGCTGCGGGGCCTGGACTTCATGCCTCCCAAGCTCCGCAATCTTAACGAGATCAACAAGATCCTGGCTCATCGGCCGTGGCTCATCAGCAAGGAACACATCGAGGTAACTGCACGGGGGATGTGGATGTGAGGAGTCTGGGTGTGGGCTGATGGGCGAGATTACAGAGACCGGAATGAGAAGGGAACATAGGGCTGGGAGCTGCCCACTCCTCCCATCATGCACAGCCCCCTTGAGATTCCTTCCAGAGGGGGCCTTGCATGAAGAGGGAGGAGACCTTGGGGGAGTCACTTGGTGGACGGGGCAGCCGGTAACCCAGTCTGGTTTCTTGCTGTGCTATCAGTCTCTGTCTGACCTACCCCACAGAAGCTGCTGAAGATCAGTGAGCAGAGCTGGTCTCTGGCAGAGCTGGTCCACGCTGTTGTCCTCGTGGCTCATTACCATGCTCTCGCCAGCTTTGTCTTTGGCTGTGGCTGTGAGCAGGAGTGGCTGGATGGCAGGAGCATACTGAAGTCAACATTGCCAGGGAACCAGTGTTTCTGTGAGTCCGCCAGTGGGAACAGCTGTAATCTGGAGTTGCTGCGCATCAACCGCAAACGGGTGAGCCACCAAGGATTTAACTCTCCCAGTGGCCAGGGGGCCAGCGGAACGAGGACTGCTGGCTGATTAAGAGTTGTGTAATGTCTTCCCACACAGTCTCTGGATTCTTGTGTGGAACTGGAATCGCTCCGGGAACGTATCCAGAGGATCCACCTGGAGACTGAGGGCCGAGAGGAAACGAGGCCACCACAAGACAGAGAGGAAGGTAATCCAAAGGGGCAGGCTGGAGATCTGCCAGGAGAAGGGATCTGCCAGAATCCAATTTAGTCCTGTCCCTGTAGAGGCTGCAGGTGTCACCCAGGGGAGGGATAGCTCAGTGGGGGGGAGGGATAGCTCTGGTTTGAGCATTGGGCTGCTAAACCCAGGGTTGTGAGTTCAATCCTTGAGGAGGCCATTTAGGGGATCTGGGGCAAAAAAAAAATCTGCCAGGGGACAGTACTTGGTCCTGCTAGTGAAGGCAGGGGACTGGACTCGATGACCTTTCAAGGTCCTTCCAGTTCTATGAGATAAGACTCTCCTCTCTTTGTAGGACTAGAAAGATATGCCACAAAGAATTATCTCCAAGCTTCTTGCAATGCAGAGTATCTAGTGGGGGCTGCAGGAGTGTGGAATTGGGGGTTAGTGTCCTTAACCCTGGTTCATTCACACCCTTCGAGATCATTGGCGAAGACTAATGATGTTTTCCAGGACTGTAGAGAGTAGGAATAGCAGAGGAAATGACACATGTGGCTGTAGGGAACCTGAGAAGTAATGATGCTGAAGAGACCTCTTTCCCCAAGGGAGGGAGAGGAAGTGCCATTGGTTTGTCTAGTTCAAAAGTGAAGACAGCCCCAGGGAATGTTGTACGAATCCGTTTTTCCCTGGGAGAGTGGTTTAGATGGGATGTAACACTCATGAAACGTGCCAGAGCGCTTGGCGGGGATTGACTCTTCGCTGGCACTGCAAGCGCAGAGGGGCAGTAATGCTGTGGGGGGGTTGGGATTCCATGCCCCAGGACATCTCTCGGGAGGGAGATCGTGCCCCTTGCTGCTTGGGTGACAGTGGGCTCTTTTTCCCCTCAGATTTTGATGGGGAAATCGTCAGAGCCACAGATCTCTCCTGCTACGTGCAGGACCCTGACTTTGGATACCAGGACTTTGCCAGGCGAGATGAAGACCAGACCCAGCTATTTAGAGTCCAGGTGAGTGTTTTGTTCTCTTTTATGGGGTGACCCTGGAAGGCAGGAGCAGAGTCTGGGCACAGGATCTTTGTTCCATGTCAACAGCAGGGTGAGAGCGTGCTATGCGGCTGCTCTGGGCTCACATGCCTGCTACTAAAACAGCATGCACAGGAGGCCATGTCCAGCAGCGTGAGAGAGGGCTACGCCAGCCACTCTCCTGGTGCGGCGTCACTCTGAAAAGTGGCTGTCAAGATGCCCCATCTTACAAGAAGCCGGTTGTGGAGGGAGATGAGTCAGAGCTACTGACCTTGGGGACAAATAAGTATTCTGCTGTTGCAGATCCAGCACAGCTCTGGGGGAGGGAGCCAGGTTCTGTTCCGCAACAGCTTTGTTGCCAAAGTTCCGGTAGTGGGATCAGGATCAGATGTGCTCTTGCACCTGGACAACCCCTCTAGAGGCAGGTGTAACTGAGGGCTGGGGTTGGCTGCTGGTTTGGCTTGATTCCAGCAAGAGCTTGCCCTGTCTGAGACACAATACACACTGGACACAACTCCGCTTTCAGCCTCGGTGGCTTTTCCACTGGCTCATTTCATGGGGCACCTGCGCCGAGTTCCCCCTCAGGCACTGAAGGCGTCTTGCTCTGTTTGGCAGGATTACTCCTGGGAAGACCATGGATTCTCGCTGGTAAACAGACTCTACTCTGATGTTGGCCACCTCCTGGATGAGAAGTTCCGTACAGTTGACGGTCTCCAGAGCAATGCCATGGCCAAGCGGCAAGGCTGTGAATCTTCTGTCTTCAAACGGGGCATCTGGAACTATATCCACTGCATGTTTGGAATCAGGTATCCCAGCCCTACTGGGAAAGTGGGAAGGGTCTCAGTGCAAGGCCTACATGGGGTTGTCACTGGAGAAAATCTAACTCTTAGCATGTGTGTGATCCGTCTGGGAGAGGAGCTTGGCCTGAGAAATGGGGACATTACAGCTGCCTCTGTGCCCCAGCCTTGTGGGGCATCTTCCAGACTGGTTAAGAGAGTCCGTGAGGAATTAAACAGGGATAGGTTGACATGAGCCTTCAAACCTGGCTGAGCTTTGGGATGACAGGGTTGCCCCTGGTGCTCCCCACAACCCCTTCTCAGGATGTCTTGTGGGAATGGCTCAGGTATGCTTTACGTTAGATTACCGCAGAATTGTTTTGTTATGCCCTCCCACTTTTTACCAGCTGTAAGAGTGAGGAACACGGCGGGAGGGAGATGGAGAGGAGCAAGTGGGGAGCGGGGGGGAAGGAGCGGTTGGGGGAGAAGGGGTGACATGGGGGCAGGGCCATGTTTTGGGCACCAGTGGCCCCCCCACTTTTAGGAAGCTTCCATTGCCCCTGAACCAAGGTGTTGTTACATCCCCAGCTGTCAGCTCCTGCCACTCCTGTAGGTAAGCCTAGTGCCTCCAGATCCGTGAGCAGCAGGGGCCTGATACAAGCAGTCACTCCAGCTCCTCTGGCTGCTATCCCGATCCCGGAGAAGGTTGTGGCCGGTGGGCACATGAAAGCTGGTTCTCACACGTGCCCTGGAACTCTTCCCACAGGTACGACGACTATGATTACGCAGAAGTGAATCACTTTCTGGAGCGGATGCTCAAAGTTTACATTAAAACTGTGACTTGTTACCCAGAGAAGACGAGCCCAGAAATGTTCAGGCGGTTCTGGAAGCAGTTCAAGCACAGTGAAAAGGTACAGGGGCTCGGAGGAGAGCATGGCACATCTGTTTGGCCAGGTTTTAGAGCTAGCAGTGCTTCAAGGGAAGCTTGTGCAGCTGTTGGGTTGAGCCCAATGGCGGGAGGGGACCAGAGCCTGACGCACAAGGTCCTTCTTTCAAATCAAAGAGGTGTCGGGGGGGATCCAGGGAACACAGGACTTGGGTGCTCCTGTGGGGCTGGAACTGGGCATCAGGGAGTGAGTCTCTTGGAGGCCTCGTCACTGATGGAGCTGCAAGCAGTCTTGGGGCACTAGTTGTGCTCTGCTGCACTGTGACCCGTGCTGAGCTGCGCAGTGTCGAACAGCTGCAGTAACCCGGGAGAAGCAAAGCTTCTGCATATGGTCCATGTCTACCCTGAAGGACAGAACTGTCCTCAGCGCCAGCCTTGCTTGCAAGGCGCATGGGAGGGGTAGCTGCTCTCCCACTGGAGTGAGTCTCCAGGGGAGGCTCTGGCAGACAGGGCCCCCTGACTACCACATCCTCTGTAGCTGCTCCTGCAGAGATGACAGCAGGCTGGGGGAGAGAGGGAACTTGTGGTCAAATAAAACCCCCAGGAACAGGGGCCATGAAGTCCATACAGGGCTTGATCTGGATCTACTTGAACGTCCCTCCCTTTCACAGCTTCTCCAGTACAGGCAGCTCATAACCCTGCAGCATTAGCAGTTCTCTAACTGCAAATCCATCCTCTCCACACAGGCTGGCTGACTCCCTGCCCAGGCCAGAAGGAATCCATTAGCATTTAAACACTGGCCGTGAAGGGCTCGGTGCCCTGGGGCTGCCCCCTCTAGACCTGCCCTAGACCACTGCGCTGTACAAACTGCACCAAGCCTAAGCCCCTCTTTTGCTCCCGCAGGTCCACGTGAATCTTCTCATCCTGGAAGCCAGAATGCAAGCTGAGCTCCTGTATGCACTGCGAGCAATTACCCAGTATATGATCTCCTAGGGAGCAGGGATGACTGGGTTAGAGCAGGGGCGGTGCAGGCACCCCTGCCTCTCCATGGACTCCATCCTTGAACCATCGGGCTGGAACTGACTGCGATGGGTTTCTCTAGCGTACTTGACTGTTCTGTTTCTATGGGCACGATGAGTGACCTTGTGATGTGCAATTACCAAGCTGTGAGGCAACTCCATGCTGCTGTGATGTCGGTGTGAAGCTGGAGACACGAACGTGTCCGTGGCAGACTCCCAAAGACATGGGGCAGGGAGGGAAGGATGGGCAGGGAGAGGGCATGTCTCTCTTTAAAGAGATGGGCTCTAACCATCCACAGGGGAAGCCCCTTCACCGGGCAGCACAGGGAGCCTGTCCATGGGGGCAGCCCAGTGCTGGATCCAGTGTGCGTTCCAGCCCTAGGGCAGAGCAGCCAGCTTGCTTCCTTTCCAGCACTGCAGCAGCCTCACACTGTTCAGAAGCAGCGGCTGTGGGGTGATGAAGCTTGCTGTGGAGTATCACAATCAGGGTGGCTCGTGGGTGTGTTCTGAACCTCCTTTAGTCACAGGAGCAGAAGGGAGGAGCACTGGTTATGATCCAGGTTCTCAGAGATGAGCAGATCCTTCCCCCTCCCCAGCACAGTACTGGAGGGAAACCAGCCTCCTGCATACGCTCCTGGCCACGCCTGCCAACCTCCCGGCAGCACCATGCTGAGTACGTGTCAAGCTGTGGCACTCCTGAGGAGGTGCAGTGATCCACATGCTGTATGTATTCTCCCAGCCCTAGGGACAGGCTCTTGTCTCCCAGCTCCCAGAGGTGGCTGCTTGGAATGTTTCACTTCTGTAGAGCTGGGCTCTCGGACTGCATCCCACCCTCTGGGTCCCCTGTTGAGCCCCCCTTTCTACAGAAAGCACGGGGGCGGGGTGTCATTGTACCCAAACATGAGTGGGGTCCTAGCCAGTGCTGCACTAGCCTTGGGCTGGGTCACTTGCTGCTCAGTATTGCCATGTGGGCCATGGGCCTGTTTGCTCTAGACAGGCCAGGTCACCTGAAACTGCCTCAATCCCTCCTGTGCTGGGGACAGCAGCCCTAGGACTGGAGCAGCTCCAGACTGACCAGCCTCCACCCACCCCTTGTGACGCACACACAGGCCTGCACCTTTCTCTGCCATGGGCAGGAGCCACATGCTGCCGTGAGGGACTGAGGAGTAACAACCTGCCCTACCCCTGTTCCCGCTCTGGCTGGAGGAGAGCCTTGGCTCAGTGCCTGGCCCAGCTTCAGAGGGAGATTCAGGAAAGGGCTGTGTACAGAGGCCCCTTCTCCAAAGAGCTTTTTCGGGCATGAGGATACAGCTGGGACCTTCCTAGTAACTGGAGTCTGGAGGGGAAGGGGCTGGGAGGCCAGTGTGAGGCACACTGCTTTGGTCAGCCTGCTTACTTGGGTGGCGAGAACCTTGTGTGTGGAACCTACAGAAAAAGCCTATTTTTGCTAGAAATATAATTATGTTTGACACAATCTGCACCTGGCTCATCTCTCTTCAGGGGAAGGGGAGCTTCACTTGCCCCGGCTGGAGAGCTAACCCTTGTACAAGTGCGCTGTGGTCTTATCTGCTCTGGTGGCAGGCAGGGCCGAAATGCACTGGCATAGCTGGGGAGAAGCTTGTGCAGTGGCTTTCTACAGTAGGTCTGGGCGCCTGCGGTCCTGAAGTCTCCTAGCTTTGCCTGAGGCCCTGGAGATGCAGCAGTGCTGTATGGGCTCCCTGGCTGGTCAGGACGGGGAACTCCGCTCTCCCCTCTGGTGCCCTTTAGCTCCAGGGAAATAGGAGCCGATGAGACTGCTAGCCCTGCCGCTTTGGCCATCTCCTCTCTCCCGCAGCATCACTTCTTCTCTTGCTGTCCAAAACAGCTCTGGCATCTTGCAGCGCTCTGCTCAACGTGGCCAGGGAGTTTGACTCGGACATGAAAAGGGTTAACTGAACCTACGGGACTCCACTGCAAGAAAGGAACAATACTGCCACAGGTGTGTGTGTGTGTGGGGGGGGGGGGGGGGGGGGGGGAGGGGGTGCTGGGTAACCTTAACCTCCCCTCCCACCACGCAGGTTGTAGGACAGGAGTGAGTTTAAGGCTTCACTCCTGCCAGGGCAGCCTGCCTTCAACTCTCTTGTCCACCCACCTTCTTTGTTCTGGATCCCTGGAACAGCACAAGCCTGGCAAACATTTCAGCAAGAGGCTTTCCGGCCTTCAGCTAAATAGCTCTTGAAAAGACAGGGCCAAAGCCGTGCAGGGGCCAATGACAATGTGGAAGCAGCTGCTCCTTTCCTATGCTGATTATCTGCACTTTGGGCCAGACAAGCTGCAAGATGTAAACCAAGCAGATCCCACTGGATTCTATCACTTCTGAACAGAGCGGAGAGAGGGGTTTGGGCTTTTTTGGCAGTGTATTTGCTGAAAAAGGGCAGGTTTGGTCAACCTTAAACTATTTGCAAATATGTCTCATTTGCCAAATAGTTCTGACTGAAGTGGAAAAACTCAGTGTTTCTGGAAACTTCAGCTCTCTGCACCGTAGCAGCCCAAAAGGCTAACAGTGTTCGGGCCTATTAGGAAAGGGATAGAAATCCATGGTGTGCCCACACCTTGAATACTCTGTCCGGTTCTGGTCGCCCCATCTCCGAAAAGGTACAGAGAAAGGCAACAAAGATGATCAAGGGTATGGAAAGGCTTCCATGTGAGGAGAGACTAAAATGACTAGGTCAGTTCCGTTTAGAAAAGGCTACGGGGTATATAATACAGATGTGTAAAAAATGAATAGAGACGTTTTATATACCCTCTCCCACAATACAAAAAACAGGGGTCACTCAATTTAATAGGCAGCAGCCTTAATGCAAACATGAGGCAGTACATTTAGACACCACGCACACTTAACCCGCGGAACCCATTGCCAGGGGATGTTGTGATGGCCAAAAGTATTAACTGGGCTAAAAAAAATAGATAAGTTCATGGAAGATAAATCCAGCAATGGCTATTAACCAATACAGTCAGAGATGTGGCCCTAAATCTCTGACTGCCAGGAGCTGGGAGGAGAAGACAGGTGGCTCATTCCTATTGCCCTCTTCTGTGCGCTCCCCATGAAGGACTGGTACTGGCTCCTGTCAGACAGAACCCTAGGTGGACCATTGGTCTAACCCAGCATGGCCATTCTCATGTTGGTGTTTCAGTAACATCAACTTTTCAATTTGCCCTGAAACTTTTCAATGCAGGCATTTTTCAGAAAAACAATGCTGGAGCTCTCTTATCACCTATAACTCAGAGGTGGGGTGTTCATGCTGGCAATTCGTAACAGTCATTAGGCCAGAGGAGTGAGTGACGGAGCCTGGAGGGTAGGGCACTCACCTAGGATCTGGGAGACTCAAGTTCAAAGTAGTATTAACTGTTTCATCGGGCTAGACTGAGAAATACCCCAGGGGGGGCACTAAGGCACTCCCACAATGCAGGAGTCCCAAGTTCAAATGCCTTGTGTACATCAGCCAGAAAGTAAAATTGACCCTGGGTCTTCCGTAGCCTAGGAGCGTAGAAGAACCATGATTCTAAGAGAGGTCCTCTTCTCCCCTCCATCATGGTTTTGTGAATCTAGTTCTTTGCTGATAATACCTGAAATCAACATGAAAATTTCAGGTTGAAACAAAATGTTTCATGTTGACCCACCTCTACATTTTGACATTTATTTGCTGTACATTTCTGAAAAATTGCCATGTTAGTTTGATGTGAATTTTTTTTCTCGTTACTAGTGGAGGGGGAAAAAATACACAGCTCTACTTCTGGCTCTGGGGCTACAATTAACAAACCAAACTTCTGTGGGCCTCAATTGGTTACTAATGCTGTGTCTACACTGCCACTTTCAGCATTAAAACTTTAGTCGTTCAGGGGTGTGAAAAACCACCCCTCCGAGCAACAACAGTTTTAGCACTGAAAAGCGCCAGTTTCGAGAGCACTTTATCTCTAGGAGCCGCGCTCCACTGCTCGTGCAGGGTGGGTTTAATCGCCGGGAGAGCTCTCCCCGAGCGATAAAGCATGTCTACACTGCCCGTCACCGCACAGCCATAGCAGCACTGTAACGTGGGCAGTGCAGATGTACCTTAAGTGGCTCTGGCAGTATTTTAAATGCCCAAGCCCTCAGCTTAGCCTGGTTTTTCGTTCACCATGAGGTGCTGAGGCTTGAAGATATGAGCATAGTCACTCCTTATTGCCATCACAGCAAGGGACGAGCAATGTCTCTACTTATGCCCCATTAACAGTGGCCCTCCAGTTAGTCAGAGGGAAGGTGAGGTTCCACCATGTTTGTATTGCCCTACAGCATTACAAAAGGCTGGGGCAACCTTCCCTGCTTCCAAGGACCTGACTCAACCTCTCTAACCTTGTATTCAGATTCTCTCCGCTGCAGGGGAAAACGTTTAAGGTAACCGGCTTGTACCTTCCTTGAACCAGCAATTGTGGATTTAATCTGAGCTGCACCAGGAAGCTTTCTAGGCTACATGCTGACCACTGATTACACAGCAAGTACTAGAGTCCCACTTCTGTCCCCTCCTCTAGCAGGAGTGAAGAACAGTAGCTCCTCTTAACTAAAAGGACATTGGCAGTTAAAATAGTCACTTCAAATTCCTGGCTCCTGCTGCTTTGTGTAGTCACTAACCTCCGTGCAAAGTAGGTAATGAACACACCCCTTCTACGGGGGCCGTGTTTGTGCTTGCTTTGCACTAGTGTAAGGGACCACAGAATCAGACCCCAAGACTTGGCCGTGGCATTCACCGCTCTGCTAGCCTTAGCCTTTCCCAAGTAGGGGCGTCCTCTCTTACACAGCTGGGAGCTTGGACTTTAGTCTATTCATCCCTGTTCAGCAGCTGGTGTTTTTCGCATGCGTGAGCACTTGCCCATGGTGGGAGGTGTTCACGAGAAGTCAGGGAACTTTTGGAATCACTAAGGAGCTGACACCTTAGGGTATGTCTACACTGGAAACTTCAAAGCGCTGCTGTGGGAATGCTCCCGTGGCAGCACTTTGAAGTGGGAGTGTGGTCACGCGCGAGCTCTGGGAGAGAGCTCTCCCAGCGCTCCTGGCAATCCACCTCCACGAGGGGATTCGCTCCCAGCGCTCGGCGCCTGTCTACACTAGCGCTTTAAAGCGCTCAGACTTGCTGCGCTCAGGGGGGTGATTTTTCACACCCCTAAGCCAGCAAGTTAGAGCGCTATAAAATGTAAGTGCAGACAAGCCCTTAGTGAGTGAAGTTGTCGGGAAGCTGCTTGAGTGCGGCTGCCCATTCACCACCAGGTGGCACCCTAGCCCCACAACTGTCCCCTTACACAGGCTGTGCAGCTGAGACATGTGCCCCTCGGCTGGTTCCCCACAGGGCCCCTGGCAGGGAGGGAGACCGAGAGCCTGGCACCTGCCTGATTAAACCAGACACTCCTCCCCTCAACCCTTGAGCTGCAGCAGAGGAATGTTCTCTCAGGGTCTGTTTGCAGAAACGCCTTCAGCTCTGCTGCCCAGGGAGGAGGCAGGGCAGCACTCCAGAGCAGTGTTCTCAACCGGTGGTACATGTCCCCCCACCGAAGACCTGTATGTATCCCCAGGGGTACATCAACTCAGCTAGCTATTTGCCTAGTGTTATAACAGGATACATAAAAAGCACTAGTGAAGTCAGTACAAGCTAAACTTTCAGAGAGTTGACTTGTTTATACAGCTCTATGCTATACACTGAAATGTAAGTGCAATATTTATACCCCCATTAAATTTATATGGTGAACGTCTCCTGTTGCACCCCCATGCCCAAATTCCATAAGTAAGCAGGTGCATGCTGGGGATTATTGCTCTAGTACTATTTTTGCTGCCAAAAGTGGGACAGCAGATCCCATGGCCCACAGCTGTGAGCTCAGCTGCCAGCCTCTGTCTCTTCTAAAGCAAAAAGTACCATCACTCCCTCATTTGGGATTCAGGCCATCAGGGCACATGAGCCATGGGGGCAGTGTACAGAGCAGTTGCCAGCCTAGCATGATTCCTTCTCACTGCCTTGCGCACACAGCTGTGGTGCAGAGGCAGGCGAGAGCTCCCTCTGTGGAGTGGAGTGTTCCCAAGTTTTCTGGTGGGAGGAATGGTTTGCAGTAGTCCAGGGGTCAGCAACCTTTCAGAAGTGGTGTGCCGAGTCTTCATTTATTCACTCAAATGTAAGGTTTCATGTGCCAGTAATACATTTTAACGTTTTTAGAAGGTCTCTTTCTAGAAGTCTATAATATAGAACTAAACTATTGTTGAATGTAAAGTAAATAAGGTTTTTAAAATGTTCAAGAAGCTTCATTTACAATTAAATTAAAATGCAGAGTCCCCCAGATCAATGGCCAGGACTGTGCCACTGAAAATCAGTTCGCGTGCCGCAGGTTGCCTACCCCTGCACTAGTCCATGGAGAGCAACAAACAGTGCTGGAATAATTAGTGTCCACGGCCCCATTACAGGGCAGGTTTGGGTACAGCTCTTGCAATAGCAGGAGTGGTAAAGATGTAATGGAAATGAGGACACCCTTCAAGCAGTGCCCTGCTCTAGGTCACATTTCCTCCCCTTCTCCCTTTACACTGACCTGCACTTAGCCTCTCACCAGTTGCTGGGGCCAGGAAGCAGAATAAGGCAGGTGGAGTGCCCCCTCCTGGCACTTTTCACAGGTTGCATGTTCTCCACCCCAACAATTTCTAGCTCCACTTTCCTCTGGAGGCAGCAAGGGAGGGCCAGGCGTGAAAGTAACTTAATGGACTTACCGGTACGCAGGGTGGCTGGGGTGAGGGGGGCAACTCTGGGCCCCTGGAATGGGTAGGGCTGGGGCCAGACTCCCCTAGCCAGCCGTTCAGCGCTGCCGGGCCCGTGCCACCTGGGGCTCTGGCGGCAATTTAAAGGGCCAGGGGCTCCAGCCACTGCTGGGAGCCCTGGGCCCTTTTAAATTGCCAGGCTGTAGGGCAGCTGCCCCTTTTGCATCCTCCTCCCACCCCACATCAGTGGTCCTGCCGGTACGGTTGGCTGTGTACCGGCTTTCTTACCGATACACCATACTGGACCGGCTGACTTTCACCTCTGAGGAGGGCAGGACATTTGTTCACCCTCATATTTAAAACCATCTCTGGTTAGAGATTAGGATGAGCCTTCGGGGGTGGATGTTATCCCACATCTGCTGATTGGGGTTCTTACACCTTACTCTGAAGTATCTGGTGCTGCTCACAGTCAGAGGGGTCACTGACCTTGGCTTTGATCTAGTCTGGCAGTTCATATGTGCCTAAAATAAGCAGGGATTTGAAGCAATCAAATTTTTGAATTACTCCGCTCCAGCTCCAGGCAAGAACCTACTGCTCCACGCTCCAGCTCCGCACTCTGCTCCAAAGCCCTGAAAATAAGAGTAGGCCCAGGTGAGAGCTGCCTCCCACCACTGAGCTGCTCAGCTCTGGACTGGATGGTGGGAGCCTTATGAACAAGATCAGTCTGAGTGTTGCTATAAACAGACAAGACTCTAGCTCAGAGGTATAAAGCAAGGGCAAGCTAGGGTGACAAAGCATCTAAAATACTCATTCTCATTTCAACCATCTGCTTTGTATTTCCTCCCTGTGCCCTGCTGTGTTCTGTCCCAGTTTAATGTAGCCACCTGGCAGTAGATTAGCCTTCCCAATTAAAGTCTTAAATGGAGCTTTTCCTTTAGCACAACACATCTGACACTGCAAGGGTTTGCCATGCAGGGGGAATGCCCCAGTAAAAGCCCCCCTCAGAGCAGAAATAGCTAAAGCTCATTTAAAGGCCACTCAGCAGCCTGTGTGTTGCAATGGGGAGACACCCGCTCCTATTAATGCCACTGACACTGTTATCCTTCGGTTTGAGCCAAAATTATAGGAGAAACGCACCCACATGATGCTCATTGGCTTGAATGGAGCAACCAGCCCCTGCCACCAGTGGGCAGCTGCAGGACAGAGAAGACACCCTTCTGTCATTCTATTTGCATTAATTATTGTAACTCTTGGTTTTCTTCTTATTCATATAAATGTCCAGTTATACTCAGTCAAAATTCTTTGGTTCAGTGACATTCTGTAGCAGTGAATTCCACTAATTGTTACATGAAAAAGTATTTCCATTTATTAGTTTTGAATTTCCCACCATTTATTTAAATGCCTCCTGTATCATGACACAGGCAGATAAGTCCCTCCACCTTCTCTTAAAGATTTATTATTTCATATACTTTTATCATCTTTTTTTTTACCCTCTCCTTTCTAAGGTACCAATCCCAATCTTTCCAGTCTCTTTGGATGCAAGTTTTCCTCTGACCTCCCCCACCTCCACTTAATTCTGCAATAACCTTTTTGCATTAGGGTGACCAGTACCACGCACAGTACCAGCTGAGGGCATACTATTTTAAGGCCAGAAGGGACCATCCACACTGACATCCTGCATAACTCAGGCCAGAGAATTTCCACCAGCACTTCCTCCAGCAAACCCAGAACTTCTTGTTGAGCTGGAGCAGATCTTTGTCTCTTTCTAAATGTTCATGTGAAGGACTCCAAGCAATGGAGAAGCCACCATGTCCATCAGCAAGTTGTTCCAATAGATAATTTCCAACACCTAAACTGTATCTTGTTCCTAGTATGAACTGATCAGGCTTCTACTAGAGCTTGTTCTGCCTTTGTATGCTGGATTAAAGAACCCTCTGAAATGAGAAATCTTCTCCCTACATAGGTACTTCTGAACCGTCATCAACTCACTGCTTAAACTACTATTTGATTAAGATCAATCTATTGAACATCTTTAGTCTCACTGTCAGAGAGGTTTTCCAGACCATGTGATTCTTATTGCTCTTCCTGACTTTCCAATTTGTCAATATTTTTAAGTTGTGACACCAGTAACTTGACACAGTATCCCAGTAAGAGCCTCAGTAGTGCTGTATACAAAAGTAGTAACATCTCGTCACTCCTAACTCTTCATTGACCTGCATATACATGGTAACATCAGTGGCTAAGAACAAACATGCATGGTGCTGGGAGTTCATATTCCCTTGGTTTCCACCATGACAGGGAACAAAGGGTAGGAATAAAGGGTAAATTTTCAGAATGAGGGGGGGTAACTAGTGGTGTTCCCCTAGGGTCAGTCCTAGGACCAATCCTATTCAACTTATTCATAAATGATCTGGAGAAAGGGGTAAACAGTGACGTGGCAAAGTTTGCAGATGATACTAAACTGTTCAAGATAGTTAAGACCAAAGCAGACTGCAAAGAACTTCAAAAAGATCTCACAAAACTAAGTGACTGGGCAACAAAATGGCAAATGAAATTTAATGTGGATAAATGTAAAGTAATGCACATTGGAAAAAATAACCCCAACTATACATACAATATGATGGGGGCTAACTTAGCTACAACTAATCAGGAAAAAGATCTTGGAGTCATCGTGGATAGTTCTCTGAAGACATCCATGCAGTGTGCAGCAGCAGTCAAAAAAGCAAACAGGATGTTAGGAATCATTTAAAAAGGGATAGTCTCAGTCTTATTCTCTATCTTTTTGTCCTTATATAAATCCCTGGTGCACCCACATGTTGAATATTGTGTACAGATGTGGTCTCATCTCAAAAAGGATATACTGGCATTAGAAAAGGTTCAGAGAAGGGCAACTAAAATAATTAGGGGTTTGGAACAGGTCCCATATGAGGAGAGATTAAAGCGGCTGGGACTTTTCAGCTTGGAAAAGAGGCGACTAAGGGGGGATATGATAGAGGTATATAAAATCTAAATGGTGTGGAGAAAGTTAATAAGGAAAAGTTATTTACTTGTTCCCATAATAGAAGACCTAGGAGCCACTAAATGAAATTAATGGGCAGCAGGTTTAAAACAAATAAAAGGAAGTTCTTCACACAGCACACAGTCAACCTATGGAACTCCTTGCCTGAGGAGATTGTGAAGGCTAGGAATATAACAGGGTTTAAAAGAGAACTGGATAAATTCATGGAGGTTAAGTCCATTCATGGCTATTAGCCAGGATGGGTAAGAAATGGTGTCCTTAGCCTCTGTTTGTCAGAGGGGGGTGATAGATGGCAGGAGAGAGATCACTTGATCATTACCTGTTAGGTTCACTCACTCCGGGGCACCTGGCATTGGCCACTGTCGGTGGACAGGATACTGGGCTGGATGGACCTTGGTCTGACCCAGTACAGCCATTCTTATGACCCGTAAATCCCTTTGAGTCACTGCTATCCAGGATGCAGTTCCCATGCTGTGTGGCCTACCGCCTTTATTCCTAGACATAAGATCTTGCACATAGCTGTGTATCATAGGTATGGTGGTGGGATAGCTCCAAGCCCACAGGAACGGACATCAGCAGGTGCTCCTGGCTGGAGTCCAAACAATGGAATAGCCGTCCTCTTTTTGATGTGTGCGCTGGTGACACATGCTGCAGAGATGAGCTTGCTCCTGAAGTGCTTGGCTACCCTAAGCAAGCCTCAGCAGCTGCTGGGGGAATGGGTGACCAGAAGGCAGAGACTAGGAAACCTTTAGTTTGTACACTTAGGGTTAGAAGCTCCAGGAAATGCTGACACTGGTGCAAGCTGCCTGATTGGAGTCCTGAATACAGCTAGGGTGGGGAGCAAGAATAAGGTGGGCTATTTCCTGTATTCTCATTGGGAAGGGACAGGTGGTGAGCGGCTCCGATCTTTGGGATGATTTCCACACTAGATGAGCATTTCAATTATTGCATCCCTTCAAGACTGTCTAGGAGACAGCAGCACCATTTGCCCTCACACCCAGCCTGTGGGAACAGCGAGGGGGAAGCTCCTCACACAGCATCCTGGGAGTTTCAGGGCAGTGTCCATGCACCGCCTCTTCCACCTCAGGCTGGCACAGGGACATTCAGATCAGAGTGCGTGGCCCCAGCAGCCAGCTGAAATCAGAGCACGTGCTGGGTCTCACCAGCAAAACAGACACCAGAAACTGCACGAGACACAGAGCAAAGGATTACAGATCTTTATTTGTCAAACTTTCCCCCTAATCTAGCACATTCTACACAGTCTCACTAGCACAGATGGTAACAGAGCCTGTAATAGTTCAGAAATCACCAAGAGAGAAAACAAAAAACGCAGAGATTTAAAAGGTTAAAAACTTCATGAGAAATGAGTGAGCGAGTGCAGCTGGGGCAGGTGTGGGAACCTATGCCAGCCGGTGCTGCCTACGCTGTGGGAACGGGGGGCCTGTGCCAGCAACAGGGAAACCCTGCTTGTGAGCGATAGGCTGCCCCTCTTAACATGTTGGTGCAGGCATCCCACCATGAGAGCAAGAGGCTGGGGCCACAGTTCGGAGGGAGTGGAGAATGACTCTACAATGCTGTCCTGGAAAGAGCAGATCATGGGACCAATTTCCGCTCTCTGCAGCCTTATGAAAAAGCCTCCTTCCAGGAGAACTGATGCATCCTCCAAGCATCCAAATCACCCTCTAGGCACTGTTGGCGCTTCACCATACAGCACTCAGATGACTGCAAACATCCCCCTCAAGCTACACGCCATGAAACATGCTGTCAACAGCCTTCACAAGACCACCATGAACAGCTCTGCAAGGATCTGCTTCACCCTCTTGGGCTCTGGGCTCCCTCCTTTCACCTCAGCACCAAGGTGTGTGTCAGTCAGTCACTGACACCACCCATTTCTGTCAGCACAATGACTAAATCAGACTGTCCCATGCAGAGCTTCTTCCCTTAGGATGTACCCTGGCACAGGGAGTGAAGTAGCCTTGGTGCTCTGAGAGGGATCCCTTTTCCCACAGAACGTGTTACTGCAGGGGCTGGTCTACACTAACCCCCCAATTCGAACTAAGATACGCAACTTCAGCTACGTGAATAACGTAGCTGAAGTCGAACTATCTTAGTTTGAATGAAAACGTACTTACCCGGGGTCCACACGGCGGCGCGCAGGCTCCCCCGTCGACTCCGCCTGCTCCGTTCGTCGAGCTGGATTACCAGCGTCGACGGCGGAGCACTTCCTGGTTCGATTTATCGCGTCTAGACAAGACGCGATAAATCGAACCCAGAACATCGATCCGACGCCTCCGACGCGACGGGTAAGTGTAGACCTACCCTAGGTGGAGAGGAGGGGTGGCAGTGGGTTCCATGCACTGACGGATTATCACAAGGACAGACCTCTCCAGGAAATCCATCTTTTAGGCTAGGTCTATGGTTACAGCAGCGTGCAGAGTACAGGCACTGCACATGTAGCTACATGGCACATGAAAGGTTTTGGCAATGGGGAGCTCCCAGAGCCTTTCCCAGCAGTGGGGAGGCAGCAGGACACTACACTGCTAAAAACAGCAATGTAGACATGGGAGGCACTGCTTGAGTGTGTAGAGGCGTGCAGGGAATACACCCTGGGAGTTCAGGCGTGGAGAGTACTCTAGTCGCCTAAACTCTCTCTCACCATTCACACTGCTATTTATACCCATGCCAGCCGGGTGCACAGTGTCTGTACTCCGCATGCTACTGTACGCATAGACAGCCTTACACAGCAGATCAAGGATTTAATTTTCATCATCAAGCTTTTTAATGTAAACACACCACCAATCCATTTTCCTACCTCAGATGGAGTTTGGGTAGAGGGAAGAGACCTGAACCCCAAACTATCCCCCCTCACGCTTGTGTCCCACAACTTTAAATGATGGATCCAAACTCTACTTGATTTTGATCAGAAATAAACCAACAAGGCTCAAGACAGTCCTCCGCCATGCAGAGCAGGGCCCATTCAGAGCTACTGCATCACACTGGTACGACTGGCTCTGCCTTTTGAGGCCCGCCCAGGCCTACACCGCGACACACAGGGGCTTCTGAGGGCAATACCACCTGCAGCAGGACTCTAAATAAGCAACTAAACTTAAAAATAAGAATTCATGGCCTAAATAAAATCTTTCTAGGCATTTCCTTTGGAAAAGCTGATTAGTGCTGTGTGCTTCTAGTATGCACATCATTTATAAGATGCACACGGTCTCCGGAACCCTCCCTCTGTTTTAGTTCCTCGGCAGGATGGTTTGTTTGCTGATTTAAACACGCAGTGTAGTAGGAAGGGACAACCTGACAAAGGGGAGAGGGAAGGGTTCCAATAAGCTTTGGCTAGTCAGAGTTGTTAGTGACAGTAAGACTAGGGCCGCCTGCAGGTATCACAGATCCGCAGAGTGCATCAAGCTGAACGCAGGTGTACACAAAGGCAATGGGGTTGCCTCATGCTGGCACCACAGGCAGATAGTGCACAGAATCCTTCGTGGCACTGGGCAGCTCGACACCAGGAACAATAGTGGCTGAATCCAGGAATGAAATAACTAAGTGTGGCCTGAGCTCAACTAGCGTCTAAGGATGAGGAGACACCACACAGCACCATCCTGCATCAGGCCTTGTGCTTACAGCCCTGCATCCCCAACTGCTAACGCTCTCAGGCACACACCCAGAAGGACAGGGCCACCTCAGAACACAGCTGGCCCCACCCACACTATGTAAAGGAATTCTCCACCAGGCCCTACAGCAGAATGAGGGCTGGACGCTTCACTGCAGGTTACCCACTAGCACTTGGGGAAACGCTCAAGGCTATAGGAGTACAATATTTATGGACAGAGCTAGTCAGATGTTTGGGAAGGGGCATAAGAGGCGCAACTGCCAGCTTCTTCCTCCTCTTGCCCTCATCCATTCCCATTCACTAGATCCACCACTCTGCCCTTGTACAGGAGAAGGGCTGATTTGCCTTTAAATGGAGTGCCACCTTTACAGTAGGCTGAGCCCTGTTGCTTTTGGCTCCACTCCTCACAGCACTGGGAAGTCTCCCATACTGGCTTTCTTAACACCTATGAGCAACGTCAAACATTGTAGTTTGCTACTGCAGTGAGGAGATGGAAAGCAAATCCTGAACAGGCCAGAGACAGCAGCAGGACACCAGCACCACCACCTGTTCTGTCCCCTGCAGATGAGGCTGCCAAAATGCTTAGCTACCAGGGAAGATACCAAGAGATAAACCATTTGTGCCCTATGCCTGATGCAACTGTATAGGAATGTGCTGTAGCATTACTGTTCACTTCCTACTGTGGCCGTCTCCTGGGTGGAGCAATGGAAAGTCTGGCTGAAGTTAGGTTTCCAGACACCAGGAAGAGGTGGCAGCAGCAGCAAGTCCTAGAGTCTGCTTTCGAGTTGTCATTTAACTCCTAAGGAAAAGGTCTCAGTCCACCCTAAGTGCAATACGTGCTCTGTGAGAGTATCCCAGTGAGAGATGGTGCAGCAAGGATCCAGCAGGGAGAGGTAGCAGCTCAACAAACTCCATCTCTTAAAGCCAGTGAGGCAGCAATTCCAGTGACTCTCACTAGGCCTGACTGCAATTTGCTCCTAGAGGTAGGCAAGCACACATTTGTGAGAAATATCAGAGGGGTAGCCGTGTTAGTCTGGATCTGTAGAAGCGACAAAGGGTCCTGTGGCACCTTATAGACTAACAGACGTATTGGAGTATAAGCTTTCGTTGCATCCGACGAAGTGGGCATTCACCCATGAAAGCTTATGCTCCAATATGTCTGTTAGTCTATAAGGTGCCACAGGACCCTTTGTCGCACCATTCGTGAGAAAAGCCACCTGATTGCCTAGCTCCAAGGAGTGCAATATCAATGCACAGACCCCATGGCCCACAGGCTGTAACAGGCACCTGAGTGGGTTAGTGCACTAACATGCTGCCGTTTGAACTGGACAAATGGAAAGGAAGCTCTAAAGCAGACTGCTTACAGCGCAGAGATATGCTCACTAATGGCTCTGGCTTGCACTGGGTTTGCAGGTCTGAGGTACTGGTAACTAACATTACAGTCCTGCACCTTTAGGCTCTATCTTCGGTGCCGACTAACCACAGCGTAAGCCATCATGAGTCAGTCAACACATGCTAGCCTAACCAACTAGAGCACAAACACATTGCCAATGTCAGCATGCTGTGTCACACCCCCACTGGTGCTCTAGGTGGCTGTTAGAAGCAATACAGCTAACGTGGGCACTATCCTGAGATTCATAGTGCCACAACTCTCTGCACTGCTCTATTCTCACATTCGCAGGGTGTCTACCCACGCTGGAGATTGTGGGAGTAAGTGGTCTAGGCCTGAGAAATTCACTGGTGGCATTAACCATGCTGGTATGGTGGGGTGCTGTCACCTGCCAAAGAAAAGGATCCAGCTTGCCCAAATAATCGGACCATCAGCCGCTGCTCTTTATGGAGGCAATGTGCACAATTAGTGCACAGGACTGGGTGCCCAGGGCTTGTGGGAAGGGATTGGAGGACTATCATCTATCTGTTGCGCTGAGTGACCATGGCTAAATGTTTTCACTGCCATTACCCCGGGTTAGCAAAGCATGGGATAAGCTAACTCCAGGTCTGCCTATTGTTCAGGGTGTGATGGTTGCCTTACCAGGCAGTACAGCAAGATGTATGTGGGTGTGTGAACCCAGGGCATGTTACTGTGAAAATGCACAGCTGGACTCAAGACTTCAGTGAAGAGAAAGCCTTAAAGTAGTTTCCAATTAGTGTTCCCCAAAAGGATCTAGTGGCAGATGAGACTCAAGGCAAGACTGCTCCAGAGGCCTCATTTCAGGTGGCCAGACATACCATTTTTGTTCAGGTCTCCAGCAGTTCTAGTGAAACCCTGAAACAACATGCAGAGAAGGCAGTAAAGCAGTACAAACTCCCAGTACCTCACCACATAAACCTTCCACAAGAAGGCTCCGTCTGCCATCTGCAGAAAGAATGCTGGAGACTTTCTGCATTAACAAATCAGATAGAACACTGCAAAGAATCATCCCCTCCCCCAAATCCTACCACCGCAAACACCCACGGGGTCCATAGCCCCCTTCAGGTCCTGGCTGGGGACAAAAACTGTCCACAGGTCAGAACCCCAATCAGACTCCTATAGTGTTGCCTACAGGACTAGAAGGAGCAAGTAGTCGCAGAAAAACTTCCGTAACAAAAGGAAAAGCTATAGAAACCAGGACAACCAGGTTGCCAGCTACTAAAGCTGACTGAACTCCTGGCCTCAAAATAGTGGGGGACGAAGGCTGCACAGAATGTCAGCAGGCCCGGCTCGCCTCAGCCTCCCTCATTAAGTAAGAGGTTAGGGAACCTAAGCCTCTGGAGCATCAGCCCAGCTACTCTAGGGCTTAACATACCCATCTTATCCCTTGTTAATGATTAGCCAGGAGCACACGGTTAGGGGGAGTGGCCAATCACACGGCCAGAGACTGATCTGCCGCAGTCTGATATCTGTAAACACCTCTCCCATTTGATTTGAAGAGTGTGGCTATTCCCCAAGCACTCTGAAGTGTCTCCCCCACCCCTTCCCAACTGTATTCACACTCCATAATCCCCATAACCCCAGGCTTGTTCTCAGCCTCACTGTAGTGTTCATGTGGTATCAACAGGATAAAGTTGCAGAAAAAAAGTGTGTTTTTATCCAATAATCTTGTTTCTCAATTTAAAAATATATATATATTTTAAAAGGTTTAGAAAAAGCTTCTAATTAATTTGCAGCTAGTTTTACATATAGATTACAAGAAATATACAACCCCTCCTTACATGGTTCCAAACTGTGGGGGCCTGCCAGTTCTTCCCCCAATCAGACACATAATTGAATGTCAAGTGTATTTATTCTCAGCACAGCTTTGAAAGGCAAATCTGCCATTGGTACCACCTTCTCAGAGGGAGAGATACCCAATACGCCAATAGAGACATGTGGTTACATTGGCTTTCAATATAGAAAGCCCTTAGATTAGTAAAAAAATATTTCATCTATAGAAAATGCCCTTCTGAAAAGCAACCAGGGCTCTGTTAAGGCCACACCCAGGCTTCCCATTTCTCTGCTGTAGCAGGACAGCCCAGAAACAAACCCCCAAAGATGTTTTGAAGTCCCAGCAACAGCAATCAGCACCTGTGTCTACTTTCCAGCAGCCTGCTGTATCAGGAAAGTGCTTAGAACAGCACAGGACTTCTCTAGAAAATGCTACTCATTCAACGGGGCCCAGTTGGCACAGTGAAATTAAACTGTATGTCCTCCTCTCCTGCGTAGGTGAGCAAAGGGAAGCCTCCCCGGCTACGCCACCCAACCCTTCAGATGGATGCAGAACAGTGGGGTACTTTGAAACCAAACCCCAATCCATCTGACACCCTATTCCTACCAGGCTTCTGCCAAGAGGCTCCTTCCAATTCTTCTAAAAGTCTGTGGAGTACCAAGCACAAGGCTGGTGGCTGAAGGAAAAGGCCCAGCTACTCCATCCCAGAGGGCAAGATGGGGACAGAATAGGCCCCTTCTGACAGCCCAAGGCACTGGGCGAACTGCTGCTATGGCAGAGATAAGGCAGCCTCCAACACGCCCACCCTTTACGTGGGATAATGCTGTTGTCTGGCATAAGAGCCTTTGGCCAAGCTTGGGGATTTTCACCAGAGCTCCTCTTCGAATGTGCACAGCCCGGGAGCTTCTGCAGAAGATCCATGGCAGGTCAGGATTTTTAGGAAGAGACGCAGCACACAACAGGATTTTTTTCAAAAAACTCTTCCTATTGCAACCAGGCGCAGATTTGCCCCCATCCTCCCAGGTGGGCAGTTCTGTCTGCCCCAGGCATGGTGTGCAGAGAAGCTGTGTCCAGTGCGCTCTGTTTTTTCAGACTCTGCCAGGGGTGGGAAGCGAAGTCAGGACCCAACATTCAGAAACCTGAAGGACACTAGGAAGAAGAAAAACAAAGCAAGTGGTTAGATCTCAGCCTCAAAGGGAGCCGTGGACAGAAACAGATTTGGGGGGTAATTATCATTAAGCAGAAACATCCTATTCCAGTTGGGGATGCACACACTGAGAAACCTCTGTAGGGGAAGAGATTTCACACCAATGCAGAGTGAAGTATACAGCAAGACCCTGTCCACACTCAGAGTGGGGTTGAGAGGAGAGGAGAGCAAAGGGAACAACACAAGGTCTCAAGAGTGAGTGCTCCCCAGAGGAGCTAAAGCAAGACTGCTTAGCCTGAAGAGCTTTTCTTAAGGAAGGGCCCTGATAACACTAGAAGTAGGAGGAGAAGCAGCAAGAAGAGAAAGTAACTCTTCCCTTTTGGGCAGCCGCCAGAGTTAACTGCAAGAGAAACAGACTAGGGCTGAGCATGGGTCTTCTGGGCCCTGCACACCAGGAAGAGCCTTTCGCCTGTACGGCCACTTTAAGAAACTCTGTTTGAACACATCAAAAATAACAAATTCACATTTCAGATCACACTCAAGAGACCAGTCTTACCGGGAAACCTTCCCAGGCTCGGTCCCTCACCATAGCCACAGCATCAGCCTATAAGCAGCCAAAAGAGGAAGAACAGCTCCTTCCAATAACCCTTTGGAATAGTTAACCAACGGTTAAGAGAGAGATTAGGATGGGAACCTCCACCTGTGAGCTTGTGACCTGCTTCAGAAGGCAGTGTCAAAACACCAGCGGAACACATGGAGGACACACACTTGTAAAGCCATCCAAGCTACACCAGCATGGCAGCATCTAGCAACAGCACTGTGGAGACAGTTGTGGGGCGGTGGGGGGGGGGATGTTACTCATTTCTGTATAGGGAACAAAGCTACAAGAGTGAGCAGCCCTGGGAAAAGCACAAAAACAATTTAGGACATTCACCATGACAGCAGACTCTTCTTTGAAATACTGGGGTTGGGGGGGGGTCCACAACCCAGCCTGGCGAGGAAGAGAAACAGACAGAACCAAGAGTGGGCTGTGGTCAAGGGACGGAGGAGGTTCTGTGGGCAGTGAGAAATCTGTACAGTCTTACTTCACCATTTTGAATCATTCAGCTAGCATGAAAATCTCCACCAGGAATCGATGGAGAAGGTTTTGGATTTCCCATTTGCCTAGGGACAGAAAGTAAATGTACAGAAAATAGGCAGCTCCTTTCCCATGAATGGCTCATGACTAGATCACCGGGAATCAAGTATGCACTGAGAAAAAGTAATTGGAAATCTGGAAACAAGGAGCCAAACAAGATGACTTTGCGCTGTTCAAATGGGACCAACTGCCAGCCCCATGTGTCCAGCTCAGGATCATAGGTCCTCTAAAATACTTAGACTAAGCACTATGAGAGGAGGATTGATCTTCCATGTCTGTAGGCACCATGCATACAAGTGGGGGTGTATAATAAAGTCCATACTGTGGCTCCATAGTCTTTTTTGCATTACCCTATTCAATCTATGGTGGAGGACTCTCATAAGGCATTGTGTATAACATTTAGTATGCACCAGTGCTTCAGCGAACAGAATGACAGGCTCTTGCTCCAAGGAGCTGACGACACAGCCAGAGGGACAGGGTTCACATTCTCAGGGAAGGACAAGTATTCCCACCACGTGTGCCAAAGGGAGCTGAAGGGGGGTGGAAATTGTTTTTGTTGTCGGGCCGTGATTCAACATGGATGCAGAGAAGGCAGTGTTTTCTGAGCTCAGAATGGAGAAAGAACTCTTGGCTTCAAATTAACTCCCTATGAGACTTTGGGCATATCACTTAACCTCTGCTCAGATTTCCCCATTTGTAAAGCTGGACTGATAATCCCGACCTACCTCCTAGGCTCATAGTAGGGTTTGCTAAGCACCGTGAAGTGCCTGTGTCAGTTTGGGGGCCTCTCTTTGGAGATGGGACCTTGCTGCCCTTTGAGAGCTTGTGTTTTATTTTTGGGCACTATTAGGAAGTGGTAAGTTAGACTGCTATTTGACTCCTTTTACCTCCTGAAGGGAAACGCTTCCCAATGGCCAGATTCATCTAGGCTCTGTACAAACCAGCACTGTCATCATGCTGTGTATTTGCTGAGCGTCAGTATACTCAGTGCTTCACAAGCTGGGTCCCTAGACTGAGACGCTTACAGTCCAATCAGACAGAGCCCCCAGAAGTCCACTGGCAGGATGGTGCCAGCTTAGAGTGGTTGTTCATATTTGTGGTGCAGGCAGGTTTCATCGACAGAGATTGATATTCACTGGCTTCTGTGAAGGAACATGTTTGCAGGAAGGATCCGAACAGAGAGGGTCAACACCTAGCACGCTAGAGCAAGAGTTATTTGGTAGCCAGACATTTCCAAAGAGACGCTGACCCCACAAACCTGTGGGCTGAAGGACACCGAACCAAGACCACATCATAGTTGAATGCAAGCCAGGGAACCATGGCATTTCCATCCTAAAGGATTCATACCTTGTGCCAGGGAAGGGAGGCTTCAAATACAGGGCCTAGCCTGCTCCCACTGACTTCAGAAACTACAGGTAAGGGCCCACAAATGGCTTCAATGAATACAAGGGAAGTTGTGTTTTTAAGACTAAGATCTTCAGCCTTCTCACTGATACTGAAATCTATAACTCAGTGTGTTTTCACCTTCATATCTAAATACAGAGAAATACACAGTATTTTCTGACCTTTACTAGTGTTCTCCATGCTCTTTTCTAGAAAGCCTTCTGCTATTTCTTGCCCATCCTCCCTGCTCCCATTCCACTCCCTTTCCTAGGATCTCTACTCCCTTCAGCCATACTTCTCATGGTCCATTATCCCAACTGCACTGTTGCTCTCTTCTTGGGATCTCTCTCCCTCCACCCTCCTGTACTGATCACTAGCCTCAAGCTATGGCTGAGATTGGAAAGTTTTACCAGGCGCAGCAGAAAAAAGCAAATGTAGTGTGCATACCTCTGGATTGCTGGACATTTGGAGAATCTTCTACAGTTCTTGACTGGACTCTCTCTGCCCTGTGCTGGTTGGCTTTTGCTCCAATATCCTCCAAACCTGCCCCTCTTACCTTCTTCTCATCTGCCCCAGCCTCAGCACAAACCTTCACTTCCCTTTTATTTCCATTTAGTAGCTCCACCTCCTGAGTAAACCCATCCCCCAAAACCTCTGGCACTAGCATGCCATTTGTTTCCATCACATTGGTCACTCTGCTTGTGGGTTCTACCCCAGCTCCCACCCTCTGGGTGTCCGGTCTATTTCAACTGCGAGCTTCAGGGCAGGGACTGTCTGCTCCTTTTTGTACATTGCTCAGCACACTAGGACCCCATTCTTTGTTGGCCCTTAGGCAATAAGAGTTTCTAAGGATTGAAAGCAAAGAACCAAGAGACACAGGAGGGGGCAGTACACATGCCCTTTGATTCCCTCCTCTAACACCTGATGTGAAATTGCTGTTTTATTCCTGGGGGAATTGTGCAAACAATATTTTAAAATTCTGCATATTTTATTTGTCAAAACACCACAATATAATCATGCCAGTTTCAATTATTGTGGAAATTTATTTCAAAATACCTGTCAGCAAGTATGTCTGTAATAATACAGATAAAAAAAAATCAGGAACTGCTTTTTGACAAATAGATTCCTTAGCAGACAAATTAATATAGAACTCTGAGTAATTCATTTAAAATACAATACAGAAACGTATTTCCCGCACCCCTCAGAATCAGTGCAAAGGCTTGGGGGAGTCAGGGGTAACAGAGGTCGGAGGAGCTAAGGGACTGGGAAGGAGCCTGGGAGTGAACCTGGAGGGTTATTGGGTGGGAGAAGTATGGAACAGGTGTTTTTTTGGGAGAGGGGGATTGTTAGTGAGCCTCCCCCATGCAGACCCTGACTGACTACTAGCCTCTCCCATTCAGTCTGACAAATCTGCCCCCGTCCCCATGTGGCCCTGCAGCCCCTGGCTAAATGCTGTCTCCGCACTAGCTCCTGAGCCCCCGCCCTAGTCTGTCCCTCCCATTAGCCCTTCTGAACCCCAGTTTGTGACCCCCCCACCCAGCAGCCTCATGTGCCCCACTCTGCCACCCCACACCCCATGCCTCCATGTGATGAATGCAACCAGCTGCTGGCTGTTACTGCCAGTCAGCCACTGCGGTCTGTTCTGGTGCCACAGTGGCCTCTGGGGGGCGAAAGGTGGAACTGTAGCACTTATAGGGCAGAAGGTATTTTCTGCTCAGGAAAAAAAAATTCTGCGCCAGACATGAATTCAACACACATGCAGTGGAGCAGAGTTCCCCCAAGACTACTGTTTAATGCAATTCACCGAGAATGATGTGGGGATGAGAAGCTTCCTGCTGATGTCTGATAGCGAACTTCAGAACCCATTACAGATTCCTGCTCCTTTACTGATGAGGACATCAGCTGTGGTGTGTCTGGCACACATTTCCCATAGAACGTCTCCCAAATCCCTATGCCTAGCACTTACCAGATTTGTTTCAATTCATCCAAAATTATCCTGCATCTCTTGTTCCATAGTCCAGATGGGAAAGCTAAGTAGCAATGCTCTAGAGACACATCAGTCCCCCGCCGCATGCATCCAAAGTATGGCCAGCTGTTGGCCACAAATCCTTAGCTAGATTCTACCCTCTGATAAACATTCCTTAGTATAATACACAGCTGCTTTCAAAAAGACATGGCATCTAATCAGAAGACAGCTCGTCTGGTTTAGCCCCTAAAAGGCTCTGCACTTGGCACAGTACATACACTAGATCAGGGATAGTCAATTATTTTTTGTCAAGGTCTAAATTACTTGCAGAAGGTACCGTCAAGATCCAGCCTCCAGAGAAAATAATAAAAAAATGATAAGTAAATAAAAAGATTTCAGGGTCCGTTCAAAAGCATCTGGCAGTCTGGATTTGGCCTACAGTCCACCTATTGCACTAGCTCATGGGTCGTGCATTGCTAAACAAGAGAGGCCCCAGGAGGGAAAAAGTCAAGACCGCAGCACTAGTTTATGCACCCCAATATTCAGCCCCCTCCTAAAGCAACCATGAGCTTTGGAAACCCAAGTCACAATTATAGGATTTGCGATTTCTCACAGAGTGGAAATATTCCCAGGTCTGAATGAACCAGGGCTGGTGATGGACACAATGGTCACAACAAAGCTTTGCTATGGATATTGTCATGCATCAATATTATATCACAACAACGGCCACAGAAAAGAATCACTACCTCTCAGTCTTCGCACTTGGGAAGTATGCAGAAGCAACGTCTCAGAAACTTACACTGTATTAAAACCAGGTGTTTCTACCACCACTTAATGAGGTCGTCCTCCCAGCCCACAACTGACATGACATTTAATTTCTGTGAGACTCAAACGAACAAATGCACAGTCGCAAACACTTACAATGTTTGAACTAGGTCCAGTGATTAAATCCTAGGAGAAGGGAGAAGGTTTTACTGTTTAACTCTACTAGGAAAGGCATCTTTTCTCAGTACAAGAAATATAATATTGCTGTCAAACGGAATGCTCCTTAGTTTTTCAATGCAGACAGTATGCAGGGTTCACAGATGGGCCACAGAACCCCGAACATATGCCTCAGGAGAGGAAGTTAATTCCACTGAAGTATCGACAGCTAGAATTACATAAGTGTGTTCATGGGTCTGTGTGTCACAGGCCCAGACAGCAACTATTCAAGTCTCTCCAGATCACTGTGCAGTTTGGCATAGTTTGCTGACCAATCGTTTTGCAGACTTTATTATTGTTGAATGTACAACTTACTCTAGACCCTTCAGGAAGCTCATATGATCCTGACACTGACCTCAGAGGTTTCCCACTTGGTAACACTATTGTTTGCCAGACAATATCCAATCCATGCTCAAGTATTTTTATTTAATTGAGATTTTTCTATTTCTTGTGCAATTATGTCTCGCTGAAATCCAAGTCTACAATATGCACAGCAATCCCATGATTTAACTGCCAAGGCAGTAAATCAAAGTGCTATAAACTAAGGTTTATTCCATCCCTCTAGATCAGGGTATAATTCCTTGGCAAGAGAAGAATGCCATTTTTACCTCTGGCCCTTCCATGCAGTTATGATAATACTCTCTCCTCAATCCTCAGCCAAACTGATGTAAGTGGAAGGTCTGCACAAAGATCAGGGTAGAAACTCAGTAGGAAGATGTGCTCCCACTAAGGAGAGCCACTATTTGTGCTCCCAGTGTATCTACCTTCCCGCCCCGCCCCCAAGTTCTCTCCCTTTACTCTTGTGTCTACTCTGTTCTTTCCTTTTCCCTTCTCTTCCCTGCAGCAATTACCATTCCTCTCCCCACACCTTTCATTCCACCTGCTGAAGGTGTTAGTAATGAAATACTAAATATTGACACTTAGTCTTAACAGACTTTACAGTTGATATACCAATGGGATTAAGGGAGGGGTGGGGATCCACTGTGTCATGCTGTCAGGGCCGGCTCCAGGCACCAGCCGACCAAACATCTGCTTGGGGCGGCACCTGGAGGGGGGCAGCACTGAGGTTTTTTTTTTTAATTAATTTTTTTTTAAATTAAACAAAAAAAACACTGGGCACCGGGAGGCTGCGCTTCCCGCCGGCGCCCCGGCCGGGGCAGCGGGACGCGGGCGAGCTGCGCTCCCTGCCGGCGCCCCGGCCGGGGCAGCGGGGCGGCCAGCGACTTTTTTGCCTGGGGCGGCAAAAAAGCCAGAGCCGGCCCTGCATGCTGTCTGCAGACTCAGGCAGACAGTGTTGCACTGGCTACATTCAGGTCACATTTGGAATGATTGCTTCACAACCATGTTTGCTAGGAACTTTGTAAAATTAAAGCAAAGATTCTGCAGAATCTGAATACAAACATATCAGGTGGGCTGAGGTTGACATCACTGTTTTACATACACAAAGTATCACTTTACCTGTGAGATCAGAAGAATATGCTCTGACATCACAAGTACAGCATTATGGCTACTGCATGGAGGAGAGGTTCTTATCTGTAGTGTAGTCACCTTCAGTGTCAAGGAGCTCACCAGAATCAAGCTGTTAACCAATGCCAACCACATGGCAAATTAAAAACAATTTCTACTTAGAAATAATTCTGCCTTAAAATGTTGCATTAGAAGAACTTGTTTTATAAATGTATTTGTTAGTGCTGCTTAGCTGCCCTTCTGAAGCATGAAGACGGAGGGTTTTAGTTTGAACTAGTCCTTCAGGAAAGGGTGAAACATTCATCTGCACGTATCCTGCCAGGCAAAGCCCCAGACAATTAATTCCTGAAACTAGTGTTTTTGAAGCCCACTACACAGGGACATCAACTCACTTAGACTGCTGCATCTTTCACAGAACAAGCAATTGTCTCACTGGAAACCTGGGCACCAGTTTTCTGAGCTGCCACTTCATTAGTGGTGTGGGAAGCAGCTCTCTCCAAATGATTCAGAGAACAAATTAAGGGAACTAACATGAAGCCACTCAGCATTTACTGCTTAAGATTGGGTAACTGACATTTGAGAGTCCCATTAAACTCCTGCTTTTAATAACCTCCTTCCAATAGCAGGTTGGAAGAGAAGGAGAAAAGCTTCAATAAGTGAAAAGCCATATGGAACCAAATGACAGATTGATACCACCCACAGCTGGCCAGAAGGTGGATGTCTTCTCCACAAAAGCCAGGAGGCCCTAGCACAGTTTACCGGACAAGATGATTTGAAGGAGCCTTTTTAGAGGCATGTGATTTAGAAACTTGATGGTAACTGAAAAGACAAACCCCTCCTCTCCTTCCCTGAAACCAAGACAAAAATGTTTCTAGGCTTTTATTCCCACCCACAAACAGGTCCTCTCACAAAGGGGATTCTGACACCACATTCTAATGCCCTCTGAAGCTAGCCATTTAACCAAACTCCATTCCCCACAGCTCTCCAGTAGGAAGAGTTTATTTTACTTTCCAATGTATTTGTCACCTTCTCCTAAACATGGAATATCACTTACAGCTCCCAGGAAACAACCAGCAGTTGTGCAGTGCTACACAGTGACAATACCGGAAGGAAATCCAATGGCCAGGCACGCTGGGACTGGGGAGGTGCATTCTAAGCAGAGAGAAAATCTGAGTGGGTCTCAGTCACAGACACAGCTCAGTTCCCAGCATTTATTTAGACACTTACCTTACTCACGACTCCTTCCTGTGAATAGACCCCCTTACTAGAACACAGCCACAATACACTTGGCTCCCAAAACCAAGTCAGGACTGCTGCATGTGATCAAAGAGCAATTCTGAACCAGTTCCTCACAACATCAAAGCTATTCAAGGATCAAGTCGAGACATTCTGGCAGGTTAGGAAAGAGGGATATGTGCTCAGAGGTCAGATGCCAAAACAAGCTTCCTAACTCATTTCTAGGACTGAAGGGAAGCCCATCCTGCTCCTTAGAAGGAGCCTGCTTTTCAATCATAGGTGCGCACTGCATGAGTGAGTAAAGCCTTTGCTAACTCCATCAGTGTTGGCAACAGCTTCCATGGCTAAAGCAAGTCAGTAATTACACCAGAATAGAACATTTGTGCAACCTCACATCTCTTACAAGGTATAGAGGGGGCACGTTTCCAAAAGAAAATTGTAAAAGCAGGAAAGCTTATGCAGGGAAGTCTAAGATGCAAGAATTATAAACAGTATCATCTTATCTCCAGAATAGCTGGAACGATATAGGAAGCACAAGGGCTCAGGAGCTGCATGCAGATACATTGTCACTGAATGGCATAGGGAGGCATTACTGTTTCTTTTTAAAAGCTATAAGGAGAGAGAATATGGCATTGCACACAAACTGTTTCCAGGAAGTTCTGACACTAGAGTGGTCTCACAGATCTACTATATAGACAACATTTTCCCAGTCCAAAAGTTTAATTAAACCTGCACAGAAATGCCAGAGACAGCATCCTACAGCACTCACTGTGAAGAGCACACAGAGCAAGCCACTCGACTAACCAGACTCCAGCAGCTCAAGAGACAAGAAAGCAAAAGGACTTTAAAATTAAAAGTAGCCTCAATACAATCTACCTCTGAAGCTCATTTCTCCTCTAGGCAGGGCAGCCACAGTAGCTTTCAGCAATCAAGATACTGCCACTTTTTAAACAGATGTACCTCACTAGTACAGAACTGGGCATTTGAGGACTGCAAGGGGAACATCCCAGCTCACGCTGGTAGCGTCTGTTAGAGATCTGCAGAGTATCTGACAAACTCACCCATCTTTTTGTATTCCTGAAGTTAACTTGGTACCCAAGTATGGTTGGAGGCCTGCGAGGTGCTGGGGTAGCTGGGAGTAGACAGAATGGGTTCAAAGTTGAAGTCCAGTCCTTCTCCATCCATGAGGTCACTGTTGATTATGTAATCCACATCACATTCAAGGTTCTCCATGTACATGTCAACGTCCAGGTCAGTGGGCAGCCTGTCCTGGTTCACTCCAAAGGGGGCAGAGCTAACAGAAGAGAGAAGTGGCTGAGTGCCCAGATGGACTGCTTGGGCCGTTGGTGCTGGAACTGGGGCCTTCAAAGTGGGCATGCTGGCTGTGTTTTGAGGAGATGCCACCACAGAAAGCATAGATGGCAAAGCACTGGCACTTCTTGACTCTGACTGCTGCTCCAAAGGCTTTCCTCGTGGGTTGACTGGGCTTGTTTTATTCTGGGTGACTTGTCCACCGAGAAGCAGAAAAGTCTGGCTGTTTAGCCTGCTTCCAGTCTGAGGGAGTATCGGATCCACCTGAGTCATCATCACATCGCTGGGAGGTGGAGAGCTTGATGTCAGAAGAGCTTCCAGGGTCTGAGGGCCAGAGAAACGGTTAACAGAACTCTGCAGCGAGATATCAACAGGGTTAAACAGAGAGGTGCCAAAAGTAGAGGTCTGACCAGCTGAATTCTGGGTCCTCAAAGAGAAGCTGGAATCTCTCTGGACTAGACCACCTGAGGCAGACTGCTGGGTGGGCAGCATAGATGAACTGGGTGACATCAGGTTTAACCCATCAATGAGTTCAAGCTCCTCAGTCACGGTCGGTGGGACATTGCTGGATGCACTGGAGTACACTAGAGAAGGGAGAAGCTTTTCATCTGGGAGATCGTCCTGCTCAGGCATGATAGGAGAGAGCCTGGCACTAATGGTACTCGCATTGGAACTGGTTCGAGGCCGGAAACTGGTCCACACATCGGAGTCCTCATTATTCCTTGATGATGGGCTCCCAGGCCATTTGGGGAACTGGGAGCCAGGGCTGTCGGCAGTAGCTTCCGGAGCTGCTTGGAGTGAGGCCTTCTTTTTGGATGCTTTACCTCTGACTTTTGCCAGTTTGCTGCTGTTGTCCATGGAGGCAGCTCTCCTCCTTGGTGCTTTCCCACTTTTACCACCTTCAGGATTGAGCATCCACCAAGAACTCTTCCCTGTAGCTTCATTATGCACTTTAATGAACTTGCTGTGCAGGGATAAGTTGTGCCTAATCGAGTTCTGAAAAAACAGAAAAGACAGCATGTTAGCCCCATTTGTATAGATTACATAAACAGAGATGATTCCTCATAGGAAGCTTGGCATGTGCGGCATGTATATTTCTGCTAGATTCCACTTCTTAGAGAGACATGAGTTTCTAAAGGCTCTCGAGTGTTAGGAGTTTCTTCAGAGGGAACGAATACCAAACTCAACGATTGGAGCACCCTTAGCTGTGCTAGAGAGCATGAGGCCAGCATAAGGATTCAGTAGACACATCTTCCTGAAAAAAGCAACCAACACTGAAGAATGTTTATTGAGTATTAAAGATTTTGTAACAATGGAACAACTGAATGCAATGAGCACAGGCTAGGCAGCTTCCGTAGCACCGCTGCAAATTTACTCTCAGCATCCGGCAAGACCTAGCATGTCCCTTGCAGATACAGCCATGGCATGTATATAGGATGGGTCAAAACAAACTTAAGTGTGGTCCTAAGGAAGAGGGATGATGGGTGGGGAGTGGCTTCTTACAATGGGAGCACACCGTATGTGAAAACCTTGGCACAGCAATGAGGGAGAAAGACCCTGAACTCAGTAAGACCACCACCACCCTCAAATACTTAGACACGGAGAGAACACGAACAGGGTAATAGGAACGACAAAGGGTCCTGTGGCACCTTATAGACTAACAGAGGTATTGAAGCATAAGTTTTCGTGGGTGAATACCCACTTCATCGGAGGCAAGGCTTGCATCCAATGAAGTGGGTATTCACCCACGAAAGCTTATGCTCCAATACCTCTGTTAGTCTATAAGGTGCCACAGGACCCTTTGTCACTTCTACAGATCCAGACTAACACGGCTACCCATCTGATACTTGAGGGTAATAGGAAGTAAACCTTATTTTGATGCCTTCACCTAGTGGGGGACATGAGTCTCAGCCACAGTTCTGGAGGTTCCCAGTCCCATCCCACAAAGAAGTAGCCACTTTTCAGCAATCTGTGTGATCACTATGGGGGGGAGGGGGTGATCAATGATAATACCCAACCAGAAACACAGCATTTGCACCTCTCATTCTGTACACACCCACCCAGGCCTAATTTGATCTTTCCATCTAGCAAGAGAATACTTTTCCACTGCCTTTCTAGTGCTCCCGAAAATGACAAACTGAAACACACGTTTCTGTCTACCATTATCATAGGTATCAACCGTTGCAGGCCAAGAGTGTCCAATGACTGACACTTCAGCCCCAACAGAAGAAGTTCCCATTGTTTGAGAGGGTCCTACATAAACAAGTTTTCTTCTCCAAGTTTCTCGGTGGTGGATTTGTTTAATGTTTACTTTGAACTAGTTAAGGAAGCCAAATGTTTCCTGCTCTGTGAGGCTGCATTGCTTCCATGACAGGGATCCCAGGGCTGCCCCTAACCAATATAAGCTGGGAGCAGATTGCAGCGGCCCTCAGCTTTAACCCATATAGCCAAGATCGTCTAAACAGAGTTAACTGGGCGCTCCTGGTGCCCCCATTACATCCTCTCCCACCCCAGCCAAGCCACAGCTCCTTTTCTTTCTCCCAACTGCTTATCAGCCTCTCCCCCAACTCCTACCCACTGCTGCTAAAGCAGAATTCCTCAGAGCAGGCAGAGTTCCAATAACTCCAATCCGTGGCTATGCTGGATTCTGTGTCAGTTTTGCCTTGTTCATCAGATCTCTTGCCCACCTCCCCAAAATGAAGCAGGAGTGGGACTAGCAACACAGAGGCAGTGGAGACTACTCCTGCAGTGGGAAGAAGCTGCAGGACTGGGTCTGCCCCGAGTCCCATCCTAGGCATTTCCCCCAGCCAAAACCACCTCCCTGAAGGCATGGAGGTGCCTTCCTCCATGAGGATCTTAAAAAAATTCCTCCGTGGAATGAAGGATCTGGAAGGAACTGATTTAAGTCAGTCCTGAAGGCATACAAATTCCTCACAACTACTCAGCATGCTAGGGGTTACCATGGAGTTGTGTTCCTCAGAGACTACCTGTACCAGTAAATAATGTTCCATCATCGCTCATGTGGTGACATAGGTTTAGCAACATGCACAACTTAATGGCCCCCTAGTCTGAAGTTTTGTTTTAAATAAATTGATCAGTGATCCCCAAATCCCACAAAACCAATTCAGCATGGTATCCTGTCTCCTGAAGAGGCTGACAACTTTGTTCTTCCAAAAAAAAAAAAGACTATACATCAACGTTATTGATTTAAAACAGGATTTTCTGCAGCCACCACCACCAAGGACCACAAGAGCCTCATCTTCCCTCCAAAAAGTTAAGCTGTGAACTCTCCTGCATTACCCCAGTCTCATCAGGAACTAGTCAGCAGCTGGTGTATACAGCCCACCATAGAAGGAATCACTGCTATTGCATAAACAGAAGGGTTTTGGCTCCGTGTACTTCTATGGGACTTGGCCTAGAACAACATGTACAGAAAGAGAAGGAAGACTGTCTCTCTGGGTAACCCGCCAGATGAGCTGTGAGACCTAGTTTATGGCCGGAACCACAATCTGCTAATTGCTACGTCAACAAAAATCTTCTGCATGACAGCAAACATTTCAGTTACACTGAAACCTACAGGAAGAGGCCACCATTCTTGCCTTAAGTGGAAATTTTAGTTTACAGTTTTCCAGCTCTCTGGCGGTATGGAGGTTACAAATAAGACACCCTGAAACAAAGCCAATGCTCATGTCAACACAGTTGTCAGTGTCCATTTCTCAGACATTTGTTTAGTTATTTAGTGTCAAAGGATTTAAGGATGCAAAGTTAGCACTGAAGAGGGTCTGCAAAGCAAAGCTGCAATGGACTTGTTGAGCAGCTGCTTCTGCTGCAGGGGATTTTCAGTTATCTAACAGCATTTCCCGTGCATGTCCTCAGGGTCCCTTCCAGGCCCTCTCTCCCCCCCGGAATGAACACAACAGGTTGAGGCACAAGGCTGCAGTCATCTATTAATGATATTCCATTCAATGCATGCAGTGGGGCCCATGTCTTTTCTGTTCGGCTACAGAATGGGGGATTGGGAGATGAGGATCTTAAAAAAATTCCTCTATGGAATGAAGGCTCTGGAAGGAACTGATTTAAGCCAAGCCACGTGGCTATTTATACGGATAACTCCACAGTCATTTGGGGTTGGATGGGATAGGAGGGAACAGCTGGTATAATCAGCACAAACTTCCCAGCAGCAGCCTTCTTGGGGAGCTCCCTCAGCTATGTAGGCAGTGTCTCTGCAGCATTCTTCCAGAGAAGCACATTTCTTTCCCAAAGCAAAGCACCTGGGGACAGAGAAAAGTGACACCAAAATCTTCTGAGACAATTAGACTGGTGATGCATAGAACAGACAATGCTCCATCTTGAAGAGCACCCACCCCTGAAAAAAGTACAGTGCCTTCTAGGACTACGAATCTTAGGGCTAGTCTACACTGGAAATTCTAAAGCGCTGCCGTGGCAGCGCTTTAATGTTGCTTATGTGGTCGCAGTAGAGCACTGGGTGAGAGCTCTCCCAGTGCTCTAAAAAAAACCCATCTTCACAAGGGGCGTAGCTCTCCGCACTGGTGCACTGTCCATGCTAGTGCTTTAGAGCGCTGAAACTTGCAGTGCTCATGGGTGTGTTTTTTCACACCCCATGAGTGAGAAAGTTGCAGCGCTGTAAATTGCCAATGTAGACAAGCCCTTAGAGGGTCTGGGGTGGGGCCTGTGTGTTCAGTTACGCACACCTTGTTTTTCCTGTAGAGTTCACTGTGAACAGCAAGAGGCAGAGCTGAACAGCTGGCTGTGTTGAGAAGGTGCTCTCTATATAGGACCATTAGTAAGGCTATTAACAAGTATTAATAAGATCATGCTTGAGCAATGAGACCCTACACAACCTGGCACCCTCATCCCAACCTTTCTGTTCTCATCTAGTTCCATTTACCACCACCCCCCACACACATACTATTACCACCACTAGTAACCACCCATTCTACATTGTCCTCCCCATTCATCTCTGCACCTTATTCTACATGGATCCCACAAACCCTTCCTCGTCCTGGCTTTCTCCCTCTCCTCCGAGTCACATCTTCCAAAAGGTCTAGTAATCTTAATTCGCTCCCCTAAAAAGTGCTGAGGTGTGACAAATTTTGCCAAAAGTGTTGCCACTCTCTAGGATTTTATACTGTCCCTGGGCTGCCAGAGTACGTCACTTGGCTTTTGTTGGTTCCTATCTCCAATCCTACGCTTGAGTTGCTCATCTAGGTTTTAAGCTTGCTGGAGCAAGGAGCCCAATCTGTTTATAGCACCTAGCACACTGCTAGCACTATATGAATGCATTTGGAAACAAAAAAAGAGGAGCAAGATTCCAGTCAGTGACTTAGTCTAGGATACGTGTCAAAATCAACCAGCCAAGCTAATTCTTAAACTAGAGCTAACTTCAACCATGACTAACTTCCTTCTAGAACCTTTTAAATACCCACATTTCATAGGAAGTGACACTCAAAGCATTGTTCACCTGCAGTCACCCAAAAACTTAGTCACCATCATTAGGAACACAACCCCATGCTCTCAGTGCCCAAAAACCTCTGGCTGCCAGAAGCAGGGATTGGATGACAGGGGATGGATCACTCAATAAATTGCCCTGTTCTGTTCATTCCCTCTGAAGCATCTGGCACCAGCCACTATCAGAAGAGAGGATACTAGACTAGATGGGCCACTGGTCTGACTCAGTATGGCCATTCTTATGTTCTTTAACCTGCTAAAGACTAATGGGCTTCAAAGTCAGTTGAGTGGCAGAGAAAGAGGATGTTTGCCAGTTCCCACCACCAGCAAGGGTCTCTATGACTCTTACTTAAATTACACTTCCAGTGAATAAAGGAAAAGATGACAAGTTTCAAACCCTTCACTTAGAACATGCAATGCTCCACTTATAGCAGCAAAGTTTAATGGGGACAGTATTTGTGTAGCTGCACACCACACCTCAGTGCTGCTGGGCAAGTCAACTTTCTAGTAATCTCACTTTTGCAGTACACCCAAGACAATAGTAAGTAGCATTTTTTCCTTTTCCAGAGTCAGTGATTCCCAGACCCCTGGGTAAAATTATACACTGGTCTGAACCACCCTGAAACACATGCACGCTATGAGTCAGACAGAATTAAGGCTTTGCTCAGCACTAAGATATAGAATTTAAGTTTGCCATTTCCTTGATGGCATCTAGGTTTAACGTCAGCTATGCCTCAGTGGGTGGAGACTGGAGAATTTCCCTATTATTTTTCCCCCAATGGGGCCATGAAACTATCAATGACCAAAGGTCAGAACTCAAAATACATGCAGAGCACCTCCCACCCCCATCACCGACAGATGCCCCTGGAAAGAGAGAAACTACTCTTCTCTAAGTGGTATAAACCAGAACATCCCCTATTAACTTGGGCTGTTAGTCCTTGGTATAGGTTGTGCATTTCCAGAAGGGGGCACTAGTTAACTCAGCTACTCCAAGGTCTGATTGTAAAAAGAAAAGATGGGGGGAGGGGGTGACAGGGCTCTTCTGGAAGCTGATGAATAAGGCTCTATCAAATCATATTCATTTTACAGTATGAGAACACACACATGGAAAGGTCTGCAGCAATCGCCAATGCACTTCTTTTTCCTTTCTCAGTACTTCCATCTGAAGAGGGTCACCTCTGAGCACTAGGATTTGGACTGGTTTAAAGCTAGGCAAGTTCATACCACCATTTTAACAAGACTTTGAGACACCAGCCAAGTGCAATGTCACAACCCTGACATGCCTGGATTTGGAGACTGTTCAGTGCTACTGTAAACTAAGGTTTGGTTTCTTTGCATCTTCCCCCCAACCCAAGCCCTTTACTGCTCTTCCTGCCAGTCCAGGATCTTACCGAAGGGAAAAGCCACAATTTTAGACAGCTGGAGCTCAACTTCACCATGTTAGCCGTGCAAGAGAACCTATAACTGGGTTCATTAAAAGCATCCTTTCCAAGGAGCCTTCACTGGAACCCTTCAGCACACGTCCTCATGACAATAGGAGAGGCAAACAAAAGGAGCATGGAAACTGATCAGAGCAGGCAAAGGGCTGTAATCTTTCAAGACAGAACAATTATCCAAGCACCAGTCAATTCATTTGCATAAGTCCACATATTGACAAAAACGTCTTGCCTGTAGAACAAATGATGCTGACCTGGGACATACAGTGAGTGCCTAGATAAACCTCAGCAGGCAAAAGAAGGAGAAGATTACCTGCTCTACTAAAGCAAAGCTTAATTTTAAAGTTACATTACGTTTGCTGAAACCACCTGTGAGGCATAAGGATGTCCTGGATGAATTGACCACCCTCACCCCACCAGGAGTGCTCTAGAGGAGGGTTTCCTCAATGACCAGTCTGTGGACCGGTGCCAGTTCCTGAGATCTCCCTGATGCAGCAAGCCGGTCCCTGGCATCAAAAAAGTTGAGAAACACTGCTCTAGAGGATGAAACAAGCTTGCTTCTTTCTTTTGCATATTCATATGGAAATTCAGATGGCCACAGAGACACGAGCCACCCTGCCCCACTGGCACAAGGCAGTACGCACACAGGACTTTCTTTATACGAGACATTCTCTATTCTGAAGTTGTCCTCCAACCTTCACAGATGATCAGATACTACAAGCTGGGTGCCAATATAAAAATCTAGACAGGCATGAACAGAGTCACTGGTGCTGCATGCAGGATTACCAGCAAGTCTTCATCCTTGGTCACCTCGTTGGCCCAATAATCAATTATTTCTAACCCAGGTGATACTCGCACAATATGCACCTGTGAGGTGTATTGAATGAACGTTTTAAATTGAGATATGTCCAAATGATCCACAAACAGCAGAACCGAGAGTCACTAAGGAGTAGAGGAGCCATATACTCTACCTTCCAGATAGATCTTGTTTCAGACACAGAGGACTTGGTGATTTTTATTTTGTAATTGTCTTGAGTGCAATATTTAAGATACTGTTAACATTTAAGTGTCTGAATCAAAGGGTATTTGGGAGGAGAGTGTTAAAGAAATGCTGAAAGTAGCTACCATTTGAATTCAACCAACCTATGACAACTGTGATACTCAAGAGTCATTTGACTTTGTGTGTGTGTGGGGAGAGGATTATATACTATCAGGAAGGATGATAAAGAGACTCCATATGTGCCATATAAAAGGGATAGGCTTGATTTATGTGATGGGGAAAATTGCCTCAGGGAGGAAGGAACGTAGTTTCGGAATGCACTCTATCCTGACCAAGAGGCATTTTAAAGGGAAACGAAGTGTTTCACTCAGAATTAGCACTTTGCTTGTCCCAGCACCTTGCTGACTGGTCCCACACATATGGGAATGAGACAGCCCGACAGCAGTTTCAGATGCATAGCATGGATTCCCTTAAGGGTGCTTATCCTTTTCTACTGAACAAAGCATAGCTTTACCCAACTGCATTAACCCCAAGAAGCAGCCTGAAAGCAGGAAACATTTATCCCCTGATCCAGAGAGCAGCTTACAAAGTGCAAAGGAGAGGATTATAAAGAAGTCCAGGGAGAGAAACACTCTGCTGGAATATTTCCACCTTTTTAATCCCAGTTAGTTCTTAACTTCAAAGTTAGATGATCGCAGAGAAAAAGCAAACTGCACAGCCAGCAAATTAACTTTCTCCTTTTAAAGCGTAGTGAACACTGCCTCCTCCCCCAAAAATCTCAAATTCACTGAAATTCACACTAGTTATACTCAGAGTCTGCAAGACTTACAATTTCACTCAATTGTACATTGGAGTGAACATCTATGAAGGGATTATGAAGTGACAATGAGAGATTATAAAGTTTCATCATGGTTAAGCACAGTCTCCCCCATGGAAATTCCTGTTCTGCCCCTGCTGAAGGCCATAAAACAAAGCCATCCTGAATCAACTGATTCACAGACTGCAGTGCTGCAAACGGAGTAGCACTACCTAAAAGTCTGCATTAGAGACCAGTACCAATTCCAGAGCAGCAGGAAGACCTCTGCATATTTCCACATCAGAACAGTTCATTCCCTTCATTTACCACACACAAGGATCTGTGTGTCTGCCTTACCACAAACACATTCTGATTGCGCATTTCACACACTAGTTTTCCTTTAAAGGTACAAACATGATATCATGAAAACAAAGGTCTGAAACTGCTATTTCATACTAGACCAGGGATCAGCAACCTTTGGCATGCGGCCCATCAGGGAAAGCCCCTAGCCCGCGGGCCGGTTTGTTTACCTGCGTGTCTGCAGGTTTGGCAGATTGCAGCTCCCACTGGCCACGGTTTGCCGCGCCAGGCCAATGGGGGCTGCAGGAAGGGCAGCCAGCACATCCCTCGGCCTGCGCCGCTTCCCGCAGCCCCCATTGGCCTGGGACAGCAAACTGCAGCCAGTGGGAGCTGCAATCGGCCGAACCTGCGGACGCGTCAGGTAAACAAACCGGCCCGGCCCGCGGGCTAGGGGCTTTTCCTGACGGGCCGCGTGCCAAAGGTTGCCGATCCCTGTACTAGACCCTCCAACCTCCCTAGTACCTTTTATCTGAAGTGGAAACATTTTTAGAACTGCTTTAGAGTAGCTATAAACACTCTGGGATCTGTATCCTGATGCAGCACATTCCTCACACAGGACTTCTATTACTATTAATTATAATATAAATTACCAACCAGGACACCATTATGCTAGGTGTTGTACAAACATGGAACAAATTAGGTTGTGTCCTAAAATGCCTCTCATTCTGTTTAATTCAGTCAACCCGCTTTGCCTATTTGACACTGAGATCTGGATGCAGTGGGCCAAAGACTTCACAACATAGGCATGTCTCTTTCGCAATCAGTCAAAGGTCAAGAAAAGAACTTCACAATTGTCTTGTGGAGAACTCAAGGGGGAGTCTGTTCCTTCTAAAATCTTGCTTGTCATGGCCTAGAGCAGTGGTTCTCAACATATTACACATTGTGGGTCGCATAGGTGGCCCACAATGTGTAACCTGGGCCACAGGAGCCAGGTGGCAAGGCAGTGGCAGCCCAGACCCCGACCCTGGACCCCAGACCTTCATCACACAGCTTCCCAGGCCCCCGGACCTCGCAGGGCTGGCAGCCTGCCTGCCCTGGACACCAGGACCCTTGCCACGCAGGGCGAGCCAACTGCCCGCCCTGGTCCCCCTCCGTGTAGCGCCCTGAACCTCGGACCCGGACAATTACCCTGGACCCTGATCCCCGGCTCACCCCAGGCCCTGCTGCGCAGCTGCCCCGGATCCCGAAGCTTGTGGGGCCAGGCACCTGCCCCAGACCCCGAAGCTCATGGGCCCCAGGGCTGGCAGGGATCCCTGAACTCCCGAACCCACAACTCCGCAGGGCCATCCAGGAGCCTGACCCCCGGGCAGCTGGGAACCTGGGACCCCAGGCACAGCCACAGCCGTGTTCTAATTGGGCTACCTGTTGAGAACCGCTGGCCTAGAGATTAGATACAGACATTCCCCAATGGGCAGCACAGAGAACACTGATCCAACATCAGTCTCACCAACTTTTTGCCAAAATAATTACACATGAATCACTGTAGGTAGCATAGAGGACAGCCCACCTCTAACATGGGGCCTGGAAGAATTCCCTTCAGGTGAGACAACCAGACCTGCTGGAAAATTGGTATTTACAGCTGTTGCAAAGCAACACATCCTAGCAAACTGTCCCGTGACAACTGTTGACTAACTGGATTCAGCCAGTATTGAAAAAACTAATAGAGTAGCTGAAATTTAGTCAGATTACTTGCCCTCTCCAGAGATCCTCAGCCAGCCACCATACAGTTGGAAAAGTGACAAACTCTTTCTGTGCTGAGTAGTGGCATGTTCAGGCTCCTAAAGGCATCTGTCAGAGTTTAAATCCACTGTACATTTTGGAAAGAGCAGGGAGTAGGGAAATGACTTCGGTTCCACAACTATAAGACCTCTATTTCTTTCTCTCTCAGTATTTCTAAGATGCCTATCCCCATTGTACGTAAGAACAGTTATTACCGACAGCACTGACTAGCTCGTGTGATGGCAAAATTCTCACAGCTCCCCTTATTCCTGGTGTGTATAGCAGGGCAAGTTTTGTTTGACCTAGAATAGTAATGTAGAAATATTGCACACACCCTCTATGTCAGCTGTCCTAGGGCAGAAATGAGATCATCACCCCACATTCACTTGGCTTGCATGTTATATCTCATTCCCCTCTGTAGGTCTGTGCTTTGTCTTTGGCAACGGACAGTCACTATATATTTGTACAGCACCTGGCATAAGAGGGCCCTAATCCTAACTAGGCCTTTGGATGCTAGAGCAATACAATTAAAATAATAAATACGACAAATAAATGCCAATTCCAAAGAAACCATAAACACAATACAAGCAAAAAGATACCCTATTTTAAAGTTAGTTGTCGTGGACTAGGTGATACATGCAGCAAGTTAACAGCCCAGCGCAGTCCGGGGCCGGGGAGGGCCCAGCACCAGAACAGCAAGAGTGTTGAGGTACCTTGGCAGAAAGTTTGCCAAGAGCATCCCTCAGATGTCAGTTCCTCATTCAATTAATTAGTCTAAACACACTAGCATGGAAGACCAGGCTGATGATAGCAGAGGATGGAAACTGAGCTCAATGCTCTTCATGTTACTTTAGTATCTACCTTTTCTATATCTAGAGAAACATGGTTTAGTATTTTTAAACAATGTATTCTACAGTCTATTTTTATTTTTCACTAGCTCACAGAGCTCTCTCAGCCGCCGTAGGGCAGACATACCCACCCCCTCTGCCCATGGGACAGAGCACCCTTTCTAAAGGGAGACTCTCGAAAGCCAGGAATACGAGTTATGAAGGAGTTATTTATACTGAGTTTCAGAGAAGCTGGGAGACAAAGAACTGCAGCTTTGTATTTAAAAACAGTTACAATGATGCTTCATCTTATCCAGTAGCTTAGCACAAGAGTCGCTTAACAGGCCAGCTCCTTTCCTGGAAAACTTTAAGAACACAAAGAGAGCAAGGAGCAGCCTTTCCTGGAAATGCAGAAACCAGCTGGACCAGAGATTGGCACAAAGGGCATTCCTCATCTGCTTCACTAAGCCATAGGTTGTGGTGAGTCCAAGAACAACCTGGAGCATTCAGTGGCGACACACACAAACAGCTCCATCTCCACAAAGCTCATCACAACCACCTCCATCCACTAGGTTATTTGTATTACAGCAGCACTCAGTGGCCCCAATCAGAATGGAGGTCCATTACGCTAAGCTCTATATAAACATTAGACAATCCCTACCCTAAAGAGTTTACAGTCTAAATACTGACAAGAAGAAACGGGTGGGTATAAAACAAAGAGGAGGACGACAAGGCTGATGGTAAAAGGAACACAAGGAGGCACAGCTAGGTGCCTGATTTGCAGACTTATAATAAATAGTAAAAATAATACCAAGCTCTTATATAGCACTTGTTGTCAGCAGAACACGGCACTTTATAAAGGTTAGTATCACTATTCCAGTTTTACAGATGGGGAAACAGACATGGGGAGGTAAGTGACTTATCTAAGGTCACCCAGCAGACTAGTAAAGCCCTGCGCGGATACCAAATTTATATCCGTGGATATAAAGTGTATTCGAGGAGCTGCAGGGCCCTAACAGGCAGGGCCGGCTCTAGGATTTTTGCCGCCCCAAGCAAAAACAAATTTGCCCCCCCCCCGTTTTTTTCTTACCCCAACGCCGCCTCAACTCCACCCCTTCCCCAAATCCCCAGCCCTGCCTCCTCCCCGCAGGCTCTCAAGCCTAGGAAGGACGGGGGGTGGGGGGGTGGGGAGAAGTGCAGCCGCTCAGCATCTCCCCCTCCCTACCAGGCTCTCAAGCCTAGGAGGGAGGGGGAGCAGTGGCGCGCGAATCACCTGGTTCGCGTGCCGCAGCCGCTCAGAATCTCCCCCTCCCTCCCGGGCTCTCAAGCCCAAGAGGGAGGGGGAGCAGCGGCGCGCGAATCAGCTGGTTCATGCGCTGTGGCCGCTCAGGATCTCCCCCTCCAGCAGCGGCGCGCGAAACAGCTGTTTCGCGTGGCGTGCGAGCCAGCAGCGGCAGCGGAGGTGAGCTAGGGCGGCCGGGGCACATTTTTAGGGGCGGCATGGCTGGCACCAGAATGCCGCCCCAAGCACCAGCTTGTTTTGCTGGTGCCTGGAGCCGGCCCTGCTAACAGGAACAGCAGCAGCAAAAGCAGATGTCTGGCCGCTGCTCGCAGAAGCCAGCACCCTGCGTGAGCAGCTCCTACGGCCTGGCTGTACTGCCCCCAGCCTCCCTGACTGGGGAGGGCACCAGGCTCAGCGGCAGCTGTCCCTGATCATGCTGTCCGGGAGCATGAAAGCCACTGAGCCTGGTGCCTGCCTCAGTGGGGGAGACTGGGGGCAGTACAGCCACACCGGAGAACATGCAGCTGCTGTTATTCCTAATAGAGCCCTGCAGCTCCTTGGATATCCGCTGATATCCCATTCACAGATATACATTTGGTATCCACTCAGGGCTCTACAGAATAGTGGCTACGTGAGGAACAGAACCTAGGTCTCCTGAATCCCAGTCCAGTGGTCCATCCAGTAGGTTTACAGTCTAGGGGATCTTTTTTAATACAGCTGAACTGAAAGAATGTAATATATTCCATTCTATAGAGGCTCTCCCCATAGTATCCAAGCACTTTCCAGCAGTTCAGTAAGCAACTAAATCTGCAACATGTTTGCTCTCTCCTCCTCTCTGCAGAGGGAGAAGTGCATGCACGATTTTTGATTTTTTTCAGTGTGTTTGTATATATACACATACACAGAGCTACATGTTTATGTCAGAGAACACAACTGCAAAGTGGAAGGTGGGAGGGTTGTGAGGATCCTTAACTCCCCTGGGGGAGTTGATTGCACAAGCTGGGGGTCGGGGGGGGGGGGACCCACTCCTTACGAGACGAACTTTATGCCCTTGTGGCAGAAAATGCCATTGGGGAAGAAGGGCAAAACTGTCAACCACGGTCTCACTTTACTTTGCCTCCCACAAGCGAGGCATCAGCACTGGTTCGGAGAAAGCAGAGTCTGTGCAGCAAGGGGAGACAGCCCGGCTCAGGCAGCGAGCGGCAGGAGCACACATCGCCCACCAGCCATCCGCTGGGTTCCCCCGGGTTCCCCCTTTCAGCCACTGCCCCGGCACCTGCCACCCTGGCGCTCGCCCTGCCGACGGCGGCGTTTCCCCAGCCCCGCCGCCCGCAGCGCCCTGCCCGGGGCTGCGTTCCTGGCGCGACAGCTACGCCCAGGGGCCCGAGCCGGCGCTGCCCCGACACTCCGCCGGCCCGGGCCCCTGGGAGCAGCCGCGCAGGGAGGCCCCGGATGCCCGCGGCCCCGCTCCCGCGGCCCCCGCTACCTTCCAGCCGGCCGAGCTGTTGCTGTCGCCCTTGTCCTTGAAGTAGGGCACGAAGCGAACCATCCACTCGTAGATCTGCGCCAGCGTCAGCCGCTTCTCCGGGGCGCTCTCGATGGCCTGGCTGATCAGCTCGGCGTAGGACTGGTTCCCCCAGGCGTTCCGCCGGGAGCCGCCCTTCCGCGCCGCCGCGCCGGGCCCCCGCGGCCCCTCGGCCCGCCCGGGCCCCGCCGCCGCGGCCCCGCCGGCCCCCTCCTCCTCCGCGGCCGCCGGGCCCCCCGCCTCCTGCTGCGCCGCCGAGAGCTCGGGCCTGGGCAGGGGCCAGGTGCAGGAGCGGGGCCGGCTCTGCGGCTCGAAGTCGGGGTCGATCTCCACGCTGGCCCCCGGGCCGCCGCCCGCCTCGGGGCCCGGCTCAGAAGCCGCCATGGGCCCGCTGGCTCAGCGCCGCGCCGGGGCCCGCATGCCGGGCGGCTCGCCCGCGCCTCAGCGGCAGCCGCCGCGCGCCCCGCGAAGCCCGGCGGCCTCCGCCATTCCCCGGCCGCGCCTCTGCCCGCGCGCTGCTGGCGCCCCCGCTTCGCCCCTTTGTCGCGACCCCGAGCCGCCGCCGCGGCCTCACGGCTCTGTTTACCACAGCCTGCGCAGGGACCTGCGCCTGCGCCCGCGTAGCATGCTGGGAGGTGTAGTCCTGCAGCCTTCCAGGAACGGAGCGCCCGCCGGGCAAATCCGGCCCAGGGACTCCGTTTCCCGACGCCCCGCGCATGCGCCGAGGCGTGGCAGGAGCCAGAACGGCAGCGTGGCAGACAGGACGCCTGGAGAACTACAACTCCCGAAATGCCCCGCGACAGCCTCCTTACATAACAAACCGAACCCGCCCGGGTGGGCCGTGCCAGTCAGCACCCCCCCCCCCACTATGTCCCTCGTGCCAGCCAGCGACCCCCTGCTGTGCCCCCCGCCCGCGTGCCAGCCAGCGACCCCCGCTGTGCCCCCCGCCCCCGTGCCAGCCGGCGGCCCCTCGCTGTGCCCCTCGCCCCCGTGCCAGCCGGCGGCCCCTCGCTGTGCCCCCCGCCCCCGTGCCAGCCGGCGACCCCCCGCTGTGCCCCCCGCCCCCGTGCCAGCCAGCGACCCCCCGCTGTGCCCCCCGCCCCCGTGCCAGCCGGCGACCCCCCGCTGTGCCCCCCGCCCCCGTGCCAGCCGGCGACCCCCCGCTGTGCCCCCCGCCCCCGTGCCAGCCGGCGACCCCCCGCTGTGCCCCCCGCCCCCGTGCCAGCCGGCGGCCCCCCGCTGTGCCCCTCGCCCCCGTGCCAGCCAGCGACCCCCCGCTGTGCCCCCCGCCCCCGTGCCAGCCGGCGGCCCCTCGCTGTGCCCCCCGCCCCCGTGCCAGCCAGCGACCCCCCGCTGTGCCCCCCGCCCCCGTGCCAGCCGGCGACCCCCGCTGTGCCCCCCGCCCCCGTGCCAGCCGGCGACCCCCGCTGTGCCCCTCGCCCCCGTGCCAGCCGGCGACCCCCGCTGTGCCCCCTGCCCCCGTGCCAGCCGGCGGCCCCTCGCTGTGCCCCCCGCCCCCGTGCCAGCCGGCGACCCCCCGCTGTGCCCCCCGCCCCCGTGCCAGCCGGCGGCCCCTCGCTGTGCCCCTCGCCCCCGTGCCAGCCGGCGGCCCCTCGCTGTGCCCCCCGCCCCCGTGCCAGCCGGCGACCCCCGCTGTGCCCCTCGCCCCCGTGCCAGCCGGCGACCCCCGCTGTGCCCCTCGCCCCCGTGCCAGCCGGCGACCCCCGCTGTGCCCCCCGCCCCCGTGCCAGCCGGCGACCCCCGCTGTGCCCCCCGCCCCCGTGCCAGCCGGCGACCCCCGCTGTGCCCCCCGCCCCAGTGCCAGCCGGCGACCCCCGCTGTGCCACCCGCCCCCGTGCCAGCCGGCGACCCTCGCTGTGCCCCCCGCCCCCGTGCCAGCCGGCGACCCCCGCTGTGCCCCCCGCCCCCGTGCCAGCCAGCGACCCCCCGCTGTGCCCCTCGCCCCCGTGCCAGCCAGCGACCCCCGCTGTGCCCCCCGCCCCCGTGCCAGCCGGCGACCCCCGCTGTGCCCCCCGCCCCCGTGCCAGCCAGCGACCCCCCGCTGTGCCCCTCGCCCCCGTGCCAGCCGGCGGCCCCCCGTGCCAGCCGACGACCCCCACTGTGCCCCCCGCCCCCGTGCCAGCCGCCGGCCCCCCGCTGTGCCCCCCGCCCCCGTGCCAGCCGCCAGCCCCCCACTGTGCCCCTCGCCCTCCTGCCAGCCGGCGACCCCCCGCTGTACCCCTCGCCCCCGTGCCAGCCAGCGACCCCCACTGTGCCCCTCGCCCCCGTGCCAGCCGGCGACCCCCCGCTGTGCCCCTCGCCCCCGTGCCAGCCGGCGACCCCCCGCTGTGCCCCTCGCCCCCGTGCCAGCCGGCGACCCCCCGCTGTGTCCCTCGCCCTCGTGCCAGCCGGCGGACCCCCGCTGTGCCCCCCGCCCCCGTGCCAGCCGGCGGCCCCCCGCTGTGCCCCCTGCCCTCGTGCCAGCCGGCGGCCCCCCGCTGTGCCCCCTGCCCTCGTGCCAGCCGGCAGCCCCCCGCTGTGCCCCCTGCCCTCGTGCCAGCCGGCGACCCCCCGCTGTGCCCCTCGCCCCCGTGCCAGCCGGCGACCCCCCGCTGTGCCCCCTGCCCCCGTGCCAGCCGGCGACCCCCGCTGTGCCCCCCGCCCCCGTGCCAGCCAGCGACCCCCCGCTGTGCCCCCCGCCCGCGTGCCAGCCAGCGACCCCCGCTGTGCCCCCCGCCCCCGTGCCAGCCGGCGGCCCCTCGCTGTGCCCCCCGCCCCCGTGCCAGCCGGCGACCCCCCGCTGTGCCCCCCGCCCCCGTGCCAGCCGGCGACCCCCCGCTGTGCCCCCCGCCCCCGTGCCAGCCGGCGACCCCCCGCTGTGCCCCCCGCCCCCGTGCCAGCCGGCGACCCCCCGCTGTGCCCCCCGCCCCCGTGCCAGCCGGCGACCCCCCGCTGTGCCCCCCGCCCCCGTGCCAGCCGGCGGCCCCCCGCTGTGCCCCTCGCCCCCGTGCCAGCCGGCGACCCCCCGCTGTGCCCCCCGCCCCCGTGCCAGCCGGCGGCCCCTCGCTGTGCCCCCCGCCCCCGTGCCAGCCGGCGACCCCCCGCTGTGCCCCCCGCCCCCGTGCCAGCCGGCGACCCCCGCTGTGCCCCCCGCCCCCGTGCCAGCCGGCGACCCCCGCTGTGCCCCTCGCCCCCGTGCCAGCCGGCGACCCCCGCTGTGCCCCCCGCCCCCGTGCCAGCCGGCGGCCCCTCGCTGTGCCCCCCGCCCCCGTGCCAGCCGGCGACCCCCCGCTGTGCCCCCCGCCCCCGTGCCAGCCGGCGGCCCCTCGCTGTGCCCCTCGCCCCCGTGCAAGCCGGCGACCCCCGCTGTGCCCCCCGCCCCCGTGCCAGCCGGCGACCCCCGCTGTGCCCCCCGCCCCCGTGCCAGCCGGCGGCCCCTCGCTGTGCCCCTCGCCCCCGTGCCAGCCGGCGGCCCCTCGCTGTGCCCCCCGCCCCCGTGCCAGCCGGCGACCCCCGCTGTGCCCCTCGCCCCCGTGCCAGCCGGCGACCCCCGCTGTGCCCCTCGCCCCCGTGCCAGCCGGCGACCCCCGCTGTGCCCCCCGCCCCAGTGCCAGCCGGCGACCCCCGCTGTGCCCCCCGCCCCCGTGCCAGCCGGCGACCCCCGCTGTGCCCCCCGCCCCAGTGCCAGCCGGCGACCCCCGCTGTGCCACCCGCCCCCGTGCCAGCCGGCGGCCCCTCGCTGTGCCCCTCGCCCCCGTGCCAGCCGGCGGCCCCTCGCTGTGCCCCCCGCCCCCGTGCCAGCCGGCGACCCCCGCTGTGCCCCCCGCCCCCGTGCCAGCCAGCGACCCCCCGCTGTGCCCCTCGCCCCCGTGCCAGCCGGCGGCCCCCCGTGCCAGCCGACGACCCCCACTGTGCCCCCCGCCCCCGTGCCAGCCGCCGGCCCCCCGCTGTGCCCCCCGCCCCCGTGCCAGCCGCCAGCCCCCCACTGTGCCCCTCGCCCTCCTGCCAGCCGGCGACCCCCCGCTGTACCCCTCGCCCCCGTGCCAGCCAGCGACCCCCACTGTGCCCCTCGCCCCCGTGCCAGCCGGCGACCCCCCGCTGTGCCCCTCGCCCCCGTGCCAGCCGGCGACCCCCCGCTGTGCCCCTCGCCCCCGTGCCAGCCAGCGACCCCCCGCTGTGTCCCTCGCCCTCGTGCCAGCCGGCGGCCCCCCGCTGTGCCCCCCGCCCCCGTGCCAGCCGGCGGCCCCCCGCTGTGCCCCCTGCCCTCGTGCCAGCCGGCGGCCCCCCGCTGTGCCCCCTGCCCTCGTGCCAGCCGGCAGCCCCCCGCTGTGCCCCCTGCCCTCGTGCCAGCCGGCGACCCCCCGCTGTGCCCCTCGCCCCCGTGCCAGCCAGCGACCCCCCGCTGTGCCCCCTGCCCTCGTGCCAGCCAGCGACCCCCGCTGTGCCCCCCGCCCCCGTGCCAGCCAGCGACCCCCCGCTGTGCCCCTCGCCCCCGTGCCAGCCAGCGACCCCCCGCTGTGCCCCTCACCCCCGTGCCAGCCAGCGGACTCCTGCTGGGCCCCTCACCCCCGTGCCAGCCGCCGGCCCCCCGCTGTGCCCCCTGCCCCCGTGCCAGCCAGCGACCCCCGCTGTGCCCCTCACCCCCGTGCCAGCCAGCGACCCCCACTGTGCCCCCCGCCCTTGTGCCAGCCAGTGGACTCCTGCTGTGCCCCACCCACAACCCCCCCCCCCCCGCCTGCCATGCCAGCCAGTGGCCCTCTGCTATGCCCCCACCAGGCCAGGCCCATGTGCCCCCTCCCACACCAGCTGTGCCAGCCAGCAACCCACCACTGTGCCAGGCCCTCATGTTCCCTCCCCTGCCTGCCATCCCAGTCAGCAACCCCTCCCCCCACCTGCCATGCCAGACCCATATGCCCCTTACTGCACTGCTTCCCCACATCGCCATCTTGGTTGTGCCCCACCCGACTGTGCCAGACAATCTAAGCAACATCCCCTTGGCCCAGCTATGCCAGCCGATGTGCAGGGGTCAGCCCAAGGCCCTTGGGTCTAGAGTGCTCCAGCTTCCCCTGGTTGTCTTTCCCCCCTGGGGTCTTGGGTTGTTTCACCCCCTGCTTCTGCCAATGCCACCCTACAGGGCCTGGGCTTCTGCAAACTTTGATCTCCATCATCTCTTCACTCTGGTGCAGGGCCTAGGCTGCTCCCGTCCTCCAACCCACCACCTCCCTGTCCCTTCTCTGCAAACATCACTAATGCTGTACTCTTATCTATTTGGGGGTGTATGGTAATGTCTGTCACTGGTATCCAGAGGCTTGGACACTGGGCACACATATGCTATGGTTATGCTGACGTACTAAAGATGACATGGGTCACAAACCTCTCTGCTATTGGGTGTAAATGCACCCTTCAAGTAACATAACTATCAGGATGAGTTAATCCGAAGCCCCCGCACTTGGGATAAAGGGGGTTGTGAACACACTCCAGAGTTCGAAGTGAGCGGGCTCAGGGGTTTTGCTGATTTGTGTGGGAAGTGGGGGAGAGACAAAGCACACAGAAAGTGAGAACACACAGAACAAAAAAGAGAGGCAGAGGCAAAAAAACAAGAAAGCAAAGCAAGTAGCCTGTGAGCCCAGCGTGACCCTGGGAGAAGCTAAAGGGCTTTTGGAACTACTGGCAAAAAGGCCTGGAGTTGTAAGCTAAGAAACTGTTCCTTTTGTTCTTGGTTCCTCTTGCATTTGGAGAAGCAGGACTCTACATTTCTTGTAAGTAAACAAGACTGCATCAAAGAAAATATCAAATTCCTTCAATTTCTGCTTCCAGCTGGAACATTTCCAAGGCCCAGAAATTTGAGTAGTGGCTCAGGTTAAAAAGGAGCAATACCATTTAGTATTTTCACATATGTTGCCCTCTGCTGCACAGCATCCAGCATTACAGTCCCTTGGCTATCATCTGAACTAGGTTTATAACTTCTGTCTTGGTCCATGAAAAGCGTGTGTGCAAGAAGCAGGGCCATTCATGACAGAAAGGTGCAAGGAGAGCTATAAACCTAAAACTGACATGGGAAAGAACACCCAGAGGAGACCATCCAATATACTGTCCCAAAAAATCAGCAATCCAATGCTTCATCCTGGACAACTTCTAACCCACAAAGTAATATTGCTAGGAGCAGATGGGTTACCTCCATGTGCCAATAAGCCCCCACTACACACCTTGTGATTCAGTCACCGGGACCTGACATGGGCTATCTCCACTAATTGTCTCAACTTTTCAAAACTGTTCCACAGATTATCCCATGTTGTTCTAATATATACACACAGTTGTTCCATCCTACACACACACACACGTTTATGCAAGTGAGCATGTACAAACACACATGCCTCTCTTTCCCTGTACCATTTCATTCCAAATCAGGTCTAATACTGTTCATCTTAATGTCTTACATAATTCTCTGCCAGAGCTTTGACTCACTGGGACCTAAGAAGCCTCCAACATTTCACTGATTCTAGTTTTTCTTTGTAGGTTGTGCCAAAGGGTAACATCCCAATACCCAGGTCACATATGGTATTCATCAGGTATTACTGAGCAGCTCCACGTCCATCACAATTGCAATAAGTCATTACAATCACTAAACTAATACATATTGCTTCGGGTTCTCTGCTTGTCTGATGGGGACTGCTAGTTGTTCGGGGCAGGGTCTGGGTATTTTAATATTTGTAAAATGCCATGTATAATTCCAGAGCTGTCTACATAAATAAAATAAGATAAAGCAATAATAATAAAAATACTGGTGGGGTTCTTTTGGCCTTATCATTTCCATATGTAACAAATGTGAAAGTCTCTATGGGGTGTCTCAGTCCAATATAGGTCATAGTAGGTGGGGATCTTGGTTCCATTGGGATGTACGCATCATTGCTGGAATTAGGGGTGTCGGGGTGCTGCCGCATACTCTGGCTGGAAGTGGTTTCCATCCTATACAGGGTTTACAGTTTGGTTCAATGACTCTCAGCACCCCCACTGTACAAATTGTCCCAGCACCCCTATGTGTATGTGGGTCTTGATCCCATATATGGTGAATGTGGGGTTATTATGGGGTTGTCCGTCCCGCGCACCCATATGTGGGGGTCTCGGGCCCATATGGGGTGTATGCAGGGCCAGATTAATGCAGGGACTTTAGGGGCTGCAGCCCAGGGCACCAGGCCTAAGGGGTGGCCCCAGAGCAGCAAGTCTCAGGCAGGCTGTCTGCATGCCGTGGCTCCACCTCACTCCCGGAAGCAGCCAGCTGCTGGCACGTCTCTGCGCCCCCAACTGTGGGGGCAGCACTTTGCGGGTGCAGGCAGCGCACGGAGACACGCTTTCCCCCTCCCTCCTGGGGTGTGCAGAGACATGCCAGCAGCTGCCGCGTCTGGGAGCGGCGTGGGGCTATGGCAGGAAGCCTGCCTGAGTCCTGCTGCACCGCCTGGGTAAGTGCCTCCTAGCCGGAACCTGCACCTTGCACCCCACCCCCTGCCCCAGGTCAGAATCTCCTCCTGCCACCTCAACTCCCTCCCAGAAAGAAACTAAATTAACAGCTGTTCTAGGGTAAGAAGTAGCCTATTTTGAATTAGCTTAACTATATTCTACATGTTTTAAGAGTGAAATGTAACCACAGAACGGCTTTATGTTAATTAAAAGGCAAGTTTAGTATAGTGTTAATAGCCTCGATGCCATAATTGTGATCATTTTGTTTAAAATTAGGGAAAAGATTTGTATACAGGGGCCCCACAAAATCTAATAGCCCCAGGCACACAGGAGAGTTAATCCGGCCATGGGTATATGAGTGATCTGCATGGGGGGCTCAGCCCTGTAGGGGTTTGGGGGTCTCAGGCCCAGGTGGGGTGTGTGAGGGATCTGCATGTTGGGGCTCAGCCCTGTAGGGGTTTGGGGGTATCGGGCCCAGGCGGGTTGGGGGGTCTCAGGCCCAGGCGGGGTGTGTGAGGGATCTGCATGGGGGGCTCAGACCTGTAGGGTTTGGGGGTCTCAGACCCAGGCAAGGTGTGTGAGGGATCTACATGGGGGGCTCAGCCCTGTAGGAGTTGGGGGGTCTCAGGCCCAGGTGGGGTTGGGGGTCTCAGGCCAGGCGGGGTGTGTGAGGGGATCTACATGGGGGGGCTCAGCCCTGTAGGGGTTGGGGGGTCTCAGGCCCAGGTGGGGTTGGGGGGGTCTCAGGCCCAGGCGGGGTGTGTGAGGGATCTGCATGGGGGGGCTCAGCCCTGTAGGGGTTGGGGGGGTCTCAGGCCCAGGTGGGGTGTGTGAGGGATCTGCATGGGGGGGCTCAGCCCTGTAGGGGTTTGGGGGTCTCAGGCCCAGGCGGGGTGTGTGAGGGATCTACATGGGGGGCTCAGCCCTGTAAGGGGTGGGGGGTCTCAGACCCAGGCAGGTGTGTGTGAGGGATCTACATGGGGGGCTCAGCCCGGTAGGGGGTGGGAGGTCTCAGACCCAGGCAGGGTGTGTGAGGGATCTACATGGGGGGCTCCGCCCTGTAGGGGTTGGGGGGTCTCAGGCCCAGGCGGGGTGTGTGAGGGATCTGCATGGGGGGGGGCTCAGCCCTGTAGGAGTTTGGGGGGTCTCAGACCCAGGCGGGGTGTGTGAGGGATCTACATGGGGGGCTCAGCCCTGTAAGGGGTGGGGGGTCTCAGACCCAGGCAGGGTGTGTGAGGGATCTACATGGGGGGCTCAGCCCTGTAGGGGTGGGGGGTCTCATGCTCAGGCGGGGTGTGTGAGGGATCTGCATGGTGGGCTCCGCCCTGTAGGGGTTGGGGGTCTCAGGCCCAGGCGGGGTGTGTGAGCATGGGGGGCTCAGCCCTGTAGGGGTTGGGGGTCTCGGGCCCAGCCGGGGTGTGTGAGGGATCTGCATGGGGGGCTCAGCCCTGTAGGAGTTGGGGGACTCAGGCCCAGCCGGGGTGTGTGAGGGATCTGCATGGGGGCTCAGCCCTGTAGGGGTTGGGGGTCTCGGGCCCAGCCGGGGTGTGTGAGGGATCTGCATGGGGGGCTCAGCCCTGTAGGGGTTGGGGGTCTCGGGCCTAGGCCGGGGTGTGTGAGCATGGGGGGCTCAGCCCTGTAGGGGTTGGGGGTCTCAGGCCCAGCGGGATGTGTGAGCATGGGGGACTCAGTCCTGTAGGGGTTGGGGGTCTCAGGCCCAGGCGGGGTGTGTGAACATGGGGGCTCAGCCCTGTAGGGGTTGGGGGTCTCAGGGCCCAGGCGGGGTGTGAACATGGGGGACTCAGTCCTGTAGGGGTTGGGGGTCTCAGGCCCAGGCGGGGTGTGTGAACATGGGGGGCTCAGCCCTGTAGGGTTGGGGGTCTCAGGCCCAGGCGGGGTGTGTGAGCATGGGGTGCTCAGCCCTGTAGGGGTTGGGGGTCTCAGGCCCAGGAGGGGTGTGTGAGCATGGGGTCTCAGCCCTGTAGGGGTTGGGGGTCTCGGGCCCAGCCGGGGTGTGTGAGGGATCTGCATGGGGGTCTCAGCCCTGTAGGGGTTGGGGGTCTCAGTCCCAGCCGGGGTGTGTGAACATGGGGGTCTCAGCCCTGTAGGGGTTGGGGGTCTCAGGCCCAGGCGGGGTGTGAGCATGGGGGTCTCAGCCCTGTAGGGGTTGGGGGTCTCAGGCCCAGGCGGGGGGTGTGAGGGATCTGCATGGGGGGCTCATCCCTGTAGGGGTTGGGGGTCTCAGGCCCAGGGCGGGGGGTGTGAGCATGGGGGGCTCCGCCCTGTAGGGGTTGGGGGGTCTCAGCCCAGGGCGGGTGTGTGAGGGATCTGCATGGGGGTCTCAGCCCTGTAGGGGTTGGGGGTCTCAGGCCCAGCCGGGATGTGTGAGCATGGGGGGCTCCGCCCTGTAGGGGTTGGGGGTCTCAGGCCCAGGCGGGGTGTGAGCATGGGAGTCTCAGCCCTGTAGGGGTTGGGGGTCTCAGGGCCCAGCCGGGGTGTGTGAGCATGGGGGTCTTAGCCCTGTAGGGGTTGGGGGGTCTCAGGGCCCAGGCGGGGTGTGAGCATGGGGGCTCAGCCCTGTAGGGGTTTGGGGGTCTCAGGCCCAGCCGGGGTGTGTGAGCATGGGGGTCTTAGCCCTGTAGGGGTTGGGGGTCTCAGGCCCAGGCGGGGTGTGAGCATGGGGGGCTCAGCCCTGTAGGGGTTGGGGGTCTCAGGCCCAGCCGGGGTGTGTGAGCATGGGGGTCTTAGCCCTGTAGGGGTTGGGGGTCTCGGGCCCAGCCGGGGTGTGTGAGGGATCTGCATGGGGGTCTCAGCCCTGTAGGGGTTGGGGGTCTCAGTCCCAGCCGGGGTGTGTGAACATGGGGGTCTCAGCCCTGTAGGGGTTGGGGGTCTCAGGCCCAGGCGGGGTGTGAGCATGGGGGTCTCAGCCCTGTAGGGGTTGGGGTCTCAGGCCCAGGCGGGGGGTGTGAGCATGGGGGGCTCCGCCCTGTAGGGGTTGGGGGGTCTCAGGCCCAGGCGGGGTGTGTGAGGGATCTGCATGGGGGTCTCAGCCCTGTAGGGGTTGGGGGTCTCAGGCCCAGCCGGGATGTGTGAGCATGGGGGGCTCCGCCCTGTAGGGGTTGGGGGTCTCAGGGCCCAGGCGGGGTGTGAGCATGGGAGTCTCAGCCCTGTAGGGGTTGGGGGTCTCAGGCCCAGCCGGGGTGTGTGAGCATGGGGGTCTTAGCCCTGTAGGGGTTGGGGGTCTCAGGCCCAGGCGGGGTGTGAGCATGGGGGGCTCAGCCCTGTAGGGGTTGGGGGTCTCAGGCCCAGCCGGGGTGTGTGAGCATGGGGGTCTTAGCCCTGTAGGGGTTGGGGGTCTCAGGCCCAGGCGGGGTGTGAGCATGGGGGGCTCAGCCCTGTAGGGGTTGGGGGTCTCAGGCCCAGCCGGGGTGTGTGAGCATGGGGGTCTTAGCCCTGTAGGGGTTGGGGGTCTCGGGCCCAGCCGGGGTGTGTGAGGGATCTGCATGGGGGTCTCAGCCCTGTAGGGGTTGGGGGTCTCAGGCCCAGGCGGGGTGTGTGAGCATGGGGGGCTCCGCCCTGTAGCGGTTGGGGGGGTCTCAGGCCCAGGCGGGGTGTGTGAGGGATCTGCATGGGGGGCTCAGCCCTGTAGGGGTTGGGGGTCTCAGGCCCAGGCGGGGTGTGTGAGCATGGGGGGCTCAGCCCTGTAGGGGTTGGGGGTCTCAGGCCCAGGCGGGGTGTGAGCATGGGGGTCTCAGCCCTGTAGGGGTTGGGGGTCTCAGGCCCAGCCGGGGTGTGTGAGCATGGGGGTCTTAGCCCTGTAGGGGTTGGGGGTCTCAGGCCCAGGCGGGGTGTGTGAGCATGGGGGGCTCAGCCCTGTAGGGGTTGGGGGTCTCAGGCCCAGGCGGGGTGTGAGCATGGGGGGCTCAGCCCTGTAGGGGTTGGGGGTCTCAGGCCCAGCCGGGGTGTGTGAGCATGGGGGTCTTAGCCCTGTAGGGGTTGGGGGTCTCAGGCCCAGGCGGGGTGTGAGCATGGGGGTCTCAGCCCTGTAGGGGTTGGGGGTCTCAGGCCCAGGCGGGGTGTGTGAGCATGGGGGGCTCCGCCCTGTAGCGGTTGGGGGGGTCTCAGGCCCAGGCGGGGTGTGTGAGGGATCTGCATGGGGGGCTCAGCCCTGTAGGGGTTGGGGGTCTCAGGCCCAGGCGGGGTGTGTGAGCATGGGGGGCTCAGCCCTGTAGGGGTTGGGGGTCTCGGGCCCAGCCGGGGTGTGTGAGGGATCTGCATGGGGGGCTCAGCCCTGTAGGAGTTGGGGGACTCAGGCCCAGCCGGGGTGTGTGAGGGATCTGCATGGGGGGCTCAGCCCTGTAGGGGTTGGGGGTCTCGGGCCCAGCCGGGGTGTGTGAGGGATCTGCATGGGGGGCTCAGCCCTGTAGGGGTTGGGGGTCTCGGGCCTAGCCGGGTGTGTGAGCATGGGGGGCTCAGCCCTGTAGGGTTTGGGAGTCTCAGGCGCAGGCGGGGTGTGAACATGGGGGGCTCAGCCCTGTAGGGGTTGGGGGTCTCAGGCCCAGGCGGGGTGTGTGAACATGGGGGGCTCAGCCCTGTAGGGGTTGGGGGTCTCAGGCCCAGGCGGGGTGTGAACATGGGGGTCTTAGCCCTGTAGGGGTTGGGGTCTCAGGCCCAGGCGGGGGGTGTGAGCATGGGGGTCTCAGCCCTGTAGGGGTTGGGGGTCTCGGGCCGAGCCGGGTGTGAGCATGGGGCTCAGCCCTGTAGGGGTTGGGGGTCTCAGGCCCAGCCGGGGTGTGAGCATGGGGGTCTCAGGCCCAGGCGGGGGGTGTGAGCATGGGGGCTCAGCCCTGTAGGGGTTGGGGGTCTCGGGCCGAGCCGGGGTGTGAGCATGGGGGGCTCAGCCCTGTAGGGGTTGGGGGTCTCAGGCCCAGGTGGGGGGTGTGAGCATGGGGGGCTCAGCCCTGTAGGGGTTGGGGGTCTCAGGCCCAGGCGGGGTGTGAACATGGGGGGCTCAGCCCTGTAGGGGTTGGGGGTCTCAGGCTCAGGCGGGGTGTGAACATGGGGGGCTCAGCCCTGTAGGGGTTGGGGGTCTCAGGCCCAGGCGGGGTGTGAACATGGGGGTCTTAGCCCTGTAGGGGTTGGGGGTCTCAGGCCCAGGCGGGGGGTGTGAGCATGGGGGTCTCAGCCCTGTAGGGGTTGGGGGTCTCAGGCCGAGCCGGGTGTGAGCATGGGGCTCAGCCCTGTAGGGGTTGGGGGTCTCAGGCCCAGCCGGGGTGTGAGCATGGGGGTCTCAGGCCCAGGCGGGGGGTGTGAGCATGGGGGGCTCAGCCCTGTAGGGGTTGGGGGTCTCGGGCCGAGCCGGGGTGTGAGCATGGGGGGCTCAGCCCTGTAGGGGTTGGGGGTCTCAGGCCCAGGTGGGGGGTGTGAGCATGGGGGGCTCAGCCCTGTAGGGGTTGGGGGTCTCAGGCCCAGGCGGGGTGTGAACATGGGGGGCTCAGCCCTGTAGGGGTTGGGGGTCTCAGGCCCAGGCGGGGTGTGAGCATGGGGGTCTCAGCCCTGTAGGGGTTGGGGGTCTCAGGCCCAGGCGGGGGGTGTGAGGGATCTGCATGGGGGGCTCAGCCCTGTAGGGGTTGGGGGTCTCAGGCCCAGGCGGGGTGTGAACATGGGGGGCTCAGCCCTGTAGGGGTTGGGGGTCTCGGGCCCAGGCGGGGGGTGTGAGCATGGGGGGCTCAGCCCTGTAGGGGTTGGGGGTCTCAAGCCCAGGCGGGGTGTGAGCATGGGGGTCTCAGCCCTGTAGGGGTTGGGGGTCTCAAGCCCAGGCGGGGTGTGAGCATGGGGGTCTCAGCCCTGTAGGGGTTGGGGGTCTCAGGCCCAGGCGGGGGTGTGAGGGATCTGCATGGGGGGCTCAGCCCTGTAGGGGTTGGGGGCTCAGCCCTGTAGGGGTTGGGGGTCTCAGGCCCAGGTGGGGTGTGAGCATGGGGGGCTCAGCCCTGTAGGGGTTGGGGGTCTCGGGCCCAGGTGGGGTGTGAGCTTGGGGGGCTCAGCCCTGTAGGGGTTGGGGGTCTCAGGCCCAGGCGGGGTGTGAGCATGGGGGGCTCAGCCCTGTAGGGGTTGGGGGTCTCGGGCCGAGCCGGGTTACATTGGCGGAGGTCGGGCACTTCGCTATTCAGGTTCCGGGGTTGGCGCGGCATGTGACCGCGGCCGTCCCCGGGGCTCGGGCCCCCCGGGCCTGTTTGCCGCGGCCAGCGCGCGTGTGGCGGGCGCGGCGGGCTCGGGCGCCCCGCGGGCGGGGCGGGGCCGGCGCGCGTTGCCCATGGCGGTTCCGGGGCCGGGAGGCGGGGCGCCCCGGACCCTGGCTCGGGCCCGGCTTATGGCGGCGGCGGGGCGGGGCGGGGCCCGCTACGTATTGCGCGCGCCGCGCCGGGCCGGGCTCGCTCGCTCCATCATGGCGGACGCGGCGGTGGCCGATACCCGGCGCCTCAACTCCAAGCCGCAGGACCTGACGGACGCGTACGGGCCGCCCAGCAACTTCCTGGAGATCGACATCTTCAACCCGCAGACCGTGGGCGTGGGCCGGGCGCGCTACACCAGCTACGAGCTCCGCATGCGGGTGAGGGCCGGGCCGGGCGCTACACCCGCTACGGGCCGGGCGCTACACGAGCCACGAGCCAGGGGCGGGAGGATGGGTCGGGCGTTACACGAGCCGGGGGGGCGGGAGGATGGATCGGGCGTTACACGAGCCGGGGGGGCGGGAGGATGGATCGGGCGTTACACGAGCCGGGGGGGGGGGATGGGTCGGGCGTTACACGAGCCGGGGGGGGGGGGATGGGTCGGGCGTTACACGAGCCGGGGGGGGGGGGGGGATGGGTCGGGCGTTACACGAGCCGGGGGGGGGGGGGATGGGTCGGGCGTTACACGAGCCGGGGGGGGGGGGGGGGGGATGGGTCGGGCGTTACACGAGCCGGGGGGGGGGGGGGGGATGGGTCGGCCGTTACACGAGCCGGGGGGGGGGGGGATGGGTCGGCCGTTACATGAGCCGGGGGGGGGGGGGGGGGGGGATGGGTCGGGCGTTACACGAGCCGGGGGGGGGGGGGGGGGGGATGGGTCGGGTGTTACACGAGCCGGGGGGGGGGGGGGGGGATGGGTCGGGTGTTACACGAGCCCGGGGGGGGGGGGGGGGGGATGGGTCGGGTGTTACACGAGCCCGGGGGGGGGGGGGGGGATGGGTCGGGCGTTACACGAGCCGGGGGGGGGGGGGGGGGATGGGTCGGGCGTTACACGAGCCGGGGGGGGGGGGGGGGATGGGTCGGGCGTTACACGAGCCGGGGGGGGGGGGGGGAGGATGGGTCGGGCGTTACACGAGCCGGGGGGGGGGGGGGAGGATGGGTCGGGCGTTACACGAGCCGGGGGGGGGAGGAGGATGGGTCGGGCGTTACACGAGCCGGGGGGGGGGGGGGGGAGGAGGATGGGTCGGGCGTTACACGAGTCGGGGGGGGGGGAGGATGGGTCGGGCGTTACACGAGCCGGGGAGGGGGGGGGGAGGATGGGTCGGGCGTTACACGAGCCGGGGAGGGGGGGGGGGGGATGGGTCGGGCGTTACACGAGCCGGGGGGGGGGAGGGGAGGATGGGTCGGGCGTTACACGAGCCGGGGGGAGGATGGGTCGGGCGTTACACGAGCCGGGGGGAGGATGGGTCGGGCGTTACACCGGGTACGAGCTCCGCATGCGGGTGAGGGCCGGTCCGGGCGTTACACCCGCTACGGGCCGGGCGCTACGCCAGCCATGAGCCCGGGGGGATGGGCCGGGCCGGGTGTTACACGAGCCGGGAGGGGCCGGGCGTTACACCAGCTCTGTATGTGGGTGAGGGGCCGGGCGTTACACCAGCTACGAGGCGGGGGGAGGGGCCTTGCGTTACACCCCCTACGAGGTCCGCAGGCGGGTGAGGGTCTGGGCTGGGCAGGGGGACTCCGGGCCAGGACATGGCTGCCTCCTCCTCAGGTTCCCAGGCGGTGGCACCCGCCCCGCTAGGGCCCCGGGCGTCTCCTGCTGTTGCCCAGGCTGAGGCGCTGCCTGGCCCAGAGCCCCCCTGCAGCTCCCAGCCTGGGGGACGGGCAGGTGTCGGGCAGCTGAGAGCAGACAGAGGCGAACTGGCTCCCACAGCCGCCCCTGCCTGTCTGGGCTCGAGTGGCCCTTCCCAGGCCTCCATCGAGCCGCTGCTCTGGGCAGTCTGGAGTGGACACCCGTGGGTGGGGAGAGGCAGGGGCAGGCCACTTATCCAGGTGTGTGGATGCAGGCAGAGTGACCGATCACAACATGTGCCCTTCATCCCCACACCGCCCTGCAGGGTAGGGCCTGCCCCCTCTCTGTCTCTGGGATTGCTGTGCACACTTGAGGTGCTGCTGTGGTATAAACCAGTGGTTCTCAACCAGCGGTCCGCGGGCCGGTTTCAGGGGGCCTTCCAAGTAGGGCCAGCGTTAGACTTGCTGAGGCCCAGGGCAAAAAGCCAAAGCCTCACCACATGGGGCTGAAGCCCGGGGCCCTGAGCCCCGCTGCCTGGGGCTGAAGCCTAAGCCCGAGTAACTTCGCCTTGCAGCGGCGTTGTGGCATGGGGCCCAGGAAATTGCTCTGCTTGCCACCCCCTAATGCCGGCCCTGGCTTTTATATGCAGAAAACCAGTTGTTGTGGCACAGGTGGGCTGTGGAGTTTTTATATCATGTTTGGGGGGGCCTCAAAAAGAAAAAGGTTGAGAACCCCTGTTAAAACCAGTACTTGGGGCCTCATACAAGGATCCCCAAAGGGTCCCTAGACCTCCTTTCAGCAGCCTCTGGGATGACCAAGGTAGCCTCTCGTTTTCCAAGTGCAGACTATAAAGGGAATGCTGTTTGGAGTTGGGACTACAAGGTTTTCTGCTTGCTTTCTAAAATAGTCCCCTGGAGCGGCTTCTAGTGAGTGAGGCCCTTGAATAACACTGGTCTGTGAACACCCTGCGCTTGAGACCGAACCCATAGGGGATGTCTGCACTGGGAGGCTGGCTTCCAGCTGCTGACTGGCTAGACAGGCTCATGTCGCTCAAGCTGGCATGCTAAAAATAGCAGTGTGGACATTCCAGCTCAGCCAGCAGCTCAGGCTTACATGCTTGCTCGAGCCCTGCTAGCCTGAGTCTGTCTACCTGGGCAGCAGCATAGACAGACCCACAGAGCCTGGGTCATTTCACTGGGTTTTGCTGGGCCGCATGGATCTCTGTCTTTCAAGCACATCTGGCTGCATGTTGAACGGTAGAGAAAAGGACTCAGGGTCAACGTATGTCTACAGCCAAGTCCTGTCCAGGGAAACAGGCTTTATCATCTTGTTGGCATGGCTGTTTTCTGACTTGAGCGTAGTGTAGGGTCTCCTTGCATCCTTGCCTCGGAAGTCTGCAATCCTGTACAAACCCCAGTCTGACCTCAGAAGGGTTGACCAAGGCCCCTGGAATTACCGAACTCGGAGAGGGATACACCTACCCTAGCTAACAGAGGGTTCCTGTCCAGTGCTGCAGAGAAGGTGGTAAATCCCAACGTCTGAGGAAAGAAAACGTCTTGTCTCCTCCCACGATCCGGGTGCAGTCTCATTCTGTATATGTGAACAAGAGTGGTGGTGGTGAAGCATCAGGTCCTGCTTAGATCCCAAGTCAGTGGTTTTATGCGCTCCTCAGTCCCTCTTAGGTGGATTCTTCTGGCAACAATGAGGCCAAGTGCAGCCTTGGTGCCCCTCCTTAGTGCTGGAATGCCTCTTTATGCAAGTAGAGAACCGCTTGTCTCTTGCGCACTGCTCAGAAACCAAGACAGGGGCTCTGCTGGGTCTCCAGGGGCATTGGTTCCAATTGGGGCAGAGAGAAGAGAACAATATTTAGGAGAGGGGGACTTTGGTTGTGTCTTGGCTAGCTGCTACTTAACAGCCTTCCTAGGTACCTGGATGCTGAATGGCTTTTGTGTTTTGGTTGCCAATCTAATTACCTACCCGTTATAGACAAACTCTAGTCCTAAAAACGGAAATGCTTCTACTAACAAGTAGTGCAGCCCTGGAGGTTGTGCAGTACAGCCTGCATAATCAGTATGGCTGAGCACTCCTTGTGTACTCAACATCCCTTTGCCTGGTCTTCCCCTGAGCGGTGAGCTCTTCGGGGCAGGCTGTCCTTGTAAGGTGCCATGCATTGCCACAGTGCCGTGAGTAGTAAGTTAGACTGAGAAGCTCCAAGCTTCCCCTGAGAACGTGCATGTTATGCTTGCACTTGGAGTGGTAGGTGCTTTCCAAACCATGGAAGATACAATCCCTGCCCCTTAGAGGATACAGTCTGTCCTCATTGGCTAATTTTACTGTCATCCTCACACCCTACATGACTGACTTTCCATCTGAGGATTGGATGTTGATACTCCCCACTCCCACAAAAAACTGTCATTGTTGGTTCTTCAGTCAGCCAGAGGGAGCTGCTAGAGAACAGTAGGAAACTATCTCCAGAGTTTCTCTCTGCAGTTCTAGTCCCTGCTGGCACCATACTCTGTCCCAAACAGATGTACCGCCTAAAAGCTGACCAGAGGCTTTAGTAAGAACTGTTTAAATTTAGCAGCAATAGGTTTAACATGAGAGTGTATCTGGTCACTAAAAAGCTCATCCAAGAGCTTTTGTTACCTCCTCTTCTCCCCCACCCTCCCCATAAAGTTCTGTAACTTCTTCGGCGGGAGGGGGGGTGTCAGCATTGGAAGGTGGAGTTAACATAATCACCAGGTGAGAGATCAGGCTTCAGAGTTAATGCAGCTTTGGGGAAATTCCTACAAGCTCCTGGCTAGATCCAAGCTACACAGGCTAGACATGCAAAAGCCTTTCCTGGCAATGGGGAGGGCTGCTACTGCTGTTTGGAGATCTTAAAGCAAGGTCTCTGCAGCCTGTTGCTTGGATGTAGTCGGGGATTAGCCTCCTTCCTCAACCTCTCCAGAAAGGTTCTAAGGTCTGGGGTTGAGGTCTATGGTAGTGCAGAATGGCAGTGCATCTACCTCTGTAATGCTGTTTCAGATGTTCACCCTTATGAATTCCAAAGGGCTGAGGCCTAGACTCTTCTTGTAGTTACAAATAGCACATGCAAAATGGAAGCATAGGGACCATCAATGGCCCCAAAAGGGAAACCGTGTGAAGGACACCTGGCTGAACCCTTCACTCTTCTCTGCCCAGAGTAGTCTCGAAAACACCTGCTTCTTTCTGAAAAACTGCAGGGAGGCTTGCAAATGCTTTCATGTGTTGCAGCATTATATGCACTCTGTGCTGACCTCTGATGCCTAGGATGTCTAGAGGTTTCAGGCCTCTGAATGCAGCTCTTCAGTAGGAAGCAGTAAAGTCAGCCTGGCTTCTACAGCAATCTGCAAATTAACAACCTCTCCTTCCTTGCAGACAAACCTCCCTATCTTCAAACTGAAGGAGTCTTGTGTGAGGAGGCGATATAGTGACTTTGAATGGCTGAAGAATGAGCTGGAGCGAGACAGTAAGGTGAGGGCCTCTGCACACAGACCTATTCCTGTTACCGTTGCGCCAATCCTGCTTCTGAACAGCCCAGTTTTAACCAGCTTGGGCCTATGAGAACAGTCTGTGCAGGTCTGCGGGAGAGCCTGCTGTGGGCGCTCCTCCCAGGAAATGAGAGGAGCTTCCAGAATTGACAGCCTTGCTCTCCCAGCAAGCTAGTGAATGGTGTAGGAGCACAGCCTGTGGGCCGGAGGGGACCACTGTGACCACTTGAGGGGCCTGTCCATTCCTGCTCCTCTGCTAGCTCACACTGGTGTGTGTTTTTAGATTGTAGTGCCACCGCTGCCTGGAAAAGCCTTGAAACGACAGCTTCCATTTCGAGGAGATGAGGGGATCTTCGAGGAGTCTTTCATTGAGGAGAGAAGGCAGGGACTAGAACAGTTTATTAACAAGTAAGCTTCATGTCCTGGGCTTGCCCTTTGCTTCATATGCTGGTTAATGGCCCTAGGAACGGATGGGGAGGAGGACTGTCCCAATGTCAGTTCTAGAGTCTTGATCCACTGCTGCCCCCCCTCCTCCCACCTACCTAGAGTCCCACACTTCAGCCACCATCATTCTGACCGGATAGTCAAGTGGCAGCTCTGAAGGAAGCCCTTTCTAAAGGGAGCACTGATGTGCAATACGACGTTCCCTTCTCCTCTGGGGGCTCAGTGCAATGCATCTGCAGCACTGTTGTCCTGAGTGTGGCACTGAAGCGTGTAAAATCCTGGGCCTGCCATCTTCCCCTCGTGCTAGTCTGGTATCATGAGGCTGCAGAGCTCCATCACTGCTGTTGTCATGAGCAATTCTGCCCTCCTAGAGCTGATTGTCTGGCAGTAGATGTGTTGGGAGTGGGGAGATGAGTTCTGCCCCTTCCCCTCTGTCCTTAGAGGAGCTGATTAGGTGCATTGTCCATGTGTATAGAATCTGAGTCTGGCACCATGTGTAAGTGCTGCAGCTTCTGTCTTCCCCTAATGGAAGTGGCCTGGACCCTTCACTCTGCATGGCGCTGAGGCCCAGGTGTTTGCCTTTATTCTCTTAAAATGGGGCTCCAGCTGGTGCATGCGTGCTAACCTCTGCTCTTCCCTGTTCCCTTGCAGAATCGCCGGACACCCGCTGGCACAGAACGAGCGCTGCTTACACATGTTCCTGCAAGAGGAAACTATAGATAGGAATTACGTCCCAGGGAAAGTCCGCCAGTAGGAGATTCTGATGCTCTGTCTTCCTCCATTCCACCCACCCTCCTGCAGAAATGACATTTATTTTTACACTAAATCTGTCTCTCCTGAACCAGCTTTTCCTCTCTGAACCTCCCCGTTTGTCCAGTATTTTTCTTTTTTGTATCTGGCAGCAGTGTTGCGTTCAGATGAGCTTTGATATCTGCCAAAGGGTGTGAAGATTTAAGCCATGAATCTGCTGGTGTGCACCCAGTGGCAGGAGTGAATAGGTGTGAGGGTGGGGCACGAACTGTCTTAGGGCATTATTACAGTGTGACTAGGCTGCCTCTTCCCTGTGTAAAGGGGTATAAGATGTCCTTCCAGCCTCGTCCTTCACCCCCGTCCATGCGGCCTCAAGCATTGTAAAGAACACCAGAGCAGAACAGTGATTGTCATATAGGTCAGTGACTGGAGCAAGTTTTAGGATGTTAGTAGGGTTTAACCAAAAACTGAGCAAGCAGGTGCCAGGTAGGATGTCCAGTCCCTCCGTTATCCCCACGATAAATCCCCATCCACCCTGCATGAAACCTTCATCCTGTGCTGTTTGCAAGTGCTGAGACCCAAGATTCCACTCTGACCCTGCTCCAGATCTCCTGCATTACAGGCCTGCTCAGCACAGCAGTGTTTATCCCTCTCCTCTCTAACATGCTGCTGGCAGCTTTGGGGGTGTTTGCACTGTCGGTGAGTTCTCTAGGTGCTCTGAGAATGCAGCCTAGTGTTGTTCTGAAGGTGGGTGGAGTTGGACCTGGGCTGCCCAGGCAGCAGAGCATGGACAGCTGATGAGTTCAGAAAATGCCTCCGCTTGCTCTTGGCTGGTATGCTGCAGAGGATGTCAATAGAGTTGCACTGGCCTTGTCTCTCCAAAGACTTGGCTCCCATCCCTGTACCTAGAGGGAAAGGTTCTGCCCATCGGTGAGAAGAGAGAATGGGATGGGGGAACAGGGCACAGTTACTCCCAGACTGGATAGTGCTGAGTGGCTGCTATTTAGCGCCCATGCAGAAGCATTCCAGTCACCTAAGTCTGGATGCAGGAGACTTGTGACCAGTAATCTGCACTGGAAGTGTGCCTTTAGAATGGCAGCACAAGTATCCGCCATCCTCAGCCCTTCCTTTTCACGCCTCCCTTGCTCCCCATGGTGGCTTTGCAGGCCAGGCATGCTTTTGTATGGGGGAGAAAAGACATGGGAGCTAGTCAAGTAGCTGCTCTTTAAAAGCACTTTCCTTTGGTGAGAGGGTGCAATGGGCTGTGAACTGCTGATGCACCGCAAGTACACATTCCCTTGGAGTAACCGTAAAAGATGAAGTTGAGCTCTTTGCTCAGGCCCAGGATCACCATTTGCTTTGTAGTGTCACTAAGAAATTAGCAGAGGAGGTGAACTCTGGGGAGCATGCGCTATGTCAAGAAGCAATGAGTGTCTTGGTTCTAGAGGGAGGCAGCGCCTAACTTCTCTGAGTTGTTTCTGTGCAGTGACCTGCCCTCTTTCTGTCTTCATGAAGAAATGGGATGACTAAGCCCCCCACTATATCCACAAAGATTCCTGCCAAATTTATCCACCAGGGCATCTGCTGTTCCTCCTGTTCGTGGATTTTTTCCAGTGAGGAACTTCAGTGTCTCGGGGTGGAATGGGTAAAGCTGGAAAAACCCAAATGAAGAGTAAGTCACTGAAGCAGCCTCCGGAGGGAGCTGCTCTTGGGAGTGACACAAATTGAGTGGCTGATGCAAAATGTGCTTGAAATATAATCCTGACACTGGATTCAGAGCCAGCTTGAAAGATGGATCTTGTAATGCAAACGAGAGGGTTCCAGAAGGAGATTGTGGAGTCTCTAGGTCTGCGCCTTTCCTCTCCGAACTCTGCAAAGAAGCACTCTGCACTGACAAGTTACTCTGCTTTTTGGATTGAAGTGGCATATATGGTCCTGCCTTGCTAACTTTTTGTTGTTTGAAGCAATCTGCTGCCTTTTTGATCTATATTAGTCACTCTTTAAAAACTCCCCTTCATTCATGCACAAGTGCTGAGCGATTGAAGGCTGTTTCTGCTGTGTATATATCTTGATGTGGGGCTTTAATTCACAAACTGTCTTCATTCTGCTGTCTGATAATGTAATGTCCAAGTTCTGTTCATATTAAACCACTGTGAAGCCAATATGTCTGCATGTTGTGACCCTTGAAAAAATGACAGGTTCTTCTAAATCTGTTATGTGATGCTTGTGAAAATGGAAACTAATAGCACTAGTTGGATCCCCAGTCATAGTTCTGGCAGGCTCGGTGGGCTGTAGGTCCCCCAGTAGTCTAGCCAGTGCACCTCAGTCACAAGCTCCAGCAGCTCCACTGTACTCCAGTTGGGTGAATATCAGCTGCTATGCTGAACTGGACAGTATATTTTGCAGTTGCTGCTAAGGAATTGGGTGGAAACTAGAAGTCATCACATGAAGCTTCTGTCCATAACAATTAATTGAGCATAAGTCTCCAGAGGTAAAAAGATCTTGTATTAACCTGAGTCATCCTGTTTACTAATCAGTTTAATTTGATACTGATGGTGTTGATTGTGCTTGTATTGGTCAATGGCTTGTCTAGGTTGCATGCAGGATGAGGTGTAGACATAGCTGTACTTACCACATCACAAAGAAGGAACCCTAGGTTCCTATATTTCTGCCTCAGCCTTCTGGCAGGATGACCATTTCTCCGTAAGCGTATCCAGAAATGTGATGCTTCTGCAAATCGGATATATTCTGGCCTTTGCAGGCAGACAAGCGACTGGTTCTTCCTAGTGCTAGACCCAAATGTTCAAAAATCATGGCTTTTTTTTAGGCTTGACTCATGATTTCAGAGGAAACTTTATGAGGACTAGAACCCTCAATTTTTCTTTAAATGAAAGCTGAGTGGGCACACTGGGACTTGTTCTAACTGTAAGTCTGTAGGGATATGATCATTTCAGACATGCCCTATTTTGTGTAGGAACCAGAGAAATAAAAATGCTTCCATAACTGAACAATGAAACAGCAGTTTAGAAATCCCTGTGTCATCACTGCAACTGAAGGTGAATCTACTTGCATGGATTTTAATTTTCAAACATGAGGAGAAAAGCAAAAAGTAAAGAGCATAAATGAGGATAAACCAGCTGCATTTTAAAATTTTCTCTTCTAATCCAACCTTACACTTGAGCGGGTATGCTTGATAACCACATGAGTAAGAGTAGAGCCCTGAGGACTTATCTAGATTGGGACATGTGACGAACTAGGACTGTAGTTAAGGTTTCCCTGAGCACTGTGTGGGTGCCTCAGTTTCCCCTATGCGGTGCTTGAGTATCTAGGTGGTGGGACAACGGTACATGATTGTTACAAAGCCCTAGAAGGCAGAGGCCTGGACACAGAGAATGGCCCTGTCTGCTGGCAACAGATGGCCCGGCCCCTCCCCCGGCAAAGGTGAGAGCTGAAGGTGTGAGAACAAAGGGATCAGGTGACCTCCTGGCCCGGGAAGCAGACAAAGGCGGAGGAGGGGCTAGAGAGTTTGAGTTTGAAAACTGGCCGGAGAAGAGGCGAGGGAGGCAGACAGGGTCTGGCCTCCCTGCCCCGGTTGGAGCTGTGGGGCGAAATGCAGGGAGCCCCAGGCTGGGGTCTAAGCTCCCTGCCCCCCGGAAGGACCCGACTGAGGGGTCCTGGATGTACTGACAAGCTCTGGTTGGACTGTGTTCCTGGCATCTCTAATAAACCTTCTGTTCTACTGACTGGCTGAGACTCCCAGTGAATCCGGGGAAGAGGGGTGCAGGGCCGGACTCCCCTATACTCCGTGACATCTGGTGGCAGCGGTGGGATGTTCTGCACCCCGTGAATGGCGCTTCCTGCAGTAAGTAACTGGGGAGCAGTAGAACGAAGGGGTGCTAACGAGGACCAGGCGTGCTGAAGGCTCACGGAGGAGCGGTTTCGGGGAGCGGAGGAGCTACGCTTAACCCCTGGGAGTGTGTGTCCAGCGAGAAGGACTGTGCAATGAGGGGGTCCCCCTGGGGAATGCAGTGAGCAGTCCCAGGGGCGGAGGAGCCTGTGGCTTGGCCCTGGGAGAGAGAAGGAATTTTGCAGGGACAGGGTTCCCCTGGGGGTGCCGTGAGTGGACCCAGGGGCGCAGGAGCTGCAGCTCGACCCTGGCAACGAGGCGGTGACCTGGAGAAGGGCTGGCACACTTGGGGTTCTTCCTGGAAACCGTGGGGAGCTAAGAGCACACAGGCCTGCGAGTCCACAGCAAACTTGGGAGCAGTGAAGTGATGGCGTATCGCCTTCTCCTTAAGAAGAGCATTGTAACCCTGTGCAAAAAGAGAGGGATACCCATTGGAAAGCTCACTAAAGCCCAGTTAATCACGCGGCTGGAGGAAGATGACCATTCCAGGGAGCAGATTCCTGACCCCAATGGGGCTACAGCAGGATCTGGGAGCAGCTGGAGTGATAGCCTAGCATCCCCAAGAGTCTGGTCCCCAACCAGACGGGGGTCTTCACGATCGGGTTCCCCAGCAGGGGATCGGAGACGGATGGGACTGGAGCGGAGTCCGAGAGAGCAAGAGGACGGTGAGAGACAGCAAGAGCCCGAGAAAGACCTACAGAAGAAGCAGCAGCGTGAACTTGCGGTGGTGGAATGGAGAGGCATAGGGGACTGGCCAGGGGTAAGTGGGGACAGATCCCGGGGTGCCAGCTCCGCAGGGAACCTCGATCCTAAATTGCTGCCCCTGGTTAAGGAGGGTGGGGATGTGGAGGCCCACCTCACTGCCTTGGAGCAGGCTGGTGATTGGAACCAGGGAGACCCTGCGGAAAAGCCCCGGGATTTAACCCCCTTGCTGGGTCCCAAGGCCATAAACTCCACCAGCCAGAAGGGTGGGATGGTGGACGGATTTCCACTCCTGGCCCTGGACTCAAGCCCTATGGACCCCCAGTGGAAGCGGAAGCTGATGGTCAATGGAGAGACATTCGGGGGGTGGCAAGACCCCGGGACAGAGAGAATTGTGGTCAGGCCCCGGGTGGTGCACCCCCACCAGCTGCTGGGGGGCTGTGTGACCTGGGTGAGGGTCCCCGGGACGGACCCATTCGCCCTGCCTATGGCCCAGATCCCTGTGCAGACCCAGGAGGGGTTGGGCTGGCTGGTGGTTGGGGGTCTCCAGGATATCAGCGGTGAGGTGCTGTTGGGGGGTGACTGTGTATCTTTGGGACAGGATCCAGGCCCTGTAACGGCCGAGGATTTGAATTTGAACTCAGGAAACCAATTGGCTAAGAGGGAAATGGTCAGTGAAAATGCAAATGACCTGGCTGGCAGGGGGGAGGAGCGGCCAGGCCCCGGTTACCTGCCTGCCTGTAACCAGACCCCTAGGGCGGGGTGGGTCAGAGAGATGCTCCCCACCCCCCTGCACACTGGAGAGGTGGCTCACGCTGGCTCTGATGCTGTGACCAAAGCAGCGAGCTCGCTGCCTGGCCCCACAGAGACAGCCAGGGCAGCGCTGAGCCCGGGGGGAGCAGAGACCCCAGCTGAGTGGGGGAACACACAGGCAGGGCAGGACGGCTGCCAACCAGGCTTGCCTGGTCCAGAGGTGCTGCCGGGAAGTGATTCCACGGCAGGGAGGGAGCCACCAGGGACAGGGCTCAGTGGGGCCGTGACCCCAGGCCTGGCCAGTGAGCTGCAGAGGGATCCCACTTTGGAGAAGCTAAGGGAACTTGCTGGCCACAGCGCTGCAAACCCCCTTGGGGAAGACTGCAGCGACAGATCCCTGTGGGAGAAGGGATTCCTGTGCCGGGAATGGGCTTCCCAAGGGGAAGTAGAACTGCGGGGAATCAGGAGGCAGCCGGTGGGGCACCCGAAGTATCATCACCGGCTATTATACCTGGTCCAGGGTAAGGGAGAAGATCCCTGGAGGTCCCTGCCCATCAGGGAGGAACCTTTCCAGAAGGTGGCTATGAATGGGGTGGGCCCCCTCAGCAGGGCAGCCCAGTCGGGGAAGAAGTACATTCGGGTGGTGGTAGATTTTGCCACCCACTACCCCGAGGCGGTACCCTTATCCTCCATTGAAGCAGACACCGTGGCGGATGCGCTGCTGACCATTTTCAGCCGAGTGGGGTTCCCCAAGGAAGTCCTGACAGACCAAGAGTCCAACTTCATGTCGGCCCTGCTCCGGTGCTTGTGGGAGATATGTGGGGTCCGGCACAGTTGGGCCTCAACATATCATCCCCAGTGCAATGGGCTGGTAGAGAGAGTTCAGGGGACCATGAGGCTGATGCTGAAGACTTGCATCAATCAGCATCCACAGGACTGGGACAAGTACCTGCCCCACCGATGGCACAAGGAAGTGCCCCAGGAATCACCAGGGGGCTTCCCTTTCAAGCTGTGGTATGGGAGGAGAGTAAGGGGACCCCTAGAACCGGTAAGGGACAATTGGGAGGAGAATGGGGAAGACCCCCTGATGGATCTCTCCCCTGAGATGGGAGCCCATCCTTCCATCAGGTGTCCCCCAGTCAGAGTAACTGGGAAAAGAGCCCAGAACCTGGAGAGAGAGGCCAAGGACAGGCTGGCTTTAGAGGTGAACCAGTCATTCAACAGCCCAGGGCTGGCCAAGGTGGAGGCGATCAGAGGTTGGCCTGTTCCCCAGACCAAGAAACAGGTCCAGGCCTTTAGCGGGATGGTGGGATACTACCAGAGGTTTGTACCCCTCTTTAGCTCCCTAGCTGCCCCCATCACAGAGCTAGGTAAGAAGGGGAAGCCAGACGAGGCAGTCTGGACCGAGCAGGGCCAGAGGACTCTCTGTGCGCTGAAGGAGGCTCTAATCCAGGGCCCAATAGATCGAGTAAACCCAGACCGGGCCAAGCCCTGTACAGTGTCCACCGAAGCCTCAGACACAGGGCTGGGCGCGGTGCTGATGCAGGCCTATGCGAAGGGGGAGAGATACCCCATCGGCTATCTGAGCAAGGAGCGGCTGCCCTGGAGGCAGAACGGTCAGGCCATAGAGAAGGAATGCCTGGCCATGGGGCAGGCCCTTAAGAAGCAGCAGCCGGATCTATTTGGGTGGCGCTTTACGGGGTATGGTCACCATTTCGCCCCAACGTGGCTGCATCCAGGAAAAGGGGCCGATGCCGAGCGGCTGGTGACAGAGACACGTGGTCAGAGAGGGGACCAGATCAAGAGGGAGGCTCTTAACCAAGAGAGCCCGAACTACAGCCCTCCAGACTGGAGCGCTGGGAAAAGACCTGATCTCAGCTTGAACCCCAGGGGTTTTGGGATGGGAAGAGGGCACGGGCCGCATAAACCTTCCCACATGCGGCCTGCGGGTGCCATCAAGCCCACCCAACCTAAGGGAGCCCGTGGAACTGGAACGGCCTGGTGTGACCAGGTTCGAACTTCCCCGGGTCACTGGCTAAAGTGACCCCGCTCAGTTCGGTCTCGGAGGGGGGAGAGATGTGACGAACTAGGACTGTAGTTAAGGTTTCCCTGAGCACTGTGTGGGTGCCTCAGTTTCCCCTATGCGGTGCTTGAGTATCTAGGTGGTGGGACAACGGTACATGATTGTTACAAAGCCCTAGAAGGCAGAGGCCTGGACACAGAGAATGGCCCTGTCTGCTGGCAACAGATGGCCCGGCCCCTCCCCCGGCAAAGGTGAGAGCTGAAGGTGTGAGAACAAAGGGATCAGGTGACCTCCTGGCCCGGGAAGCAGACAAAGGCGGAGGAGGGGCTAGAGAGTTTGAGTTTGAAAACTGGCCGGAGAAGAGGCGAGGGAGGCAGACAGGGTCTGGCCTCCCTGCCCCGGTTGGAGCTGTGGGGCGAAATGCAGGGAGCCCCAGGCTGGGGTCTAAGCTCCCTGCCCCCCGGAAGGACCCGACTGAGGGGTCCTGGATGTACTGACAAGCTCTGGTTGGACTGTGTTCCTGGCATCTCTAATAAACCTTCTGTTCTACTGACTGGCTGAGACTCCCAGTGAATCCGGGGAAGAGGGGTGCAGGGCCGGACTCCCCTATACTCCGTGACAGGACACATGAGGGGGGGTTTAGAAAAGGGTGTTGTATGTACTAACTTTGACCCAACTAGGGCCTTTTCACTAGCAGGTTGGCATTGTGATTCCCCTTGCTGTAATGGAGCAGGTGGAAGTACTCACTGGGGAAGCCTCACAAACATTTTGTCCTGTTTGAGGGCAGGAAAGGACGTGTCATGCACTTGCAGGGAAAAGGTGGAGGATGGGTGGGGAGGAATAGCTAGCTTTCTAGCGTAGGGGAGCATAACTGGTTAAACTCTAATCTCTCAACTAAATTACAACAGCTTTAAAAGTCAGCTCCTTCGGTCTCCTTTTCAGCTAGGAGCACCTGTCCGTGGACTCAGGCAAACAAAAGGATAGTGACTGAGCTGGTAGCACCACCTATGCTGAAGATTGCCCAATGCTGAAGACCATTTTCAGTTACAGCTTTGCCCAACTTTTCCATTCAATGTGGAATTTTCTATGCTCTGTGTCTGCCTGCCTCAGGGCAATTTTCTTTGGAAAGCGTCAGCAAAAATGATCCAACCGTTTCTGAGAATGAGTTGTGGGGGAAATGTGTTGTTTTGCCCACTTTTTTTTTAAACTGAACCATTTACCTAAGAATCTCTAGTGCCTCTCTGTTTTGTAGGAGGGCCTTGAATTTGGCAGAAGGGGTGCCATGGTAGGAGCGATGTGCTTTGTGCTGTTCCTGTGGAAAAACTACCCAAATTTGACCAAATTATCAGCATTGGGGGGGGGGGGGGGAGGAGGATCTGTTTTGCGCACACACTTGTTATGAGTGTGTAAAGCCCTTTGTTTTTTGTTTGTACCAAAATATTCCTGGATTTTACAAAAGCTACTCTGTACTGACTTTTTGCATGAGAATTTTGGACCACTCAAGTATATGAAAATGATAGGAAAATCAACTAATTATATTAGATGTAAATGAGAGGCTATCTGTTAAAGCAAGAAAATGTAGTGGAAGATACACATGAGCATCTGTATAAGTACTGATAATATACAGTTCATGAAATGTACAGTGCAGGAGGCTGTGAAGGCTAGGAATATAACAGGGTTTAAAAGAGAACTGGATAAATTCATGGAGGTTAAGTCCATTAAAGGCTATTGGCCAGGATGGGTAAGGAATGGTGTCCCTAGACTCTGTTTGTCAGGGGGCGGAGGGGCGGGTGTTGATGGATGGCAGGAGAGAGATCACTTGATCATTACCTGTTAGGTTCACTCACTCCGGGGCACCTGGCATTGGCCACTGTCGATAGAGAGGATACTGGGCTGGATGGACCTTGGGCTGACCCAGTACGGCCATTCTTATGTTCTTAAATAAACCACAGCATTAAACTGCTTTTTTACTTTTCTCTGTTGCTTTTTCTATCTTCCTATCCTCTGATATTTACCCAGAACACTGATGTTTTTGGGTAGGTTTCAGAGTAGCAGCCATGTTAGTCTGTATCTGTAAAAAGAACAGGATTAGTTGTGGCACCTTTGAGACTAACAAATTTATTTCAGCATAAGCTTTCATAGACTATAGCCCACTTTGTCGGATGCATAGAATGGAACACACAGGAGTAAGATGTATATATATACACAGAAAACTTGAAAGCTGCCATACCGATTCTAAGAGGCTATTTAATTTAGATGAGCTATTATCAGCAGGAGAAAAAAACCCTTTTGTAGTGATAAACAAGAAGGCCTATATCAGACAGTTGACAAGAAGGTGTGAGGATATTTAACTTTGGGGAAATAGATTCAATGAGTGTAATGACCCAGCCATTCCCAGTCTCTGTTTAACCCTAGGTTGATGGTATCCAATTTGCAAATTAACCTGGACAGTCTCTACGCAAAAGAATAAATGGACACAAATCTGGCATCAGGAATCATAACATTCAAAAACCAGTAGGAGACTTCAACCTCTCTGGTCACTCAGTAACAGACTTGAAGGTGGAAATTTTAAAACAGAAAAACTTCAAGAACAGACTCCAAGGAGAAGCTGCTGAACTGGACACCATCAACCTCGGGTTAAGCAGAGACGTGCTTGCCTTACTCCCCCTGCCCACCGACTCCCTGCCCCGGCACCGGGCTCGCCCTGCAGAACGCCGGGGGGCGGGAGTTAGGGGCTCCAGGTGGGGGGACCCCCATGGCGCCCCCACCGGCGTGGAACTAGCTGCCTGGCCCACACGTGCCCGGAGGCGCCGCGGTGACTGGCTGAGGGAATAGAGGGCGCTGATTGGCTGCGAGGCGCCCAATCGCCGTGAGAAGCGGCGTATGAAAGCGGGGCGGCCGGAGGGGTCCACATCCCTGGAGCGCCGCTCGGAGCCGGGCGCGGGACGTGTCGCGCGTGTCCGCGGCCGCGTGGGGGCGTGTTCGCTGGCGCCTCGCGGCATGAAGGACCCGCCGCCCGGGGCCGCGCACGCGTGGGTCGCTGCCCACGGGCCCGGCCTCCGGCATGACGGCGGGGACGGGGAGGAGGAGGCGGCCGGGGACGGGGCCGGGCTCGGCGAGGCCGGCGGCCCGGGAGTCCCAGGCGCGGGGGCCGCGCTGCCCGCCAGGGCCCGCAAGCAGCGCTACCTGAGCCCGGTGTGGGAAGAGGAGCCGGAGCTCGCCGAGCCCGCGGGAGCGGCCCGGGGCAGGGCGCCGGGAGCCCTTTCCCCGGACCTGCTGCGGGGCTGCGGCTCGCCCGAGAGCCCGCTCTTCCGGAGCTTCTTCGCCGAGGAGTGCCTGGCCATCGTGCGGCAGCTGGCGCGGCCCGGCGCGGGGCCCGCCGGCATCGAGGCCGAGCCGCTGCCCTTGGAAACCACGTGCTCGCTGGCGGGGGAGCGGCCCAGGGACCCGGACCCGGAGCCGGCCGAGCGGCCGGCGGCACCGCGCGGCTCCGGCCAGCGGGGCGGGGCGCCCGGCGGGGAGCAGCGCCTCCCGCAGGAGGAAGAGGGGCCAGCGGGCTGCGAGCTCCGCTGCCGGAGCCGCGGGGCTGGGCTGTCTCCCGGGGCTGGGCTGTCTCCCGGGGCTGGGCTGTCTCCCGGGGCTGGGAGAGCCAGGCCGGGCGAGGGAGACGCGGCGCCTCGGGGACCGCTGGGTCTGCAGGCGCTGGCGCTCAATGCGCTGAACCTCACCGTCGAGCTCCAGGGCTCTGGTCACGCCGGTGCTTCCCTCCGGCAGATCACCTTTGAGATCTCCGCGGCTAACCCGCTGGGGTCCACGGTCTCCTTGCCCGGCGAAAGGGAGCAAGCGGCTGACCAGTCCGGCTTCAAGGATTCGGAGCTGGATGATCTAGAGCGGAGCAGGTCTGCGTACAGGACCCATGAGCTGGAGCTCGTCTCCAATGACAGCTCTGTTTCCTTAGGCTCCAGCTCCTTTGCAACCTCCACTCCGCTGATGGGGCCAGCGAAGTTTCACTTCGTGACAGGTAGCCCCCTAGGCGATGACTTGGAACAGAGGGACCCGAACTCCTCTAGACGGTCAATGCCAAGAGAGCTAAGTCAGGCTGGCTCCAGATCTGCAGCACCCAAGGTAACCCAGAGCACCATGTCCCAGTGCGGGAACCTACCTGAAGAGTCCTGTGGCAAGGTCAGTCTCAAACCACCTCAGAGGAGTACTGCATTGCCTGTGTCCAGAAGCTGTACCAGTGCTGAAGGCCAAGCTGCTATCAAATCACTGACCCTGGCCTTTACCACCCCAAGGGCAAGTAGGAGTCTGGCCCTCGCTTCCTTTGAATCTCGGAGAGCTTCTCGAGAGCTGCTGAGAGCAGGCCTGCCTCCAAGGAGCAGCGGCATCGCCTCGGAGGGGAGAGCAACACGACTGTCTCTGGGTAACTCCGGACCCAGCATGCAGAAAGCAGCTGCCACTGGAAAAACAAGCCAGGGATCCAACGTGGAGACCCAGCCTGCTGCCCAAGTAAGTGTGTATGTATGTGGGGTGCGGGGGGGGGCACTGCCGCTTCCTGCTGCCTAGTAATGTCAAGTGCCTCTTCCAACTGCCCCTTACTTCAGTGTCCCATGGGAGCAGTGTGGGGGAGAGAGGGACCAGCGGTGCCATTTCAGATTTTGGGGGTGTGGCAACTTTAATCACAATTCCAAGGGCTGCTCAGGCACCTGGGAACTTTAGGTTGTGGTTTGGGGGTTTTTTTGCAGGTAACTTGGAAATTAGCTGGTAGGAGCACTGTATCTAATTCCTATGTTTTTTTTAAAAATCTAATAAATATTAGACCCACTCAGCTCTAATGCTAACTAACATTCTCACATCTTGTGTCAAGTCACGTAAGGAACACTGATTAGGTTTAAAATTTTAATGATATTCTTTGTTACTAACTCTTAAATACAACCATTGTAGAAAAATCTAGAGGACTTTCTATCACATTTTTGCAATTCATCAAGCTTGGAATAGATCATTTAACTTTGGAAACACCCAACTAGGGCAAGGCCCCCTGAATTTATACTGCACCTGCCTGGGGCTCTGGGTGTTATCCCACTACAAATAACAGACTAGAAGCTGATCTTAAACAAGAGTGAAAGTGACAATTTCAAGTCACTTTCATGGTATTGCCAATCCCAAATGGTCAAAAGTAATGAATCAGGCTCACCAAAAACCATGAGATTAGCTTTAAAATCATGAGATTATGTAAAAATAACAGATTTGGGGTTCTTTTTATTTGCCTTCTGCTTTTTTGAGCCTTTAGGGTGCACTGGGGTCACATTTAACGCTTTCTCCACAGCCACTAGGACTAGAAACTTCATTTTTCTTTAAGAACAAAGGCTGAAATAATCACATATCCCCTTGACTCCAGGACCTGGGGCTTTAAGGAAAACAATTATCATGAGACTCATGACAAAATCATGAGAGTTGGCAACACTTCACTTCTGTTTAAAGGCTAGTTACTTTCCAGAAGGTTCTTAAGCACAACACTACAGCGACCGAGTTGCAGTTCTCACAGGAGAATATTTAAAACCAAACACCAAGAAAATTCCACATTTTAAAGTTGAGAAAAAAACTGAGACTTCAGAGGTCTCTGAGGGCCACTGCAGATAGGGAAGAAAAATAAACAGGCTCTGGGCAGCTCTTCGTCTTGAAATAAAGTTGGAGGGTCAAATCTTCTCGTTCTTAATCCAGTAAAACTTCTATTGCCTCCACTCATAGATATTAACATCACAGTGACCACGTGACAAGGTGTATGGTCAATAACTGTATGCTTCATACCTACATATCTGGGCCATCTTATCCAGAGTTACACAGCTTGGATGCATTGGCTCAGGGACTGGACTTTCTGGTATATTCTGAACAGTGCTGAGCACACAGATGGTGCCCAGTGAATAACACACATCATGACAATAATGGTCGACTTTGTGGACTCTGTGGCTGCAGTTTCTGTTCTTTGGTCTGGAATTGGCCTGGATGCAGCTGAAACCCCAAGAATTTGAGGCATAAACACACCCTGATACTCGTACAACACTTTGATTCTTTCCTTTTCTCAAACTCAGAACAAAAAATGACACAACAAAATGGTTTCCTGTTAAAATGTAAAATTGCACAGCAGCCATTGCTCTACAACCCAGCCTGGGGCAGAACCGGCCCCCCCTTGGGAGTTAAGTGAGCTCCTCTCATCGGACTCTCATTCTCCAGTCTGACCTCTGTGCTGATTTTCATGCTATCAACCATGACCTCCATCCCGACCTCCTGAGACCGTTTGCTGGAGTCTCAGTACTGCCCGCCTTGGTTTTGCTCCCATCTATCAGAGTCTTTTTTTCTTCTTTTTCAGCAGAGAAAGAGGCTGGTCTGCTGGATAGGGAACTAGCTCTGAGAGACTTGGGTTCTACTCCCCCCATGGACTTCCTGTTGGACCCCAGGCCAGTGGTTTAAGGACAACATTTCTAAGGTTTTTTTTAGGCACCCAAAGATGCAGTTAGATCTCTAGTGGGGTTTACAAAGCACCAAACCTAAGTGCATTTGAAAATCTCACTAGGTGCCTAAATAACTTTGAAAATCTGGCCTTTAGTCTGTGTGCCTCAGTGCCCTCTCTGTACAATGGAGATAACAGCACAGCTCTACCGCACCGAGGGGCTGGGAGAAGAAATAGGTTAGACCTTGTGAGGTGCAGCCTCAGATACTATGGTGTTGAGGCCACATAAGTGCCGCAGGTAGAGTGGGAATGTCTCTATACATTGCTAGCCCTGCCCTGGGTCTGACCCCTTCTTTTTACCTATGCCTCCAAATCTCCCCCTTTTCTGAATGTAACCTAGGCTCAGTGCTTTGCTGTATTTTTTTTTCTGAATCCCCTGTTCTCTCTAAAACAACCCCTCACCGCTCCATGGAGGGTTTCCTCTTTTACACCTAAACTTCCATACCCTTATCTTAATCACCCTCCCTCTGTTTGCAAAGAAAATACTGACTCCTTGCCCCAGGGCACATCTCCTCTGCGAATTTACATTTCACACCAAGGCTGTGTCTACACTATCACTTTCAGCGCTAACTCGTTCAGGGACAAGAGATGTAGTGCTGAAAAGCGCCAGTGTAGACCAGCTCCCGGCAATAAAGCGACCACCCCTCATTCGGGGTGGCTACTTTTTATCGGCGGGAGAGTTCCTCTCCTCCTCTTCCTCTCTTCCCTTCCCCCCCCCCCCCCCCCCCCCCCCCCCCCCGCGATAAAGCATGCATGTCTGCCTGGGGTGGGGAAGGAGCTACTCCATAATCCCCCACAAGGGGCGCTCTCACCTTCTGAAGCACGTGGTACAGGATACTTGCTGTCGGATGGGATGCTGGACCTTGGTCTGTCTACACAGCAAAACTAGTCTACCTGAACTGGATTGAATCTAGGTAGCATAGGTAATGACAGGGTGACATGGGTACTAAGGGATGGGTGGCTGACCTACTACTGTTGTGGGGGAGACCTGAAGGCAAAGCAGCCCTGCCCTGGTGTCTCGGGGAGGATGAATGTGAAGTTAGAGGCGGGGGACCCTTAGAACAGCCTGGTTTGGATCTGTGAACCGGAGGGCCTTGTGGTGGCGCTAGGAGTTGGTGGGACCGTTGGTTTGAGGAAAGCCGGTACAGGTGGGTGGATACTAAGACTGGGGCTAGGGGCCTCTCCAAAGCTGGCCTAGGCTTAAACCCTAGATCTGGGGGGTGACTCCACTGGGGAAGCTCCCCATGCAGGGGAGTCTTGGCAGTCACATGACTAGCAGGGTGAGCAGAGGGCCTGGGACTAGCCATCCGCAGGTTCCTGGTGCTCGTCTGGAGACCTGGTTTATTGCTGTTGTGATGCTCTGGGGGCTCCATTTCAGAGGGGTTGCTCCTTCCCCTCGGGGGGCGGGAGTGAGCCACGGACTCCAGGCCGGGGGTGTTCAGGAGGCAGAGGAGTCCGGCAGAGCACCCCCTGGGCTGGCTGCTGTTCCGGGGGTGGGATTGGACAGGCTCGGGTTCTGAGCCTGCGTCTGAATGGTAGCAGGGGAGGGGGCAGGCGAGGCCTGGCCTGCCTCCCTGCTTGCCACCAGGGTCTAACCCATGGCTCTTCTGTCTGGCTCTAGCTCCCTCCCAGCGGCACTGTGAAGCGGAGTGCTGCAAAGCCACCTTGCAGTGAGAAGTGCCCCTCATCCCTCCGGCCTCCTGCCAAACTCCCAGGACTCAGCAGCAGCAGCAGACCCTTGCTCATGGGATCTCGGGTTTCTCTGGGTCCGGGGATCCTCTGCATGAGCAAAGGGGCTGGAGCGCCTGGAACCAAACTCCCAACTCACCCAGGTGAGTAGACTCAATGGAAGGAGGCCGGTAGTATTGGGGAGGGTCTGACCTGATGGGGAGGCCAGCTGCTGTCTGGCAGTGCCCTGGCTGGACTTTTCAGCTCCCCTGGCTGCCCTCTGGGGCTGTGAAATCCTTGTTCTCCTTTTCCTCTCTTCCCCAGGTAGCAGGCTAAGACTAATGAAGCCCAGACCCAGCAGCGTACAGCACACCAACGGGACCCTGCAGCCAGCATGCTCTCTTCCCCCGGGGCATCCAGCAGCCAGATCCAGCCCCCAGGACAAAGAGACCGAAAGTAACTGCCTGTAACCCCGCTGCGAGCAGAGCAGGGCGCGCCTGTAGTGCTGCAGGCAGGGAGCAGCGTTGTGGGGGAGATGGGGGAGCACCCCCGACGCTCATCTGGAGAGCAGCATGGGCTGGGAACGGAAGGTGCCTGCTCACTTGTCTTGGGAGTGCTGTGCTGGATCCTAGCTCCAGCTCCGAGGTGGTCTGCGAGCTGCCGCAGCCTTGCTGGCCTTGCTCTCTCTGAGCTTTGCGCTTGCTGTGTGGCGGGAATGCTGCGTTCTGGCCAGGGGAGGCTGCGGGTTTCCCGAGCTAGGGTCGGAGGCTAGGAGGGGCAGAGGGTAAGGAGCATGGCTCAGCACTGAGGCTGCAAACGCACGTGCTCCAGTCCCTGGCTGTGCTACTCTGGGGCCAGCCCCTCTGCAGCTGGGCTAGACGACCTCCTCTCTAACGCTCCTCACCTCCTCAGCAGGTGTCGCCAAACCTGGCTGCAACAAGCTGCCTGTTCGAAGGGCTGCCACCACCATGATTCCTGCCAGGGCTCCCCACTCCCGGCTGAGACCAACAGGGCGGACAGCAGCCTCCCCCAAAAGGCTCCCTTCCCCCAAGCGAGCTCACCTAGGTAAAGGTAGGTCTGGGAGGGGAAGGGGCTCCGTGCTGCAGGCAGGGCTGGTGGACAGAGAGGGGTCGGGCAGCACCGAGAGCTGCAGGGCCAGGTCAGAGTATCCATCTGCTCCCCCGTCTCCAGAGAATCGGGCTGATTCCCGAGGGTGGGGGTGAACGCTGGGCTCCGCAAAGGGCTGCACGGTGTGAAGCAGAAGTGCTATTTTGAGCCTCCTTCCCCAGGGCCCTGCTGGACTTTCCCAGCCTGGGGCGCCAGTCGAGGGCTCCATCGTGGAGTGCCCTGGTTAGGGTAGATCCCACTGGCTTGACACTACCTGGGCAGAGGCTGACACCCTTCCCCTTCGCTTTCTAGACACTAACTCAGCAGCAGCTGCACAAGGCCTGGAGCCCAGTGGAGGAGAAGGGCTCTCCATAGACACGGAGGACAAACCAGCGCTGGCTGTGGGGCAAGACTTACCCAGTGCAGGTGAGCGAGCGGTTCGGTGGTTTGGGACGCTGTCCGACATGCTTAGCAGTCGGGGGCTGGGTTCTTGGCAAAGGGAGCGGGAACTCCTGCCTGAGTGGTTCCTTCTCTTGGCGCTAAGGCAGACCTTCTCCTTCCACTGGAATTAGGGAGCCTCTCGGGGCGGGGGGGCTGAAATGATTAGACAGCACAAGCCTGGCATCTGTTGTCCATCCCACCCCTTCAGTGCTGCTGTCCTGGGCCAGCCACTGGCTGCGTATGGCTCCCACCCACGTTTGTGGCTCCTGAGATTCTCTGATTTGCTGGCCAGGGCTAAAGGGGAGCTGGCAAGTGGCATAGTGTGTTTGGGGCCCATTTCCACATCCTCTGTGGGCTCATGGCGGGGGAGTCCATGCTGAGCTCTGCTCCTGAAGGGGAGGAAAGAGACCGCAAATCTCTGCCAGTAAACAAAGAGACGTAGCTCCCTGACTAAGCCCGCGGACTGCTCCGCGCTCTTGGGGCCGGAGCCTGTATCGCCCTTTGTGCAGCTGAGATTGGCAGGGTTGGAGCTGCAAGCTCTCATCTCCAGATCACTCTGGGGCAGGGCCTTCCCCAAGGGCTGCAGCTCTGGAGTGATCCCACCCTCCCATGCAATGCCCCGTCTTCTGGAGCCATGCTCTGGGTGGCAGGGCCTTTCCCATCAAGATAATGCTCTGCTCTGCCAAAGAACTGTACCGATGCTTGGGGCATTGCTATGCTGGTCCCGTCCCTCAGACTAGCCTTGGGGAAGGCATTTGGGGCACCCGAACAGTAACCAGTATTCAGACTTGCTCGCCCCTTGGATGCACATGGGCAATTTGGGGGAAGTTTTAAGTGGTGCAGGTGCCACTTCTTGCCAGCGGAGGGCAGCAGCATCCCAAGTGAAAGTCCCAAGCCGGAACAGAGACTCGTGCCTGTGAGTGGCAGCTGTTCAGACTGCAGCACGGGTGGGCAGGGAGAGCCTGGATCCGCCCTGATCCAGGTGCCTGGAGCAAGGCTTGGGGGGTGGGGAGGGAGGTGCAGGAGAGCAGATGGGCCTGAATGGTTCTGCACCATGTCTGAGTCTCTTTGCAGGTGGAAGGGCCCAGCCTCAGCCGGGTGGGAATTCCCCGGCTCCTCTCAGTAGTTTCCTCCTTGACTCTGCCCTGGAGAGTGGAGGTGCAGCACCCACCATGCAGGTAACAACCGGCCGTCTCCTGGCATCGCTCAGCACAGCTCTCGGCCGGCATCTTGGGCGTGGCGCAGCAGGGACGGGGAATGCCGGGGTGAAGGAGGTGCCCTGTGGGACTGGGATGGGCCCTGGGATACCTGAGCCATTAAAACGCGGCCCTTCAGGGCAGGGGCTCTCGTGGCTTTTGGCCAGGCTGGGCCTGAATGCAGAGCAGCTCCCAAAGCGGCACCCAGGCAACAGTGATTGAGACTTGGAGGGGAAGGAAGAGCTTCAGAGCATTCTCCTCTCCTTGAACTCCCACCCTTAGTCGCCAGCAGCCTCGGGACCCCCGGATTCCTACTGCTGCTAGATGCCCAGATCCCACAATGGCAAGAACTACCCACATCTGTGTGACTAGGCAGGACTCCATGTTCCGGCCAATGGACAGGGACTGGCCACTGCGATCTGGAGACTCGACTGCTGCCACTCTGAAAATCTAGGGCTGAAGCCACTCACCGGCTGGTCCAAGGTGCAGCCGCCCACCCTGCCAGGCAGTTCTGATCTCCACCAACACAGCGTCCCAGGGCTGCTCTCCCGACGCTCTGGTGATGAGCCATGTCCGCTCTCTGCCCTCTCCCCTAGGCAATGCCATGTCCACCTCTGGTGCTCAAAGCTCCCACTTCCCAAGGAATGACTTCCACCGGGCATGTGCCAGCTACGGACTGTCTTGATGCCATGGGCTGTTCTGGAGCCCGCGGCTGGTCCCCTCCTGGGTGGGGCTGGACACTAGGGCCCCCCCACGAAACTCTGCTCCAGACCCCTGCAGCATCAAAGTGCCCTGGGCAAGGGGCAGCAGAACGGCTCATATCTTGCTGGCTTCCCTGGTGGGTGGTGAACAGCCTTTCTCTGTCAGCTTCCAGGTCAGCTGCTCTCCCAGGAGCTGCACAGAGTGAGGCGTGAGCTGCAGAGAGTGAAGGACGAGCTTGGTATGTGGGGCAGAAACCCCCCCCCCAAGACTCTGCCGTTCTAGCACAGAAGTGGGAGCTGGAGCACTGCTGCTGGAGCATGGCCCCGGGGTAGGGTGAGGGTTGCCCCCCTCCAGTTCCTGGGAGCCCCAGCGACCGTGCTGTGGTTGGGCACTGAGCCCTTGTGTCCCTACCCCATGCAGTGGGAACAACCACCAGAATCCTGCGCTCGGGCTCCCTTCCCCCTGCCCAGCAAGCATCCCTGCAGGGTGCTCTGCCAGGGGCTGGCTGGGCACACACTGTTCTCTCCCCTGTTCCTCAGCTGCCAGAGATGCCCAGTGTGAAGCCTATCGAAGGACTATCTCCTCCCTGGAGGCTCAGCTGAGGGCAGGTAGGTGATCCCCCTCCTCTGACAGTGGCCATGGCCCTGGAAATCCCTCTTGCCAGCCTTCCCAAAGCCCCTCCTGGGACCAGTAAAGATGGCGCTGTGAGCCCAGTGCACGGGGAGAGTTAGACCCGCAGCTTCACCCCCCCGCCCCGCGGCTAGAGCGCTGGGCAGACAGACCCTGCACTCCTTTACAGCGCCTGGGGTGAGCTGCTGTCCTTAGCCCAATGCCTCCTGCCCCTGCAGAGAGTTGGCTCAGGAGCTGGGAGCCTCTTGTCCTGTACCAGCCTCCCTGAGCGGGGTTCCCGGGCCTGTCCCTCGCGGCTGGGCCAGACTGCGCTGGAGTTTCTGTACCCCTCCTGCTGTGCCCCTCCCGTAGGCAGCAGGACTAGGCCAGGAGTTACGGTTTCCTGCTACCGGGCAGCTGGCCCATCTGTGCCACGGTGCCAGCTGTTCTCCCTGCCCCAGGCCCTGCTTGTGGCTGCCTGAGACCCAGGCATGTGCTGAAGTGACGGGAGTGAGCAGCAGTGACTCGCTGTCAGTGTCTTCTGTCCCGTGATGCCCTTGTTTGTTCCCCGTCCCCCAGGTTCCCTCTCGGAGGGCAGGGGAGCGAAACAGGACTGTGCCTTGGAAGGCGAGTGACCGCGAAGCCTGGAGGGCCTGTCTGCCTGTTACAATAGCCTGTCTAGCTGGCTCCTGGCAGGGGTGCGCTGCTCTGGAGAGCCTGAAGGAAACCCTGCAGCCCAGCGCCTGGAGTGAGCGGCGACTGTTCACACGGACACCTGCAGGGGGGAAAACTCTTAACTGTGGCTTTGGGTGTTTTTAAAAGGTAAATAAAGTTCTTCTTTCCCCTTGGTGCTGTGCTGCCGAGCTCTCCTCCTGCTCCCCTGGGCGTGTTACTCTGCTGCCCGGGGGGCTGCAGCCTCGCAGGGCCCAGCGCTCCTGGCAGGGCTGGCTGGAAAGAGCCCCCGGCTAGGCTGCAGCCAGCGCCCAGCATAGGAAGCACCACTCTGGGGCCTGGACGTGGCCCCACTGCAAACTGGGCCCTGTTGGCTCGCCCCGAGGCAGCCTGGGAAGCCTGTGGTACATGGGGTCCCATAGTGCACCTCACCTGCCTGCCCGGGGCACAGCTCCCTTGTCCCAGCTTCCCCCCGAGGCCCTTACAGGTGTGGGGTGGGGCACTCGGCCGGTGGGGCTGGTACCCACGGACCCTGGGGCTGCGGGTCCCTCTGCGGCCCTCACTCACATCACGGCGTCGGGCAGGGAGTGAGCACCGACTGGCTCCCGCAGTGCCAGCTGCTTCGGCTTCAAGGAATCGCACTCTGCTTTGCGGGCGCCTGCCTCTCCCAGCCCTGGTTCTGACCCATCCAGCTGGCAGCCCGGGGGGTGGGAGAGGCCACAGGCCCCTCCCTTCCTTGGGGCCCGTCCCAAATCACCCTCACGTCCGCCCCGGGGTCATCACAGCATCTTCTAAGGCTCCTGCAGCTGAACAGTGGGTGGGTGAAGCTTCTGCCACCAGCCGCTTCCAGCCTCGAGTTTGTGGAAAGGAGAAGTCAAGTCCCGTGTGCCACACGGTGCCAGTGCAGGGACAGGCAGTGTGGGGAGCTGTCTTCCCTGCCCGGGATTCCTCTGATGTCCCACTCGGAGACACAAGATAAAGGAGGGGGGAGGCCTACGTGTTCCTCTCCGAACTCACTCCTCCAGTGGGGCATGCCGAGGCCTCTGGGTAGAGGGATTACTAATCCCTTCCTAAGGGCAGCAAACAGCCAGCGTGTCTCATGCAGCGTCAGCCTCCGGGCTAGGAAGGTCTCTGCAACTGTGCAGCTGGGGTGTGGGATCGCTGCCCTGGTGCGGAGGAGGGGCCTGGCTTGCGGCCCCACTTACCGTTACCTTCCCTCTGAGCTCTGCTTAGATTGCCATCGGTGCTGCTGCCGCTTGTGCCCAGGCCTGGTGGTCTGGCAGAGGCTGCGCCTAGAAGGGAGCCGGCTAGCTCTGCTTAAAGCCAAAGAGGGCAGCGTGATGCTGCCTGGCAAGGGACGTGTCTGTGGAACTGGCCAGGAAGGTGAGAGCATGTCTGCCACTCACCCGGTGCCTCTGGGGGCTGGCCTGACTCCTCCCTGCACTAGATTTCCAGGAGCATGCCCCCAAAGCCAGCTCTTCATGCTGTACCTGTGCCCGTTCCTGGGTGACCGCTCCAGGGGCCTGCCTGTGGGGGGCGAGTGAACGGGGGGCGGGGGGGGGGCTCTGCTGTCCCCAGCAAGGTGGGCTCTGAGATGGTGGCACAGCAGCACTTTGCGCTAGTCACCCTCCAGCCAGAACACACCCTGAGCCTCACTCCGGGGCTCAAATGGCTTCAGGCCTGGCTGCCCGTCTGCCCCGCCGTGCCCGGCTGCCCGTCTGCCCCGCCGTGCCCGGCCGTGCCCGTCTGCCCCGCGGTGCCCGGCCGTGCCCGTCTGCCCCGCGGTGCCCGGCCGTGCCCGTCTGCCCCGCGGTGCCCGGCCGTGCCCGTCTGCCCCGCGGTGCCCGGCCGTGCCCGTCTGCCCCGCGGTGCCCGGCCGTGCCCGTCTGCCCCGCGGTGCCCGGCCGTGCCCGTCTGCCCCGCGGTGCCCGGCCGTGCCCGTCTGCCCCGGGCATGAGGCCAGAGGAAGCCAGGGCAGCTTCTCCCTGGTGGAGTTCTGTCCTGCTGAGCCTGGCCGGAGTCGGGAAGATCTGTCAGAAGTGTGGCCTCGGCTAGCCCTAGTCTGCAGGGTGGGGCACAGCCAGTGCTGTATCCAGCCAGGCCCTGGGTTCTTGGCTCTCTAGGCTTGGGCCGTAGAGCACGTCCAGCTGGCAGCCTCAGGCCTGTTGGGTGGCCCTGCTTCCCACTCGTGCTGTCAAATCCTGCTGGTGCTGCTTTCTCCTCGCTGCTTCATCCGCCCGCAGGGTTCCTCGTGCTGGCCTGACGTCTCTCCAGGGCACTGCAGCTGGTCAAAGGAGTCCCTCTTCTCCCCCTACACAGCTCCAAATTCCTCATTCCACAAGCCAGGAGCTGGGCCTGTCAGCGGGGCCCTCTTCTGGGGCTGCCTCGAAGCCTCCTCCCAGGCAGCCTTGTTCCCTGGCCTCTGCTCTAGAGCTGGGAGAATTTCTGGGGAATAGGAAATTTGCCCAAAGGGGCATTTTGCAGAGCCCTGAGCTTATCTGGCAAATAGATTAGGCCAAAATAAAGCGACTTTGGAAAAATTGAAACACACCCCCGCCCCCCGGTTTGGTTTTTCACTTTAGTGTGTCTGGAACCCACCCAGTCAACGTCAGTGTGAAACAACACCAGGTATTATTCGATCAGCTCTTTGTTCCCTCCAGCTGCTGCATCAGTACCCGGAACTCCCCCTCCCTGCATGCAAGAGGGAGCTGAAAGCCGTTGGCGTTGCCTTTGCCCCTCCTGTGGCACCCTGCTCCGGCTCTTGTGGCACAGATCAGCTGGCTGGGAGCAGGCCGGACTGTGCTAACTGAGTTGGTGCTGATTGCCATCCACTCCCATGCTCTGCTCTCTGCTGTGGAAACAAAAAGGAAGGGCCGGTTGCTGCCCCGAAGAGCCCCAGCAGCCAGAGGACTAGGGAATGAGCCGCTGGAGCCTGGCCGAGGTACCTGATGCTCCCACTGGCTCCTTGTCCCACTTGTTGGCTCGCTGCCTTCTCCCAGGTCTCGGGAGGGCTGAGTGCGTGGAGGGGGGCCTGGAAGCAAAGGCAGAGGGGCGCGTGGGAGCAGCGCCTGGCTAGAGAATCCAGGCTGGGAGCCGGGGCGGAGCAGGGAGTTCGGCCACGTGGGCAGGAGCTGCAGGTGTTGGGCAGGGAGGGCCTGACAGACTCTGGCTGAACTCTCGTGAGCTGGATCTATCCCCTGGGGGCTGAACTTCTGGAGCTTCCCATGAGCCTGCCGGGGACAGGGCCGGCTCTAGATTTTCTGCTGCCCTAAGCAAACCCCCCCCCCCCCCCTTGCTCTGGGCTCTCACCCTCCCCCCACCAGTGCCCTCCCGCACCCCCTGCTGCCCCAGTCCTGACCTCACCCCTACCGGTGCTGACTTCACCCACTCCCCCCTCACCTTGAGCCAGTCCGGCGCTGGCAGGGTCGGGGTAAGCAGTGGGGCTCCCAGGCCGTGCCTCAGCCCAGGGTCCCTCCAGCCGGGACCCAGGAGGGCAGAGCTGGGGGGACCGCCCCGGCAGGGGCCTGAGGAGCCAGGGCAGGGCAGCCCCAGAGGGAGTGGAGCCCCCGAGAGCAGGATGCAGCCCGGGCCCCGCATGGCAGCGCCCCACTCCCTATGGCCCTGCTGCTGCTTCTGGCGGCCCTGCCGCAGCCTCTGGGCGGCTCAGGCCGCTTAGCCCAGCCTTGGTTGCAGCACTGGAGGACTGCGGCACCTGCAGGCGGCTCTGTGCATCCCGTGGGGTGTCCCCCCCTCCCCACCGCCTGAAGGGGGGGGGGGGGGGGAGAAAAGGCTGGAGTACCGCCCCTTGAATTGTGCCGCCCCAAGCATGTGCTTAGTTTGCTGGTGCCTAGAGCCGGCCCTGGCCGGGGACGTCTGCTGCAGTCGTTCTCAGGCTGCTGCTTCTGTGCCACGAAGGCGCGGCAGGTGGGTGAGGGGGCTGGCTGGGCAGTTCTGTCACCGAAGCTAAGGGGGGTTTCAGGGCTTGCTCTGAGCTGGGGGAAGGGCACTTGCAGGCTGTGAATGCCCCTGGGGCTGCTCAACCTGCAGGATAAAGGAGGGGGAAGTGGGTCCTTGCCCCCCGTGGGAGGTTAAAGCGGGGGCAGGGTCTGGGAATTACATGAGCAATGCCCTAAGCTGCTTTCCCTTTGCTGGCAGGTAAATGTGCCCCCTCCGGCCCAGGATCCCTGCTAGAGGCGCCCTGCTGAAGGACAAGGAACTTGCACTCTGGCTACCTGCGGGGCCCTGCCCGAGGGGCCCTGAGCACCCCTGGCACCAAGGGGCAGAGATTGGTATGTTTCTCAGGCCTGGCACGTGCACATTGCCCCAGACGTATTTCTGGGCTGAGCAGTGCTGCCTCGTCCCGCAGGCAGTGCTTGAGAGGTTGCTTTTCCTTCACTACAATAATAAAGGGGCCTCCCACCCCACCAGCCTCCCAGGACACAGTCTGCCAAGGGCTTAACATGGGTGCAGCAGGAGCGTTAGAGGCTCCCCCGTGGTAAGCTCCAGGCAGCCGAGGTGTTTCCTGGCTCTGGAGCATGTGAACACATGGTGCTGATGCTGCGGGGCGGGGCAGGGCTGGCGGTAAACTGTACTGGTGCTTTTCTTTTCCCAGTCCCAGGCAGGTTTCCTTCCTTCTGAGCAGCAGGGAGGGAGCGGCTCTGGGACAGCGTCTGCTTGTCCCTCTGTATCTCAGCCAACGCCGGAGGAAGTGGCTGTTTCTGCCCCTCTGGTCACGGAGCCCGGAGCCCAGCAGCAGCCCACCTCCAGCTGAGTGGGAAGAGGCCTGCAGTTAAGGGTGGGGCACTTTTGCTTCCCTTCCTTGTGACTCAGCTCTGCCCGCGGGGCAGAGCGGGGGATTCTCAGCAGGTTTTGCTGTCTCTGCTTCCTGGAGCTGGCTCCTGAGCTCTGGGAAGTGGCTGGGCCCCTGGCCAGAAGGGCGTGAGGCAGGGCTGGCCTGGAGGCCTATGACGCACACACGCTGTTCAAAGAGCAGCTGAGTTGGGGTAGCAGTGGTGGGAGCCCGAAAGCCTGAGTGTGTCTGCACTAGGAACACTGTTGTCGAGACACACACACAGCCATGGAAGGGGCCCAGTGCAGCGGGTCTCAGACTTCAGTGCACTGCGCCCCCCTTCTCACAACCACAATTACTACACAACCCCAGGAGGGGGACCAAAGCCTGAGCCTGCTGCTTCGGGCGGGGATGGTGAGGGGCAAAGGCTAAGCCCCAAGTGGGGGGCCTGTAATGTGAGCCCTGCCCCTCAGGGCTGAAACTGAAGCGTGAGCCCTAACCAGGCCCCAGGATGTCTTAGGCCAGCCCCATTAAAATGGGGTCACGACCCACAGTGAGACCCGCTGCCCGGAGCTGGGTGAGTGAGGAATGCTGTAGCGGCGTCTAGCACAGGGCTGCTGGCAGCCTGACCCCAGCACCCACCACGTGGGTGCTCAGTCCTGGGCCGTAGTTTGCGTGAGCTGACTGTGGGGTAGCCAGGCCTCGCTGTGGCTAAGGCCGCTCAGTGGGGCAGGGACAGGGCGGCTCACTTCCTCCTGCTGCCCTTGCCATCGGAGCTGCCAGGAACCGAAGGAGATGATGACACCTGGGGCCCGCTTGCATCAGTAGCAACCCACAGCAAGCTGGGAAGTGTAGTTCTGAGCTGGTCTGTAGCTCAAGGCTTTCATTTAACAGGCAGCAGGTTTAAACAAACCTAGGGCCGTACTTGTCCCCTCAGAGCACAGTCAGCCTCTGGGACTCCTTGCCAGAGACGTGGTGAAGGCTAAGACTGTCATGGGGCTCAGAAAAGAACGAGCTAAGCTCCTGGAGGACAGGTCTATCAAGGGCTAATAGCTGGGGGCAGGGATGCAACCCAAGGTCTGGGTGTTCCTAGCCTCTGGCTGCCAGAAGCTGGGTTGGGACGACACGGGATGGATCACGTGGTAACAGCCCTGTGCTGATCATTCCCTCGGAAGTGCCTGGCGCTGGCCACTGTTGAATGACAGGCCAGGGGGCTGGATGGACAATGGGTCTGACCCAGTCTGGGCGTTCTGGTGTTGGTACAGATGTGCAGCACTAGCGCGCTCGCTGCTGTGCACAGGGGCAGTCTTACAGGGCACAGCCAGAGCCTGGGGCGAGGGCCGGGGCAGTGCAGACAGGACTGACAAGGCAGCCCTGCTGGGGTAGGGCAAAGGGGACTCCCGGCACCCATTCTCTCTCCTTGCTCTGCACAGGGAAGCAGGAATGCCACAGCCCTTCAGTCACACGCCCAGCCTCCTCCCCCTCCCACTCTGCCAATGCCCCTCACTCCCAGTGTGTGGCTGCCATGCCAGTCCTGCCCTCTCAAACCCCTAGTGCTCTTTGGAGCCTGGGGCTGGCACTGAGCTCTCGCTCAGGGCTTGCAGAATGATAGTTGTCATGGCCCTGAAAAGTCACCTTGGGGCTAGCTTCACCAGAACCAGCCAGCCCCCTACTCAGAGAGGCAGCTCCTACCAGAAACATTGCAGGGCTGGGCAGCTGATGCAGGCTCCATCCCTGGGGCTGCAGGACAGGAGACGTTCAGGCAAGAATTGGTTAAGCACCGAGATGCTCCAAGCTGGGATGGTGCCATGTTCGGCTGGGGCTGGGTGCTTTGGATGCGGGCAATTCCCTGCTCCAACCTAGAGCGGGCTGCAGTGCTCTGAGCGTTACCGTGCTAGGTCTCCACTCCTGTCAGTGCTTCTGGGGCCTGGAGTGAACCCCACCAACACTATTGCACCCTAACGCAGACAGACGTCAACGGAGCCCACCCTCCCCCATAAATCCAGGCTTTGCCTGCAGCCCCCAGGAGGTTTGTGGGTGGAAAATCTCAGGGTGCAGCACATTCCAGAGGGGGCAGGAAAACCACAGACTGCAGGAAGTGGAGGGAGGTGCTTCTCCAGGGCATGATGCTTCGGCAGCAGCGGAGACTCAACCCCACCTGCTCCCATGGCACTTCCAGGCATCGACTTCTGAAGTATTTGGCAGGGCTGTCAAGGGATAAATAATCACCCCTTTGAAGTGGAGATGCCAATGGCCTAGGTCCAGCCGCTCCTGTGGAGGAGTCGCAAAGCTCTTTACAGGTCAAATAAAATCTCTCAAGCAAATCCCAGGCAAGTTCTGGTCTGGGAGCTACTCAACGAGGTGGGTGAGAAGGGAGGATCAGCCTGCACACACCCCTTCCCTAGTTCTGCAGGACCTGACTCCCAACCCCCTGGCTTGAGTGGGGCTAAGGGATTTCCCCCCGAACTGTCCCCCATAGTCAACTAGTTACAAGCAGGGTTGTTGTTTTAGTCATTTTCCAGCTAGATCTAGTTGCTTTAAAATTTTTCTAGTTGGAAAAAATGTCATGTAGTTGTTGGTTGGAAAGTTACATTGAAACATTAATACACACTTTAAAAGCAGATATATGAGACAATGCTTGTACTTGAAAAAGCATCATAGGTTTGAAAAGTATGAATGAAGACTGGCTTCCTCACACAGCTGTTTGTTATGACAGTGCTGGCACATTCATTTCTGCGATGTTGGCTGGCCTAATGATTTCAAATGATGATTTATAAATCATCAAAGTCACATGCTGATGTTTATTGGTGTTTAATATGGGGCCGAGAGTTAGTGCCAAATCGCCTTGCTGACGAAAACGTACAGCCCACCTTTGCCCTCACGGTCTCACCCCTCAGCCCTGCTGTAAATTCGAACACCCCCCTGTAATTTCAGTCCTGGGAAAAACACTAGGCCCGGCTCGTGGGGCTGGCGCCCGGCTCGTGGGGCTGGCACACAGCACCTCCACCAGTACTGCCCATGTCTCGGCTGGTGCAGCTACAGCTTGCCAGGACGCTCCTGGCACCTTTCCCGCTGCTCTCCTGTTCTCGGCCAGCTCCTCAGCTGTGAATGAGGGTCCTTCTCAGTGGCAGTGGAGTAAGGGTGCTGGCTGGTTCACACCAGCTGAAGGTCCGTCCTTGTGTGTTTAGTTCCCAGCAGCACATCCCAGCTCAGCACGCCCCTGGCTTCCTCGCTTTGGCTGAGAAAAGACGCATCTCCTGGGGCTTTGCTTGGGGCTGGCCTCAGAGACCCTTCCTGCCACCAGCCAGACCCTGGCAGCCACAAAGCTCGGGAAGCAGAAGCAACCACGATCTGCTTGGCAGCCAGGCCCTGACTACAGCCAGGGAGCAGCTCTTACCCCACCGCCGTACGGCTGTAGCCACCTGGCCAAGTCTGGGCTTGCAGGCTCCACAGGTGCCGGCCCAGGCATCATCTGCCCAAGGCTGCCGTCCCCTGCAGAGCCAGGGCTAGGTCCTGTCCCCCCCATGCAGCTGGGAGTCTGGGAAGCGCCTATCCCAGGAGCGGGCCTCATGGCATTGGATACCCAGGGGCTGGGCACAGAGGGAACTCCCTGCTGCAGGCTCAGTGCCTCCTGCCCTGCCCTGGGCCCCTCTCCCTGCGCCCCGCCCTGCCCCTGCGCGGCCCTTTCTCCGCCCGCCCCTGCGCGAGCCGACTCGGTGGGCGGAGCCGGGAAGGGGCGGGGCTTTCTGACCCCGCCTCTTCATGCCCTGGTTAAAAAACGGCCGCTTCCCGCGCGCCCCCCATTCATAGTTCCGGACTGGCACGGGCGGGACCGCGTGGTGAGTGGGGCGGGACGGGACTCGCGTGGGGAGCGGGGCGGGGCGGGACCCGCGTGGGGAGCGGGGCGGGGCTGCCCGGCCGCTGCGCTGCTCGCTGCTCACACGCGGCCGGCGGCGATGGCGCAAGCGGGGCTCGCGGTTGCATCAGCCGGGCCGGTCCGCGCGCGGGGCCCCGGGACCGGGCGGGCGGGGGCTGCCGGGAACCGCGGGGGGGCCCCGGCGCGGGACGGGGGAGCGAGGGGGGCCCCGGGCGCGCGTCTGGTCCCGGAGGCGAGAGGCGGGGTCGCTGCTCCGGGCCCCCCGTTTGGGACGGCGCCGGGCCCCTGCCCCGCCCCCCCGCAGCCGGGTCCCCCGGCGCCCCGCGCGTGGGAGCGGCCCGGGCCCGTGGCGGTGCCCGGCGCCCCGCGCGTGGGAGCGGCCCGGGCCCGTGGCGGTGCCCGGCGCCCCGCGCGTGGGAGCGGCCCGGGCCCGTGGCGGTGCCCGGCGCCCCGCGCGTGGGAGCGGCCCGGGCCCGTGGCGGTGCCCGGCGTCCCGCGCGGGTCGGGGGCAGCCGGGTGGGTCTCCGGGCCTGCGAGCGGGTCCGCCTCGGACGGCCCCGGTTCCGGCCGCGTCTCTGACCCGGCTCATGAGCTGAGTTCGGCCCCGGGTCCCTGGGGGCCCGAGGCACCTTCGCCCGGAAACTTCCCCCGACGCGCAGATGGAAATTCCTGCCGAGCAGCTGCTGCTGCGGGGCCTCGCTCCGCCTCGGCTCGCCCGTCTCCGCCGGGCCCCCGGCACTTTCCTTCCGCTCTGACGGCAGCGGGCGCTGCTGCTCGCGGGCCCAGGAGGGGTCCCCGGACCCCTGGGGCGCACAGAGCTGGGCCGGGGGCCGCGACACGCCCGAGATCGGCCTAGCTCGACAAGCGGCTGCATAACCAGCACCAGCAAAGTCCGTGTCAGTGACTCGTGTGCACCGCGCTGTGTGCTAGACCCCGGCGTGTCAGTGACTCGTGTGCACCGCGCTGTGTGCTAGACCCTGGCGTGTCAGTGACTCGTGTGCACCGCGCTGTGTGCTAGACCCCGGCGTGTCAGTGACTCGTGTGCACCGCGCTGTGTGCTAGACCCCGGCGTGTCAGTGACTCGTGTGCACCGCGCTGTGTGCTAGACCCCGGCGTGTCAGTGACTCGTGTGCACCGCGCTGTGTGCTAGACCCCGGCGTGTCAGTGACTCGTGTGCACCGCGCTGTGTGCTAGACCCCGGCGTGTCAGTGACTCGTGTGCACCGCGCTGTGTGCTAGACCCTGGCGTGTCAGTGACTCGTGTGCACCGCGCTGTGTGCTAGACCCCGGCGTGACAGTGACTCGTGTGCACCGCGCTGTGTGCTAGACCCCGGCGTGTCAGTGACTCGTGTGCACCGCGCTGTGTGCTAGACCCCGGCGTGTCAGTGACTCGTGTGCACCGCGCTGTGTGCTAGACCCGGGCGTGTCAGTGACTCGTGTGCACCGCGCTGTGTGCTAGACCCCGGCGTGTCAGTGACTCGTGTGCACCGCGCTGTGTGCTAGACCCCGGCGTGTCAGTGACTCGTGTGCACCGCGCTGTGTGCTAGACCCTGGCGTGTAAGACCCTGGCGATCGGGTAAAAAAGAGAGCAGCAATCTTTCAGTAGCAGCGGCTGCGCCGCGACACTTTTTGGCATGTTTGTCTGGTTTTGTACACCGGTAGTTTCTAAGTGAGGGGTAACTCGGGGGTAGGCAAGACAAATCAGACTCCTGGAAGGGGCACAGCAGTCTGGGAAGCCTGGTAGCTTCTCCCTCGTCATAGAAAAAAGAAACAGACACACTTCAAATCCCTTGCTCTGTTTTGACACAGACTGAGGCATAAGAAATTGCTTCAGCTGACCCCTGCTGGGCCAGGATTCCCTTGCTGTTCCCCAAGTTGGGTGACCAGATGTCCCGATTTTATAGGGACAGTCCTGATTTTTGGGTCTTTTTCTTATATAGGCTCCTATTACCCCCACCCAGTCCCGATTTTTCACATTTGCTGTCTGGTCACCCTGTCCCCAAGTCACGCTCAGGCTGAGGCACGGGAGGTGTTGGCAGAGAGCATCACAGATTCCGAAGGAGTAAGAACTGAGCCGTGGGCATTGGGCTGGGGAGCTGTGCTCCTTTATTGTGTGGCTCATTGCCGTGTTACCAGGGAAGAACTAGAGGAGTCTGAACATCCCCGATCGCGACAAGCAGATAAGGATAGGGGCTTGTGGGGGTCCCGCTGCACTGGGGACAGAGGTGAAACAGCTGGGTGTGAGCGATGCCTGGCCCCTCTCCTCACCCCCCAGTGTTGGCTGCCTGGCCTCGTTCCCGCTGTCTGACATGCCTCTGCACAGAGTAGCGGTTAGCAGTCGTAGCCTTTGGCACTGCGCTAAGCCGCCTGCTCCAGGCTGCCCAGTCCTGCCTGTCTGTTCATCCATGAATCGGGCGGGTGCGTCACTTGCTCCCTAACCTCTGCTTTGGGTTGAGCTCACGGTGGTGGTTGCGTTCAGCAAGACTGCCACATAGGCAGTTCTGTCAGGAGCTGTGACAAGGTGGCACCTCAAGCAGGCGTGGGTGTCGAGCAAGCACTGAAAACTTCCAGGGGGCCTTAGGAGTCAGTACAGTGTCTGCCACGTCCGTTTCCCTCGGCTGGCTTTCTGGCGGTCCAGTACCAAACCTGCATGGCAATGAGGACCAGGAATGCTCCTCTGGAGGAGAGTGGCTGGCCATGGAGCACATGAGCATGGCTCTGGCTCCTGTCACTCCCGGCTGCCCCTTTCAGAATGCGACCTAGGCTGTGCTGTGTAGGGCTTCAGAGGAGACTGTCTGCTCTGATTGGTTTGATTGTGGAACTTGAGGGCATTGAGGCAACGAGAGGAGCAAACTGGGCCTTCTCCCTTCCTACCCCCCACGGAAAGGAAATTGTTGGTTTTCTGCCGACAGGAATGAGACTGCGAAGGATCAGCTGAAATATGCCTTTTCTAATCGTCAGCATTGCATGGGATGCTTTCAGTCTGCGCCACTAACCCCTTCGCAGGGCTGCAGGGCGGGGGAGCTGGGCGCCCATGGGAATTGCTCCACACACCACAGGTGTTGTGTAAATAACCGCTTTAGAGCAGCTCCATGCCAATTTCTCTTTACAATTGAGTGTTTTTGAGCCAGTAGCTTGAGTAAATTAATTTCTCTGTCTCTAAAATATGCTTCCATTACTGTTGATCTTTCCCTGCGTTCTGGAGGCTCGTCGTGAATGGCACGATTAACAGGAGCACCTCTCTCCCTTTTTTCCAGACTCTTGCCTGCTTTGATTCTCGCCCCTCCTTCTGTTTCAGTCTTGCTCTTCAGAGCATGGAGATGGTGGCTCACACCTGCTGTGCAGCACTTACGATCAGGGAGTGCTCTCACGCATCAGCGCTGTCAGTGTTCACATCTTGCGCTCAGATTTAGCATTGAAGCGACTGACTTGCCTCTCAAAGCACACCTAGGCATACCCAGACCTCTGATGTTCTCCCCTACAAATGCTGGCACCCTGAAGAATGGTGTAGTGCTTCTCCACTGCCTAGCCCCCTGAGGAGAGAACTTGGGGTCCCAGTTGGCAGGCAGCTGTTTCTCATTGGGGGGTTTAATAGCTTTTTAAAGCCCACCTGTCTTTATTCAGACAGATGTTGCCCAGCTTTGGCAGACTAGCTAGAAACGTGTGTGCTATGGCCAACTGAGTTTTGCTAGAGGAAGGTTGTGTGTGTCCCTTGAAATGCTTAGGCTGGAGTCTGGTATGTTTTTGCATGTGCTTATAAAGCTTCCTATTAGGACAGACTAAGGCCTCCTAAGCAGCTTAGCCTTTACTGTTGCAATGTTTTCATTGCTTAGCTCCTGTAAACAGTACGAGGGTGGAGAATGTTTTTCTGTGTCGTTTAATTCTACGTGGCTGTCATGCTCCTCCCTAAGCAGGTTCTGCTTGAGTCCTGTGCAGTACCTGGCAGATCTGTGCCGTCTTGATGACTGCAGCTGGTAGGCTCTACATGGTAATAGCCAATTTGGTTCTTGGGCAGTGAATTTCAGGAGGCTGGAGCTGAGGTTTGTTTCGTGTCTGACTCAGAGGGCTGTCTGAGAAATGTGGATGGCAGCTCATGGATGCTGAAAATAGATAAACCCAGCAACTTGGTTTGTATTATTTTACATAAACTTCTGGGTATTTAAATAGGGCTAATGCTTCCTGTTTTGGTGGAGGCCAGGGCGACCAGATGTCCTGTTTTTATAGGGACAGTCCTGATATTTGGGGCTTTTTCTTATACAGGTGCCTATTACTCCTTATCCCTGTCCTGATTTTCTCACTTTCTATTTGGTCCCTCTAGTGGCGGCTAACAGCCAGCGTGCCTGGGATTGCAGTCTGAACTGAACTTTGTTGCTATTGCCGAGGGAAGCTATTGCTGCTGCCACCATTTTCTGTTCTTCAGTCCCACCTCAGCTTTACACGTTAGTTATTGATCTCGGGTGTCATGCTGATAGCCTGGGTCGCTGGGACAAGCTTCTGAATGGCTAAGGGCAAAGCTTTTCAACGGCCACCATGGAGTTGAGAATTCTTCCCTTGCAATGGCTCTGCTTGCGGAGTTTTACTGCTATAGCTCATCTCTGCGTTCGCTACTGTACTAGGACAGGAAGTGTCCAGAGTTTTATCAATGGCCTATCAGTGTTTCTTTTGCGATGGGTATAATTCCTCCTGCTTCAGGGCTTCAGCCTCTCTCTGTTGCGATTGGGAGACCTTCACAGAGAACAGGTTATACTGCATTTCCTTACTGCAGGGCTTCTTACACCTTCCTTCCTTCCTCTGAAATATCTGGTATTGGCGACTGGAAACCGGCTACTAGAGTAAATGGACCATGGGTCTGATCTACTCTGGCAGTTCCTGTCTTTGCAGTTTTCAGACTTCACCGTCCAAGCTTGAGTTCCCTGAGGCACGTAACCAGCTGCTCTTGGAGGTGCAGGAGCTGCCTGCCCGGCACTGCTAGCCACATGCAGTTGGACAACACGGGGTCGATATGGGCCAGGCCTGAGGTTTGAGTTCAGCTGGGTTTGTTAGCCCCTGTAAGGTGGGTGGTGGTCAGAGTTTAAAATCTAGAAAAGCCTCTTCAGCTTCATGTCTCAAATGGTTGTAGTTGATCACTTTCACAGCAATAGAATTACCATTGGGTAGAGGCCAAACGTGGACAGTTCAGCTCCAATAGCAATTGCTGCCAGAACTGGATCATGATAAAGCAGCTGGCTATAGTGGAAATGATTTTGAGATTATAATTCCAGTGGTCACTATCAACTACTGTAATTCCTCATTCATCCGCATTACTTAAACTGACAGTTTGGAAATTGCTGGGGATCCTATCTGTGTGCCTGCATATTCCAGCGATACCGCCCAAGAAGCAAGTGTTCCTACACTCCGAGAGCTGCAATGCTCAGGTGGACGAACAAGCCTGCATGCCCTGGCATCTGGCTGTCCCCAACTCTTAGCAGGACAGTTCTCTTCGTATGCCTGGAGCTCTGTAGAGAGGAATTGGTACGATCTGGTTTGTGCCTGTTGGAGAGAGCAATCTGTCATCCCATGTGACAGCTGAGTTAAAGGCAACTGTGTCTGTTTTCCAAGGCAGAATGGATAGTCATGGGAAGTTAGGTTTAAAAAAACCAATGCAAGCTCCGAGTGTGCTGGTTCATTTAGGGATTAGGTGCGGTAATCATCTTCCAGCAGATGGTTGGTCTCTGCTGTAACTCTGGCTACATCTACACTACAGTACTGACCGTGTAGGTAAGCACTTGTGGTGGAAATGCTCTAAGCCGATGGGCGAGAGCTCTCCCGTCAGCTAAATAACTCCCGCCTCGGTGAGAGGCCCTGGCTATGGTGGCAGGCGTAGCTCTCCCGCTGACATAGCACTGTCTACACCGGTGCTTACGTTGGTGTAACTGATGTCACGGAGGAGGTGGATTATTTACACCCGTGAGCGATGCAAGTTATACCGAAGTAACCTGTAGCGTAGAGAAGATCTCCCTTTACCAAGCTGGCCTTGCAGGCTGTGGTGACGTGGCTCGGAAAAGCAAGTCTCTCCTGCTCCGTTCACATTTCCATCAGTGAGAGTTGCACTGGCCTGGCTTGCTCTACTGTCGCTAATGTCTGAATCCAGTGTAAATCCCTCGCTTTAGAGTCTTACTCTTCCATTAGGTATTTGCCTGGTGCTGAAACTTGGCATGTAAGAAAGAGCTCATGTTACCACATTCTGAAGATTAGTTTGGCCAGTTCTTGAATTGTGCAAGGGGAAAATCTGGCTCTAAACTTCATTGCATGTCAAACATCTCATTTTAAAACGGTGCCTTGGTCAGTGACTTGTGAAATGCTGCTGGGCTTTGGAGTTTGGGGAAAACACTTTGAAGTTTGAACAGCCAGAATGTTAGCATTTGGAAACTACTCTGCCTTGTCAAATTTCAGATGGTTAGTGAAGGTCCAGCAAGTGGACTGTCCCGTGCAGATACCACAGCGATGGGCTTGTCGTAAGGACCGAGAGAGAGGCCCTGTTCGGGTCTTTGGGGTACTGTGTGCGCTACGTTCTCTCCAAAAGGAAATGAAATATGAAAACTCTGTTAATAAAATTAATTTCCCAGTGGCTGAAGTGAGGCATTTCCAGACCTTCACATGCCAACCCTAAATGTGCCCAGCCAATGACCTTAACTCCAGCATGGTGTTAGAAATGCCGTAAAGACCGTGCAGCGTACTCCAAAGTCCCCTTTCCCTGCCGGCTCTCCTGCCCCATGTAACCCATCTCCATCGCACAGGAGTCTCCTGGGTCTTGGGGCCAGCCACTGAGATGGGGCATCGGGGAGCAGGGATTTCAGCGGATTGTGTGGATGTGCAGAGCTCTGCTGCCCTGCTGTGAGGCTGCGTGATTATGAAGCCCTTGGAGATCCTTGGATGAAGGGCATGTTCTTACTCGAGGGTCCAATATAAGGCCATGAGAAGTTTTCCAGACCTGCACCATATACTGTAGGGCCTTTTCCTGACCCTGTCCCTATTCCCGGGTTCCATGCACCAGCTCCTCTGGTGGTTGGTATCATCAGCGTAGTGCTTGCTGGGACTCTCTGCAGCGCTGAGTGTGACTTGGTGTGAGAGGCCGGTCTGGGGTGCAGGTGCCGTGCCGAGAGGCTGGCCAGGCACCATGGAGATGAGCTTCGTGTAAATGCCAAGAGAAGAGTTGCTTCATCCTAGTGACTCAGCCCAATTTACCCGATTATCTGTTTAATTGGCAGAACATTCCGTTTTGTGACCATCTCTGCCATTCACCCCCACACACGCTGTCAGAATAAGATTATTCAAACAGTCACATTTGGGCCAGGGGGTGTCTAGGCTGCCAAGCGGAGTGGGAGGACGCACCAGACAGCTAACCGGTCCTGAGACCTGCCTATAGGTGTTGACGGGTGTGGAGTGTTGAGTGCTTGCATGGGGAGTCTCCGGTTTCCATAACAGACAGTTGCTGGGCTTGTCCTTTGCTTGTGCCTCCTGCCACTGAAAAGCAAATAAACCAGAAGTTGGTTCAGCTGGAGCTGGGCAGGGCTGCAGACAATGCTGGTACACAACCCTTGGCCAGTGATGGTGGATAGGCACCAAGCAGGTTAACGGGTGATGGGTACCACGAAAGGAGGGCTGATGCTCATCCGTGTGGTGGACCAGTTAGCTCCCTGTGCTAGTGGGATCAGTTAACAAGTGTTCATGGAGCCTAGGTCATCTTCACCAGGGATGCAGCAGTGAGGTGACTGGGACATTCCGGCTAGCCTAGCCTCGGGGTTTGCCGGTGCTCTACAGCAGGGACTGCTCCGGTTGGCTGCATGCTGCTGGCTCTTGAGATCTCGGCAGTCTTGTCTTGCTGACACTGTTGCTACCTTTAACGTTCCTTGTGGTAATGGAGTGACATTTTCTTCCAGGAGGCGTCTGACTACTCAAAACCCCTGGCAGTGGATACAATGTTTAAGAAAACAATGACTGGCTTTGGCAAGAAGCTGATCCGCCGCCGAATCGTGGATCTCAGCGTGGAGGACTCCCGGCTGGCCCGCTGCCTCTCCACCCTGGACCTTATCGCCTTGGGGGTCGGCAGCACGCTGGGGGCAGGCGTGTACGTGCTAGCTGGGGAAGTCGCCAAGGAAAAGGCTGGCCCCTCAATCGTTGTCTGTTTCCTGGTTGCTGCACTCTCCTCTGTGCTGGCTGGGCTTTGCTATGCAGAGTTTGGGGCCCGGGTTCCCAAAACTGGCTCTGCCTATCTCTACAGCTACGTCACAGTGGGGGAGATCTGGGCCTTCACAACTGGTTGGAACCTGATCCTGTCCTACGTGATAGGTACGAAATGGTGGCCAAGCTGCTCCAGCTCGCTGAAGAGGAGGGACTTGGTGTGGACTGGGGCAGACTGTCCCTGAACGCTCCAGCGGGCGGAGGGCAGGGGAGACCTTCCCGAGTTTGTTGATCACGGGAACGTATCACTGCTAGGATGGAGGGACTGGCCAAGCCCTCCCGGGCTGGGGGCTCTCGGAGGCCGTGCACTTGGTGGCTGTGCTTATTGGACCTCTGGAGCACGGGGGTGTAGGGACAGAGTTCAGGGTTCACCTGCCAGGCCAGACAGTGCTGGGAGCCCCTCTCTGGTGACCCCAGCCTAGGCAGTGCTTGGTGTTGCCTAGGCCCAAAGAGCAGTGCAATGAGCCGAAGGCTTAGGAGTGGGGTGGTGAGGAATGGCGATCCCAGAGGAGGCCCCGCAAGTTCTTGCCTTCAGGCACAGCAGTGCCGTGGTGATGGTGCTAGAGGGCTCTCGTGACAAAGGTGTGTATCCTCCCAGTGCTCGGGGCAGAGCTGGGCTCCCGGGGAGGGGTCTCCACAGCTCTGACATGTACTTGGGAGGAGGTGGAGGGCAGATGCTTCTCTGGTTAACGTGCAACTTTGCTCTTGGTTGCTAGGGACGGCGAGTGTTGCCCGAGCCTGGAGTTCTTCCTTTGACAATATCATTGGCAACCACATCTCCGTCTTCTTTAGGAACAGCAGCTCCCTGCGTGTGCCGGGTGTGCTAGCCGAGTACCCGGATTTCTTTGCGCTGCTCCTGGTCCTGCTGCTCACAGGTGAGAGGTGCCAGAGCTCTGTACAGATGCATGAGCTTTGCGGGGTGGGTGGGCGAGTTTGGGAAGGCCATGGCTGGTGCTGGCCCCGGGGGAGTGTTTGAGGAGAGGGCGTGGCCCAGGGGCATTGATTGTGGGGAAGGCATGGCTGGCACTGCCCCTCTTATCCCCTCTTGTGTTCCTTCCCCAGGTTTGCTGGCATTTGGCGTGAGCGAATCTGCCTTGGTGAATAAAATCTTCACTGCGGTGAACCTGCTGGTTCTCTGCTTTGTCATCGTCTCTGGCTTTGTGAAGGGAAGCGTCAAGAACTGGCAGCTGTCTGAAAAAGACTATTACAACCACTCGGTCATGGCTGCCAGCCAGGACGTTAGGTAGGGGGGACATCCCACTCCCCAAACTCTGTCCTCTAGCGTGAGCCCAGCCCAGCTTTTTGCCCCTGGTTGGTACCGACCTAGGGAGCTGTGCTGCCCATGCCCGCTGTGGCTGCTGCTCGGTGTTCCCCTGGCTAGCCGGGTTCCGAAGGGCTGTGCCCTCCCCTGGATTTGTTCTTGGCAGGGAGTGTGCCAGGCCGCTCCCCCTGCAGTTGACAGTTGCACTGTCTGGTTTGTGCCCGTCGCAGGCTGTTAAGCTGCATATTGATGGTGACTGTAGACACCTGCTCCCATGGCAGGGATGCCTTACACAGGGTAAGATACAGAGCCTGAAACCTGCATGTGGCATTTGCCCAGAGGCTTTTCAGCTCTGTCTTCAGCAGGCAGAGGAGGTAGATGTTAACGGAGCCTCCTCCAGAACAATGACCAGTCTGTCTTCTCTCAGCATTGGCTCCCTGGGATCCGGGGGTTTCGTTCCTTTTGGATTTCAAGGGATCCTCGCTGGAGCTGCAACGTGCTTCTATGCCTTTGTGGGATTTGACTGTATCGCTACGACAGGTAAAGCAGCTGCTTGTGCATTATCTTCCGGGGGTTTGGGATGGGCTGTTTCCCGGCATTCTCCCTGTGAGTCGCCATCTTTCCTGCAGTGATCTCTGGGTGCAGAATTTCCAGATAGGTTCTGGGTGTGGGCGGGCAGTTGGCAGCTGTGCTTGCCAAGGGAAAGGATCAGCGCTCCGAGATCCAGGGTGGGGTGTTGGGGGCCTTTGAGTGCTGCCGAGAGCAGAGACGTCACTTCCTGATCTGGAAAAGGCTCCGATTTATGAGCCTTTCTGCAAACATGGGGACTTAGCCGTGGTAATTGGCACGGTGGGTACAATGAGATTTCACCAGCCTGCGCCTAGAAAACTGGTTCTTGTAAACAGTCTGCCCCATTTAATAACACAATACCCAGCAGGCAGGTGGAGTCTTCTCCCTGAGGTGTGTCTGCAGCTTTATGGTGCAGAGCCTGGAGTCTGCTCTCCCCACCATGTGTGCGGGCTCCCGAGAGCGCTACTGGGAGTCGCACGCCCATGGAGGCGAGCGTACGAACTGTGGCTGAGATGCCTGGTGTTGACGTCCCAGCCCACAGTAACTTACTCTAATCCCCGAGTTGATTGAGAATGTGCCTTTTGCCCTGAGGGAGCCTCCGCTTCCTCCCGCCACTGCCAGGAAATGCTGGGAGCAGGCTTCTGAGTGAGCTTTGCTGCGTGGCCCCAGGCCCCAAGCCAGCAGGATCTAAGTGCAGCCCAACAGAACCGAGACCGCGGCAGGTGTCACAGGAGTCCCTGTCCTATTGTGCCTGTTCACCCCTTTTGGAGCACTCTGCAGCGTTGTCTGGCCTGGCAGATGGGGCTTGAAAACGTACTGGACGTCCACTAGTCAGAGCTCTAAACCTACTAGCTGGAGAGTGAAGGCTCCATGGTGACATCCCTGGGCAATCGCCTAGTGATAAGTCCTACCCTGCCCTGACTGGTTCTGCTGCGAGAAGGGGAGAGTGCTGGGATTTCTACTAGGATGTTGTACCTTTGGCCTGCTTGGATGCTCCCTCCAGGTCGGCTTGTGGCTAGTACTGTCTTTCATTTTAGGGTCCTGCCCCATAGAATAACCTCAGTGCCTTCCTCTGCTGCTGCTTCCCCCAGTCAGAGCAGCTCTATGAAATCAGCCTGATTATCGGCAGTTTTACTGTTGTCCCCAGGTTCTGGAACTGACCAGTCTTGCTGATTTCACTCTGTTTAGCCAAGCTCAGAGCAGCAGCTGCAGTGGAGGCTCTGGAGCTGTATGTAGGCTCAGGCAGACACTACACTGGGTCACATTGGGAAGGCTCTCCAGCTTCCTGGGTTTCAAAAGCAAAGCTAAACTTTAGAAGTTGACTTCCTCCCCACCTCCAACAGCGACGCTCTCCACTCGTCTGCAGCAATGGGGTTTCTGAGGCCCCCTTATCACATTCCAGTGGCACAGCACTTGGGGATGTGTAGGGGAGGGAAGGTGTTAGTGTTCCAGGTCTCATCTCTGTTCCTCTTGCAGGGGAGGAAGCCAAGAATCCTCAGCGTTCTATCCCCATTGGCATCATTGTGTCTCTCCTGATCTGCTTTGTGGCATATTTTGGTGTTTCTGCTGCTCTGACCCTTATGGTGCCCTACTACCTCCTGAACAAGGACAGTCCTCTGCCCGAGGCCTTCAAAGACGTGGGCTGGGAGCCTGCCCGTTATGTTGTAGCGGTTGGATCTCTCTGTGCGCTCTCAACCAGGTAAGGAACTCGGGACTTCGTCCAGCACCCTGCTCCAGTAACAGCTTCCCCGAATCTTGTTCTGGCTCTGGAAATGATAGAGGTGGTGTCTGGCTAACGGTGATTAATGCAGCAGGCTAGATAGCCAGGGGAGAGGTTCATTTCCTTCCACAACATGGCAGTGATTGTTTACAACTCTACTAGACCAGTTGTAGCTTTAAACTGGTATAGGCAGCAGTCACAACATTTACTGGTATGCCAGTGTATGTGGGTGAAAAGCAAACCCTTGCTCAGCCACGGACAGGAACGTTCCCTCCCAGACAGCTCACCCTTGTGTGCCCAGTACCCCCCAAGACTGCACTACACCCCCATGCCCTCATTGAGGGGCCAAGCACCCCAGGAACCTCGTGAGCCCAAATATGTCCTAACCAGTCACGAGTGACCTGGGAAGACACCAGTGACAGGCACTTGATGCTGTTCGCACTGACTCCATGCAGCCAATGGCCTGAAGAATGAGAAACTCCTGCGGTGGGGACTCTCAGCAAAATAATTCAAGTGGTGGAAAGCAGGGGCCTTTGTCTAAGATCTGTGAACTTGCTCCAAGATATCCCAGGCCCACCAGAAATGCATAATTTGTGCCTCTTCTTCAGCTTCAGATGCTAGCAAATGAGAATCGCTGGGTCTGAGTCACTTGTTTATCTGAATAGTATTGAAGCTGCAAAAACTGTTGGCTGCCTGCTACCATGGCACATGGATATAAACCAGGCATCCATGCAATACAGGCTGTTTCTTGTGGTGGGTGGTACTTGTCAACCCATCTGCTCTTCAGGAAAAGTCCCAAGGAACTCCCTCCTGTGGCCAGTTCCTCTCACGCCCCTCTTCGTTTGAGGCATTGTTTTAAGTTGTTGTCATGGTTCTGATGTGCTGAGAGCAGCTGTGCTTAGAGGTTCCATTCACATGGCTCATGGGAAGCACTTGTTCTTCTCAGTGCAACAAAATAAACTGAAACAAAAACTCAAAGTTGTGACCCTCCTGGCCATGGCTTCTGGGCTCCTCCTGCTCAGGGTCACGTCTGTGTGATTCTGGTTAACTGGCCTTGTCTACATGCACGGACTGTACTGGCAGAGCTGGGTTGGCTTAGGAACAGATTTAGTTCAATTGGGTGACCCCTTGTGGGAAAGCGCTCGCTGTGCTTTGAGTGCCATGTGTCGCTCTGGCTTCATTCAGTGAGGGATCTAGTGGGGAGTGAGAGACCTCAGAACCCTGCCCCACCGCTGCCTGTCGAACGTGGTCGTCTCGTGTCTCTGCCCCCCGCAGAGCTGGGAGTGACCCTTCCTGGGGGAGATGGCTGTAGCTGCCATTGCTGTGAGAATGTTATCACCGGCCATCAGCGGGGCATCCACTATGTTTCTCAACTGAATTTAAGCCAACTCCAAGAGTCAGATCAGAATGTACCAGCCCTGATCCAAAGGGTGGAGGGTCCTTCGGGGCTGATCTCACTACTCGTTGCTTTTGACAAGGCCACAGGGACCAGCTAGTGACTGGCATGGTGGCGAGAGGTCTGGATCGAGGCGGCAAATACTGAATGTGTCGGTGTAACCTTTCTCCACTACAGTTTGTTGGGCTCCATGTTCCCCATGCCCCGGGTGATCTATGCCATGGCAGAGGACGGGCTGCTTTTCAAATGGCTCTCCAGAGTGCACACCCGGACAAAGACTCCCCTGATGGCCACCGTGGTGTCCGGCATCGTTGCTGGTAAGCAGACGCTCGCTCCTGCCTCGTGCTTGGCCGCTCTGAGAGCGAGCCCAGGGCTTGTGCTCATGCTGTGCGTGTTGTATTGCAGCTCTGATGGCACTCATGTTCGAGCTGAAGGACCTGGTGGACCTCATGTCGATCGGCACTCTGCTGGCGTACTCTCTGGTTTCTGTCTGTGTGCTGATTCTCAGGTGGGTGTCTGCCTACGGCCTGCCCCTTGGAGCGCTGGCTGTGTTCTGAACAGGGCCACTTGGCCACCTGCTGGAGAGCGTGGGCTGCCCCCAGAGCCCCCTGCCCCCAAAGCCCCCAGGAGCCAGCAGCTGTCTCCATGGGGGTGTATGGTGGCAGCTGGTCCAGTAGCCAGGCTGTGGAGGCTGGGCCTGGGCCTTGGCCTCCGAGGGAGCTCGTGTGGGAGCCGTCCTTCCTTCCTTCCCCCATGTGGATGCTCAGTGTGTGTGTGAGGTCAGAGGGGCTCTGGGTATTTTGTGCTCTAGAAGCTGCACACGGAGGGGCAGGGGAGCCGTGGCTGACAATACAGGCCACTCGTGTGAGGTTTGCAGCCTGTGAACATGGCTCTCCTGCGCGCTCGCTCTCACCTTCCCTAAAGACTCCTCGCTCGGGACTCGACGGAGCGGCGCCTGAGCAGTCCCCAGGCTGCCGGGGCGCTGGAACAATGCATGTCGCGGGGGTGCTGAGAGCTGCAAGTCCTGGATACAATGCGCAGCACCCCTAGTCCCAGCACCTGTGCCAGGCTGGCCAGGCCCCGAGCCTTGTGAAAGCCCCCCCAGTCAGTGGTAATAGTCAATCCCATCCAGAAGCATTTGAACACTGGGGTGTGTGGGCCCGGGCACAGCGAGCCTGATGAAGGCACCAGGCTGCATTGGGCCAGCTGGTTACTGTTGGTAGTGGACTTGGCTCCAGCCTGCACTTTGAAAGTCTTGGCCTGGATACAGCTTTGTGCTGGGTGCCCTCAGAATCGAATGCCCTGGCAGGGAAGCCCCTGACTCAGTGCTACTGCTCTGGAGGCAGTTTGGACAGCTGTTGAGTCACCATTGACTTGGGGTTTGGTTCAGGTACCAGCTGGATCAGCTGAGCTCTCCAAAGGGCCTGGAGATGGTGGCGCTGAATGGAAATGAGGAGGAGAAAGCGATCATGAACCCCTCTGTCAGTGACTCCCAGGCTGCACTGAAGGAGACGCTCACCGTGGGGAGCCTCTTCAACCCCCCCAGCAAAACGCCAACCAGCTTGTCAGGGAAAATTGTCTACATCAGCACCGCAGCCGTCGGTAAGTGTGCCAGGAAGTGGGGACCTCAGCCGGATAGGAGCACAGGAAGTGAAACACGAGTCGCCCTATGACGGGGATTGCTTTCACTGGGTCTCAAACAGATTTCAAGCCTGCAATGTGTGCAAAGGCAGGAAATGAGCAGGGTTGTTGCCAAAGACGTACAGGAGCATCCTGTGTCATGCACATGGCCTGGCTTTCCAGTGTGCCCCTGGAGCGCAGCGCAGGGGAGCTCACAGCCACTGCATGTGTCTGCAGAACTCCAGGGGTGACACTGTCGTAAAGGGCTGCTGGCTGGCTGTAGGGTCCCCAAGACGTGATGGGGGGCCTGCGAAGTTCATGGGTGGGGTACAGTGCCTGGCCAGGGTGTGTTCACAGGCAGAACTGTGGAGGGCTAGTGTTTGCAGAGCGCTAGGCAAGTACCTATTGATTACCCTGGGGCTTCTGGGTGCTTTTATTTGGAAGGGAACTGGCTCCAGTCACGTGGAGCTGGGCAAGAGAAGAGGCCAGGCTCTTCAGCTGGTCTCTAGGGATCTGCAGGCAGCCTAGAGAATAAAGCCGGGCCGGCAGCTCTTGACCACGCTGGTGCCTGCTGGCTGTGGCTGGGATCAGAGCAGGGAGTGTGGCAGTAGCCGTTTTGCTTGGACAGCACAACATTGTGTCTCCTTTCTTGCAGCTCTGTGTATCACCATCCTGTGCCTGGTCCTGGCCCAGAAGATGGATTCCCTGTTGGAGGGCAGTGTGGTCTGGATCCTAGGCTGCATGCTCCTCCTGGTGCTTGTTATGCTCTTCACCATCGTTGTCTGGAGGCAGCCACAGAGCAACGCCCGGCTGACTTTCAAAGTAAGAGTAACAGCTGGGAGCTGGCGTCCCTCCCGGGAGGTATTCCCGCCACTGCTGCTTCCATGGCAACCTCTGCGGGGGACAGTGGGATTTGCTGCTGGCAGTTTGGCTGTGGGTGCAGCCGGGGCCATCCGGCCAGGAGGCAGCCTGTCCGAGTTGCCCGGGGTCCCTGAGATTTTTGCTGACAGATAATTGGATAAAAGAACAATGTTCCCAGCGTGTCTCAGTCCCCAGGTTGCGACAGATTCTGGGTGGCCCCTCCTTGGCTGGGAGCACAGGGAGGGGGAGGGGGAGGGGGAGGGCAGCCTTTGCCTGCTGTGCTCCCCTCTGCAGCAGCCTCTCTTGTCTCACAGGTGCCTTTCCTGCCGCTGCTTCCGCTCTTCAGCATCTTCGTGAACGTTTACCTCATGATGCAGCTGAGTGCTGGAACCTGGGCCCGGTTTGCTGTGTGGATGGCCATCGGTAAGCGAACACACTGCTCCGGGCATCGTGGCCTGGCCCGGCCCAGAGGCAGGGACTCGCACTCTTCACTCCCCTCCCCGTGAAAAGCCCCATAAGAGGGACCTTACAAGGGCTGGACTCACCAGTATTCACCTGGTGATGGGCTTGGGTCTGGCAGAGGAGCTCTGGACTCGGGGGGGCTGCTCCATCCCTGCCTGACGGGGGCCCAGTTGCCCTGTTCCACCCTGATTTTCACACCTGACTGTGGAAATGTCTAAAGCAGCAGGGTGCTGCAGTGTCTTGCCACTGTGAGAAAGGGGCTGAGAGCTGAGCCCTCTGGAGTCAACCACTGGCAACGGGTGACGTTAATCTGCCTGCTGTGGCCACTGTCTGGAGCCCAACAGAAATGGGGCTTGGGCCCTGCCTCAGTAGAGCACTAGGACAGGCCTGTTCCTCCTGGGGGAGTGGGAGGCAGTGCTTGGGGGAAGAAGCGAGAGGCCCGTTGGCCTGTCTGGGCTCTGGGGAGGGTGGGCTGGGGCTGGGCTCTTGGGCTGCTTGGGGACTGATTCCAGTGCTGAAATTCTCTTGCAGGTTTTGCCATCTATTTTGGCTATGGAATTCGGAACAGCGTAGAAGGGAAGGAGGACAAGAAATCCCATTGCATAGCGGGCAAGTCTGTGCACGTCTCCGGGATAGACCTCAGCCCTGGAGATGCTACAGTCTGAGACTGAGGCTGTCCAGAGCATTCTCATCTGCATCCTGGACTCCCTGAAGGCCCCTGTCCTCCTGGCCCCTCCTTTCTATGGAGCAAATGGCAAACTGAGCAAGACAGCGAAGCCCTAGTCAGACCGATTCTGAAAATGAGGTCATGTGGCAAAGCCACATCTGTTTACCCTAATGAACTGGATGTTAAAATCCCAAATCAACCTGAGGATAGGGATGGGGCCAGTCATCTGCCAACCTCCTTCCCCTGGATGGATGTTGTTACTTTTGACGCTGTTGTGTGTCAAGAATGCTGCTTTCTTTGGCTGACAGGAGGCTCCCCCATGTAAATAGTGCAGCTATATTTATTCTGTCCGGCCATGTGGCTGGGGGCTGCCTTTCTCTTCTGTCTGTCTGTGTACATAGAGTGCTGTGTTCCATGGTTCTTAACTCGTTCTTTGTATAAAATTGGTTTTAAATGTTGACTTTTGTACTATTAAACTCCAGGGTTTTTTAAATATTCAGCTCCTTCCATCCTCTGGCGGCTTGTTTCGATGCTCGTTTTATTTCCCAGTTACGTGTGGTGGCGGCATGTCCCAGGCACCGGCCCCGCTGGACAGTGGCAGCTCCGGAGCAGTGCAGTGCAATGCCTGGGGAAGGTGCACACAACACACTGGACGGGGCTCTTTCCCAGCAGCTTTCTGGGGAGGGTTTGGTGTTAGGGGGAGACACAGGCCTGGGTAATTAGCTAGAGGCTTTGTTATCAAGGGATGTGTCCCGGAGGAGCCCTGTTCCATTATCATTTTAATTACGTGTATCCCACAGTAGCATTTCCTCTGGCACAGTCTCCACCTCCTTTAATGGCACTTTATTAACCTCTGCTGGTCTGCAAATCTCCCAGGGTTTAAGTGCTGCAGCCAGTGATGTTTTGCTGGCGCTCTTCGGCCTTGTCAATACTAGAAGGGGGGTTGTCAGCTTAGCTGCCAGCAAACCCGCCTAGAAGGGAGACTGCAGTGATCCCGTCATACCAGCAGCGGTGCTTAGACCAGTTCTGCAAGTGAAAAGTGGGACTGGAACTCTTCTCTGTACAACTGCGTCTACGCTGGGGGTTTTGCCAGCAGCAGAGCCAGACCTGTTCCGGGTGTGGGGTTTTTCCACATGCCACCAGACATCGCAATGCTGGCAGAACGTAAGTGGAGACCAGGGCTTTAGGAAGAAGGATTTGTGTTACCATAGCACTGGGGAGCCCCAGTCGTGGTCCAGGACCCCGTTGTGCTAAGTGCTTGTGGAGGCTGGTCTGGACTGACCTTTCACTCACAGATCAGCCTTCCTCTGGCCTTCCTTCACCTCCCCCAGAGCTACACCCAGAGCTCCCGGTGTAGTGTCTGTAGGAGGCAGGGGGTGGTGGCATTGTGCTGGGGGCCACGTGGTCTGGATTTATAGTCCCAGCTCTGCCCCAGCTGTGGGGCAAATCTCTTCCTGTGTTTGTGGCGGTTTCCCTGTCTGCAAGATGAGGCTAATCCTGTCTGTGTGCATGAGGCTCAGACTACGGTGCTGCGGGAGACCGAGAGCCCCGTAGATATAATGGGGAAGGAGCATTATTCTGACTTTACAGGTGGGGAATTCAGGGGCCTGAAGCTAAGCCAGAGTCCAGCTGTGTGGGGAGCAAGGCATCGCTTAGTCAGGTGCCTGCCTGGGGGGACCAATGCTAAACCTCATGTCAGTGGCAGAGCTGGGAGTGGAGTCCAGGTTTCCAGACTCCCTCTGCTGGGCCATGCTCCTTCCCAGCTGCAATGGAGGCTGGACCCTTGGTGGAGCGGGTAGTAAGGAGCATGTCTCTGGGCTGTCTAGCCCACCCCGTCGCGAGCTGCAGGGGCTGCTCCTTGTCAGCTTGGGACAGCAGTGATGGGAGAATGCCCAGGCAGGTGGCAGTGCTCTGGGGCAGAGGGGAGATGGCTGCTCTGAGAGGGCTGTTGCTGACTCCAAAGTCCTTGTCAGGGGCAGTGGAGGCCACACGTGCCTTCAATGTCTCCCTTCCCTCCCATGGGAGAAGCTGGCAGCCCTGACTCCTTCTTGCAGAGGGTGCAGGGCCTGGCACCCCCAAGAGAGCTGTGGATCCCGAGGGGACTGGGACTGACCATGAGATGCCCTGGGGCCTCCCACTGGCAGGTGTAAGAGTGCTGACTGGAACCAACACGGGGCCCTGCTGCTGCCTTGGTTTTCAAACCCGCCCTCTCTTGTGCAAGTCGTTTATTACAATGAAGTCCGGTTGACATCTGAAATGGCCTTTGCCCTTCTCCCCAAAGCCTCCCGCTCCTGCTGCCTGGCGTTTCCTCATCGGCCTTCTGCTCTCGGGAGATCGTGCCATCAGGCTGGCGTGGAGAGCCCTGTCTTTGGGTCCCTCTGGACCCCCGTGATGGGGCTTCAAGCCTCAGCCCCTCAGAGCCCTCTGTGCCAGGGAGCCCGGCCAGGCCCATTGCAGATTCGGCTCTTCCAGACAACCTAGCTCCTGGGCCTCTTCATCCCTGTCCCCAGTCTGTCAGGGTGATGCTCGGTCACCTGACTCCACTACAGGCCCAAACCCATCAGCTGGGACTGGATGACCAGGCACAGGTGGGGCTGGGCCCAAATCCTTCAAAGGGTCCGCTCCCCCTGACAGCAGGATTCCCACTTAAATCCCTGTGTGCAGAGGTTTCTTGCCCTGGCAATGTTCTCACTTGGAGCATCCAGTGGCCTGGCACCAGAGGGGCTCAGAGCCTGCCCAGTCTTGGGCCTCAGTGCTGTGCGTAGCGTGTGCCATCCAGGGCCGGCGCTTCCACTAGGCGACCGCCTAGGGCGGCAGGATTTGGGGGGCGGCATTTCGGCAGCGACTCGGCGGCATGGAAAGCGGCCGCTGAAACGCCACCGAGAACACCGCTTCACAGGAGCTGCCACCGACGCACCGAGCGCTGCCCCCTCGGGCGGCAAAAACCCTGGCACCGCTACTGGTGCCATCACAACTCTGCCAGCATGGCTCTGGCTGCCCCCTGGTTTGAGTAGCTTGGCTCCCTGCAGCCGTGGCAGGGGCTCACTCCCCGTCTCTGGGGAGAGCTCTGGTAGCTTCAGTGCAACTCACTGGATGTGTTTGGGACTCTGCTCCACTCTGATCTGTAACGTGCTCACTACTAGCAGGTGCCCTGGCCAGGCCATGTCCCCAGAGAGACCGGTGCGCCGTTGGGTCCACGTGTGTAGGCAGTAAAGCTGAACTCCGTTTGGGGCTGTGGGGGAATTGGTGTGGTTAGTAACTGCCATGGAGTGTGAAGTGGGGGGGAAGTGCTCAGCTGAAGGTGAAATAGGCTTGATTAAGAAAGCAGCGATGTCTTTAGGCCGGTGCTTGTGACCCTCAAAGAAGGTAAGGCACAGTCAGACACGGGTGCTGGTCCTGTCCAACCAACCAAGCTTCTTATCTCAGTGCAGAACAAACAGACTTTATCTGCACAGCGACTCAGCTATACCCAGTGGCAGGAACAGAGCTCATTTGAAGGCTACCAGCTTCTAACTCAGCTCTTGCCTGGAGGCAAGTCTTGCATCTCTGTCCCCTTTTGGCCCCAAAAACATGGCAGGGTTCTGGCCTTGTCAGCACAGCACAAAGAATTCTGTCTTGCAGTATTTCTGCTTCCTGTCCTGGTTACAACCAGAGAGTGTAAATGTGAAAAATAACAATTACTGAGTGCCGAAAAACTATTTCAGAGTTCTGTGCAAGGGCAGGTTTGCATTGGTGCTGGGGCCTCCCTCCAATCAGCCCGAGTTCAGAGCAGCTAGGGTGACCGGATGTCCCAATTTTATAGGGACAGTCCTGATTTTTGGGTCTCATTCTTATATTGGCTCCTATTACTCCCACCCCCCCGTCCTGATTTTTCACACTTGCTGTCTGGTCACCCTAAGAGGAGCAAGGGGGAGACTGGTTTAAAAAAGTCTTCTCTTAGTGATTTTTGCTGTTGGATGGAGAACTGATTGCTCGCCTTTACAGCTCTGGAATCAGGCAATTGACACCTGCTGGATAGCAGACAGCACCAGTGTCAATCCGAAGAACTGGAATCGACCACGCCGTGGCTTTACTCAGCTTGGTACAGAAGGGGCTGGAGGGAATGGACAGGCTTTGGCTGGAATGTTCTGTTGTTGGTGCCTTACTTACAAGCACATCCTCTCTCTGATCATCCCTGCTGGTGCTGTGCTAGACAACACTGGGCTGAAAATGCTGGGGGCGGGCAGCAAGGTGTCTGCATTTAAGCTCCCACTGTTGCTAAACCTATGGGAACACTCAGGGACAGAAGTCTAGGTGCAGCTCGAACTCCCGGATTTCTCCTGTGCGTGGGAGTGAGAGGTGTCCCTCTGCTTCAGCCTTCCCCAGAAAGGAGAATGCACAGAGCTGCCTAGTACTGGGATAGTCTTGTACCTGCCTCTGCTCCAGTCCCGAGGCTGCCAGGGCAGGATGTGCAGGTGCTAGCTGTTTGCTAGAGTTTGCAGGTTCCCCTGGGGCAGTGGGGCAAGGATGAACATTGATCCTTGACATGCCCTTCCCGCCTCATGGTAGCAACCAGCCTGTTCTCCTGACCCAGCGAACTTCACCTGCTTCCTCTTCTCCACATGAAGGCAGAAGCAGCAGGGGGAGTCGCAGCAGGAGCTTGGGGACTGAGGGAGCTGGGTGATCCCATCTCCCCAGGGCATAAAAGCAAATGCTTTGTAACCATGGCAGATCACACCGATCACTATCTTCCTTACTGACAGGAGAGCAGCTGTACAGAGAGAGGAGCAGACAGCAGGGCCCTGCTCAATGGGAAAGAGGCGCGGCCTGGCTTCCCAGTCTGCAGTTAGTGTGAATCTCTAGCCATGGGAAAGACACGGACAAAGACTTGCCAGCCCCTAATGGACCCAATCCTGGGCTCCTGCCCCACAGGCCCCACCTGCAATGCAAGGTGATGGTCATGTCAGTAAAATGGCGGCCTGGGCCCAGGTACCTTCACAGAACTGACAGCCCCACCAGGGGGGGAGAGGGTGTTGTGATGTGCTGGATGCTCCATAGCAGCAAGACTTAGTAAGCCCCAGGATTGCTGGGCTTTTCATTGAACACCTAGATACTCCCGCAAAGGGCTGGCAGAAATCCAGGAGTGGGCTATGAGCTGTGAAGAGTGGTGGTGACATGCCCGCCTTGCCCAAGCTAGGCTGACCCTAGAGCTCCAGCAAGTGTTAAGTGTCCTTTGTCTCTGTCTATTAAATATCTTGGTAAATGATTTGGATAATGGCCCAGAGCAGGGGTGGGCAAACGTTTTGGCCTGAGGGCCACATCTGGGAATAGAAATTGTATGGCAGCCCATGAGGCCTGTGTGAGGAGAGATTAATAAGACTGGGACTTTTCAGGTTGGAAAAGAGATGGCTAAGGGGAGATATGATAGAGGTCTATAAAATCATGACTGGTGTGGAGAAAGTAGATAAGGGAGTGTTGTTTACTACTTCTCATAACAAAAGAACTAGGGATCACCAAATGAAATTAACAGGTAGCAGGTTTAAAACAAACAAAAGGAAGTATTTCTTCACACAACGTACAGTCAACCTGTGGAATTCCTTGCCAGAGGATGTTCTGAAGGCCAAGACCATAACAGGGTTAAAAAAATAACTTGATAAATGAATGGAGGATAGGTCCATCAATGGCTATTAGCCAGGCTGGGCAGGGATGGTGTCCCTAGCCTCTGTTTGTCAGAAGCTGGGAATGGGCGACAGGGGCTGGAACCCTTAAGGATTCCCTGTTCTGTTGATTCCCTCTGGGGCACCTGACATTGGCCGCTGTCGGTGACAGGATACTGGGCTGGATGGACCTTTGATCTGACCCAGTAGGGCCATTTTTATGTCCTTATGAATGCTCACAACATTGAGGTTGGAGTGTGGGAGGGGGTGAGGGCTCTGGTTGGGGGTGCATGCTCTGGAGTGGGGCTGAGGATGAGGCGTTTGGGGTGTATGAGAGTGCTCTGGGCTGAGATCGAGGGGTTTTGAGGACAGGAGGGGGATCAGGGCTGGGGCAGGGGTGCAGGAAGGGGTTCAGGTTCTGGCTAGGGGTGCAGGCTCTGGGGATGAGAGGTTTGGGGTGCAGGAGGGCACTCTGGGCTGAGATCGAGGGGTTTGGAGAGCAGGAGGGGGATCAGGGCTGGGGCAGGGATGCGGGAAGGGGTGCAGGTTCCCGCTAGGGGTGCAGGCTCTGGGGATGAGAGGTTTGGGGTGCAGGAGGGTGCTCTGGGCTGGGATCGAGGGGTTTGGCAGGCAGGAGGGGGATCAGGGCTGGAGCAGGGGGTTTGGGCGTGGGGAGAGGCTCAGGGGTGCAGGCTCCGAGCGGCGCTTACCTCAAGTGGCTCCCAGAATCAGTGGCATGTCCCTTCTCCAGCACCTATGTGGAGGTGCAGCCAGGCGGCTGTGCATGCTACCCCATCCGCAGGCACCGCCCCTGCAGCTCCTGTTGGAGTGTGTAGGAGCCAGAGTGGGGCCATGCAGCTACTTCCGGGAGCTGTGTGGTGCGGCCCCCGACCCAGCGCCCCAACTGGAGCACTGGAGTGGGGCAAGCCCCAGACTCCGCTCCCCAGTGGGAGCTGGCGGGCCAGCTTAAAACATCTGGTGTGCCAGGCCCACCCCGGCCCAGAGAGTACCTCTGTCAAGTTTGCAGATGATACCAAGCTGGGAGGGGTTGTAACAGCTTTGGAGGACAGGATTAGAATTCAAAATGATTTTGACAAACTAGAGAAATTTCTGAATTAAATAAGATTAAATTTAATAAGGACAAATGCAAAGTACTGCACTTCGGAAGGAATAATCAATTGCCCAAATACAAAACGGGAAATAACTACCTAGGGAGGAGTATTGCAGGAAAGGATCTGGGTGTTATAGTGGATCACAAACTAAATGAGTCAACCCTATACTGTTGCAAGAAAAGCAAACATCATTCTGGAATGTATTAGCAGGAATGTTGCAAGCAAGACAAGCACAAGAGAAGTAATTGTTCTGGCAATGCTGCTGACTCGCTGTATGACCTTTTGCTACAGTAACAGTCTTTGCTGAAAGAAAATAAGAAAGAAAGAAATACTTGTGGCACCTTAGAGACTAACACATTTATTTCAGCATAAGCTTTTGTGGGTTAGAACCCACTTCATCGGATGCATGGAATGGAACATACAGTGGACAGATATTTATACAGTCAGAGAAACATGATAAGGTGGAGGTGCCTATACCAACCTTAAGGGGCTAATTAATTGAGAGGACCCATAACAGCAGGGGAAGAAAAACCTTTGAAGTGATAAACAAGATGTCCATTGCGGACAGTTGACACACAGGTGTGAATGAGGCTCGTTAACTTAAGGGAAATAGATTCAATTAACGTAATGGCCGAGCCATTCCAAATCTCTATTTAATCCTGAGTTGATGGTATCTAGTTTGCATATCAATTCAAGTTCAACAGCTTCTCGTTGTAGCCTGTTTTTTAAGTTTATCTGTTGTAAAATTGCAACCCTCAAGTCTGTCACTGAGTGGTTAGGGAGGTTGAAGTGTTCTCCTACTGGTTTTTGAATGTTATGATTCCTGATGTCAGATTTGTGTCCGTTTATTCTTTTGTGTAGAGACTGTCCAGTTTGGCCAATGTACATGGCAGAGGGGCATTGCTGGCACATGATATTGCTGGCAAATGGTATCTTTGCTGAGATACCCTTCCGCTCCCTTCCCCGGCTCTTTGTCTCCATCTGCCGAATGGGGATATTATGTTTATCCAGATAGCACCAAGAGTGTGCAAGAGGCTTTCCAGGCGAATCAACACACAGCTCCTGCCCTGAGGAGCTTATGTGGTAAAATATTCAGCACTGTGACTATCCAACAACCCTTACCGCAGAGTGTGCTGGGAGAATTGCTGCTATAATCACTGGCAGCCCCTTTTGTTTCCTGCCAAGTTCAAGTTAGAGACCAGAAGCTCGATCTGCTTTGGATTTTGCTTCTCAAATGATGGATCCAGATGGTGGCTTGTCCGTTTGGATAACGGGGCAGGGATCAATCCAACAGAACCTTTCTTAGATTTTGGAGAAAGCTGATTGTAACCTACATTCTGTGTGGTGGTTATTCTTGTGCCAGTCTAAGCAGCATTAATTACTGCCCAAGACTGATACCGTATGACAACTTAAATGTACATTAATCTATTTTTGAGGATTTATCTTTCTAGATACAATGGGCTTCAGAACTGTGGATATTGATTTTTACTGTCTGTTTCGTAGTGCTTTGCCTGTGTCTAGTACTTTCCATCACAGGATCTCAGAACTTTCACAATCCCCTGGTAGGCAAGTGTCATGATTCCCCTTCTGCAGGCTGGGAAGCAGGGGAGACAGAGTGGGAATTTCTTGTCTGAGGTCACCCAGTGAGTCTGTGTCAGGGGGGATTTGACCCTACATCTTCTGATTCTCAGTCCTGTGCTTTAGCCACTAGACAATACTTCCCTTCATGCTTCCTTAGTGGTAACACCTGACAGTTACATGTCTTTATCTTTACAGCTTTCTTCAGGTTTGAACCCTAAGAGGAAGACCCATTGCTCTGCAGTTCGCTGTACTCTGGGAGGGATGTGAAAGGCAGCCTGAACTCTGCTCTTTTTGGCCCCTTGTAGCTGTATTTTGGGCGCGCGGAGCTGTCAGGGATAACGCCTGCCCCTTCTCAGCAGCCCCTAGGGCAGTGTCTGTTCTTCTCAAGGGCCATATCAACTTCACCGTGCGGCTCAAAACATCAACAAGGGGAAATGAACAAGGGAGCCATTATAAGGCGCCTTCCCGTTGCTTGCCTGAGCCCGAGCATGTTGCAGGCATGAGAGATGCTTTTGTTTCCTGGGTGTGCCCCTCTTACTCCTTTTTACAAGCTTGCCAGGCCGCCTAAGGACCTGTGCATGCATGCGTTTGTGTGCGAGAGCTGGGTCTCTCTGAGTTTGGAGAGAGGCCTGGCTGATGGGGGGAAGACAAGGCCTGGCAGGGTTACCTGTTGCTGGCTAAAGGGAATCATGGTTATCAGATTACGGGGATAGGTGGGTGCTTCCCTCTTAAGTAAGATGGTGCGTGGTGGTGGCGGGAGCCTGGTAAGAGGAAAGTGGCAAATACAGCATTCAGGACCTCAACACAATGGGCAGTGTGAGAGTTTGAACAAAGCCCTTGAAGAGAAGTGTCTATGGCCATGTACCAGCCCTGGAGAGCAGAGAGCCTTGCATGGAACGCTAGTGTCTAGCACAGGGGTCGGCAACCTTTCAGAAGTGATGTGCAGAGTCTTCATTTATTCACAGATGCACAGTCCCTGTTTCCAAAAGGGCTGGTGGGTGCTTTGAGCCCCCAGGGCTGAAGTTAGTGTGATCTGTGTCCCCCAGCATCTTGGCTCTGCAAAAGCAGCCTGGCCCTTGGTCACTGAAAAGAGACCTCCTGCTTTCAGTGTGTTACTTCTGAAGACTGTGAGGAGCAGTCAGTGTGTTTGCATCGGAGCTGCATTGAATTTCTATTGGGTCCTGGCGAAAATTTCTGTCTGGGTGCTGGTGAAAGGGGCCTGAATGGGAGCCCTGGAGACTGACTCTTTTTGATGCACAGCGTGGAGCCCAGGTGGGGTGGGAGTGGGGCCAGTCTCCATGGCTCATGCAGTCAGGGCCGAATTAACTTTTTGTGGGCCTGGCGCCAAACATATTTGTGGGCCCCCATGGGACAAGGTGCAGGCGGGTGGGATGGTCAGTCTCTAGTGTGAAGGGCCATGGGGCAAGGTGCAGTGGGGTGGGCTAGTCAGTCTCTAGAGTGAAGGGCAGGCTGGGGGCAATGAGGCACAGTGCAGCGGGAGCAGCCCCGCTCTGCGCAGCCCAGCAGGAGGGCACTGTTTATGACCCTGCAGCTGCCAGATGCACACTGGCCTGCCCAGCTCTGTGCTGCTAGCATGCCCTGTCCCCTTGGGGGTGGGCCCACACCATACCGACCCTTTCCCAGTGCCCCACCTTTATGCCCAGCCCCCACCCCTCCCAGAGACCTCCCCCGCTGGCCTCCCACCTTCCTCACAGTCCCACCGTCACAGCTGCACAGCACCCCATCTTCCGCAGGGGATGCTGCTCCAAAAAATTAAAAAATTCTGCGCACAATCTTTTAAAATTCTGCAAATGTTATTTGTCAATAAATGTGGAGGCTCCAACATGGCAGTGGGGAACACAGGCCACTGGTTGCATGGAGGTGGGGGGCAATGGGACTCTGCAGGGGATCCAGGTGAAGGTGTTTGGGGGTCAGCAGGAGGAATCTAGGTGCAGGGGAGGTGGGGTTCATTTGGGTGGGGGTCCAGGTGCAGGTGGTAGAGGTTCAGTGGGGAGGGTGTCTGGGGGAGCTCATCAGGGTGGTACAGATGCAGGGGAGGTGGGGCGTGTCAGAGTGAGGGTTTGATCGGCCTGCTTAACAGGGGAGCCCCAGCTTCTGCCAAGGGGATGCTGCATGCTGGGCTCCAGCTTCCCCATCCCCTTCTCTTCCCCACTGCCCCATCATCTCCTCCCCATCCCACCCCACCCCCTTCATCCCCATTGCCTCTTTCCCCCAGCCCCCACTTCCCCCATTCCTGCTTTCCCTGCCCCCTTCTCTTCCCCATCCCATGCCCCTTCCCCACTGCTCCATCTCCTCCCCAGGCTTGGGGGGCAGGGAGGAAACCGACCCCCAGCATGAGCTGGTGGAGCGGGTTAGGGCCAGGTCCCTCGACTTCCTGCTGCCCGGTGATTGCAGGGCAGGCCCGACCCCACACTCACAGGGCGGCGGGAAGTGGAGTGATCTGGCCCCATCCTGTCCTGTTCCCCTGGGTCCCAGACTTGGGGGGCAGGGGGAAACCACCCCGCAGCACTCACCAGTGGCGTCGCTGGGAGTCGGCAGAGCAGAGCGGGCTGGGGCCGGGTCGCTCCACTTCCCACTGCCGGCTGACTGCAGCGCATGCCCAACCCCAGCTGCAGTCCCCTGGGACACACAGCTCAGGGGAGGGGATTTGGGGGGGGGGGGAGGGAAGGGTGGAGTGGGGGCAGGACTGGAGTGGAGCAGGGGTGGGAAAAGGTGGGGTGGGGGCAGAGCAGGGACGAGGGCAGCTTTCCTGGCCAGCTCTGGGCCCGGTGCCATTGCACCAGACCCGGTACTGCATCCAGTCATTGCCCTCTGATAACACTATCAGCAAGGCTAGTTTAACTGGTATAGGATGGTGTGATGTAAACACCTGTTCACTAAGAACTGGACTGAGAACCACCTCCCCCTCCACCCTTTTTTTTTTTTTTTTATACTAGGGCTCCCAAGTCTTTATCTACTGGTAGCGGCCCTTACTGTCAATGTAATGTTGGTGATGGATTCATCTAGGCTAATATATATATGAATAAATAAGTGTGAGTACAGATTTCTCCGCTGTGTCATGCATGAAATAGGAAGGGAACTCCTCTGTCTGGACTAGGAACCTGCCAGAGGAGGTGCTGTTCCTACAGAGCCTGAACCCTCAGAAACTTCACTGCACAGACGCAGGTTAGCTAGGGTGCTGCCTTGGCTTCCTGAGATCACGCCACCAGAGGAGTTTGTCCTGGATGTTCAGGGACTCAGCCAAGGAAGGTGCAGGGCTGCGGTGCTATAGCTGGAGCCCTGAGACACTCCCATTCCTGACAACAGTGGGGAAGGGGGCTCGGGTGTAGCACCACTAGCATTTGTGGCACTTTATAGAGAAAACAAAGACAGGCCCCTGCTCCCAGTGTAATTGAGGAACACTGATGCTTCTCTAAATAACAAACCAATTCCAACACCTGCTCAGGCTGGTGGAGATTTCCAGCTGCTCTCCGATCACCTAGATGAGAAGTAGAAGACACCTCATGGGTCACAGCCAGCTCCTCCGTGGGTGAGTGGCAGGGGGTTAGGGAAGGGTTATTCCCTGTTGTACATCTGATCCTGTGCAGTTCTACTCCTTGTCATGGGAGACACTCCCACAGCCCAACAGCTGTCAGAGTGAGAGTCTCCCAGACACTCTGCTTCTGTTTTCCTTTAAGTGGCTGTGCCTCCCTACACACTTCTCGGTAGTCATCAGGGCTGTTGGGTAACTCAGTGTAACCAGAGCTTAGTTTGGATGCCTGGTCATGTCCTGCCACTGACTAGGCAGGACAGAGGCAGCCCCTGCTCCCTCTGAAGCTCAGAGGCCCTGAACTGCTCTAAAGTATGTGATCTCAAGCAAAAGAAGAGACCATTGTGCAGGGACAAATAACTGGCGCTTACCTGACCTAAAACCAACTCTCAGTCAAGGCTTGACTTCTGTAGAGCGGCTGAGCAGAACTTGGTGGAACTCAGTAAGTCCTGTCAGCACCTTTGCAGTTCCTTGCTCCTAAGGGCTCCTCAGACACCAGACCCAAGTTAGAGCAACCGTAGCCATGCTCCTTCACAGGTGTCCAACTGGATGAGGATCAACGGGAACTCTTCACTAGGGTGATTCTCCTGTCTCCAGCTACACTGGCTTTTAGCACAGCAATATGCTGGAGGACTCAAGCAAGAGCAGTAGGGTTGCAGCTCCTGCTTCTTGGTCTGGCCTCAAGTGCCCTCTGGGCATTCACCATGCTTCATATACTCTACATTCTTCTTCGAGTGGTTGCTCATATCTATTCCAGTTAGGTGTGCGCGCACGCGCGTGCACGGACGTCGGAAACTTTTTCCCTAGCAGCTACCCGTTGGGACGGCTGGGGAGCCCCCTGGAGTGGCGCCGATATGGTGCCCTATATAGTACCCTGCCGGCCCAACCCCCCTCCAGTTCCTTCTTACCGCCCGTGACGGTCGTTGGAACAGTGGTCTCTTGTTCGCAAGTGCTCCACTACTCCCTAGCTATCCTTGTTAAATAGTCATTGTAATTAGTGTTAATAGTTTTCATTGTTCAGTAATTAGTTAGATAGTTGTAGTAGTTAGTAGTTCTATGTTTTGTCCCGGGCTCCTCCTGAGCCCTCTGGGCATAGGCATGCCTTCTCACGGCTTTAAGTCGTGTGCATCCTGCAACAGGCCCATGCCCAACCGGGGACCCCCACGATGCTTGTCTTCGGTGTCTGGGTGAGTCCCACACAGCTGAAAAGTGTAAGCTGTGCAAATCCTTCAAACCCAGAACCAGGAAGGAGAGAGAAATCCGCCTGAGACAGTTATTAATGGAGGCGGCACTCTGCCCTTCTCAAGGTGCGGGCTCCAGCGTCTCGGTGCGCAGCGCGCCTCCGGCTGCGGCACCGCGAAAAGACTCCCGCCCACCTCGGGGCCGGGCGGCGTCGGGGACCCGGGGCCGCTCTCGGCACCGCTCCTTTTCCCCTTCGGGACGAAGAGAGCTTCCCAAGCCCTCGGACGATGCTGCGGTACCGACCCCCGCCATACCGGAACAGACTGTCAGCCCGCGCCCACAGGCGCCACCGTGCCTGGAGGTTGTGATGGCACCCTCGACACCGGATACCTGCGAGGGGGCTCATCGAGATGACGGCGTCCCCCGTGCCTGCGCCTATCCCGGCACGACCCCCTGTCATCTCTAGGGGCAAGCCGGCGCTTCTTGCACCGTTGGCTCACCTACAGCCTCCTACGCGCTGCTCGGAGTCGCGGCGTCGTTCGGAGTCCCAGCACCGTGCGGTGTATCGGTCTGACTCACGGCGCCGGTCTGACTCGCGGCGACGGACCCGCAGCCCGGACCCTCGGAGCCGTTCACGCTCGAGGTCGTCCTCGTTTGCTAGATCCTGGTCCCGCTTGGTGTCCAGGATGAGCGCGACGCCATCCCGGCACCGCTCTCCACCTCCAGCTCGGCCCTCTGCGGGGACACCACGCTGGAGTTCACCTCGACGCCTGGAGTCGCCGCACCGTCGGGACTCACCGCGTCGAGGAACATCTCCTCGACGCCGAGCCTCGCTGCAACGTGAGCTCCCTCCCCGGCGCCAAGACTTGCCGTACCGAGAATCCCCACCACGCCGGGACTCTCCACGTCATTCACGGGACTCGTCTCGTCGCCGCGCGTCCCCACGGGACCGCGATGCTCCATTGAGGTATCGGGATTCACCGCGCCGACAGGAGTCCCCACAGCACCGGGACTCACCGCGCCGAGGAGCGTCTCCACGGCACCGATCCCCAACGTGACACTGTGAATCACCACGCCGCGAGGGGGCGCAACGGTCCCGATCTCCACCCCTGCACCGTGAGTCTCCACGGCACCGATCTCCACTCCGGCACCGTGAGTCACCACGCCGAGCGACGTCACCACGGCACCGCTCCCCACCACGGCACCGTGAGTCCCCACGTCATAGGGATGAGAGAGTTCACTACCACTCTCGGTCCCGCTCGAGGTCGCGTGACTCTCGCACCTCCCGTTTCAGACCATCCAGGGACCACCCTACTTCACGCACCACCCCACCTTGGCCATCCAGAGACCAATCGTCGGCCAGCTCAGGTGCACCATCTAAGACGCCTGAGGGGGTCCAGGCAGTTCCACTGCAACACGCGGAGCCAGCAGGCTGGCACCCCCAGTGGCCATTCTGGACACCCTGGGCATACCACCAGGCCCAGGGTGCACCACTGCCTGCCTACCCAGTGGTGCGTACACACCCTCCAGTGGCCACCGTCAGCCGCCCTCCTGCGGACCAGGTTACTTCTGGAGACTCTGCTCCGGTGCCAGGGGACGCACCTGCCTCTACCCAACCGCTTTCCCCAACTGTTCACCAGGATACCTTACCGGACCCGTCCCTTCCTCTCTCAACCTCTTCTTCATCCCCAGATGAAGCAGTGGCGGGCACATCATCTGCCTCGCCCCCACCTATGGATTTCAAGGTCCTGCAGGAGCTACTCCGGAGGGTGGCTCTCAGCATGAACCTTCCCATAGAGGAAGTTGTGGAGGAGCAGGATGACCCGATGGTGGACGAGATCTTAAAGCCAGAGGGTCCTTCCAGAGTAGCATTGCCAATGAACAAGACCATCTGCGGCAATGCTACTGCACTCTGGCAAACCCCTTCCTCTATCCCTCCAACAGCTAGAGGAGTTGAGAGGAAATACTTTGTCCCAAACAAGGGGTTCGAGTACCTCTTTACCCACCCCATACCCTGCTCCTTGGTGGTGGATGTGGTCAACGCAAAGGAGAGGCATGGTCAGCAGGGTCCCGCCCCTAAGTCCAAGGACTCTAAACGCCTGGACCTTTTTGGCAGGAAGACATACTCTACTGCGGGCCTATCACTCTGAATCGCCAACCAACTAGCGATTCTCAGTAGGTATGCCCATAACTCCTGGTCAGCGGTTGCGAAGTTCCAAGACCAACTTCCCCGAGTCCAAGACAGAGCTTAAAGCCATGGTTGACGAGGGCAAGTTGGTGAGCCGCACCTCCCTACAAGGCGCTCTAGATTCTGCTGATGCAGCAGCCCGTACATTAGCAACGGGAATCTCCATGCGCCGGAGCGCCTGGCTCCAATCTTCTGGACTACCAGCTGAGGTCCAGAATACAATTCAGGACTTACCTTTTGATGGTAAAGGCCTCTTCACGGACCAGACTGACTCCCGGCTGCATAACCTCAAGGACACTAGAAACACCATCAAGTCCTTAGGTATGCACACCGTGGCTACAGTCAGGAAACCGTTTAAACCACCGCCTTTTCAGCAGCGGTCTTTCCCACCCAGACCCAGGCAGGACTTCTCTCGGCGGAGAACCAGTTTTACCCGGCGCAAGCCTTCCCGCCCCCCTCAGGGCCAAAACAGAGGCCAGCAAAGGCCATCACAGGGCGCGAAGCGCCCATTTTGACAGGACTTTCGGGGATGGTTTACTACCACCTCAGAGTCCAGTCTCTCTACCCTTCCTGGATCGCTTGTCCCGATTCTACCATGCCTGGTCCCGTATTACATCAGACCGGTGGGTCCTACGGACGGTAGAGGCGGGATATGCTATCCACTTCCACTCTACCCCTCCTTCCCACCCCCCCTCCCCATCCCTCTTCAGGGACCCTTCTCACGAGCAATTCCTCTATCGAGAGGTACACGGACTTCTCGAACTAGGAGCTGTGGAGGTGCCTCACGAATTCAGGGGCAAGGGTTTCTACTCCCGCTACTTCCTTGTCCCCAAGGCCAAGGGGGGGTCTACAACCCATTCTGGACCTACGGAACCTCAACAAGTACATCGTCAACCTGAAGTTCCGTATGGTCTCCCTGGCCACCATCATCCCCTCTCTGGACCCCGGGGACTGGTTTGCCGCCCTCGATATGAAAGATGCCTATTTCCACATCTCTATCTCACCGGCCCACAGACGTTTCCTCCAGTTCGTCGTGTGCCAGACACACTACCAATTTACAGCACTACCTTTCGGCCTGTGTACGGCCCCCATATGTCTTCACGAAATGTATGGCAGTGGTGGCCGCATTTCTTCGTCGCCAACACGTGCACGTCTTTCCGTACCTCGACGACTGGCTACTTCGAGGCCGGTCATACCAGCAAGTGCAAGCCCACGTACAGACGGTTCTGGATACCTTTTCTCATCTAGGTATCATCGTGAACACCTCCAAGTCGATACTGACTCCCACTCAGTCCATCCAATTCATCGGAGCGATCCTCGATGCAACCAGAGCACGGGCGTTCCTCCCAGAGGCCCGCCGTCTCACCATTGTCGACTTGATCACCACGCTCCGACAGTTTCCCACCACTACCGCGAGGCAATGCCTCAAGTTGCTGGGCCATATGGCGTCCTGCACGTACGTGGTCCAGCATGCCAGATTATGACTTTGTCCCCTGCAGGCCTGGCTGGCTTCAGTCTATTGACCAGTCCGAGACGACTTGGACATGGTCGTCACAGTCCCAGCTCATACGCTGGACTCCCTGCAGTGGTGGCTAGACCCACAGACGTTAGGCGAAGGAGTCCCTTTTCAACCTCTCCTCCCTTCCTTGACTCTAGTGACCGACGCATCAGCACTAGGTTGGGGCGCCCATCTCGGCCATTTAACAACGCAGGGCATGTGGCATCAGCACGAGCTCGATCTCCACATCAACATCAAGGAGCTCAGGGCGATTCGTCTGGCGTGCCAAGCATTCCTGCCTCACCTACAGGACCGCTGCGTCGAGGTCCTGACGGACAACACAACGGCCATGTTCTATCTAAACAAGCAAGGCGGAGCTCGGTCGTCACCGTTGTGCCGCGAAGCCCTTCTCCCGTGGGACCTTTGCCTGGCCCACTCCGTCTCTCTCCAGGCGTCTTACCTCCCTGGAGTCCAGAATGTCTTGGCAGACCAACTGAGCAGACGTTTCCTGGTCCACGAATGGTCCATTCGCCCAGACGTGATACACTCCATTTTCCGCACCTGGGGCTTTCCCCAGCTCGACCTGTTTGCGTCCAGAACTAACAGGAAGTGCCCGGCCTTTTGCTCCTTCAGAGGCCACGGCACGGGCTCCCTTGCGGATGCCTTCACGATCTCGTGGTCTCATCACCTGCTCTACGCGTTCCCGCCTTTCCCGCTGATCCACAAGGTCATCCTCAAGATTCGCATGGACAAGGCCGATGTCATTTTGGTAGCCCCTGCCTGGGCGCGGCAGTGCTGGTACCCGACCCTGATGGACCTGTCAATACAGCCCCCCATTCTTCTCCCGATCACCCACGACCTCATCTCTCAAGATCACGGTCGTCTTCTCCATCCAGACCTTCACTCATTGCATCTAACAGCATGGAGAATTCATGGTTGAACCGGTCAGAGATGGCCTGCTCGGATCCGGTGAGACGCGTACTCCTTGAGAGCCGCAAGCCCTCTACGAGGCTCATGTACGAGGCAAAGTGGACAAGATTCTCCGCCTGGTGCACCCAACGACACATATCTCCACACCTTGCCCCCGTACCGGCCATACTGGACTACGTGCTACACCTCAAAGACAACCATCTTGCACTCGGTTCCCTCAAGGTCCATCTTGCGGCCATCTCGGCTTTCCATACGGGAGCAGAGGGCCGCTCAATATTCACGCACCCCATGGTGCATCGTTTCCTCAAGGGCCTGGAAAGGGTCCACCCCTCAGTCAAGTCGCCTGTTCCGGCATGGGACCTCAACCTCATTCTCTCTCGACTCACAGGCCCGCCATTTGAGCCATTGGCCTCCTGCTCCCTTCTCTATCTTTCATGGAAGGTCGCTTTCCTCGTGGCTATCACATCAGCCAGAAGGGTATCCGAACTGAAGGCTCTCCTGTGCGACCCTCCGTATACCGTCTTCATAAGGACAAGGTCCAGCTTCGTCCTCACCCGTCCTTCCTTCCGAAGGTGGTCTCGCGTTTTCATATGTCACAGGACATCTTCCTGCCTGTCTTCTTCCCCAAGCCGCATGCCAACTCTAAAGAGCAAAGACTGCACTCGCTAGATGTCAGGAGAGCGCTCGCCTTCTACATAGAGCGCACAAGGCCTTTTCGTAAGACCCCTCAGCTCTTCGTCACTGTCGCGGACCGTGTAAAGGGAGCACCGGTCTCTTCGCAGCGTATTTCATCATGGATTACAGCCTGCATCCGTGCCTGCTATGACCTGGCAAAGGTACCTCCCCCACTTGTCACGGCCCATTCTACCAGGGCGCAGGCTTCCTCCGCGGCTTTCCTGGCGAACATCCCCCTTCAGGAGATCTGCAGGGCCGCAACCTGGGCATCGGTGCACACCTTTACATCGCACTACGCCATCACCCGTCACTCCCGTGATGATGCGGCCTTTGGTAGGGCTATCCTTCAAGCTGCTTTACCGTAACTCCGAACCCACCTCCAAGGTAAGGCTTGGGATTCACCTAACTGGAATAGATATGAGCAACCACTCGAAGAAGAAGAAAAGGTTACTCACCTTTGTAACCGGTGTTCTTCGAGATGTGTTGCTCATATCTATTCCATACCCACCCTCCTTCCCCACTGTCGGAGTAGCCGGCAAGAAGGAACTGGAGTGGGGTTGGGCCGGCAGGGTACTATATAGGGCACCATATCGGCGCCACTCCAGGGGGCTCCCCAGCCGGCCCAACGGGTAGCTGCTAGGGAAAAAGTTTCCGACGTCCGTGCACGCGCGTGCGCGCACACCTAACTGGAATAGATATGAGCAACACATCTCGAAGAACACCGGTTACAAAGGTGAGTAACCTTTTCTTACAGGACCTGGCGCTGACTGTGACGGTAGGATATGGGGAGACTTCCCAGCATTCACTGATGTGGGGAATTATGGACTAACTCCTCATCTTAGTACAAGCAGGTGAGTGTAAGTTTACCAACGATTTTCACCTGGTGACAAACCAGCTACTAGCACAGAGTGCAATGGGAAGACCAGTGAGACCAGCACCAAAGAGAAGACCCAGACAAGAGCACGCAGGACTCCTCTCCCACTCTGTGGTCAGATGAGAGCAGCTCTGACATTTCACCAGAAGCCCTGCCACATGCCCAGCAGCAATGAAGCACAAACTGCAGCAGGTACAGGACTCAACGTTTATTTAAAAAACCCAAAGACACAAACAAAACCATGGTAGAATAGTGAGGCTCTACAACAGCCAGGCAGCACCACAGGTACAGCAAGGACTAAGACTCTGCAGGACTGACTGAACTACGGGCCAGGAATGCAGACAAGCACTTGCAAGTGACCAGTAAGATCTTGCTTTGCTTCTCTAATGTATACCAGCAATGATGCTTTAGAGCAGCAGACAAGATTGTAAATTACATATTTTAAACTCCTGCCCCTACCCCAGAGTTGCACAAGCAGCCAGGAGGCCTTTGATGGCTGTTGTATTTCTCAGAAATCTGTGCTCTAGAGCAACCTCAGCTGTAATGACAACTTGGAGGCAGAAGTCTGAGCGTGACATGCTGCACTTATTCTTAGCGAGAAATCCTGCAGAGTTGGCCACTCTATTTTCTTGCTGCCTGGTATCAGGACAGAACAGCCATTCCAGCCCAGGGGAGATAAGGAATGAACAAATGTTAAAACAGCCAGTTTAAGGAGGATTGCCTTTTGCTGGAACTTGGCTTCCACTCCACATCCCCATCCAAAGGGCCAGGACAGGACTAGCTGCAGAGGGACACAGCCCCTCTATGTGCTAGGACAGATTAGGCAGTTAGTAGATTATAGTCTGGTGATTGGTTTTCTGCATCTGAATGATTTTGCCAAAGCCACCTCTTCCCACATCATAGTCTGTCCGGTACTCGTCTCGCACCTGGGGCAAAGCAAGAACACAGAAATTAGCACCTTGCACCTGCCTAGACACAGACGTTCTAAGAATCGGCATCTTCTTCCCACTCAATTGGTGGTGGGTTGAAATTCAGGTTACAAACTCCTTAAAATAGCTTGCCAAGGAACCACTATCAAAGAGACTGATGAGAAGACCTCACATTTCTAATGGTGGGATCATAAAGTAACAGGGTAGGGCCAAACACTGTCTGATTTTGCTTTGCAGTTCACCTTTATGAATCACCAAGGCTTGAACCCAAAGCTTTTTCCCCACTGGAAATGTGGGAAGGAATCTTACCTTCTCATGGGTGGGTATCGTTTGATGATTAGACTAGCCTTACAACCACGTCACCCCATTAGTATCCTGTTTCTCACTCCCCACCTTGATTCCTGCACCCTTTTTGAGAACATTAGGTTGAGAAGAGAACAATGCTTCCTTTGGGCCACAGGAATCCATAGCTTGGAATCCAAACTTTCAAATGGCATTAAGCACCACGCTCCAACTCTAGTGCTACTATATAATCATCTCTTAAAACAACTTTCAAGTAACTTCAGTTCATTATTGGGTCTGCCATACAAGCCCGTCTTTGTACTGGATCAGCCACCACACATCACCCAGCCCCAAGGAAGCCAGGCTCAGTGCTGATGCTAGTACTCTCTTTACCTGTCCTCCAGTCTTTCCTCTCCCAAATTGTCGTCCCTCCTTAAACCCTGCATCCCAGTCAGTCCTGATGATCCGGTCATCCAGTCGGGTGCCATTGATAAACCTCATTGCATGCTCAGCATCTGCTCTTGTGTAATATCTGGAATTCGTTATAAGGAAGACTCAAAGCGTTGTTATGCTGGTGAACCCCAGCTGCTCATGGGCACAGAAGAGGGGAATGGTATTCAAGCACTGTGGAGCCTAGCCTTCCAAGCCAATAGACACCAGTATTCTTTACAGAGCCAACTCCTCTATTCACAGCCATCTGATTCTAGCTCCCTCGTTGCACAGCAACATGCTACACTTTTGTACTGTAGTGCCATTGCAGAGAAGGACGTAGCTTGGCATCTCTCACTTCAGAAAGATGAAGCAAGCAGGACAAGCCTGCCATCATGTTGCTAACAGCATCTGTTTTTAGGTCAGGATCTTCTGACTGTTTTATGAGGATTTGAACCTGCACCAGTCCTGTTTCCAGCCTTGCTTGTATAACAGTCTTAACATTCCTCTTTGTGCTACACTAGAGTCTACAGGGAGTGAGTGGGAAAGGGAGAGGACTAACCCAAGAGGCTCTGCAAAGACAGCTGTCTGTTAGACTAGGGTCAAGGCAGTAGCCTGTGCTTAAGAAGAGCACACTAGGATATTCTACTGGCCCATTCATATATAGAACGAATGGGCTGAGGAAGGCACAGCTAGATGGTCTTAAAACCTGGTGAAATTCTCTGGCCTGTGCTATGCAGGAGATCAGACTAGATGACCACAGTGATCCCTTCTGGCCTTAAAATCTATTAAATCAATGTAAGAGATGGAAATAAAGGGATCAGATAGTGTGGAATCCCTGTGTGACACACAAAAAATACAAGATGCTGTCCCATTGTTTTAGTTTTCATTGCAAGCACCACAGCTATGTCTGTGACCAAGGAAGTGTGGGAGAGAGACAGCAGACCCTGTAAAGGGAAGGAAACGGTTTGGTACTGTGATTTTGAGAGTTCACAACTCTCATGCTTGCCAAACATATCATGGTGCATACCCAACTCCTCCAGAAAGGCCAGGAACACTCTAACATGTTCAATAGAGCTGATGGGATGATGTGATTAAATCAAAAGAGCAGTGGGAGAAAAACCATGGCAACAGTAAATGGGAAAGGATACTCCACAAAGCAGAAGCCACAAGGGGTTTTCTTGACCTTATCTAGCCCCATGACAATCCTCTTGACATCTCCACATTTGGAGAAGAGCTCCTGGATCTGCTCCTCAGTGGTGTAAAAGGACAGGTTGCCCACATAGAGTGTGGAAGAGAACTTCAGGGCCTTCTCCTGTAGGTATCGGCTACCCTGAGAGCACAACAAAGGATAAGTGCAGCCTGAGTGACCTGACAGTGGCTGTGCGACCACTACACATGCCTAGTTGGGGCCTCCGCCTTCTGCTCCAGCTGCTCCTACTCAGAGTGCTGGAGTGCCTGGGTTCAAGATAACAAAACTGGCAATCACTGCATCGGGCCCAGGAATGTCCGGGCTGTGTCTCACGTACCGCTCCCTGTCCCAGAGACCCCGGCCTCCCTCAGGCACCCCCCTAGTGCTGTACCCACCCCATGGCTCCCCTCAGGCTCTGTCCCTAACCCCCCAGGCACTGTGCACCCCCTGCCTCCCCTCAGGCTCTGTCCCTACCCCCCAGGCACTGTGCAGCCCCTGCCTCCCCTCAGGCTCTGTCCCTAACCCCCCAGGCACTGTGCACCCCCTGCCCCTCCCTCAGGCTCTGTCCCTGCCCCCCCACAATTGTGCATCCCCTGCCCCTCCCTCAGGCTCTGTCCCTACCCCCCAGGCACTGTGCACCCCCTGCCTCCCCTCAGGCTCTGTCCCTGCCCCCCCCCCGAGCTGTGCACCCCCGACCCTCCCTCAGGCTCTGTCCCTGCCCTCCGGCACTGTGCACCTCCTGCCCCTCCCTCAGGCTCTGTCCCTACCCCCAGGCACTGTGCACCCCCTGCCTCCCCTCAGGCTCTGTCCCTGCCCTCCGGCACTGTGCACCCCTTGACCCTCCCTGGGCGCTTGACCCTCATCCCTCCTCATGCTCGGCCACCGCTCGCCCCCGGCCGGCGCACCCGGAAATGCTGGTCCCGGTACAGGCTGATCTCGCAGTAGGAGTCGCTGTTGAGGCCGCTCAGCGTGGCGCTCAGCACCCCCGACATCCCGGCCCCTGGCTCCCCGGAACCTTCCAGAACCAGCGCGGGCCGTCTGCCGGGGAAGGGGAAGGGAGAGGACCGAAGAGCCCCATTGGCTTAGCGCCTGCTACTCACCGCGAGGAGGTCGGGCCTGCAACCTCATTGGAGAGGGACAAGGTGGCTGCCGTCCATCACGCCCTGGAAAGCCAATCAGAGCGCTGGGCTCGGTCGCTACTGCCAATAAAATGGCGGCGGGGCCTAGAGCCCCGCCCCGGGGCTTCTGGGAGCTGTAGTTCCCCGTACACTACATATCCCAACATTCCACGCGGCGGCGGCGCCTGGGCGGGAAACGGCGTCTCGCTGAGGAGGCGCGAGGCGAATGCTGCTGCTGTGTGTCCGCCCGTGACAGCGCTGTGTCCGCGGGCTGGGGGAGGTAGAGCAGGGGGCAGCCAGGAGAAGCGCTGTGTCCCCGGGCTGGGGGAGGTAGAGCGGGGGGCAGCCAGGAGAAGCGCTGTGTCCCTGGGCTGGGGGAGGTAGAGTGTGGGGGCATCCAGGAGAAGCGCTGTGTCCCTGGGCTGTGGGGGGCAGCCAGGAGAAGCGCTGTGTCCGCGGGCTGGGGGAGGTAGAGCAGGGGGCAGCCAGGAGAAGCGCTGTGTCCCCGGGCTGGGGGGGGCAGCCAGGAGAAGCGCTGTGTCCGCGGGCTGGGGGAGGTAGAGCAGGGGGCAGCCAGGAGAAGCGCTGTGTCCCCGGGCTGGGGGAGGTAGAGCAGGGGGCAGCCAGGAGAAGCGCTGTGTCCCCGGGCTGGGGGAGGTAGAGCGGGGGGCAGCCAGGAGAAGCGCTGTGTCCCCGGGCTGGGGGGGGGGCATCCAGGAGAAGCGCTGTGTCCGCGGGCTGGGGGAGGTAGAGTGTGGGGGCATCCAGGAGAAGCGCTGTGTCCCTGGGCTGTGGGGGGCAGCCAGGAGAAGCGCTGTGTCCCTGGGCTGGGGGAGGTAGAGCGGGGGGCAGCCAGGAGAAGCGCTGTGTCCGCGGGCTGGGGGAGGTAGAGTGTGGGGGCATCCAGGAGAAGCGCTGTGTCCCCGGGCTGGGGGAGGTAGAGCGGGGGGCAGCCAGGAGAAGCGCTGTGTCCCCGGGCTGGGGGAGGTAGAGCGGGGGGCAGCCAGGAGAAGCGCTGTGTCCGCGGGCTGGGGGAGGTAGAGTGTGGGGGCATCCAGGAGAAGCGCTGTGTCCCTGGGCTGTGGGGGGCAGCCAGGAGAAGCGCTGTGTCCCTGGGCTGGGGGAGGTAGAGCGGGGGGCAGCCAGGAGAAGCGCTGTGTCCCCGGGCTGGGGGAGGTAGAGTGTGGGGGCATCCAGGAGAAGCGCTGTGTCCCCGGGCTGGGGGGGGCAGCCAGGAGAAGCGCTGTGTCCCCGGGCTGGGGGAGGTAGAGCAGGGGGCAGCCAGGAGAAGCGCTGTGTCCCCGGGCTGGGGGAGGTAGAGCGGGGGGCAGCCAGGAGAAGCGCTGTGTCCCCGGGCTGGGGGAGGTATAGCGGGGGGCATCCAGGAGAAGCGCTGTGTCCGCGGGCTGGGGGAGGTAGAGTGTGGGGGCATCCAGGAGAAGCGCTGTGTCCCTGGGCTGTGGGGGGCAGCCAGGAGAAGCGCTGTGTCCCTGGGCTGGGGGAGGTAGAGCGGGGGGCAGCCAGGAGAAGCGCTGTGTCCCCGGGCTGGGGGAGGTAGAGTGTGGGGGCATCCAGGAGAAGCGCTGTGTCCCTGGGCTGTGGGGGGCAGCCAGGAGAAGCGCTGTGTCCCCGGGCTGGGGGGGGCAGCCAGGAGAAGCGCTGTGTCCCCGGGCTGGGGGAGGTAGAGCGGGGGGCAGCCAGGAGAAGCGCTGTGTCCCCGGGCTGGGGGAGGTAGAGCGGGGGGGCAGCCAGGAGAAGCGCTGTGTCCCTGGGCTGTGGGGGGCAGCCAGGAGAAGTGCTGTGTCCCTGGGCTGTGGGGGGCAGCCAGGAGAAGCGCTGTGTCCCCGGGCTGGGGGAGGTAGAGTGTGGGGGCAGCCAGGAGAAGCGCTGTGTCCCCGGGCTGGGGGAGGTAGAGCAGGGGGCAGCCAGGAGAAGCGCTGTGTCCCCGGGCTGGGGGAGGTAGAGCAGGGGGCAGCCAGGAGAAGCGCTGTGTCCCCGGGCTGGGGGAGGTAGAGCAGGGGGCAGCCAGGAGAAGCGCTGTGTCCCCGGGCTGGGGGAGGTAGAGCGGTGGGCAGCCAGGAGAAGCGCTGTGTCCCCGGGCTGGGGGAGGTAGAGCAGGGGGCAGCCAGGAGAAGCGCTGTGTCCCTGGGCTGGGGGAGGTAGAGCGGGGGGCAGCCAGGAGAAGTTCTGTGTCCCCGGGCTGAGGGAAGTAGAGTGGGGGGCAGCCAGGAGAAGCGCTGTGTCCCCGGGCTGGGGGAGGTAGAGTGTGGGGGCAGCCAGGAGAAGCGCTGTGTCCCCGGGCTGGGGGAGGTAGAGTGGGGGGCAGCCAGGAGAAGCGCTGTGTCCCCGGGCTTGGGGAGGTAGAGCGGGTGGGCAGCCAGGAGAAGCGCTGTGTCCCCGGGCTGTGGGGGGCAGCCAGGAGAAGTGCTGTGTCCCCGGGCTGGGGGAGGTAGAGTGGGGGGCAGCCAGGAGAAGCGCTGTGTCCCCGGGCTGGGGGAGGTAGAGCGGGGGGCAGCCAGGAGAAGCGCTGTGTCCCCGGGCTGGGGGAGGTAGAGCGGGGGGCAGCCAGGAGAAGCGCTGTGTCCCCGGGCTGGGGGAGGTAGAGCGGGGGGCAGCCAGGAGAAGCGCTGTGTCCCTGGGCTGGGGGAGGTAGAGCGGGGGGCAGCCAGGAGAAGTTCTGTGTCCCCGGGCTGAGGGAAGTAGAGTGGGGGGCAGCCAGGAGAAGCGCTGTGTCCGCGGGCTGGGGGAGGTAGAGTGTGGGGGCAGCCAGGAGAAGCGCTGTGTCCCCGGGCTTGGGGAGGTAGAGCGGGTGGGCAGCCAGGAGAAGCGCTGTGTCCCCGGGCTGTGGGGGGCAGCCAGGAGTAGCGCTGTGTCCCTGGGCTGGGGGAGGTAGAGCGGGGGGCAGCCAGGAGAAGCGCTGTGTCCCCGGGCTGGGGGAGGTAGAGCGGGGGGCAGCCAGGAGAAGCGCTGTGTCCCCGGGCTGGGGGAGGTAGAGCGGGGGGGCAGCCAGGAGAAGTGCTGTGTCCCCGGGCTGAGGGAAGTAGAGTGGGGGGCAGCCAGGAGAAGTGCTGTGCCCCTGGGCTGGGGGAGGTAGAGCAGGGGGCAGCCAGGAGAAGTTCTGTGTCCCCGGGCTGAGGGAAGTAGAGTGGGGGAAGCCAGGAGAAGTGCTGTGCCCTTGAGCTGGGAGGGGCAGAATGGGGGGTGACCAGGGGAAGCACCATACACCCAGGCTGGGTGCTGGGGCGTGGGAGCGGTGGGGGGACGGACAGGAGACACACCTTGCCCCCTGGCACTGTGAAGAAGGCAGGCTTTTTCTCTTCCCTGGCTGGCTGGGAGCTGCTGCTCTGTTCTAGTGACATAACACCCTCTAGTGGGCAAAAAGCAGAACTGCAGCAACTTTCCAGCAGAAGCTTTTTTCTGTGCAAAATATTAAAAATATGCATGGCTTATTAATTATGCATACACAGTGGTGCAGAACTCACCCAGGAGTAAGATATGAGACAGGAATTAAAAATGGGAGAATCAAAAATAGCCAGTCAGAAATGTGGCAGTTACAATTTCTGTAACTTAGTTCCTGAATTAGAATTTTTGCAGTAAATCACTTGTGGTAATGGAAGAGAGGAAATCACTAGCAGATGTTTGGATAATGGTGTAAATGGGTCTACAGGAATGCTGCTTTTATTGAAGTCAATGGTAAAATACCCTTTGCTTCAGTGGGAGTGAGATCAGGCTTATAGTAAGGAATAGTTCTTCTCCGAGTGGTTGCTCATATCTATTCCAGTTAGGTGTGCGCGCGTGCACGGACGTCAGAAACTTTTACCCTAGCAGCTACCTGTCGGGCCGGCTGGGAGCCCCCTGGAGTGGCGCCGAAATGGAGCCTTATATAGTACCCTGCCGGCCCGACCCCCCTCCAGTTCCTTCTTACCGCCCGTGACGGTCATTGGAACAGTGATTCTCTTGTTCGCAAGTGCTCCACTACTCCCTAGCTACACCCATAACTCCTGGTCGGCAGTTCTCAAATTTCAGGACCAGCTTATATCAGAGTCCCGGACTGAACTCGCCGCCATGGCAGATGAGGGAAAGCTGGTGGCCCGCACGTCCCTCCAGGGCGCTTTGGACTCTGCGGATGCGGCAGCCCGTACTTTGGCAACGGGGATCTCTATGCGTAGAAGTGCCTGGCTACAGTCGTCTGGTCTGCCAGCCGAGGTCCAAAATACTATTCAGGACCTACCATTTGATGGAAAAGGACTATTTGCTGACCAGACCGACTCCCGGTTGCATAACCTTAAGGACACGCGAAACACCATAAAGTCCTTGGGTATGCACACCGTGTCTACGCTCCGGAAGCCTTTCAAACCCCAGGCTTCTCAACAGCGTTTTTTCCCACCTCGCCCAAGGCAGGACTTCTCCAGAAGGAGAACCGGGTTTTCACGCCGCAAACCCTCTCGCCCCTCTCAGGGTCAAAACAGGGAACAAAAACCACCGCAGGGCGCTAAGCGTCCGTTTTGACAGGACTCTCGAGGACGGCTTACCAGCATCACAAGGTTCAACCTTCCTGAATCGTCTATCCCGATTCTACCACACCTGGTCCCACATTACATCGGACCGGTGGGTCCTTCGGACGGTAGAGGCGGGATATTCTATCCACTTCCACTCTACCCCTCCTTCCCACCCCCCCTCTCCATCCCTCTTCAGGGATCCTTCTCACGAGCAACTCCTCTACCAAGAGGTGCAAGAGCTCCTCAATCTAGGAGCAGTGGAGGAGGTACCTCAGGAATTCAGGGGGAAGGGTTTCTACTCACGATACTTCCTAGTCCCGAAGGCCAAGGGAGGTCTCAGACCCATTCTGGACCTAAGGAACCTCAACAAATACATCGTCAACCTGAAGTTCCGTATGGTTTCCTTGGCCACCATCATTCCCTCTCTGGACCCTGGGGATTGGTATGCCGCCCTCGATGTGAAAGTTGCATATTTCCACATCTCCATCACACCACCTCACAGACGTTTCCTCCGATTTGTCGTTTGCAAGACACATTACCGGTTCACAGCACTCCCTTTCGGTCTGTGTACAGCCCCCTGTGTCTTCACGAAATGCATGGCAGTTGTGGCTGCGTTCCTCTGCCGCCACCACCTCCACGTGTTCCCGTACCTTGATGACTGGCTGGTTCGAGGCCGGTCCTATCAGCAGACGCAAGCGCACGTGCGGATGGTTGTGGACACCTTTCGTTACCTCGGTGTCATCGTGAACACCGGAAAATCGGTGTTGACACCGACCCAGTCCATCCAGTTCATCGGAGCAATCCTCGATGCAACCAGAGCCCGTGCGTTCCTTCCAGAACCCCGTTGTCTGACCATCGTCGATCTAATCACCACTCTCCGCCGTTTTCACACCACGACGGCAAGGCAATGTCTCAAGTTGCTGGGCCACATGGCATCTTGCACGTACGTAGTCCAGCATGCCCGGTTGCAACTTCGTCCTCTACAGGGGTGGTTGGCTTCAGTCTACCGACTAAGCCGCGACAGCTTGGACATGGTCATTACGGTCCCAGATCACACGTTGGACTCCCTGCAGTGGTGGCTAGACCCACTGAGGTTAGGAGAAGGAGTCCCTTTTCAACCACTCCTTCCTTCCCTAACTCTAGTAACAGATGCATCAGCGCTGGGTTGGGGCGCTCACCTCGGGCACTTAAAAACGCAGGGCATGTGGCGACAGCACGAGCTCGATCTCCACATAAACATCAAGGAGCTCAGGGCAATTCGTCTGGCGTGTCAAGCTTTCCTGCCTCACCTACAAAATCGCTGCGTAGAGGTTCTCACAGACAATACAACAGCCATGTTCTACCTGAACAAGCAGGGCATAGCCCGGTCATCACCATTGTGCCGCGAAGCCCTTCTCCTGTGGGACCTCTGCTTAGCTCATTCCATCTCTCTCCAAGCGTCTTACCTCCCTGGAGTCCAGAATGTCCTGGCAGACAAGCTGAGCAGACGCTTCCTGGTTCACGAATGGTCCATTTGCCCGGACGTGATCCACTCGATCTTCCGCACCTGGGGGTTTCCCCACCTAGACCTGTTTGCGTCCAGAACCAACAGGAAGTGCCCGAACTTCTGCTCCTTCAGAGGCCACGGCTCGGGCTCTCTTGCGGACGCCTTCACGATCTCATGGTCAAGCCACTTGCTCTACGCATTCCCGCCCTTCCCGCTGATCCACAAAGTCATCCTCAAGATTCGCAGGGACAAGGCGGATGTCATCTTAGTGGCCCTGGCCTGGGCACGGCAGTGCTGGTACCCGACCCTGATGGACCTGTCCATACAGCCCCCCATTCCTCTCCCAATCAGCCACGACCTCATTTCTCAGGATCACGGTCGCCTTCTCCACCCGGACCTCCACTCCTTACATCTCACAGCGTGGAGAGTTCATGGCTGAACCGTTCAGAGCTGGCTTGCTCGGATCCAGTTAAACAAGTACTCCTCGAGAGCCGCAAGCCCTCTACAAGACTTACATATGAGGCCAAGTGGAAGAGATTTTCTCTCTGGTGCGCCCAACGCCAGATATCTCCGCACCTCGCTCCCGTCCCATCTATCTTGGACTACATATTACACCTCAAGGACAGTCACCTTGCCCTTGCTTCATTGAAAGTTCATCTCGCGGCCATCTCGGCTTTCCACCCAGGAGCGGATGGTCGCTCTCTATTCGCGCATCCCTTGGTGCGTCGGTTCGTCAAAGGATTGGAGAAGGTCCACCCTACAATTAAGTCGCCTGTTCCGGCATGGGACCTCAATCTTGTCCTTTCTCGTCTCACTCGTCCTCCGTTTGAGCTGATGGCCTCCTGCTCCCTTCTCTATCTATCGTGGAAGGTTGCCTTTCTCGTGGCTATCACCTCAGCCAGACGTGTATCCGAGTTAAAGGCTCTCCTGTGTGACCCTCCGTATACCATCTTCCATAAGGACAAGGTCCAGTTTCGTCCCCACCCGTCCTTTCTCCCGAAGGTGGTCTCACATTTTCACATGTCGCAGGACATCTTCCTGCCTGTTTTCTTCCCTAAGCCGCATGCCAACTCTAAAGAGCAGCGACTACATTTATTAGACGTTTGGAGAGCACTCACATTCTATATAGAACGCACGAAGCCTTTCCGTAAGACGTCCCAGCTGTTCGTCGCTGTTGCAGAGCGTATGAAGGGCGCACCGGTCTCTTCACAACGCATTTCATCGTGGATCACAGCCTGCATCCGTGCTTGCTACAACCTGGCAATGGTGCCTACGCCAGCGGTCACAGCCCACTCTACGAGAGCGCAGGCTTCCTCGGCGGCTTTCCTGGCCAACATCCCTCTTCAGGAGATCTGCAGGGCCGCAACCTGGGCTTCGGTGCACACCTTTACATCGCACTACGCCATCAACCGTCATTCCCATGATGACGCGGCTTTCGGTAGGGCTATCCTACAAGCTGTTTTTCCGTAACTCCGAACCCGCCTCCAAGGTAAGGCTTGGGATTCACCTAACTGGAATAGATATGAGCAACCACTCGAAGAAGAAGAAAAGGTTACTCACCTTAGTAACCGGTGTTCTTCGAGATGTGTTGCTCATATCTATTCCATTCCCCTCCACCTTCCCCACTGTTGGAGTAGCCGGCAAGAAGGAACTGGAGGGGGGTCGGGCCGGCAGGGTACTATATAGGGCTCCATATCGGCGCCACTCCAGGGGGCTCCCCAGCCGGCCTGACGGGTAGCTGCTAGGGTAAAAGTTTCCGACGTCCGTGCGCGCGCGTGCACACCTAACTGGAATAGATATGAGCAACACATCTCGAAGAACACCGGTTACTAAGGTGAGTAACCTTTTCTTGAGAGGCATAGGCCTGTATAGTAGAAAAATTGAATATATGTTTTTAAAAATAATTTTGTGTGTGTGTTAAAGGACTTGATTCAACGCTTTAGAAATGAAGGGGGAATCTCACTTACTGGAAATTAAAGGTACAAATCAGTAATTTTTGAAAAACTAAATGTTTAGTCTATAATTGTGTAAATACACATGTGCTACACATGTATATTTTGAGTGTCATGAGGGATGCCACAGGGAATAAAAGCCTCCTTCCTAGGTTTTTCTAATTATAGTCAGGAAAATCTGACTCTTTCTGATGAGATGCTTTGTCCTGGAACCTGAATGTCAGGGAAGGCTTGCCTAGTAAGAGCTAGATGCACTGTGGAAGGACGGTTTTCTTAGGCAGCTAGGGAGAATAAAATTTCTGGCCCTGAATAAATGCTTGCAGATTAGTTTAGTGTGGGCTGTAAAGGTTTTGTCTAGCCCCATGCCCAGTAAAGTGAGCACACAAATACTGAAGAGAAATAGGGAAGGAAATATCAAGCATGCTGTCCGGTTTGCAGTCCAAAATAGCCACTTGATTATCTTCAGTCCAAGAATAACAAATCACATTACATAACTTGCAAACAAAGAATGCTTGATTAGGCTTGATGTACTAGAAGAACTATTCACAGTCAAAGAAATTTTGGAGACAGGCTAGATTTTTATTAGAAAAAAATATAATAAATATATGTAGTCAGCTTTCTGTGAAACCCCACAAAATGGCCTTGCATGGTGCTGAAGAAACCCTCTCCTTTCAGTTAGGACATTTCAACAAAACTTTTTTTGCTCTTTCCAGAAGTTGTTTTTGGTGACTTTATAGCTTAAATTTATTATCTGACCATTGGCATTTAGTTGGGTAAAAACAAATATTTGTAGTGAATAAAAATGTTTCTGCCCTGGATCTGACTGAAGGCTGCTCTCAGCAAAGCAGAGGGCCCTAAAGGTATCTCATTTTCCTTGGACTGTGCTTAGCTAATCAATGCTCGGAGAGCAACTGGGTTAGTGGATAAAATAACACTTGAATAATTACAATACAGAACTAGAGAAAAGGCAGACATTGAGGGGTTTTTGTTTCTCAAACCTGTATGTGGAGAAGTTTTTACATTATGATGAACACCACATATTGAAAAGGGAGTGAGAGCCTTCCATTGATCGGAAACCCAGTAAAGTGACCTAATTATCGCTATATTCAGTGACTGGTTATTCCTTTTAAACCAGGGGAGGAATTTAGGCTACATCCACACTACCCGCCCGATTTGGCGGGTAGCGATCAATGTTCTGGGATCGATTTATTGCGTCTCATCTAGACGCGATAAATCGATCCCAGAGCCGCTCCCTGTCGACTTCGGAACTCCAGCTCCACGCGAGGAGTAAGTGGAGTCGATGGGGGAGCCTGCCTGCTGCAGTGTGGAGCAGCGGTAAGTACTTTTGAAATCGATCTAAGATATTCGACTTCAGCTACGTTATTCACATAGCTGAAGTTGCGTATCTTAGATCGATTCCCCGCCCTAGTGTGGACCAGCCCTTAGAGACCCAGAATAGCAGTTTTATATATTTTTCTTTAATCATATGCTTCATAACATTGTATGGGAGTTTCAGGATTCTAGATTCCACCTGTCATCAGAATTGTGACATTTCTTTCAGTCTTAATAAAAGCACTGGTGTTGACTTACTGACAGTAAAATTACTGAATGAAGGTTTCGTGCAACATTATACTGTTAGAGAGTGCCAAAGGGTAAAAGTCATTTAGGATGGAAACAAAAGACACTGTCAGGAAAGAGATATTTTATTAGCAAATTAAATGTTGGGCCAAAATTTGCTCTTGTTGCCTGGATTCAACTCCATGTAAGTCAACAGATTTAATTGGTGCAGCTCACCAGAATTTAGCCTCATTGCTTATGTAAAAACTTCCTCTAGGTTTCAGAATTATTTCTCATGAGCTGTTTTATTTAACTTCCCTCAGGCTCTGCCTTCACGTTGTGTTTATTTAGTAGACAGAAGGATATGGAGAAAATGTAAACTGATTGGTTTCTCTTGTTCAGACATTCAAAAATGATGTGCTGCTCTTAATCTCTGTGTGATGTTTACTGCATTGCTGTCTCTTGTTTGTCTTTCTTTCAGTGCTAATTCAAGAGCTGGTGAAGAAAGACACCTCATCAAATGTACCTGAGATCATTGACAAACTGTTCAGTGAGATAGAATGTGTGGATAACGAAGCTGGGAATGAGATTCAGGAGGTTCAGGTAGAAGGCCGGAAACAATTGCTGACAACACTGGGTATTTAAAAACAATCTAATCTTGTGGCCAAGGTAAAGGTGAACAGCTCTGTGTTGGCCATGTAACACAACTTGAATGCCTATTGGCCAGGGCAGATAATGAGTAGACCTGGTTCTGACACTGGCTTAGAAGATGTTCTCTTCACATTTTTATAAAAGTATGGAGCATATAGTATAACATTTCTTTTTTATATTTCCTTCAGCACATTTGAGGAAAGTCGAGGTATTTCTGACACAGCAATATAAAACATAAGGCATATTAAAGTAATCACTTCTTAAATGTTCTTTAACAAAAAATTCCAGGGGCCATATTAGCAACTAGCAGGAGATGTTTATTATGGTGGTTTATTATGGTATGGTGGGCTCCAGCAACTCTTCAGATCAGATTAATTTCCTTTCATTTGGAAAGAGAATGTCATATATTTAGTTCTAACATTGCTGACATATAACATTCCTTCTACATTTTCTTTATACTGAGTGGGTTGGAAACTGCACTGAGCATTATATTTTTGTTCTTGGGCAAGCTTATGCTTTTTTGTGTGTATTAAATAATAGAGACAAATCCCTCACAGAACTGTGTGAGAGTAGACACAATGGATTGTAATTGCTTTTTAAAGAGATTAGTCTATTGTGTAAATGAGTATTTCAAGAGTGTTTAAAGTATGGATTATATAAATGTGTTTTAAGGACTTTAAAAATGTATTGACAGGGCCTACTACAATAGGGTATCATATAAATATGTGAGTTTGGCCTAGCCCTCCCTGCCGATTTGCTCCCCTCTGCACCTTTTAGCCCCAGTTAACAGCAGAGAGCACAAATGTGGTTCCGAGTGAGGGCAGACTAAGGATAGCTTCAGCAGATATTACTGAACTTATTCAGAATCCTGCATGCTCAAAATATGGCACCAAGTTCATTTAAAATAAGTGACTTTTTGTTTGTTTTGGGGCAGTTGAGGTTGGCATTTTTATGCAGTCACAGCCCGCAGGTTTTTCTGCTTGTCCTTCCCGGTGGATGTTTTTTGACACAAACCCTGCCCAGCATCATGTCATCCCGAAGCAAACCCTGCTCAGCATAATGACGCAACCCCCGCCGTCCACTTATATTTTCTGGCTTGTTTTTGGGTGGTATTCTGGTGAGAGCTCTGTGGATACAGGCATGGCTGTGCCTGCGTTCAGCTTACAAGGAACATTGTCGACATGTGAATGAGATATTATGAAAGTCCTGAGCACGTAACAACTGGGGTCTGTCACAGTGGAAATCTTTTGGCGGTTCAGCACCTTAGGGTCAATAGTATATGCATAAGGGGAAGCGCAAGGGTCTTGACTGTTTCCAGCCCTGTTCCCCTTCTGAAAATGCTACTTTTGCCTTTTCAGTTTGGACTCTCTCTTATGAGAGAAACCTATTAATTAAACATTTACTTCAGAAATTTGGTGTGAAACCAAATATTTCCTGCTATTGATTCATAGATGCATAACTTTCAAGGCTAGAAGGAACCATTCTGACCATTTACTCTGACCTCCTGCACAACAGATTGCACCCTGTGATTTCTGCATCAAGCCCATAACTTCTGGTTGAGCTAGAGAGTATATCTTTTAGAAAGACAGGTTTCAGTGTAGTAGCTGTGTTAGTCTGTGTCAGCAAAAAGAAAACAAGAAAAATACCGGTGGCACCTTAGAGACTAACAAATTTATTTCAGCATAGTGGGTTCTTAACCCACGAAAGCTTATGCTGAAATAAATTTGTTAGTCTCTAAGGTACCACAGGTATTTTTCTTGTTTTCTTTTTAGAAAGATATCACTCTTGATTTTAAAGACATCAAGTGATGGAAAATATACCATGTCCCTTAGTATGTTGTTTCAATGGCTAATTACCCACGTGCCATATTTCCAGTCTGAATTTGAATAGGTTCAACTTCCAGCTGTTGGATCTTTCTCTAGAATAAAGAGCCCTCTACTGTCAGAAGTCTTCTCCCTGTGTCAGAATTTATTTACCATAATCAAGTCACCTCTTAACTTTCTTTTTGATCAACTAAGTAGATTGAGCTACTTAAGTCTGTCACTGTGAGAGGATTTTTAGACCTGAAGCCATTCTTAAAGCTTTTTTCTGAACCTGTTCCAATTTTTCAACATCTGTTGGGAACTTTGCATGTTTTGAATATCCTTATTAGACTTTGAAAGATGTTAGTAAGTCAGTTGTATCTTAATGGCAATGGATATGCTATTGCACAAGGTTTGTGTGTGTGAGATCATTTCATCCCAGATGGATGGAGTAAACCGGATCAAATGTTGACAAGTTCAGGAACGGGCTTGTTGTAAATGAGTGTAAGGACAATTGAGTAAAGTGATAGATGAAGGGGATCTGTTCAGGAAGATGCTTTAATGACACAAAACAAAGGGGAAAAGCTCTTCTTGACCTGCTGCTCACAAACAGGGAAGAAATAGTAGAGGAAGCAATAGTGGATGGGAACCTGGGAGGCAGTGACCATGAGATGGTCGAGTTCAGGATCCTGACACAAGGAAGAAAGGAGAGCAGTAGAATACAGAGCCTGGACTTCAGAAAAGCAGACTTTGACTCCCTCAGGAAACTGATGGGCAAGGTCCCCTGGGAGAATAACATGAGGGGGAAAGGAGTCGAGGAAAGCTGGCTGTATTTTAAAGAATCCTTATTGAGGTTGCAGGAACAAACCATCCCGATGTGTAGAAAGAAAAGTAAATATGGCAGGCGACCAGCTTGGCTTAACAGTGAAATCCTTGCTCGTCTTAAACACAAAAAAGCAGCTTACAAGAAGTGGAAGATTGGACAAATGACCAGGGAGGAGTATAAAAATATTGTTCAGGCATGCAGGAGTGAAATTAGGAAGGCCAAATCACACTTGGAGTTGCAGCTAGCCGGAGATGTTAGGAGTAACAAGAAGGGTTTCTTCAGGTATGTGAGCAACAAGAAGAAAGTCAAGGAAAGTGTGGGCCCCTTGCTGAATGAGGGAGGGAACCTAGTGACAGAGGATGTGGAGAAAGCTAGTGTACTCAATGCTTTTTTTGCCTCTGTCTTCACAGACAAGGTCAGCTCGCAGGCGGCTGCACTCCGCAGCACGGTATGGGGAGGAGGTGACCAGCCCTCTGTGGAGAAAGAAGTAGTTCGGGACTATTTAGAAAAGCTGGACGAACACAAGTCCATGGGGCCGGATGCAATGCATCCGAGGGTGCTGAAGGAGTTGGCCGATGTGATTGCAGAGCCATTGGCCATTATCTTTGACAAATCATGGCAATCGGGGGAGGTCCCGGATGACTGGAAAAAAGCTAATGTAGTGCCCATCTTTAAAAAAGGGAAGAAGGAAGATCCGGGGAACTACAGGCCAGTCAGTCTCACCTCAGTCCCTGGAAAAATCATGGAACAGGTCCTCAAGGAATCAATTCTGAACCACTTAAAGGAGGGGAAAGTGATCAGGAACAGTCAGCATGGATTCACCAAGGGCAAGTCATGCCTGACTAACCTAATTGCCTTCTATGATGAGATAACTGGCTCTGTGGATGAGAGGAAAGCAGTGGATGTGCTATTTCTTGACTTTAGCAAAGTTTTTGATACAGTCTCCCACAGTGTTCTTGCCAGCAAGTTAAAGAAGTATGGGCTGGATGAATGGACGTTAAGGTGGATAGAAAACTGGCTGGATGGTCGTGCTCAACGGGTAGTGATAAATGGCTCCATGTCTAGTTGGCAGCCGGTATCAAGTGGAGTGCCCCAAGGGTCGGTGCTGGGGCCAGTTTTGTTCAATATCTTCATCAACGACCTGGAGGATGGTGTGGACTGCACCCTTAGCAAGTTTGCAGATGACACTAAACTGGGAGGAGTGGTTGATACGCTGGAGGGTAGGGACAGGATACAGAGGGACCTAGACAAATTAGAGGATTGGGCCAAAAGAAATCTGATGAGGTTCAACAAGGACAAGTGCAGAGTCCTGCACTTAGGACGGAAGAATCCCATGCACTGCTACAGACTAGGGACCGAATGGCTGGGCAGCAGTTCTGCAGAAAAGTACCTATGGGTTACAGTGGACGAAAAGCTGAATATGAGTCAACAGTGTGCCCTTGTTGCCAAGAAGGCTAACGGCATTTTGGGCTGTATAAGTAGGGGCATTTCCAGCAGATCGAGGGACGTGATTATTCCCCTCTATTCGGCACTGGTGAGACCTCATTTGGAGTACTGTGTCCAGTTTTGGGCCCCACACTACCAGAAGGATGTGGATAAATTGGAAAGAGTCAACGGAGGGCAACAAAAATGATTAGGGGGCTGGAGCACATGACTTATGAGGAGAGGCTGAGGGAACTGGGATTGTTTAGCCTGCAGAAGAGAAGAGTGAGGGGGGATTTGATAGCTGCTTTCAACTACCTAAAAGGGGGTTCCAAAGAGGATGGATCTAGACTGTTCTCAGTGGTAGAAGATGACAGAACTAGGAGTAATGGTCTCAAGTTGCAGAGGGGGAGGTTTCGGTTGGATATTAGGAAAACCTTTTTCACTAGTAGGGTGATGAAGCACTGGAATGGGTTACCTAGGGAGGTGGTGGAATCTCCTTCCTTAGAGGTTTTTAAGGTCAGGCTTGACAAAGCCCTGGCTGGGATGATCTAGTTGGGGTTGGTCCTGCTTTGAGCAGGGGGTTGGACTAGATGACCTCCTGAAGTCCCTTCCAACCCTGAGATTCTATGATTTAAAATGTTGGATGGGTGTTATTGCCCTCAGTCTAATCAGATCTTATCAATTGTAAGTCATGTCAATCTTTGATTTACACATGCATATAGATATTTGCCTATATATGATTCTATTACATCAAGAAGTTAAAATATGACCCAGATCAAGACAAAAAGGCGAATTCTAATGAAATTTTTTCTATCCTCCTAGATTGAAGAAAGTGCAATAAGCCTATGGAATTGGGCCGTGACTAACCGAGTAGATTCAGTCATCAATGATGAGCAAAGAGCTAAATGTATGTATGTGTTTTGTGTCCTAGATTAAAGTTATTTTATATTGTAAAAGAAAAGTTCTTATAGTGCTATTATTTTATTTAAAGTTTGTATGTAGTGCCGTAGGGTTGTGTGTGTCTTTGCAGATAAAATGAAGGCAGAGAGTACTTTGCAGCTGCTTTGTGTAACCAACTAAGGAAGGATTACTCCAGTGCAAGGATGATCCTCTGGTGACCCAGTCGGTGTAGGAGCTGTTATATTGCTCCCCTTTCCTGCTGCCTGTAGCAGTGAAAAAGGGTATGACCAGAGGAAAGGAGCTGTGTCTGGACTCCTCTGTGCTTCACTAATCCTTGGCTAGGTTTTCAGTTTTCAGTCCAGTTTCATACCCAATATTTCTTAATTCCAAGGGTGTAGGGTTGGCAGGTGAGGTAGGGAGACTAATTTTAGATGTATGTCAACTCATCAAATTCTTTAACAGAGTAAATGTTTTCATTGACACTCTAGCTTTTGTTATCCCTTCCCTGGATGCTGCCCTTAATTTAAAAGATGCCTACTTCCATGTGCAAAGAATTAAGATCACAGGAAGTACCTCAGTTTTCTGATAAATCAAAATAATTACCAGTTTAATGTACTACGTTTTGGCCTGTCAGCAACTTTCAAGGTCTTTACAAAGGTCACAACAGGTAGTACCTGATCTTCAAAGGAATGCAGGAGTGCAGGTTTAGCTCTGCCTAGATTACTGGCTTGTCAAGGGCTGGTCCAAACAGCAAAGGTAGAGCAGTTTTCCTCTAATCCAGTCAACATTCAATGCTCTGGGAGACAGAAAAATCTCACCTCTCCCCTGTCCACAGGATAAAGTTTATAGAGTCTTTACTGGACTCAACTCAAGCCAGGGCCTTTTTTCTGGACTGCAGGTTCCAGGCAGTTTGATCAATTGATCATAGGTTTGAAGGCTCACTAGCTCACTGCATCACAACGGCACAAAACTGTTTGAGGCTTCTGGCTCACAAGGCATCTTGCATCTTATGTGGTTCAATAGGTCAGACCGACTCAGAACTCTGAAGGACTGGCTGGCATCAGTCTACTTACCAAGCTGCCATCAATTGGACTCTGTGGTAAGAGTGCACTCCCATGTCCTCAGGTCCATAGGTTGGTGGACAGCTCAAGCCAATGTATGTGTAGGCATTACATTTGCCTGCTCACAACCAGCTTGCACACTAGTGACAGATGCTTCAGCCCTGGGATAGGGAGCCCACCTCAGTTCTCTACAGCTGCAGGGTCTGTGGTCCTCAGAGGACTTAGCTTTATACATCAATGTCAGGGAACTGAATGCTGTCAGATTGGCTTGCCTGGTATTTGTTGCAGATCAGGGGAGTCAGCCTGTTAGTCCCAGAGAACACAGTGGTAGTGTTTTATCTCAAAAAGCAGGAGGGAGCCTTCTCTTTTCCACTCTGTCAAGAAACAACTCTACTCTGGGGGCTCTGTATTGCCAGGTCAGTAGATCTAGAAGCATCTTACCTACTGGGCATTCAGAACAAACTACCAGACTATCTGAGCAGATTTGCAAGTCACCATGAGTGGTCTCTTCACCCAGATGTGGCCAGATGGATCTTCCCGCTGTGGGGTTTTCCATAAGTAGACCTATTTGCGACAAAGTTCAAGAGAACGTATAAGCAGTTCTGCTCCATATATGGCCACAGCCTGGGTTCCATGACCGATGCCTTTTTGCTGATGTGGTCAGGCATGCTCCTCTATGCTTTTCCACCATTCAGAGTATTGATAAAAATAAGACAGGACCTGGCCAGAGTCAAACTTACTGCCTCAGCATGGGCCTGTCAGCACTGGTCTCCTGGTGCTGTCAGTGAAATCTCCAATTTCTCCTGCTCTAAACTTGGACCTAATCTCCCAGGATCATGGTTGCCTTCTTTACCTGAGCCTACAATCCCTTCGCTTAACTGCATGGATGATCTGTGGCTAGACACTAGGGAGCAGGCTTGCTCAAAAGGCATTCAAGAGATCTTGCTAAATAGTAGAAAGCCTTCTACAAGAATGACTTACCTTTCTAAATGGAGGTGTTTCTCCATCTGGTTTCACCAATAAGAGGTATCACTGTCTGGTTCTTCAGTTCAACATATTCTGGACTACTTGTTATACCTGAAACACCAAGGTTTGGCAGTTAGTTCCATCAACGTACATCTGGCCGCTATTTCAGCATTCCATCCTAAGGTGGGCTATTGGTCTGTTTTCTCCAATAACGTGTCCATAAGGTTTTTAAAGGGCTTAGTCAAATTATACCCTCAAGTGCAAGACTCCATTTCACCATGGGATCTAAACCTAGTATTGTCAAGACTTATGGTGCCTCTCTTGAATCATTGGCTACTGGTCTTGGCTGTTTCTGTCAGTGAAGGTGGCTTTTCTAGTGGCCATTACCTCAGCCTGAAGTGTAGAGGAACTATGGGCATCAATGTGACTGGATCTCCATATACAATCTTCTTTAAGGACAAAGTTTGCCTGTGCCCTTATCTGAAGTTCTTCCCAAAGGTGGTTTCCTCTTTCCACATCAACTGGCCAATTTATTTGCCTGTTCTCTGCCCAAAACAACACATGAGCAGGGAGGAAGAGCATTTGCATATCTTGGACATCAGAAGAGTCTTGGCATTTTACTCAGATAGAACCAGACATTTTTCAAAAATTTCCCAGCTGTTCATATCAGTGGCTGACAGAGTAAGAGGTCAATCATTCTTCACCCAGAGAATTTCTTCCTGGATCACATCTTGCATTTGCATGTGCTGTGATTTGGCAAATGTCCCTCTGCCTGTTAGTCACAGCTCATATGACAAGGTCAAAATCAACTTTGGTGGCGTTTCTGGCACAAGATCCAATTGCAGATATTTGTAAACCAAAAGCAGTAAACTGGTCCTCAGTCCACACATTTGCCTCCCATTATGCCATAGCTTAAGACTGTAGAGACAGTGCTAGAGGGGGTCAAGTTGCTCTCTATCTTTATTGAAATATAGTCTGATCCTGCCTCCTGTTCTACGGCTTGCGAGTCACCAAGCGTGGAATACACGTGCAATCAGCTGAAGAAAAAATGGTAACCTGTTCCATATCAGTTATTCTTTGAGATGTGTTGCACATGTCCATTCCATGACCCGTCCTCCTATGCCTCTACATCGGAGTTATGGCAAAAAGGAACTGAGGGAGGCCAGGGGTGGCTATGCCCTTTGTACCTGCACACAGTGGCATGCGTCAGCAGGGGATCTCGAGCCGCCCAACAGGCACTGCTGAGGGCAGATGTTTGACTGGGCATTCCGACTCTAAGAATGGAATGGACGTGTGCAACACATCTCGAAGAGCAACAGTTATGGAGCAGGTTAGTAACTTTTTCAGGACACCTGAGCACTCCCAGTGTAATAGAAATATTAAGGTATTGCATCTTTATCCAAGACTTTCTCACAAATATTCACTAGACATCTTTGATAAATAGGTATTAACAAAAGCAAGCAAAAATGCAGTTTTAAACGGGGGCTAAAATTCACTTCCTCTCTTGCCTGCTGCACCTTTTAATCTCCTATCTCTTGTGATGTATCATATATTCTCATGTCACCCTCGAGTTTTCCAGCATAGATGAGATCAGAATTTCTACTGTAAAAAAACAAGCAGAAAACTTTTCAGGCTTTCTTTATATGTCACAAAGAAACAAAAAGGGTACCGGTTCAATTGTATTTTTTGTAAATCACCTTTACGTATGGTCAGGTCTGCTCAGTACTTGGATGGTTCAGGAAAATACCTTGGGTTCTCTTTCTGTCTAGATACTAAGTGCTGCAGGAAATGTTTGTGACTTAGTAAGTGGTACCTCCTGCCTCAATCAGTACTGAACCAATGTGCCAGCATTGCACTAGTAGACTCTGTTGTTGCTGTTACCATTTTTTAGGTGAGATGAAAAAATTGAGGTCCTGTGTGCTTAATTCTAAGTTCCTCAGGGCAGTAACTGTTTTCATTTGTGTCTTGTACATTACAGAGCAGCACACTGTTGATTTTTAACAAGCAATAATACATGAATTGCATCATGGTGTTTACCCTGATATCCATTGTTATTGTTTATTTGTTATTCATTCATTACAAAATGTTTACCCATGTGCCTAAATTACACGTCTTGTGCCAGCTAATCTCCACGCACTGGAGAGAGATTCACTCTGATGAAGGGCAGGCTGGGTTTTCCCAGCTGCCTTTCCTTGGGGTTTCTGCTTAGGACAAACTTTAACTCCTCATGGAACTTTGTATAAGCTACAGAGAGAAGATGCTGAATCAGACCACTCCCTGGTCATTTTCCCTTCCCAGCTAGTTCCACCCTGCTTTATGGGCTGCACTGTGTTCTAATGATCCTCTGGGCATAGCTAAGGTTTTGACTTCTGTGCACCTCTATAGCCTTGTCCCTTGCAGAATTATTTGCTGCCACAGACCTCCAGGGTTTATACCAAGATAAACACTAGGTGAATCTGCTCCAAGTCTATTCCAATTAAGTTAATAACAAAACTCCTATTGACTTCAGTGGGAACATGGTTACGTCCCAAATGGTAGAAACAAATACTGCCCATCATACTTTGCAGTGGAGTAAGGTTTCCAGGCTGGCTGCAGTCTTCAGGGCGCTTTCCCATTGGTGTGGTGCTTGGGTATGATGTGGAGCTGGCGTTTCTAATCTGCAGTGGATTTGCTTTGTGTTTTGCAGTTATAAAAACCTCAGTTGTAAGCTAATGTGCTAAATTCCATTTTACTCTGGTTATATGGGACAGGCAGCACACAACAGTGTTCTGGTTGTTAGGTTTATGGAGGTTTACATTACCTAAGAAATGATTTTCTGACTGCATCAGTTGTTGAAAGAAGTAGCTTCTCCATAGTCTGACTTTAGAGTTGGAGTTCATAAGGGCTTGAAAGAACAGGGGAAATGGCCCATCCTTATGTATACATGTAGGGATATTAAAGAAGGTACCGAAAGTGATTCCCACAATTTAAACCTCATAGCATTACCAAGTAAAAGATCTCTTGGATCCCTTGTTAAACCTACAAGCTACTGTCTGTGTAAACCATTGATTGTATCTGTTCTCAGAAAGATACTGTATTGCTATGAGAAACTTGCAAACGAGTTATTTGACTTTGTTCTTTATGCATGCTTTGTACCTAGAAACAGCATAGAAAGACCCCCACCCTCTTTAATTAAAGAGCAGGGAGTCTCAAATAAATTAGTACACACCCCGAAAGTGTTGAAGACAGTATGTCTGCTGATGAATGCTTGGTGTACATGAATGAATGAGCAGGGAGGTGCCAGCCTAGGAATTCAGCTTGTAGCATTGGCTGAAGGCGGCATCAAGTGGGAACGATCAGACCAACCCCGCCCTCCCACTCCCCCACCCCCCGGAGGATAAACTGGGATCCACCCGACCATCTCAAAGGATGGGAAAAACAAGATAACATCTGACAGCACGGAGCCATCAGGAATGTGCCATCTGCTGATTGATTCAGCAACAGCATAATGAAGCAATTCCCATAGACTGACATAGGAATAAATCCCTATAAGAATGGCCTCTAAATACTGAGGACTTTGAGTCTCTGGTTCTCCTGCCAACCTCCAGGAGCATCAGATGAATCTGACAAGTACTCGGCTCCACCCTCATGCCCAGGTTACCTGGCCAGTAACTTGGCATGAGCAACTTTTAGGCTGGTAACTATGACATCTATGTAGAACCTGTGTGTGTGTGTGTGTGAATGAATGTGAAACTGAATGAAATGTTATAGCTATAACTGACTGCTTACTATGATTCTTTTTGTATTCACAATAAATGTGAGATTTTGACTTATCCCCTTTAAAAAGATCCTGCTGGTTTTTATTTTATTGGTATAACATACATGCATTGTTTTCTTGCAGTGCGCCATGTTTCTTGCAGGCTAGTATGCCTGTGTGAAGGCAGCGATCTTCCAGAGGAGATGGTGCGAAGGCAGATTTTGGTAAGTCTAGCTAAATGGTGAGAATACAAGTGCAGTATGGTGGCTTCCAAGGGAAATCTTGGAAAGGTACTTTAAAATGATAGAGTAATTCAGGAAAGTGAGTGAAATTATATTTCTGAGGGATGTATCTGCTAAAGTTGGACCTGTGTTATCACAATGACACCTGGGTTGAGCCACTATAGTTAAGTATCAGAGGGGTAGCCGTGTTAGTCTGGATCTGTAGAAATGACGACAAATCCTGTGGCACCTTATAGACTAACGGATGTATTGGAGCATAAGCTTTCGTGGGTGAATACCCACTTCTTCAGATGCAACTGAAGAAGTGGGTATTCACCCACAAAAGCTTATGCTCCAGTACATCTGTTAGTCTATAAGGTGCCACAGGACTCTTTGTCGCTTCGACTATAGTTAGGGGTTTCATCAGTTATACCATTCGGAGCCTTGACTTCCATAGTAGACCAGCATAACACCATGTAGGGGGTTCAGCCGGGGCTTGTCCCCCTCCGGGGTGGCAGGGAACCAGACCGCTTTGCTACTTCAGTCAGGTGTGTCGGGGAACTAGCCTGGCTGTGTGGCAAACAGTCAGCAGCTTAGGCCCTCCGGCAGGGGCTGAGCAAACAGTTCGATTGTAGCAAGCCTGGGCCCTGGGTCAGGGCGGAGCAACAATCAGTGGCTCAGGCCCTCCGGCAGGGGCTGAGCAAATAGTTCAACTGTAGCAAGCCCAGGCCCTGGGTCAGGGTGTGGCAACAAACAATCAGTGGCTCAGGTCCTCAAGCAGGGGCTGAGGAAATAGTTCACCTGTAGCAAGCCCAGGCCCTGGGTCAGGGTGTGGCGACAAACAATCAGTGGCTCAGGTCCTCAAGCAGGGGCTGAGGAAATAGTTCACCTGTAGCAAGCCCAGGCCCTGGGTCCGAAGGACCTGGGAGATGGGGAGACTGCCACCCGCATGTTGGGTGGCAGGGGGGACGCAGGCCCACCCACTCCACTGCGTCCCAGCCTGGGCCCCTAGCAGCGGTAGAAGACCTGCTGCTGTCAGTGGGGATCCTGGCCGCAACACACTGACATCGGCTCTGGAAGTGCTGCAGCCAGACTAGGGTCAGCTGCCCCTGGGCTACTTCCTCCTTCCCCCTCTACAGGTACCTGGGTCTGGGCGGCATCCTCCAAGGGGGCACGCGCCATGGGCTCCTCGGAGTAACTGGTGTGTGGTTGGCTTGGCAGCTCCTCGGGGTAAATGGCTTGCGGATGGCTGGGCAGCTCCTTGGGGTAAATGGTGTTCGGCAGGCTTGGCAGCATCTCTGGGCTTGGGCTAGCATCAGGTGTTGGCTAGTCAGGCCAGTCCTCGGGTCGGCCGCCGGTAGCCGTGGTCTCCCAGCTGGAAGCTACGCCACAGGCATCCGGCCTCTCCGGTGGCTGGCTTCCAAGTGAGCTCAGAGGTCGAGCTTTTATACTTCCTGTCCTGCGCCTTGACCTCTGAGGGGTGGACGTAGGATTCGCTGGCTCCGCCCACTTTGGTGTCCAGAGAGGCTCGTCCCTCTCCGGGGCGGCGGGGAACCAGACTGCCTCGCTACACACCCCTTAGTCCATAGTGAGAACATGAGTTGCTGAGGTCTCCCACATGGAAATTAACGGCACTAGCTCTGCCTTACACAGCCAATACAAATATTGTGAAAAGTAAATTACTGCTTCAGTACCTTATGGAAAACCATACATCCTGTTGTGATAACTGGGCCTACAAATTTACCCTAATTATAAGCTCAACTGTAAAATGTGAGTGCAATGCCACAGTAAAATGCCACAGTAACCTGTAACAACAAATGTTGATGGGAAAAGGTGCAAGAGCGAGACAGACTGAATTAGTCCAAGCAAAAATGCCTAGTGATGTAACTCAAGGACTGTGTTAAGATCATGCTTGGTAAATAAGAAAAGTGTGGAACCGGAAATCAGTGAACCAAAGTTGGTGTGTCAGACACTAGGCCTAATTGGTGGACAAAACGATGAGAGAATGGGCTGTTCTTCCCCTCACACTCCCCTTTTGGGGTCCTCAAAAGAGACTTTTTGGGGAAAAGAGGGCTACCATAATGCTGGCTGACCGAAAGACTAGAGAAGGGGAAGAAGCAATGTTCACAATGATGGCTGTTGCCCCCCACTGTCTCTTGGGACCCAGTACCACCTTCATTCTAATCCTGACAGATATCCTGATCAGGCCAGAGAGAGGAACCCAGATGATACTACCACCTCCACTAGCTCTAGCTAACTCCCAAATACCACCTGGGATGTGAGACTGTCACATACACCCCTTGTGTGACCTTTTCCTTCCTCACCTTATTTCTTCTCTCTCCTATTCCTCTCCTGTTTCCTTCTATCTAATAAGAGTCTGGCTTAGCCTGCTAAGACTATATTTTGCAACACTGGTGTAAGGCTGTGACCAAAAAGAAGAGGTAGCTAAATGGAATGCCCTAAATAGCCTGGTACTGGTGTACAAGTTTGCAAGGTCTTGGAGTAGCTGATAGGAATAGTGGTATGCCTGTGTTTTTCCAGCAATGAGGTTGCAAGTGAAAGTCAACACCAAAAACATAAACTGCATTTTTATCTTTGCTATTCTCCCCTTTTGTGTGTTTTTCTTCTTTTATCTTCTTAGGAAACAGAATCAAACTTTAACATGAACAATAATAACAGCTCCAGCCCATCTGAACTAACATCTTCTTTTCCCTGAAAACGACAGTTATAACCATCTTTATAGCCTCTAAGACAGTGGTTTTCAAACCATGGGTCGTGACCTAGAACTGGGTCATGGAATGGAAGGGACTGGGTCACGGTGGCTCTGGTCAGCACTGCCGACTGGACTGTTAAAAGTCCCGTCGGCAGTGCTGCCTGGCTAAGGCAGATTAGTCCTTACCTGTTCCGACACCAAGCTGCACCCCGGAAGTGGCCAGCAGCAGGTCCGGCTCCTAAGTGGGAGGGCCACGGAGCTCCGCACGCTGCCTTTTTCCCTGAGCACCTGCTCCACACTCTCATTGGCTGGTTACCGGCCAATGGGCGCTTGGGGGGGGGGCGGTGCCTGTGGGTGAGAGTCACGCAAAGCCGCTTGAGCTCTTCTGCCTAGGAGCTGGACTCAATTTTGCAACCTTTTACCCTGCTTTTCTGTGAGAGAAACCGGTCCAGGTCTGCTCTCATGCAGTCTCCAGCATGTAAATCACTCCCTGCTATATTCCATGAGTACTATAGAATTACACTAAAAGGCAACACCAGCAAACTTCCAGTCCCAGACTTTCCTCTAGAAATATGTCTCTTGTACTGCTCAGCACCCTCCTGGATGATACGAGCTCATATAAGGTCTGTCATTTATTAATAGAAAATGATATGCACAAATCTTGTTATCCCAAATGGCGTTTCCCAAACATTTCAGTCTGACAGTGGTTTAGATAAAACAACAAAAAAATTATTAACTATAGAAAGATAGATTTTAAGTGACTTCAACTAATGAGGCATATAAGTCAGAATTGGTTACAAGGAAATAAAAGGTAAAATGCAACTAACACCTAATTTAACAAGCTAAGTGAATGCAAAGCAAAGGTGTCTCTCACTACATGTTCCAACAGTCTTACTGTCTGAATCTCTTTCAATCAGGATCTTTTCCCCAGTGTAATTCTGCTTCCTTTGTTCTTCAGAGGTTGATGATGCTGTGGATCGAGAACAAGTGAGAAATGATTTGGGTTGAATTTTCACAAAACACATTCCTTTTCTGCTTCAGATGACCATGAAGACTGGAAAAGGGTGGATCGATGTTGGAAAAGCCGCCCTTGCTGATGGATTTCTTGTGATTGCCATAAATGTAAGTTTCTGGCTAGGTACAGTCTCCTGCAAACACTCGTACTAGCAAGTGCTACAATTGAATAACAGCTTTCTGGGTGCTTATGTTTTCTTTTCCAGAGTCTAGAAAAACTATATGCCCAATTAATGAAGAGGAGCAGTGGTGAGGCAGATATTCAGGTGCACAAAGCTGATGTAGAGAAGGACCTATTCAAAGTGCTGTCTTATCAGGCTGAATCAGTACGTGTCCTGGCCAGTTTCCCTTTATAGGTCACTGGAGCATATGGAATGTATGAATGATCATACTGGAACTTTGACTCAGTTGTTAGACGTTTGAGTTCCTATCATTAAACTGGAAAGATACGTTTCCTAGATCTGCTGTAAGGTCTCAGATTTGTCCCCTCAGTGTTGCAGTAATTTAAGCATTCTTAATATATCTATTTTTTCGACATGTATCTCCACTAATTTATCATAATCCTGCAAAGCTGTTTAGATCATTTCTTGAAGACTCGGAGTATGTCTACACAGCAACTAGACACCTGTGGCTGGCCCATGCTAGCTGACTCGGTCTGGGGCTGTGGGGCTGTTTCATTGCTGTGTAGAGCCTGGGTTCTAGGACTCTGTGAGATGGGAGTGTCACAGAACTCAGGCTCCAGCTCGAGCCCAGAAGTCTACACAGCAATAAAACAGCCCCCTCAGCGCAAGCCCCACTAGCCTGAGTCGGCTGGCACAGGCCAGCCATGGGTTTTTCTTTGCTGTGTAGACATACCTTCTGTGATTTAGCTAGCAAGAGTGTTTATAAAATGGACAGCTATCTTTTCGAGGCCTGAGTCACCTCCTACAATGGTCTGTGCTTCTCTGGCTGAAGAAGCAAGATGTTGCTTTGGAACCAGGGTCTCCACATCCACAGCAGTGCAACATATATTTAGTGAGATATGTAAATTCAAAACCACACATCTCTGTGCCAATATTCTGTCACTAAAGTAATCAAATAATTCTTAAGTGCAACATTGCATCTAGATCACAAGTAGACAAGATCTAAGAGGTGTTAAAAGCTGCACACAGAAAGCTACTTGCAGTGCATAATAACTTTATTGAATGTGATGGTAATCTTTAGATATGCTAATTATGCACACACACGTATAAACTATTTTTTAGGTACAGTGTTTTTTATATACAAGTAGGGAGGTGATCATTGCCAACTCATGATTTTATGATGAGTCTCATGATATTTGGTGATTTTTCTTTTAACTCCAACCCCTGCAAATCAGGCAACTAGGCGAGAATTTTAGCTTTCTTAAAAATAATTGTAATAAAAGTAAATTTGTAGTCCTTTAGAAGAAAAGTTTGAAAATGACACAAGTGTACTCTTCTAAAGCACCAAAAAAAACCCATCAACCCAATTTTTTGAATAGTTGGGGTTAGCAAAACTAAAAAGTGGTACAGACATTGGGGTACAAATAGGAGAAGGCCTCAATCCCTAAATTGCACAGGGAGCCAATGGAGGGGCCAATGTGTCTGGATATCAGATTTGTTGAACTGTGTTCCCAAACTTTTTGCTATGGTGACCCACCAACTGTGTTTTATTGGGGTTTTTTTGGTATGACCCTCTCAGGGTCTATATTAATGGAGGAGGGCCAAAAATCATAGGCCAGCATCCTTCGCCTCCTCATTGCCCCACTGAGGGGCATTGACTACATGCAGCAGGACCCTTTGCTTTGGCACCACAATCCTAATCCTGGCCTGGAGTGGGGAGGAGGCCCCAGGAGAAGAGGGGTTGGAGAGTGAACCCACCCTGTATTCACTTTACAGTCGTGGCTCCAGTGGAACTGGGCTTGGCTTCCCATTCCAGATGTTTTGACCTGGTGCATGAGGTCACAGTGCCACTCAGGTTTGACTCAGCTAATGGAGGGGTGCCGGGGCCAAACCTGAGTGGCATGGCAACCATGTGCATCAAGTTGTGACGCCTATACTGGGGAGGTGGGCACAGCCCTGCGGGACAAGATGGAGCCACTACTGTCTGATCGGGGTGGGCTTATTCTCCAACGCCCTCTTCCTTCCACATTGGGCCCATGACCCATCTACAATCTTCCCATGACCCACTATTTGGGGAACTCTGGGTTATACCATATTTCGTATATCTACATGGCAATTTTAGCATTTGAAGGAAATGATCACACGATCCTACATGTTCACGCACTGTAACCTCAGAGTTTCACTGTGTCTTGCTGTTTTTGTTCTCTCTCCATTTACAGTATAGTGAGTTGCACTGTATTGTGAGCCAGCAGGGTATTTAAAGACAAATTGCTTTTATTTTAACAATTTATTGGCATGTTTTGTTGCTTTCTTAGGCAGTTGTTCAAGGGTATTTTCAGAAAGCAGTGACATGTTTGGAACGCTGCAAAGATATGTTGACAAGGCTGCCAAAACAGGTCAGTGAAATCAGTCCTTTTGTGTCCTTCCAAAAGTTTAATATTAACAAGAAAGCAAACAGCTTCTTCTTTGAGTAGTGTCCCTATGGGTGCTCCACTTTAGGTGTCTGTGTGACCTTGCACCTCTAATTGGAGATTTTTGGTAGCAGTGTCCGGTTGAGCCCGTGCAGGTCTACCTCGAGGTTATTTAGCACTGCAGGGGGAGGGGAACCCTCCTCACTCCCTTCTCTACTGCCCTTGGCCTTTGACTGAAGGAGCAGTAGTCCCTTCATTATCTGTGTCATTAGCATAAGTAGTGTTTGTTTTGTTACCTTTGTTCTCCTTAAAAGTAGTTTAAGTAGTGCAGGGGTAGGCAACCTATGGCACCGGTGCTGAAGGCGGCATGCGAGCTGATTTTCAGTGGCACTCACACTGCCCGGGTCCTGGCCACCGGTCTGGGGGACTCTGCATTTTAATTTAATTTTGAATGAAGCTTCTTAAACATTTTAAAAACCTTATTTACTTTACATACAACAATAGTTTAGTTCTATATTATAGACTTCTAGAAAGAGACCTTCTAAAAACGTTAAAATGTATTACTGGCACGCGAAACCTTAAATTCGAGTGAATAAATGAAGATTCGGCACACCACTTCTGAAAGGTTGCCGACCCATGGGCTAGTGTTTCTTTATTTTTATTTTATTCCTTTGGGTTAAAAAAAAAGAGAGAGAGAAAGGAAAAGAACTTCAGTTTCCTGCCTTATCTGGGGGGCATTCCTCCCCTCTCCCTCCAGGCATCTAGTAGACTCATAATTTTTGTTTTCAGTTTAAAAAAAAAGACAAAAAAAAAAGACAATGTTCTCCTGCATTCCTCCCTGTTAGAGGATGACAACCCCCTGCCCAGGGGCTCTCTGCTCCAAGCAGTGTCTCTCCTGCCAGGAGTCAGTTCCTATAATGCCAGACACTTTCACAGTGCCTGAGAGAGCCTCACAGAAGTGCTTTACCTGCCACACCTAAAACCGCAGCCTCACAGGAGCTGGGAGCTGAAGTTAAAATACCTCCCTATGGAGAAAACACTTCAGTCTCTAGGGGACTCCGGTGAGTGCTGACCCCGGATCATTCCCAGAGCCGTCACTTCAAAAGGGTTTGAGTCGTGAAGAGGAGGAGAGAGAGAGAGAGAGAGAGAGAGGGGAAAAAAAAAGCCACCAGCAGACTCCCCCTGGAAAGGCTCTCCTCCAAGCAACTGGCCAGCCAGAGGTGTTCCCCAGTGCGGCCATCTCGGCACCAATCCCAACACGTGGGTTCTGAGTAGCTGGCCAGCCAGTGGGACTCCCCAGAGCGGCCACCTTGGTTGGACAATACCAACAGAAGGACCTCCTTCTGTGAGCTCTGCCGCGGCACCAGCACCCTTAGCACCATAGCTCTGAATCAGGCACCTGAGAAGGGGCTTCCTGCTGTAAGCTCTGTCCTGCTGTGAGCTCTGCTCAGAGACACCAGGGGCTTCCACAGTCATGCTCTGAGGCAACAGTATGGCCTAAGGAGAGGGGACAATTACCGTACCATCTCTAAAAGAGTGGCACAGAGAAACCCTTGGGTACCAGGTGCAACAAAACTCCCATCTAGGCAGTGTTCTGCACCTTCCCAACCATTGATACAACATATTACAGACACGCCTCTGTGGTACCACATGAGCCCATGGTAACACATGTGCTCTGATACTCTGGAGACCTGTGGCCTCAGTACCCACCCAGGGAGAGACAATTACCGTACCATCTCTAAAATAGTGGCACCAACAAATTTTCTGTACTAGGCACAACAAAACTCTCATTTAGGGAGTGTTCTGCCCAACTATCGGTACTGACAACATACCACGGACAGTCCTCTGTGGTACCAAATGAATCCATGGTACTGCATGAGCTCTGATACCCTGGAGACCCAATGATTGGGGAAGAACCGCAATCCCCATTACTTGGTACCAGGACCCCGGTATCGAGCACATCCCGGCACCCAGAATCACTCTTAGCACCGGGCTGTATACTGCCAATACTCCAGTCAGCGGCACCTTTACCCACTGACGAATCTGACACTGGTCAGGTGAAGATCATTCCCTGGCCCCTCCTCGTGGCCCACCATCCACACTACAAAGGTCCTCCCCAATTCTATCACGCCAACCTACAATCGAGGTATGGGCCCACTGAGGTAAGCCCACCGCCCATGCCTGCCTTCTTCCCTTTCCCCCTCAAGGCCATATTGTAACTCTTCGGCGATGTACACACACATATTGCGACTGTCTCCAGTATCTCTCAGGGAGAGTCCATCAAATGGTTTGCTACAGCCTGGCTGTCAAGAGCACCTGAGCCAGGGCAGGAGAAAGCTTTTTCAGAACAGGAAAAAAGAACCCGAAGAAGAAGCTACCTCTCCAGCATACTTCTCATCTCTCTCCGATGAGGCTGTGCTGCCCATCCCTCATCACTAGGTGAAGATTTTAAGAACTTTCTGGATCTTACCAAGAGGGTGGCTGATGAGCTGCAGATTCCCCTACAGGAGGTGGCAGATACACATCACAAGTTGGTGGAAATTCTGCACACCACCTTCTCATCTAGAATTGTCCTCCCAATTAATGAGGTGATTCTAGATCCTACCAGTCATCTGGCAGACACCAGCCTCCATCGCACCAGCCAGCAACAGAGTGTAAACAAAAACAACCCTACATATCTACCCAAAGAGGCAGACTTTGTTTTCAACATCCGCAACCCAACTCCATCATAGTGGATGTGGTCAATGCACGAAGCAAGCAACATAATGCCAAATCATCTCCATACGATTAGGCTTCGCAAGATGGCGTATTCATCGACAACATTACTGTTTAGAGTCATAAATTACCAAACTGTCATGGCCAAATACAATTTTATTAATCATGGGAAACTCAGTATGTTTCTGGAACATTACTGGAAACACAAAAACAACAGATTCAGACCATTCTTAGAGATGGTCAGTTAATAGCCAGACTGATCCTAGAGACACCGCTGGATGTAGCTGTTACAGCTGCCCGCACAGCCTCCTTGACAGTGGTACTGAGGCAGGTTGTGGTTTTTTTTTTGTTTTTGTTTTTATTGGCTACACCTCTCTAGATTGCTCAAAGAGCTACAGACTTCCAGTTTGAAGGGCCAAACTCTTTGCGGAGAAGACAGATTTTCTCTCCACATCCTGAAGGATTCTCAGACCACATTACACTCCTTAGGAATCTACACTGTGGGACAGAAGAAAAGATATACCTCTCAACCATACCACAGGTCACAATTGTCTCAATACCCACCATCTCAGTGCTGTTATGAGCCACAGTGTAAGAGGCCCAGGGCTCAAAAGTGAGAACAGTCTGCACCCCAGTCCATGACCTCTCAAACTGCCTCTTATAAGCACTTTTGATGAGCTGTTCGAGGGCCTGAACAATGATACCTTACAGCATCAGCTGCCATCTCTACACCTGTCATGCCACTCAGAAGTCACCTTACCTTACTTCACAGCAGTTAGGACTAGCTCTAGAGCAAAGAGATTTATTTCTAGCCCTGAACCTACTGGGTGCCTACTTCCATATCTCAATACAATCATCGTACAGGAGATTTCCTGCTGCTTACCTTTGGGGCAGGATCATTATCGGTACAGACTGCTCCACACAGGGTATTCTCCAAGGTTCTCTTCATTGTAGTGGCATACTAACCCCGGTACAGTGATTGGACTTTATCAGCACCAACCTGATGCAGTATGCGCGAGAGCCCTCCTCTCACTACCCATAGTCACCACCCTGGGACATGTCTCCCTAATACCCTGGGGAGCTCACCTACACAACAACAAGGTTCAGGACAAATGGCTTTCCACAGAAATGACCTTCCATATCACTCTTTTGGGGCTAAAGGCTATCAGGAGTGCCTGTGGCACACTTTGCCTTTCATCAAAAACAACACACAAAGGTCGTGATGGACTTAATGTGACCTGTATGTTTTGTATAAACTGCCAAGGAGCTGCCAGATCTGTCTTCCTCTACAAGACAGCACTCAAACTCTGGAATTGATGCACCCATCACAATGTGCTCATCTCAGCTGTCTATCTACCAGGGATACAAAACATGACAACCAACAGTCTCAGTTGGAATTTTCTCACTACAATGAGTGTGTACTGAATTCAGAGGTGCTTCAAGATATATCCACCCTTTGGGGACTTGCCTATGGCTCTCTTCGCTACTTAACGGAACAAGAAAGGTCCTTGTTACTGCTCCAGGGCCGGCCTGGGGAAACATTCACTGGCAGTTGCCCTCATCTTCCCATGGGACAGGGCCCACTTGTATGTCTTTTTCCCAGTTTCCTACTCTATCCAAGATTCTGTTGAAAATTCAGTGAGACAAAGCGAGAGTTTTTCTGACTGCCCCTCTTGACCATGACAAGTCTGGCTTCCTTACCTGATGCAGTTTGCAATATGCCCTCCTGTTTCTCTGACTTCAGCCCATTCCTCACTCGCTCTCTTAAAACAACGGGCTGACCCTTCACCCCAGCCCGTGGGTCCTTCGCCTCCAGGCTTGGCTCCTTCTTGGTTCCAAGGCTTAGAGGCAGAATGCTCTGACAAGTTGAAAGACGTGTTGCAACACAACCACAAGTGGACCACTTGACATGCTTATTTACAAAATGGAAATGACTCCAAGTTTGTGTCATTCCAAACACACAGACCCAATCTCATCTTTCCTCCCTCTAATTTTGCACTACATTTTAAACTCTCACTCAGCTCCCTTAAGGTACATATCATGGCGAAAACGGCTTCCCACTTGGTGTTTGCTCACCCACTAATGCGTAGCTTCTTTAAGGGCCTTGCGAATCTCTTCTCCCGTGTGACACCACCCGCTCCAGCCTGGGACTTTAACCTAGTTCTCAGGGCTTTGACTAGATCTCCCTCTGAGTCCAGGGCAACTTGTTCTCTCTTACACCTGTCCATGAAGACAGCATTTCTAATTGCCATCACCTCAGCTAGGCACATAGGAGAAATAACGGCCCTGATGGCACATCCACCATTCACGGCCTTTTTTTTTTTTTTTTTTTTTTAAAAGACAAAGTAACTGTAAGGCCATATCCCAAGTTTCTCCCTACTTTTTCTGCACTTTCCATATGAATCAACAGATCCCTGTTTTTTCCCAAACATCTCCCTGGTTTTCCCCAAAACCACATTGTGACAACTGGGAGACAATTGTGCATATACTAGATATTAGAAGGACATTAGCATTCTACTTGGACAGGACTAAGGACTTCAGGAAATCCCCTAAACTCTTCCTTTCATCCATAGAAAGATCCAAAAGCGCTGTGATATCACCTCAAAGACTATCCAAATGGGTCTCTAGTTGCATTAATCACTTATCAAGGGCGCAACTTGCTTCCGTCCATATGCACTCCACAAGGTCAGTTTCTACCTCAATCATATTTCGTAGGGATACCCCTATCTCAGCAATCTATAGAGCAATGATTTGGGCCTCTGGCCATACTTTTGCAGAACATTATGACTTGGGCCTCTGGCCATATATTCGTGATCAGTGAATATTTGGCTGCTGACACCGTCTTCGACTCCACAGTACTCTCTGTAGTAAAAGACTCCACTCCAAAGTCCCAGCCTCCAGTGATGTGATGGTCGAGAGAGAGACGGTGACTGACTGTGGCCCCCGTGCTACCTTCGGGGGCCGTCTTGCCCTATTTTCCCACCATTGGGGCAAGATCACTACTGATCACTGGGTATTGGAGATCATATGACATGGCTACTCGATAGAATTCCTCACCTTCCCATCTCACCAGCCCCCGCCCCCCGGATTTCTCCTGGGAGCCCCGCCCAGAACGGTTTAGAGGGCAGGCCCTCTCCTCACAGTGCATATCCAATTGGATCTCTAAGTGCATTACAGAATGTTATCATAGAATCATAGAATTTCAGGGTTGGAAGGGACTTCAGGAGGTCATCTCGTCCAACCCCCTGCTCAAAGCAGGACCAACCCCAACTAGATCATCCCAGCCAGGGCTTTGTCAAGCCTGACCTTAAAAACCTCGAAGGAAGGAGATTCCACCACCTCCCTAGGTAACCCATTCCAGTGCTTCACCACCCTACTAGTGAAAAAGTTTTTCCTAATATCCAACCGAAACCTCCCCCTTTGCAACTTGAGACCATTACTCCTAGTTCTGTCATCTTCTACCACTGAGAACAGTCTAGATCCATCCTTGGAACCCCCTTTTAGGTAGTTGAAAGCAGCTATCAAATCCCCCCTCACTCTTCTCTTCTGCAGGCTAAACAATCCCAGTTCCCTCAACCTCTCCTCATAAGTCATGTGCTCCAGCCCCCTAATCATTTTTGTTGCCCTCCGTTGGACTCTTTCCAATTTATCCACATCCTTCTTGTAGTGTGGGGCCCAAAACTGGACACAGTACTCCAAATGAGGCCTCACCAGTGCCGAATAGAGGGGAATAATCACGTCCCTCGATCTGCTGGAAATGCCCCTACTGATACAGCCCAAAATGCCGTTAGCCTTCTTGGCAACAAGGGCACACTGTTGACTCATATTCAGCTTTTCGTCCACTGTAACCCCTAGGTCCTTTTCTGCAGAACTGCTGCCCAGCCATTCGGTCCCTAGTCTGTAGCAGTGCATGGGATTCTTCCGTCCTAAGTGCAGGACTCTGCACTTGTCCTTGTTGAACCTCATCAGATTTCTTTTGGCCCAATCCTCTAATTTGTCTAGGTCCCTCTGTATCCTGTCCCTACCCTCCAGCGTATCAACCACTCCTCCCAGTTTAGTGTCATCTGCAAACTTGCTAAGGGTGCAGTCCACACCATCCTCCAGATCGTTGATGAAGATATTGAACAAAACCGGTCCCAGCACCGACCCTTGGGGCACTCCACTTGATATATGTGCTCCAGTGTGACATCGCCCGGCAGGATCTCGGCACAGTCCATGCGGGCGCACGTGACCATCTCTGCCTCCCTGGCAGATGTCCCGTGGCACGAGATGTGCCATGCGGCATCATGGTGCTCCGTCCACACCTTCACAGCGTACTACGCCATCGACCAGTGGGCAGCCACAGTGGTGACTGTAGGACATGCCGTCCTGCAGCAGGCCTTGCCCATCGCGTTTTCGCACCCATCTCCGAGCTGATCACTGCTCTGTACCCAACCGCCTTTGGAATACATGTAGAGACCATCATTCGAAGAAGAAGAGGAGGGACCTGCAACTGCAACCTCTCCTATTCTAATTTCCCCTTTGTTAGTTGTCCCTGTTCAAGTATTCTGTCGTATTTATTGATGGAAGTGGGCTGCAACATGTACTCGATCAGTTCTACTGTTATGTGTGACCATGAGTGATTTATTTATTAATGCTGCTTTAGTTTCCCATAGAACAACAATACAGCAATTTTAGTCATTCCTTTTCCCTCCTATAAAATCAGCTCTGATAGTGGTGGGTGTAGCTTTGATATAAAAAGTATTTTAAGTATGTTTGAGACTCAACTGCCTTAGGTTCTTGTAGCGACTTTCTGAAACCTAACAAGAGAAGCACTTTTTTTTAAATTGCAGACCTGTTATCTATCAATCCTCTGCTATAACTTTGGAGTGGAAACCTATGAACAGAAGGGGTATGAACAGAGCTCCTTCTGGCTCAGGTAATGTAAAAGGGAAAACAAAATGCAAAGTATTTTTTCTGAGAAAATAGCAAATGTGACTGAAGGAATAGGAAAAAGCAATTTTATAGTTTTGGGATTTCATTGAAAAAATGCAAACTTTTCTTTAAAAAAAAAATCTCAATGAAATTTTTTTTTTTTTGAAAAAGCAGTTTCTTGATGTGGAAAAAGTTGCACGAAAATTTTCATCTAGCTCTAGTATTTGATTAATCAATCTGTAACCCTTCTGCCAGTCAGAGTTGGCAGAAACAAGGGCCAGGTTCAGTATCTAGGGGTTCCTTTTCAACAATACAACACAAAACTGTCTTGAGCCCCCACCCAGTGACCTGTGACAATTACATACCACCCCTTGGGCACCTCTAAGAGGCAATATTTCCCTTTTCGCAAACAGCAGTCTGAGTGTAGCAAAAATACCTCAACTTGTAGTAAAAGGAGGGAACTAACTTAGCATTAATTTGGGAAAACACCACAAATAGGGTTCATAAACATAAACCATGAGCAAAAGACCCACCCCCCAAGCAAGTTGGGCAGTGTCCTTTTCCCCTTGGGTTCTTAAGTGCAGCAACCCAAAAGTTCCTTTAACATACCTGTCCCGTCTCTGCACCCCACTCACAGTTGCTGTCCTTGATTAGTGCAGGCCCAGAGTTCAGAGGTTCATCTGCAGAGTTTACCTCCCACCGTGGGTGGAGGGGGTGGTAAGGAGGCACTTTACACGCTCCGCTGCTCGGGCACTCAGTCGCCGCACCTCTCCCTGCCAACCACCCTGCTGGCCACTTGCCGTGCCTCTCTGCCAGCTGCCCTGCTGGCTGCTCCTCTCCACCAGCCACCTTGCTGACCACTCGCCGCTCCTCTCCGCCAGCCGCCTTCCTGTCCGCTCGCTGCACCTCTCTGCCAGCCACCTTGCTGGCCACTCACCAAGATGTCTTCAGGGCTCACCACTTAACACAGCCCTCAGTGATTTCAGCTGTTAATGGGGGAGCCTCACTGCTGGTGCACACTGGGCAGTCTCTTACATCCAGAGACATTGTCCCAAAGCAGGTCTAATACTTAGACCTAGGTATCAGTGATTTCAGCTCTGCAACATGTAACGAGACTGTCAATTGAGTCTAAATTAGCTCTTTTATTACACAGCAAAGAGAGGAAAGGTGAAATGGTGTCTAGGGCCCTTTAGCAGGGCCCACACCACCAGCCACAAGTACCTGTCCCCACCCTCTCTCAACCAACTGGGTTTTGGAACCCATGTTCCCTGCCTACCGAGTGCCGTTTCGTTGAGGGTGAGTCCCTCCAGCAGGGTATGCCAGGTACAGTTCTGCTGCCCTCGATTCACACAACAAGGGTAACAACTCTTTATTACTCCTGCCCCAATAACAAAGAGACTGGGGATCCAACACCAGTCAAAAGTGATCATTTGGACAAGCAATCTCATCTTGCTGAGCAGCTAGGCAGAGTGGGTGTGCCCATGCAAATGAGATCAGCCCCTGAAGTCCTCTTCCACAGCTCATCACAGATGTCAGGGGAGAGCTCATTCAGACTCTGCTTACAAATCTAGAGCTCTGCTTGGCTGAGCAAAGCTAGGCCTACACCTAGCTCAGTGCCATTTCTCTGTGTATAGGCACATCCTTTCATGAAGATAAAATAAAAAAAGAACAAGTTAAAAATCACTTAGATAAGTTAGATGCCTGCAAGTCATCAGGAACTGATGAAATGCATCTTAGAATACTCAAGGAGCTAATAGAGGAGGTATCTGAGCCTCTAGCTATTATCTTTGGTAAATCATGGGAGACCGGAGAGATTCCAGAAGACTGGAAAAGGGCAAATATAGTGCTCATCTATAAAAAGGGAAATAAAAACAACCCAGGAAACTACAGACCAGTTAGTTTAACTTCTGTGCCAGGGAAAATAATGGAGCAAGTAATTAAGGAAATCATCTGCAAACACTTGGAAGGTGGTAAGGTGATAGGGAATAACCAGCATGGATTTGTAAAGAACAAATCATGTCAAACCAAACTGATAGCTTTCTTTGATAGGATAACGAGTCTTGTGGATAAGGGAGAAGTGGTGGATGTGGTATACCTAGACTTTAGTAAGGCATTTGATACGGTCTCGCATGATATTCTTATCAATAAACTAGGGAAATACAACTTAGATGGGGCTACTATAAGGTGGGTGCGCAACTGGCTGGGTAACCGTACTCAGAGAGTAGTTATAAATGGTTCCCAATCCTGCTGGAAAGGTATAACGAGTGGGGTTCCTCAAGGGTCTGTTTTGGGACCGGCTCTGTTCAATATATTCATCAATGACTTGGATATTGGCATAGAAAGTACGCTTATTAAGTTTGCAGATGATACCAAACTGGGAGGGATTGCAACTGCTTTGGAGGATAGGGTCATAATTCAAAATGATCTGGACAAATTGGAGAAATGGCCAGAGGTAAACAGGATGAAGTTTAATAAGGACAAATGCAAAGTGCTCCACTTAGGTAGGAACAATCCGTTTCACACATACAGAATGGGAGGAGACTGTCTAGGAAGGAGTACGGCAGAAAGGGATCTAGGGGTTATAGTGGACCACAAGCTAAATATGAGTCAACAGTGTGATGCTGTTGCAAAAAAAGCAAACATGATTCTGGGCTGCATTAACAGGTGTGTTGTGAGCAAGACACGAGAAGTCATTCTTCTGCTCTACTCTGCGCTGGTTAGGCCTCAACTGGAGTATTGTGTCCAGTTCTGGGCACCGCATTTCAAGAAAGATGTGGAGAAATTGGAGAGGGTCCAGAGAAGAGCAACAAGAATGATTAAGGGTCTAGAGAACATGACCTATGAAGGAAGGCTGAAGGAATTGGGTTTGTTTAGTTTGGAAAAGAGAAGACTGAGAGGGGACATGATAGCGGTCTTCAGGTATCTAAAAGGGTGTCATGAGGAGGGGGGATTTGATAGCTGCTTTCAACTACCTAAAAGGGGGTTCCAAAGAGGATGGATCTAGACTGTTCTCAGTGGTAGAAGATGACAGAACAAGGAGTAATGGTCTCAAGTTGCAGAGGGGGAGGTTTCGGTTGGATATTAGGAAAAACTTTTTCACTAGTAGGGTGGTGAAGCACTGGAATGGGTTACCTAGGGAGGTGGTGGAATCTCCTTCCTTCGAGGTTTTTAAGGTCAGGCTTGGCAAAGCCCTGGCTGGGATGATCTAGCTGGGGTTGGTCCTGCTTTGAGCAGGGGGTTGGACTAGATGACCTCCTGAGGTCCCTTCCAACCCTGAGATTCTATGACTCGATGACCTCTCGAGGTCCCTTCCAGCCCTAGAATCTATGTCAACCTCACTGTTATCTCAACATGAGGCATCCCTTTCAGATGGATTTTCATGTTCCAACAAGCGGTCCCTTCTTTGCATGTAGAAATATTCATGGCTCTCCTTAATTCTATGCATACCACTTATTCTCCCAAGGAGGCCGTTCTCTAGGAGAATTGTTCCCAGCTATTTCCCCTTTCATAATGCCATGGTGATGGTTGCACCTTAAGAGATGTAAAAAGTGTAGAAAAATGCAGAAAAATAATTTCATGTCAGCATTATATGCATTTGTTAAAAGTAATCTTTGAATTGCTCAGAAAAAGCCAAAAGCCATATTATACTGTTGATGAAAGTTGGTTTCATGTATTAGTTCTCCCTACTTTAGTGTTCTCAGCCACATTCATTGGGCTACAAGGGCTCAGGCAGCTCTACAACTGGCCTGGTGCCTTCACTGCTCACTTACTGTTACTTGTGACCTTGACAGATTTATTAGGTTTCCAATGTTGACAACGTGGAGAGACGCCACAAAACAGAAACACAAATGATTAAGAAGCTGGAGGAATTGGATTATGAGGAAAGATAAAATGAATTGTCTGTCTATTTGGGCTAAATGACAACTATTTACATATATTATAGGGTGTAAATTCCAATGTGTGAAAGGAATTGTAAGGGGTGGTAAGGTGGGGACCAAGGAAGCAGTGCGATAAAATTAAGGAAAGGAACATTTAGGCTATCAGAAAAAATTATCTTGTGCCAGACTCAGAAAATCAGAATGGATTTTTAAAAAAATTATTCAGAAGAAATCAACTTGACAATGCCCCCTTTAATCTCAAACATTTAATGATCATAGATAGGGAGTCAAGGAATCCTTGAAGTAGTGTTTAGGGTTAATTAAAACTGATACTTTGGAGAGCATCTCTTTATTTTGTTCCCTGTACTTGGAGGATCGGATACTAAGTGCTCACAAACACCAATGAGAAAATCTTTGGAGTACAGAACTAGCCTTTGCAAAGCACAAACATTTGCCTGGATAGAATGTTATAGCACCATCTGGTGGGATTAATGTTATCTCATACTGAGATAACAATAATAAATTCCCACAGACAGAGGCAGATTAAGGTTTCGTGGGGCCCTGGGTCAGAGCACGTGGGAGGCCTCCTCCCCACACCTTCTGCCTGTGGCCCTGCCCAGGGTCCCACACCATTCTTTCCCTTTCCCCGTTCCACGCATGGTCCTGCCCCATTCCATCCGCTCACTGCGGCCCCCCTTTGCCCTTTTCTGCCCCCCACCTCCTTGGCCCCAAGACCGGAGAAGCTCTGTCCCCTCTACCGGGCCCTAGGGCTGCAGCGGGGAGTGAGAGCTCTTCCAGCTCTGAGGCCATGGCAAGGAGCCAGAGCTCCTCCAGTTCCAGGGCCACAGCTGAGTTTTGGCGCTGGGGCTTCCCGTGCCTCCCGGGGCTTCTAACGGGGAATGGGACTGGGGCGCTGGGGCTTCCTCCACCCCATCCCACCCCCCAGTGCTGCTGCCAGGGAGCAGAGCGGGGTTGGGCGTGGGGGCTTCCCCCGCCTGCTCGGCGGTGCTGCTGGGGAATGCTTTGATATCAATCAGAGGATCTTGTGACCATTTATTTTAGCTAATATTTTCCTCTGTGTGCTCTATGTGGCTCCTAACAATAAATGAAATGGAAAAGGTAAATATGAGCTCACTGTGTAGCCCAGAAAGCTCAGTTTTTCTTACATCTCTTAGCCCATATAATTCTGATTTTTTCTTTTAAATTGTAGCCAGAGCTACGAGATTGGGAAAATGGATAAGAAGTACTCTCCTGGGGAAGAAATGCAGGTACGAAATAAACATACAGAAACTTCTGAATTACACACAGACTAATAGCAGGATGTCATTAGTGCCAGTCCTGCTCTGCAGCCCCCACTGCCTCTCTGTGCCAGACTTGGACTTCCTCTCATAGCTCTGCCAGTGGTTATCCATCCTGATCTTTAGCACTTCCTGGTATTTTAGTCCCGCAGAATGGTAGTATAGTGTAAATAATTCTCCACTAGATACTAGGCTGAGTCTGAGACTGAGTCATTGCTATGTGTGTCCTTAGTCATATTTGAACCTAGATTTTCATGCAGACGAAAAGCTAGGGCATTAATACTCTGCTCCAGCTAGTGTATTTGGAGAAGAATTATGTTATAACCCATAGGTTCTGTCTTGACTGGGAAAAGTGGTCAAGTTAGGTTAGGTTTAATGAATGTGTGTTACTTGAGTCTGACCTAAACTTGATCTTTTTCCTAGTTTAAATGAACTTTGAATTTGACCAGCTAAATTGAGCTAAAGGTTATCCTGCATCTACAGAAGGAAAAAGGTCAAATTTAGGTCAGGCTTAGCTAGCACATTTACTAAGCCTAACTTAAACTTAGGCCTTGGCTACACTTGCAGATGTACAGCGCTGTTAGTTAAACCCGTGTTCGTACAGCTGAGTAGGGAAAGCGCTGCAGCCTGTCCACACTGGCAGCCGCCAGCGCAGTAACTAGCACTGACGTGGCTACATTTGCGGCACTTGCAGCGGTTTTGGGAGAGGTGCATTATGGGCAGGTATCCCACAGAACACCTCTTCCAGTTCTGGCGCCGTGGGTTGTGGGAAGGGGGCGTGGGGTATGGTGCATTCTGGGTCCTGTCCCAACGCCCCGTGATGCATCGCTTCGCATCCCAGCAATCCCTGTGTTTCCGGCCACAATTTGCACCATCTTTCAATGGTTTCTTTGTAGCGCGATCTGTGCTCCGTTTCAGCCAGCAGGAAAATGGATCCCGACCTGGTGAGCAAAATACTGATGAGTCTCGCCAGCACGTCACGTTTGGCAGTCGAGCTGTTCCTTAAGATCCACAGTGACAGCGAAGAGTCTGACGATGAAATAGTCACGCAAAACGCGTATGACACTAACTTGCTTGTGGCATTCACGGACATGCTATGCACCGTGGAACGCCACTTTTGGGCTCGGGAAACCAGCACAGAGTGGTGGGATCACATTGTCATGCAAGTCTGGGATGACGAGCAGTGGGTGCAGAACTTTCGAATGAGAAAAGCTACTTTCATGGGACTGTGAGGAGCTCGCCCCTGCCCTGCGGCGCAAGGACACGAGATTGAGAGCTGCCCTGACGGTGGAGAAGCGGGTGGCTATTGCAATCTGGAAGCTCACAACTCCGGACTGCTATCGATCAGTAGCGAACCAGTTTGGAGTGGGAAAGTTGACCGTTGGGATCGTGCTGATGCAAGTTTGCAAGGCCATTAATCGCATCCTGCTCAGAAGAACTGTGACTCCGGGTAACGTGCAGGACATTGTGGCTGGCTTTGAACAAATGGGTTTCCCTAACTGCGGAGGGGCTATAGATGGGACGCATATTCCTATTCTGGCACCACCCCACCTAGCATCCGAGTACATTAATCGGAAGGGGTATTTCTCCATGGTTCTCCAGGCGCTTGTGGATCACCGTGGGCGTTTCATTGACATCAACGCAGGCTGGCCCGGAAAGGTGCATGATGCACGCATCTTTCGGAACACTGCCCTGTTCCGGAAGATGCAGTCCGGGACTTTTTTCCCAGACCGGAAGATCACGGTAGGGGAAATTGAAATGCCCAATGTGATCCTTGGAGACCCCGCGTACCCTTTAATGCCATGGCTCATGAAACCCTACACAGGGAGCCTTGACACCAGCAAGGAACAGTTCAACTACAGGCTGAGCCGGTGCAGAATGACTGTGGAGTGTGCTTTTGGCCGTTTGAAGGGCCGCTGGCGATCTCTAGATGGGAAGCTGGACTTGGCCGAACACAGCATCCCCGCGGTTATATCTGCGTGCTGTACCCTCCATAATATTTGTGAAGGGAAGGGTGAAATGTTCACTCAGGCGTGGACCTCAGAGGTTCAACACCTGGAGGCTGAATTTGCACAGCCAGAGAGCAGGGCTATTACAGGGGCCCAGCGTGGGGCTGCAAGGATTAGGGATGCCTTGAGGGAGAAATTTGAGGCTGACAACCACCAGTAATGTGTGCTGCCCTGCACGACCCTGAAGTGAAGTGGTTCCAATGTTATCAGTTATCTGTCTTTGCTAAGCTGATTTTTGTTTGCTCAGCTCACTTGCGTTGCCTGTTTCTTTCCTGGGCTAAGGTATCTTTTTTCCTTATGCAATAATAAAGACTGTTTGCACATTTAAAGAATCCGTTTATTACAGAGAAAATACATGTATTAAAAAGAAACACAACTGCTTGTGAGACAGAAAGGGCAAGGGGGTGGTGGGTGGTGTGGGGAAGGGTTCAATCACAGGGTATGGTATGTCCTGCTTTCATACTCGGGCTTCCTGTCTGGAGTGCTGTGCAGTGAGTGCTGGACCTCAGGATGTCTATAATTCGGGATGGGAGTTGAGTGCAGTGGGTAAGGGTCATAGTTTCCAGGGCTGTCTGGTGAAGCTAGAGGTGTTGGGGGCATCTGGTGTGGGCGATAAGAACCTGTATGTTGGGTGAAGTGGGCAGGTGGTGACATGGGGGCACAAGTGTTTTGGGACACTGGCTGCAGGGGGGGGCGGGTGCGGTACTGCTCCGCCTGCATGGCGACGAGCGCCTGGATAGAGTCCGCTTGGCGCGCCATGATGCTAATCAGCTCCTTTGTGCTTTCGTGCCGGAGCTGCATGCTTTGCTGCCAGTGCGCTGCGTTTTCCTGGCGGAGCCTGCTTTCACTCTCCCTCCACTCCCGAGCCTTTTGATTCTCTTTAAGAGACTGTTTCATAACTTCCTGCAGCATGTCTTCTTTCGTTCTTCTGGGCCTCTTCCTGAGCCTTTGTAGTCTCTGAGCCGGTGATAAGAAGGATGGCGGAGATCTCAAGGTTGAATCTGGAAGGCAAAATGCAACATTTAACAGAGGCATCATTGTTTTATGCCAGACAGAGCAATGATTCCCCCACACTTAAGGAGGGCACACACAGTCTCCAAAACAGCACAATTTTCCCGTCCCAAACAGAGCGCACAGAACCCACGGGAGCCCCAAAATGGTGAGTAAACACAGGGTAAAGGGGGACTGATTGTTTCACGGATGTACTGTCCGACGGGTTTCTGTGCCTTGGGGAGAGCCAACAGCTGCAGGGGGAACCTACACTGAACACTATCCCCACATTTTCCACAGGAGTTCGTCCTGGAAGATATCTCGCTGCTGAGGGTGTCTGGGGAAGCAAGGGAGGGTCTCCTACTGCAATACGGCTTCCGCCCTGGCCCATATGCAGCTTGCCTGTGTGCAGCAATGGTCCCCCCGCCCCTCGCGGCACAGTGGCGCGGACACGTTACCCTGACTGGGACAAGGACCACGGCGGCTCTCCCAATGAACCTGCGCAAGCACATTGCCCACGTCCTGGCTGAGACTTTCGAAGAGATTACAGTGGCCGATTTCTCCGATGTGATAGACCACATCAATGCGCTTTTCCGCATCTAGGCATGCATGCAGCCCAAACCATCCTCGCCCAAGGACCCCACACCGAAAAAACTCCTTCCCGAAAATAAAAGCTGCTTACCGCGAACCTGTTCTTCTCTTTCTCTCCCAGCGCGTACCGGCTGCTGCGACTGGCTCCCTTCCTCCTGGCTCGAGAAGAGCTCCTGGCTGCATGCACCCAGGGAGTCAGGGGTGTCTCCCCCAGCCACAGCACCCTCGCTTCTGTTTTCTTCAACCCCCTCCTCCTCCTCCTCTCCCTCCTCCTCCTCCTCCTCCTCATTCCGCTCTCCCGTGTCCACGGTGGTGCTCGGAAGAGTAGTGGGGTCAACCCCAAGTATTGCATCCAGCTCTTTGTAGAATCGGCAGGTTTGAGGGGGGAGCACCCGAGCGCTTGTTTGCCTCGCGGGCTTTGCGGTACGCACTCCGCAGCTCCTTTACTTTTATCCTGCACTGCATTGCGTCCCGGTCATGGCCCCTTTCAATCATGGCCCTTGATATCTGGCCGAAAGTATCGAAATTCCTCCGGCTGGATCGCAGCTGGGACTGGACAGCTTCCTCCCCGCAAACAGCGATGAGGTCCAGCAGCTCGCCATTGCTCCATACTGGGGCTCGTCTCGCACGTGGAGGCATGGTTACCTGGAAAGATGTGCTGAGAGCACTCCACGCCTGGCTGAGCAAACAGGAAGGGGATATTTAAAATTCCAAAGGAATTTAAAGGGTCGGAGTGGCGGTTGGTCACCTGAGGCCAGGGCAGTAGAGTGCTAATTGATGACCAGAGTGGCTAGAACAGGCGTTGTGGGATACTTCCGAATACTTCTGGAGGCCAATAACAGCACATTGGGTGACCACACTGTAGCCGCAGCGCACCAGCAGCAGCGCAACAAACGTTATTCCTCTCGGGGAGGTGGAGTACATGCAGCGCTGTACCTGAGGAGATGCAGCGCTGCACGTGCTTTGCGAGTGTAGCCAGTTAGTGAGTTGCAGCGCTGCAGGCAGTTTTATTGCGCTGTAACTCGTGAGTGTAGCCAAGGCCTTAACCAGTTTACCATGTCAAGACAAATCTTCAGAAGGGATAAGAATACAATTGTTATATGATGGTAGTGCTGAGAAATCCCAATCAAGGAGCAACCCATGGTGCTTGGCACTGTACCTCTAGTAACAGAGAAGATGGTCCCTGGCCCAGTGTGCTTACAGTGAATATTATCCACAGTTTATATTGCCATCTCCTTTATTTCCACTCCTTTGTGCAATATTTGTGTTTTTGATTATTTCATTTGAGTTTAATTATTCACTTTGTCTTTTCTTTCTAGGCTAAAGTGCTGCGGTTATTAGCCACTGTCTATTTGGAGTGGGATTGCGAACAGTATCAAGACAAGGCTCTCAGAGCTATAAGCCTGGCTAATGAGGTTGTAACTTACTGTGATGTCTAAGCAGGCTGGATTGATTTAAGACACCAATTTTAATGATTTAAATTGGCAAGCAGGAAACCTTGATTTAAATAATTGATTTTAATTTTGTTTTGCATTTGTGTGTTTAGTTCTTTTCCTAAAGAAAGGTTGGTTATCATTGGTTGGTAACCATTAAAACATATTGATTTGGAACTAAATATGGCATTTTACACTAAATTTGGTTCTTCTTTTTGCTACCATATCTTTGTTTAAACAATTATATAGCTTAATTTCCATTTATTCAGATTCTCAATTTTTTTATTTTGCACCATTTACCATTTCCTAACATTTCTTATTTACTAGGTTATACATTTTTACTTATGATTTGTGTCAGGCTCTGTTTGGATGGGCATTCAGATTACCTTAAATGTGCTGGACATATAGGAAAAAAAGTTTATCAACATACTTTGCAATTAAAACTATTTTATTAAACTGTAGTTAGTGAAGTGAACGAATTGTTTCTAGTCACCATGTTCTTCAAGATTTTAGAATTAATAGATCTCATCCTCTCACACCCAGTTTTTATTCTTGGATTATAAGAGGAAAACAAGCTTTCTTGCCTTTTCAGCTCCCACTAGTTTCTTCAACTTAATGACTAGATCAGTGTTTCCCAAACTTGGGATGCCACTTGTTCAGGGAAAGCCCCTGGTGGGCCGGGCTGGTTTGTTTACCTGCCCCATCTGCAGGTTCGGCCAATCGTGGCTCCCACTGCCCGCGGTTCGCCGTGCCAGGCCAATGGGGGCTGCAGGAAGCGCTTTAACGTGGCTTATGTAGTCTCAGCATAGCGACTACAGAAAGTCTAAGAAAACCATCGCCACGAGGGGAATAGCTACCTGCACTGGGAGTGCGGCTCCAAGCACTGTCTACACTGGCACTTTACACGCTGAAACTTGCAGCACTCGGGAGTGTTTTTCCACACCCCTGAGCGAGAAAGATGCAGCTCTGTAAAGTGCCAGTGTAGACAAGCACTATGTCGTTGGGGAAAAAGCCTGTCCTGGCTAGAATTTCCTGACATTCTTTCATGTTTGTGAATGTGCTGGACTCTTGATAGGATTCAGCTGAAATTGTTCTCTTGAGTTTCAAAAAATAATTTGGCTGTTCATATAATGTCATTGTTTTTCAATATGCAGGAGAATATGCACCCAGCTGGGTTTTTCTTGAAAATTAAAATCCTTCTGAAAAGTGGAGCATCTGATGAAGGCGTAAGGACAGGTATCACAGCTCCGTATGTAATATGGTTCAGAATAATGTTGTATTCCAGGCCCAAGAAGTAAGACTGAATGATGTGGGAGAGAGTTTAAATTAATCGCTCATCTATTGTAGAAGAAGGGGACTTATTTGCTAAATGTCACAGCCTGGTTTTGGGATGTATGTGGTGTGGAAATCTGTCTAAAATTATTGCAGCAATCCTTGGGAATACAGATGCTATTGAGGGCCTGGTGGAACTTTGAGTAAAAGGAAAAAGTTTATTTTGCTGCTGAGTAACAGTTACATGCATTTGCTGGGGGAGGACTTGTCAGTACTAAGGTAGCGTAAAGGCAGCTGTGTAAAAATGTTGGTAGTTTTAGACTTTGGGCTGTATTCACTCAGGGTGAAATTAAATTCTGTGCAGAAGGCCAGCACAGTTACTCCTCTGCTTGTGGGGTAAGATACTACTTCACATGAGTAATGATGCAGAGTCTGGCTGAGTATGAGTAGAGTGGTCAAGATGGTGATTGGCCATGCGTTGATAAAATAAAGTTATCCTTTGAGTAGTGTCCCTATGGGTGCTCCACTGTAACTGTGTCTGTGTCCCTGTGCTGCTGATTGGTGAACTTTGGTAGCAGTGTCTGTTGGGCTCACACATGCGGTACCTCTCCTCATGCTGTGCCACGAGGCTAGTTAGTGAGTTTGGGCTAACCATCCTCTGTTCTTTTTCTACTGCCCCAGCTAGAGATGGAGCCATTAGCTGTCTATTAGCAGATCCTTAACTCTTCTTTCAGTTGTTAATTTTTAGCTTCTAAAAGTTCTTTAGCCTTCCATTATCTTTATTTTGGCCCTGCCAGAAGAAAAGAAGAAAAAGGACTTTGTTCTTCCATCATCCCTGTGGGGGCGGGGGACATTCCCCCCCTCCCCCCCGGACAAGGGTATGCCTGGCTCTTGGGGCTTCAAGAAGTGTCACACTTGCAGCAAGGCAAACCCAGTCATGGACAAGCACTCTCAATACATTCACTATCTTGGCCGGGGCCACATTCAACAAAAGTGTTCCCTCTGCCAACAACTTCAACTGAAATCCCGCAAAGAGCGAGAACTTCACCAGAAGATCATCTTCATGGAGGAGGATCTCTGACCACAGCCCCCAGTCAGGCATGAGTCTTCCTCCCAGCCCTCGACTTCAAAGGATAGTGGGTCGAGAAGGTGGTCTGGGAACTCCTCTCAAAAGCTAAAAGTCTCCTCAGCGAGCCCAGGGATAACTGAAACCGATCACCATCTCGCTCAGTATCCTTGGCACTGCAGGCACTGAGGTTGTTCGGCACCTGTACCTCATGGCAACTGTTGGCACCCGGAGCCGCTGATAGGCCCACGGAACCTTTGGGCATGGGCACTGAGTCTCTGGTACGGAAGGATAAGTGCAAATGCCCTAAACTGCTCCCAGAATGTGAACCGTCATTAGTACCACCAGTGGCACTGACCCACCTGACACCAGACAGATCGGTATGGGCAAGACCCCCATCCCCTCTGGCACCACCACCGATGCTGGGATGATCGGTGCCAACAGAACTCCAGCAGACCGGGGACCTGGTTATATTGGAAGTTCCGAACTCGCTGCCCCTCGGTACTGAGACGATTGCACCAAGCCATGGTCGCTCAAGAGGTATTTCTCTACAATCCTGCTACTCTCCTCCATGTCAAGCAAAGGATCTGACAGTGAGTCAGATGGGGCTTCTGAGTACTCCTCCCAGGCTCCATATGGGACCCAATACCAACAGAGTCGAGGAATGTACCACCAGATGGCACTGCTCCGATCCTGGTATGGTTACCCATGGGCACCTCCACCAGGCCCTATGCTACCACAGTGGCCCTACAGGGACCACTGGACAGCTCATTGCCAGCCTTTCTCCAGGGCACCACGTGTCATCAGAGAACCTCACAGACAGGCCTCTCAGCTATAACATCGTGAGCCTCAGTACCCTTAGAGGTTGTGGAGCAGGAGATGGATGCTGAGGAGATCACACCTAATGACATATCCTCCTCTTTGCCAGATGAGGTGGTTATGCCATCACAGTCCTCCATAGCAGACGATTTTCACCTATTCCAGGAGCTGGCAAAGAGAGTGGCTGACACCCTCCATACACCATTGGAGGAGGTTAAGGGTACACACCACCAACTTATTTATATCCTCCACGTCTCATCCACCTCCAAAGTCATCCTCCCAATTAATGATGCTATCCTAGAACCAGCTAAGGCAGTGTGGGAACCCCAGGCCTCGACAGTCCCGACTTGCAAGCAAGTGGACAAAAAATACTGTGTCCCCACAAAGGAATCAGAGTTCCTGTTTTCGCACCCACCACCCAGTTCCATCATGGTAGATGCTGTGAATTCTCGTGGCTGTCAGCACCACTTTAGAATTACGCCCTACGACAGAGATTGGTAACATCTTGATCTCTGGTAGGAAAACGTTTTCCTCAGCCACCTTACAGTTCCAAATTGCACACTACCAGGCACTTCTGGCAAATGATTATACAAATTACAGGACTTTATTGATAAAGTGCCAGAGAGCTCCCAGGATTTCTTCAAGGCTGTCATCCAGGAAGGCCAACTGGTGGCAAAAACAACTCAACAGTTGACTCTCAATGCCGCTGACATGGCTGCCAGGGCCATCTCCACTGTGGTGGTGATGAGGTGCGTGTTGTGGCTTCACCTCTTGCGTTTCCCGAAGGAGGTGCAGACAACGGTGGAAGACTTCCCCTTTGAAGGAATGAAACTCTTCACCAAGAAAACGATGCCTCCCTCCACTCCCTGAAGGGTTCCAGGGCCACTGTCAGATCACTGGGAATTTATAAACCAAGGCAAAAGAGATGATTCAGCTCACAATACCAACACAGGCAGTATTCAGCACTGTTCCCAGTGCAGCAGCACTATGAGCCCCAGAGGAAGAAGGGGAGACTCTCGAAGTGGAAGTCCTCAGGCTCCCAGTCCTTGACCTAACTGCATGCCCCTATGCACCACTTTTGACGGGGAGGTCGAGGCACCATGAGACCACTCCTCACTATCACCTGTGACCACACACCTATTTGGCCACTGTTTGGCAGCATTCCGCAGTGCCTGGGAGTGCGTAACATTGGACAGATGAGTCCTAGAGATTGTCAGATCTGGATATTCCATCCATTTCACCTCTTACCTCCTCCACAATACTTTTCCCGGGCCCTCTTCAGAGACCCTTCTCACGAGAGTCTACTACAGCAGCAGATAGACTGCCTCCTGCAATTAGGAGCCATAGAACCAGTATCTCAACATCTACGAGGCTAGGGGTTCTACTCTTGGTACTTCTTCAAACTCCCTTTCTTTTGGGTATTGAGACCCATCCTGGACCTAAGAACTCTCAACAAGTTTGTCAAAACTCAGACATTCAAGATGGTCACACCATTGACGATCATTCCGTCACTGGAACACGCAGACTGGTTTTCAGCCCTCCACCCACAAGATGCCTATTTTCACATCTCAATACTACTGGCTCACAGACGTTTCCTCAGGTTCACTCTGGGAAACAACCATTACCAATACAGAGTCCTTCCCTTCGGACTTTAGTCGGCCCCGAGAGTATTTTCCAAAGTTCTCAGTGGTGGTCACCCATTTAAGATCTCAAGGGATGATGATCTACCCTTACCTAGATGATTGTCTCCTCAGAGTCTGGTTGCTTCAGGAGGCTCGTCGAGCCACTGAAGAGACAATAACCTTGTTCATGGAACTGGGAGTACAGATCAACTCACAGAAGTCTACCCTTACGCCAGTGCAATGCCTGGAATTTAGAGGGGCCGACCTAGACGCACTATAAGCCAAAGTCTTCCTACCTCAGGACAGATTTCACTCCTTGGTATCTCTTATAAACACAACTCAATACAGCCCTCAAGTGCCAGCCAGAACCTGCCTCCAGCTTCTGGGGCATATGGCTGCTGGCATGGCGATGATTCCTCAGGCCAGACTTCACATGTGATGCCTACAGCTGTGGTTCAGCTTGGTTTACAGACTGAACAGGGACAGTCTGGCCAAACTCTGTCACTACCCACCAGGGTCAAAAACTCCCTGCACTGGTGAAAAGACCCAACCAATGCATGCAAAGGGATCCTCTCCCTACAGGGGCCACCTTTGTCGCTCCTTACCATGGACGCATCCCTCCTAGGATGAGGCGCACATTTAAACAGTCTCACAGCACAAGGCAAATGGTTGCCGGCAGAGATCTCCCTTCATATCAATCTCCTCGAACTGAGAGCGGTCAGGAATGCCTGTACCAATTTCCTCCTGCTGATAGCAGGCTCACATATAAAGGTCCTGACGGACAACATAGCCTGCATGTATTACATCAATAGCCAAGGAGGAGCCCAATCACCCTCTCTATGCGCGGAGGCGATGAAACTGTGGAATTGGTGCATCTCTCACAATCTCACCTGGTTCACGGCTTACCTGCCAAGCATAATAGCATACAAACTCAGTTGCACATTCCTGCATAACCACACGTGGGAGATGCACCCATCAGTACTTCAGGGCTTGTTCACACAGCAGGGAACACTGTCCACAGATCTGTTTGCCACTTACCAGAACAAGAAGTGTCCACGATACTGTTCCAGGGTGGTAATTGGACAACGATCTCTACGCAATGCTCTTCTCCTTCCATGGAACAAAGACCTTCTTTACACCTTCCCTCTGTTTCCTCTTCTACTGAAGGTACCTGGCTGAGACAGACCTGGTACCCTTACCTAATGCAGCTTGTGATGTGCCCGCCGATCTCCCTTCTGACCATCCTGCACCTCCTTACACAGGACAAGGGGCGCACCATGCATCCCAACTTGGGGATCCTCTGACTCAAAGCATGCCTCCTATGTGGTTCCAACTCCTAGAAAGCTCATGCTTAAAGGAAGCGCAGATGCTCCTACTACCCAGTAGAAAGTCCTCCACACCACACACTTACCTGCAGAAGTGGTCCAGGTTCCAGATTTGGTGCTTGTCCCAGCAACTCTGTCTAGAGTTGGCAACTCTTCCACATATTCTGAAATATGCCCTGACCCTTAAAAAATCAGGACTATTCCTGAGCTCTCTGAGTCCACCTCGCTGATTAAAGTATTTCACCATTCCATAGAGGGGTACTCAGTAATTTTTGACCTAACCATAAAAGGGTTCCTGAAAGGAATAACAAACCTCTTCCCTCAGCCTAGACTTCCCTCCCCCTCTTGGGATCTAAATCTAGTATAAAAGGGCTGACTAGGCCCCCGTTTGAACCCATGGCCACCTGTTCGCTAACTCATCTGTCGATGAAAATGGTCTTTCTAGTTGCAATTACCTTGGCTAGAAGAATGGAGGAGATAGCAGCTTTAATGACACATCCTCTGTACATGGTATTCTTCCCGGACAAGGTCACACTTAAGCCACATCTGAAGTTCCTCCCTAAAGTGACCTCCTCGTTCCACATGAACCAATCTATTCACTTTCCCACCTTCTACCCCAAGCCTCACTGGGAAAATAGGGAGGCCATACTACGTACCCTGGACATTAGGAGAGCCCTTGCATTCTACCTCGATAGGACAAAAGCCTTCAGGCAATCCCCTAGATTGTTTCTCTCTATGGCAGACAGGTCAGCAATATCAGCCCAATAACTTTCTAAGTGGGTCTCAAATTGTGTTAGAGAGTGCTACCAGATTCTTTACTTGACCCCTCTGGACTCGATCTGTACACACTCCACAAGATCGGTCTCTTCATCTGTTGCCTTCTTAAAGCATGTCCTCATCTTGGAGATCTGCAGAGCGGCGACTTGGGCTTTGGTCCATATCTTTGCAGAACGTTATGTGATCACTGAGGACTCTGTCTCTGATGCCATATTTGGCTCCACTGTTCGTTCTTCTGTGACCAATCTGACTCTGAAGTCCCAGCCCTCCAGGGGAACACCCATAGGGACACTGCTCGAAGAAGAAGTTACTCACCCTGTTCAGTAACGATGGTTCTTCAAGATGTTCTCCACTGCCCGCCCTCCTCCCATCTACTTTGAAGTTCTCACTATGACTCTGCAGTAGAGAAGGAACTGAGGACAGTTAGCCCGCGTGCACTGGCTAGCCTCATGGCACAGCACAAGGAGAGACAGCGCATGTGTGGGCCCAACAGACACTGCTACTGATGTTCTCCAATCAGCAGCTCAGGGATGCAGACACACCTGCAGTGGAGCACACACAGGGGGACACACATTGAAGAACCGTTGTTACCACACAGGGTGAGTAACTTCTTGTGTTAACACAGGTTTGTTTGTTTCATATAGGATATATAAACTATTCTTACTTGCTCCTCAGATTTGTCAACACAGTATAAGTCAACTGGTTTCTCTGTTGGTATCACAGCAGAAGAGTATCTTCAGGAGGGATTTGAATTCAGAGAGCTTGGTGGCTCAGGAAGAACTTTCTGTTCATAGATGGTGAGCTGTTCATAGAAGGCACTGTGCTGTCTTCTCTGGAAAGCACCGAGTACATGGTGGGCACTTCCAGAAATAAATTTTGGTCTCCAGGTAACTGGTTTGAATTCTGTCAGATTGAAACTCACCTTCAGATGGCTGTTGAGGAATTTCAGTTCAGTTTCTAGGGACAGGTGTCCAAAACCCACCATCATGCTAACTTGCTCTTTTGTTGCAGTCTTAACTGAGAGTCCACGGAGACTGAACTCCCCACAGTCATTGAAGTGGTCCCTCCAGGCCAGGGTGGAGGCACATTCTGAGGGGCCATCTTGAGGAGGAAGCTTGCATTGTTGTTGTCCTTTCTGTTTGTGTTCTTATGAGAGGCAGAGGACTTGAGTCTCTAGAGCTGACAATTTGGCACCTTTCACTAGCCTCAAATTCATTTTGAAAACACGAAAAGAAAATGAAAACATGAAGAACATGTTTAACTGTTGCCTAGTTTTAGAATTATTATTTTTTTCCTAAGAAGACAAAAGACTTGAGAGTGAGTGTGAAGAAATGTACTTCATGGGACAGTCTGGAGTGTAATCAAGGAGGTCCTGCCTTGCACTAAGACTGGGCTATTTAAACAGGAACAGGAAGTTAAGCAGAGAAGAGGAGAGTAGAAGCTAGGCAGGCTGCAGTGGCTGGTGTTTTTTTAATCTGAGGCGCCAGGAGACTGGTTAAGCTAGACTCAAAGGGCTGGTCTACACTACGGGGGCGGGTGTGTGTGTGTGTCGATGTAAGGTACGCAACTTCAGCTACGTGAATAACGTAGCTGAGGTCGACGTACCTCGCTCAACTTATCTCGCCGTGTGGATGCTGCAAAGTCGAAGGCTGCCGCTCCCCCGTCGACTCTGCTTCCTCCTCGCGTCGGGGTGGATTACCGGAGTCGACGGGAGTGCGTTCTGGGATCGATTTATCGCGTCTAGATTAGATGCGATAAATCGATCCCCAAAAGATCGATTGCTACCCACCGAATCGGGTGGGTAGTGTAGACTAGCCCAAAGACTTTGTTTTGTGGACTTTAAGTATGGGAGCTCTGATCTGCGGTCCTTAGATGAGGACCGTATGAACAGTTTATTGTAATTGTTGTCCTGAAACCTTATGAAAAGGGGACATGCTATTTTGTTCATGTGTGCTGGTTTCTCCTTTCCCCAGGCTGTTAAACCTAATGCTGTCCCAATTGGGGAAAATTAAAGTGGCGCACACCCACATCACCTTACCAAGCTGCAAGCGGGAGCGTAGGAACAGCCCACATCTTTACAGTGAACAGATACATGTCCTTAGTGACTCAGTAATCCCCACTGTTTCTTCTTTCTAGCTGTTGCTGAACTTCTGCATCACGAAGTGTCACTAGATTTCTGTTTGAACACTGCTAAGCTGCTTCTGGAACATGAGAGGTACAGAACCTCAGCACCCACTACTTGAGGGAGACCATACATTGCCTGGGCTTCCCAGTATTCTTACAAAGTGATACCCAACAACAGGAGAGCTAAGTTGTAGAAATAGTGTGTCAGGGGCATGATACAGTGTGTTGTGATGGAAGAGAGAGTTGCTACACCTTATCCTACATTGGCATAAGTAGGTTGTCCTGTCCCTGTGTAGCCTTAATTTGTGCCTTGGCTTGGCAGCCCTGACTTGTGGAGCTGCTTCCTCCACTGTGTCCAAGCACAGCTCAGGATGAATGTTGAATTGGGGTGTTATATTTATAGCTATAGCCTTTTATCTGGAGAGATGCTGTAGTTCAAAGCCTGTTGTAAGTTTCCATTACAAATTCCTGTTGTCAGGTCATCCGAGTTCAGGTAGTTTGGCAGTACTACTGTACACTGAAGTGTGAGATGTTGGTTCAGAGCAACTTGTGCCAATTGTTTCTCTGGCATGTGAGTTCAGGCACTGATGTGATGTGCTTGAGGCTCTGTGGAAGAAGATTATATTTGCTTGGGCCCCAGTCATGAAGTTGTGTTGGCATTTATTTTACCTATCTTTCAGCCGTTAGATAAGAGAATGGCAGAAAAGGAGCAAAGGGAGATTTCTGGCAGTCAGCAGGAAAGCTACGATGGACCAACAAAAACTATTTTGAGGGACTCTCCTCCAGGATTCTCCCATTTACTCCATGGACACTGTGACCACAGATATAGTTCTCTTGAGGGTGTTGCAAAGGGCTCCCTTCTGCGGGGTTTTAACATGTTATCCCATAGTGCAGCGGTGTCCAATAGAAATTCGATGCTAGCCACACTGCTAGCCACACTTGTGGTTTTGAATTTTTCTTATTAGCCACATTATAAAAAAGCCACATGCATTAGCCACAATTCAATAGCCTATTAGCCACATGTGACTAGTGGCGAAAGTATTGGACACTGCTGCCATAGTGCTTCTATGACCTGCCAGCAAAGGATTGAGCATAGTGCCAAACTCTTGTCCTGTATGTGATGATACATTTCCAGATTGTCTTAATCAAGGGCTTAAGCCCTTGAAATACTATTCTTGGGGCCTGCAGTTCTGGAAACCAACCAATAAAAAAGGTTGGGTTATAAGTAATATGTTTGTGAGCAGGGAAGTCCCATTTCCACACTGCTGTCCTCTGTTTCTCCCCCTGTGTTTATGCAGGATACATATCTTGGAATCACATAGGCTATCAAGGATAGAATTTTAGCCTTAATGCTGGATTTATTTCCTTTTGGCAGGGTTAACCAGACTTTGAATGGTTTCAGTGTAGTAGCCGTGTTAGTCTGTGTCAGCAAAACGAAAATAAGAAAGAAAAACTTGTAGCACCTTAGAGACTAACAAATTTATTTCAGCATAAGCTTTCGTGGGTTAATACCCACTTCATCGGATGCATGGAATGAAATATACAGTAGACAGATGATATTTATACAGTCAGAGAAACATGATAAGGTCGAGGTGCATAGACCAACCTTAAGAGGCTAATTAGTTGAGAGGAACCATAACAGCAGGGGAAGAAAAACCTTTGAAGTGATAAACAAGATGGTCACACAGGTGTGAATGAGGATCGTTAACTTAAGGGAAATAGATTCAATTAACGTAATGGCCGAGCCATTCCAAATCTCTATTTAATCCGGAGGCAATGCAACCTAGTTTGCATATCAATTCGAGTTCAATAGTTTCTCTTTGAAGTCTGCTTTTGGAGTTAATCTGTCGCAACACTGCTATCCTCAAGTCTGTCACTGAGTGATTAGGGAGGTTGAAGTGTTCTCCTACTGGTTTTTGAATGTTATGATTCCTGATGTCAGATTTATGTCTGATTTATGACATAAATCTGACATCAGGAATCATAACATTCAAAAACCAGTAGGAGAACACTTCAACCTCCCTAATCACTCAGTGACAGACTTGAGGATAGCAGTGTTGCGACAGATTAACTCCAAAAGCAGACTTCAAAGAGAAACTATTGAACTCGAATTGATATGCAAACTAGGTTGCATTGCCTCCGGATTAAATAGAGATTTGGAATGGCTCGGCCATTACGTTAATTGAATCTATTTCCCTTAAGTTAACGATCCTCATTCACACCTGTGTGACCATCTTGTTTATCACTTCAAAGGTTTTTCTTCCCCTGCTGTTATGGTTCCTCTCAACTAATTAGCCTCTTAAGGTTGGTCTATGCACCTCGACCTTATCATGTTTCTCTGACTGTATAAATATCATCTGTCTACTGTATATTTCATTCCATGCATCCGATGAAGTGGGTATTAACCCACGAAAGCTTATGCTGAAATAAATTTGTTAGTCTCTAAGGTGCTACAAGTTTTTCTTTCTTACAGACTTTGAATGTTTCTTAAGTGTAGATGTTTATGGATTGACATGTTACAGAGCTGTCCTGGAGCCAAATGTGCAATTACTGGTTAGGGCACTAGTTCCCAGTCTGCTTTGTTGACTGCAAGGGATCCATCCACAGAGCCTTTGAGAGTTAGGAATTGAGGGTGGCTCATAGAAGTGGTGGAGCATCTTTCTGCTATGACCTGGTCCTCAGAATGAAAAAGCTGGAGAATCACTGGGTTAAACCATCTAGATTCTTTTTTGTGAAAAGCAATCTAAGTAAAAAACAGATTTTATGGGATGTATATATTGGGCCCCAGAATGGGACGTCAACAGCTCCGTCTGCACAGCTCCCTTAAAAATGCATCTCTGTGAATAGGGAATTGGTTGGTTTTGATTTTCTGAAGTCCATCTCTGAGTGGTTTGCGTCCTCACCTGACCTCGGAAAAATCATCTTACTCCACATCGAGTTTCTGTTACAGAGGATGAAGGAGCCGCTTGCCAAGCAAAAAATTGAAGACATCATTACAGGTCAGTGTCCAGCTTCTGCTGTCGTTTGCTGATGACAGGGCTTAATTAACTTAACCAATTGATTTATCTCTTCTCTCTACTTAACCCCTACTCTCCTCCTCCTTCCTTTATATCTTTTTCTTACTCTTTGTCATGTATTGTATATGGTAAATTGCAGGGCTGCTACTAGCAGGTCATGCTCCTGTACCAGATTTGGACTGGCCAGAGCTTCCTTCTCCGAGAGATGCAGACCTGATGTGTTCACTATAAGATCCTTTAATGTTATGCCAGGTATGGCTGAGGTTAGCTTAAATAAAGTATAGGTTTCAGAGTAGCAGACTTGTTAGTCTGTGTCAGCAAAAAAGAACAGGATTACTTGTGGCACCTTAGAGACTAACACATTTATTTCAGCATAAGCTTTCGTGGGCCACAGCTCACTTCATCAGATGCATAGAATGGAACACACAGTAAGCAGATATTTATACATTCAGAGAAACATGAAAAGGTGGAAGTAGCTATACCAACTCTAAGAGGCTAATGAATTAAGAGGAACTATATCAGCAGGGGAAAAAAACTTTTGAAGTGATAATCAAGATGACCCATTTCGGACAGTTGACACACAGGTGTGAGTGAGGATAGTTAACTTGGGGAAATAGATTCAATTGAAATTGAAATTTCTCTGGGTATGTCTATACTACCCACCGGATTGGCGGGTAGTGATCGATCCAGCGGGGATCGATTTATCGCGTCTCGTCTAGACGTGATAAATTGTCCCCTGAGTGCTCTCCCGTCGACTCCTGTACTCCACCGCTGCGAGAAGCGCAGGCGGAGTCGACGGGGAGCGGCAGCAGTCGACTCACCGCAGCGAAGATGCCGCGAAACTGCCCCCCCCCAGTGTAGACCAAGGCTCTGAGACATAAAGTATCCATCAAACATACCCAAAACCTTTTCATAATTATCTTTGTCTTCAGTAAAGTCAGTGGATTTAAAGAAATGCTCTGCCTGCTTCCCCATAGCATAAATTGAAGAGCACACCTGTATATCTTCAGTTTCTTGATGGAATTCTGTAGCAATTCAAAATCTTGCAAAATACTGTTTCCAGTCTGTCCATTGTGAAGGTTTGTCAAAGCTGAAGTTCTCTGGGACATTAAAGAGTAGCAAGCTGATGATATCCTGCAACCTTTTGTGGCATCATTCCTGTTGTCTGCAACCTTAGTTGCTGTTTTCCTTCTGTTACTGTTCTCTGGCACTAGTTTACTTCTGAAACTATGTCACGTATTTCTGGTACATGGTAAGTTTTAGGGTAAGTATTAGCAGGTCAGGCTTGTGTATCAGACATAGAGCTTCCTGCTCAGAGAGAGAGAGAGAGAGAGAGACCAGATATGTTCACTGTAAGATCCTTTAATGTTCTTCCAAAGTGTTGCTGGGGTTAGCTTAAATAAATTATGTTACAGCACCACCTAGTGGCTGCATAGTATAATACAGTTTAGTATTCCATTATACTCTCCCTCTTGCAGTCTTTAAAGATTGGTAGCAACATCTAGTCTTAGGGCTGGATTCACCTTCTAGCTCCAGTCCTGCTCTTTGGGCTAGACTGTGATTGCCCGTGGTACGGCCATGCTGGAATGGAAGTGCCACAATCTAGCCCCGTGCACTTCCACCTCTCACTGTTATGCATTGGGTGCAAATCCTTGTCTAGGGAACTAAGAAAGTGGCCTGACTTTTCAAATATGTTTAGCATCTGTTGCTCGCATTGACTTCAGGGGTTTCTCAGCATTGCTGAAAATTATGCCACTTGCTATTTAGGTGCCTAAATATGGATTTAGGATGCTAACTTTAGGCACTCAAGTGTGAAAATGTTGACTTGGGTTTATAACACTCTGATTTTTTGCAGGAATTGGCTGAGGATCATTGTCTCTGGGGTGGAACTCTTGCTATATGTTTACACGCAGTATTGCTCATTCTCATTGTAGGCATGGGTCTGTCATTGTCAAGTAATTCAAAGATGCCTCTCACTGTGGTTGTTCTTCAAGTGCTTGTCCGTATATATATTCCACTGTTTGTATGCATGTGCCCATTGCACACAAGATGGATGATTTGGCCAGCAGTGTCTGTTGAAGTGACTCATTACTGGTATTTATTATTGTGCTAGGTTCTGTACAAATAAAACAAAAAGAGAGACTGTGTCCCAAAGAATTTACAATCTAAGAGTAAGACAAGACACAACAGATGGAAACAGACAAACTGGGGGAATACCAGGAAACAATAAAACAGTATTGATCAACTTGATGGGCTGTGGTCTCAGCACACCAATACCGTAACCATTGTCAAATATTTTTTATAGGCATCATTACAAAGGAGAATTTTAAGGAGGGATTTGAAAGTGACGTGAATATCCTTGTGCTTCCAACTGAGTGTGTAAAGAGTGGGTCACCCCAACTGCCCTCAGAGTTTGCAGGATTTCCTCTTTGCACACTGCTTGGCCTCTTTCTTATGCAAATTTATGTAAATAGATAGGTACTTAGTTAAATTAGTTTAGTGGTAGAGTTTCCTTTTTTCTTTGTAAGGAGACTAGTTTTTGTTTCTTTATGTGGAAGGTGTTCTTGGTACCACTTCAGTCGTCATGGCCGAATATAAATCCCCAGGTGTTAAAGACTACCCATCCGTCACAGGAGCAATGCCCTTGAACAATGAGCATTCTAGATATTTGACTTTCTGGGTGTGGCACATATCACAGATTGATGTGCCATCTGCAGATTGTTCTCAGAGAACCCACGGGGGGTGAGAGTCTCATCAAAAATTGTTGTTAGATAGATTGATGCATCCAGCCTCTGATATTGGTCTGTCTGGGGTGGAAACTTATGATTACTTGTCTTAAAAGAGTGCTTCAGCTGCTGCCGCTACAGGAACTATCATCTTGAGTGTCAAAGGCCCACCGTCTAACTCAGGTAAATCCTCAAATGACAGAGGAAGAAAGGTGCACAAGCCTCAGAGAGAGAAGAGACAAAGATCTTCTCTTCTGGGCCTTTCAGCCTCCAAAGGCCATAAATTCTCTTGTTTTTTTAACTTAAGGGTACCTTAAGACCAAAATGGGTTCTTCTAGCACCTGTTTAGGCAGTGGACTCCGTCCCTCAGGATTGGCTACTCTGTTACCTCAGAGATCCTCCATTTTTGACCCTGCAATGTTGAAAATTCCGACGTTGATGACTATGGCATAGATGACTACTGTTCTGATGGCCCCTGTACTGACTGTTTCAGGATTGTTTTGTCCAGTAGTGACTTTAGCTGCACCATTATTCTCAGTACTGACATCTGCATTGAGTGTATCACAGACATCGACTTCACCCAGTGCCAAGGGCTTGCTTGGTAATTAAGGATCTCTTTATATCCTTGGTACTGGACTTGCCTTCAGGGTCACTAATAGGGTACTCTGCACCGATGTCGGTATCAGCTCCAGTCAGGGCCGTAACAAGGGCGAGGCCATGGAGGCACTCGCCTCGGGGCGCACTGCTGGCAGGGGCGCAAAAGCCTACTGCCAGGGGTGCCCCGCTGCCGAAGCCACCCCAGCTTACCTGCGGGAGGTCCGCCGGTGTGTGTGCAGAAAGCACCCTCCGCCGAATTGCCGCCAAAGCCGCGGCACCGGCGGACCTCCCGCAGGTAAGCGGAAGCGGCTTCAGCAGCAGGGCAGAAGTGCTGCTAATAATACCCTCCGCCGAAACCGCTTCCGCTTGCCTGCGGGAGGTCCGCTGGTGTCGCGGCTTTGGCGGCAATTTGCCGGAGGGTAAGCCCCTAGGAATTTCTGCGCCCCTGCCTTGGACGCAGAAATTCCTAGTTACGGCTCTGGCTCCAGTACCTAGAGATCTTTGATAGTCCCAAGAACACAGTTAGGATGGTTGCCAAGCACACCAACCGGTACTGCCCTGCCTCTGAGTGAGGAGTATTCTTTCTCCAATCCAGAGGATGAGAACAGCAGAGAAGCGTCATTAGCCAGATCTCTTGGGTTGAAGTATTCATGGTCACCCACGCAAGGCAGGGATTCTAGTGCTTTTACTATCAGGGGGACAGGAGCCTGGGAAGGATAATCCTTGATACCCTCCCCTTGGACACCAGCCTGATATGTTTATCAGCTTCCTTGGCCTTATTGGGCCCCTTGAGGCATCCCTCATGCTCAGAGAACTCCATCTACATCTCAGTCTGGACTCAGTTCTCCTCTCCTCAGCTTCCCGAGAAGGATATACCTCAAATCATGTACCTGATTACATCTCACGAGGAATTACAAGCAGGTAAACATCCTACTTCTACTCACATTTATTTCAGAAGAAGTGGTAATGTCAGAATTATCTGTGTCCACCCAAGATAACTGTAACTCATTTCAGGCTGTGATGAGAATTGCTTGTAGTACTTTCACTTTCAAATGTTTTTCCAAGACCTTGCATACTACAGACGTCAGACTAACAGGCCTGTAGTTACCTGGGTCACTTTTTTTCCCTTTCTTAAAAATAGGAACTATGTTAGCAATTCTAATGGGCTTGCAATTTCATGTGCCAGTTCCTTTAATATTCTTGGATGAAGATTATCTTGGCCCCCCAATTTACTCGCATTAAGCTGTTCGAGTTTGGCTTCTACCTCGGATATGGTAATATCTACCTCCATATCAGTAGAAGCGACAGAGTCCTGTGGCACATTATAGACTAACAGACGTATTGGAGTATAAGCTTTTGTGGGTGAATACCCACTTCGTCGGATGCATGCAGTGGAAATGTCCAGAGGCAGGTGTAAATATGCAGGGAAGAGTCAGGCTAGAGATAACGAGGTTAGTTCAATCAGGGAGGATGAGGCCCTCTTCTAGCAGTTGAGGTGTGAACACCAAGGGAGGAGACACCGCTTTTGTAGTTGGCTAGCCATTCATAGTCTTTGTTTAATCCTGAGCTGATGGTATCAAATTTGCAAATGAACTGAAGCTCAGCAGTTTCTCTTTGAAGTCTGGTCTTGAAGTTTTTTTGCTGCAGGATGGCTACCTTTAAATCTGCTATTGTGTGTCCAGGAAGATTGAAATATTCTCCTACAGGTTTTTGTATATTGCCATTCCTAATATCTGATTTGTGTCCATTTATCCTTTTGCGTAAAGGCTGTCCAGTTTGGCCGATGTACAGAGCAGAGGGGCATTGCTGGCACATGATGGCGTATATTACATTGGTGGATGTGCAGGTGAATGAACCTCCATATCCTTATTCCCATTTCTCATGCTGCCATTATCCCTAAGCTCCTCATTAAAGACTGAGGCAAAGTATTTGTTTAGATATTGGGCCATGCCTAGATTATCCTTAACCTCCACTCCATCCTCAGTGTTTAGCGATCCCACTTCTTCTTCTTTCTTTGTTTTCTTCCTATTTATATGGCTATAAAACCTTTTACTATTGGTTTTAATTCCCTTTGAAAGGTCCAATTCTACATGACTTTTAGCCTTTCTCACTTTATCCCTACATGCTCTGACCTCAATAAGGTAGCTTTCTTTGCTGATCCCTCCCATCTTCCACTCCTTGTATGCTTTCTGCTTTTTCTTAATCACCTCTCTGAGATGCTTGCTCATCCAGCTTGGTCTAAAACTCCTGCCTATGATTTTTCCCCCCTTTCTTGAGATACAGGCTTCTGATAGCTTCTGCAACTTTAACTTGACATAATCCCAGGCCTCCTCCGCCTTTAGATCCATAAATTCTTTAGTCCAATCCACTTCCTTAACTAATTTCCTTAATTTATCAAAGGTAGCCCTTTTGACATCAAAAACCCTAGTCTCAGATTTATTTGTTTATCCTTCCATTTAGTTTGAACGGAATTAGTTCATGATCGCTCCAGCCAAGGTTGTCCCCTACAACCATTTCTTCAATGAGGTCCTCACTACTCACCAAAACCAAATCTAAAATGGCATCCCCCCTTGTTGGTTCAGCAACTACTTGATGGAGGAATTCATCAGCTATCACATCTAGGAAAATCTGAGCCCTATTATTATTACTAGCACTTGCTCTCCAGTCTATATCTGGGAAGTTGAAGTCTCCCATGATCACGCAGTTCCCATTAGTATTTACTCGATTAAAAACATTAAAGAGGTCTCTATCCATATCCAAATTAGATCCCGGTGGTTTATAGCACACCCCAAGCACTATCCCAGGGGAGGCTCTAGTAGTTTTCTTCCCCAATTATACACACGCGCCCCCAGCCCCACCAAGATCTGCCCCACCACATCCCTGTTACCACAGAGTCTATTAACATCAAGTTTCTGTATGGCAAAGGAACAGAGGGACAGTTGGGGTGGCCCACTCTTTATGCCTTCAGTTCAATGTGTGAGGACACTCAGGGTGTAGGCACTGCCGCAATGGACATTGTAGTCCAAGAGTCTGTTTGGAGTGCACTGGGCTCATACGTACCAATAGTGGAACACATCTTGAAGAACAATAGTTACTGTACGGTAGGTAATAGCTTCTTCTTTATGTAAGACATTGTAATTGCTTAATCTCAATCACTTCTCAGGTCACTGTACAGGAAAACAGCTGTCACGTGAAACACTGAACCGGCTGCACATCATTCTGTGGGACAGAGCTGCCAAGAGCTATGAGGTTTGGGAACAAACAGGGTCTTTGTTCTTTGCTTTAAAAAAAAAAGAAGGGTCACTGTTATAGGGTGATACTGGCCATTTAAAAGAGAGCAGGGCTAGTGCGCCTGTGACTCATCAGCTACACCAACTGGGTTTTACAAGAGGGCACTTGTAAATGGAAGAGACCTGGTGAGTCAAGGGGAACCTGAGAGACAGGAAAGGGGTAAAATATGAAACAGATTTATTAACTACAGAAAGATACATTTTAAGTGATTATAAGTAGAAAGTGTAGAGATCAAAGTTGGTACATAAGAAATAAGTTAATTCACAATCTGAGTTCTATAAACTAAACAGGATTTGAATCAAGCTGTCTCTCACCCTGATAGATGGTATAAACAGGTCACAGGTCTTCAGTACACAGGCTGGAATTCTCCTCCAGCCTGGGACCACCCTCCCCAGTTCAAAGTCTTTGTCCTCTAGACATGTTTCCAGGTTTTGAGTTGTGGGGGGAGTGAGGTAAAGTGATGATATCACTTCCCCTCTTTATAGTTTCTTTCAGCTTGCTGGAAAGGTCTATGCTTGTGACATGGGGAGAGACGCTGACTTTCTAATGTGCCAGAGGGTGCTCCTCAGGTCTACCCAGGCCCTGCCCCCCCTTCCCCCAAGGCCTCATCCTCACCCTGCCTCTTCCCGCCCCTGCCCCGCCTCTTTCTGCCCCTGATTCACCCCGCCCATCTCTTCCTGCCCCATTCCACGCCCTCCTCCGAGCATACCGAGTCCTTGCTCCTCCCTCCTTTCCCCAAGCACCTCCTGCACCCAGCAGAACAGCTGATCACAGCAGGCAGGGGGCGCTGATCAGTGGGGCTGCTGGTGGGCAGGAGTCACTGGGGGTAGGGAAGGCCCTCATAGACTCATAGACTTTAAGGTCAGAAGGGACCATTATGATCATCTAGTCTGAGCCACAGAATCTCACCGACCCACTCCTGGAATAATCCTCTCACCTATGTCTCAGCTACTGAAGTCCTCAAAGCATGGTTTAAAGACTTCAAGATGCAGAGAATCCTCCGGTAAGTGACCCGTGCCCCATGCTGCAGAGGAAGGCAAAAAACCTCCAGGGCCTCTGCCAATCTCTCCTGGAGGAAAATTCCTTCCCGACCCCAAATATGGCGATCAGCTGAACCCCGAGCATGTGGGCAAGACTCACCAGCCAGACACCCAGGAAAAAGTTCTCTGCAGTAACTTCTAACATCCCATCATTGACCATTGGTCCTATTTACCACTGATGGCAATTAATTGACCTTTGACTAAGATCATGTTATCCCATCAAACCATCCCCTCCATAAACGTATCTAGCTTAATCTTGAAGCCAGATAGGTCTTTTGCCCCCACTGCTTCCCTTGGAAGGCTGTTCCAGAGCTTCACTCCTCTGATGGTTAGAAACCTTCGTCTAATTTCAAGTCTAAACTTCCTGATGGCCAGTTTATATCCATTTGTTCTTGTGTCCACATTGGTACTGAGCTGAAATAATTCCTCTCCCTCCCTGGTATTTATCCCTCTGATATATTTAAAGAGAGCAAGCATTAAAGAGAGCTGATCGAGGGGGCTGCTGCTGGATGCTTAGCACCCATTTTTCCCCCCGGCGTACCCATGAAGTTGGTGCCTATTGACATGGAGAGCCACCCGCATTGGTCAAGCATTCTCCATTGTATACATACTCTGAGAAGTCTTCTGGGATGGCTATTGGGAAAGTGGATTCCCTTTAATGGGCCATCAGCACATCTGGCTCCTCCAGAGTTGTACCTGAAAGGCTGATTGTGGGTGGTCCCAACCTCACTACATAGTTTAGTAACACACATCGCAAAACTTCATAACTTCACATACAATGATAGCACATACAATCCAACAGGATATTAATGTTCAACAGATCAAGGCTTTTAAAATTATACCTCACAAGTAGGGCTGTCAAGCGATTACAAAAAATAATTGTGATTAATCTCACTGTTAATAATAGGATATAATTTATTTAAATATTTTTGGATGTTTTCAGTGCTCACCTTATATTTATTTTTGATTACAAATATTTGTGCTGTAAAAAACAAACGAAATAGTATTTTTCAATTCACTTCATACAAGTACTGTTGAACTTACAAATGTAGAATTATGTACAAAAAATAACTGCATTCTAAAATAAAACAATGTAAAACTTTAGAGCCTACAAGTCTACTCAGTCCTACTACTTGTTCAGCCAGTCAATCAGACAATTTTGTTTACATTTGCAGAGATAATGCTGCCCACTTCTTGTTTACAATGTCACCTGAAAGTGAGAACAGGCGTTCGCATGGCACTGTTGTAGCCGGGGTCTAGGGTGACCAGATAGAAAGTGTAAAAAATTGGGACAGGGAGTGGGGGGTAATAGGTGCCTATATAAGAAAAAGCCCCCAAAATCGGGACTGTCCCTATAAAATCAGGACATCTGGTCACCCTACCGGGGTTGCAAGATATTTATGTGCCAGATTCGCTAAAGATTCATGTCCCTTAGTCTTCAACCACCATTCCAGAGGACATGCGTCCATGCTGATGACAGGTTCTGTTCGATAACGATCCAAAGCAGTGCAGACCAACATATGTTCACTTTCATCATCTGAGTCAGATGCCACCAGCAGAAGGTTGATTTTCTTTTTTGGCGGTTTGGGTTCTGTAGTTTCCGCATTGGAGTGTTGCTCTTTTAAGACTTCTGAAAGTATGTTCCACACCTCGTCCCTCTCAGATTTTGGAAGGCACTTCAGATTCTTAAACCTTGGGTCGAGTGCTGTAGCTATCTTTAGAAATCTCACATTGGTACCTTCTTTGCATTTTGTCAGATCAGCAGTGAAAGTGTTCTTAAAATGAACATGTGCTGGGTCATCATCCAAGACAGCTATAACATGAAATATATGGCAGAATGTGGGTTAAACAGAGTAGCAGACATACTATTCTCCCCCAAGGAGTTCAGTCAAAATTTTAATTAACATATTATTTTTTTAATGAGTGTCATCAGTATGGAAGCATGTGGCCAAAGCATGAAGGGACATACGAATGTTTAGCATATCTGGCACATAAATACCTTGCAATATCGGCTACAAAAGTGCCATGCGAATGCCTGTTCTCACTTTCAGGTGACATTGTAAATAAGAAGCTGGCTGCATTATCTCCCGTAAGCTTAAACTAACTTGATTGTCTTAGCGATTGGCTGAACAAGAAGTAGGACTGAGTGGACTTGTAGGCGCTAAAGTTTTGCATTGTTTTGTTTTTGAGTGCAGTTACGAAAATAAAATCGACACTTGTAAATTGCACTTTCACAATAAAGAGATTGCATTATGGTACTTGTATGAGGTAAATTGAAAAATACTATTTCTTTTGTTTATCATTTTTACAGTGTAAATATTTGTAATAAAAATAATATAATGTGAGCTCTGTATACTTTTCTGAGTGGTAGCCGTGTTAGTCTGTATCAGCAAAAACAATGAGGAGTCCTTGTGGCACCTCAGAGACTAACACATTTTATTTGGGCATAAGCTTTCATGGGCTAGAACCCACTTCATCAGATGCATCAAGTGGAAAATACAGGAGCAGGAATAAATACATGAAAAGATGTGAGTTGCCTTACCAAGTGTGAAGTCAGTCTAATGAGACAATTCAGTTGACAGCAGGATACCAAGGGAGGAAAAATAACTTTTGAAGTGGTTATGAGAGTGTCCCATTGTAGACAGTAGACAAGAAGGTGTGAGTAACAGTAGGGGGAAATTAGTATTGGGGAAATTAGGTTTAGGTTTTGTAATGACCCAACCACTCCCAGTCTTTATTCAGGCCTAATCTGATGGTGTCCAGTTTGCAAATTAATTCCAGTTCTGCAGTTTCATGTTGGAATGTATTTTTGAAGTTTTTTTGTTGAAGAATTGCCGCTTTTAGGTCTGTTACTGAGTGACCAGAGAGATTGAAGTGTTCTACTGGTTTTTGAATGTTATTATTCCTGATGTCAGATTTGTGTCCATTTATTCTTTTGCATAGAGACTGTCTGGTTTGGCCAATGTACATGGCAGAGAGGCATTGCTGACACATGATGGCATCTATCACATTGTATATCACTTTGTATTCTGTGTTGCAATTGAAATCAATATATTTGAAAATGTAGAAAAACATCCAAAATATTTAATAATATTTAATAAATATTTAATAAATTTCAATTGTTATTCTATTGTTTAACAGTGCGATTAAAACTGATTAATATTTTAATTGCAATTAATTTTTTTGAGTTAATCGTGAGAGTTAACTGTGATTAATTGACAGCTCTACTCACAAGACATACTTTGTACAAAACATATCATAATTATATGAAAGTGGTGAATATGGGGGTTCCAGGGTGTTGCTTTGAGGTACAGAGTGCACAGTGGGGCTCGTTTGCTGATTATCCTGAGGTACAAAGCCAGTGGTGGATTAGAAGGGACTGCAAGGGTCATCCAGTCTAATCCACTGCCAAAATGCAGGATTTGTTGTGTCTAAACCATCCAAGACAGATGGCTATCCATCCTCCTTTTGAAAACCTCCAGAGAAGGAGCTTCCACAGCCTCCCTTGAAAAATCTCTGTACATTTTTATGTTTTATTTTGGAAATTGGGAAAACAGTTTTATCATCAGGGCCGGCTCCAGGCACCAGCCAACCAAGCACGTGCTTGGGGCGGCACCTGGAGGGGGGCGGCGCTGAGGCTTTTTTTTTTTTTTTTAAACACTCTTCCCAGCTAGGGCAGCGGGCCGCAGGTGAGCCCCGCTCCCCGCTCCCCGCCCCGGCTGGGGCAGCGGAGCTGCGGGCCAGCCCCGCTCCCAGGCGGCACCCCAGCCGGGGCAGTGGGGAAGCCGCCCTCCCCGCCGGCGCCCCAGCCGGGGCGGCAGCGGGGATACCGCGGTCCCTGCTGGCGCCCGACAGCTGAAGGGCGCGGCATCGCCCCGGCTGGGGGAGCAGGGCGGCAGGCATGCCGCGCTCCCCGCCTGCGCCGGGGCAGCGTGGAGCGTGGCATAGCCCCGGCCGGGGGAGCGGGGCCGCGGGCATGGGCATGCCGCGCTCCCTGCCGGCACCCGGGCCGGGGGAGCGGGACCACGGGAATGCCGCCCTCTCCGCCGGCGCTCCGGCTGGGGAGCGGGAGCGCGGCATTGCCCTGGCTGGCAGTGGGGCGGCGGGCATGCCGCATTCCCCGCCGGCGCCCCCGCCGGGGGAGCGGGACCGCGGGCATGCCGCCTTCCCCACCGGCGCCCGGCCTGAGAGGGGCGGCCGGTGGCTTTTTTGCCTGGGGCGGCAAAAAAGCCAGAGCCGGCCCTGTTTATCATGAGGGTTCTGTGGATTATTGCATATGCATTTGAATAATTTATGCCCAGAGTTGGGATTTTAAGTGGACACTGGGAGAGACTATATTCCTTTCATGGCTAGACTGAGGGGAACTTGAAGCAGGTGTGCCTGTCATGGCACATCCTGCCATAGGAGAGAGTTCCTGGGTGGGGCCACTGTCTTACAGTCACTTTTCTTGGCTAGTTTGTTGTGGCTGTTCCTAGTTGGAAAGTAAGTTATGCTAAAATCCCTGGTCCAGGCAGAGAATATGTTTTTCTTTATTTCCAAGCAGTTAGGTGCTCTACAGCACATCAGAAACCTGAGAATAATCTTGTTTCTAGGGTTTTTGAATAGGAACATAGTTATTGCCAGAATGGATCAGCCCACGGGTCCATCTAGCTTAGTATCATATCTCCAACAATTATCAGCACCAGATACTTGAGAGGTAGGTGTGAGAAATCCTACTGTAGCACATGTGGGGTAATCTGCCTCCCATGAAGGTCTCTTCCTGATCCCTAATAGTTAAAGATTCATAAAAACCCTGAAACGTGAAGTTTTATATCCATACATTTCAGAGTGGTAGCCATGTTAGTCTGTATCCGCAAAAAGAACGAGGAGTACTTGTGGCACCTTAGAGACTAACAAATTTATTTGGGCATAAGCTTTCGTGGGCTAAAATTTGTTATCATTAACTATTGTAGCTATGGATACTTGCCTATATAAATATCAAATCCCACTCTGAGTTTTGCTAAATTCTTGGCCTCAGCAACATTTTGTGGCAGTGAGTTCCACAATCTAATTACACATTGTGTGAAGAAATCTTTTATCAGTTTTGAATTTGCCACCTTTAATTGAATGTTTCCTCGTTCATTTTATTATAGGACAGGGAGAACAGAAGCCCCCAATCTCCCTTCTCTAGACCAGTCATTATTTCATATACATTTATGATGTACTCTCTTATTCGTCTCCTTTCTGAGTTAAACAATCTCATTACTTCTTTGAGTAATGGTCCCTATGTATATTCTGCACGTGGGGGTATGCACGCACACCTTGTGCCGGAGTCCAGAAACTCTTCAAAGCAGTGTCCGTTGGCCCGCACACACACAGTAGCTCTCCTTGTGCTCCCAATGAAGGGTGTAAGAGACAGTGCAGGTCGACATCACTCCAGTTTCTTCTTATTGCTGCATGGACTAAGTCAGAATCATGTCCTCCTTCACTCCATTGTATAACCTGCAAAGAATTTTTTAAAAATAATTATATATCTTAGCTTAGTAGTTAGTAGTGAAAGTTTATAGTTAGCATAGAGTATTTCTTTCCTCTAGTTGGGAAACCACTCCTTGGCTCCAAGACTATGCCCAGAGTCCCTGGATTCAAGAATTGCATCTCTTGACCTTTCTCCTTCTCCATCAGTGATGAACATCAATGGTGCCCGTACTGTCTGAGTGAGGCACATATTTCTGCAAAGTGCAGTGTCTGTCGTTCATTCTCACCCAGAACTTCAGAAGCCTGGGAGCTTCGCCTACAAAAACACCTGATAGAAAAGGCTATGAGGCCCTTCTCTGATCTGGCCCAAGTTTCCCCCTTCCCTGACTCCTTGTCCCAGTCTCTTTGCCCAGCCAATCACAGTTCTCTCCTCCTGCACCTTGTCAGATCTGTCTCCCCTCTCTTCCCTGGTTCCTTAGTCCCAGTTTTTTTGTCCTGCCAGTCTCAGTCTGCCCACATCTTTCAGCTTCTTGTCTGATCTCAGTACTCCTTCCTGCAGCCAGTGACAACTAGTTCCCGGACCCCACCCCTGTTTCTCTCACTAGGACTCAGCCTCCTCTTCCCCCCCCTTCAGTTCCCAATCCAGTCTCCTTGCACAGCCATTCTCAGTTCCAGTTTTACTAGGCTCCTTATCCCAACCTACTTCTTTCTCTCCCATGCTCTGACTTTTGTCCTGTCTGCATTCCAATCAGATGGCTTCCTTCTCCATGCTGTCTGGGGCCTGCAGGAAGATAATTGAGAGCACAGGAGAGAAAGACTCCGTGCTCTTAGTTCCAGTGCCTAGCCCCACTCTGGCCTGGAGTAGTCAGGAGCAGCCATTACATGGAAAGTCCAGCTTCGCCTCTTAGTCCTGGACTGGAGGAAGGTTGCTCATTTGTTCCATGGAGATGGTGCATGCACAGTCTGGTCACATGTATGAATTATCAGGGGATGGAGCATGCACAGTCTGTCCAGCACTTGGAGCTGGGAGAGGATTGAATATACTCATAGTCACGGAGAATAGAATCTTCATAGATTTTAACAGCTAAAATCTCTTAAGTCTCTACTGAGCATGCGTGAACTGTAATTTTTCAAAGGCTTAAAACTTGGCCAGATTTGGATGGATTTTCACAGTGATTTCACAAAGGCCACCCCTGCCAAATTTTGAGTTCCTGTTCCAAAGTGCTGTTCAAAGAAAAAGTCACCAGAATTATTTTACGTGGGCAAAACAGATGTTTCCCTAGCCTCGTTTTCAAAAGTGGTTGAACTGTTTTTCCTGAAATTTTCAAAAAAAATTCAATCTGAGGCAGATACATAGCATAGAAAATTTAAGGTTAAAGGCTTAAAGTTTGGCAAAGTTATAAGTCACTGAAAACAGTTTTATCAAGGGAACTGTTGGGTAACATTAATAGTATAATAATAGGCAGGGCTACCAGTGCTTCATGTAAGTTTTTTCAGGTCTTTAATAATTTATTGTCCTCTGAATGCCTTTCTAATTCTGCAATATTGTTTTTGAGATGGGGTCACCAGTACTGTACACAGTATTCAGATGAGGTTGCATCCTTCATTTATATAATTGCATTATAATATTTTCTGTATTATCACCAACCCATTGCTTTGCATCCTAACATCTTGTTGGTGTTTTTGACTGCAAGTTGTACAGTGAGCAAAGGTGTTCATTGAGCTGTCCACAATGATGCCCAGGTCCGTTTTTTGATTTATTACAGCTAATTTAGAACCCTATGAGGTATATGAATAGCACAATTTGTTCCTTATAGTGTATATTACTTTGTGTTTATCAACACTTAACTTCATCTGCCATTGTGTTTCCCATTTTCTGGTCTTGATTAGCCTAAATAACTTTCAGTGTAGTAGTCGTGTTAGTCTGTGTCAGCAAAAAGAAAATAAGAAAGAAATACTTGTGGCACATTAGAGACTAACACATTTATTTCAGCATTGGCTTTCGTGGACTACAGTCCGCTTTGTCGGATGCATAGAATGGAACACACAGTGAGAGGATATTTATACAGTCAGAGAAACATGAAAAGGTGGAAGTAACCATATCAACTGTAAAAGGCTAATTAATTGAAAGGAACTGTTATCAGTAGGAAAGAAACTTTTGAAGTGGTAATAAACATGGCCCATTACAGACAGTTGACACAAAGGTGTTAAGGGTATTTAATGCGGGGAAATAAATTCAATTAACGTAATGACCGAGCCATTCACAGTCAATATTCAGACCTAAGGTAATGGTATCTAGTTTGCATATTAATTCCAGTTCAGCAACTTCGCGTTGGAGTCTGTTTTTGAAGTTTTTCTGTTGCAAAATTGCTACCTTTAAATCTGTCATTGCATGATTAGGGAGGTTGAAGTGTTCACCTACTGGCTTTTGAATGTGATGATTCCTGATGTCAGATTTGTGTCCATTTATTCTTTTGCGTAGACACTGTCCAGTTTGGCCAATGTACATGGCAGAGGGGCATTCCTGGCACATGATGGCATATATCACATTGGTAGATGTGCAGGTGAACGATCCCCTGATGGTGTGGCTGATGTGATTAGGTCCTATGATGGTGTCACTTGAATAGATATGTGGACAGAGTTGGCATCGGGCTTTGTTGTAAGGATAGGTTCCTGGGTTAGTGTTTTTGTTGTATGGTGTTGGTTGCTGGTGAGTATTTGCTTCAGGTTGGGGGGCTGTCTGTAAGCGAGGACTGGTCTGTCTCCCAAGATCTGTGAGATTGAGGGATCATCTTTCAGGATAGGTTGTAGATCTTTGATGATGCGCTGGAGAGGTTTTAGTTGGGGGCTGAAGGTGACGGCTAGTGGCGTTCTGTTATTTTCTTTGTTGGGCCTGTCCTGTACAAAGGTGACTTCTGGGTAGGTGACATCTGGGTACTCTTCTGGCTCTGTCAATCTGTTTTTTCACTTCAGCAACTGGGTATTCTTCTTCGAGTGCTTGCTCATATGTATTCCAGTTAGGTGTGCGCGCGCGGCGTGCACGATCGTCGGAAGATTTTTACCCTAGCAACACTCGGTGGGCCGGCTGGCGCCCCCTGGAGTGGCGCCGTTAGGTGCCCCGATATATACTGCAGCCGGCCCATCGCCCCCTCAGTTCCTTCTTACCGCCCGTGTCGGTCGTTGGAACAGTGGAGAGCAGCTCGCTGACCTCCACAGCCCTAGCTTTACAGCACTCGTTTATCTTTTAGATAAGTTTAAGTACCGTTAAAGTACCGTTAATTAGTTGTTAATAGTTGTTGTTAGACTCATTGACAATTGTAGCTGGAGATTAGGGGCTTCTCCCCTTCTCTCCAACCCGGTACCGGGCCAATGCCTGGCTCACCGGGATTCAAGCCTTGCTCGGCATGCCAGAAGCCGATGCCTACAGGAGATCCGCATGCCTCCTGTCTCAAGTGCCTCGGGGAGTCCCATCTTCCGGACAAGTGCCGCATTTGTAAGTCCTTCAAGCCGCGGACCAAAAAGGAGCGGGACTTTCGTTTGAAGCAGCTCCTGTTAGAGGCGTCTCTTAGCCCGATGTCGGCGCCGCATCGTATCACGGCACCGACCCCGGCGGCCTCAACGTCTGCGGCACCGGAACGTCCAACCTCCGGTAAAGAACCCAGGCACCGTCCCTCTCTACCCGGGACTTCACAGAGCCGCTCTCTGTCCCCGAGAGCCAAGAAGTCGGGTGGACCGACTAAGGCGCCGCTGCATGTGCAGCCAGCTCCAGGCCAGCCTAGGTCTGTCGAGGCGCCCGCACCGCCAACTCCGGTACCGGAAGGACCGCTGAGTTCGGTGCCAGTGGTCTCCGTGCCACTTACTCCGGCCCTCCCTAGGCCGTTGAGTCCGGCGCCGCCGTCAACACCGGCGCCGGCCCTGCCAACTCCGGCACCCGAGAGGCCGTTGAGTGCAGGTCAGCCTCCGCAGGCTCCGGTACCGACGACTCCGGTCCCGCGAGGGCCGTTGAGCTCGGTAACCGCTAGCTCCCCGGCACGCTCCGTGGTTGAGCTCCCGCTGCCGTCCACGCCGGACACCTTCGCAGCGGCGCGGGATCTGATCCAGATGACCGCTCCGGTACCGACCCCGTCTACGGTACCGCCGGTGCGGATCATCACTTCACGCGGCAAACCGGCCATCTTCCACCCGGTGCCGCAGGAGGAGACCAGCCAGCACCAGCCACGTGCGTCTCCAAGGTACCGCTCGCAGTCCCGGCACCGATCACGATCCCGGCGCCGTTCCTACTCGCGGTACCGCTCCAGGTCTCCATCGGCACGGAGGTATCCTGACTCTCGGCGCCGCTCCCGGTCCCGCGGCCGGTCGACGCGCAGATCGCCGAGACGCTCCAGGTCCCGATCCGGGTCACGGTACCGAGAGCATCGCAGGTACCGATCCAGGTCCCGCCCTCGATCCGGCTCTCGACGCCGCTCCCCATCCCGGCGCCGATCCGACTCTCGACGCCGATCCGGCTCCCGGCACCGGACACCATCCCGGTACCGATCCGGCTCACGGCACCGGACGCCATCCCGGCACCGATCAGGCTCCCGGCACCGGATACCATCCCGGCACCGGACCCCACCGAGGAGGCAGACCCTGGCCACGCAGACGTCACTGCATGGCTACTCTGCCCCGCCCTGGCCTTCGCGCTCTGGATCCCGCTCTTCCAGAGCTGGTAGCGACCTCTACGCGGAGGACCGCACCGTCAGCGACCAGGGTCACCTGCCAGAGACCGGGCAGGTTCAGGAGCGGTGGCCATTTTGGACCCCCATGGCATACTATGAAGCCCAGAGGGTACCAGCAAGAGCTCCTACCTCTACCACGTTGGAGCGTCGAGCGCCAGAGGCTACAGTCTCCCGCCCTCCAGAGGCTACAGTCTCCAGGCCTCCGCCAGAGGTAGAGCAGCCTGAAGCGGAGCCCCCACCCATGGGCCCCGAAGAGGTACCTGTCGAGGACCCGCTCGCCCAAGGCCTGTCCTCTTCCTCCTCCCCTGATGAGGCAGTGGCTGGAGCATCATCATCCGGTCCACCCCCCATCGATCTCAGGGACCACCAAGCCCTGCTCCGCAGGTTGGCCCTGAATATGGACCTCCAAATAGAAGAGGTCCCTGAACTGGAGGACCCCGTGGTGGACATCCTGACGACCGATGCCCCCACTAGGGTTGCCTTACCTTTTGTGCGGACTATCCTTGCCAACGCCACATCCATCTGGCAGACACCAGCCTCAATACCCCCCACTGCCAGGGGGGTAGAGAGAAAGTACATGGCCCCCCCGAGGGATTTTCAATATCTGTATACGCACCCCCCTCCGTGTTCGTTGGTAGTCCAGTCCGTCAACGAGAGGGAGAGGAACGGCCAACAGGCCCCGGCGCCGAAATCAAAGGACGCCAAGCGCCTAGACTTGTTTGGCCGCAAGATCTACTCAGGTGGGGGCCTACAGCTTCGGGCGGCGAACCAACAGGCACTCCTGAGCCGCTATGCTTTTAACACCTGGGTCACGATGGACAAATTTAAAGAGCTTATACCTCCAGAGTCCAGACAGGAGTATAAAGCCTTCGTGGAGGAGGGCAAAAAACTGGCCAGGACGTCGCTGCGGGCCTCCTTGGACATCGCCGACTCCGCTGCCAGAACCATCGCCTCCGGAGTCGCCATGCGGCGCATCTCCTGGCTGCAATCTTCTACCCTCCCAGCAGAGGTCCAGCACACTATCCAGGACCTACCCTTTGACGGGCAGGGCCTGTTTTCAGAGAAGACAGACCCTAAGCTGCAGACCTTAAAGGACGGTCGTACTATCATTCGTACGCTGGGAATGCATACCCCCGCGACGCAGCGTAGGCCCTTCAGGCCGTTCGTGAGACGCACCTATTTCCCCCCCCCGCCACGTCAAGACTATTACAGAAGGCCGCGTGGTCGAGGGGGTAGGAGACAGCAACCCGGCCGGCAGACCGGCCAGAGGCAGGGCCCCCACAAGCCATCCTCGGGGCCCAAACAAAATTTTTGAAGGGGCGCTCGAGGCCGGAGTACCAGTCCATTCCGATCCCGCACTCCTGTTTACGAACCGCCTCTCCCCCTTCTCCCCGGCGTGGTCGAATATCACCACGGACCGCTGGGTTTTACATACCATCCAGGGGGGATACCGATTGCAATTCGTCTCCCCGCCCTCCTCCCACCCTCCCACCCCGTCCCTCTTCAGGGACCCTTCTCACGAGCAACTCCTTATCCAGGAGGTGCACGAACTCTTTACTCTGGGAGCGGTGGAGGAGGTCCCAAGGGATCTCAGAGGCAAGGGATTCTACTCCCGTTATTTCCTAATCCCAAAGCCAAAGGGGGGGCTCCGTCCTATCCTGGACTTACGGGGTCTCAACAAGTTTATGGTAAAGTTGAAATTCCGTATGCTCTCCCTGGGCACCCTTATCCCCTCTATGGATCAGGGAGACTGGTACGCCGCCCTCGACATGAAGGACGCGTATTTCCACATTGCCATCTACCCACCTCACAGACGCTTCCTGCGCTTCGTAGTGGGCCAGAGACATTTCCAGTTCGCGGTCCTGCCATTCGGCCTCTCAACAGCACCGAGAGTCTTCACAAAGTGCATGGCAGTGGTAGCAGCCGCCCTTCGGCGTCAAGGAGTTCAGGTATTCCCCTACCTCGACGACTGGCTCCTCCGTGGCAACTCCGCCAGCCAGGTCCAGTCCCATATTCACAAGGCCATGGACATGTTCAACCGTCTCGGCCTCCTACTAAACATCGAAAAGTCCACTTTGGTCCCAACACAGAGAATCGACTTCATAGGGGCTATACTGGACTCTACCCTCGCCAGGGCTTTCCTCCCAGAGGCTCGCTTTCAAATGCTTGCAGCCGCCATACGCAGCCTCCAAGCTTTCCCAACTTCGACAGCCCGCTGCTGCCTCAGCCTCATGGGTCATATGGCATCATGCACCTTCGTGACAGCCCACGCCAGGTTACGCCTGCGGCCCCTTCAAGCATGGCTGGCCTCCGCATACCGACCACACAGGGACAACCTCGATATGATTCTGACGGTCCCATCACAAGTCCTAGCCTCCCTCAACTGGTGGCTGGACCCCGCACATGTGATGTCAGGTATTCCCTTTCATCCACCTCAGCCTTCCCGCACCGTGACTACGGATGCCTCATCCCTCGGCTGGGGGGCTCACCTGCTGAACTTCCAAACGCAGGGCCTGTGGTCGGAGCAAGAGCTGACGTTACACATCAATGTCAGAGAACTCCGAGCGGTACGACTCGCCTGCCAAGCCTTTGCTCAGCACCTACAGGGCCGCTGTGTCTCCATCCTTACAGACAACACGACGGCCATGCATTACATCAACAGACAGGGAGGAGCGCACTCCCTTCCTCTCTGCCGAGAGGCAACTCAGCTCTGGGACTTTTGCATAGCCCGTTCCATTCACCCCGTGGCCTCGTTTCTCCCAGGAGCCCAGAACACCTTGGCGGACCGCCTGAGCAGGTCCTTCCAGACGCACGAGTGGTCCATTCGGCCAGACGTCATCCACTCTGTCTTCCAGAAGTGGGGGTTTCCCCAGATAGATCTCTTCGCGACTCGCGAGAACAGGAAATGCCAAGTGTTCTGCTCCTTTCAGGGTCGCTCCCCAGGCTCCCTGACAGACGCTTTTCTCCATCCTTGGACAGACAACCTGGCCTATGCCTTCCCACCAGTTCCACTGGTCCACAGGGTCCTGCTCAAGCTACGCAGGGACAAGGCCAGGGTGATCCTGATTGCTCCAGCGTGGCCCAGGCAACACTGGTATACCACGCTCCTGGAGATGTCCGTGACAGACCCGATCCCTCTACCGAGATGGCCGGACCTGATCACGCAGCAGCACGGCAGGATCCAGCATCCCGACCTGCGGTCCCTTCACCTCACGGCGTGGATGCTGCATGGCTGAACCCGTCGGAGCTGCGATGTTCCAGCCCGGTCCAGCACGTTCTGCTGAGCAGTAGGAAACCCTCCACCAGGTCCACCTACACAGCTAAGTGGAAACGTTTTTCCTTGTGGTGTGGCACTCGGGGCCTTGACCCCTTGCAGGTGCCGGTTCACACCATACTGGACTACCTCCTCTTATTAAAGGAGCAGGGTCTGGCTCTCTCGTCGCTAAAAGTCCACCTAGCGGCAATTTCAGCTTTTCACCCCCGGGACGGGGCGGGTTCTGTTTTCTCCAACCCCATGGTCACCAGGTTCCTTAAGGGGTTAGAACGGCTACACCCGCCGGTGCGCCGCCCGGTCCCTACATGGGACCTCAACCTAGTCATTACCAGGCTCATGGGTGCCCCATTCGAGCCCATGGCCACTTGTTCCATGCTGTATCTCTCATGGAAAACGGCCTTTCTAGTAGCCATCACCTCGGCTAGACGCGTCTCTGAGCTCAGAGCGCTTACTTCGGAACCACCTTATACGGTGTTCCATAAGGATAAAGTACAGCTCAGGCCACACCCGGCCTTCCTGCCCAAGGTGGTGTCGGCTTTCCATATTAACCAAGACATTTTTCTACCTGTCTTTTATCCTAAGCCCCATGCCTCCAGGAAGGAGCAGCAACTCCATTCCCTGGATGTCCGGAGAGCCCTCGCCTTCTACATCGAGAGGACAAAGCCCTTCCGGAAGTCGACCCAGCTGTTCATCGCCGTGGCGGACCGGATGAAAGGCCTTCCCGTCTCTTCCCAGCGCATCTCGTCATGGATCACGTCGTGCATCCGCACATGCTATGACTTGGCAGGTGTCCCCACCATGCACACTACGGCCCACTCTACCCGAGCTCAGGCCTCGTCGTCTGCCTTCCTGGCACACATACCTATACAAGACATTTGTAGGGCCGCGACATGGTCGTCAGTACACACTTTTGCCTCGCACTATGCCATAGTGCAACATTCTAGAGACGACGCCGCTTTTGGTTCGGCGGTCCTAAACTCTGCTGTATCACAATCCGACCCCGCCTCCTAGGAATGGCTTGGGAGTCACCTAACTGGAATACATATGAGCAAGCACTCGAAGAAGAAAACACGGTTACTCACCGTAGTAAATAGTGTTCTTCGAGATGTGTTGCTCATATGTATTCCAAACCCGCCCCCCTTCCCCACTGTCGGAGTAGCCGGCAAGAAGGAACTGAGGGGGCGATGGGCCGGCTGCAGTATATATCGGGGCACCTAACGGCGCCACTCCAGGGGGCGCCAGCCGGCCCACCGAGTGTTGCTAGGGTAAAAATCTTCCGACGATCGTGCACGCCGCGCGCGCACACCTAACTGGAATACATATGAGCAACACATCTCGAAGAACACTATTTACTACGGTGAGTAACCGTGTTTTGTAGTTTTAAGAATGGTTGGTAGAGATCTTGTAGGTGTTTGTCTCTGTTTGAGGGATTGGAATAAATGCGGTTGTATCTTAGTGCTTGGCTGTAGACAATGGATCGTGTGGTGTGTTCTGGATGGAAGCTGGAGGCATGTAGGTAAGTATAGCGGTCAGTAGGTTTCCAGTATAGGGTGGTGTTTATGTGACCATCGCTTATTAGCACAGTAATGTCTAGGAAATGGACCGCTTGTGTGGACTGGTCTAGGCTAAGGTTGATGGTGGGATGGAAATTGTTGAAATCGTGGTGGAATTCCTCAAGGGTTTCTTTTCCGTGGGTCCAGATGATGAAGATGTCATCAATGTAGCGCAAGTAGAGTAGGGGCATTAGGGAACGAGAGCTAAGGAAGCATTGTTCTAAGTCAGCCATAAAAATGTTGGCATACTGTGGGGCCATGCAGGTACCCATAGCAGTGCCGCTGACTTGAAGGTATATATTGTCCCCAAATGTGAAATAGTTGTGGGTGAGGACAAAATCACAAAGTTCAGCAACCAGGTTAGCCGTGGCATTATCAGGGATACTGTTCCTAATGGCTTGTAGTCCATCTTTGTGTGGAATGTTGATTACTACTTCAAAAGTTTCTTTCCTACTAATAACAGTTCCTTTCAATTAATTAGCCTTTTACAGTTGATATGGTTACTTCCACCTTTTCATGTTTCTCTGACTGTATAAATACCCTCTCACTGTGTGTTCCATTCTATGCATCCAACGAAGCGGACTGTAGTCCACGAAAGCTTATGCTGAAATAAATTTGTTAGTCTCTAAGGGCTGGTCTACACTAGCCCCGAAATTCGAAGTAAGATACGCGACTTCAGCTACGTGAATAACGTAGCTGAAGTCGAAGTATCTTATTTCGAACTTAAAAGTACTCACCCCTGGTCCACACCGTGGCGCACAGGCTCCCCCGTCGACTCTGCCTGCTCCGTTCGTGGAGCAGGATTACCAGCGTCGACAGGGGAGCACTTCCTGGTTCGATTTATCGCGTCTAGACAAGACGCGATAAATCGAACCCAGAACATCGATCCGACGCCTCCGACGCGACGGGTAAGTGTAGACCTACCCTAAGGTGCCACAAGTATTTCTTATTTTCTTTTTGCTAAATAACTGTGTCATCTGCAAATTTTGGTACTTTACTGCTTACATACCTTTCCAGATTGTTAAATAATTAATATCTTAAATACCACATACCTAATATAGACCCTTAAGTCACTCTGCTATTAACTTTTAGTCTTGATGAATATTGACCATTTATTCATACCCTTTGTTTCTCCGAAGCAGTTTTTAATCCATGACAATACTTTGCCTCTCACCCCATGACAACTAAGTTTCTTTAAGGATCCTAGCCAAAGGCTTTTTGAAGCCTTAAATAAGTTAATTGGTTCTCCTTTATCTACTACTTTATTGACACATTCAAAGAATTCTCACAGACAAGACATGATTTTCCTTTGCAGAAACCGTGCTGGTTAGACCCTGTTATATTTAATGAAGTGAAAGTCTGTAACACGATCCAATGGCTGGAAGTTGAAGCTAGACAAATCCAGACTAGAAATAAGGTGTACATTTTTAACAGGCTGACTAACCACTGGAATAGTTTACCAAGGGTCATGGTGGATTCTCCATCACTGGCAGTTTTTAAATCAAGATTGAATATTTTTCTAAAAGATCTGCTCTAGGAATTATTTTGTGGATGTTATATGGTCTGTGCCATATGGGAAGTCAGACTAGATGATCACAATGGTCCCTTCTGGCCTTGGAATCTATGAATGTATGTGACTATTTCAACCTTTTGATTCTTATGAAGCCTGATTTATTTAGCTTAGGAAAATGTAGTCAATTTAAACTTCAATATGGCTGTTCTTTATTTGTTTTTTTTTGTTTTTTTGTTTTTTTAATTTTCTAGGCAAAAAACTACTCTGAAGCCCTTCAGTGGTATAACTATTCTCTCAGCTTCTATTCATCTGGGCAGATAGATCAGAACTTGGCAAAGTTGCAGAGGAATACGGCTTCCTGCTACTTTCATCTGAAACAACTTGAAAAAGTATTTTTTTTGGTGGTGTTGCAGTGTCAATGGGACTTGATTTCAAATTGTGAAAGGGTAAAAGGGAATGGAAGTATGTTCTGTAGCTTTTCTGTGATGAGTTACATGATTGCACCTGGGACTTTAAGGTTTAAAAATGTACCCACTTAATTATTAATATATATTTTTCATTAGGGTCCCCCCACTTCTAGGTGCTGTACACACGTAATAGAGGGCATGATTTCTGCCACAAACAGCTTACAATCTAAAGAAATGATAGAGTAGAGAGAAGGGGTCCAGCAGATAAATAAAATGGCAAAAGTGCAGATTTGTCACATCTTGATAATATGTTTTTGATACTAATAGGTTTTAAAATGGAAATATAAAACTATCCCCATTTGCTACTTGACATGGACATTATTAGTTGGGTAATTTATTACGGGTATCATGGTAGAAGTTTTTTCTTCAAAGTGGGCAATGGCGTTGTTCACCAGCTCAGAGAGATGGAGCTGCATGACTGCATCACTGGTGGAACAGACAGATGGGGAGCAATGTAAAAAGACACAAAGGTGGAAAAGTCGGGAGGGCCTTGAAGGACAAGAAGTTTGAGCCTGATGTGGTGGAAAAGCTGCTGTACAGCAAGGCTGCCTTGGAGTTACTGGTAAATGGACTGTCTTGTGTAAAGTTATATTCCAGCATGTCATCAGACCACTAACTTCAAGTGAGCTGAGTAACAAAATGATTGCAATGAAGTATGCATTACAGAGAAGGAGCTTTAACAAGTGTAAAGACCTAGAGAGATCACATGGCACAAGTTATCTTTGTGCCTCTTTGCATAATAACTAGTGTCACCAGAGCAGACTCGTAACTAGTATCATCTTGTGTATGTCTAAAAATCTTGCTACTCTTAAGATAGAACTTACAAAAGGAATTAATTTTGTCTAAATTAAAAAAGCATCTTGAGCACTTGCTTTAAGTGATCACTAGATGGAGGTCTAAGCTATGTTTGTACTTTACAAATGATGTACAAACTTGTCTGCTGATACTGCCTATGTGGTCTCTAATTCTGAATGGAGAGCAGAGACATGCTGTGAGGTGCAGCCAGAGCTGTCCCTTGAAGTTAGACTCACAGCAACTAGTGTGATATTCTCATTAAGTTGAGGGCATTCATTTTCCTGTGTACTCACCAACCTGACACCGCGAGTCTCATGTCCTGTAGCACAGTAAGAGTCTCTTGGAAACTCACTGTATTCTACTAATGTGTGTGACAGATGTTAGGGGAGCAGTGCTGCACCCTTGTGTCCCAGCCCAGTTAAATTTCTGGAACTGAAGACTTTATAGAAAAGGGGAAAGTTAAAGAGGCTGGAAAATTAGTGAACAATTTACTAGAGTCTGGTCTCTGGAAGGGCACAGTTGCTTTTTGGAGTTCTCTAGACCAGTGTTTCTCAAATGTGGCCACTAGGGGCTTTTCTTGCGGCTACAGCCTCCTGAGCTGTGATGGGGGAGAGGGGAGCAGCGGCTCCTCCTGCTCCCTGGTGCTCCTGGATGCCTTGGTGTTGGTTGCTGGGTCTTCCAGCAAGTATTGGGCCCTGCCTTCCTCTGGAGACACCTGGGGCACAATGTTGGAGGAGCAGGTGGCTGGTGAGTTCTCCACCTTCCCAGAGGAGGTGGGGCTCAGGATTTGGGCTTAAGCCCGGGGGTGGCAGGGAGGTAGGTTCTGGCTGTGAGGCTTCGGGTTCCAGCCGTGGCCTCGGCTGCACGGCTTTGGGTTCCATCCCCTAGCTGAGGGGCTTCAGGCCCCTCTGCCTCCCCCAGCCAACTCACCCTCCCATCGCCCCTGATCCCTGCTGCCTCCCCCTGATCCCGCATCCAGGGCTTAATTTGTACTCAGACTTGCTGGGGCTGAATAAGTCTGCTATGAAAAGTGATAGTTGCATGTTTGTTAATATCACTTTTCACAGCAAACTTATTAGCTAGTGTGACAGACCCAGACAAGTGGGATACAGAAGTCTCATAGAAGGCAAATATACTGGCCATTGGATTAATAGTTTTCTGTTCCCTGAGTGACCAGAGCAGGGGCTGCACTAGAACAAGCAGGAACTTTCTGGAACCAATTTAAGGCAGGCAGGCTAATTAGGACACCTGGAGCCAATTAAGAAGAACCTGCTAGAATCAATTAAGACAGGCAGGATAATCAGGGCACTTGGGTTTAAAAAGGAGCTCACTTTAGTTTGTGGTGTGGCGTGTGAGGAGCTGGGAGCAAGAGGCACACAAGGAGTTGAGAGTGAGAAGAGTTGAAGGACTGAGGAGTACAAGCATCAGCAGACCATCAGGAGGAAGGTCCTGCAGTAAGTGTAAAGAAGGTGTTGGGAGGAGGCCGTGGGAAAGTAGCCCAGGGAGTTGTAGCTGTCACGCAGCTGTTACAGGAAACCCTATAGACAACTGCAATCCACAGGATCCTGGGCTGGAACCCGGAGTAGAGGGCGGGCCCGGGTTCCCCCCAAACCTCCCAACTCCTGATCAGACACAGGAGGAATTTGACTGTGGGTTCTACCAGAGGGGAAGATCTCTGAGGCGATCAAAATCCACCAATATGCGCAGGACTCACCAAGGTAGAGGAGGAACTTTGTCACACTAGCAATAAATAAATTACAATGATATGGATGTGTATATGTGCGTATTTATATGCTTTTCTGAAAGCTAATTAAATATTTTAGGAAAAGTTGTGAGAGCAACCACCAGCAAGAATTGGTGGCCGCACTCTGAGGCCACCAAATAATTTGTCCCGAGAACCCCTGCTCTAGACACCATGCTAAGTGCCGTATTAGATCTGGTGCATAGTTGCAGGTATTGTTAAAAAATGCCTAGGTGTTTACATTCTAGCCCTCTGTTTTGAGTTCTTCATCACTTTTAAAAACGTCAATCTTTTGGGCTGAAGTTTTCCAGATCTGGTACCTGCCTGAACGTGAAACTTGGAGTAAAAAACATTCAACTGTTTGTGAGTAGAAGGAGAGAGAAAAAATAATTTTTCCCCATTAGAAAGAAATTCTTTCAATTTATTTTAAAGCTTTGGAAGCAAAATGGCTAAGGGTATAATGTTTAAATTTAACTGGGAAACAGCCCTCACTGCGGAGAAGTGCATTTACATATTCTTGTGATAGAGGGTCTTGATTTGACTAAATCAGAAAAATTTGAACATTACACTTTGCACATTCGTAGGACATTTTTAACAGTAGCTCTTTAAAACAATGTTTGATCAGAAACTAGGCTGTACTATACATGTGTGTCTTAAGGGGTCCTTTAATCTAACACAAAGACGTAACAAGCTCCAGAGCCTGGAAGTTGAAGTTAGAAAAATTCAAATTGGAAATAAGAAATCTTCACAGTCAAAAAGTTGCAATTAACCATTGAAACAGGTTACTATGTGATTATGTAATTAAAGCCTATGATAGTGTGTAAACACGAGGGGACCAACTTAAGGTTACACAGTGAACCTTAATTATGGCATTGCCTAACCTGAGTGCTTGGCTCTGCACTCTTAATGTTATTTATTGTTGTTTTGTGATATAATTTCCTATTTAAAAACAAAAACAAAAATGAAATAATTATATCATTAGGAACTATACTGACCTCCAACTTGTGTCATCATCAGGGTTTGTGACCATTAGATCCACAGCACTGACCTTTGCCACTTGAAATAACTGGTAGCAGTAGTAGGCTATTAACATCTTCATGGACCAGCCACTAGAAGGGGATGAAGACACACATTTTAGTAGTGTGTTTCACAGCTATTTACTGACAGCAGAGAAACGTAAAGACTCAGTACATCTGGGTTCAATTCTAGGTTCTGAAGGAGAGTTTTCTATAGTGTTATAGACCTGTCTGCCCCTGTGCTTCCAGCTGTCTCAGTTCCCTTCTTCTCATATATATTCTCTGCTCCTGTCCAACCCTTCCACCCTAGCTTTTCCCCCCATCCCCCTCTACTCTTACCCTATTTCCCACTCCAGCTCCGGCCTCCCTCTGTGCCTATCCACCCTCCTGCCACCCCAACTTCTACTTCTCTCCCTCTGCATATTTCCTGCAATCCCTTCTTGCCCACCATTCTTCATCCCTCTGAATTCAAATCAGGCTCAGCTGCATCCTCTTTCACCATGCTGCCTGCTTGCTAGCATCAGGAGCATTGAGATCATAGGAGAGACAGTCTCCTTGCTCTCAGTTGCTGTCGGCCCCTGGGTGCTAGAAGGAGCAATTTCAGTGAAAGTCCTCCTCAGTACCTCCAGGCTGGGCTAGAGCATGCTTAGTGTAGATGGAATCATCAGAAAATGTAGCTGCTAAACTCTAAGAAGTCTCTACTGAATATCTATAGATTGAGATTTTTCAAAGGCTTTTAGCTTGGCAAATTTGGGAGAAATTTTCAAGGGACAGCAAGAAGGTGCATCTCTGATACTAGAATTGCCCTGACAAATTTAAAATTCTTGCTCCAAAGCATGAAGGCTCTAGAACTTCTTAACAAAATGGTTGTAATACTTTTCCCTAATCTCATTCTCAGAAATGACTGAACCATTTGACCTGAAACTTTCCAAAACAATTCAGCCAGAGGCAGACACTCAGCATGGAAAATTCTGGCTTGAAGGGACAAAGTTTGACAATGTTATAAGCAACTAGAAATAGTGTTTTGAAGTGTCAGACTGTTAACTATTGGTGGCACTACTAGCCTTCTTCACTTGTTATGCTGTACCCCAAGGTGGGTCCTCGACAGTTGCATAGAGCCCTGGCTCTCTGGATCTTAAAGCGGAAGCCTTGACTGCATGAATTAAAAGGTCCCACTCGGTTAGCCAGCTCATCAATCTCTACATGTTTCCCAGCCACCACTGGAGAGGGACAGAGCATCACCCTAAGTGGGTGTGGGTTACATGTTCCACTTAGATGAGGAAGTTTGCCTGAGTTTTAGAAGTCCATCCAGCTCTAATCCCCATACATGCTCTGACAGCAGAGGTTGAACCTGGGACTTCTACATCTAAATGCAAGAGCCTGAACTGCCAGAGCTGAATGACCCACATCTGAGAATCAGGGACACAGCAAGCTCATCAACCTTTGTGTCCCAGCCACCACTAGATGGGCAAAGCACAACACTATTATCTAACCTTGGATACATGTGGCAACTTCTGTTTCCATGTACTGCTGTGTATGCCAACTAGAGTCCAGGAGAGTCATTTATAAACAAGATGCTCTGCAGACCCCTAACTCATTCAAGGTGAATTTCATCCCATCCAGAGGGTCAGCACAATGAGACTGTAATAGAGCCCAGTCCTTATGCTGGCCTTCTGCACTGGGTTGAATTTCACTCTTCTTAGTTCACAAAGTGAAACTTTCAAGGTTGTGGAAAAAATGGTCTGTTATACTGTATCAGTTGAGAAATAGTGTGACCCTGGAATTAAATACTGTATTGTTAAGGGGTCAGAATTAAGGGTGTTTGCAACTGTAATTTTAGCATTTCTTGACTTTTTTAAATGTTTAACTGCAAGACGTATATAATCATTAATATCCTCTCTCTCAGTTTAGCTCACCTCTGCTACAATATGTGTTACTGACTCCTTGTCATGACTGCGATAAAATCCTGTTAATTTTTTCTGTCAACAGGCAAAAGAGGCAGTGAAGGAAGCAGAGAGATGTGATCCCAGCAGTATCTTCACTCAGTTCAGTGTGTATAAGGTTGCGGTCTTGGAGGGTAACATTGAAAAAGGTAGAAACAATCAGAAGGGTAATATGTTGCTGTGTACATATGAACACATGATTATTTTGCATTTTTATTGATTTGGTCTTTTCCCAACAAAAAAACTGCCTTTGACTTAGCCTGTTTCTCCACCTTTGCCCCAAACTCCTTTCTCCCCTTCACCTCAAAACTAATTGGAAATGCTGTCTGCATCACTTCCTCAAGTTTGTCTTTCCCAGCTACATCCTAGACCCTTTCCAATCTAGCTTCTGCACTTTCCACTGAAACTGCTCTCACCAAAGTCTCTAATCACTTCCTCTTGACCAAATGTCAGTGCTTCAGTTGCATCCCTGATTTCCTTGGTCTCTGTTGCTTTTGACAATGTTGATCGTCCTCTTCTTGACTTCTTATCGACCCTGGGCATTTGTGATACTGTACTTTCCGAAGTCTCCTCTTATCTCTCTTACCATTCTGTCAGGTTTTTTGATGGGTGGTCCTCCTCTCTCCCACTTTCTGATGGGATCTCATAGGTCTCCATCTCCAACCCCCTCCTTTTCTTCCATATATTGTATTCTAGGTCAGTGGTTCTCAACCGGGGGTCCACAGACTCTTGGGGGTCCACAGACTATGTCTACTCTTTTATTCTCAAGCTTGACTCCTTTTTCTACTTTCCTTTCTGGAGTGTCATAATATGAGTCTTCTTCATTACAAGTAGCTTGTTTGCTGACCAGGTATGTCCATTATCTGCAGTTCCTTTGTGCTGTCATTTATGGGCAGTTCTCTCCTTCCCCTATCAGCTAGGTAATTTGCATTGACACAGATGCTTTTAGCTTGCTTTTGGATCCAAAGCCATCAGCAGAGCTCAGAGTCTGTCTTAAAAGGGACACAATGAACTTCCACCTGAGTTTTGATTACTTCCCACTTTTAAGTCCTGCTTCTAAAACACACAGCGATCTGAAAAAGAAAACAACCTATTGTGGCTCCTTTTTGGTGCCCTAATAGGATTTTAATTAAGTGGCGTGTTTTGCTTGCATTTTTTTCTTTTCACCCCTTCTACAATATACACTGCATCTGTCATAAGAAAATGCACATTTTTTCATAGTTTAACTTCTATAACATTATATTAACCATATCAATTTTTACATAAGATGTAACTGTTTCTTTTGTGCTCACAGTTTTCATGTACCCGTATCAAAGTGACAGTTTGATTACTCAGAGCAAAATTCACTGTTCCTAACATTGCTTCTTTGTGCACTTCACCCCTGCTGTTGCTCCAGAGGGTACTGTCTTTTTCATTTCTTATTCTTTTACTGCAGATCTTATCGACGACTGTGTTACCCCCCCCCTCCCCCCCCCAAAAGATCCAGAATCTCTCCCCATTCTCCTGGTTGGTCTTTAAAAAGATATTGAACTTTATAAAGCATTGAGGTACCTTAAGGGTTAAATGCTAAATATCAAAGCCAAACAACACTAACCTGTGTCTGGCAAAAAGTGTCTGTCAGTTTTGCATCTTTGAATAAAAGATTCAAATGGATTTTTAGTGGTATTTAAAAAAAACAAACCCAAACCAGTTCATCTTTTTAACCAACAAAACAAGAGTTTTACAAACCAGGAATGTTGATTTAGGTCCTTAAAACCTCACATATTTACACAATATATTTGTGCGCACACACACACACACACACACACACACACACACACACACACACACACACACACACACTCTTTTTCTTAACATCCCTTGCCCTGCTCTAATAACACTGGTCTACAATTTTTGAGAAGTTGTCTGCTTCAGAGATAAAATGTGCTATTTAGTATGTATTTTGATGTGCTGAATTCAAATATGACAATTAAAACAACTGATTGGCTACTGTTTCTAAGATATTTAAGTTTTTACATTTTATGTCTATGTATATTGTGTAGATAGTAGAGTTTTAATCATAAATTGTAAACCTAGGTCTTTTCATGTGTTTATGGTTGCTTTACATGATACTATTTCACCTGTCCTGTTTATGTAACACTTTAAAAATCAGCAAAGGGGTTATATAAATAAAATTTATTATGAAACAAAAGGCAAAAAACTATTATGTACATAGTTTAGTCCTATTCAGTGTCTACTCGGCGCTTCTTGGCTTGTCTCTTGTATTCATTAAATGAAGCATCTCTTGTCACTGTCCAGCAATAGTCTGCAAGCATTGATGGGCTCCATTTGCCCTGATAGCGTTTCTCCATTGTTGCAATGTCCTGGTGAAATTGCTCGCCGTGCTCGTCGCTCACTGCTCTGCAGTTCGGTGGAAAAAAATCTAGATGAGAGTGCAAAAAATGTATCTTTAGTGACATGTTGCAACCAAGGCTTTTGTATGCCTTGAGGAGGTTTTCCACCAACAACCTGTAGTTGTCTGCCTTTTTGTTTCCGAGAAACAATTTATTGCCACTAACTGGAAGGCTTTCCATGCCTTTTTTCCTTGCCACGCAGTGCATGGTCAAATGCATCATCTCGAAGAAGTTCACAAATCTGAGGACCACAAAGACACCTTCCTTTATTTTAGCTTCACTTAACCTTGGAAATTTTCCACGAAGGTACTTGAAAGCTGCTTGTGTTTTGTCAATGGCCTTGACAAAGTTCTTCATCAGACCCAGCTTGATGTGTAAGGGTGGTAACAAAATCTTCCTTGATTCAACAAGTAGTAGATGCTGAACACTTTTCCTCCCAGGCTCCAATGACTGTCGGAGTGGCCAATCTTTCTTGATGTAGTGGGAATCTCTTGCACGACTATCCCATTCACAGAGAAAACAGCAGTACTTTGTGTATCCAGTCTGCAGACCAAGCAAGAGAGCAACAACCTTCAAATCGCCACAAAGCTGCCACTGATGTTGGTCATAGTTTATGCACCTCAAAAGTTGTTTCCTGTTGTCATAGGTTTCCTTCATATGGACTGCATGACCAACTGGAATTGATGGCAAAACATTGCCATTATGCAGTAAAACAGCTTTAAGACTCGTCTTCGATGAATCAATGAACAGTCTCCACTCATCTGGATCGTGAACGATGTTGAGGGCTGCCATCACACCATCGATGTTGTTGCAGGCTACAAGATCACCTTCCATGAAGAAGAATGGGACAAGATCCTTTTGACGGTCACGGAACATGGAAACCCTAACATCACCTGCCAGGAGATTCCACTGCTGTAGTCTGGAGTCCAAAAGCTCTGCCTTACTCTTGGGTAGTTCCAAATCCCTGACAAGGTCATTCGGTTCACCTTGTGTTATGAGGTGTGGTTCAGAGGAGGAGAAAATGTGGGTCCTGTGACATTGATGGTTCAGGACCAGAAGTTTCGTCCTCTTCCTCTTCCTCGTCTGACTCAAGTGAGAATGATTCTGGTGCATCAGGAACCGGCAGTCCTTCTCCGTGGGGTACTGGGTGTATAGCTGATGGAATGTTTGGATAATGCACAGTCCACTTTTTCTTCTTTGACACACCTTTCCCAACTGGAGGCACCATGCAGAAGTAACAATTGCTGGTATGATCTGTTGGCTCTCTCCAAATCATTGGCACTGCAAAAGGCATAGATTTCCTTTTCCTGGTCAACCACTGGCGAAGATTTGTTGCACAAGTGTTGCAGCAAATGTGTGGGGGCCACCTCTTGTCCTGATCTCCAATTTTGCAGCCAAAATAAAGGTGATAGGCTTTCTTAACCATAGTGGTTATATTGCGCTTTTGTGATGCAAAAGTCACTTCACCACAAACATAGCAGAAGTTATCGGCACTGTTCACACAAGTACGAGGCATCTCTGCTCACTTTGGCTAAACAGAAATGTGTCCCTTTGCAAAATCAAACAGTGACAAATAAGAGAGCACGACATTGTATGATTTCTAGAGCTGATATAGGGCAATTTGTTCAGCAGAGTGATGTAAGCTTCGTTATGATTGCATCATCCATGACTTCTAGGAATAACATGATGCAATTCATATCATGTATGATGCAATACCAGCTTCAGATTGCATCATTCATTGTTTTGCCTAAAAAGCAAGTACTGTCCAAACCCAGTCATAGATTTATTCATAGATCCAGTCAAAGATGTATTTTAGTCATTTCTGGTTTAAATTGAGATCCCTTCTCTTTATAACTCACTTATCCTCCGCCATTCCCAAGTCAAGGGTCGTATATACTGACCCAATAGCATGTCTTGAAAACTAGAGCCAATCAACAATTTTAAGCATAATTTTCGTTCTGTGACCCAGAATTAGTAAAGTTTGACTACATGTATTTCAGAAGCATTTTGGCTGTAGAGCAGTGTAATTTTTACACAGCTGTACATAGATTACATTCCCTTTTATACATTTGGGGGCAGTTAAGTTCCAATAGAAACCCCTTAAGTTCTTTTAGCAAATTGGACTAAATTGTCCATAGTAAAATGATTTAAATCAGATTGTCTCTTTGCCTGGATTATTTACAAACATTCCTTTGGAAAAGGGCCCATTTTTCCTTCGAATGGCTGCAAAGAAACTAAGAATTCTCTTCCTATAACACTTTTTCTTGTTAACATTTTCACAACTTTCAATTGTTTAATTTCCTCCAGCCTCTGCAGAGTTAACTTCACTCTTTTTCCTTAAATCACTTGTTTATCTCCCAGAATAACATTTTCATCAGCTCAGATGATCACCATTCCAAGTATTGTCTGAGGGATTTGAATTCCCCATTCCTGTACTTACTCCTTCCCTTACTCCTGCCACCAAGCCCCTCAGGGCTCCCAACCTGTTTTCCAGTCTCTTTATCTGTTGCCTGCCTGCTTGTCTGGGTCCGATCCTGCTTTCCTTGCTGGAGCCTCCACATTTATTTGACAAATAAAATTTGCAGAATTTTGCAATATGATGCACATAATTTTTGGCACATAATTTTTAATTTTTTGGTGTAGAACGCCCTCAGGAGTAACTCTTGTTGGTATGAGTCAAGACATGGGAGAGTGGAGCCCCACCCGGCCTATGGGTTATATATTAGAGGGAGTGTTCTGCTTTCTGCGACAACCTGGCATTTGGACAAGATTCATAGATTCATAGATTCTAGGGCTGGAAGGGACCTCGAGGGATCATCGAGTCCAGCCCCCTGCCCTCATGGCAGGACCAATTACTGTCTAGACCATCCCTGATAGACATTTATCTAACCTACTCTTAAATATCTCCAGAGATGGAGATTCCACAACCTCCCTGGGCAGTTTATTCCAGTGTTTAACCACCCTGACAGTTAGGAACTTTTCCCTAATGTCCAACCTAAACCTCCCTTGCTGCAGTTTAAGCCCATTGCTTCTTGTTCTATCCTCAGAGGCTAAGATGAACAAATTTTCTCCCTCCTCCTTACGACACCCTTTTAGATAACTGAAGACCGCTCTCATGTCCCCTCTCAGTCTTCTCTTTTCCAAACTAAACAAACCCAATTCCTTCAGCCTTCCTTCATAGGTCATGTTCTCTAGACCCTTAATCATTCTTGTTGCTCTTCTCTGGACCCTCTCCAATTTCTCCACATCTTTCTTGAAATGCGGTGCCCAGAACTGGACACAATACTCCAGTTGAGGCCTAACCAGTGCAGAGTAGCGCGGAAGAATGACTTCTCGTGTCTTGCTCACCACACACCTGTTAATGCAGCCCAGAATCATGTTTGCTTTTTTTCCAAGAGCATCACACTGTTGACTCATATTTAGCTTGTGGTCCACTATAACCCCTAGATCCCTTTCTGCCGTACTCCTTCCTAGACAGTCTCCTCCCTTTCTGTATGTGTGAAACTGATTGTTCCTACCTAAGTGGAGCACTTTGCATTTGTCCTTATTAAACTTCATCCTGTTTACCTCTGACCATTTCTCCAATTTGTCCAGATCATTTTGAATTATGACCCTATCCTCCAAAGCAGTTGCAATCCCTCCCAGTTTGGTATCATCTGCAAACTTAATAAGTGTACTTTCTATGCCAATATCCAAGTCATTGATGAATATATTGAACAGAGCCGGTCCCAAAACAGACCCTTGCGGAACCCCACTCGTTACACCTTTCCAGCAGGATTGGGAACCATTAATAACTACTCTCTGAGTACGGTTATCCAGCCAGTTGCGCACCCACCTTATAGTAGCCCCATCTAGGTTGTATTTCCCTAGTTTATTGATAAGAATATCATGCGAGACTGTATCAAATGCCTTACTAAAGTCTAGGTATACCACATCCACCGCTTCTCCCTTATCCACAAGACTCATTATTCTATCAAAGAAAGCTATCAGATTGGTTTGACATGATTTGTTCTTTACAAATCCATGCTGGTTATTCCCTATCACCTTACCACCTTCCAAGTGTTTGCAGATGATTTCCTTAATTAATTGCTCCATTATTTTCCCTGGCACAGAAGTTAAACTAACTGGTTTGTAGTTTCCTGGGTTGTTTTTATTTCCCTTTTTATAGATTGGGGTGCTAGACAAGGTTTCCATTGTTTGGCAACACTGTCTGCAGTAGCTAGAAAAGCCATGTTAACACCTTTCTAGCAAGCACTGTGCTTAACTGTGGAGAAATGCTAACATATTTACCTAGTCAGAAGAGGTTTTCCAGGGGGAACTTGTGAAAATTAGTTGAAGATGTCAGCCTTTCCACAAATCAGTATGATATTTATGTTAAAATATCAGAGTACAGCTACTTTCATGTGCTTCTATGAAAAATTCTGTTAACAGCTGGTTCCTCATGTATTTCAGCTGTGGAGGCAATTGTTGCAATGGGGAAGTTAGCAGCAAAGCCAGCTCAACATGAAGATAAGCAACTAGCAGATGGAAGTGCAGCCACCAGCCTTCTGAGTTTAGCTGCCCAGATTGCTTTAGAGGTAGGTAGAGCTGATAATATTTTCTTGGATTTCTGCTTCATTTTCAAATAAATGTAGCAGCTGTAACCTGTCCAACTTGTAGTTTTTCTTGCTATGTGCTACACTAGAGAAGACCTTGCTATGTAAACTCACGTGTGTTGAATAAAGTGAAGCAGAGGTTTATTCCAAACCAAAGAAGTAAAGTTTTAAAAGAATTCTTAAGGAAAATTCCTGAGCTATAGATGTTAGTAGATGGACATTGCATCAGATGCTTCCTTAGGTCTCCCTTCTGTCACAAGCTACAGAATTTCTGTTGTCTTCTATGGCTTGATTGCTGAAGATGCTCAGTTCAGAGGGAGAAGCTGCTTATATGTTCTTATAAGATTCTGGGGTTGGGAAATCCTGAAGGACTATGAAGTTACTTGTCCCTCTTGCTTGTCTGTGAGCAGTAACTGAATGATGTGTGCACTGAATGAATGAATACTGGCATATATAGAGCAGCCCTTTTAGGTATCTCTTGGGCTTTGCTAATGATATCCCAGGTTCTAATGGCTTCCCCAAGTTGTATTGATCCTGTTCTGTCTATGGACTGATTGTGCAAGGAATCACAGGATCTTCTGTAAAGATTTTTTTCCTTGCATCTGGGAATGTTTTCTATGCAGAATCCTCTTACCTTTCCCCCACGAGAAGACTATATAAACTCAGCAAACATTTTCCAGTTGTGGGTAGGATAGTGTTTGAGGATTGGCACAGCTTTTAGAAATTGTGTTTACTTGTTTTCAGAATGAACAACAGGCTGTGGCTATCAAAGCTTTGGAGTATTTATCTCAGCACTCACAAGATTGCCAACTAGTGTTTACAGCTTTAAAGTGAGTATTTGAGATACCTGTAAAGGAAGGGAATTTGTGCTACTTTTCTTTCTTTTAATTTATTACATCTGATGAATTTTTAGTTTTCGTGAAAGTGAAGAACTGAGCAGGTGTATTATGCTAGCCAGCAGCTCCTATGCTGTTGAAGTCCAGAGCATCCCATGACACTGCAAAACATACCTCAATCCTGAACTGCCACGCCTTTAGCCAGGCCTGTCATAGGCCTCTCTTGAGCAGTTGATGCCAGCTGCTCTGAGTTTAATGTTGTTTTTATGATGTAGACAAGTGGCCAGTAGTGACTAGAATGAAACTACAACAAATGCATTTGACTTGCTATCGATGATCCCCAGAGGTGAAAAGACTGGTTTGGTATCTAGCCCTAGAACTTGGGTTTGTTGCTTACTAAGGAATTTTTAAAAATATGTTAAAATGTTCTACCCTATTTTAAGAATAATAATTATAAGACAAACATATTTCTTCTATTGTTTACCCCAAGCCAGCCAGGCATTGATTAACAAAGCGGAGGGCAAAACAAAGGGTGAGGATGGGGAAAATCTTATTAAATTCTTCATCCCAATCTGATACCCTGTATCTTTTAGTAGGTATATTGAATTGGTGGCTTGGAGAAGAGCTGGGAAAAGGTTGCCTCTTGTTGGGGCTGAAAAGGCACAAAATATTGATGGAGATGTAATTTCTAAGTCTAATTTTCTGTTTCTCTCTTATATGCAGGTGTTTGGTTCGCCTTGTGTTGTCAAAAGTCATGGCAGAACCCAAAGAGAATCGGTGAGACCATTTGCTAAATACATTTCTATACTATGACTATCCACTTAAAAAGGTATATATGGTTTTTATTTTCTTACCATGCGATTATGAGACCAGTCCCTATTCAAGCCAAACACCTATTGACATAACTGAATAAGAACTTCAAGGACTGGGCCCAGTGGCATCAAGTGTGACCATCTCTTCACCTTGTATAACTTTCCTCCAAGTACCTGCACTCTTCCCCCTCTCCTGTTAACTGGATGCCAGCATGATACTAAATCAGTCCTCAGTGGGGAATGTGGATCAGGTGGCTTCTCTGAGGTTGACCTCTCCAGTTGACATTTGGAGGATGTGCCTGTCAAGAGCTCTGAGAACAGTGTGGTCTTCCCTGCCAGAGACCAAACATTTTTCAACTCTCTGAGTGACCAAAAGCCCAGGAAAGGAATACTGTTAATGGTAGACAATGGGTCTCCTTGGACTGGGCTCTATCACTTTGCTGTGCACCCAAGTTGGAGTTAGTGCCTGTTGCGGGGTGGCATCCTGCTCCTGCCCCGAGGGGCTGAAAACAGCCCAGGAGAGGGCTATTTCTGGAGCAAGTAGCCCCAGGCTGAGTGGGAAGGCAGGCTCAGCTGGGGCCACGCCCCAATTAAGGCTCAGCTGGCCCTTATAAGTGGGCAGTGAGCCAAGAGCAGAGTCTCTCTCTGCCTTTAGAGGGAGAAGGGCTTGGCTGCAGGCTACTGAGCAGGTACCTAGGGTGGAGCAGGGCTGGGGAGCTCTGGCCTGAGAAAACCCCAGGCTGTGGCCTAGGGTTAGGCCCAATTAGGTACTGGGGTTGCAGGGGCAACCCATGGGTAGGCCGAGGCAGCAGGTCCAAACCCCCTTTGCCTGTGATGAGTGGCTTATACTGCAGTCTGCCCCAGGGTGCGGGGACTAGCTGGTGACTGGCAGTAGCCTACGACTGAGGTGAGGTGGGGATAGTGGGTTGGGGGGTTCCCCTGGGGAGGGGAGACCCAGATCTGTGGGGTACTGCTGGGGGGCAGCACCCCAGTTAAAGGGGCACCGGGTCCTGGGAGGGACTCGTGGGCCCGAGTGGTCAGGCGGATCACCGACCTGCAGAGGGCGCTCCAGAGGCTGGTGAGCTAATTCCCCGGACAACCAGCAGGAGGCGCCGCCGCCGGGTGAGTCCGAGACCTGTCACAGTGCCGTACAGCTTACTTCTGATATCGCAAGGAAACAAGGCTATGTAAATGAAACTTGGAATTTGAGTCTGTGGCCTTCCTTCTAAAAATCTCCTACAACACTCCTCTTTTGGGCCTACAAATCTACAGGTCTATAAAACTCTTACTACAGGCCTGCAACGCTGCTACTCCAGGTCTTACAACGCTATGGATTTTGAGCTTATATGCTTTTGACAAAAGCAGGAGTACTGTATCTGTAATTAGAGTTATTGTATTCTGTCATACCATATAAAATAATAGTGTTCTGTAAAACTGGATTTTTCTTTCACTCTAGGACTAAAGATATGGATACACTTGTGACTTACTTGACCTCAGGTACGTAGTTTAATTTCCATTTTCAATGGTTGTACATCTATGAAGATGTTGATGGTACAGCTAATGCTGTGTGTTTCTGCTCTGGAAAGCCTGCAGACTAGAGCTGGAAGAGCTTCATTCCTAGTAGGGCTTGTAACAGTGATAGCTGCTTCCCTCAGACAAAAGGCTCCCTCTTCCTACACAGTTTCCCCTTGGGAAGGGGAAACTCTACTTATGATCACAAATGCAGTCAAAACAATCAGGTACCAGCCACACTAGCAGGTCTAGGGGCTGCAGTCTGGGATGGCCCAAAGTGGCAGTTCTCTACTCTTGTCTGCATGGATAGGGCTCAGAACAGCATCTTTATTAGGCAGGCAGGAGCTATGACAAAAGAAAAGGATTATTTTGTTATGAGTTTCCAGTGCGAATTTATAAATGTGCTAGTTAAAGGCCAAGTGCTGGGCTCTTCATTGTCCTAGCTATTTACAAGAAGAGGATTGTTTATATTAACGTGACTTCTGTTCTTCCTCTGAAACTTAGAAACTGCAGAAAATAATATAAAGTTGGTAAGAGAAATGAGGGGTTAATTACAATACTGACACTCACTTCAGTTTACCCCTCGCCTCTCTCCAAAAAAATCCTTCTTCTTCGAGTAGTGTCCTTATGGGTGCTCCACTGTAGTTGTGTCTGGATCCCTGCACTGCTGATCAGAGAACTTCGGTAGCAGTGTCTGTTGGGCCTGCAAACGTGCTCTCTCTCCTAGTGCTGCACCACGAGGCTAGCCAGCACGTGCAGGCTAACTGTCCTCAGTTCGTTCTCAACCGCCCCAGACTAGAGATGGAGCCTTTAGCTGCCTGTTAGCGGATCATTAACTCTCCTTTTCAGTTGTTAATATTTATATTTTAGAAACCCTTTAGCCTTCTTTTGACTTTTATTTGGCGGTGCCTTTAAAAAAAATCCACAAAAAGAAGAAAGAAAAGACTTTATTCTTGTGTTGACCCCCAGTGTTGGGTGACCCCCCTGGATAAGGATATGCCTGGTTCTCTGGACTTCAAGAATTGTTGCACTTCCAGAGAAGCAATCCTGGTTGTGGACAAGCACTCGTGCATTTGCTGTCTCGGAGAGGGCCATATCCAAAACAAAAGTGTTCCCTCTGCTAGCAGCTCCAACCGAGATCCCACAAGGACCGAGAGCTCTGCCAGAAAATCATCTTTATAGTAGCGGCTCTCCGACCCCAGCCCTCCAGCGGACGTGAGTCTTCCCTTCAACCTTGACTTTGAAGGATAGTGAGTCAAAGAAATGGTCTGGGGACTCCTCTCACAAATTGAAAAAGAGAATGGGAAGACCCCTCAGCGAGCCCAGGGATACCTGAAAGCGATCGCCACCTGGCTCGGTATCCTCGGCACCGAGATCACCCTGCACCCACATCTCACGGCAACTATCAATGTCCGGTACAGTTGATAGGCCCATGGACCGTTTTGGGACAGGCACCTAATCTCCGGCACAGAGACACAAGGGCAAATGCCCTAAGTCATTCCCGGTATGCGAGCTGTCAGTACTGCCAGAGCATTGGCCCATGCGGCACTGGGGAGATTGGTATGGGCGAGGTCCCCATCTCTCCTGGCACCATCACCGACTCCAGGACACTTGGTACAGGTAGAATTCCATCACCTGGCTATGTTGGAAGCTCCTGACTCTTCACCCCTCAGTACCAAGATCATGGAACTGAGCCATGGCTGAACAAGGGGCATTTCCCCACAATCATGCCATGCCCCTCCGATGTCAAATGATGGATTGGACAGTGAGCCAGACGGGGTTTCTCTATACTCCGCCTATGCTCCATATGAGACCCATTAGGTTCTGATAAAGATAGAGGGACAGCACTCATGTAATTCTGGTTGCTCCCATGTGGTTGAGACAGACCTGGTACCCTTACCTGATGCAGCTTGCAGTGTGCCCACTGATCTCCCTTCTGGCCACTCCACACCTTCTCTCTCAGGACAAAGGGCATACCTCATATCCAAACTTGGGGATCCTCCACCTCAAAGCATGGCTCCTATGTGCTTTTAGCATCTAGAGAGCTCATTCTCAAAAGAAGTACAAGAGGTTCTCCTGCACAGTGGAACGTCTTCCATACGACACTCTTACCTGCAGAAATGGTTGAAGTTTCAGATTTGGTGCATGTCCCACCAAATCTCTTGAGTGTCAGCAACTCTTCCGCATATTCTGGAATATATGCTGACCGTTAAAAAATTGGGGTTATCCCTGAGACTCTGAAGGTCCACCTAGCAGCTATACCTGTAGATGGGTACTGTACTGTCACACCCGACCACTAAGAGGTTCTACCTCTTCATAGGCAGGTATCCTAAGGACATGAGCCAGTCACTCAAGACAACTAAGAAAAGGTCTGTGAGTCCCTGTTGCGAGCCCTAATCGAGTCGGAAACAATCTCCAGCTCCATCGGGATCATTGGTATTGATGACGCCGAAGATGCCTAAAGCTAGTACCCATGGAACGCCCGGTACCGAGCCGACAGAGCAAGTTGGTCTGCCCAAAGACCTGATGGGCATGGACAAAGAAGTACCGGTACCATAGGGACTTGAAAGACATGGAAGATCTGCCCTGGGGAAGGCTATGTGGGCATGGACATCAGCATTGGCACCGACCCCGGTCCGTGTGGACTGACTGACCGTACGACCAGGTCCACATCTCCAGTGCCATCGGTATAAACCTCTTGGCACTGACAACCGCCACCAGTACTGACGCACTTTGCACCACTGTATTTCCAATGCTTAATGGATCTCTTGGTGTCCAATGCACTGGACTCGCCCCTGCTCAGTACCAGGGTCCTGGTACCAAGTTCTCCCAGAGCATTGGACTTGATGACATCTCCCTGCTGTGCACCACCTTTTTCATCATTGGAGTTGGAAAGTGAGTGAGAGGGCTTGGGTTCCCACTAGGGCTATCAATTAATTGCAATTAACTCAAGTGATTAACTTCCAAAGAACATTACTACACTGGAAGATTAGATTATACTAATTCAGTGTTCCAGGAACCATCTCACTTACAACTGTCAGGCGGGATTGACCCGTATGGACAGCTCCATCATTCCAACAGGAGCAATTTTCAGATTCGGACAAATCTGACGAGTTGGTCCCTACTTCATCCCCATGGAGAGAGCCAAGCCTAGACAGGAAATCCAGGATTTACAGTTGCTACCCTTATGGATACAACCTTCCTAGGGACTGATGCATCCCCATGCCATGGGGTCCCTCTCAAACAGTTGGCCCCTCTTTTTGGCCTTATTGGGGGCCATGAGATCCCTATACCACATGTGAAGGACCCACCCTCTCTTCTCCCATGCATCAACAACCAGTTCTATTGGAGTATAAGGAGGAGGAGGATGTTGATCCGGAACCGCAGGTACCAATGATTCCCATGGGAATCTCGTCCTGTTGCCTGGAGGAGATGCTCTCTCCTTCTTCCCATCCCCACCAGCTGACCATAAGCAACAGCAGGACTTATTATGGAGAGTGGCTAAAAATCTCCAAATATCTCTGGAGGAAGTCCCAAGACCCACACCACTGACTGTTCCTGAGCCGTAACTAGAGACCTTGGTGTCCAATGCGCAAAGGAAGGACCCCTGCCGCTGAAATGCTGCCGAAGACGGCGGCAGCCCAAACGCTGGAAATCCCGCCAGAAGCTGAGGGGCGCAAAAAACTCCCCAAGCTGGCAGCAGTGTTTGGGCTGCCGCCGGCTCGGGGAGTTTTTTGCGCCTCTCAGCTTCCGCTCCCGAGGCAAGTGCCTCACTCGCCTCGCCCTAGTTATGGCACCGAACTGTTGGACATTCTGCAGCCTAAGGGCCTATGGAAGGTAGCCCTCCCAGTTAATGAGGTCATATTGGAACTGGCACACTCCAGCATTGCTGTGCCCTCACACCTAAGAGGACTGAGAGGTGCTATTTTGTCCAAGCAGAGGGAGGTGAATTTTTCTTCTCCCACCCTGCTCCCAAATCCCTGATGGTACAGGCTGCTACAGAACGAAATAGGTCACAATACTTAAGGATCACCCCATCAGAAAAGGGCTCCAAGAGACTGGACCTCCTGGGGAGAAAGTCTTCTCTATGGGCTTGCAATTCCGCATTGCCAATTACCAGGCCCCGGTAGCCAAGTATGTCTTTAATAACTACTCTAGGTTGGCGGCCTTTCAGCAGAAACTTTCCTTTCAGGACAGAGCCCAGTTCCTCTCCCTTTTAGAGGAGGGCAGGTTGGTGGTGAAAACGGCCCTTCAGGCTGAAGTTGATGCAGCAGATACAGCATCCAGAAAGTTGATCACGAGTATTGTTATGAGGAGGGACTTGTGATTGCAATCTTCAGGCTTCCCCAGGGAGGTGCAAAATATCATCCAAGGTCTTCTCTTTGATGGGTCCAATCTTTTTAACGAGAAGACTGATGATGCTCTCTAGTACTCTCTGCTTCCTAGGGATCTACACACCAGTCTCAAGGAGGAAGCACCAAAGGGAAACCTATAAACCAAGACCACCTCCTCCTCATATGTTCTACTATCAGTATTCTGCTGAGCCTCCCCGCAAGCGACAGAAGACAGAGAACCCGCTTTTTGAACCTATTTCTATCACTGCGACCCAATCCCAGCCCACTGCGAGGAGCCACTTTTACGTTTTAATTGAGACCCGCTTGTCATCTCTGATGCCACCTGCCCCTTCTTCTGTCACCGATGCCCGCAATGGGGAGCTAATCATGATGGACAGTTGGGTCTTGGAAGATTGTTCATCAGGGATACGCCATAGAGTTCCTTTCACTCCCTCTCTCCCTCACAAACCCCCTTCCCAGTCCCCCTTTGAGGACTATTCTCGTTAGGTGATTCATCATCAAGAAGCAGAATTCCTATTGCACCAAGGGTCAATAGAGCTCATCCTTCCTCAGTATCAAAGACTTGGATACTATTCTCTGTATTTCCTAAGCTCCAGAAAAGACGACAAGTGGAGACCCATTTTAGATCTTTGACAACTCAACATCTTCATTTGGAAGTTGAAATTCAGGATGGTTACACTGGCATCAATAATACTCTCTCTTTAAGAAGGGATGTGATTCGCTGCTCTCAACATGAAGGAAGCATATTTTCATATAAATACCCATCCCACAGAGTTCCTACATTTTATGGTGGTCCAGGAACACTTCCAATTCCGAGTCCTCCCCTTCAGACTAGTGACAGCCCCTAGAGTGCTTATGAACATTTTCTTCGTGGTGGCAACCTAGATGAGACATCAGGGCCACACAGTCTTTCTGTATCTCGACGATTGACTCCTGGTAGGTCACTCTCGACAGGATGTCAGGTCAGCTATTCAACGCCTCATTCAAAGTCTTGCAGCCCTAGAGGTTTGTGTGAACAGAGAAATGTCGCTTTTATCCCCCATGAGAACAATAAACTTTATAGGGGCAATGTTGGACTCTGTTTCCACAAGTGTCAACATGGTAACAGATGCATCCCTTCTGGAGTGGGGTGTCCACCTGAACAGTCACATTGCGTAGGGCACATGGACCCTGTAGGAGGCCAGACTACATATCAACATCCTGAAGCTGCAGGCGGTCCACCTTGCATGCAAGGCCTTCCTCCCACTCATTCACTCCCTCCACATCCCAGTGATGTTGGACAATATCACCACTGTGGTCTACATACACAAATAAGGAAGAGCGAGATCTCTCTTACTTTGTCTGGAGGCAGTTGGACTTTGGAATTGGTGCATCAGGCACAACATCACTATCCAGGCAGCATAGCTCCTGGGAATTCACAACTCCTTCGCAGAAAACCTTAGCGGGCACTTCTCGGTGGTCCACGAGTGGGGAAATCCAGGATTGTTCTGTCAGAAATAGTCACGCGGTGGGATTCAGCTCTATGGAAGCTCTTTGCATCATAAATGAACAAAAAACTTCCTCTATATTGTTCCAGAGGATCCATAGGCTGTGACACCCAAGGTAACACTCTTGTTTGTTGTGGAAACGTGGTTTCAGGTATGCCTTTCCTCCTACTCCGCTGCTTCCCAGGTGCTGAGAAAGATACGTTGCAAAGAGGCCGTGTCATTCTTCTAGCACCCTACTGGCCCAGACAGTTTTGTTTCCCAGAGCTTCTGACAATGTTAGCCCACCCTCCAATCAAAATCCACCTCTTCCCAGAACTTCTGATGCAGGACAGGGACAGAGTCAAACTCCCCAACCCAGGCTCTCTTCACTCATGGTCTGATGTTTGGATCGGTGTTGGAAGTAGAGAGCTCTTGTTCATTCCCTCTCCAAGCTATACGTATCCAGTATAGCAACGAATCCTGAACCTGTTTGGCTAAATGGAAATGCTTCTCCACCTTGGTGCAGCACAATCACTCATCCAGTCTCCCCAAACATCCCTATTGTTTTAGATTATCTCCTGTCTCTAATGAACTCTGGTCTCTCAATCAGCTCGTTATGAGTCCACCTAGAACCCTAGTGCCTTCCTCCTTTCAGGAGAGGGGTGCTCTGTCTTTACTCACCCAACTGGGGAATGAGCGACAGGGATTGGATCACTTGATGATTACCTGTTCTGTTCATTCCCTCTGGGGCACCTGGCACTGTCCACCGCCGGAAGATGGGATACTGGGCTAGATGGACCTCTGGTCTGACCCAGTATGGCTGTTCTTATGTAACTACGACACAGTTCATGAAGGGCCTCATAAGGCCTCATGGCCAGTCATTAAACCCACACCACTATGAGATCTGAACCTTCTGCTGTCAAAACTTACTGGTCTTTTGAACTCTTAGCAACATGTTCCATGTCCCACCTATCCACGAAAGTGGCGTTTTTAGTGGCCATCATTTCGGCCAGGAGGGTCAGCAAACTGGGAGCTCTGATGGTGGACCCCCACTTTATATTATTTCATAAGAATAAAAGTATCCCGTCACGTTCACCCTAAATTTTTACCTAAAATCATCTATGAATTCCACCTTAACCAGTGTATTCACTTAACTGTTCTTTTTCTGAAACTCTGCTTTCTGTTTTGTCTGAAGAGACGAGACTTCACTCCTTCAACATCAGATGTGCACTGGACTTTCACCTGCAAAAAAACAAAGCCATTAGGAAGGCTCCGAGACTCTCTGTCGTGATAGCAGAGAGATCCCAGGGTCAAGCTAAATCCTCTCAGAAGATTTCTAAGAGGGTTCTGTTTGTATTATTGAATGCTACAAACTGGCTTGCATCCTGCCTCCCTGCGGTATAACGGCCCACTCTATGAGAGCAGGCTGCCACAGCAGCATTCCTGCAGGAGGTCCCGATACAGGACGTATGCAGAGCAGCCACCTGGAGCTCCATACACACGTTTGCTAGGCATTATGTTCTAGTCCAGACCTCTGCTGTGGATGCATAGGACTGGAAGGTCATCTAGTCCAGTCCCCTGCACTCATGGCAGGACTAAGTATTATCTAGACCATCCCTGACAGGTGTCTGTCTAACCTGCTCTTAAAAACTGCCAATGATGGAGATTCCACAACCTCCCTAAGCAATTTATTTCTGTGCTTAACCGCCCTGACAGTTAGCAAGTTTTTCATAGAATCATAGAATATCAGGGACCTTAGGAGGTCATCTAGTCCAACCCCCTGCTCAAAGCAGGACCAATCCCCAATTTTTGCCCCAGATCCCTAAATGGCCCCCTCAAGGTTTGAACTTGCAACCTTGGGTTTAGCAGGCCAATGCTCGAACCACTGAGCTATCCCTCCTCCCCTAATGTCCAACCTAAACCTCCCTTGATGCAATTTAAGCCCATTGCTTCTTGTCCTATCCTCAGAGGCTAAGGAGAATATTTTTCTCATTCCTCCTTGTAAAAACCTTTTATGTACTGGAAAACTGTTATCATGTCCCCTTCAGTCTTCTCTTTTCCAGACTAAACAAACTCAGTTCTTTCAATCTCCCTCACAGATCATGTTTTCTAGACCTTTAATCATTTTTCTTGCATTTCTCTGGACTTTCTCCAACTTGTCTACATCTTTCCTGAAATGTGATGCCCAGAGCTGGACACAATACTCCAGTTGAGGCCTAATCAGCACGGAGTAGAGTAGAAGAATTACTTCTTGTGTCTTACAACACTCCTGCTAATACAGTGGTCCCCAACCTTTTTGTGGCCAAGAGCACATTCATGTTTTCAGAAGAGTGTGGCGGGCGCCAACAATTTTTCAATACTTATTTTGTATTTGTACATTAAATAATATGAAAACCATCATATTTAATATGACATAATATATGAATCCATAAGATACAAAAGGTAATTTTACATGTAAAAGGTATTTAAATTATTCGACAATTATTCTTTCACCTTACCATGTGAATGTGCTCTTTTTTTATTTACCTTTTTTGGGGGGGAGTAGTTCTGGGCAGTGGAGAGGGAAGCCGCAGCCCCCCCGCCTGCCGGGGACAGAGAACACCGGCGCCTGCAGCCCCGGAGTTCTCTGCAGTAGTGTAGCCAGGTCTTGAGCACAGGGGGAGCGGCACTATAAAACGGCGCCTCCCCCTCCCCTGTACTCACCCTGGGACGCTTTAAAGGGCCCGGGGCTCCAGCCGCTGCGGAGCCCCGAGACCTTTAAAGTGCCGCCGCCGGAGCTCCGGCAGCGGGGCTCTGGCGGCGCTTTAAAAGGCCCGCCGCTCCCGAGCGGCACGAGCAGCTGGCAGGACTGGCGCCCACTAGGCGACCCTAGACGGTCGCCTAGGGCGCCAAGATTTGGGGGGCGGCGGGCAGCTGCCCGCTGACTCCCCGCTCATTGGCTGAGCTGCTGAGCGGAGAGACAAGGGGCGGCTTGCCCTGGCTGGCTTCCCCTTGTCTCCCCGCTCAGCAGCTCAGCGGGGAGACAAGGGGCGGCTTGCCCTGGCTGGCTTCCCCTTGTCTCCCCGCTCAGCAGCTCAGTGGGGAGACAAGGGGCGGCTTGCCCTGGCTGGCTGCCCCTTGTCTCCCCGCTCAGCAGCTCAGCGGGGAGACAAGGGGCGGCTCGCTGCAGCTGCCCCTTGTCTCCCCGCTGAGCTGCTGAGCGGGGAGACAAGGGGCGGCTTGCCCTGGCTGGCTGCTCCTTGTCTCCCCGCTGAGCTGCTGAGCGGGGAGACAAGGGGCGGCTTGCCCTGGCTGGCTGCTCCTTGTCTCCCCGCTGAGCTGCTGAACGGTGAGACAAGGGGCGGCTTGCCGGGGCTGCGGGTGCCGGTGTTCTTTGTCCCCGGCAGGCCGGGGCAGCGTGGAGAGAGAAGCCGCAGCCCCGCGCCTGCCAGGGACAGAGATCACCGGCGCCCGCAGCCCTTGCCTGCCGGGGACAGAGAACTCCGGGGCTGCGGGCGCCTGTGTTCTCTGTCCCCGGCAGGCGCGGGGCTGCGGCTTCTCTCCGCGCTGCCCCGTCCTGCCGGGGACAGAGATCACTGGTGCGGGCGCCCATAAATGCCCCGGCGGGCACCATGGTTCCCGCGGGCACCGCGTTGGGGACCACTGTGCTAATACATCCCAGAATGATGTTTGCTTTTTTTGCAACAGTGTTACACTGTTGATCATATTTAGCTTGTGATCCACTATGATGCCCAGATCCCTTTCTGCAGTACTTGTTCCTAGGCAGTCATTTCCCATTTTGTGTGTGTGCAACTGATTGTTCCTTCCTAAGTGGAGTACTTTGCATTTGTCTGTGTTGAATTTCATCCTGTTTTTTCCAGACCATTTCTGCAGTTTGTCCAGATCATTTTGAGTTTTAATTCTATCCTCCACGAAGAAGTTTCCTCCAGTGGACTTGAGTGGGACCCTAAGAATAGTATTTCAAGGGGCTGAGGGGATTAATTTTCTTGCTCCATCCTCCTCCCATCAGATTAAGCCAAACCCCACAGACCCCCAGTTGGGCCCCAATGTCAATGAATTTCTTGGTGAAGGGGCATGACTCATTTTGTTTGTATGTCCCTTGTGACAGTCCTACCTATGTAGCTGGAAATACTAGTTTGGGCACATTCTAATGTTTTTCTGTGAGCTCTCTCTAAATATATTAGATCAAACCTGTGAGTGGTACCCCACATGCTGAATTACTCAGATTTCTGAAACCCCATACTGTGTGTTTTAGTTAATATTGAGCATAGGAAATGCAGTTGTTCTGCTCAGGAAACATTTCCTATCTGTCAAATTACATGTTTCTGCAGCACATCAGAGACTTGCTGAGTCTTTCACAGAAGGGAGTATGACACTGGATATGAGGACCCATGAGGCTCACTGGTTTAGAAAAATAGGTCAGTAGCACTGCCAGTGTGTAAGCAGAGGGAGGAAAGGGCAAAAGGTTGGGAATCAAAAGCCGCGTGTGAAGAACTAACACTTGGTGATCTCTGAATCTTCCTGTAGCAAAGTTTTGACTTACAGAATAAATTTCTTATGGAAACTTAGGGCTTGTCTACACTTACCGGTGAATTGATGCGCAGCAATCGATGCATCGGCAGTCCTTTTAGTAGGTCTATTGAAGACCCACTAAATTGACCGCAGATCGCTCTCCCGTCAACTCCTGTACTCCACCTGAACGAGAAGCGCAAGGGGAGTCGACGGGAGAGCGTCTCCCATCAACATTGCGTAGTGTAGACCCTGCGGGAAGTAGATCTATATATGTCGACTTCAGCTACGTTATTCATGTAGCTGAAGTTGTATAACTTGGATCGATCTCCCCGCATAGTGTAGACAAGGCCTAAGTTCTGATTTAGGGAAGGCATGACCCAAGGAAGAGGGTAACATGCAGGTCAGAATCTGCAAATCACCGTAGAATCTGAGAACCTGATTGATCCAATTAGATAACTCAGATTCTTCAGTGATGGGAATGACACAACTATCAAGAGCGATAGATCACTGATGAATCTTTATGGGAGTGGTATGCCTAATTCTCTTCTGAATGTACTTGTCAGGATAGAAACTGTATGCAGAGCAGTCTGAAATGATAGCCTTTTTTGGCTCTGGGGATGGTATTGGATACTTTCGGCTAGATTCTGTGTAAATCTGAAGTAAATCCATTAAAGTTAAAGGAATTCTAGTTTCATACTGGAGTAATTTAGATCAGAATCTGGCTTTTCTTCATTCAACTTGGTGTGAATGGATTTAATGGCAGAATGATTAGTTATTGAAATAACGGATTTGAAATCATGAATAACATATTAATAGCAGCTACTGATAGTATTTCCTGCTGTTGTTAAATGAGCCCTGTGACGGGTTCGGTCACAGAGACCCCCTTGGGACTGTCACCTGATGTTACCTCTGAGCCCATTTTCCCCGCCAGCTTCTGACTCCAGAACCCTGCCTTGTTGAGCCAGACACGCTAGCCTGCTACAACACAGACCCAGGACTGGTCCACACCCCCAAAGCTGCAGACTTTAACCAAAAACTGTTCATCAGGTCACCTATCTCCAGCACCCAGACACCCAGTTCCCAATGGGATCCAAACCCCAAATAAATCCGTTTTACTCTGTATAAAGCTTATACAGAGTAAACTCATAAATTGTCCGCCCTCTATAACACTGATAGAGATGCACAGCTGTTTGTGATCCCAGATATTAATCACTTACTCTGGGTTGACTAATAAACAAAAGTGATTTTATTAAGTATAAAAAGTAGGATTTAAGTGGTTTCAAGTAATAACAGACAGAACAAAGTAAGTCACCAAGCAAAATAAAGCAAAAACATGCACGTCTAAGCCTAATACATTAAGAATCTGTTTACTGGTAAAATCTCACCCTTAGAGATGTTCCAATAAGCTTCTTTCACAGACTAGACTCCTTCCTAGTCTGGGCCCAATCTTTTCCCCTGGTACAGTCTTTGTTAGTTCCAGCTCAGGTGGTAATTAGGGGATTTCTCATGACTGGCAGCCCCCTTTGTTCTGTTCCACCCCCTTTTATAGCTTTGGCCCAAGGCGGGAATCTTTTGTTGTCTGGGTCCCCACCCCTCCTTCTAAATGGAAAAGAACCAGATTTAAGATGGATTCCAGTATCATGTGACATGGTCACATATCACTGTAAGACCTCATTCTTCATTACCTACACAGGAAGGCTTGCAGGTAAATAAACCCATTCACAACCAAATGTCCTAGTCAATGGGAGCCATCAAGATCCTAAGCCACCTCTAATGGCCCACACTTTGCATAATTACAATAGGACCTCGGAGTAATACTTCATATTTCTAGTTTCAGATACAAAAATGATACATTCATGCAAATAGGATGAATATATTCAGTAGGTTATAACCTTTGTAATGCTACCTTACAAGAGACCTTTTGCATAAAGCATATTCCAGTTACATCATATTCACATTAATAAAGCCTATGGAGTGCAACGTCACAAGCCCCATGTTTAAAATTTAATACTGGCCCGAAATGCCTGTCACTAGAGATTTGATGGGCACAGACTATACCAGGCTGAAGGTTTTGATTCTAGTCTCCTGTTTTATTGATTTTATGAGCTTGGAACTTGGCTGTACAGTTCGAGAACTGCCCAGGAACAATGAGGGATTTCTTTGTACTGTCGTTCAAGGTATGTGCTCTGCTTAGTATTGTCTGTGATGTGATAGATGATGTCGTGCAGCTGGTTTTGTTGCAAACGCCAAACAAATACATCTGATGTTTCTTTAGAGAGCTTCACTTGGGTACCCTCAGGGTTAGATGCTTTGGCCACACAGAGGAAAATCAGTCACAACTTCAGATTTCAGAATTATAGTCACACTTTACATTATGTGGTTTAAAAATTGGGATTCAAAATATTTAAATGAAAAGGACAATTTGAAACACCAGGTGATCACTGAAGTTTGGCCACTATGCCACTGATGCAAATCTATTACATAGACAACTCTTCTCCATCTCCTGTGCATGCAGAACTCCCATTAATATTATGGTTTATATACATGTTAATAGAAAGGGGCCACAAAGTTGTTAGACCTTTGATGTTGTAAATAATCCTCTGGTTTAATTAATACGCATTATCCAGTGTACTACACCTGATTAATTGCTAAGAACCTAATTGTTAAGGTTCAAACATCATCCATTCAGTAGCATATTCATGTACTTATCAATTACATACTCATTATACCTCAGTAAATACGCTTTTAATAATCAGTTCTTCAAGTAGAGTCCTATGGGTGCTCCACTTCAGGTATACTGCCACCCCTTGCACCTTTAATCGGAGGTTTTTGCTGGTAGTGCCTGTTCGGCTATGCACACACCCTATGCTTTCTTGTGCCCCATTCGGAGGCTATATAGGGTTGCATGAATGAGCCACCCTCAGTTTCTTCTCAAACGCCTCTGCCTGAGATGGAACATTAGTGTGCCTGACTTTCGAAGTCTCAGCCTAGTTACCCTTCTTTAGCTTATTGTTTTTTCTTTAGTTGTTTCATTTACTTTTTATTTAGGAGTTTAGGGGGACTTTCTCTTGATCCCTTTCCTCTTTTGGCAGGGAGACGTTCCCCTGTTACATACTGTTGTCCTGGGATATTCTAGACTCTCCAGGCATCAAGTGGTGCATTTCTTGCCAAGAGGCTATCCCTTGTCAGCGACGGGCATTCCTGTTGTATCTGCTGCATGGGAGAGTCTCAGATCCTCCAAAAGTAATCCATCTGCACTTCTTTTTAGGGCAGGGCAAGAAAAAATCAGGAGCTAAAAGTGAGATTCCTAATGATGGAGCATTCCCTCCAACCAGCCTCAGATCCAGGCTTGGAGGGCCCCCAGGACATCAGTTGTCTCTAAGGCATTGTGGGGATAAAGGGTTGAGTGCCTTAAAAAGTGACTGAATGAATATCCATCAACGTAAGAGAGAGAGAGAGAGAGTTTGGGTTAATCTTATTTATATTGGTCTAAATCTGGCGTAATTTTATTGAAATCAGTAGAGTTATTCCATCTTTTCACTGTTGTACCAGATCAGAATCTGACCTAAAGACTTTAAAATCGGTCTTAAAATAAATTCAAAATCGGGGAGTTTCCCCTGGAAATAGTGAGTCTTGGCAGATCCGCACATACAGCCCTTGTTTGGGAGGTGAGAGCCTTTTGTGTACTAGAGACGCATTTAAAATAAGTGTTACCATTTTCAGAATGGGAAGGCATATTTGGAGGTTGTACAATGTCCCTATAAACAAGAAATGTCTGTTAATTTCTGTTCTATACAGAACATGGGGAAAAAAACAATGTTTGCCCATAAGAAAAGGAGAAAGTGATTTTGAGAGCTAGCAATACAGGAAAAATATAAAAGAATGATTGAGAGTATCCCTTTAATGTACGTGATGTTGTTGTAGCTGTGTTGGTTCCAGGATATTAGAGAGACAGGGTGGGTGAGGTAATCTCTTCTATTGGACCAACTTCTGTTGGTGAGAGACAAGCTTTCGAATTTACATGAACCTGAAGAAGAGCTCTGTGTAAGCTTGAAATCTTGTGTTTCTGACCAGCAGAGGTTGTTCCAATACAAGATATATCTTCACCCGCCTAGTGTCCCTTTAAGTAAAATTTGTCCCCCAATTGTGCTGTCATTATTGCTGCTGCTGTTGTATTAACCAAGGACAAAACAGAAAGGCCGAGAAGGGTCAGCTTCAACAGAAGTGATGTAATCAGTGCTCTCCAGGTGGAAAAAGATGAGTGGGAAGGAAGGAAATGGTACTTGAGCCTCTGGAAAAGTGTCATAAACAGTGGGAGATAAAGGAAAAATGGAAATAATAAGTAAACTGCTTTCTTTCTATCACTGCAGTAGAAAATGTTTCTTGATTGATTGATTGCTAGCTATGACCTGGCAGTATCCTTGCTGTCTATTAATGTTTCTATTTTAGTTGTCCCAGTTTTGTCCGTCTGATAAAGCTGTCCTGATTGCCCAGAAGACATGCTTGCTGTTGGCTGCAGCAGTTGATCTGGAAATGGGGCGATGCAGTTTAATACTCACTGAACAGGTAGAGTGCTGTTGTGTGAACAGGTAGAGTGCTGGCTCTTTACATATGGGGCAGGTGTACATCTGGCTTTTAATGTACCCTAAACATAGCTTCTTTTGGTGTTTTTATAATTCTCAGTTATTTCATTTAGGACGGGAGCTTGAAAATACAAGCCTTTCACAATCTAGAGTAAATGTGCATGTTGCGTTACAAACAATATAAGATATTGGGCTGATTTCTCAGCTGCTGTAAATTGATTTTGTTGACTTCAATGGAGCTAAATGGATTTACACTATCGGAGGATCTGTGCCAGTGTCCTTGCCCCAAGGAGTTTACATTAGAATCTATATTAAGAGCATAGGTGCCGACTCCGTGGGTGCTCTGGGGCTGGAGCACCCACGGGGAAAAATTGGTGGGTGCTCAGCACCCACCGGCAGCTCCCCACCAACACCGGGGCCCACGCCCAGCTCCCCACCAGCCCTGGGACCCACGGCAAGCTCACCTCAGCAATGGCAGACGTTGCGGGGCCCCGCCCCTGATGCTAGGCGACGTTGCGTCGGCATTGGGGGCGGGGCCCCGCAATGTCACCCGGCGTCGGGGGCGGGGCCTGGCATCAGCCCCCACCGGCGCCACCGGAGGTTGGCGCCTGTGATTAAGATAACATGTAAGAAGGGTGATGACAAACCAGGGTGGAACAGGCAGATTAAGACTATAGCAGTAGGATTATGCAGTTGCTGAGGTGGTGATGTGAATATCATGAATGTCACCATTTTTATTTTCTGATACATACACACACCCTGGAGGAGAATATTCACGTTAATAGGTTGTGGAAGAAGTACAGAAGTCTGTTCAGTGGTGATCATTGCAAAGGTTTGCTGAGTGGGGTCCAATGCTGGGGCCTCTGTCTTTTCTGCAGAGAACACTGCACAGAAATAGGTTTCTTTTAAAAAAACGCTCTGGGAGTGACTCTTTCCTATGAGTACTGGCCCAAATTCTGACACTATGATCTTGCCTTTGCACCTCTTTGACAAGGATTGAGAGCCCAGCCATGCAGAACAGACCAGTGCTGCTAGTTGCTCTCATTTTGTTTGCAACCTATGCATGGCCCTTCTTACAACTCTGTATGGTGTCAGGTGATAATACCATTATGGATTCCAGGGTTCGATTTCTGGTACAAATATAGGTGATAATGCCCTTTATTACTCTGCTAAGGGTCATGAGGTTCAATTTATCATTCCAGATCAGATTATAGTGCCCTGTGTTACTGCTGTGCTGGGTACTTGGGTTCAGTTTCTGATACTGGTCTCTTATTCACCAGACAGGCTGCAAGCATTGCACTGCATAGACAGGAATGTTCAACTTTTTTGAGAATGTCTTGCACTCAGTAGCAGTGTTTTCTGGCTGATGGTTCATATAAGCCATGTCCCTTAGAGTTGTCTTAATGCCATGTGCCTGGATCATTGGAGCCTCAAGTGTGAAGGATCCTTGATGCTTTTAATGGGGTGTACAGGTCTTTCCTAAAGAAGAAGAAAAAGAAAACTGGGTGCAGATGATGCATTAGAGTTAGCCTGGCTTTTCACTTATTATGTAGCCAGGTACTCTGGAGGCTTCTCTACTGTAGTTTGCTGTGAGATTTATACTCATGTTTCTTTTTAAAAACATAGTTTAAAAATAATGTATTCATTTTACAAAATAGATTGAGCTTCTGTCTCAGGCCCTTCATCACATCCAGGCATGCAGGGAAATCTGGAATGTTCTGAAGCTAACAGGTAAGTTAGAAATTCTGTAACCAAATGCTGTTGAATATGTAGTATAGCAGTACTTAGAACAAATATTTCTAAGGGTAGGTCTACACTTACCCATCGCGCCGGAGGCATCGGATCGATGTTCTGGGTTCGATTTATCGCGTCTTGTCTAGACACGATAAATCGAACCAGGAAGTGCTCCCCCGTTGACGCTGGTAATCCTGCTCCATGAATGGAGCAGGCAGAGTCGACGGGGGAGCCTGCGCGCCGCGGTGTGGACCAGGGGTGAGTACTTTTAAGTTCGAAATAAGATACTTCGACTTCAGCTACGTTATTCACGTAGCTGAAGTCGCGTATCTTATTTCGAATTTCGGGGCTAGTGTAGACCAGCCCTAAGAGTCTTATCACTTTGATGATGGAAAATCTGTGTATCAAGGAACTGCTCTTTCCAATTCAAAAGTGTTGAAACATCTGAATTACAAAATGATTTGATGTAAGAACTAGAGAGGCCAGCAGCACAATAATTTTGTGTATCCTTGTTGGCTTTCTCATTGTCTAGAAGATGCTGTCTGATTCAGCAGGTTTATAGGCTGGCCAATGACTAGAGCAGCCTCTACAAAAATTCCCAGGTTCTTTAAAACAACGTTTACTCTGCCAAACCTGCTTCCTTGCACTGTGCAGTTTAATAGGAGAAAAAAATGCCTAGCTTTCCCAGTTTAACTAAAGTGGCCCATTAGGATTCAAATTCATGGATTAGGTATTGTACCAAAAGCCACAGAACTGTTTGATGCCTTTTCTTCTCTGGATCGCCAGCAGGAAGAGCATACAGGAAGTCTAAAAGAAAAGCGTATGTGGGTTGATGTGTTGTTTTCCTGAAGACAACCTGAAGATAATAGAATAAGGATAAGATGTTAATGTAAACTTTCTCTCGCCATTGAGGGCTCATTATGGGGCACTGAAATGCTCAAAATAGTTATAGTGCAAGTGGGAGAAGTAACTTTATGAACAGGACAAATATCTCAGTATGCAGCCCTCTTAGGACTGAGAATGAATCCCTCTTCTCTTCTCCCAGACTCTAACCTGACCTGAACCTGAGCTCCTCTAAGTAGGAAGAGGCATATTCATATGATTCAGCCCTGCCTCTTTTCATTACCAGCCAGTAACAGGGTTTGTTATATGCCTGCTTTCCATTAACCTGAGTCACTCTCAACTTTCTGTCTGTAGCTACATGGCAGCAAGCAGTAGCGTAGCCAGGGGGAGAGTGCGGGGAGCGGCCGCTCCCCCTGTGAGCAGAAGCAGCGCCTTAAAAAGGAAGCGGCGCTGCTTTTCTTTTTAAGCGCCGCTTCTTGCACTCACCCGGCAGCTCTCCAGGTCTTCAGCAGCATTTCGGCGGCGGGTACCACCGAAGACCCGGGGCGGTGAGGGCCTGCTGCCGAAGACCTGGAGCGCCGCTGGAGGCGCTGTCGGGTGAGTACAGGGGAAGGTGCCTTTTTATAGCGCCGCTCCCCCTGTGCTCCGGACCTGCCTACGCTACTGTGACGTTATTGACAATAACTGCAACCATATAGATCATTGTTGCAACCAAGGTCCTGTAGTGGCACCAAATCTTATATAAAGGGGGTCAAATAAGGTGTCTAAGACCAGGTTATGCTTGGCTGGTTATGATTATGTCATTTATATGTCTGTATCAATTTTGTAGTTGAAGTTATGAATATTGGCTTTATACTGTCTGTATTTCAAACTGGGGCTGGGCTTCTGGGACCCAGGACAAGCTATCAGCTCTGCCAGGCCTGCTGATGGCCCATTAAGAGCCATCAGCGATACAATGGACCCATTGAGAGAAGTCAGACACGCCTGTGACTCAGCAAATTATGCAGGGATTTGCCCCTGTGACTCCAGACTCCATTTTGCTGTGATTTTCCACAGTAAGGACAAAGAGGTGTCTTTACACCTGGAAGAAACTATAAAAGGCAGCTGTCTCATCTCCATTTTGTCTTCATTCCTGCTTCTTACCTCTGGAGGAACCTTTCTACACATGGAAGCTTTGAACAAAGGACTGAAGGACCCATCCCAGCTGTGGATGTATTCCAGAGACTTGATTTTGGACCTGTAGTATTTAATCTTTACTGCAAGCCTGGACCATGAACTTTGCCATTACTGTATGTAATTGATTCCTTTTAACCAATTCTGCCTCTCACCTATACCTTTTTCCTTTTATGAGTAAACCTTTAGATTTTAGATTCTAAAGGATTGGCAACAGCGTGATTTGTGGGTAAGATCTGAGTTGTATATTGACCTGGCTCTGAGGTTCGGTCCATTGGGATCGGGAGAACCTGTTTTCTTTTACTGGGGCATTGGTTTTCATGACCATTTGTCCCCATAACGAGTGGCACTGGTGGTGAGACTGGGAAACTGGAGTGTCACAAGGGATTGCTTGGGATGACTTGTGGTTAGCCAGTGGGGTAAAACCAAAGTCTCCTCCGTCTGGCTGGTTTGGTGCCTTAGAGGTGGAAAAACCCCAGCCTTGGGCTGTAGTTGCCCTGTTTGAAGCAATTTGTCCTGAACTGGCACTCACAGTTGGGTCCCGCCAGAACCAGTATTGTTACAGCTACTGGCGGCAAGTATTCCTGGATTTTCCTTTTTGATAAGTCCCTTTGCACATGCAGTATAAAATCTACAGGTACTGTTTTGTATGCAGTTAATTAACCCCTTCAATACCAGTGGGATAGGGTGAAACACACATGACAAAACAGTACCCAGATAGGCATCGTGATGTTTTCTTATGATGATTATCACAAAATTGAACTGATTCAGCCTGTACCTTGTGCAGCACTTGAGAAGTTAACAGCTCAGAGTGGCACATATATAGTTCTCAGCAGGAGTTACATACTTGCTATACGGAGTGTGTGAAACTGGGGGTGGGCAACATTTATTGAGGTGCTGGTGGGAACTGAAGTGAATCTGTTAGAGTGGGTCACATTTAGTGGAGTCACTGTGGTGATAAATTTGGCTCACTATCTTGACTGCCTGTTTTCCAAGGAAAAGTGAAATTACAAATCCAGATGACTGTAGTGAGTTGTAATTATGTTGTAGTTGGTAGCACCACCAAAGAGGAGAGATGACTCTGGAATAATTTCTAAGATGACACAAAAGAACAAACAATACATTTTACAAAATGTTCTCTTTATTCTTAAAATGACTTTTTTTTTGAAAAAGCATCTAATTTTCACACTGTATCAAATAGGCAAATATTCTTCTTAGCCCACAAGGACCTTTGATGAAATGATGTATGGGAATTTCTTTTTGCAGTCTCCTGGTGGCAATGGGGCATAACGTTTGCTCCTATGTTTGTGCTGACTATTTTCTGGGTGTCCTGAGGGGGCCAATTCTCAGCTATAGTTTCAAATGTAATCTACTCACAGGAAAGGTTTATTATAAAGAAAAAAGAAATAACAAGAAGAAAGTTGTTAAACGGGAAAGCAATCATACATAGAGACTTCAAAGTCCATATATCAGGTTCTTAGCAGTATTGGTGAGTTTGCTGGCTTGAAAGTCCCTCTGGAACACATCCACAGCTTGGATGGGTCATTCAGTCCTTTGTTCAATGCTTCAGTTTGTAGAAAAGTTACTCCAGAGATAAGAATCAGGAATAAAGACAAAATGGAGAAGACGCAGCTGCCTTTTATATTCTTTTGCCATGTGGCTAGTACTTCCTTTGTCCCAAACACAAGCTTCACAGCACCTGGCATGAAAAAGCCTTAGAGTTCTGTGTCCACAGGCATGCCCCTACATGTCTTGCTGACTCATAAGTTGTAGCCCCTGGCTTCTTTCCATGGGTTCATTGTACCACTGATGACCCTTGATGGGCCATCGAACAGGCTAGGCATTGCTGATGCCAATCTGTCTGGGGTAGGGTTGCCAACTTTCTACTCGCACAAAACCAAACACTCTTGCTCTGCTCCACCCCTTCTCCGAGGCCACGCCCCAGCTCCCTCCATCCCCCCTCCCTCTGTCACTCACTCTCCCTACCCTCACTCACTCGCTCATTTTCACCAGGAGAGGGTCAGGGTGCAGGCTCTGGGTGTCGCTTACCTCAAGCAGCTCCGAGCTCCCGGAAACAGTGGCATGTCCTCCTCCAGCTAACTTTAAAACAATTAATGAAATTAGTTAGGGAAGTGGATTGGACTGAAGAACTTGTGGATCTAAAGGTGGAGGAGCCTTGGAATTACTTCAAGTCAAAGTTGCAGAAACTATGTGAAGCCTGCATCCCAAATAAAGGGAAAAAATTCATAGGCAGGAATTGTAGACCAAGCTGGATGAGCAAGCATCTCAGAGAGGTGATTAAGAAAACGCAGAAAGCATACAAGGAATAGATTCATAGATTCTAGGGCTGGAAGGGACCTCAAGAGGTCATCGAGTCCAGCCCCCTGCCTAACCTACTCTTAAATATCTCCAGAGATGGAGATTCCACAACCGCCCTGGGCAGTTTATTCCAGTGTTTAACCACTCTGACAGTTAGGAACTTTTCCCTAATGTCCAACCTAAACCTCCCTTGCTGCAGTTTAAGCCCATTGCTTCTTGTTCTATCCTCAGATGCTAAGATGAACAAGTTTTCTCCCTCCTCCTTATGACACCCTTTTAGATACCTGAAGACCGCTATCATGTCCCCTCTCAGTCTTTTTTCCAAACTAAACAAACCCAATTCCTTCAGCCTTCCTTCATAGGTCATGTTCTCTAGACCCTTAATCATTCTTGTTGCTCTTCTCTGGACCCTCTCCAATTTCTCCACATCTTTCTTGAAATGCGGTGCCCAGAACTGGACACAATACTCCAGTTGAGGCCTAACCAGTGCAGAGTAGCGCGGAAGAATGACTTCTCGTGTCTTGCTCACCACACACCTGTTAATGCAGCCCAGAATCATGTTTGCTTTTTTTCCAAGAGCATCACACTGTTGACTCATATTTAGCTTGTGGTCCACTATAACCCCTAGATCCCTTTCTGCCGTACTCCTTCCTAGACAGTCTCCTCCCATTCTGTATGTGTGAAACGGGGAAGCTGTTCTAGATTTGATTTTAACAAATAGGGAGGAACTCGTTGAGAACTTGAAAGTAGAAGGCAGCTTGGGCGAAAGTGATCATGAAATCCTAGAGTTCGCAATTCTAAGGAAGGGTAGAAGGGAGTACAGCAAAATAGAGACAATGGATTTTAGGAAAGCGGATTTTGGTAAGCTCAGAGAGCTGATAGGTAAGGTCCCATGGGAATCAAGACTGAGGGGAAAAACAACTGAGAAGAGCTGGCAGTATTTCAAAGGGACACTATTAAGGGCCCAAAAGCAAACTATTCCGCTGGGTAGGAAAGATAGAAAATGTGGCAAAAGACCACCTTGGCTTAACCACGAGATCTTGCAAGATCTAAAAAATAAAAAGGAATCGTATAAAAAATGGAAACTAGGACAAATTACAAAGGATTAATATAGGCAAACAACACGGGAATGCAGGGGCAAGATTAGAAAGGCAAAGTCACAAAATGAGCTCAAACTAGCTGCAGGAATAAAGGGAAACAAGAAAACTTTTTATCAATACATTAGAAGCAAGAGGAAGACCAAGGACAGGGTAGGCCCACTACTCAGTGAGGAGGGAGAAACAGTAACAGGAAACTTGGAAATGGCAGAGATGCTTAATGACTTCTTTGTTTCGGTCTTTACCGAGAAGTCTGAGGGAATGCCTAACATAGTGAATGCAAATGGGAAGGGGGAAGGTTTAGAAGATAAAATAAAAAAAGAACAAGTTAAAAATCACTTAGCTAAGTTAGATGCCTGCAAGTCACCAGGACCTGATGAAATGCATCCTAGAATACTCAAGGAGCTAATAGAGGAGGTATCTGAGCCTCTAGCTATTATCTTTGGTAAATCATGGGAGACCGGAGAGATTCCAGAAGACTGGAAAAGGGCAAATATAGTGCCCATCTATAAAAAGGGAAATAAAAACAACCCAGGAAACTACAGACCAGTTAGTTTAACTTCTGTGCCAGGGAAAATAATGGAGCAAGTAATTAAGGAAATCATCTGCAAACACTTGGAAGGTGGTAAGGTGATAGGGAATAACCAGCATGGATTTGTAAAGAACAAATCATGTCAAACCAAACTGATAGCTTTCTTTGATAGGATAACGAGTCTTGTGGATAAGGGAGAAGTGGTGGATGTGGTATACCTAGACTTTAGTAAGGCATTTGATACGGTCTCGCATGATATTCTTATCAATAAACTAGGGAAATACAACTTAGATGGGGCTACTATAAGGTGAGTGCGCAACTGGCTGGATAACCGTACTCAGAGAGTAGTTATAAATGGTTCCCAATCCTGCTGGAAAGGTATAACGAGTGGGGTTCCGCAAGGGTGGATGGAAGATGGGAGGGATCAGCAAGGAAAGCTACCTTATTGAGGTCAGAACATGTAGGGCTAAAGTGAGAAGGACCTTGCAAAGGGAATTAAAACCAATAGTAAAAGCTTCTATAGCATATGTGGAAACAAGGGTTAAAGGATTTGAATATAGGCCCCTCAGTTATGTCAAGACAGAGCACAGTCAAGCTAACTAAAGTCTCATAATGCGAGACTTGGGAAAGCAGACCCTGTGTCTGAAGCGGGTGGGGAAACAACACAAAGTCAATGTGACTTAACCTTGAAGATGATGATGTGAGAACAGAAGTGAGACAAAAGTGAGAAAATAATGGAATGGGCAGGACATAACATAAATAAATTGCAGATGTTTTTCATTAATGCATTCCATGAAAGAGTATAAATATTTGTGGCTTATTGTTTGTACTTTGGAGAACCTGAGGCAGAGATGCTCTCTGTCAGCTGTATTTCTTCCCTGGCAATTGCTTGAAATAAAGGTGTCTCTGATTTTGTTGCATTCCAACCTGAGTGGGGATTTATTTTTCTCCCACGCATTTAAATAAGAAGAAAACAAAGAAAGAAGAAGTGAGACCACTAAACACTGAGGATGGAGTGGAGGTGAAGGATAATCTAGGCATGGCCAAATATCTAAACACTTTGCCTCAGTCTTTAATGCGGCTAATGAGGAGCTTAGGGGTAATGGCAGGATGACAAATGGGAATGAGGATATAGAGGTAGATATTGCCACATCCGAGGTAGAAGCCAAACGTGAACAGTTTAATGGGACTAAATTGGGGGGCCCAGATAATCTTCATCCAAGAATAACTGGCACATAAAAAATAGCAAGAATTTTTAATGAATCTGTAAACTTGGGGGTTGTACCATATCACTGGAGAATTGCTAACATAGTTCCTATTTTTAAAAAAAGGTGATCCGGATAACTACAGGCCTGTTAGTTTGACATCTGTAGTATGCAAAGTCTTGGAAAAAATTTGAAGGAGAAAGTAGTTAAAGACATTGAGGTCAATGGTAATTGAGACAAAATACATCATGGCTTTACAAAAGATAGATTGTGCCAAACCAACCTGATCTCCTTCTTTGAGACGGTAACAGATTTTTTAGACAAAGGAAACGCAGTGGATCTAATTTACCTCGATTTCAGTAAGGCATTTGATACAGTACCACATGGGAGTTATTAGTTAAATTGGAAAAGATGGGGATCAATATGAAAACTGAAAGGTGGATAAGGAACTGGTTAAAGGGGAGACTACAATGGGTCATACTGAAAGGTGAACTGTCAGGTTGGAGGGAGGTTACTAGTGGAGTTCCTCTGGTCCCAAAACCGATCCCCATCTTATTTAATCTTTTTATTACTGACCTCGGCACAAAAAGTGGGAGTGTGCTAATAAAGTTTGCAGATGACACAAAACTGGGAGGTATTGCCAATACAGAGAAGGACTGGGATATCATACAGGAAGATCTGGATGACCTTGTAAACTGGAGTAATAGTAATAGGATGAAATTTAATAGTGAAAAGTGAAAGGTCATGTATTTAGGGATTAATAACAAGAATTTTTGTTATAAGCTGGGGATGCATCAGTTGGAAGTAACAGAGGAGGAGAAGGACCTCGGAGTATTGGTTGATCACAGGATGACTATGAGCCGTCAATGTGATATGGCTATGAAAAAAGCTAATGCGGTCTTGGGATGTATCAGGCGAGGTATCTTCAGTAGAGATAAGGAGGTGTTAGTACCGTTATACAAGGCACTGGTGAGACCTCATCTGGAATAGTGTGTTGTGTGGTTCTGGTCTCCCATGTTTAAGAAGGATGAATTCAAACTGGAACAGGTACAGAGAAGGGCTACTAGGATGATCCAAGGAATGGAAAATCTGTTTTATGAAAGGAGACTCAAAGAGCTTGGCTTGTTTAGCCTAACCAAAAGAAGGCTGAGGGGAGATATGATTGCTCTCTATAAATATATCAGAGGGATAAATACCAGAGAGGGAGAGGAATTATTTAAACTCAGTACCAATGTGGACACAAGAAGAAATTGATATAAACTAGCCATCAGGAAGTTTAGACTTGAGATTAGATGAAAGTTTCTAACCATCAGAGGAGTAAAGTTCTGGAACAGCCTTCCAAGGGAAGCAGTGGGGGCAAAAGACATATCTGGCTTCAAGATTAAACTTGATAAGTTTATGGAGGGGATCGTATGATGGGATAGCCTAATTTTGACAATTCATTGATCTTTGACTATTAGCCGTAAATATGCCCAATGGCCTGTGATCATAGAATCATAGAATCTCAGGGTTGGAAGGGACCTCAGGAGGTCATCTAGTCCAATCCCCTGCTCAAACCAGGACCAACCCCAACTAGATCATCCCAGCCAGGGATTTGTCAAGCCTGACCTTAAAAACCTCTAAGGAAGGAGATTCCACCACCTCCCTAGGTAACTCATTCCAGTGCTTCACCACCCTAATAGTGAAAAAGTTTTTCCTAATATCCAACCTAAACCTCCCCCTCTGCAACTTGAGACCATTACTCCTTGTTCTGTCATCTACCACTGAGAACAGTCTAGATCCATCCTCTTTGGAACCCCCTTTTAGGTAGTTGAAAGCAGCTATCAAATCCCCCCTCACTCTTCTCTTCTGCAGGCTAAACAATCCCAGTTCCCTCAGCCTCTCCTCATAAGTCATGTGCTCCAGCCCCCTAATCATTTTTGTTGCCCTCCGTTGGACTCTTTCCAATTTATCCACATCCTTCTTGTAGTGTGGGGCCCAAAACTGGACACAGTACTCCAAATGAGGCCTCACCAGTGCCGAATAGAGGGGAATAATCACGTCCCTCGATCTGCTGGAAATGCCCCTACTTATACAGCCCAAAATGCTGTTAGCCTTCTTGGCAAAAAGGGCACACTGTTGACTCATATTCAGCTTTTCGTCCACTGTAACCCCTAGGTCCTTTTCTGCAGAACTGCTGCCTCTCCATTCGGTCCCTAGTCTGTAGCAGTGCATGGGATTCTTCCGTCCTAAGTGCAGGACTCTGCACTTGTCCTTGTTGAACCTCATCAGATTTCTTTTGGCCCAATCCTCTAATTTGTCTAGGTCCCTCTGTATCCTGTCCCTACCCTCCAGCGTATCAACCACTCCTCCCAGTTTAGTGTCATCTGCAAACTTGCTAAGGGTGCAGTCCACACCATCCTCCAGATCGTTGAAGATATTGAACAAAACCGGCCCCAGCACCGACCCTTGGGGCACTCCACTTGATACCGGCTGCCAACTAGACATGGATCCATTGATCACTACCCGTTGAGCACGACCATCCAGCCAGTTTTCTATCTACCTTAACGTCCATTCATCCAGCCCATACTTCTTTAACTTGCTGGCAAGAACACTGTGGGAGATTGTATCAAAAGCTTTGCTAAAGTCAAGAAATAGCACATCCACTGCTTTCCCCTCATCCACAGAGCCAGTTATCTCATCATAGAAGGCAATTAGGTTAGTCAGGCATGACTTGCCCTTGGTGAATCCATGCTGACTGTTCCTGATCACTTTCCCCTCCTTTAAGTGGTTCAGAATTGATTCCTTGAGGACCTGTTCCATGATTTTTCCAGGGACTGAGGTGAGACTGACTGGCCTGTAGTTCCCCGGATCTTCCTTCTTCCCTTTTTGAAAGATGGGCACTACATTAGCTTTTTTCCAGTCATCCGGGACCTCCCCCGATTGCCATGATTTGTCAAAGATAATGGCCAATGGCTCTGCAATCACATCGGCCAACTCCTTTAGCACCCTCGGATGCAGTGCATCCGGCCCCATGGACTTGTGTTCGTCCAGCTTTTCTAAATAGTCCCGAACTACTACTTTCTCCACAGAGGGCTGGTCACCTCCTCCCCATACCGTGTTGCGGAGTGCAGCCACCTGGGAGCTGACCTTGTCTGTGAAGACAGAGGCAAAAAAAGCATTGATTACACTAGCTTTCTCCACATCCTCTGTCACTAGGTTCCCACCCTCATTCAGCAAGGGGCCCACACTTTCCTTGACTTTCTTCTTGTTGCTCACATACCTGAAGAAACCCTTCTTGTTACTCCTAACATCTCCGGCTAGCTGCAACTCCAAGTGTGATTTGGCCTTCCTAATTTCACTCCTGCATGCCTGAACAATATTTTTATACTCCTCCCTGGTCATTTGTCCAATCTTCCACTTCTTGTAAGCTGCTTTTTTGTGTTTAAGACGAGCAAGGATTTCACTGTTAAGCCAAGCTGGTCGCCTGCCATATTTACTTTTCTTTCTACACATCGGGATGGTTTGTTCCTGCAACCTCAATAAGGATTCTGATGGGATGTTAGATCTGAGTTACTACAGAGAATTCTTTCCTGGGTGTCTGGCAGATTGGCAGAGGCCCTGGGGGTTTTTCGCCTTCCTCTGCAGCATGGGTCACGGGTCACTTGCTGGAGGATTCTCTGCACCTTGAAGTCTTTAAAACATGATTTGAGGACTTCAATAGCTCAGACATAGGTTAGGGGTTTATTACAGGAGTGGGTGGATGAGATTCTGTGGCCTGCATTTAGGGTGATCAGACAAAGTATGCAAAATTGGGACAGGGGGTGGGGGGTAATAGGAGCCTATATAAGAAAAAGACCCCAAAATCAGGACTGTCCCTATAAAATCGGCACATCTGGTCACCCTACCTGCGTTGTGCAGGAGGTCAGACTAGATGGTCATAATGGTCCCTTCTGACCTTAAAGTCTATGAGTCTGAGTTAATCTAGGCATGCACGCAGCACTAACCCATCTTTCAGCAACCCTCCTCGCCCCAACAGCCCGCACCGAACAACTCCCTTCTCAAAATAAAAGCCACTTATCAGGCACCTCCTCTGCTGTTTGTTCTTCCACAAGCACCATCCGCTAGGACTGGCTACCTTCCTCCTGGCTTGAAAACAGCTCCTGGCTGCATGCATCTATGGATGCCGGGTCGTCCTCTGGCTCTGGGCACCCCTCCTCCTCAGCACTCTCACTCCCACTTTCCTCCTCCTGCCTTGTTGCACTCTGGGCTGCCACAGCCTCTGAAGTGTCCATGGTGCTTTTTGGAGTGGAAGTGGGGTCACCCCCAAGTATCTCGTCCAGCTCTTTGTAGAAACAGCAGGTCGTGGGCGCAGCACCTGAGCGGCGGTTTGCCTCCTGCGCTTTGTGGTAGGCATTCCTCAGCTCCTTCACTTTGACCCTGCACTGCAGTGTGTCCTGGTCATGGTCCCTTTTTATCATGGCTCTTGATATCTGCCCATAGATATTGTAATTCCTACGGCTGGAGAGCAGCTGGGACTGGACAGCTTCCTACCCCCAAACACCGATGAGGCCCAGCACCTCGCCATTGCTCCATACTGGGGATTGCCTGGTCCATGGAGGCATGGTCATCTGGAAAGATGCACTGAGAGCACTACATGCCTTGCTGAGAAAACAGAAAGGGGAAATTCAAAATTCCCAAGAATTTAAAGTGTGGGTCTGATGGTTGGTCACTTAAGGGCAGGGCAGTAGAGTTCAAAGTAATGACCAGAGTGGCTAGAACAGGCATTGTGGGACACTTCATGGAGGCCGATCAGAGCGCATTAATAGACCAAGGCATCCACGCTGGCACCGCAACACTCCAGCCGGGCCACACCAAGCTTTATGCTTCTGGTGGAAGTGGATTACCCTGGGTGCTCCAGCCGCGGAGTCTGAATGCTCTACCTGCCTTGTCAGTGTGGACACCTCAGTAGTTAGGGCGCCCAGGGCTGATTTAATGAGCTCCAACTTGCAAGTGTAGCCAAGGCCTAAGAAAGTTGTTTGCTTTTGAGGTAGGCCTCTCTCTGTAGATGTAATTTACTAGGGATTATTCACTCCAGATTAATGATGGGAGAAAACTTCAGGAGTTTAGTCTGTGCTGTGTGTATTTATGTGGTTCAAACATGATCAGTAAACCTCATAGTTCCTTACAGTTAAGTCTCAGTGCCTTGGTTTAAGGATTTTCCTGCTACTGAGGGCAAAGCTGCACCTTGCAACTTCATTTCATAAACTGACTGTAACAGATTGACTAATAACAGGCAATACTGTGTGTCCTTTGCAGGAGATTTCTCCAAAGACCCAACAGACACATTGCTGCTGCTTTATGAATTTGAAGCAAGAGCCAAACTCAATGATCCAGAACTGGACAGTCTGCTGGAATTGGTGTGGGAACTGCCACAAATAGAAACTAAGACGCTAGAAACCATTGCTTGTAAGGGCCCTATGTACATTTCCACAGTTCTTAAGGTCATGTAAAGAAACTTGGCCATGGCTGCATCTTATGATATTCTTTCTCTTTCATTTGGAGTGGGTAGGATTATGCTCTATGGCAATTAAAATCTATGCAAAATCCAGGCATACTCTGTCTCCTGGGGGAGGTATTTGTGATCATGGTAGTACCCAGAGATCTCCATATTTTGAAGTATCAACCTGTTGGTGATACACATAGGAGGTGAGCCAGTGCCTTACAGACTTCCTCCATCTCAAAAATTCAAAATCTTTTCATAGAGTTTAAGGCCAGAAGGAACCATTATGATCGTCTAGTCTGATCTCCTGCCTGACACAAGCCAGACAATGTCCCCTAGTGGTTCCTGTATCCAGTCCAATAACTTCTGATTGAGCTAGAGCAGATCCTTCAGAAAATGTCCGGTCTTGACTTAAAATCCAAAGATAATGGAGAAGCTTGTAACTGGTACTTTCTGTACTGCTCTGTGTCCTCATCACAAAGCTCTAGCCATGCCTTCTGGAACCTGAGCATTTAGACTGGGCTTTCAGGAAGGTGAGGGAGAATCTTAGAACCAAAATGACAAATTGTTTACATTTCACTTATTTTGAAGCTATTAATGTTGATCAGGGAACAACTCCTAGATTCTGCATTTCTCTTTGTTGTTTTTTTAAATCAGCCATGGTATTGCCAGGAAATGTAAAACAAAACCAAATAGCCATTGTTAATGTAGGACACCTCTATTATTGTGTGGCTGCAGCAGATGTAGCCAGTCAACAAAGAGAACTCTAATTAACTACAGAACCTATTTTCTTAAACTCTGCAACTATCATTTATGATCTTGTGACTAGAAAGAAGTAAAGCCATGCTGGCTTGTGCTCTGCACCTGCAGTCACTAGTACTGAGCAGCTCTGCAGGGCAAGAATACAATTGCTGCTTATGAAATAACATTTCTGTTGTACAAATCTTGATTCATTCGTTTATCACGGGGGACCCAGAAACAGCGCAGTGACCAATGTGCGGGAGGTCTGACCTTGTTCACTTTCATTTTCCTTCTCCATGTTCTTTTGTTTTTCAAGCATTAGCAATGGAGTCTCCTGCTCATTATCCCTCTGTGTGTAAGAGGGCCCTCAAGAGCGCTCTGACCCTTCATAGGAAACAGGAAGCCATTGATGCTGTGAGAGTCAGGTTAGTGTTCACACCAATTACTGTTAGAAGGACTGAGGCCAGGAATGTGCACAGACAATCATGTATCCCATCAACTGGCCATTGTTTATCCTGGATGTATGTCAAACTGTTCCAATGAGGGACTTGCAGGGAAGGAAGACATATAAGGGAATCAGTTGTTGATTGCATGTTAGATCCCTTTCCATGTGCTCTCTGATTTTTGCCTGGTCTACACTAGTGGGGCGGGGGGGAAGGGAGAGAGTGTCCGTGGGTCCGTGCCTGCACCTTATGCACCCTTCTGCTCTGGCACGAGGAGCAGACACATCACTGCTCCAGTTCCTTCTCGTTCCTTCTCAATTGCCTGCAGCTCGAGATGGAGCAATTGTGGTGTCTGAAGCATAGCTTCACAGCTTACTTCACTTAACATTTTATTGTTTTATTTCTTTTCTGTAAGTTTATTGTTTGTTTTGGATATTTTTAGCACAGGTTTGTGCTTCTGAAGGGGGTTCCACTCCCCCTCCTTTCTTTGCATTCATGGCCTTTTTGCCTTTCCCTCGATGGGTTATGCCAAAAACCTCAGGATGCCAGGCCTGCCACAGGTTTTTCCCATCCTCACGTCCTGCTGTATGCTTAGTCTCCAACACCACCAATCCTGAAGTTTCTGAACAAGTTGAAACAGGTGAGAGTAGTGACCATTCTGATAGCACAATCATGGCCGAGGCAGGTGTGGTTCTCAGATCTGCTTTGCCTCTCTCTGCGCTTTGCTTTCCTCTGACAGTAGACCTTCTGACCCAGGAATCAGTAACCATAACACACCTCAGTTTTTCATCGCTGCACCTCAAGGCCTCCTTGATGGCTCTTGGGCATAGAACAGAATTGTTCTCGTGCGGTTCAGACAATGCTGCTGAATAGCAGGAAACCCTCCACAAGGAAAACTTACATGCAAAAGTGGAAGCCTTTTCAAGAATGGTGCGACCATCGGCCCATATCTCCTTCTGAGTTTCTCCTCTTAAACATATTTGAATATCTGCTAGATTTAGAAACCCTGGACGTGTCACTGAGCTTTGTGAAGGTTCATGTTTCTGCCATCACAGCTTTTCATCCACCTGTCAAGGAGTATTCAGTTTTCACTTACCCTACCGCTATTAGATTCACTAAGGGTTTTTCTAACCCTTTTCCCCCTGTAAGGGAGCCCACTGTACTGTGGGACCTTAATGTGGTTCTCATTGCCTTAAGGACCCCCATTTAAATCCTTGGGGAGCTGCTTATTTCTTCATTTGGCCTTCAAGGTCTCGTTCCTCATAGCCATCACCTTAGCCAGAAGGGTAGGAGAACTAATGACTGACCCCCACCTGTACATGATATTCTACTGTGAGAAGGTGACTCTATGCCCCCATCCTTGTTTCCTGCCGAAGATCTCATCAGACGTCTACTTCAGTCAGGTCATTCAATGGCCAGTGTTTTACCCCACGCCTCATTGTTTGAGAGGAGGCCAGTCTTCATACTCTGGATGTAAGAAGAGCTCTTGCCTTCTATCTTGATAGGTTAAAGCCCTCCAAAACTTATCCCAGATTTGATCTCTTTTTCAGAAAGAATGAAGAGACAGTCAATTTTCACCCAAAGACTATCTCAGGATCTCAGGATGGATCTTGGCATGCTGTGAAGCAGCTGAAGGGCATCCTTCACCTAGGATTACTTCCCATCCAACCAGGGCTCAATCCACCTCCGTAGCCCTACTTAGGAATATACCCATCACGGACATTTATAGTGCTGCCACCTAGTCATCTGTGCCCACATTTTCCCACTACGCTATTGCACCTGCTTGCAGGGCAGATGAAGCCTTTGGTGATGTGGTTCTGTGATCTGTACTGAATTTGCCTCCTCAGCACCCTCTTCCATATTGAGGTACTGTGCAAGAATCTCCACACATACAGCATCCATAGGGACAATAGCTTGAAGAATGAAGAGAGGTTATTTACCTCTACAGCAGGCCTGCACAACATGCGGCCCGCATGGGCTCACTGTGTAGCCCACGGGGCGGGGGGTGAGTAGGTGGGATCACTGTGCGGCCCGTGGGGGGGTGAGTAGGCAAGCAGCAGGGTGGGGAAAGCCAACGGCGGGCTGGTGAAGAGGCCAGTGGCAGGCTGGGGAGTGAGGGTGAGCCAGTGGCAGGGGGCGGGGGCAGTGGCAGAAGGTAAGAGGCCAGCAGCGAGCAGGCAGGTGAGCTGGCGGCGGGGGGAGCCAGCGAGCTGGCGGCGGCGGGAGCTGTTTCTTTCCCCCTCTACATGCTTCCACACCCCAGCGCTGGGGAAGGAGGGGTTGTTTCCGTGGGGCGGTCGGCCTTGGGGTGGGGCGGTCTTTCTGCAGGGACTGGGGGTTTCAGCCCTCAGCTGTTTTCTTTGGAGTAATATGGCCCTCACCGGTTTATGAGTTGTGCAGGCCTGCTCTACAGTAACCAGAGTTCTTCAAGATGCTTTGTCCCTATAGGTGTTCCATTATCCTCCCTCCTCTCTGCTTTGGAGTCTTTGCATCTGGACTTCCTGATTGGGAAGGAACTTGAGTGGTGGTGAGTCTGCCTCTCCCTGTATACTCTTATACTGGAGCATGAGGGTGCGTAGAGCACAGGCGTAGAGCCATGAACACTGCTGACAAAAATCTCTGATTGTGCGCACACCCATGTGCTATCGTTCTCACATGGAGCACCTGTAGGAACAAAACTTCTTGAAGAACTTAGTTACTTGTATAAGTAAGTAATCTCTCCTTCTGGGGTCATACCCCATGTTCTTAGTGTGGCAGTAAGCTGAGTTGCTGTATGATTCCCAGTGAATTGTGGAAAAACTTGTTTGTTCTTCTGGGCACACAAGGGAAATTGTGGGAACATGTTGGAGGACTGTCAGCATTCAAGGGGGTTAGCCTGTAAGATGGGTCACCACCCTGAGTGAAAGCAACATTTGGCTTTTATCTACAGCCCCAGAAGAGCCAGCTAGTCCAGCTTGAAAGCATCACTAAACTCGGATGAGAGGGTGTACTATGTGGACAGAAGAGGAATTATGGGGGCCTAAATTAGAGCCTGAGTTAACTCTATAGTGAAGACACATCCTCAGGCAGGGGAGGGCCATAAGATGTCAGCCTAGGCTAAGGAGGCGGCTTCTGAACCAGAGAGTGACTGCTTAAAACATGATGCCTAAGAGATGAGACCATGTTCATTGAATAAAAACGTAGGCCTTTTCTACACTACCATGTAGTCCAGGGCAAGCAGCTTTGGACTAAGGGTGTCCCAGATAAAAGACTCAGGCTTAGGTGAGAACAGAGTGTGCTAAGTAAATTAATGCCAAATAGGGAGCTGCTGCTTGGTGACAGGGCAGTAGTGGCTGAGGTTGCTGCAATTTTGGTTGCCTCTGCTCAAGATAAACAGGACTTGTGCACATTTGGTAAGTTAGTAAATTACACAGAAAATACCCTGACTCCATGTCACCAAATTCCCTTCAAGTGGGAAACTAACCTGCTGCAAGGCTCCAATATCTGCTACTACAAATGGGCAACAGTAGTCACGTTAAAAAATAAAAATAAATAGAGATATGCCAATCTCCTAGAACTGGAACAACCTTTCAAGGTCATCGAGTCCAGTCCCCTGCCTTCACTAGCAGGACCAAGTACTGTCCCCTGACAGATTTTTTTGCCCCAGATCCCTAAATAGCCCCCTCAAGGATTGAACTCACAACCCTGGTTTTGGCAGGCCAATGCTGAAACCACTGAGCTATCCCTCCCCCCTGAGCACCCATAGCACCCTCAGGGTTCCCGGTCCCCGAGCACTCGGGGCGCCCCTGGGCTGCCCTCCCAAGGTTTAGTCGGGTATATCGTACAAGTCATGGACAGGTCACAGGCCATGAATTTTTGTTTACTGCCCGTGACCTGTCCATGATTTTTACTAAAACTACCCATGACTAAAACATATCCTTACCCCTGACTAGTCAACACTTTTTTCAGCACAATTATCTTTGTTACACTAGTGTTTAAACCTATTTACGTAACATGCTTTCTAACACAATTTATATTCCCAGTGGTAACTAAGCCAATGAAGCTGATTGGCTACAAATAGGTGCTGGTAAGCAGCTTTGGCTTTATCCTGTGATGTGCTCCATAGGGCATACTGCAGCTGGTTGGGTGTGATGTAGTCCTCAAAAGAAATTAAGTGAAGAGAACTGAGGGGAAAGCCACATGGGCTGGGAGGAGTTAGCTGTAAGATACTATGCCAAATATATGATATAGTGGTGCTGAGTAACCAGCTCCCCAGGTACCTGCTGTATATGGAATCTGAAATACTACCTGACATCCTTTTGACTCAGATTCCATTCCCTGTAAAGGAATCCCCTCTTCTGCTCCCCCTGCACCTGAACTGCCATGACAATGCTCTGTGAATCACTGCTAAAGTCCAGGCTGAATTATCATGAAGGAGCTACCTTTTCCCTTCATGAGCAGGAAGAACCATTTCAAGGTGCATTCGTTTGCTGTTGTTTTTCTTTATTTCAAAGGGCAGCAAGACATGCAGGGCCCTGTAGTTAGCTCCCTCGTTGTGGGATTGGGATAGGAATAGCTGCTCTCCCCCTCCTTTCAGTTGGGCAACTCCTAAAATACAATAGCTGCTCCCTCCCAGCTATAGACTGCAGGAATGAGCTCAGACCCGGGGCAAGGATGTCCTGCTGCTTTCAGAAATGGGTAGGGTACAAAGCAGTGACATGGAGACAACATGGATACACATGCCAGAGTGCTGCTGCTGCTAAAACTCAGCTAATTTGTTCCATGCTCGGTTGCTTTGCCGAGTAATCAAAGATGCATATTCCATATGGTATTTAACAAGTTTTCTCTTTGTTGCTGTTTTGATTCCCAGCAAATGTCTGCACAGCTTGGTTCACCTTTCTCTGCCAACTGGAGTGATAGACACAGATGCTTATGTACTGGAGGAGGTGTGGGGCTACTTCGAAGATGCTCTGAGTATTGTAGGCACCACAGTAAGTTGAACAGAAAAACAAAAGATTGGAAATGTTCCTGAGTAAGCTTAAAAAGTCCTCACCGGAATGAGAGCAAGCAGCAAACAAATCTTAAAATATTTAGGCTCTCACATGCAGGGGTGCCCTTTAAGGGGGCTGGGGAGGGTGGCTGCTCTAGCCTAAACTCCACTGAGTTTAGTACCTGAGCATAGGCACCGGTGGGTGCTTGACCCCCTCTCTGCCCCCGGCCCTGCCCCAACTCCACCCCTGCCCCGCCCCCATTCCAATCCCTTCCCCAAAGTCTCCACCCCCTCCCTGCCCCTATTCTGACTCCTTCTCCAAATCCCTGCCCCAGCCCCGCCTCCTCTCCTGAGTGCTCCTTCCCCTCCCTCCTGGAGCTTGTTACACCGCGAAACAGCTGTTTTGCAGCAGCTTGCGCTGGGAGGTGGGAGGAGGATCGGGGACACGGCGCGCTCAGGGGAGGAGGCAGAGGGGAGGGGAGCTTGGCTGCTGGTGGGTACAGAGCACCCACTAATTTTTCCCCATGGGTGCTCCAGCCCTAGAGCACCCACGGAGTTGGTGCCTATGTACCTGAGGTCTGCAGTCACAGTGCATCGCCTAGCCCAGGGGACTCAAACACGCGGCCTGCGGGCCGGCCTGCCAAACTCCCGCTGCAGTTTAAGTCCATTACTTCTTAACCTACCTTCCGTGGCCATGGAGAACAATTGATCACTGTTCTCTTTATAACAGCTTTAACATATTTGAAGACTTATCAGGATCCTCTTTAGTCATCTTTTCTAAACAAGCCCAGTGATTTAGCCTTCCTTCAGTCAGGTTTTCTAAATCTTTGATCATTTTTGTTGTAAGCCTCTGCATTTTCTCCAGTTTGTCCGCATCTTTCTTAATGTGGTGCCCAGAACTGGATGCAGTACTCCAGCTGAGGCCTCACCAGTGCTGAGCAGAGCAGGACAGTTGCGTTCTGTGTCTTGCAAATGACACTTCAGTTAATACACACACAATTATATTAGCTGTTTTTCACAACTGTATCACAATGTTGACTCGTATTCAATGTGTGATCCACTATAACTTCCAAATCCTTTTCAGCAGTACTACCACCTAGCCATTTAGTTGCCATTTTGTAGTTGTGCCATTTTATTTTTTCCTTACTAAGTGTAGTACTTTGCGCTTGTCTTTATTGAATTTGATCTTGTTGATTTCAGACCAATTCTCCAATTTGTCAAGGTCCTTCTGAATTCTAAGCCTGTCCTCCAAAGTGCTTGTAACCTTTCCAAACCTGGTGTCACCCACAAGTTTTAGAAGCTTACTCTCCACTCCATTATCCAAGCCATCAATGAAAATATTGAAAAGTGTCAGACCCAGGATGGACCCCAGTAGATATGCCCTCCCAGTTTGACAGCAAACCAGTCATAACTAGTCTTTGAGTACATTCTTTCACCCAGTTGTACACCCACCTTATAATAATTTTATCTAGACCACATTTCCCTAGTTTGTTTAGATGAATATGTGGGACTGTGTCAAAAGCCTTGTTAAAAATCCAGATAATAGAATCAGAAGGGACCGCAATGGTCAGCTAATCTAACTCCCTGCCAACATGAAGGATGTGTTGTGTCTAAACCATCCAAGACAGGTGGTTATCCAGCCTCTTTTTGAAACCCTCCAGTGAAGAAGCTTCCACAACCTCCTGAGACAGTCTGTTCCATTGTCCTACTGTCAGAGACCTTGCTGAAGTCCAGGTATATTATGTCTACTGCATTCCCTCTAGCCACCAACTCAGTTACCCTAGCAAAGAAGCAAATCAAGGTGGTTTGGCATGATTTGTTCTTGGTAAATCCATCCCAGCTGCTAGTGATTATCTCTTCATCTTCCAGGTATTTGCAAATTTAATATTTTATACATTGCTCTAGTTGCTTCCCAGGTATTGAAGTCGGGCTGACTGATCTATAGTTCACCACTTCCTTTTTCCCCCTTTTAAAGATGGGCACAACGTTAGCCCTTCTCCAGTCTTCCGGGACTCTCTACTGTCATCCAGGAGTTTGTAAATATTGCCAGTGGCTCCGAGATTTCTTCAGATAATTCCATCAGTACCCTTGGGTAAATAGCATTTGACCCTGCTGAGTTGAATTCATTCAAATTAGTCACAACACATATCAAATCTTCTGCATTCCCCTATCCACTAGGCCAGGTACTCTGTGAAAGGAGGAAATTAGGTTGATTCAGCATGATTGTTTCTTGACAGATCCATGCTGGCTTTTCCTTATAACCCTATTATCCTCTAGGTGCTTACAAACTGATTGCTTAATAATTGTTCCAGTATCCTTCCAGGTATCAAAGTAAGGCTATCTAGTTTATACATTCCCTGGGTTCTCTTTGCTCCCCCTTTTAAAGAAAGAGATACTATGTTTGCCCTTCTTCAGTCCTCAGTGTGAGGCTGGGTGAAATTTGGCTTGCAATGTTGGCATTGATGAATCAACTGTTTAATAAACCCACAAGGAAATTTAATAAATTCCTGTTTTTCAAATTACCTGGAAATGGTTTTCCCTGCTGTCAGTACTTGCTATACCGCACTTACTTTTCAGGACCATGTCTCCATGGGGACTGGCCTATTGGAGAGTGAAATCGTCCTTCTGTTCAGGCCTTGTTAGTTTCCACTGGTTTTCTGTGCCTTCTTGGCAGGCCTGAAGTATAAACCAGACAGTGGAAACAGCTGGTACCAAGGAGCCAAAGCAAAATTTGGCCTTAGCTTATTTTCATCCATGAGATTCTAAGCAATATGCTGCTTATTCAGCATCAGTGAGGCAGCTCAGGAAGGAGGAGGAGGAGGATGAATTTGTTGATTTTCCCCAATATTGGTTTCCCGCTAACTGGTCGCAATCTGGGTTTTCAAGCTTTCATATGGTGATTGTCACTAAGGGCAGCTCTCATCCTGGTGTTCCTGTGCTGCAGCTTGGCACACAACTTCAGGGATGTGGTCTTCGACATCCTGAAATTCTGGAACTACTGCAGGTCATTCCAGGACTGCGTAACAATCAGTTCCCACCATTCAGTGCGTGTCGAAAATGTTGCTGCTGTGATTTCAGCCACTCTGCAAATAGATCACAAGAGTGCGTGCACTACTTTCATATGCAAGTTCTCCTTCCATGTGCAGCCACGACGGGGTCATTTCCAGTACCACAGGATTGTATGTTCTGTCCTAACAATAGACAAGAGTGCTGCATTCCTCACCCACGTTGGCAGCAAGCAGTTCGGAAGTGGTGCAGGTGAGTGGTGAATTATAGGAAAGACCATAGGGAATTCTGGCTTTTGCATGCCCAGAGTGAAGAACTTCCGTTCTGTTTCTCTGTTCTAGTAATAAACTCTAATGCCTAGACCAGGCATCTGTAGGAGTGAAAAGCCTAATCTTTGCATTGTTGCTTTGCCCTGCTGGCTACTTTAGGATGATTACCCAGAGGTGGAGACCCTTTGGCTGATGACCAGAGCCTGGAATACAGGAATATTTCAGTACAGCATTGGCAAATACAAGGAGGCTGAGCACTGGTGTGGGCTGGGTATGCGCTTTCTCAATCACCTGAGATCCCTGAAGAGCAGCTATGAAAGCCAGGTGAGTGTGAGCAGAAGGCGGTGGGGGGCGGTGAAAACTGCTAGTGGGAGAGGGGAAAGGTGGAAGGAACTGCTCCAAAGGGAAATGGACAAGGCAGAAGTCACTAGATGCTTAAGCAACATGAGCTATTGCGGGTTTAAGCCTGGAATTGTGTCCCAGAGCTGCTGCTACAATTGTCTAAACCCAAGGGAAAGAGAGGACACAATGGATGTGGCACACAGGTGGAAAGAGGAATTTATAGTCCTGATACTAGTGAGCTTGTGCAAGCAGCTGAGTGGAGGTACTTTTCAGCTCAGCTGTGGCTGTGGGCAAACCTTTGGCTCTATGCTGGCTTCTCCTTGTGCAGGGTGGCCAAATTTCAGCCTGTGCACTATATGCTGCCACAGCTTTCTACAGTGGGACATATTTCACAGACACGTGGGAGGCATGAAAAGTTCAGATCCTAGCATGCAGTGTGGCTGGCTGCTCAGATAAAGATGGAGACACTAGTTATTGCTGCAGGCTGCACGACTCTATCTGTGATGAGGCCAGCTGCCCTCTGCTCCATTTTAGGCACAGCTTTGGACAAGCTATCAGTGTGACCCTCACTGAGGCAAAGCTTGTATGCTGCCATGGTGGGGCGTTGCATTCGGTATGAGGGGCCGCAGGAGCCTTAGGATCAGGGCAGAAACTGTTAGGGAAAAGAATAAAAGTTTGAACATGAGAGGTAGGGGAGAAAAACCTGGGTAAAGTTCTCTGACGTGTTGTACGGCAGCTCAGAGTGGATGATCACAGTGGTCTTTTCTGGCCTTGTATTCTATTACTATGAAAACTGAAAGAGACACGGGAACAGGTCTCTTCTCCATTCGCTGCCTCCCCAAGCAGTTCTCTCTCTTTTTTAATACGATTGCTGATCACTTAACTGAGCCTCTTACCACAGTACTGGGAAACGGTCATCTACCCCATCACACTCATGCAGCTACAAGCAATGAAACATTAGAAGCAGTACAACTAACAATGGAAGTAGACAGGCAGAGAGGACATTCTGCAAAGGCAGGTGCTTTAATGAATTAAAAAGAAAACAAAAGGCTTTTCTAGACACACAAGTAGCACCAGTGTCACTAACAGTGGGATGGTGCACTGATTTAATTAAACCAGAGTGACGTTGTGTGTAGATGCTTATACACTGTTGCTCTAAGCCAGGTTTAAACTAAACTGAACTGCCATAAGCCTGGCATTAAGTGATGTAACTAAATTGCTGCAGCATCCCACCTTTAGTGAAACCAGTGCAACTTCTGGATGTAGACCAGGCACGATTCTGCAGTGCAGGACACTTCAATGATCAGCCCTCTGTAGAATACTGAATGCTTTTCTTAGCGCTTTGCCACATACGTTTCTTTCTGCTGTTCTATTACGTTTGAGTCCATTGTCTTTAGAGCTGCCCATCCCTACTGCAGCAATTTATAGACTGGATGATGTGTGCAGTCATCATGCATTATCTTACACACACCTCTACACTGGCTCCAGTTTAACACTGATTGGGTGTGGGCTGGTCAGTAGTTTTTGTGCCCATTTAATTGTTTGTTAGTTTTTGGAACAGATACAATCCCTTGTGTGGCTGCAGTTGTAAATAGGGCTGTCGATTAATCGCAGTTAAATCAAGCGATTAACTCAACAAAATTAATTGCGATTAAAAAAATTAACCACGATGAATTGCAATTATCGTGGTTTTAATTGCACTGTTAAACAGTAGAATCCCAATTGACATTTATTAAATATTTTTGGATGTTTTTCTACATTTTCAAATATACTGACTGCAATTACAACACAGAATACAAAGTGTACAGTGCTCACTTTATATTATTATTTTTGATTACAAATATTTGCAATGTAAAAATGATGAACAAAAAGTATTTTTCAATTCACCTCATACAAGTACTGTAGTACAGTCTCGTTATCGTGAAAGTGCAATTTACAAATGTAGATTTTTTTTTTGTTACATAACTGGACTCAAAAACAAAACAGTGTAAAAATTTTGGAACCTACAAGTCCACTCAGTCCTATTTCTTGTTCATCCAACCGCTAAGACAAACAAATGTGTTTACATTTACCGCCGATAAAGCTGCCCACTTATTTACAATGTCACCTGAAAGTGAGAGCAGGTGTTCGCATGGCATTTTTGTAGCCAGCATTGCAAGGTATTTATATGCCAGATATGCTAAACATTTGTATGCCCCTTCATGCTTTGGCCACCATTCCAGAGGACATGCTTCCATGCTGATAATGCTCGTTAAAAAATGTGTTAATTAAATTTGTGACTGAACTCCTTGGGGGAGAATTGTATGTCTCCTGCTCTGTTTTACCTGCATTCTGCCATATATTTCATGTTATAGCAGTCTCGGATGATGACCCAGCACATATTGTTCATTTTAAGAACACTCTGTAGATTTGACAAAACGCAAAGAAGGCACTATTGTGAGATTTCTAAGGATTGGATCAGCACTTGACCCAAGGTTTAAGAATCTGAAATACCTTCCAAAATCTGAGCGAGGGACGAAGTGTGGAGCACATGCTTTCAGATATCTTAACAGAGCAACACTCCAATGTGGAAACTACAGAACCTGAACCACCAAAAAAGAAAATCAGTCTTCTGCTGGTGGCATCTGACTCAGCTAATGAAAATGAACATGCATTCGTCTGCACTGTTTTGAATCATTATCGAGCAGAACTCGTCATCAGCATGGATGCATGTCCTCTGGAATGGTGGTTGAAGCATGAAGGGACATCTGAATCTTTTGCGCCTCTGGCACATAAATATTTTGCAATGCCTGTTGCAACAGTGCCATGTGAACACCTCTTCTCACTTTCAGGTGACATTGTAAACAAGAAGTGGGCAGCATTATCTCTGCAAATGTAAACAAACGTGTTTATCTGAGCAATTGGTTGAACAAGAAGTAGGACTGAATGGACTTGTAGGATCTGAAGTTTTACATTTTTATTTTTGAATGCAGGGTTTTTTGTACATAATTCTACATTTGTAAGTTCAACTTACATGATAAAGAGATTGCACTACAGTACTTGTAATGGGGGAATTCAAAAATACTATTTCTTTTGGGTTTTTTACAGTGCAAATATCTGTAATCAAAAATAAAGTGAGCAGTGCACATTTTGTATTCTGTGTTGTAATTGAAATATATTTGAAAAAGTAGAAAACATCCAAAATATTTAAAATAAATGGTATTCCCTTATTGTTTAACAGCACGATCAATTTTTAATCGCTTGAGAGCCCTAGTTGAAAGTTATACTGCTATGGTATAAATGCATGCACATTAAGAGGGGTGGGCTGCACTGATTTAACTAATCACTCTCTAAACAGATCGTTACGTTGGTTAAAAAACCCCAACTGTGTGTAGACCAGTGTGTAGTTCAGGTCGTAGGGACAAACTCTGACCCCTGCCCCTTCCCCTCCAATTGAATGGCAGAGCTTTGTTTTTCTTTATCTGCTCAGAGGACTGTTGGTGGTTCTGTTCCCCAGATGATTGGTCTTTATAGTGAGGTGCTGGAGAAGTTGGACATAGCAAAGGGGTTCCTTCCGAATGAAGAATAATGCTAAGTGCAGCAAGCCAGGGTGATGGCACCCCCCTCAACTGGATAGGAGAGGCTGCTAGCTCTTCAGTGAGTGCTGGGACCAGCATCCAGGCCCTGCTCCTGGTGGCCATTTTAAAGCTATGTACGTTTAAGGAAGTTTTTCTTGGAAAGATGCAACTGTTTCCTTCAGGGACTTGTATTCATGCTATGGAGCTATTTAATGGTAAGAAGCTGAGTCATAACTTTATGAGATGGGGCTGCTGTTGTACAGCCAGGCTAGTTTAAACGTTTGAATGTTTAAATGTAGGAAGTAGCAATGTGAACAATAAACGTGTTCCAGCACCATGTGCATCTTCTGGCTGCCCCAGTTGTCTTCCTACATAAATATTTACTGGGTTGTTTAATTTTCAGTCCATTTCAGTATGGACAGGCATTTAGAACTGGCCAGGATCGCAACTATCAATCACTTTGTTATAACAAAGAGAATAGATGGCTTGCTCACGCTGTCACACACAAAATGCTAAAGCTCTGGCTAGCACTGCTGTTTCTGTGTGTTATATTTAGCAGCTTATAGTTAGTCAATGCTCACCCTTAACCTTCCCAAAAGCAGTACACAGGCTGGAGATTTCATCCACAGCCGAATGGATTGGGTGAGCAGACACCACCCAAAATTTAATAGAACTAATACAACCTTACCTAAACAACTTGGTGCAGCCTCTGTTTCACAGGCAGTGTTATAGCTCAGTAAAACTGGGGTGCAGCAGCCATTTCAAAAAAGCAAATAGAATGTTTGAGTAGGTCACACACAGAACTTAAAATGTTGGTTACATGCTCACTAAAAGCAGCTTGAGTTGTGATTTACCTTTTAAGAGACAGCTGATTGGGGAAGGAGAGAGCCTTCGGGGCTACACTGTCCGTATAATTCAGCCAGGGCTGCCCTATGGTAAGTAGGCATGAGGAACAATCAAGTAAATGGGCATTTCATGTGGGATGGCCCACAGAGTTGTAGCCTCATTCATCTGCATTCACTGCAACTTCTCTTCATTATGTTAGGGACCATTGGGCTGACAAGGGCAGGAGGTAGTTGCAGCACACTGCTACACCTCATGCTGAACTAGGAGAGATGCATTGGCACTCAAGTGATCTCAAGATTTGGACCACTCACTGTGCCCCAAATGCCCATGAGGGACAGTGATTTTTTCCCCACGGTAATCTGAGAAAGCATGTCGATTTTAGAGCACTTACCTAGAGTAGTGCTACCACCACTTAGAAAAGATCGCTCCAGCTTTACTGAAGGTGTCAGCTTTGCTGCTATTTGGAAGGAAAGTTGAGAATCAGTGTCACAGTGCAACACTGGCAGCTGACTTAGTTCAGCTGTACGTGCACAAGATCAGCAGCTGGTGCCTAACTCCCACACTAGTGCACAATTGGCAGACCACAAGGAAAATGGCCAAGTCCAGGCAACACTGCACCCCCTCCTGCAATTATTAAGTGCTGTATGAAAGGGCTTTATTAGCAGAGCCTTTTCTCATGGTCAGAGATGCTCCTGAATGTAAACAGCAGGCTGCAAGGTTACTCTGTATAGTGAAAGTATTATTTCTGTAGGCCTCACACAACAGGGTGCCTGTTCCCACTCAAGCATTCTCCCCTCCCTCCTCCCCCCACAAAAATATCATTTAAGCCAAACCAAACAAACAAAATAAATGTTGGATTATTTGCCTTCTGGTTTTTGAGGTTTAGGATTCACAGTTTCATACTTTTCTCTACAATAATCTGGGCAGAACCAGGTATTCACATGGCTCCAGGAACTGCTTTCATTTAAAATAAAAAGAAATGCCAAGCCTTCCTGGTAGTATAGAGAAGCTTAGAAATGTGAACCCTAAAGGCTCAACAACCAGAGGGCAAATTCAAAAGCCAACATTTAGTTTTAAAAATCATGGCATAAAGCCAAGCTAATGGTTTTGGGGGCCTGATTAATGACCAGGCTGCAGTGACACCCCATCGCCACCCAGCAGCTGGAAGCCAACCCTTATCTAAGCCTCCTCCTGCGGTGTTCTACAGCTGGTAACTAGCTCATTTCGTGAAGACTGACAAGCAGATGCCATTGCAGCATTCACAGAAACTGACTTACATTATAGACATTGCACTAGATGCTTTTCAGGAGGGCTCAGGTCAGCAGTGAGAGGCTGTTTCAATGCTAGTCAGTCAGAATGTAATTGTAGTGGTAGACTTAGAAGAATTACTTACGCTAAAGTAACCGTGATTCCGTGATATGTTGTAGACAGTATGGATCCCCTCTTGTACATGAGACCTGTATTTCTTTGAATAGCGGTAGTCGTTGGGGGGAGGGGTGGCGGGGGCGCTGCACCTATGCCCTGTGCCGCCTCATGCTCACCTCTGAGGGCAGAAAGGGTAGAGTGACCTGACCCCTCAGCAGTTCCCAGCCAGTAGTAGTTGTGAACTTGGAAAAACGACGACAAAGGGTGAGTCGTCGGAGCTGCACTGACATCTTGAAGAATCAGTTCTTAGAATAAGGACCCATCCCTTTGAGTACGTGTCAGTGTGGAGCTGGGGAGCATGGATCAGTGTTCATGTCGTGCTCCCTGTCACTGGCCCAGTCCAGGGAAGCTAATGATCAAACCAGCAGACCAAATTCAGTGATGAATCCTGGTCACATGCCACCTGAGGCATGTGGCGCATACACCAAGAAGTGTGGAACTCACTATTGGCGACTGGCAAACATTCCTCCCTGATGGTGGAAGTGGAGGTCTAGCCATAATCAGTCAAACAACAATTGGAGTATTGCCCTGCCAAATGGACATTTGCCCAGGTAGCCATGTCAACAAAATTCAGAGTTACTCCAAGCTGCAGCTTTACTGACCTGAGAGGTTGGACTGTTTCTGAAGCAGGTGGTCGACATCCTCTGCCCTGCTGGAGAACACCTTGATGTTTGGCGGGACAGGCTCGCCAGTCAGCTAATAGCAGATGGACATGCACTGTGAGCTCAAGGTGGCGATTCTCTGTGAAAAGACCATGTGACTGGAAATAGCCACAAAGAGGCAGGGACATAACCTAGCTAACCCGAGGGCAAGAATGAAGAAGGACCTTAAAGCATTTCAATACTGTTAGATGAGAGAAGGTCTCTTGTGGCTGTACCAGTGTGTGGCACAGCTATTGCTGCTAGGTTGACCTTGAGAGTGTTCAGTGCCAATCCATCCTGTTTTAGGAGCAGCATATAATCAAGGATTGTCTGTGTATATTCCTGCACTAGGTCCATGTTCTTTTGGACCACCTGTGTCCATTGGAGAGGTAAATCTTCCTGGTGGATGGACTTCCTGCTTTGGATGAGTAGTTTCTGAATGTCTCTCTTTTAGTAAAAAGAAAAGGAACTCTTGTGGCACTTTAGAGACTAACATATTATTCTTCTTCGAGTGATTGCTCATATCTATTCCAATTAGGTGTGTGCGCCGTGCGTGCACGATCGTCGGAAGATTTTTACCCTAGCAACACTCGGTGGGCCGGCTGGCGCCCCCTGGAGTGGCGCCATTGCGGCACCTGATATCTACCTCAGCCGGCCCAGCGCCCTCTCAGTTCCTTCTTACCGCCCGTGACAGTCGGATCTGTGGAGCAGCGTAGCTGATCTCCACCTCCCTAGCTTAGTTAGCACTCGCTTAGCATGTTAATGGTTTTAAGTACTTCAAGTAGTTGTTAATAGTTTTGATAGTCTTGTTAAGAAGTTTAGTGTAAATACTAGTGGGAGATAAGGGGCTTTTCCCCCTCTCTCCCCTCTGGTACCGGGCTCATGCCTGGTTCACCAGGATTCAAGCCGGCGGCTGGCTCCAAGCCAATGCCTACGGGGGACCCCCCCCACGACTCCCGTTTGAGGCGCCTGGGGGATCCCATCTCGCAGATAAGTGTCAGGTCTCCAAGGCTTTTAAGCCTAGAGCCAAGAAGGAGCAGGGCTTTCGCTTAAAGCAGCTCCTAGTAGAACCGACACTTGGCCCGATGCCGGCCCCGCTGTGACCCAGCAACAGACCCCGGGGCTGGCACCGCCGGACGCCGCTGTAGCTGCAAGTACAAGCCCGCCCGGCCAAGACTTTCGGCCCGGCGCCAGCACCATCGGCTCCCGGTACCGCAAGGTCCGTCGAACTTGGTGGCCGTGAGCTCCCCGGTACAACCCGAGGTAGAGCTAATACTACCGTCCAGACCGGCACCGGCCCCAGCGACTCCGGTACCGCAAAGTCCGTTGAGCTCTACGCCCCAGGTGAAGATCCGGCACAGACGACTCCTGCACCCTAAGGGCCATCGACCTCGTTGGCCTTGCGCTCCCCGGTATGCACCGAGGTAGAGCTAATGCGGCCGGCTGCATCGGCACCAGCAGCCGCCAACTCCGGTACCGCTAGGGCCGTTGAGTTCCGTGCCCGACTGAGGCACCGTCACCGTCACCTCCGGCACCGCAAGAGGGCCGTTGAGCTCGGTAGCCGTCAGCTCCCCGGTATACACCGAGGTAGAGCCAACGCTGGCGCCCGCATCGGCACCGGCAGCCTCAACTCCGGTACCGCCAGGGCCGTTGAGTTCCGTGCCGACTGAGGCACCGGCACCGTCACCTCCGGCACCGCAAGAGGGCCGTCGAGCTCGGTGGCCGTGGACGAAGATCTGGCACCGGCGACTCTGGCACCGCGAGGTCCGTCGAGCTCGGTGGCAGTGAGCTCCCCGGTTCACACTGAGGTAGAGCTAATGCCGCTGCCTGCATCGGCACCGACCCACTTCGGTACCGCAAGGTCCGTTGAGTTTCTCACCGCAGGCGAACAGACCCGGCACCGACGACTCCGGCACCGCAAGGTCCGTTGAGCTCGGGGGCCGTGAGCTCCCCGGTACATACCGAGGTAGAGCTAATGCTGCCGCGAGGTACGTCTGCCATGCTGTGCCCGCTACCGCACACTGGAGCTGGCCGACACCGATCCAGCTCCAGGCGGACCCCCAGTCTCGGCACCGCTCGCAGTCTCAGCCCCCGATCCCCATCTCGGCGCCGGTCGCACTCGCCGTGCCATTCAAGATCAGCCTCTATATACAGCCATCACTATTACGACTCCCGGCACCGCCCCCGATCCCGGTGCCGGTCGAAGTGCAGGTCCCTGGGAAGCCGGTCCCGCAGCCGATCGATGAGATGGCCCCCTTCAGGGTCCAGGTCGGGCTCTCGGCGCCGAGACATTTGTCAATGGCACCGCGTACCAGCCGGCAGGAGCATTCTGCTCCACCCTGGACCTCCCGCTCCGCATTTAGATCTCCCCCCCCCCCAGACAGGGAGTGGTTACCATATGGACCAAATCCACGGGATGGATTGTCCTAGACGCTGGCCGCAGAACGCACAGAATTCTGCCCAGAGACCACATCAGTGGTATTTCTGGACACTGCGGTCTTATCACCAGGACCAAGGGGTTCTTTCCACAGCCTCCCAATCGGCCCACTCGGAACCCCGAGTGACAGGGGCCACAGTATCCCGCCCTTCCCCAGAGGAGGTGCAGGAGATAGTGGAGCTCCAGGGTCCCGTGGTGGTCATCCTCTTGGCTGACACCCTTGCCAGGGTAGCCCTGCCTTTCGCACGTACATTCCAGACCAACGCCACTTCAATCTGACAATCTCCAGCTCGATTCCCCCCACTGCCGGGGGGGGTGGAGAAAAGATATATGGCGTCCTCAAGGTCCTGTGAGTACGTATACACTCACCCCCAACCGTGCTCCTTGGTTGTTCAATTTGTGAAGGAGAGGCACGGCCAGCAGCCCCTGCACCTAAGTCTAAGGAAGCTGGGCGCCTCGGCCTGTTGGGTAGAAAGGCCTGCTCTGGAGGGGGCCTGCAGCGCAGAGCAGCTAACCACCAGGCCTTTTGAGGCGTTATAAATGTAACACCTGGAACCCAATGTGAAAATTAAGGGAATTTCCCCCAGAAATCCAGGCAGAAGTACTCAACCCTGATTGAGGAAGGAAAAAAGGTGGCCAGAACATCTTTGCAGGCCTCCTTGGACGTCGCCGACTCGGCGGCTGGGACACCTGCATTGGGTGTTGCCATATGGCGTATCTCGTGGCTGCAGTCCTCTAACCTCCCGGCGGGGGTACAATTCACGATTCAGGTCTTGCCCTTCGATGGGCACGGCCCTTGTCTTCTCCGAAAAACGGACTCGAGACTTCACACCCTGAAGGACGACCGCACTATAATACGGTCGCTGGGGATGCATACCCCTGCCTCGCAGCGCTGGCCCTTCCGGGCCCTCGAGCATCACCCCTACCCTACGCCCAGGCCTAGGCAGGACTTCACTAGAAGACCAGGCCAGGTGGTACGAGGAGGCAGCCTGTCATCAGGCTGGCCAGAACCAGGGCCCCCCGCTAAGCCATCGACGGGGCCCGAACAAAACGCTTGAAGCTACGCCCGACGGTGCAGCATCACTCCCTGTCCCTCTTCAGGGACCCTTCTCATGAGCAACTCCTAATTCAGGGAGCGCAAACGCGCCTCAATATAGAGGCAATAGAGGAGGCTCCAAGGGAGTTCAAAAAAAACTCCCGTTATTCCTAATCCCCAAATCAAAACGGGGGTTATGTCCTATCCTGGACCTTCGCGAACTCAACTAATTCATGGCAAGTTGAAGTTCCACATGTTTTTTCCCTGGGTATTATTATACCTTCATGGGATCCTGGAGGCTGGTACGCTGCCCTCGGCATGAAGGATGCGTACTTCCACATAGCTACTTACCGACACACAGACGTTTTCTTCGCTTTGTAGTCGACCAAAGGCACTTTCAATCCACCGTCTTTCCCTTCGGCCTCTCCACGGCTCTGAGGGTTTTTCACGAAGTACATGGCCGTCGTAACGGCTTCTCTTCGTCGACGGTGAATCCAAGTATTCCCATGTCTTGACGACTGGCTCATCTGCGGCAGCGCCAACAGCCAGGTCCAGTCGCAGGTTCAGATTTCTATAAGCTCGACTCTCACTCGAGCGTTCCTGCCAGAGACACGCTTTCAGGCCCTAGTGACCATCATCCGCGGCCTGCAGAGCTTCCCAACTTACCAGCATGAAGCTGCCTGGGTCTACTGGGTCTCATGGCGTCCTGCACGTTCGTGACCAGACACGCCACTTACGGCTCTGTTCGTTCCCGGCCTGGCTCTTGCCAGCGTGTCACCCACACAGAGACAACATGGTTGTGGGACTGAGGGTACCATTGCAGGTCCTAGCCTCCCTAGACTGGTGGCTGGACCCCAAGAAGGTGCCATAAGGGGTGCCATTCCATACCCCACAGCCCTCCCTGGTCCTGACCACAGATGCGTCATCCCTCGGTTGGGGGACCCATCTGTAAGATCTTTAGACGCAGGGCCTGTAGCCAGCGCAAGAGTTATCCCTCCACATCAACGTAAGGGAGCTGTGGGCAGTGCGCCTTGCTTGCCAAGCCTTCTCCAAACACCTTCAGGATCGTTGTGCTATAGTCCTCACAGGCTACACAACGGCCATGTTTTTATATCAATAGGCAAGCAGGGGCACGTTCGTTCCTGCTCTGCCGAGAAGTCATACAATCGTGGCAGTTCTGCATAGCCCACTCCATCCACCTGGTAACCTCCTTTCCCCCCGGGGTTCAGAACACCTTGGCAGACCGCCTCAGCAGACCCTTCCAGGTTCCAGAGTGGTCCATTTGCCCGGATGTTACTCACTCTGTCTTCCGGAGCTGGGATTTTCCCACATACACCTGTTCGCGACTCGCGAGAATCACAAGTGCCACGTGTTCTGCTCGCTCTGGGGATGCTCCCCAGGCTCCCTGATGGATGCCTTTCTCGGGCCTTGGACGGATCACCTGTCCTATGCCTTTCCCCCATTTCCACTGATCTACAGGGTCCCGCTCAAGCTGCGCAGGGACAGGGCCCGCCTACTCCTAATCGCCCCGGCGTGGCCCAGGCATTACTGGTACACTGCTCTCCTAGAGCTCTCAATGACTGCCCAGATCACTCTCCCTTTGTGGCCGGACCTGATTACTCCGCAGCACGGCAGGGTTTGGCACCTCTCCACCTCACGGGGTGGCTGCGGCATGGCTGAACCAGTCCGAGTTATGTTGTTCCGACCCGGTTCAACAGGTTCTTTTGAGTAGCGGGAAGCCCTCTACCAGGTCCACCTACTGGGCCAAAGGGGAAACGTTTTTCCTGCTGGTGCGCCCCTCGGGGTATCGCCCCTCGCTGGCGGCGATCTCGGCCTTTTCACTCTGGCGAGAGTGGGCACTCGATCTTTTCCAACCCCATGGTCACTAGCTTCCTCAAGGGGTTGGAGCAGCTGTACCCACTAGTGCAGCATCCGGTCCCTGCATGGGACCTCAACGTTGTGATAACCAGGCTCATGGGGGCCCCATTCGAGCCTACGATCACCTGCTCGATCCTGTACCTCTCCTGGAAGACTGCCTTCCTTGTAGCCTCGGCGAGGCACGTATCTGAGCTCAGAGCGCTCACTTCGGGACTCCTTACACGGTGTTCCATAAGGATGAGGTACAGCTGCGACCACACCTAGCCTCCCTCCCTGAAGGGGGTCAGCCTTTCATGTCAACCAAGACATTTTCTGCCGGTCTTCTACCCGAAGCCGCATGCTTCTTCAAGGGATCAACATCTTCGCTCCCTGGCCGTCCATAGGGCCCTCGCCTTCTACGTCCAGCGGATAAAGCCCCTTTTGAAGAACGACTCAACTGTGCGTTACTGTGGCAGACCAGATGAAGGGCCTCCCGGTCTCCTCACAGCGCATCTTGTCCTGGATCACGTCGTGTATCCGGGTGTGTTATGACTTGGCTGGTGTTCCCACCACGCACCGTGCTGCCCACTCCACCCGAGCTCAAGCCTCGTCCTCCGCCTTCCTGGCACATGTACCTATACAGGAGATATGTAGGGCAACAACCTGGTCATCGGTGTACACCTTTGCCATTCATTATGCCATAGTCCAGCATCCCAGAGAGGACGCTGCGTTTGGTTCACCAGTCCTGCATTTTGCAGTATCTCACTCCGACCCCACCGCCTAGGCAAGGCTTGGGAGTCACCTAATTGGAATACATATGAGCAATCACTCGAAGAAGAAAAGACGGTTACTCACCGTAGTAACTGTTGTTCTTCGAGATGTGTTGCTCATATCTATTCCAAACCCGTCCTCCTTCCCCACTGTCGGAGTAGCCGGCAAGAAGGAACTGAGAGGGCGCTGGGCCGGCTGAGGTAGATATCAGGTGCCGCAACGGCGCCACTCCAGGGGGCGCCAGCCGGCCCACCGAGTGTTGCTAGGGTAAAAATCTTCCGACGATCGTGCACGCACGGCGCGCACACCTGATTGGAATAGATATGAGCAACACATCTCGAAGAACAACAGTTACTACGGTGAGTAACCGTCTTTTCCTTTTCTTTTTGCTGACACAGACTAACACGGCTACTACTCTGAAACCTCTCTTTTAGTAGTGGTCAATCAGCCAACATCAAACCAGTCAGATGCAGTGACTGTGGGTCTGGGTACAGGATTTGACCTTAGTTCTGGGATATTACATCTAGATTGCCACATAGACAGCTATCTCCGAGCCAATCTGTAGCAGGTCTGATGGCCAAAGCTGTCTTGGCCAGTAAGGGACTATCAGGATGACTGATCTTGTATACTGTGTTAGGGATCTAGGCAATTGGTAGGAAGGGATATATGTATCCTTGAGACCACCGAAGGAGAAAATTATCTGGCAACAAGACTACGCTCACGCTTCTGTTTTAGAGAAGTTTCAAGGACAATTCCCCCCACCCCCGCTCTCCCATGATAAGACATTAGCTGCCTGACAGAGCCATTCAGTAACCAGTTGTGAATGGTCACTGCATGCCTGCTTGAGAAATCTGCTCAGTCATTGCTGACCCCTGGTACGTGTGGAGCCAGCAGGGTTATCCTGTATTGCTGACACTGCTGCCAGAGCTTGATGGCTTCCTGGCAAAGAGGGAATGCTTGAGTGCCTCCTTGTTTGTTTACATAGTGAAGTGCAGCCATGTCAATCAGAATTTGCATTGTGGAGTTTTGCAGAACAGGCGGAAACGCTAGCCAGGCTGGGCTGATGGCTCTCAAATCCAGGACATTCATGTGTAGCTGTAATTAGTTCTGAGACAATTTCTTGTAGCTGCAGCTGGTTTAGGTGGGTACTCCAGCTTGTCCCTGAAGCATCTGTGATAAGTGCCAGTTGGGGTGGGGGCAGAGAAAGGAACCACCTTTCCATTCATTTACTGGGTCTAGCCACCAAGTGAGCTCTTGTAGGACTTAAGGCAGAACTGTTACCCTTCTGTTCATGTCGTGGTTGGATGGGAAGACTTTATACCACAGAGTAATCAAGCTGTGGCGCTTGCTGCCACGTGCTATTATTGCGATGGAGCATTCAGTACAATTCAAGAAAGGCTTCAACACTTGATATCTGCATTTACAGCAGGCTTGGATACGTTTGTAAGCTATGTGACTACCCTTGCTTCAGGACATGAGCCAATCACTAACAGTCCGACTGAGGAGGGAACCTCTACCATGTCATGCTACTTCATTAATTGTTTTTTCTGAGGCTTTTACACCTGAAGGATCAGGTATATACACCACTGTCAGAGACCAGACTAGAGGGACTATTGATCTTTTCAGTCTGACAATCACTAATATGCTTAACTAAGCATGTGGACTATAACCTGAGAGTCGCCAGTAAACTACCTTGTGCTTTCTGTTACCAGTTCTTTAAAAGCCACTTTATTCCCTCATCTCCAGCTTCTGAAAGGAAAACTGCAGGGTAAGAGCTTTCAATCACTCCAACTAAATCAAAACTCAGTTATTCAATTACACTTTAGAAGTGCCTGTAATAAAAATAACCATACAGGAAGCCACTTCTTTAAAAAATGGTTTATGAGCTAGTAGAATGGGGAAAGTTCAGCTTATCTACATAATGGGGAAATGAGCTCTCTCTAAGTTTAAATTTAACAAGTTAAACCAATTATTAAATCAGGTCATTTGTGGGTTTTTTTTTAAATTAGGCTTTACTTTGAAACACTAATTTTAAGCACGTTGATGTGGGAGCTGATTTTTTTTTTTTGATTCTGAGGAATCTACTACCGGGATTGTACAGTGATGCACCATTAAAATAGTAGCCTCTCCCTATGAGAGCAGATAACCCATTCACACACTGAATGAGTACATGGGGAATTTCAAAAATAAGTTTTAACTACATTTAGTAAAGACAACTCCATACCCAACATTTTACTTTAATGTAACTGTGTCATTATAATTTCTGCCCATCAATATTGTACAAATAGCATGTTTGGTTAAATTTTAGTATGATCCTCCCCCAGCTTCATATTCCTATCAGTGAAAAACAAGCCACTTCCCCTCCTTTGCAGTACAGGCAGGACCAGATGCAGCAGGGATTTCATAAAGGCACATAATTTCCACTGATAAAAAGTGGTACAACTAATTCCCCAAATGGCATGAGAATCTGTGGTCTGCAAGCAATCAAGGGGCTTTGGTCCAACTGTGTTGGCCGAATATATTATGATGCAATATGAGGAAAGGCCTGCAACCCCAACCTCAACTCAAGGAGCTAGTGGCATTGGTAAAGCTGCAGAGGGGGGGCCTTGTTGGGTTTAGAGTAGTGACCATAAACTGCTCTTTTTCAGGATTGATCTTTAGGGGCCACCCCCTCCCACCTGGAAACCTAAACATTGTCAGGCTTTCGCATGTTGAGCATAACCCTTTGGTTCACTGCAGCCCAGCTAGACCACACTCAGGTACCAGGATCAACCTCCAAATGGCAGGGATCCACTACACAATAAAAGGTTTTTACAAGAAGGTTTCTGAGTCAGTTCATTGCAACTCTCTGTTTATTAAAAATATATGTCTCCCTGGAAGAAACACTGGTAACCAACTAGTGTCATGACTGATTGGATACTTTCACCTATGCCATGGAGTACACTGGCCTTTTTCTCCATGTGACTAGAAGAGAGGGAGACAGGCTCTTAGAAAAAAAGTAAAGGAACTGGAACCTTGTGACTAGCATCTTAGGAACTTGCTCCTATTTCACTTATGCCAGCTCTCCAGAGAATGGGGCTTGTGGCAACCAGAGCAGAACCAGTAGAGCAGGCAGGAGCTATAAAGACTAGACATCAGTCCATGGGCAGAATCTACGCCCATTGAGAGACTCTAGCTCAACAGCAGTCCTCTCTCCTTTAGTCCCACTTAGTAGTTCCATCAATGAGCTTTGCAGTGTTGCTTTGAGTCTCACAGGATTGCTAAATCCCTTTGGGTCTCCAGTGATTGACAAGTGTCACAGAAGGAATAGCTTCTCACTTACCAGAATGTATCTCTACAGCAGTTCTCACTCATATTTAAAACAGGCCACTGCACAAAACACACGGACACAAACAGCTATCTATCACCTCAGGGAGTGGACAGCACTAGCACGGTGTTATCTAGCTGGAAACAGCAGTGGTCTGAGCCTATTAGGTTAGGTCAGCAACACCTTGGTTTCCTTCTGTAGCATCCAACTGTCACCACATGGAAAGGAAGAAGACATACCTGCTCACATTTTTATGGTGACCTTTGCTCTGGTGGACAGGATTGTGGCATGGAGAAAGTTTTTACATTTTTCCCTGCAGTGGAGAGGGCTCTTGCACTAGAATTAGGGGTACTTGAAAAACAAAATCTAGATTGGAAAATCCACAAACCCTTTTGGAAGCTCTTTTCCTGAGGTGGAGCCACATTCGAATGCACACACCTGCGCTTCTCAAAAGCAGCAGCCTCTCAGTCCAAGGAAGACTACCTGTCTGTGGTCTTACACCATTCACCTGGTGACAAGATCTCTTGATTATACAGCATAATGGTACAATTCTTTCTGCATTTCCATACCCAACAGACTGCAAAGCTCCTGAGACTTTCTAAAAGTGGATCCCAAACTTCAGAACAGGCTTTATGCAGACACTTGTCAGTAGTAGAAATATTAAACAGAAGAGGTGAACAAGCACTATCTGCCAAACTCTGAGTCCCAGAGACTCAGAGAGGGGCACTGCTGCATTGCATGCACAGCTGCTCCACAGCGAAGGTCCTCACCCCTTGCAGGGGAAACAGCAGCTTTCACGGTTACTGCAATTCTGAACTCTGTATTAAATTCCATTATTCATTTTGGAAGTTGTGAGCTTCCATCCCAGGCACAGCTATGGTCTTCTTCCAGCAGCAGAGGGGAATTCCAGTGTGCTTCCATGAGGAAGACTGGAATTCCCTCACCACAGAGCACACCCAATTTAAATCCAGTCTAGGATCCCCAGGGAGACCAGATGGATGGCATTTGCTGCATCCACATTGAAGTGTTCTGGCAGCAGCACAGATCCGCCGTCTTGCTCGTCCCATATGGTCTGTAGATTATTTCCTAACTATGACACCCTGGGTCTGGATTCTATTTACAATGTAACCGTCTTAAAAAATAAGTTAAAAAACTGGATTTTATACCCACACGTCCTTATTAACATGAGAAAATTCTAATAAAAAAGCTGACACAGCAACACCATATGGTTTTGGTTTAACATCTGCTTAAAAAAATAGAACAAAAAGGAAACCTCTCATGCAAACACATTAGGTGGTGTGTAAAACAATGTGCAATTTAATAACGTCTTATCCATTCTCTCTCGCTCTGCAACCTCCTGCTCAGTCTGGGTCTTCCAGTTTCACTCAGATCAGCTGCTACAGGTTATTCTGGACTCTTGGCCCCCGCTACACGCACACAGCATCCCAGTTTCTCTGCTCTACCCCAAAGACCTGGGCTTTGGTTCTCAGAAAACTGACCAGATGTGAGAAGCATCCGAAGCACTCGGTACCATTTCAATCTCTTCTTGACCAGAGTGGGACTTCCCATGCCCAGTGACTGGGATACAACAATTTAAAAGATCCTTGCAATAATATAGTACCGTTTTAGGAGGTCCCTCAGGGTTTCTAGTCCACATATATATAATATATATATAATATCTTTATGTATTATATATAAATTACATATACAGATAAATAAAATGCTTTCTGTTGCACTGTTCAGAGCTACAAGGCAGTGACACATGCTTGGAGAAATGCCCCCGGGAGCTCCAGTCCTAGCTCATTTTCAAAAAAATCCATTGTTTCAGTCGTTCTTTACATAAGTCCTCAGCCGCCTCCTCCCATCTCACTTCTTGGGTTAAGTTTTAATAATAATAAAAAACGACTTGAATGGGATCTCATCGGTCTCTAATGGAGCAGCGGGAAGGTCCATGCAGGAATGGTGGGGACAGTCACGTGGTAAGTGAGATTGATTCATCCCAACGAAAAGAAACAGGACTAGAAAACTCAATCTTGCGACGATCTAAAAAAGGGGGCAGGAGAAGTATTCATGTCCCCCCCCTTGGGGCATAGGTGAGGGAGGGATTTCAGACATCTGCTCACACGGAAGTTGATGGGGGAAGTCTTCAGAGTTTCTCAGGGGATGGGACCCAGATGTAGTGCCCAGACTGGTCCTCAATGATCTGTTTGATTTTGTTGTAGATCTCTTCCAGAGAGTCTCCTTGTACAATGGCTAAAAGGGGAAGAACAAGCCAGTCAGTCAACATCAGGCAGCACTGCACCACACCCGCACAGGCCACGTGAAGGTCCTTTGCCCAGCTAGTGGAGCAAAGCGGCCAGAGGGAATGGGAGGGGTCGGTGTGGCACAGCTACCAGCAGACCTGAGCGAATCCTGCAAGTAGTTCTGGATCTGCACTAGGTGAACAACAGGCAAACAGGGACATGGAGAGTTAAGGATAGAGAGTACTTCCAAGCAGATTATTTCTAGGGAGAACTCATGCTGATCTCATGTTGGCATATTCTTCTGTGTACGAAGTACCAACTAGTCTCTCAACAAGGAGCTGAGAATCAACTTTTCAGAAAATGTCATTAAAACACACTAGGTACAGGGCCTTTGGGAGCTCAATGTCCATTACTTCATCCACCTTTGAGCAGGAGCTGCAACACTTTCATAAAGACTGGCTCATTATAGCTTCCAGCAGGCCCAGGGACTTATTTTAGTTTCCAACTCCCAAGGAGAGAAGTTCTTGGGGCTTCCTGGGAGAGGATTCCCCATCTCACTGCCCAAAAGTTTCAAGTTCACAGCATGTGTTTTTCCTTTTGCAATCCCATCTTATTTCCCTGCTATCACCCCTGGGGGATCTCAACTCCTCCCTGTTGTTGTTGCCTTCACTTTACTGTAGATGACTGGTTTTGCCCTATTGAGTTGGACTCAATGCTTAATGAAACCAGGGAGATTTGGCTTTTTATCTCTCCCCAGAACTCATTTGCTCCAGTCCCCAGATCATTTTGTTGCTTGTTGTTAGACTCCTCACAATTTGTCAATTTTTCTGGCTCCCACGTCGCACCAAAGCCCTACAGACAGGCAGTCCATCCCCCCTCCATGATCCATGACATGAGGCCTTTGTACATGCAGCCCAGAATCACAGTGGCTCTTTTGCAGCCATCTTACATTGCAAAATAATCTAATCTGCTCTCTCATTGCTGCAGGGCTCACTCTCTGCCATTCCTGCTCCCCGGGGTTCCCCTGCCCAGCGGAATCCCATTCCATTATTTCCTGCCCATGTTTCCAGCCTCCTCCCAATTTAGTGTCACCTGGGAATGTCACTCATGTGCTGCCCACCCTGTCTCTATGATCACAAACATGCTAAATAAGGTCTGCCTAACCCCAGCCTCTGCTGCTCCTAAAGAGGCACCTCTCTCTCCTTGAGATGCTCCCAGTTATCACCACCCTGTTTATGGGTTTTACCCAAGTTTTCAGCTCGGTGAGCCAATTTGAATTTATTTTCCGCATGAAACTGTTGGTAGCAACTAAAGACACAGTGTGCCTCGCCTACATTTCACCCAGCTGTTGGCGTGAGCGTATCAAAACGCAACCCCAAAAGCACTGGGAATTCCTTGGGCTTCTCCTGCTCACCTTTGTGAAAGGACAATATTCTGGGGAGGGTTTTAACCTCCCAGTAACTGGCCCATTCTAGCCTGAACTCCTCCTCTGCCAGGTGTTTTGGCTGGGAAAGTTCCTAGGGTAGCAATCAGGCATACGAGATAGCAACTGGAGGGATCACTCCTTTCCTTTCAAGCTGGTAACACGTTTGCTCCCCTTCAGCCTTGGTGCCTTCAAAGCTGCCCATTATTTTCCAGAAATAATTGTGTGGTACCGCATGTCCGCTATTTTCCTTAATGCGTGAGGATACCTGCTGTGCTGGCCAGCTGATCTGTGGAGGCACAAATTGCCAAGTACTCCCTTACTGGCCCTTCAGCAAATGCTCCTTTTCCTAAGCAGATAAGCTCCCATGCTTTTCTTGAAGCCAGACTAAAAAGCAGTTCAGTCTTCACCCATCAAGTCACTAATTTCATCCTTCAACTCTTTTAAACGGTCCTTCTCTCTCTAGTGCTCCCTGCCCTCATGTGCTAAAATCCCTGGTCCCATGCAGCCCTTCAGCAGCATTTGTAAGTCTTGCTCTGCTATTGGCCCCCTTTCTCCTTGCTGCTTTCAGCAATTCAGAAAATCCTGCATGGCTGCCTCCCTCTGCGTCTCCAGGGCAGGTTTGCTGTTACCTCCGGATAGCTGAAGGGCCCCTTCATGAAGCCACATTCACAGACTCGTATCCATTTCTTGATTCTTTTGTTTTCGGAGGGACGGGACAATTTCCCATGACCCTGACAGCACGGTGGTGCTGATGGGGTCACTCCTGCCCATCCAGGACTCTTACCTGTAAAATATTCTCCAAACTCCTGCTCCAGTTTCATGGCTTTGTCAAAGACCTTGTTGGCTTGTTCATACGTCTGTCTCCGGTTCATCTCCCTGCCAGGCACGGATGAGAACAGTCTGAATATGTTTCTTTTTACTTAAAACAACAAGCCAAAAGCTACCGCTACCACCAGTGCTGGGAACCCTCCATGCATCAGTGAGCTAGGCCCTGTGCAGCCCCTACAGACTTCTATTGCAAGAGACTGGGTAACATATCTAACTTCACATGCTCTCTTGCTGCCCTATGCAATACAACTCCAGCTCCAGCGATTCCTTCCAGCACCAACATCTTTCCACTTCACCCAAAGAACAGAGGCATGCTGGGAAGCCCAGGCAATCCCTAGCCTTCTGCTGCAGTCCATGTGACCCCAGAACCTTGTAGTGCAAACTAGCAGAGGGCACAGAGGATTCACAGTTTTACAGAGATTCCATGGGTTGGATATAATTCACAAAAGGGTGGTGTCTGAGGTCTCTGCAGAGAGCCAGTAGCCCACTGGTCATCAATCACTGTGAAATGGATGGCTGGATCATATTTAAGGAGTTGTGTGTCTATGCTGAAAATTATGTTCTCAAGACAGGTAACCAGGAGGTGACATGTTTCGGGCAGGTTCCTTTCAGGCACGGGGTAACAGAGGCTTATCTCCTTATCTGGCAATTGTGTATTGTGTCTGCCAATTTAGGCCTATTTGCACACAGAGCCAGATGCTGATTAAGAGATGTCACATCTACCAGAAAGGAGTGTACAGGGAAAAGACAGTCAGCAGGAGGTGTCCTGCTTAGAAATAAGGGCAGTGGATTGTTCTATTTGGAGGTGCAGATGGGCACCTGGGATCTTTCATCAAGGAAGCAAGCTGACAGTATGACTTATTTAAGACCCTAGCCAAGCCTGAGTGTAAAACACTGGAAGGACTTTGAGTGACCATTGCTCTGTAAGAGAAAAGCAGCTAGTGACATAAGTGTAGGTTCTAGAACGCACATTATGATTTGCTTTTATAGATAACGTTTGTTTCCACTACTTCTACTGCGGTCACTTGAATCTCTACACTTCATTAAATAAACTTTTACTGGTTTTCACTACATACATATATAAGTGCTAGCTATACTGGGAAGTCCTCTGCCCCTGCATCCAAAGCTGGTCTTAAGGTTTGCTCCATCATCATCAGTTTAAACTTGGGCTCCCTATTTTTTCAGGATGTACCCTTGGAAAAAAAGTGCAGATCTTACACTTACAAGGAATATGAGCATCTCCCAAACAGCAGAGGCATTAAGAACGCCTGTCACTGGTCAGGATAGCCTCGCAGTGAGAGAAGCGCCTTTTAAATCCCAGGGAGCCCGGCATCACTGAGCAAAATAACCAAAAATAGGGAAAGATTTTATATCTATAAAATACTTTTAAAAAATGGAACGAAAAAAGGGAACAAGTGTTCCAGGAACTATAAAACACTACCAAAGAACTAACTATATACTAACTGCTAAATTCACCATTGAAGAGAACAGGCACACAGTGGACTCTTTGTCAGACTGAAAGTGGTTGAAAAGAAACTGAGGGCTGTTCGTCCACACAGCCCTTTATACTTCCTGCACAGGGCACGAAGGTGTGGGGGGCATCACTACCAAAAATCTCTGATGAAAGGCACAGGTGCCCCTGAAGTGGAGCGCCCACAGGACACTACTTGAAGGATCGATTTCATGATTCCAAGGAAAGGAAGGAGTGAGAGCAGCAGAATAAGCACAAAGGACTTTAAAAAAAGCAGACAAACTCAGACAACTGGTAGATAAGGTCCCATGGGGGAAAAAAAAAAATCTAAAGGGAGAAAGTTGAGAGCTACCATTTAAGGCACAACAGCAGGCTATCCCAATGGGAAGGAAAGATAGAAAAAATAGTAAATATCATTATGACCTGAGCTCTTTAATGACCTGAAAAGAGGAATCCTACAAAAACTGGAAACACGGATAAATTGCTCTGGAAGAGTGCAAAAGAATAGCACAAGCACGTAGTGACAAAATCAGAAAGGCTAAGGCACAAAATGAGTTACACCTAGGACATAAAAGGCAGTAAGAAGAGGTTCGTTAAATACATTAGGAGCAAAGAAAGGTGAAGGAAAGTGTAAGTTCTCTACTTAATGGATAAAGACAGCTAACAAAGGATGATGTGAAGAAAGCCGAGGTATTAATTGCCTATTTTGCTTCAGTCTTCACTAAAAAGGTAAACTACAACAAAATTAATATTAAAAACAATGGAGAAGGATCACAAGACAAAATAGGAAAAAATCAGGTTAAAGAATATTTAGATAAGCTAGCTGTATTCAAGTCAGCAGGGCCTGATGAAATTCACCCTAGGGTACTTTAGGAACCAGCTAAAGCAAACTCGGAACCAGTTGCAATTATCTTCTAGAACTCATGGAGGACTTGTGAGATCTCAGACGACTGTAGAAGGGCAAACATAGTACCTATCTTTAAAAGGGGGAACAAAGAGGACCCAGGGAATTATAGAGTAGTGAATCACCCTATCTTCGATACCGGGGTAATCTACTTGAACAAATCAATTTGTAAACACCTAGACAATAGAGTTATATTGTCAAGAACAAATCATGCTAAGCCAACCTAATTTCCTTTAATAGGGTACCTGTCCTAGTGGCTAGGGGAAAGCAGTAGAAGTGATGTATCTTGATTTTAGTATGGCTTTTGGCACAGTCTCTCAGAGGACACTCAAAAGCAAACTAGGGAAATGTATAAATGAAATTAAATATCAGCTGGGTGTACAACTGGTTGAAACACCACATTCAATGGTTCACTGTCAAACTGGAAAGGACATATGGAGTGGAGTCCTGCAAGGGTCAGCCCTGGGTCTGGTACTATTCAATATATTCATTAATGACTTGGATAATGGAGAGCAGAATATGCTCATAAAATCTGCAGATGACACCAAGTGTGGAGGGGCTGCAAGCACTTTGAAAGACAGGATTAGAATTCAAAAGGACCTTTGCAAATTGGAGAATTGGTCTGAAATCAACAAGAAAAATTCAGTAAAGAAAAGTGCAAAGTATTACACTTGGGAAGGAAAAACCAAATGGACAACTACAAAATAGTTATAACTGGGTAGGTGGTATAACTGCTGAAAAGGATACTTCAGAGGGAATGAACAGAACAGGCAATTTCTTGAGTGGTCCAGCCCGTCATCAAGTCCCAACTTCTGGGAGTCAGAGACTAGGGACACCCAGAGCATGGGGTTGCATCCTTGACCATCTTGGGCTAATAGCCATTGATTGCTCTATCCTCCATGAATTTATCCAATTCTTTTGTGAATTATACAAGTTATACTTTTGGCCTTCACATCCCCTGGCAACGAGTTCCACAGGTTGACTGTGCTTTGAGTGAAGTACTTCCTTATGTTTTTGTAAACCTGCTGCCTATTAATTCCATTGGTGACTCCTGGTTCATGTGTTATGAGAAAGAGTAAATAACCCTTCCTGATTCTCTTTCTCCACACCAGTCATGATTTTATACACCTCCATCACACCCCTCTTAGCCATCTGGTTTTGGAGTTGAACAGTCCCAGTCTTTTAATCTCTCCTCATACGGAAGCTTTTCCATACCCCTCAATCATTTTTGTTGCCCTTCTTTGCACCTTTTCCAATTCTAATACATCTTTTTTGAGATGGGGCGCCGAGATCTACATGCAGTATTCAAGATGTGGATGTACCATGGATTTATATAGAGGCAATATAACATTTTCATTTTATTATCTATCCCTTTCCTATTGGTTCCTAACATTCTGTTTGCTTTTTTGATTGCTGCTGCACATTGAACAGATGTTTTCAGAGAACCATCCACAATGCCTCCACGCTCTCTTTCTTGAGTGGTAACAGCTAATTTAAACCCCATCATTGTGTATGTATCATTGGGATTATGTTTTCCAATGTGCATGACTTTGTGTTTATCTACATTGAATTTCACCTGCCATTTTGTTGCCCAATCACCCAGTTCTGTAAGATTGGTTTGTAACTCTTCGCAGTCAGCTTTGAACTTAACTATTTTGAGTAATTTTGTATCGTCTGCAAACTTTGCCACCTCACTGTTTACCCCTTTTTCCAGATCATTGATGAACATGTTGAACAGGACTGGTCCCAGTACGGAACCCTGGGGGACACCGCTATTTACCTCTCTCCAATGTGAGAACTTTCTAATTCAGAGGATAGTTAAATTCTGGAATAGGATCCCAAGGGAAGTCATGGAATCCCCTCATTGGAGATTTTTAACAACAGGTTGGACAAACACCTGTCAAGGATGCTCTTAAGTATCTCTGGTCCTGCCTCAGTGCAGGAGGCTGGGCTAGATGACCTCTTGAGGTACCTTCCAGCCCAATGTTTCTGTGGTTCTATGACAGCGACAGTAGCAGCCTTCCCCGCACCCCTTTTCTGAATTAGGAGCAGCAGGAGTGCAGGCTCCTGGTCCCTGCAGCTAACGCACCCCAGGGGTAGATGGCAAATATGCACTTACATGAGAGCTTCAATGGATTTTGGCTTGATGAAAATGGCAATAGAGTAAAGTTGTGCTTGTTGCAACCTCTTGATGGCGTTGCCAGACACGTCCAGGATGCAGTGCTTCCCCTGGCAGGGCACAAGAGGAGACCAGCGTCAGTCAGTCACACCTACCTCGGGCTTTCCCTCTCTGAAAGCAGCCCGGAGCAGGAGGACAAGGGACGGAATATGCCACCCCCAGCATGAAGAGCATGGGCCCCCGACTTGGGCAGGTGGCAATACCCAGGAGACGGGACTGGGGCTTCCTTTCAATGTTCAGGACATTGTTTACGAACCAGCAATGAGCACAGAGTGTTTCTGTTCGTCTGTCCACTGCAAAGAACCTCTGCACCAGCACTTGTGAAGAGAGAGCAGGCACTGGTGCTGCTGATGGTGGCCTTGGTAGCCCAGTGGCTTAGGAGGCCTGAGTCGTGCAGGACTCCTGCCTGGGGAGGGTGGGCGGGTTTAGCGGCAGAGCACTGGGCAGTCGGGGGCTGTGGAACAAGGCCACGTGGCTTGGCAGGAATCCCTGTCCGATTGGCTCTTGCCCTACACAGTTACACGGGCAATGGGTGCAGCCACGAGAGGGTCAGAAATCATTTGGGTGAGCTGTGGGCTTCCCTGGAACAGTGTCGCTGCCTCCACGTTTACACTCACTCTCTCTGCAACTGCCCGCACCGACTGGATACTGGTCCCATAGAGATTGTCATTGAACTGCCCAGCCTCTATGAACTTGTTGTCCTGAATATCTTTCTCCATCTGTTCTCGGGATACAACAAAGTGATAGTCCTGCCCATCCACTTCATTCTCACGCCGAGGCCTGGTGGTGTCTGAAAGAGAGGGGCTTCATGAGACAGAGCCCACTGCAACCTGCCAGGCACCTTCCCTCCTCCAAAGCTCAGCCCGCACCTACAGCAACCCTGCCTTGCCTCTCTTCGCCACCACACGGCTCAGATGCAGCAGGCAGGAGAAACAGCGGCCCCTCTCCAGAGCACACCTCTGCCCAGAGCTGCACTGGGTCACTGACTCACAACCCCGGAGACACACCAACACCAACACTTACGTGGCACGCAGGAGCCAAACTTGTGTGGAAACTCGGAGATGAGGTCATCGTTGACTCGGTCTTTCATTGGCCCCAGGATGATCACTGGCCTCGCATAGTGAACTGGAAACAAGAAAAGCCGCGACCCTGAGGCTGAGCTCTGACCCCAGTAGCTGCTCCCACACTCGCCGAAGCCTGGAGTGGCCCATGTGGCTCCAGAATACTGGTGTCAATACACCGCGGCCATTCACACAGCACTCACACTTGTGGTCTGTGGAAATACCGAAGGCCGTTTTCCAGCTCAGCAAAGCTCCAAGTCTACCCAAGGACAGAACCCTTCTCATTCTAGAACAAGGACACGGAAACAGCTTCCAGGGACTTGTCTTTGGGCTCAGCCCACAGAACGCATCAGCAACACTCACAAAGAGGCCAATGGTGCAGAACACAATAGTGCTTATTACCTCTTCTCCTACGTGCCTCCACACAGACTTCCATGTTCGCTCCTCTGTGAGAGCACCCGAATTATTGCCTCAACACACCCCTCTTCCCAAGCCCTTCCACCACAGCCGCTCAGACAAGTGCGGGAAACTGACCTCCCTAGCTGGGATCGTGGTGAACATTGGCCCGCATGCTCCAGGGGAGGAATGCGCCTCTTCTCCCCAGGCATGCTGCTGGCACTAACACTGCTCGTGTCTGGAGGATAGGACGTGTTACTCTCCCGCTGAGGAACCAGCAAACTGGCAGCTCCGGGTGAACAGCTGCCTTGAGTCGGTACAGATGAAGCACCAACAACGTGCTAGGTGCTTGATACAGTGTGGCTGGGGCGTGAATCAGAGAGTGGGTGGGTGGCCTGAGGTGAAGGCGGGTGCTTGGTACAAGGACCCAAGGCTCTGGAAGGGCAGAGCAGAGAGGGCTGGGCCGGCGCAGGGCAGGGGACGTTACATTTTTAGCAATGGCGGTTTCACAGCCAGCGTTTCAAGCGTTTGCCATTGACCAAAGAGGCATTTCATGAGCAGTGTCTGCTCGCTTGCCAAGGGTGCTAGGCAGCCCAAGCGGCTAGGTGCCCCATACGTTTTCATTAGACACTTCGCAACACATGCTGCTCTGGGAGGCCAGGAGAGCAGAGTCCCTGCAGGCCCATGTGTGCCTGAGGCCAGTTTAGGTGTTGGTTGGAGATGCAAGGTTTGATTAAGGACTCGCTGTGCGTAGGCACTTCTCAAAACCACCACACACTGTAGAGTTGTGACTCAAGACCACTGCACACTCCAGACCCCATCCCATACTTACTTTCTTGCCGTGTCACTGGTTCATATGACAGGATAGTGTCCTCTTGTCCTTCTGGAATAGAGCCAGAGAGAAGCAGGTGAGCATTTGCAGAGGCCTTTCCTGCCTCAACCCTTTGCTACCAGAAAGCAGCATGAAGGCAATAGCCAGCCAGGAGCTGCCATAATAGAAGTGCCCCAAAGGCCGCTGGGTTGCCCACCCCGCTGGACAGCGAAGTGCACAGGAGAGTCCCAGCCTGGAGTGCTGCTCCTGAGCAAGACTGCCTCAGGGCGGCGTTCCATTCGGACTGTCCCAGGAAGGCCCAACAGGACGTGAGCGAGAACCATTCCCATCACGCCGCCCCTGCAGCCAACCCAAAGGCTAGTCTGTGGCCAGCAGGTGGGGCTGCACTCTAGGTGCAGGTGGCCCCCGACTTGGTCACACATTCGCTTCAGGGCAGTTTGTCTGGAACACGCGTGCCAAAGACCAGAGGGCGCTTTTTCTACAGGCTATGACCCAGGCCTCCCCTTCCCATGGCTCCCCGCCAGCCCAGAGGGGCAACCTGGCCACTACTTGCTTTGAGGATCCTATTCCACAGCCTGACTGCTCCCTGGGTTACCGGGCTGAACGACACCTAGAATAGCCACTTTCTGGTCTCAAAGCCAGGCAGCACCAACTCAGCCATTCACCCTTTCCGGCTAGCTGAATGGAACCCAGTCCTCTCCGTGTGCAGGGAGACCATAAGCCCCAGCTCCCATCTGCTCTGCGGGGACACTCCAGAGGTCCTGGATCCCTGGCACCAATTTCCCTTCCTGTGCTGGGTGCTGCCTGTTTGAAGCCTTGTGGGAGAAGAGGTGCTGGGGACACTGCCCTCATTACACACACTGCTTTGTTTCTGTGCCAGCCCCTTCGGAGCTGCCTGACCGGCCCCAGCAGCGCGTTTGGCAGCATCAGTTCCTAGCTGGAAGTGGCAGCTGCAGCTTTGTCGCAGGAGGAGAGAGACGCCTCGGGCATTCGGAATGTGTTATTGCTGCAGCAGAAGCTGTTAGTCCCCCTGCAGGGCTTGTGCGGCAGGTGGGCTGCAGAGCGTTAGCAGCTGGTAGGGATCTTCCTCTCTGAGCACAAGCTTTCCAAGACCTATGGGTGTTATCCCAGGGGCCGGAAGTCAGGACACGGGAGCCACGTGGCACCCCAAAGCCAGAGCGCCTTGGAGCAGGATCCTCTGCTGGGACAGGTCAAAGAGTGAACTCTGCCACCTCATCACTGCCACTAAGGATACTGCTAACCAGCCCTGGCAAAAAGCTCCCATCCCCTCGAGGGAGCTGGCCACAGCATCTCTAGGACCTTCATTCAGTTCGAGTGGCCAAAGGAAGCATCGGCCTCCGAACAGGAAACATCATGGGGACAACAGAGGAATGAAAATGCTTAGAACATGCGCACACACAGAGGTGAGAGACAGCAGGAGAGAAAGACACTTACTGGAACTGCTCTCGCTGTCACTGGTGTTTGATGTCACGCCCTCTGCAAACCAACAAGAAAAAGACGCCAATTCAGAACACGTGCAGCCAGGAACTCACAAAGGGCACATGGGGTAGGAGACAGACAGTCACCAAATGCTAGTGGACACAGGTAGAGGGCATGGGCGAGCACAGCCCATCGCAGCCTGTGGGCCCAGCGAGATTCCTCTTACAGATTCAGCCCCCATCCCTTACTCCTGCATTAGAACTGGCATTGCCAGGTGTAGGGTACCACTGCAGGAGGTTCATGTCAGGGTCTTTCAGTCAGTAGCTTCAACAGGGAAATCCAGTTAACTGCGTCTGGGGCACCTTGACGAGCGTAAAGGGAGAAGATGTGAACGCCGGAGGCAGGGCTTTCTCTGTAGCCAGTGGGCACGAGCTCACAGCTAACTGGGTTCCCTTTCCCCAGGCAGAGTGCACAGGGCTGGAAAGCAACTCAGCCTGAACAGCTCTGCCCCTGGCATTAGTAATGGCCTCCCCGGTAATGCGCCAGGCCTCCCCCTGCATCATCTCCAAGAGCAGGGAGCTGCCCCCCGTGAAGGATACAGCATAAGCGCACACAGAGAAGGGTGCTGCATGGGGCAGGGCCCCTGACAGCTGTCCGGTCAGGTTTCAGTTGAGTCCCCACTGGGCCAGGTGCCATGCAGGGGGGGGGAGCAGGGGGGGGGAGCTGCCGTAGCACACGGATACACCAGCACAAACCCTAAAGCCAAGTGCAGTTTGACGAGGGCAAACCAGCCTGGGGTGGGGGGTGGCGGGCGGGGGGGGGGGGGGGGAGCAGGGGGGGAGCTGCCGTAGCACACGGATACACCAGCACAAACCCTAAAGCCAAGTGCAGTTTGACGAGGGCAAACCAGCCTGGGGTGGGGGGTGGCGGGCGGGGAGACTCACAGAGACAAGACACTGACAAGACGGAACAGAGTTCGGGGCCTTGCTTGTTTAGGCCATTTCCAATGCTGCGGCCCCTCCGCAGACATGGGGTCACTCACTCAGCCTGCACCTCCCCCTGGCTGCCTGCTCCCAGGTGCATGGGGCTGCGCTGGTCCCGAAGGTGTGGGCAGCCATGGTACCATTTGCACAAAGCTGGCCTCTAACTGGAAGCTGCGAAGACGGTCTCCCCAAAAGGAGTCTGTGTCAGGAAGAGGAGCCGTTCCACAGCTCAGGGCACATGTGCAAGCACCCGGCACGGGGAGCAGACAAGTAGCACTTAAAAACGCAGCTACCTGCTTTGTGACGCGCCTGCAGCCCTGATCGCATGCCAGCAGCAGTCTCCAGCGCAGCCATGACGCTACTCATCTGGGCTGGCATTAAACCAGGGAGCCAGCCGGACCAAGCTCCAGCTGCAGCCATCAGTCTAACAAGAGGAAACCGAGCAGCGCACCCTGCAATCTGGAGGGAGGGGGCGCAGTCAGGGCAGGACTGCTTCACTCAGTGCTAGGGAATTCTAAGTCTTCATGTGAGCAGGCAAAGGGGCAGTTCTCCCTCCCCCCAGAGCCCAGCCCCCTCCACCGGCTGGGATTGGAACCCACAGCCTCAGAAGCAAGAGCAAAGCCTTCAGAGCGACTAGTGCTGTACATCAAGAGCAGCACTAACTCCCAGTGCCTGGATCCCAGCCTCCCCCCGGCACAGCGCCAGACATGCCAGACACGGAGAGCGAACGATGTGCATTTAAATGAGACTTACTCAGGTTCTTTGCTCCATAATAATCGTCACTTAACCCAGGGAAGTCCTGATTTCATAGACCGCAGGAAGGGGCAGAGAGCCAGAGAGAGGGGAGTAAGAGACAGAGAGAGGAGAGGAAGAAGACAGAGCCAGGTGAGCATTAGTGACAGGAGTGCAGAACGGCTGAGAGCTGCAATTGCAAGTGAGGTTACAAAATTCAGAAGTGTCTTTGCTGGGACAGGCAACACATCCAGCCTTCGCACTGCGGAGCTGAGCAGTGTCGTCTCCCCCAGCCAGTGGCCTTCTCAAGGCCTCCAACCAGCCCCCACAGGGCCAAGGGCAGCCGTGCCAAAACCACAGCCCAGAGACCAATGGTGCCAGTGTGCCGGACTCCTTCTCAGGCTACCTGCTCATTGAATGCACTCTGGGAAGGCCCCCTGGAGCAGGCGAACACATCCACCCAAGTGATCAGCTCCAATCCCAGAGGTGCTGTTGGCAAGTTGATGGGAGGCCTTCCCAAGAACGTGCCTCACTCAGCGTTTTGATGGACTGGTGAAGGCCAGGTATGTTGCATCTCCCACTCCAGGTGTCTGAGGGATTGTCCATGCCCAGAGCCCTCTGCCCACACCCAGGCTCTAGTACAGTCCCAGGCTGTGCCTTTCAGCTTCCCTGGAAGGGCTGAGCACTTCAAATCCCTCTGCAGGTCTTTGCTTCAGCTCCCCAGATCCCACCATTTCCACACGCAGAGCACGCAGGGGAAGGACTCTGCTCCCTGGCCAGCGCTCCACAAGCAGATTTAGTCAAGTGCCATGAAGCATTTCCAGGGAGGGAGGGAGACTGGCTGCAACAGGAACTAGACAGGGAGAGGGGTCCCACTTCAACCTGTCCCCACCCCCACACCGTGAGCACATGCTAACCTGGAGCTGGCAGAGAATGGGCCCTCAGAGAGACTTTATGGAGCCCAGAGGCCGGTAGTGAATCCCCTTTAGTCATAAATTCAATTATGTTCGGTTGCCTGATGCCATCCTCTACAAGCAAGCCATCACCTACCCCTCCAATGATCCCAGACCACAAACCCTTGCAGGAGGGAAAGCAGTAAGCCAAGCCCCCTCCCCAGGGATTCTCCCAGACATGGCTCCCACTCCCCCACCGATCCCTACAACCACTGGTCACGGGCATGTTGGTGCACTGTGAGCTGTGCACCCTGAGCAGAGGGGATGCTGGGATTTCACAATTCGCTGGCAAAGCCGGGGGAGCCGAAAGAGGGGGCCTCCCTCCTAAGGAGGATTTGTATATTCACTTAACTAAGGAGGACAGACCCGAACTGCACTGGCTATGACACCTGCAACCATACATATGCAGGCGCACTGAGCAGCCAAATCACCAACCATCCTACACCAGAGGCCTCGGAGTATGCAGATCCACATACAGCTTTTATGGCTGAAGTCAGGCCCAGGAAGGAACAAGAGGCGTTCTGGACTCACCCAGAGCCAAATTTGCAGAAGAGCTCAGCAGGTTGGGTACTGAACTCATTGGAAAATCTGGCTGCTCTCTCTCCATAAACACATCAGATGGAGGTCTGTGCCAGAGAAGCGAGACACCATGCAGGCGGTGTGTGGACAGGCTCTGGGTCCTGGCCCCAGCTGCACTGAGCCGAGACCATTCTGAGCAGTGCACCATGACACCGGAATACAGCATGGCAGGTGGATTCACTCTGCCCGGCCCCACCTCCTCTCCTACCTGTGAGGACCACGGCTGTCTACATGGACACTGCCGACAAAGCACCCAAGGTATTACTGAGAGCTGATGATGTGTAGCAAGTGCAGAGGAAAAGCAGTGCCAGGCGAGTGGCCCTGCCACACACAACGCAGGTTAGGAACACCTCCCTCAGTGGCTCACTGGCCAGCAAACCCTTCTGTAGGAGTACTTTGTTGGAGGTTTGCATGTTGAACCCTTCAGTTCCTCAGAGGAGCATGGTCCACACACCTCTCTCTGACTGATCTGAATAGACGGTGTTTTCCTAAGCCGAAGTGCACAGCCCTTCACTCCCACACTGTGCAGTTTTCACCACACTGACATTTTAACACATGCTCAATTCAGCTGTTACTCTGTAGAGAATGTGCTGGGGCGGGGGTGGGGGGGGTGGGGGGGGGAGAGCCTTTGACCGTCCTGGTCTCTCTGCTCCATTTGCCCCACTCTGAACACCCTCCATTCACCACTGGGGGTTTGCCGGGGGCGCCAGAGCAGAGGTCCTCGATCACAGCCATGCACCATCAGAGCATGGCCCCAGCCAGGGTTTGTCCTCGTGTGCAGCTTCCTAGCTCCATGTGGGAAGCGGGATGGGTGAGACGCCATGAGCAGATCTGACCTTCCGGCAGGGAGAGTGCAATGAGGCTGCCAGCCAGGGGTTCATGCCCTACCACCCCCTTGGGAAATGGAGCCAGAGTCACTCTGGAACCTGCCGCTGTCTCTGCAGATGGTCACACAACAAAAGGTGGCTGGAGTCACTACCCCTACTGGGTTCATGCAGATGAGCACTGCCAGGTTCTCACCACAGACAGCAAGGCTGTTCCCAATTCCAGGGGCGGGACGAGGGGCTGCACCTCTCACCCCTGCCCATTTACAACATGAAACACGGGCCTCTGAGCATCATATTCTCTCCCTTTCCTCTGAGAGCGGGGGAAGGCAGAGCCCCCCCACCCCGGGGCACGTCAGGGGGAGAGCGGGGGAAGGCAGAGCCCCCCCACCCCCCCGGGGCACGTCAGGGGGAGAGCGGGGGAAGGCAGAGCCCCCCCCCCCCCCCCGGGCACGTCAGGGGGAGAGCGGGGGAAGGCAGAGTCCCCCTCCCCCCCCCCCGGGCACGTCAGGGGGAGAGCGGGGGAAGGCAGAGTCCCCCTCCCCCCCCCCCGGGGCACGTCAGGGGGAGAGCGGGGGAAGGCAGAGCACCCCCCCTCCGCCCCCCTGGGGCACATCAGGGGGAGAGCGAGGGAAGGCAGAGTCCCCCCCCCGGGGCACGTCAGGGGGAGAGCGGGGGAAGGCAGAGTGTCCCCCCCCCCCCGGGGCACGTCAGGGGGAGAGCGGGGGAAGGCAGAGTCTCCCCACCCCGGGGGCACGTCAGGGGGAGAGCGGGGGAAGGCAGAGCACCCCCCCCCCCCGGGGCACGTCAGGGGGAGAGCGGGGGAAGGCAGAGCCCCCCCCCCCCCCGGGGCACGTCAGGGGGAGAGCGGGGGAAGGCAGAGCCCCCCCCTCCCCCCCCGGGGCACGTCAGGGGGAGAGCGGGGGAAGGCAGAGCCCCCCCCCCCCCCCCCAGGGCACGTCAGGGGGAGAGCGGGGGGAAGGCAAAGCGCCTGGCACATCAGGGAGAGCAGAGAAAGGCAGAGTAGAGGTTTGGTCAGGTGCTGAGAAGTTGTGAAAGGATGAAAACACCAAACAACGGAGAGTGCGCCAGGCAGGTCTCCATCGCCCAGAGGCTGGATAGAAATGCTGGGCTGTGGCCAGAGACAGGGAGACTGGCAGCAGCCGGGAGAGGCAGTTTTGCTGACACCTGTGGCTGGGAGTTGGGCGCTAGGGAAGGGATGAGGCAGGTAGCAGAGACGTCCCCTTCTCTACAGGCAGGCTGGGGTTGGCTTTGCCCAGTGACACGGATTGTTCTAGGCTCTCTCTAGAATGCCAGCCAGAGCCCAGCCTGAGTGCCACTGTCCCTGGAACAGCTTCGCAGGAGAGGGCCAGGCAGGGATCTCCACTCCCACCATTGCTAGGCAGCGGGAGAAGAGCCAACACTCCATCCGAGTCTCCTGAGCGTGGGAAGCCATGGCAGGCTCCGAGTCTCTCTCTCGAGATGGGTGGGACGCCACTGGGACACGCTGGGAGGTGCAGCCAGAGCTTGGTAAGCAGTTTCAGAGGGACCCACTAGTCCCACAGCAAGTCCCATCCTGCCTCTATCTGCTTGCTGAGCCAGTTCCAACGGAGAAGGCTCCCAGAACAGTTCTCAAAGGGCGGAGTCGTGCCGTTTGGCCCAATGCAAGGGGATTCCCAGCTATTTGGAATGCAGGCTCTTTGGCGAGGGAAATGTACTCAGCTCAGCCCGCCACACAGGGAGCAGGCGCTGGGGTTTGGATGGGAATTGCACACTTTGCCCTCTCTGGCCAGCGGCTACTTACGTTCCTGTCCGCTGCTCTCCTGGGCCAGGTTCTCTTTGCTCTTGTAAAATGGAAACTTTCGGGAGAGGCGGAAACTCTTTTTACGTTTCGTTTTGATCGACTGTGAAGAACATGGAGATGGAAGGGAGGACAGAAAAAACAAATGGCGTTTAATGAAAAATTAAAATGAAGAGACAATGAGGATCTGCGGCAGGGCAATCACCCTCAAATGAAATCATGGGGATTACATGGAAACTATAATGCAGGAGAAAAATTAAGTGTAGAGAAAAATGTAGGGATGTTGGAAGGTTGACTACCCAATCCGCTTTCCACAGGAGCAAGGCCATGTCCCTAAAAGCCTCCTTCCTTGTCTGGAGTGTTGTTTATTAAGCAGCAAGGCTCTGACCTCCAGCCACCCATTGTAGGGAAGTCACATGCACCTGTGCAAGAAGGTCTGAGGTCAGCTCCACCCAGCCAGGGTGTTTTGCGATATACCTTTTGTTCACAAGCGATCTAGGGCTTGACCACCAGCGTATGGGGTCACACACAGCGTCACAGGGAGGTTCTGCTACAAGCTCGAGTGTCCAAACCTCCTGGCCCACCCCAGGTTGCCAGCTCTGTAGATTTGTAGCCAAAACCCCGGCAGCCAGGCAGGAGATCCGCTGTGCAGTTTGAACAGAAGCCTAAGAAGCAGCCCAGCCACACACAACTTGAGTCCAATGGTCTCAACCGCTCTCTACTCAGGGACGCTCTGGCTATCGTCCCCAGTGAGAAGCGTTACAACGTTAGCCTCGGACGCGCCTTGGCCCCTCTAGCTCCCGCCTCAGGCCATCCCGGGCACCCCCACGCTGGCACTTACCCTGTTGGACTCAATCATGCCAGTCCGGGCATGGAACTTCACTGTTTTCAATCGTGCACGCTCCTTCTTTTCCACCCTGATTAAAGTCAAACGAGAGAGAGCCCTAGTTCGTGCGTGTGCAGCGCCATACAGTGCCGGCTGAGCTACATCGGTGGGCAGCAAAGGGCAGAGGGTCACCTCTGCACCCAATGGTCACCCCCCATCACGGAATAAAGCTCCCCCGGCACCCAAACCACCTGGTCATGCCACCTGTAAGGAGAGAACACGGAGACGGCTCCGGGCCATTGAGCAGCTTCTGCTATTAGCAGTGATTTGATCAGGCAGCTTGTCATGAGTCTAACCAGTGCAGGAACCTGGAGGAGAGAGGAGCCAGTGGGGAGCCCAGCCTGCAATGAGCTGATCAGCTGAACAGTGTGCCCAACACGAAGCGCCCCTCACGGGGAAGGAGAGCGCGTGAGGATGCCCCTTCCCAGGCACTCCCGGGGAAGGACAGATGGATGAATGGACAGACAGACATGTTGCACAGAGGCACACAGCAGAACAGCTCACCTCTAGGAGGGATCAGGGTGAGGACACAGAAAGCCTCTCTCCTCCCCTCCCCTCTGCTGGTCCCCCTGGAACTAGGAATGGGGTTTATGCTAGGTCACAGCCCGCCCGTGTGCAGAGGTTGCCTGGGGAGCAAGCTCCATTAGCGAGGCTGAACTCTGCCCCAGGCCTTCATCCCGTCGCACTGGAAAGCTGCTCAAAGGACATGCTCCGTCTCTGCAGACCAGGACCCTCCCCTCCCCGCAGCAGGCAGATCCGGTTCTGCCGCAAGAATTGGGCACTGCCCCTGCATCAAGCAGAGCCCACCCGTACCCACTGGCACCTGCACGTCCCAACCCCTCTGCCCGGTGACAGAGGGGAGCGGAACGTTGCTCCCGTCTCACCCACCCCAGCATCTGTTTCGACATGAAACCCACAGAAACCACAAGCAGAGCTGGTGGTTAGCTGGTTCCTCCCCTCTCTGGGCTCTGTGGTTTCACATGGGATGGGGCCTGGTTCACAGACAGATCCCCGGTGGCACACAAGGCACAGGCTGAATGGCTCTGGCATCAGGGGCCCTGAGCTCCTCAGGGCTAGCGGGGCTGGGGACTCCCCAACCCTGTTTTCAACCATGGCAGAGCCAGACTCTCCCCCGGCTGAACGGGACCAACTGCGCTTCCCGTCTCCTCAGCTGCTCTTCAGGAAAGTCACAATTCAGGTCACTTCAGGAGAAAGGGCCTTACTGCAGACCTATCAACAACCCCTGCTTCCTATTCACCCCGACCTTGATGGTGCACAGCCCCGCAGGGGACCAGTGAGAGCAGCTGCCGGGGGGGGGGTGGGGGGTGGAGGCACACATACAATTGGGGGTGGGAGTCACTGGCATCACCACCACCGACAGCTCCTAGCAGCTGGAGCAGGTCCATGCAGTGCCACGTAGGTGCACGGTCCCTGCGCGTGGCCAGATCCATTGTGGAGAATGGGGAGAGGGGAACGGCTGCTGCAGGGACACTCACCGTTTTTTGCTGGGGATGACCCCAATCTGCTCACTTTCTCCGTGGGGGGTCACTAGTCTCGCTTGCCACCACTCATCATCTGAGGCATTGATAACATGCAGAATGTCCCCATAGGAGAAGCTGAGCCCCTGGCTTGGCAGGCAGCTGTCCCGGGTCCTGTCATAGTCAAACAGGGCTCTGCAAAGGAACAGAAGGAGAAGTGAGACTCTCCCCTGCCGACAATGGTACAGGCCACTCCAGCAGGTGAGTCTGCCATAGCCAGGGGCTACTGGACGGCAGGTGGGTCAGACCAGGTGACATTCCATAACCTCTGGGGCTGGGCTAGGCACCCCACGGGAACCTGACCAAGGTGGAGTTACACGTTTGGGATCCTCAGTAACCAGTTCATTCCTTATTCAGACCTGGCTCTGCTGTGAGGACCTCTCCCAGCTTGAGACACTGACACAACCAACAGAAACTGTCTGCATGCGCCCAGCCAGCCACATGGTGAGCCACTTCCTGAGCAAGTGATACCCCTGCTACGATAGAATTTGAGGCCCCTTTGTCCCCCTCCATTCCAGCCCAGAGGGACCCTCTGACCAATGCGGTCTTCCCCCGGCTCAGAGGGAAGGGAGGCCAGAGATGTGAACAGCACATTGAAAAGATAGATTTTTAAAAAACTCCTGCAGGCTTCCAGGAACTCTGGTTTCCTAGTAACACAGAACAGGTGGGTTTATTTAACCTGCCAGGGTCTCTCTGACGTCCCATAACTTCTTCAAGCACTTTCAGTCCTGACCAACATTAATGATTAAACATCTGCATTGTCCATACACATCACAATCGGGCTTCCCGCTGCAAGGGAAAATGGGAAAATTCACTGTAGATGGTTTTACCCATGAGCTCCCCTTGCTGATGAAGTATCGTAACAGGTCAGACACCAGAGACTCCTATAACATGGTGAGGGGTTATTCTCAATCACGAGAGAAGCCCTCTCGATGTACTTGTAGAAATTTAAATTGGTTGAAACATGAGAAGAAACTGGGGAAGTAATAACCAGCCGAGGCTGTTGGACCAACGGGGTAGGAAAAGAGACTGGGGGAGGCCAAAAGTCAGATTTACCAAATTCCTTTCCATCAGATGAACCTGCCCTCCAGATGCACACAGACAAAGGTGGACAGACGGAGCACGGAGATGCCACCCTTGCTCTCATTGTTTAACACCACCAGTATCCCTGGATGCAAGAGAAACCTCGGATTGCAGGAGGAGGGGGAGGAAGGGAGAGACCCGAGGCTTTGGAGCTCAGAACACTGTTGCAGAGTATGTGCAGTTTGGGCTTCTTTTGTTTCTTGCCATCCCTGAACCACGGACCAAAGATCCCAAATGCTGACATCAGCCTCACCGTGAGTGCTCTTCCTGCGGGGCTGGTCGCCAGCCTGCCTTATTAGACAAGAGGGACACATGCGACTTTTGAAGACATTTCTTTCTTTGTAGCTTCTTGAATTAATTTTCTTTGTGACAACACTAAGAATTGCTCCCTGCTCAGTAGCTGAACAGCAGGAGGCTGTACTGAGCTTGTTTGGTCTCAGCCCAGATTTCCTTGAGGAAGTTACTGATAAAAGAAAGTACATCATCTCTGATCTCTCTTTCAGGGAGACCCACTATCCTCAGGTTCCTTCCTCTTCTCCCATCCGCCAGGCCAGTCAATTCTTCCTTGAGTCAATCACTTGCATTTGTTTTTTCCCAATTCAACCTGCAGCTAGAGATTCTCTGCCTTCAAAACCTCCAATCCAGCAGAATTTCTTGAGAAAGTCATGCTCCAAACCAGCTCCAGTTACATTCACTCTTTCATGCAGTGTCATTTGTTCAGAAAATACACAGGCCTTTTTGCAAGTCTATGAACGTTTTTTGTATGGCAGCATCAGGGTTTCCATCCTCAGTGCTTGGGGCCCAGAAAGGCTCGGAAGGGCCCATTCCACATCAAATCCATCTCCCCACAACTGCTTCCCTGCCCTGGGTTTGGAGAAGTTGCCATTTAATATTTTGGATGGGATTAAATGAGTCCTGAGGGTGCCTTTCCACTCCTGATCAGCTGAGCTGAGAAGCTAGCAGCCTTCTCTCCCCCCCCCCCCCCCCCCAGGATCTCTCCTTGGGACGTTTTAGGCTGGCTACATACTGTATGCGAAGCAGTAAAAGCCAAATGGCTGTAACCTACACTGTGTGTGCAATTATTAACTGACAACAAACTTTATCAGAGCGGTAAAGCTGAAGCCTGTGCATGCCAAGGAATGCCACAGTCAAAACACGAGAGAGAAATATTCAAATATCACAACGCACATTCTAAAAGCAACTCAGCTCTTGAGCGTACCAGTTTCAATCTGACGGTGTCTAATATCCACTCCTCCTGCATCATAAACCTTCCCAAAATAGGCGACCTCGGTCAGCTGCACTCCACACATAACCCACAGACTGTTCTCCGGTTCCGCGCCCACTCCCAGCCACGTACACCTGCTCTCCATATAGAGACCACACTCAACCCTCTCTTATCCCAAATACCCACTATGATCAAAGAGACCCACTGTATTCTTCATGTGTATTCCAGAAACAGCTTCCTCCCCCGTGGAGCAGAAAACCCAGTCTAGCAGTCGGGACAGGGAGGCCAGCAGCAGCATTCTCTCCTTATTTGCCCTTTGGATGTGAGTCAGACATTTCTACACCCAACAATCTTCACCCATGTAGGCTGCGGAACTCAAGAGTAGACCAGTTCTCCAGGCCAGGCTGGTACATTGCTCATTTAGCAAGGAGGAGAGAAGGGAATTGACAGGCCAGCAGAATGTGTTAACAACCTTTCCTCTGTAGGCAGGGACTGTGAGTGTTTCTAGAGTTGTGGTTAAATCCCTTGTAGACGGATAGGGACAGCTACACAAACCAGGGCAGAACATTTTCAGAATTTACATTGACATTTTACATGTGTACATTTTATTTCAGAGACTATGGGAACTATGAATGTGTCTGAATATTTATCTACCTTCCCTTAATAGTTCCCTTCCACACTTTGAAATGCTTCCCGCGCTAACAGGTTATCGAACGTATTTCGTTTACAATGCAGGAGTTCCATCGTTAATATTTCCTAGCAGGGACAAAATTACATATAAAGTTTGATCTGATAATTTCCATAAAAGGGAAAGGAACAACAGTGCTTCTTCTGTGCGAGTTCAGAGGGGAGTGAACACAGAGCTTATACTGAAACCCACACCGCAGCCGTATCTGTGGAGCTGCTCCCGAGTGGCTCCACACATGGCAAGTTCTCTCTCTCACACTCTCACACTCTCTCTCACACACACACACACACCCCCCCCCCCCCCCCCCGCAGAAGGGGACTGGAAGCCTGGCGTTCCAGCCGCCTTCACTCAAGCTAGATGAAAGCTCTGTTAACTGTCATTATAAGAGGACCCTTATGTTCACTCTAAGATGCAATTAGCTCCTAGCTTCCTGTGCTCAAGTAGGATCCAACACAACACACACAAAATCTTCTCTCCCCGGACTTGTCTTTATTCTGTGGCTCTAAAGCAAAATTGGACTCTAGTAGTTCCCTGCACAGACCCTGGCCCCGACTTACTCTCAAGATGGCTTAATCCCAGGCCTCTAACTCACCTCAGAGAGTCACTTGGCCTTCTCTCATGCAGAATAGGTCCTTGGTTGAGTGAGCAAAATAAGTTTCATCTACACAGAGCCCCATAGCCTGATGGCCTACACCACACACTAACAACTTCCTAGTCTGTGTCACGGAGTGTGGGGGAGTCAGCGCCTGCACCCCTCTTCCCCGGATTCACTGGGAGTCTCAGCCAGCCAGTAGAACAGAAGGTTTATTAGAGATGCCAGGAACACAGTCCAACCAGAGCTTGTCAGTACATCCAGGACCCCTCAGCCGGGCCCTTCCGGAGGGCAGGGAGCTTAGACCCCAGCCTGGGGCTCCTTGCATTTCACCCCACAGCTCCAAGCGGGGGGCAGGGAGGTCAGACTCTGTCTGCCCTTCCCTCCATGTTCCCCAGCCAGCTCAAACTGAAACTCTCCAGCCTCTCCCCTCTCCTTTGTCCCCTTCCCGGGCCAGGAGGTCACCTGATCCCTTTGTTCCAACACCTTCAGCTCTCACCTTTGCAGGGGAGGGGCCGGGCCATCTGTTGCCAGGAGACAGGGCCATTCTCTGTGTCCAGGCCTCTGCCCACACCTGCCTTCTAGGGCTTTGTAAGAATCATGCGCCCTTGTCCCACCACCTAGATAGTCACGCACTGCATAGGGGAAACCGAGGCACCCACACAGTACTCAGGGAAACCTTAACAACAGTCCTAGTTCGTCACATCTCTCCCCCCTTCGAGACCAAACTGAGCGGGGTCACTTTAGCCAGTGACCTGGGGAAGTTCGAACCTGGTCACACCAGGCTGTTCCAGTTCCACGTCCTCCCTTAGGTCGGGGGTGCTTGATGGCACCCGCAGGCCGCATGTGGGAAGGTTTATGCGGCCCGTGCCCTTTTCCCATCCCAAAACCCCTGGCGTTCAAGCTGAGATGAGGTCTTCTCCCAGCGCTCCAGTCTGGAGGGCTGTAATTCGGGCTCTCTTGGTTAAGAGCCTCCCTCTTGATCTGGTCCCCTCTCTGACCACGTGTCTGTCACCAGCCGCTCGGCATCGGCCCCTTTTCCTGGATGCAGCCACGTCAGGGCGAGGTGGTGAATATACACCGTAAAGCGCCACCCAAATAGATCCGGCTGCTGCTTCTTAAGGGTCTGCCCCACGGCCAGGCATTCCTTCTCTATGGCCTGACCGTTCTGCCTCCAGGGCAGCAGCTCCTTGCTCAGATACCCGATGGGGTGTCTCCCCCGCTTCGCATGGGCCTGCATCAGCACCGTGCCCAGCCCTGTGTCTGAGGCTTCGGTGAACACTGTACAGGGCTTGGCCCGGTCTGGGTTTACTCGATCTATTGGGCCCTGGATTAGAGCCTCCTTCAGCGCACAGAGAGCCCTCTGGCCCTGCTCGGTCCAGACTGCCTCATCTGGCTTCCCCTTCTTACCTAGCTCTGTGATGGGGGCAGCTAGGGAGCTAAAGGGGGGTACAAACCTCTGGTAGTACCCCGCCATCCCGCTAAAGGCCTGGACCTGTTTCTTGGTCTGGGGAACAGGCCAATCTCTGATTGCCTCTACCTTGGCCAGCCCTGGGCTGCTGAATGACTGGATCACCTCTAAAGCCAGCCTGTCCTTGGCCTCTCTCTCCAGGTTCTGGGCTCTTTTCCCAGTTACTCTGAATGGGGGACACCTGATGGGAGGATGGGCTCCCATCTCAGGGGAGAGATCCACCAGGGGGTCTTCCCCCTTCTCCTCCCAATCGTCCCTTACTGGTTCTAGGGGTCCCCTTACTCTCCTCCCATACCACAGCTTGAAAGGGAAGCCCCCTGGTGATTCCTGGGGCACTTCCCTGTGCCATCGGTGGGGCAGGTACTTATCCCAGTCCTGTGGATGCTGATTTATACAAGTCCTCAGCATCAGCCTCACGGCCCCCTGAACTCTCCCCACCAGCCCGTTGGACTGAGGGTGATATGCAGAGGCCCAGGTGGGCCAGACCCCACCTTTCTCCCACACGCCCTGGAGCAGGGCTGACATTACCTCGGATCCCTGGTCTGTAAGGACCTCGCTGGGGACCCCCACTCTGCTGAAGATGGTCAGCAGCGCGTCTGCCTCGGTGTCTGCCCCGGTGGAGGACAGAGCCACCACCTCTGGGTAGCGGGTGGCGAAATCCATCACCACCAGGATGCATTTCTTCCCTGACCAGGTTGCCCTGCTAAGGGCCCCCACCCTATTCATAGCCACCTTCTGGAAAGGTTCCTCTCTTTGGGCAGGGACCTCCAGGGATCTTCTCCCTTACCCCGGGCCAGGTACAATAGCCGGTGATGATACTTCTGGGGCCCCACCGGCTGCCTCCTGATTCCCCACAGTTCTACTTCCCCTTGGGGAGCCCATTCCCGGCACAGGAATCCCTTCTTCCACAGGGATCCGTCTCTGCAGTCTTCCCCAAGGGGGTTTGCAGCGCTGTGGCCAGCAAGTTCCCTTAGCGGGATCCCTCTGCAGCTCCCTGGCCAGGCCTGGGGTCACCGCCCCACTGAGCCCTGTCCCTGGTGGCTCCCTCCCTGCCGTGGAATCACTTCCCGGCCGCACCTCTGGACCAGGCCAGCCTGGTTGGCAGCCGTCCTGCCCTGCCTGTGTGTCCCCCCACTCAGCTGGGGTCTCTGCTCCCCCGGTGCTCAGCGCTGCCCTGGCTGTCCCTGTGGGGCCAGGCAGCGAGCTCGCTGCTTTGCTCTCTGCATCAGAGACTGCCTGAGCCCGCTCTCCGGGGTGCAGGGGGGGTGGGGAGCATCTCTCTGTCCCACCCCACCCTAGGGGTCTGGTTACAGGTAGGCAGATATCCCGTGCCTGGCAGCTCCTCCCCCCTGCCAGCCAGGTCATTTGCAGTTTCACTGACCATTTCCCTCTTAGCCAATTGGTTCCCCGAGTTCAAATTCAAATCCTTGGCCGTTACAGGGCCAGGGCCTGGATCCTGTCCCAAAGATACACAGTCACCCCCCAACAGCACCTCACAGCTGATATCCTGGAGAACCCCAACCACCAGCCAGCCCGACCCCTCCTGGGTCTGCACAGGGATCTGGGCCATAGGCAGGGCGAATGGGTCCATCCCTGGGACCCTCACCCAGGTCACACAGCCCCTCAGCATCTGGTGGGGGTGCACCACCCGGGGACTGACCACAGTTCTCTCTGTCCCGGGGTTTCGCCACCCCAGGAATGTCTCTCCATTGACCATCACCTTCCGCTCCCACTGGGGGTCCACAGGGCCTGAGCCCAGGAGTCCCCACGCAGACATACGGGTTGGGGTCAGGGGTAGAAGTTCGTCCACCATCCCACCCATCTGGCTGATGGAGTTTACGGCCTTGGGACCCAGCAAGGGAGCTAGATCCCGGGGCCTTTCCGCAGGGTTCCCCTGGTTCAAATTGCCAGCCTGCTCAAAGGCAGTGAGGTGGGCCTCCACATCCCCACCCTCCTTAACCAGGGGCAGCAATTTAGGATCGAGGTTCCCTGCGGAACTGGCACCCCAGGGTCTATTCCCATTCACCCCTGGCCAGTCCCCTATGCCTCTCCGTTCCACCACCGCCAGTTCACGCTGCTGCTGCTTCTCCTGTAGGTCCCTCTCGGGCTCTCGCTGTCTCTCACAGTCCTCTTGCTCTCTCGGACTCAGCTCCAGTCCCATCCATCTCCGATCCCCTGCTGGGGAACCCGATCGTGAAGACCCCCGTCTGGTTGGGACCAGACTCTTGGGAATGCCAGGCTACCGCTCCAGCTGCTCCCAGATCCTGCTGTAGCCCCATCGGGGTCAGTAATCTGCTCCTTAGAATGGTCATCCTCCTCCAGCTGCGCGATTAACTGCGCTTTAGTGAACTTCCCAATGCGTATCCCTCTCTTTTTGCACAGGGTTACAATGCTTCTTTTAAGGAGAAGGTGATATGCCATCACTTCACTGCTCCCAAGTTGCTGTGGATTCACAGGCCTGTGTGCTCTTAGCTCCCCACGGTTTCCAGGACGAACCCCAAGTGTGCCAACCCTTCTCCAGGTCACCGCCTCTTTGCCAGGGTCGAGCTGCAGCTCCTCCGCCACTGGGTCCACTCACGGCACCCCCAGGGGAACCCTGTCACTGCAAAAATCCTTCTCTCCCCCAGGGCCAAGACACAGGCTCCTCCGCCCCTGGGACTGCTCACTGCAGCCCCCAGGGGGACCCCATCATTGCACAGTCCTTCTCGCTGGTCACACTCCCAGGGGTTAAGCGTAGCTCCTCCGCTCCCCGAAATCGCTCCTCCGTGAGCCTTCAGCACGCCTGGTCCTCGTTAGCCCCCCTTCGTTCTACTGCTCCCCAGTCACTTACTGCAGGAAGCGCCGTTCCTGGGGTGCAGAACATCCCACCTCTGCCACCAGTTGTCACGGAGTATAGGGGAGTCCGGCCCTGCACCCCTCTTCCCCGGAGTCACTGGGAGTCTCAGCCAGTCAGTAGAACAGAAGGTTTATTAGAGATGCCAGGAACACAGTCCAACCAGAGCTTGTCAGTACATCCAGGACCCCTCAGCCAGGCCCTTCCGGGGGGCAGGGAGCTTAGACCCCAGCCTGGGGCTCCCTGCATTTCACCCCACAGCTCCAAACGGGGCAGGGAGGTCAGACTCTGTCTGCCCTTCCCTCCATGTTCCCCAGCCAGCTCAAACTGAAACTCTCCAGCCCCTCCCCTCTCCTTTGTCCCCTTCCCGGCCGATCCCTTTGTTCCAACACCTTCATCTCTCACCTTTGCAGGGGAGGGGCCGGGCCATCTGTTGCCAGGAGACAGGGCCATTCTCTGTGTCCAGGCCTCTGCCCACACCTGCCTTCTAGGGCTTTGTAACAATCATGCACCCTTGTCCCACCACCTAGATAGTCAAGCACTGCATAGGGGAAACCGAGGCACCCACACAGTACTCAGGGAAACCTTAACAACAGTCCTAGTTCGTCACAGTCTGTAATAACTCTGCTCACTGACCAGCTGGGTTGAGTTTTACCTGGGCACTAGCTTCCCAAGATGATTAGCCAAAGTAGTAATTTGGGCTAGACCTGTTAGACAACTACAGTGTCAAGTCAGAGTAACAAAATGGTTTGAGTGATTTTCTCCAAACTTCCAAGAAACCTTTTCTCCCCATTACCTTCTAAATTATTTGGGAGAGGCGGGGGCTAAAACCAGAGCTTCTAAGAGAACCTTTAAAAGGACAGCAACAACTCGAGAACTAGTCTTTCTAGTTTTCACATCTAGCCCTTGAGCCCCAGACAACATCTGTGCATTTACAATCACATTCCCTTATTTTTCATGTGTTCTTCTCTCCCCTGTTGCTCTGAGACCTCTCACCCCGCAGACAAGAGGGGAAGCAGTGACACTGACTAGACACAACATGCTGTCGCACACAGGAAACACGCTGAGGCCAGAGAAACTCTTTTCTTTCTCTAATCACTTTCAGTTCCAGGAACATTAGGTGAGGCTTGTTACAGTGGAAGGTACAAGTGTCTCAGTGTGATTTTTTTAAACTGACTGCGTCCCTTTAACTGGGGCTCCAGAGATAGCAAAGCAACAGGCGTGCTGTGTGTCTCATGCAGCCTTCTCCCAAACCATTCCTTTAAAAACTGTTTTTCTCCTGTGTATAAAAGGAGCCTCTCCTCTCCCTTCCCTGAGCACTAGCCTGGAGGGGGATTGATGGCTCACGGAGTTCTAAGTGGGCTGCAGTAGGGTGGGGAACCCTGTGGTCAGGAGAGCAACACCTGTCCCATGGGCGCACCCCCGCTGGTAACCGCAGACCCGATGACGAAGTCGTGCAGACCCTCTGAACCAGCGCAGTCACCAGAGAGGGAGCCACATTCTCATCTCTCTCACACCTTGTTCTCGGCTTCCCTGGCTTTGTTCTTTCTGTGGAATCTTTATTCCCAATGAGCACGACAAGGTCTCAGCAGGAAAGACCCAGGAAAAACGCGAGGCAGTAGCAGTTGAGACATGAATGTCTCTCATTAACCGCAATGCAACCCTGCCTCCACAGTGCCATTCCACAGCCACTCTTCAGAGCAGATCTGGGAGCTCAGGGGCTGACAAAATTGGAGCCAGCGTGTTTGGATGCCAGCGCAGATTTGCAACCTTGAACGGAAGCCTCATGCTGTGTTTGGAGAGAAATTCCTCGGGATCCACCCCAGCAACACCCTCTGCTCCAACCACAAGTGCAGGGAAGCCAGGTAGAGAGGCAGAAGTGAATCCGATACCCAGCCACCTGTGCTATATTCACCCCTGCTCTAGCCAGCCTAGTGCAGCGGGGCTGCAGTTGCGAAAGCCCTTCGGGACACCTGGGATCCCGCACGGAACTGGTCACAATGCCTCTCAACATCCAGGGAGAGGACAACCAGCCTGGGGAGAGCGAGGGATCAAAGTCAGCTAAATGGGCATTTCTGGAACTTCTGGACTACAGCAGAGGGAATAAGGCACTTCAACATCCCAGGCCATTCCTGGAAGCAAAAACACTTGTCCTAGGACTCTGGTATCATCTGACACCATCATCTACACCAGCGAGGTTAAAACTTGGGGGTCCCTACTGTGGGCACTGCTTTCACTCACAATGTTGAGCACACCTGCAGCGGACAGAAACCATCTACACTAAAACCAGGGAGCAACATTAGAGGGTGGGGGCTGGGGAACTTCACAGAAAACTTACTGGCTTTGTCCTGCTTTAAGCATCCCAGATAATCCAGCCCCAATCTGTTTCCCGGGAGACTATTCCTAACTTGTTAGGCACACGCTCCTTTTTTTGTTCAGCAGTAAACTCGAGAGTAGGAACTCGAGTCAACAAGTCAGATGTAGCCTCCCCTGCCCCAAGCCCAGGGTGAGGGAGCCAACAGCTGAACACTTCAGGGTCCTTTTAGCTAAGGGCACAATCCACAGAGAAGCAGAACTTTTGAAGCCAATGGATTAAGGCTGTGTGTGAGGCTGGCACAGCCTGCTTGGGAGCAGAGTGATTAGGAATATAAAGAAATGTGAGAGCCCAGGAGAACTGGTCAGGCAGGTTCCAGAGTAAACACAGGCCCTTTGAGCATTCCTTCAGTCTCCAAGCTGTGAACTTGCTGCGCACACAGAACGTACATGCAAAAACCACAGTGTCTCTGCCTTTAAAACACACAGGGAGCTAGGGAGTTGGCTGGGTATATTAGGACAGGGTAAATCCAGTGGCTCACAAAGGAATTAACTAAGCAGAGTCCAGCCACTCGCAGCAGGACTAACATGGCCAAAGAACAAGAGGAGGGAGAATTATTTAACTATTCCTCTCCCGTGAGACTAACACAGGGAGAATAAAAGCGAGTGATGCTTACACAGCCAAGGCCACTAAATCCTGGCTACAAGACTGAATCAGTTTAGAGAAAGGCCGCTATACAGCTGCACACAGGTATGTCTACACTGCAGTTAGACACCCAGGGCTAGCCAGTGTCACTGCCGGGTTAAGGGACTCGGCCCGTAGCTCCATGTAGACATTTGGGCTGGGAGCTCAGGGACCCTCCCACTCCGCAGAGGGTGCTAGAGCCTGAGCTCCAGCCGGAACGTCTGCACCACAATTCAACAGTCCCTTAGCCGGAGGCCAAGTCGCCGGCGCGAGGCAGCAATGGGGTTTTAATTGCAGTGTAGACGTACCCTGACTACATCCATGTTAGATCACTCAGTGCATGGTCAACAGGGCATGCCTGGGGGAAGCCAGGCAGTGTTCAGAAGAGCTGTTATGGCTTGAAGAGAGGCTGTGTGCAAGCTGCTGCTTCTTACGCAACAGCTCTGCTACTCTTGTGTGTCAGGAGAAACTGCTGATGCCCTGCAGAGCCAGCACAGATTAGGGAAAAGGGAACTGGGCTCCAGGCTGGCTCAAAGAGCAACCCAACTGTCCGATCTACCTACCTAGGATGTTCCCCAGGGGTCTGTTACCTTGCTATCTCAAGGGTTAAGTAGTCTGAGCCCCCTAGGCAGACCCAAAGGAGGCAAGGTACTAAGGAGAATGCCTGCACTCTGGCACCTAGCAGTACAGCAACAGTGCTCTGTGGCTGAGGCAGGCATCACTTTGGGGAGGGTTTGAGGACAAAAGATCCATACAGGTATCACTGAGAGCAGCATCTGACCTGCAGAGCCTGCATTACTGTGACAACACAGGAGAAGCAACGCTGCTAATGGGCCTCAGGGGGAGTTTAACACTGGCAGCTAGGTGGTAGCTGCGAATCCTGCCTGGGATTGGCAATCTGATACAGAACATGGAGCCGCGCTCTAAGGCCTCGCCTAGACTAGGTGCGCGTTAGTGCCCATCATCGGCCAACAGAAGCATTCTCAAGTTTAAATCAAGACTGGATGTTGTTCTAACGCATCCCTTGTGCAGGCAGAGGATGCCCCGATCTCTGCAGATCTCTGCAGAGTCAGGCACCTGGGGGCAGGGAGGAGAAACTGTGGTTCTATGAATCAGTGATACCAGGCTGCACTGCACTGCCCTCCTCCTTGAGTGATTTGGGGGGCGGGGGGCAGAGAAACAGACCCCGCTCTGGAAATGAGCTGCCTTATGTCTGGGATTAAAGCATAAAGCAGACCCATGGAGTGTACCCACAACAGGGCTCCATAAATGGGCCCGACACACTTGACTAATCCGGGACCCCAGCGGGATTCAGCCAGAGCCCCAGACCATACACACAGCACTGCCGAAAGCTGCAGGGCACCATTTCCAACGTGGCTTAGGGATCCTAGGTGCCCTATCTGAGACTCTGCAAGGCCCGATTCTTGGGGGCAGTAGATGGGGTGCTCAGTGTTTCCTGACAATCAGCTCCCATTGGGAGCCAAGATAAAAGTCTTGGCCTCAGAATGCACACAAGGCTGCCCTGCTCTGTGAGTGACAGCAATTGTCTGGGGTCTCCAACGCCAGCCCTGGGGAAAGGCCAGATGACCTAGAAGGAAGCCACTCTCTTCAGCTGCATTGCAACTGCCAGACTGGGGCAGAGCTAGGGGCACCCAGATCAGTACCCCTCCCTTGACAGCAGCCAGTACCAGATGACCCCGAGGCTTTGGAGTGGGAACAGAAACTAGAGCATTCAACATAGCAAGAGGGCTAAGGCAGGGGCAGCACAGCTGCCTGGTCCCTGGCCTCACCTCCAGTTACATGGGCATGAGTACGTTTCCCATCGATTTCCGGGCCCAGGTAAAGCCGCATCCAGGATCTCTGCAGCCAGCTCAGATGCACTTTGCCTCTTGGAGCATCACAGGGCTGGCATTGGGGCGTGATGTCCCATGAGTCTATTCATAATGACCCATCTCACAGGGGGAGGGGGAGCTCCAGTGTGCATTAAACGATGGCACAATCACGTTATCTCACAGAGAAGGCGAAGGGGTGACTTGATTGCCGTCTATACACTAGAAACAAATATTTAATAACCGGCTCTTCAATCTAGCAGAGAAAGGTCTAATGTGATCCAATGCCTGGAAGCTGAAGACAGACAAATTCAGACCGCCAATTGTTAATTACTCTCACTGTCAAAAATGTGAACAATTTACCAAGGTTCATGATGGATTCTCTGACCATTTTTAAAAGCTCTGCTCGAGGAGTTGTTTTGGGGCCGGTCTCTGGCCTGTGCTAAACAGGAGGTCAGACTAGATACTCACAATGGTCCCTGCTGGCCTTGGAATCTATCCATCTATAAATCAGCTCCAGAGAGAGGGGCAGGCTCTTGTGCACAGCTCACCAGCGGCAGGGGAGGTCTGGGGTATCCACAGCCAGGAAATGCAGGTGTGTTCATCTCAAGAATAGGGGGTTATTTCCTGCTTTGGAAGACAGTGTAGCAAGCGTTTCCCCTACTGATGTCATGCCATGCACTGTGGGATTACCTCGGAGGACTGACTAAGGCAGTTTGGCAGCAAACCTTGTAATTACTGTCCCGTCCACAGCACGACAGCTCAACCAGTTTCATCTAAATCGTGCTCGAAACTACCCCACCCAGACGGGCTGGGGCAGGGCTCTTCGAGACAGGTGTAAAATGGCTTTGAGAAGTGTGGTCACAAACCACAGGAAACACTGACAGTCTATGACCGAATACGGTTAACCGGACTGCCATTAATGAGAGCGGCTAGAGATGAGCCAGGGGAGGGGCAGACTGAGGTGAGCAGAGGGAGAGGGAAAGATAATTCTCTCCTGGCTAGTCACCATCACTAAGGGAGCCAGCCTGCCTTCCCTTTGGCTGAGCACCGCAGAACCGGGAATGGTCACACTGCCCTTCCACAGCTCAGCTCCCGGAACCAGACTGTGACATTGCACCCACCAGTCACCCTTGGGCGCCATCACCTTCAGTACCCGGCACTTCGGCGCGCCAGTCAGCACAGCAGCTCCTGGCGGTTACTAGGACATACCCAGCCCCCACGTCGCCACATGCAGCTCGGCTCGGCTCCCAGGGCTGGACCCGAACTGAGATGGTGACAGCATGAGCAGGGCCTGGGAATACCACGGGGTGCATCAAAGCACCAGCCCTGCACCTTTTAATGACAAGCCCGGGAGGGAAAATGCTAGTCCTCAGGGAAGCGACTATCGGAGGCAGATAACCTGCTGCTGGCCGAGCGCCTGGAGTTACAGAGCAGGGCCGGCGTCCCTCCAGCAGTGGAACCAGCACTCCTCTCCTGGGAGCGCCACAGGCTCTGCTCTCCCCGGGCTGCAGTGCCACAAGACAGCGAGAGGCTCGCACAGAGAGCCCCACGCAGGACCCTTTCCTGGGAGTTCTCACGGGGCTAGGGTACAGTGGAGACCATGGACTAGAGCCCTCAGGAGAACTGGGCCCCTTGGCTCAGTGACAGCCCTAGGCCAGGACTTACCACAGAGAGGCTTCCCGTGCTACAGGGCAGGAGGTACGGCCCCAGAGCAGGTAGAGCCCTACAGACTTGTCACTCTCTACACAGCCGAAGCAGCCTTTACAGCAGCCGGCAGATTCCCCTCTGGGAAGCCTGCTTGGAGCCAGGGGCCCTTCTCCTTCCTGTGGCACAGACAGTGCTGGGTGGGGATGTGTGGGGTTATTTTAATTAGCAGTTAAAGAAAACACTTAGTCACTCACACAGCCCTGGGCTAAAGAGAAGGAGGCATGGCTGGATCCCTGTAAGGGGGAGCCCACTGTGCTACAGCAGGGATCTGGGGGGAGGGGGCGGGGGATAAAGGGGCTATAGCAGCTGTCACTTAAGCCATCTCGTTACAAACTTGGCATGTCCAGGGATCAAAGCAATAATCCAGCTAAGAGCTCCCCTCCCCTCCAGCCAGATCCTGCCTCAGGGATGTGGGGGGAGAGGAGTCCCACAGAAAGCCTCCGACACCCCGACCACAGCCCTTGAGGGTGCAGCAGCAGTGAGGGCCCTGGCACTGATCTCCAGTCCTCCCCACTCAGGGTATGAACCCACCCCCCCAGCTGCAGCCAGCAGAAATTCCCTTTGCACTGCATGCCAAGATGAGCTCTGCGGGTTTTACATCTTCACGGCATCCACTGCAGCCTCTGCCTGAGTGGGGCTGGCTTGCCACATGCAGTGAGCCAGGATGTGCGCCAAGTTCGGAGTGTCACCTGCTGGCCCTCCCTGCCCCAAGTGCCTCCTATGGGAAAACGCAGGGCACTCCTCACCACGCAGAGAAGACAGAGCTCGGACGTCAGGATTCCAGATCAGTGCTCACTCCAGCCCCTGGCCGCCTCTCCTCCCATTTCCTATTGGTCCTAACTCCCTGGAGAGTCAGAGACAATGCTGCCCTGTGCCTGGGTCTGCCACAGGCTCTGTGCAGAGAGGCCAGCACCAGGAAGCGGTGCATCTCAAAAAGGGGGAACTAGAGATTCGATGCAATGCAAGGACTACCTCAGTGCAACATTAGGGCTTAGTATTATAGGCACCAAAGTCACGGCTCCCTCAGTAGCACACACTTGGCCTCATGCCTCCAGGGCAGTCTGTATCAAGGGCTATGAGGCGAAGGTTGGACAGGTACATGGACCTAGTCAGGGCTGCGGTGGAAGCCGGAGTGCCGGGTTGAATCGTTAAGCTACAAGGTTGCACTTAGGTTCTATTTCCCCCCAGCAGGCATGGCCTGGGGGCCAGAGACGTTTCTAGGAAGACAGGTTCATTTGAGCAGCCAAGCTCCCTCCTCCCTGGGTTAAAGACGGTGATGCAGGGCCCTCAGTGGGCTCCAACAGAACTGCATTGGTCAGCCAGCTTCTGCTCAGGCCTGGCCAGAAGGGAGCCCCTTGCGCAGGGCACACATGCGCCACGGCAGGGGACTGCCTCCGGACTGTGAAAAGCCCCCTCCCCCTCTGGTGGAGAGAAAACTCTCGCTGGGTGCTGCAAGCAAAGGGAAGAGATTCTGCACAGAGACTGGCCTGCTATAAACGCTCAGCGCTGGGGGCTAAGCTGCAGTGGCCTCTGCCCAGCAGGAGCTTAGTCCCCCGCAGTAGGTGACTCCAAAGGGCGGAGAGAGCACCCGACACGTCACTGCAGCAGGGGTGGGGCACGGCACCAGGCAGAACGGCCTCACACTGCAGTTTACCAAGGGAAGGCTTGGGGTGAAATCCTGGCCCAGTGAAGTCAATGGGAGTTTTGCCTTTACTGCAGCTGGGCCAGGATTTCACCCACAGCATCTGAACTAGGCCACTCAAACCTCAGCAGCCCCAGGGGTGGGTTCCCTGCAGCCCCCTCCCTGTGAGCCTGGGAAAGGGGGAGGAAGTGTACCTTACCGGACATAGAGAGATCTCTTCTCGCTTGTCCGGAGCGAGCCCGACCCAGAACTCATGCTGCTGTTCATCATTTGTTCTCTTAAGTCGTGGATTTTGGATTCGAAGCGGCTGTACTCTGCGGAGAGAGAGAGAGAGGGATGGTTAGTGAAGGGAGGGAGCTGACCTGTCATACCCCCACCAACCCATCCTAGTCCCACAGAGCAGGGAGAGCCAGAAAGCATGTTCCTAGGCTAAATAGAAAGGAGGCAGCTGCAGCCTAGTTGGAGGGGACACAGCTTCTCTCTGATGCAGACACAGGACAGGGGAGGATGAAACTGCAGCATCAAATCAGATCCATCTCTCTGCTCAGATGTGTGAGCAAGAGGTGCTGGCACGCGCAGAGAGCAGGCACTGCTTCCTTGGCCCCAAATCTAGTTTATCTGCAAAACAACTAGTTCTCTGTGTGGGGAGGGAGCCCCACTGCTTGCCATCCGCAAGCACAGACCATGGCTCTTGAGCGACAGAAGAGAAGCACCTCTGCAGATCCAAGAGCTGAGCAGTGGATCATCTGCTGCTGCCCTGCTCAGAGAGCTGCCAGCAGGGGCATGGGCCTGGGTGCTCCCAAACCTGATCACCTTTCCATGCGGTGCCTGACCCACCTGAAGAGCGGGGGGTGCTGCACAAAGCATTTCCTAGTGCAGGGCACTGTGCTGCGGAGAACGACCCTTTTGGAACCAGACATCCTAGTGCTGGGCCAGCCAGCTAGTGGCAGGAGCAGTTGCACCCTCTGGGGACGGGGCAATAGCCCCGTGCGAGGGTCCCCCAGTGCTGCTCCCAAGCCAGCTCCCCCCCAGTAGCAGCACAGACTCGTTGCCAAAGCATTTCAGAGAGAGGAGTGACCAACGTTAGTCACTTAACGCACCCCGGAAGGTGCCTGGATACTACGGCAAGGTAACAGCCTAGCCAGGAGAAAGTCCTGTGCAGCTCCGCGGACACCAGCAGCCCTGGGCTCACAGCTCACACAGGAGCTGGGCTCACTCTCCAGTTCCAGGGACCCCCTTGGAAGCAGCCCCCAGCCTGTCCCTCATGCCAGAGGGGTGTCAGTGTGCATACAGGCAGCTGGGATGGGGTGACTTGGGAAGAATCAAAGCCAAGCCTCAGCTCAGAAGGCAGGAGGACAAACGCGATAAATTCCCTGCCGATCCCCCCACCCTCCAGGAACCGTAGAACAAGCTGAACAGTAACTCACTGGCTGGGGAGAGCTCCAGAGAAGCTGGCAAGACCCTGCAGTGAGCTGCTTGCAACCTCGTTCCCAACACCTGACGCTCCTCCCAGCTCCCTCATCAGACGCCAGGCTGACCTTCAGCTGGGTGTAAAGGTCGGGGAAGGAAGGCAGAGGGTGGAGACAAGGGTTCTGCTCACCAGAAGCAGCTTAGAGAAAGTTTGCTCCTGTGCTGCCACTCACTCTGCTAGGGGATTTCTGAGCATTTGCACGGTAAACAGTGGGTCTGAGACCACCTGTCCCAGACTCCAGGGCAGAAGGGCCACGGCACTCTCCTCTCACTAGCACCAGCCCGCAAATTCTGATTTTGGGGGAGGAGGAAGCTCCCCCAGGGGCAATAAGGAAAGGAAGTCACTGATCCAGCCATAGCACAGCAAACACACAAAGTCACTTCCTGCTGGAGATAAACTCAACCTTAGCTATTGGGTGTCTCAGTTATTTTTTGTAAAAGTCATGGACAGGTTGTGTCACGGAAGCCTGCAACCTGTCCATGGGGGCGACAGGGAGAGGGGGACTGACAGTCTGAGCCCCACCAGTGGGGGCTCACAGCTCCTCCGGCCCTGCGGCTGCGGGCAGCAGGGGCTGAAGCTGAAGTCACATAGGTCATGGAATAGGGTGACCAGATGAAATGAAGAAAATACCGGGACACATGGGGTTAGCAAAAAAAAAAAAAAAAAAAAAAGCGGCCGGAGCAGAGTTGCCGAAGCAAAAAACACGGCCGGAGCGGCTGAAGCCGCAATAGCAGGACAAATGGTGTCCCGACCGATGCGGGAGAAAGAACTAAAAATCGGGACGTCTGGTCACCCTATCATGGAATCCGTGACGAAATTGTATCCTTTTACCAACGGCCCACAAAGCCCATGAGAAAGAGACACACTCCCACCCGGCTCCGGCATAGCAGGCACTCCCGGGGAAACATCTGCCTAGGCCATCTGTCATGCTCAGAAAAGCTGGGTCCTTACCATCGCATACACAGGCCCTTTCTGCCTCTTTCCAGTACGGAGGCACCATTCACATATGTTGAAAACAAAATACAGCCACAGATTCCACCAAGAGAGAGATCCGGAGCCCAGGAGCAAAAAGCTGCCTTGGCAAAACCAAGTCTCATTCAGTGCCAAGCTGCCTTGGCTGGGTGGGGAGCATAGTAGGCAGAGCGTGCTCAGGTCATGTGGGGGTGGGGGAACTCTATGTTTTAACCATTCTTTGGCTGATTCACAGAGCAGAGCTGCCTCCCAGTCTTCCTCAGTTGGGAGGATCAGTGCAAGACAAGATCCTGAGCAGGGTGAGGAGGAATTGTAGGTGGGGAGCAGGGGAGACAACCATACTCCCCAATCCGAGTGCTGCTCTGTGGCTTGAATTCTTCCTGCTTTACAGCCCAGGGCTCCCACAGAGTCCCGTCCTTGGGAACAGGTCTACCGCAGCTACTTAGCAAGTGATGTGTTTTTGTTTTCTTCCTAAAAAGGTTGGGCAGCTGCTGTTAGAGCTGAAGACATCCTTAGAAATTCACTAGGACCTGGAGTGCCAAGCAGAGCTACTGCTCCCATAGCTTTAGGGGGACGCCATTGTTCCTTGCAATGCAGTACAGACTCGGCATTTATCCCCCAGACACTCTCCCTCCTTTTAATGGTCATGTTGCTATTGTGTTCTATCTTTTGCTGCATCAGTTTCCTCCTCACAAAGTACTAATCCAGCCAAAAAACTACAGCTGTATAATGGTAGGGTTGAATGGTTAAACACGCAAGAGTCAGGAAATGTCAAAGGAACAGAAGCAACTTGAATCTAGGAGTTTATTTTTTTTTTTAAAAGAGAAGACTGAAGAGTCATTTCAGGTCCCGTGCAAGACCCCAGCCAACATGTGAGCTTTTCCAGACACACTTTCCTTCTCTATGATGTCCTCCTCTCCCCTCTTGCTGTGAGATCTCCACACAGACAACAGGGGAAGCAGAGACACTGACCAGACACATCATGCTGTCACACACAGGAAGCACACGGAGGACAGAGAAATATTGGTCCTCTTCTTTCAGTTTTCGTGCCCACTGGCATTACGTTAAGGTGCCTTCTTTAAAAGCATCGGGGGAAAATTCAAGTCACCGTATGGGGTGTAAGCTGATGGTATGCAGGTGCACTGATAGTGTGTGACCATGTAAATGTTCTCAAATACACCAATATCACACAGTTTTTAGTAACCTACAGCATAAGAGGCTTTGCACCCTTGTAATTTCATGTGATTTCTGTCAAAATGGCTCACCCTTATCTTTACTGGCAGACTTTTTAGACAAGCTCTCTTCACGACAAGGTAGCTACAGTAATTTTGTCAGCAATGTACTACTTATTTTCTTGTTAAACCAGCAGCACAGCCATCCTTGCATGCAATTCAGGGCCTGAGAGAGGTTGTTAGTTGCAGAGCTAAGTTCACAGCTCAGACTCACAGAATTTCACTGAGCTGCGTATGGGCGGACTGTGTCAGCACAACCCCACTGAAGTCAGTGGGGTTCTGCACAGGACCAGGGCCAACCTACACCACATAACTTTGACCATGAGTACGTTGTAACTTCTGTCATATGCCGTACATAACAGCATTCGCTGTACTACCTCTTCAAAAAGCTTTCATGGATTGACTGCCTAGCATACACAACTACAAGACACTGCACATGTCTAGCAAAGCTGTACAAAAAGATGCGTATTATGTGGCATTTGAATAACAGTATGTGACAATATAATTAGAGACTACCATATCAATACAAATGCACGAAGAGGGCAGGGCTAGGGTTATGCAACCTGAACTCTTGGCATTTCCTGACTTTCCACCACTTAACTGTGCAGCCGTAGCATTCTCGGAACAACCTTTTTATACTGAACTGCCAGAGCAAGACTAAAAAACATGAAGGGTCTGAGCTGGAGATGCACAGAACAGACCTCTGAAGCTCTGCTGGCACGACACCCCAAAGCTACACTACACATGTCCACTGATGTTCACAAGAAGGTCATAAGGAGTTCCATAAAGTCTACTCCTCCCCCCTCCTCCATTCCACGCCCCAGGAACTACACTTGTTTTGCCCAAAGTTAAAAAAAAATATGCACACAAAAGCCAAACAAAATGCCTCTTAAAATGTCATTTAGGTTGCAATGTCAAGCACATTAAAGTCAGGAAATGCCAGTTTTACACCTGCCTATGCTGGCTTAATTCTGCCCCCGTGGGAGTCCCTTCTGGGCACTGCAGGAGGCAGGAGTGCTGTGGAAAAAACAGGATGTGCCCATGTCATCGAAGACAGCATCATAACACACATGCCACAGGGACCAAATTAAAGTTGTGTAGGTGACCGTACATTTGGCATTACTTAACTTTTGAGTGTTTGTCTTTGCATCCTAAGCAGTGTTCTTTTAACAGCTTTGGCATGCAATTTCCTGGTGCGGTTTGGTTTTTTTTAAAGAGTTAAATATTATGCACATCTGTAACAGCCTCCCCATCATGCATCATCAGCAGGGTTTGAATGTGGAACCTTCAGCTCTGAAGCACAGGCTGCTCCCACTTGAGCTACCGGAGTCGGTGGCAGCAGCAGGCTGCTGTTCTGGGGAGGAGGGGGTCGGAAGGAGAGAGAACAAGGGAAAATGGGCTTCCGTGGGGTGGTTAGGGGGAGCCTGGGCAAGTTCTCTCTCTCTTCCCCTACCTGGGAGCTGCAGGAGCTCCTTCCCCATGTGGTGCCCCCAGAAAGGGAACTTAGGCTGCTGGGTCTGGCTCGCCCCCTCCCCGCCCCACACTTGCTACAGGTGGGCCGAAAGCTCCAAGGTATTGCCAGCATGGCATGGGTTGCTGCTACAGTAGCAGCTGGAGCCCAGCCGTACAATGTTCCTGTTCAGTTATTCTGACAGGCTGCCATGGTTTTCCTAAGGAACACAAAAGTGAAAAGGAAACTGGCAATTTTTAACCGTCTACGTCAGCAAAAGCTGAACGGAATGTCATGAGACAAAGAAAAGACACTTCTGGGTTTCGTTACAAGTGTATTACATCAAAAGACAGAGCCTGGAACGGCAGATCTCCACTGCCCTGTACCATATGCTGACAAGAGGCCAGGATAGTCATTTGCTGCGAGAACATTCAAACTCCATCATCTGCTTTTTAATCAGGAAGTTGATTTTTTGCCAATTTAACTTAAAATCAAAGAGCCACATACAGGCTAGCACCAAACACCCCAGTACAACCCTGTTGGTTATTTTGGTTACCCAAATCTCGGGGGGAAGCTTTCTGTTTTTGCCCTCAGCAGGTGAAGCAGTTTGGGGCCCAGCAATTGCCTTTTTACATAAGTGGAACGAGTCACCATTGAGTTTCCGGGGACAATAGGGTCTGTCTGTCCCTTCGGGACAAGGAACAAGCAACCTTGGCGATCCAGCCAGTACCTAGTGAAATGATAGACCGAGACCCAGCACTTACTGCCCATGCCTGTAACAGGCTAGAACAGAGATCGGCAACCTTTGGCACGTGACCCGTCTGGGAAATCCGCTGGTGGGCCCGGACGGTTTGTTTACCTGCAGCGTCCGCAGGTTCGGCCGATCGCAGCTCCCACTGGCCGCGGTTTGCCACTCCAGGCCAATGGGGGTGGCGGGAAGCAGCGACCAGCACATCCCTCGGCCCACGCCGCTTCCCGCCGCCCCCATTGGCCTGGAACGGCGAACCACGGACAGTGGGAGCTGCGATCGGCCGAATCTGCAGACGCTGCAAGTAAACAAACCGTCATGGCGTGCCAAAGGATGCCGATCCCTGGACTAGAACATTATTTGTGGGTCACACGTGGCTTCCTACCCCAGGATCCCCATCAGATGCCCCCTCTGCTTAGCTCGGTCTGGCCACCGTTCAGAGGAGCCAGATGAAATGTGGCATCCCCCCACTTCAGAGAAGCAGCATCCTGCACATACCCCCAAGCACTGTCCTGTCTCCCACGTCACTAGAGGGAGGAGTCTAGCTCCCTGCCTTTCCCACAGGCTGTCCTGAGTTGATCAAGGACCTCCCAGCCCTTGTTACACAAAAACCCTGGCTGCCTGCTGACAGATTAACCTAATTCCTGCCAGAGAAAGCCAATGGCTTGGTTTACAAGGAGACAAACAGCCAGAAAGGGGTGGGGCCAGGGAGCAGGTTTAATATTAACTAGCAGCAGGATCAGTGTGGAACAGCTCACAAGCAGGGATGGAGCAGGGACGGGGGACTCCTCCAGCTCCCAACTCCCTCCATCCCTGCTGCTGCAAGCCAGGTAACCATTAGCCACAGCAAAGGTCAAGGTGCTGAGCAGCGTCCCTGACACACTGTGCAGACAGACACACCCCTGCACTTGAGCAGGCTAGACCAGCCTTTGCTCAGGACACCAGGCAATGACTGGCTCCCCAGCTGCCTAGAGAGGCAGTAAAGATGTTGGTTCTGGAAAGAGCCCAGGTTACCAAGGTGCTCTGACCCCGCCACTCAGAGCTTTCTTTCCGGCAAGGCTCTGCATTCCTGCTGTCAGCTCCCCCATTCCCATTGCCATTACCTAGCTCCAAGCCCCACTGCAGGGTCAAAGAGCCCAAAGCTGAGTAGAGCCAGAGGCAGCTGGGGGCTGTTACTGACTTGGAGCGAGTGGGAGCCAGACAGATGAGCAAGGAGGGCCCTACAATACCTGCAGCCACCCCAGTTCAGCAACACTGATTTTATTTTGAGCAGCTAGCTAAGAATAGCGCATACTGAGCCCAGTGAAGGCTCCTGACCCCCAGGCTGCCCAACACAGCCTGGGAGGGAACAGCTGGGCAGGGCCTCAGTCTCTCCTGCAGGGGCTCCCACTCCCTCGGCAAGCAGTGCAATAGCAAAGCCCTCTTCTCCATGCTCAGCCCCTCTCAGAGAAGGTGCCAAGTGACCAGGGTGGGGAACAGCATGTAACATACCTAAAAACAGCACCCTAGGCAGGAGCATAGGGGATGGGAAAAGAACAGAGGAGAAAGGCCAGCCCAGGAAGGAATGGGTGGCTGGTCAGCAAGTCCAGGCCTGGTCGGAGGAGTCAGAGCTGTGGTCCCATTGTGAGGCGGGTGTATGGCTGGTGGGAAAGGCACAGGGTGACTCACTCGAGTGCATGTGCTCTGGGACCCAGCTTCACTTGGTATGTTGTTGGACAAGGACCTCTTGGGACTGTCAGATCAACCTTTGCTGGGTGGCTACCAGCATGAACTGCTGCACTGCAAGCTAGACCCCAGCACAGCTGGGGGGAGCAGGAGGCTCACTGTGGTTCCCCATCCATCCCATGCTCTCATGCAGGCTGTCAGAGAACACACAACTCATCTGACAAAATTGTAATAGGTAACATTGCCTCTCTATTTAAGTGTCACTGCTGTACACAACGTCTCACTGGGGAGCTGAGCCAGGGAATTGGGGACACTAAATCCTCCTCCTCTCTTAATGGAGGACTTACTGTTTCTACTTCACACCTTGGTAAAGAGCCTCTAGAGCCATTCCCTGGCCAGGCAGGCTTACTGACGTGAACATATATGCCACACTGCATGTTGTCGAGTCTCGTGAAGGACAGATCTGTCCCTTGAGGCCGCAGGGCAATGCTGCCCCCACGCTCACCCTGGAGAAATCTCTGTGCTCTGAATTCTTTCCACAGCAAGTCTGAAAGGACTGGAACTCCCCAAACCATGCTGCTCTAGGATTAGAAATCCATTGGGCTATTGTCTGCATCTCTCTCTGCCTCTCCACCCCCACAGCGGAATAATGAGCCTGGGGGTTAATGGCCTTAGTTACAATTCCATGTGGGCTCCTGTTTATTGTGAACCGAGCACTCCTTCTCCCACAGGACTGTTGTTTCTATGGTAAACGCATTCAGTAAGTGAAGCCAAAACAGCGAAGCAGCCAGGCCTTAACCCAACAGCCCCAAGAAAAAGCAACCCTCCAGGACACAACTGCCTCCCATCAGGGCCAGAGTTGTGGCTGAAGTAGGACTTGCCAGGAGTGCCATACGTGTTCAAGAGCAGTATAGGACCTCATGTACCACGTGGGCTGTGATGATTTAGTAAGGATCAGTTAAGATTAGGGGCTGGGACTGCCTGCTTAACTTCTGGGATTAAGTTAGCTCTTCATGATTGTTTGCATAGTTTGCAACCTGCAACTGAACTGCAGGATACCCAGAATTGTCGGTAAGCAGCTTCCTGTACTGAGCAGCAAAGCCCTGAATGTCAACCTGAGCAAGTGACTGGGCCCAGAATCTCCCTCCCACTACATGTCACATCATGAAGAACATTGCACCCCGCAGGCTGTGGGTCTCTGGCCCAGTATAAAAGGGCTCTCTTGGATTTCAGCTACTATGACACTGGACCCTTAGCTGGTGATACTAAGTACACATACACACACACACGATTACAAACAGTGAAAAGGGAGGAAATGAAAGCCATCAAGGAGCCATGTGAGAAAAGAGATTAACAGTTTACTACTCTTAGTACATCATAGGACCTAATCACATCAGCCACGCCATCAGGGGCTCGTTCACCTGCACATCTACCAATGTGATATATGCCATCATGTGCCAGCAATGCCCCTCTGCCATGTACATTGGCCAAACTGGACAGTCGCTATGCAAAAGAATAAATGGATACAAATCTGACATCAGGAATCATAACATTCAAAAGCCAGGAGGTGAATACTTCAACCTCTCTAATCACTCAGTGACAGACTTAAAGGTGGCAATTTTGCAACAGAAAAGCTTCAAAAACAGACTCCAACGAGAAGCTGCTGAACTTGAATTAACATGAAAACTAGATACCATTAACTTAGGTTTGAACAGAGACTGGGAGTAGCTTGGTCATTACGTTAATTGCATCTATTTCCCCTAGTTTAGTATCCTAGTTAAGTACCCTTACACCTTTGTGTCAACTGTCCGCAATGGGCCATCTTGATTATCACTTCAAAAGTTTCTTTTCCCTGCTGATAATAGTTCCTTTCAATTAATTAACCTTTTACAGTTGGTATAGTTACTTCCACTTTTTCCCGTTTCTCTGAATGTATAAATATCCTCCTACTGTATGTTCCATTCTATGCATCCGAAGAAGTAGATTGTAGTCCACGAAAGCTTATGTGAAATAAATTTGTTAGTCTCTAAGGTGCCGCAAGTATTCCTTTTCTTTTTACTCTTAGAAGATAACAAATCAAAGCTAACTGCGCTCAAAGGATGGCCTCCCCGCACTTCCCATGAGTTAAAGACATCCTAACTGCCTCAGAAAGCCAGGCCTTCCACTTTTGGTTTTAGCTATAGGCAGGATCCCACACACCCAAATACTGGGCCTTGGCTACACTTACGAGTTACAGCGCAATAAAACTGCCTGCAGTGCTGTAACTCCCCAAGTTCTCTTTTATCTGCTCTTTAAAAACAAACAAAGCCCCTGCTGTTTGCTTTCCGTGATTGAGAGACAGGCAGGGGATGTGGAGGTGTGTAAACTTAGGAGATAATGAGCTGACACTCTGTGGAGATTCCAAAAACCCACTCTCTCTCCCAACACACTCCCTGTCAAAGTCCCCCTCACCCCCCCATTTGAAAAGCACGTTGCAGCCACTTGAATGCCCATAATGCACCGCTCCCAATACAGCTGCAAATGCCTCAAATGTAGCCACCTTACTGCACTGGCAGCTGCCAGTGTGGACAGGCTGCAGCGCTTTCCCTACTCAGCTGTACGAAGACGGGTTTAACTCACAGCGCTGTACAGCTGCAAGTGTAGCCAAGGCCTTCTCTGCCTAGGCTGGATTGAAAGCAGCAAAGCACAAGCAGATTCTGATCTGGAGGAAGCACGTGGGTCATGGAGCCATTCAGAAGCCGGCTGTCTTGCCTCAACAGTCTAGGGCTCTGCTCACCTCTTCAATACCTAACATTTTTCTAGAGATGATATTGCTTTTCTCCATGCAGACAGCAGATCATGCTAATGGTCTTTAATGCACACGTGCACCTGAGGCCACCATATTATCACACTTGATACGTAACATACAGCACATGAAGGCCATGGGCTATAAACCCCAACATACTAGCCGTGTAACCAGCTGCTTATTTTAAAATCTCACTCTGCCTTTTCCTACATTTAAGAAACGCTCAGCCCATACCTGCTAGTTTCTTTGCCAAATCTCACTTTGCAAACGGAACCTGAAATACAGGAGCACAAAATGCTTCCTGAAACACACCACATGCCATACTCCTTGGGCTACACAAAGCGCTCCTCTCCGGGGAGAGCCTTTGCATCTCCCTTCACAGATGGGCTTTGTGGCAGAAGGGATCACATGAACATTTCCCCCCAAACACCTGCCTTGGAAATGATAGAGAAGAAACAGAAGAGGTCCAGGGAAAGGCAACAAAAATGATCAACGGCCTGGAAAGCCTTCCATATGAAGAGAAAAGGAATAAAGAGTCTAGAGAGGCCAAATACTAAGAGGGGATGTGATAGAAATGTATAGAAGAATAATAAAGAGAAAGGAGATTGGGTGCTCCTATTACACTCATAATACAAGAATAAGGGCACAAAGAAATCAAAGGGAACCATTTAAAACTGACAAGAAAATCCGTATTTTAAAGCCACAACACATGGAATATGGAACTAACTGCGGCAAAATACTATGGTGGCCAAAAGCTCAGTAGGATTCAACAAAGCATTAGCCATTTGCATGGCTAGTGAGGATATTCAGTTACAAGTTTCCTGTGTCTGTTGGTGCCCAGACAGGATGGCCCACGGTTCTGACATAGTGCAGCTGTCCTTATTCCTTCCAGTGGGTCTGTAGATAACTAACAGCCGCCTTGCCCAGTGACATGCAGAGTAAGGTCTCAGAACCCAACTGGTCCCTTTTTTCAGGGACACTTCGGATTAGTTGCCTTGTCAAATAGCTGCCACTCAGCCTGGCACAGGCAGCACCACTTGGCTGCTAACACTTTTGTGAGGGGATTAAAGGTAAATCTGTTAATTTTAAAAATGATGTTTAATTAGCATCTTTTAAAAAGAGACTCTTACCACCTGCTCATGCTTCACAGGGATCCAGCCCCTGAGCACAGACCTCCAGCCCCCTTTGGACTTTTCAGAACCAACTGCTTTGAAATTGAAAACTGATTAATACATTAAGAGCTATCTCCCCCATCCATCCTAGTCCCTCTGTAGCAGTAGCCTGGAGAGAAACAACCTAGCCCAGCATGCTCAGGGACAGCTCATTTCAGTGGGCTACAGCAGCTATCAGGTTAGCACATTACTAAGTAGGGATGAGAGCCACATACTTAGCAGGATCAGCTCTTCTGCTTCTGACTGTGCCCAGTCTCCTGGGCAGTCGGCAAGCTTCGTCTCTTCACAGGATCTCATGTGAGTCCACTGCTGGCTTCTCCTCAGCATCACCATGGCACTATATTTACTGTTCCCATCACAGAAACAAAACATCTGCACCCCCACTGAGTCTCCCCGACAAACTCTGCTTTCAGTAAACAGAGAAAGCGCCAACAGGGTTGACTGAAGCAGCACACAGGTTCCAGATTACATCTGCTTCAGAGACAGGAATAGCCCCAGTGCCCCCCAGAAATGGCAGCTCTGCGTACATCCCCAGACGCCAGAAGAGCCCTCTAAGGAACTACAACAACTATTCAACGTGTTTGTAAAGCCCATTACCTCCCCACCCTCTTTCAAAGCCATCTTGAGCATCAGCAAGGGGCACCAGTAACAGCCTTCAGGGGTCAGATAGCTCATGTCACTTAACCATCCCCTCACCCTGCACCCATCACCCCCACACCCAGGAGAAAGACAGTAGGCTAAACCCCCAAGAGCTCAGAAATTATACTATCACAGGATACCAAAAGGTTTCTGCCAGGTTTCAAGACATGCCCAATAGAGAGTGGGATACAGTGCTCACTTCAGGACACGCTGAAATCTACCTGTGCCTTGTCTCCACTAGGATTTTACGGCAAGATAGCTATCGCAAGTTAGATGATGTTTTTTACAGGGAGATCACTTTTTTTTGGTGGTGAAGATATAGTGTAAACTGGAAGAGTTAAAGCCTAGCACACCCCAGGCTACAATACAACCAGCTAAAGCACCTACAAATGTGTTAGGCTTTGTCTACACCAAAAACTTTTGCCAGTAATGTCACTTACTGGCATGCTTTTAATGACATTTCTGTACCTGCATAATCATTCCAGACACAGTTATACTATCAACATATGCTTCTACTGGTATCTTATTTTGTTTGGGGAACCAGGAGAAGCTATACTGGCAAAAGCACTCTTTTGCTGGTACAAACTGCATTTTATTAAGAGCATCTATGCTCTGATGATGGCTCATTTTTGTAGAAAATGCTAGACTTTAGAACTTGCCTACACTTGAAAGTTCATTTGGATTATGGTAGGGTGTGAGTTTAAAGCACAAGAGCTATTCCTGAATTCCAGAACAAGTGTCCACAAATGGAGTTGAGTGTGCTTTATTCCGGTTTAACTTAATCCACTGGATTAAGATAATCTATCAGACAACAGCAGAAAAAGATCCAATGATGGGAAGAAGCTAAACAAAATCAGAACAGATATAAAATGTAAATTTTTAACACTGAGAAAAACTAACTATTGGCTCTATTTACCTTGGGACGGGGTGTATTCTCCATCAGCAGCAGTTTTTAATCAAACCTAGATGTCTTTCTAAAAGATACCGTCCAACTCAGCCAGCAGTTGTGGGTTTGAGGCAGAAACCATTGGGTGAAATGCTATAGCCTGTTACTCAGGAAATCAGACGAGACAATCACCAGGGCCCTTAAAGCCTGCCCGTCTGTGCTGGCCAGTCAGTGTCCGGAGGGATGCTTGTGGGACATCCAGACCAGCCAGCCAAGGGCAGCTAGCCACTGTCAGTTACCTGGCAATGAACTCATTCCCCAGGACACAGCCCGCCAGAGCCAGACCCGCTGGGCAGGTGGGGGGAGAGGCCGGTTACAAGTCACTCAAGTGGGCTCTGATGTGCAGCCCCCTGGAATGGGCTGGGGGGGGGCGGGGGCTGAGCGCAACAGGGGGCCATGGGCCGAGCCCCCCGGGGACTGGGACCGGGGCCCAGGCCGAGCCCCCCGGGGACAAGGGAGGGTGAGCGGGGGCGGGGCCTAGGCCGAATCCCCCGGGGTGGGGGGGCCAGGGAGGAGGAAGGGCTGAAGTGAGGGGAGCTGGGAGGGGCCCAGGCCGAGCCTCCCAAGGTGAGGGGGGCTGAGCGGGGGCAGGGCCCAGGGCAGGGAGGACAAAGGGGGGAGGGGCCGGGGCTGGCGGGGGGAAGGGCCCAGGCCGTGCCCCCCTGGGTGAGGGGGGCTGAGCGGGGGCAGGGCCCAGGGCTGGGAGGACTAAGGGGGGAGGGGCGCAGGCCGGGCTCCCCGGGGTGAGGGGGGCTGAGCGGGGGCAGGGCCCAGGGCTGGGATGACTAAGGGGGGGGAGGGGCTGGGCCCCCTGGGGTGAGGGGGGCTGAGCGGGGGCAGGGCCCAGGGACAGGAGGACTAAGGGGGGAGGGGCCGGGCCCCCCGGGGTGCGTGGAGCTGGCGGGGGGAGGGGCCCAGGCCGGGCCCCCCCGGGGTGAGGGGGGCCCGAGCGAGGGCGGGGCCCAGGGACAGGAGGACTAAGGGGGGAGGGGCCGGGCCCGGCGGGGGGGAGGGGCCGAGGCCGGGCCCCCAGGGGTGAGGGGAGCTCAGCGGGGGCGGGGCCCAGGGCCGGGAGGAGGGGCCCAAGCCGGGCCCCCCGGGGTGCGCGGGGCTGGCGGGGGGAGGGGCCCAGGCCGGGCCCCCCGGGTGAGGGGGGCTGAGCGGGGGCGGGGCCCAGGGACAGGAGGACTAAGGGGGGAGGGGCCGGGCACCCTGGGGTGAGGGGGGCTGAGCGGGGGGAGGGGAGAGCCCCGCGGGGGGGGGGAAGGGGAGGGGCCGGGCCCCCCGGGGTGCGCGGGGCTGGAGGGGGAGGGGAGAGCCCCGCGGGGGGGAAGGGGAGGGGCCGGGCCCGCCCCCAGCTCACCTAGCAGACCGGATCCCAGGCGGCCCCGCGCCCCAGGGCAGCCCGCGCCGGACCAGCCCGGCTCCCGAGTCCCGGCCCCGGACACAAAGCCGCACGGGCGGGAGGCTGCGGCGGCGGCTCCGCCCCCAGACCAGCCTCGCTCCAATCAGCGTCTGCTCACCGCCTCGGTCCCCACCCCCTCCCCAAGCCCCGCCCCCGCGCGCTCGGCCTATTACCGACATTGGCATTTACATACGACGCCCCGCCCATACCGCGGCGGCGCGAGGCGTCTCGCCGGCCTGGTCGCTCCCCGGGGGCAGGCGGCGGTTGGGGGCGGTTCCCGCGTGCCCGCCCTGTAGCCCCGCCCCCTCCCGCGCTCTCGGCCCTGGCCGGCCCCTGGGGGGAAGCGGGTCCCAGGGGCTGGGCGCGGCCCGCGGGCTGCCCAGCCCCAGCCGAGCGAGGGGCGCTGGCGGCCCGGCTCCCACACCGGCCCAGCCGCGGGGGTGCCCCGAGTCGGGCTGGCTGGGTGTGGACAGGCGGGAGGAGCACCGCGGTTAGCCATCCAGCCGCTCGCGCCGGAGTCACGCCGCTTCCGCTAAAAGCAGCGTTCACACGCAGACTGGCCCCTCAGTCACTACAGCGGTGCAGGAGGCAAAGCGCTCCGGCGGCCGGGGCTGGTCCCGGTCCCGGCCGGGCGAGAGAGGGGGGCCCTTCACCCCGGAGTGCGGTCTGGGGGCAGGCAGCGGAGGCTGCACTGCCTGGGAGTGGATCCGCGTGAAGCAGACTTCACCTCGGCCGGTGGAAACTCCCCCTCTCCGCTGGACTGGAAGCGAAGCTGCACGGCGGGGAGGAGAGTCCAGTAACCCCACAGGCTGAAGAAGCAGGACAGCTTGGTTCCAGCCTGACGGGGACTTGCTAATCTTTCCCCTGGAGGAAAGGGACTTTCTGCTGATTACAAGCACAGTCCTGGGCCCTCCTGCAAGATGCACCACATCCTTTTAAGGAGCTGCAGCCTCTCTGGGCCAAATTCATCCTGAGTGTAATTCAGCTTCTGCAAAGTTACACAAAGGATGAGCTACTCGAAGCTGTGGTGTTGCTGATTGGGGAACAGGGCCAAAGCCAAAGTGAGCTGCCTTGACAGTGGAGCTGTGGAGATGACCAGTCTGGAGGGAGACGATAAGAAACCCCACTGTGAGTGGGTACAGTTACTTGAAAGTCACTTTTGGTCTTAGTTTAATATAGAGTTGTCTAGTGACTTGGAGCAAAACTAAGTTATTAAATGAGACAGGAATGTCTGTTTTGTGTAGAATCTTCCCCTCCACACTGAACAGGCTGCTGCCCAGACGAGTCTACAGCTGGGAATGAGACACACTCCTAGTGAAGCTTTAGCTAGACAGTGTGCTAAAAAGGGCAGTGTGTGGACATTGCTGCTTAGCCTACAGCTTGCCTCTCAAGCCTAAGAAGTTGGATGGGTTTGGGAGCCCAAACTGCAATGCAGACATACTCAGAATGGCCTGCTGGGACTCTGCGCATTTTAGATTGGCTGTAAATGAGAGTGATTCAAACTTTCCGCTCTGGCTCCAATTTCAGCCCATGGTACCTTGCTGCACCTGGCAGGAGCTGCTCCAAAAGATTTTTCTGAACACATGAAGTCCTGCTAATGTGCAGGGACTCTGGATTACCCGGGGCAGGATGAGGGCTCCCAGCTGTAGCAAGTTATTAAACACCAATATTTCAGGCCAGTGAGCCATGCTGACCTGGAGAGAAGACACTGCCAAGGGCTAATCTACTTGCTCTATTAAACACCTGACTCTCACTCAAAAACACCTGACTACTTCCCCAGGACTCCACTGTGCCAGATATAGCAAGGGATGGTAAAGCAGTTGAGTCTTTCCCACGTTCTGTCTACAGTCTTATCCCTTGCCTGTGGCCCTGGGGTCTGAGTGGGGGTTTCATTGAGGAATGGGATTGTTTTTTATTTAGCCCCCAGTTTATATGAAAGATGTTTTCCAAAATATCAAGTTTTGTTTTATATTGTACAATCTTTCACCCTGAGGAGCAGCCCCCTGGCTAATCCCATCCCGGGTGTTCCTCTATGCAACTCTGCAGCTACACCTCGCTCCTGGCCTCCAACACTCCCTGCTACTCCAATCCTGGGAACCTCCTCCCCACAACTCCAGTGAAGCACCCCAGTCCCCTGAATCCTGGGGCTTTCAGCCAGCTCTGCCCATGTGCCTTGGGTCTGACCTACAGCCCCCCAGCTAATCTAGTCTTAACACAGCTCAGTTTTGACCTATGACCCCAATTCCCTTTCGCCCCTGACATTTCTGGAAATGTACCTGCCTTCTTGAACAATAGCAAAACATTAGTTGTTGCCCTCTTTGCATCTCTTCACCTGTTACGTTTCAGAACAAAGGGATGATGCTGAACGTATGAAGAGGCGCGCAGAGCTCTGGATTAGCATGGACAACCCATTCTGCTCCCTCCTGTACCAACAAAAAGCAGAGCTCCACAAAGGGCTCAGGGAAAGATGGTTTTCCCCCAGTTTTTTATGCCATTTCTAAATACATAGACTGTCCCACGCACAGAAGGCTGCAGATCCCTGGATATAGACATGGGGACTGATATGCAGCAAGTGCACATCCCCTTGGGGGCATGTCAGACCTGATGTCTGGTGTCTTTTCCCTGAAGGCTGGTAGTGTTAATGACCCTGGCTGGCCGGCATGGGATGGTTTGGAATTCAGACTATTTAGATCTCTGCAGTGTTTGCCCCTTCACCAGGAGGAGGCATGTGCACATTCCAGCAGCTGAGAACAGATGTGCCTCTGCTCTTTTCCAAATGAGGAAATAACACCAGATCTGTCCCCCCACCTTTGTGAGGCAGGTGGGTGTGCAAATGTGTGAGCAGGATCGTTTTCAGCAGGATACCTCTTGAGAACAAGAATCCCTCCTTTCTCTAACGGCAGTAATCTGTAACAGGTCCCCACTTAGTGGAGACTAGAGAGCTCCCAGAAAGTCTCTGTCTAGTAACAGGAATATGGGTCAGGATGGCTGACTTACCAAGTATAAAAATATAGCCTCAATCTTCTCTATAATGTCAAGCACCAGACCCACATCTTTTACCACCCAACTGAGCCAGTCTGCTGCTGCGGTCTCCTTCCCCCAGGGCCGGCTCCAGGCACCAGCTTGCCAAGCTGGTGCTTGGGGCGGCAGGTGAGAAGGGGGCGGCAGTCCGAGTCCCGCGGCGGCAATTCGGCGGCAGGTCCGCTCTTCCCGCTGCCGAATTGCCGCCGCGGGACTCGGACTGCCGCCCCAGTCTCGCCTGCCGCGGCGGCAAAGGGGCGGCAGGTCTGCCGCTGTCCCCTTGCCGCTCCGGAATGGGACTGCCTGCGTCGGGGACGGGGCCCCGCCCCCGACACAGGCAGACGTGGCGGGGCCCCGCCCCTGACGCAGGCAGACGTGGCGGGGCCCCGCCCCCGACGCAGGCAGACGTGGCGGGGCCCTGCCCCCGACGCAGGCAGACGTGGCGGGGCCCCGCCCCTGACGCAGGCAGACGTGGCGGGGCCCCGCTACATCTGCCTGCGTCGGGGGCGGGGCCCCGCCACCCCTGCTTGGGGCGGCAGAATTGTAAGAGCCGCCCCTGCCTTCCCCACCCTGCTGGGATGTCCTGCAAGGTGAGGCCCAAGTCCACATGCCAACAGCTTCCTGTTGCGGGAGGTGAGAGCCTGTCCATAGCAGCTTGTGGGTGTGAAATGTGACGAGGCCTGACTGTCCATTTGGATCAGCACCATCTTTTGGGATACTGACATTGTGGGAGCCTACAGTGTGCCCAGGGCTGCCCTCACTGCTGCAACATTTATTTGAGAAGGGAACCAGACACCTTGGATGTTGCCCCCCTTACCCAAGGGTCTCCCCTTTGGCTGGTCACCAACATTGGTCTAGCTGGTCACTGAAGGAATTTGGAAGTTCCCTGCATACTGTAAATCGTCTGTGAACCTGCTACCAAGCTTAAGCTTGGGAATCGGGAACGATATGAGGTGAGTGTCCTTGTCTGGCCTGGGACCACTGGCATGTCATTGTCTGTGAGGATACCTTAAGTGACAACTTGGAGTGGATGGCACACAAGAGGGGCAGGGACCGCGGGTGCGCTGAGAGGGGTGGGGGCAGGAGTGGAGAGTGTGCCAAAGGGGGTGGGGGACACGCCAAGAGGTGGACAGGAGTGGGGAGTGCGCCGAGAGGGGTGGGGACGCTGAGGCAGGCAGGAGCAATAAAAGCACCACTCTCGTCCGTCAGTGGTGGACACTCCAGTTGTACTTGGGATGGAGACTGGTTCTCCACCTCTGACTAGAAGATGATAGGGGACTGCAAACCCAAACGACCTTGTGACCTCAGCTGAACCATATCATCAGCCAGATGGGATGGCAAGAAAACCAGCATGTCAGGGACACGGTGTGTCCTGGTCTCTATGCACAGTCTAGGCCTGACCTCCAGAACACGGAGAAACAAACTTTCCAGACTACTTTAGAGCCAGGAACGTCTGCAGAAGTCACCACTAGGCGTAGCTGCCAGTGCTTCCAATTCTATATATGGACAAAAATGGAGGTGCTGCTGGAATGTCAATGCAAGGAGGAACATATGCTTCCTGCTAGAGGTGGGCTGAGGAGACAACACTCAGCATCCATCGAGTGGGGAGCAGTTTCAGCTGAAGAGCCTTTAGCTTTAGCACTCCAGCCCCATGTCTAATAGCCAGGGTGACATAGCCACAGCTGGGACCCTTGCTTTGATTGGCTGGGGCTAGTGTATAAGGGAGGGGGCCCCGCAACCAGGTCCTACAGCGGGCGTCAGCACTCTCAGCAATTTCCTACCTTCAGGTCTGTACTGAGCGATGATGGTCACTGTCTGCCCCGCCCTTTTCAGAGCTGCTGCCGCCTGCTCGTGAGTTGCATTCCGGAGATTTACACCATTTACCTGACCAAACACAAATGGGGGAATCCGATTAGTTATTGATAGGGCAGTTGAGAGCCACAATGCCTTGAACTGCCCTCAGCTCACCAGCTGAGACCCCCTTCTCAAGTCTGCTCCATACACGCTGCTCAGATGCCCCTTTCCAAAAATAATCCCCTTGGCTAACGTCCCGCTGAGATGCTAAGCAAGCAATCCAGCTGTTGATCGGTGACCAAGTTCCTTCTCTGACCCCTCTGCAACGCCACTAGAAACCCCCCGTTTATATCTTGACCCCAGGCTCCAGTCCTAGCCAGCGATACACCTGCACAGCTCGCTCTCTCTCGCTGCAAGTTGCAGTTTGGCTAGCACAAGTAGATTGCTGGTTGGGAATAGTGCAGAGGGAAGATGGCTTCACTCACCCCCCTATACAGCCAGGGGAAGGTGTTCACTTCCCCCATTCGGGGTTCTGTGTCCACACACAGCTACCCTGAGCACACAGTGCTACTGCCCCTGTTTGCACCTTAGGACTCCTCACTCTTTGAGGCAGGGAGTCTTCCTGCGAATGCGCCCATTTCCCCTGGACGGCCTGCTGGTGAACTGAAGGAAAGCTATGAGGGAGCTGACAGCTCGGATGGTAAAGGTGACAGCTGTCAGCATTGCCATTCCTCTGCCTGTGCCAGCGAGGTGTTCTGGATTGATTGAACCTGCAGCGATTGAAACTCAGTTGGTGGTCACCGCTACAAAATCCGGGTTAACTTGCAGTGACTGCTTCACCCCCAGCAGCGGATTGAAATATTTCTGTGTGTGGATTCAAAATGCATTTCAGTCGGCTGAGGGGGAGGGACAATTTCTCCCACGCAGGTCAGGCCAATATCTACAACCTAACAGTAACAAATTCACATGCATTAGAGAGAAAGGGGTTTTCCCATCACTAAGGCCGTATCTACAGGGAAAAGATTTACTGGTTACACTGATCTAGTTATACAATCCCCCTGTGTGGGCACTTACTCCAATATAAGGGCTTGTCTACACTGTCACTTTACAGCGCTGCAACTTTCTTGCTCGGGGTGTGAACCCCTCCCCCCCCGAAGCGCTGTAAAGTGTCAGCGTAGAGAGTGCCCCAGAGCTGGAAGCACAGCCACACTCCTCGTGGACGTGGGTTTTTAGAGCTCGCTGTGCTGTGACCACACAAGCCACGTTAAAGCGCGGCCGCCAGTGAATACGTGCCCTAAGAGTGGCTCTTAAACCCCTTCCCAAGCATCATAAGCTACATGTAAAAAATTACTCTTATACCTGTATAAGGTGTCCACATGGGGAGGATGGGGTATATCAGTATAACTAGACCAGTTTGAATTCACACCCTAGCTCATACCGGAAACACTGTCCTGTGTAGGCAAGGACTAGTACTCCAAACTACAGGCTGAGTAAGAGCAACAGCCGATAGGAACGATACACACCCATTTCAACAGCCAAACAGGAAAACATTACAAACAACACACACACACACACATCAGCTCCCCGCCCCACTCCCAGCGCCTCCCGCCCACCGAAAGCCCCACTGATCAGCGCCTCCCATCCCTCCCTGCACCTCCTGATCAGCTGTTTCATGGTATGCAGGAGGCTCTGGGGGAGGGTGGAGGAGTGAGGGCATGGCAGGCTGAGGGGAGGGGGCGGGAAGGTGTGGAGTGGGGGCAGGGCCTGTGGCAGAGCCAGGGGTTGAGCAGTGAGCCCCCCTGCAGCACATTGGAAAGTTGGCGCCTGTAACTCCAGCCCCGGAGTCGGTGCCTGTACAAGGAGCCGCATGTTAACTTCTGAAGAGCCGCATGTGGCTCCGGAGACACAGGTTGGCCACCTCTGAGCTAGAGTCCTCCTTCACCCAGATGATTGAGAGCCCTGTCCAGGAGGAGTCACCAGGGCATTCCTCCCCAGACAGTGCTCTCCCACTAGCTTGCTCAGGGCCAAACGCTCAGCTGCATCCAGGGATCTTTTCAGCTCAAAGTCCAGCTCCCAACTGAACCCTATCGGTTACCCCATTAGAGTAAATGCCTCGGAATCTGGGATGCCTGGGTTCCAGGTGACTGATGTCTTCCCTAGCAATGCAGAACTCCAGCAGCACTAGAGAACTCCTCACAGCTAGGGCTAGCGGAGGCAAGGGCTGTGCAAGCTTCCCTACTCACTGGTCTGCCAAGGCACCCCCGGCTAGTCCCATCCTGGACTGCTAGCCATGCCTCCGCAGTCCCAACCTGCGATTTCAGCCCAGGCCGGTTATGCCAAGTACTGTTTTATGATGTGAATAAAGGCATCTTGGAGATTTCATTCCAAACTCCCTGAGACCCCCCGTGTTCGAACCGAGGTCTCCAGAAGCATAGACGTGGTGCCATGAGCTAGTTGAGTGCATCCCTAGGTCCCCAGGGGCTTGGACTCCGGTTGCTGGCCCGTGTCACCGCATCCGCACTACTCTTGTTGCCTGCACTAGCTAGCTGGAAGCGAGTGTGGGTATGCCTCCCTGCTCTACAATCACACCTTCGCTGGCTGTGGAGACACACCCGGAGAGAATCATTCCCCTCCCAAGCATTGTGGCAATCTGCATTTCTGCCCCAGGGCTCAGCTGTAATTCCTAGCCTCCGCCTCTCCCTCCCTGGGCTGGCAAAAGCTTGGACAGTGGTGCTAGGAACAACAGGGTCAGGCTGAGGATGGGGAATTCGAACCTTGCTCTACAGCATTCGCTGCTGCTCAGTTTTGGGAGTCACATCTGTGGGTCAGTCCCTGTGAGGTAAGGGCATAAAGTGATGGGGATCTTCAAAACCCCAGGGAAAGGAGGAAAATCCGGCCCCCCAGATCTGCTTTGGCCTCATCTGCATGGAATCAATACACTCATCAAAGTGGCAGTGGCCAAACTGAGAGATGGAATGGACCCTGCCAGGCCAGGCCAAGCTCAGAACCCCTCTAAAGAATCTCTCTGGTGTGTGGCTGAAAGGATGGTTTCCAGGCAGCATCCACACACAGCTACCGTCTGCACCTTGGGACTCCTCTCTCTTTGAGGGAGGGAACCTGGGTTTTGTTAGCCAAACAGCTCCGTTTTCATACTGCAAAGCTCCCCATGCACACTCAGAGCTGGGGAATGAAAACACACGTGTCTGTGACTGGGAACTCCAGCAGGACTGCATACATTGCTGTCTGGACTCAGCCGCTGGGGCTCTAATCGCGGGGCCTGGTATCCAGGCCTCGCTCTCCCAGCTCTGCCTGGGGAGCCTCATTTTGCTGTGGAAAGAGTCAGATGGATTTGTGTCTGCACTGCTGAGAATTATCACTAGGGCTGCAAAACACCAGGAGGTCAAATGAAGTGCTGGAGGCCAGGGGACAGGCGCTCTGTAAAGGCCCGAGGTAGGGAGACAGGCAGATCGAAGCGGCAGACTGCTAGACATCATGCAGCTATAATAGCGAGAGCAGCTCCTGGCACTCGAGCCCTGCAGCTGGTGGAGGCCTCTCTCGGCAGCAGTGACCGGACTCACCGACAAGATGCGGTCTCCTCTCCGCAGCTCCCCACTGAGGTCGGCGGGGCCGCCGGCCAAGATGAAGGAGACGAAGATCCCCTCTCCATCCTCTCCCCCGACGATGTTGAAGCCCAGTCCAGTGGAGCCTTTGTGCAGGATGATTTTCCGGGGCTCTCTATGTGAACAGACATCAGACATTTAGAGAAAGGAGGGCACCAAAGTCAACTGCAGTGCCCTGGGATCCGTGCTTCCAGCTGTGCAGAAAGAAGGAAAGCCACTGAGCACAGCAAGGCGAGAGCTTCCTGACACACCTGGAATCCGGCAGGGGTGAAGTCTCCCCTGCACCCAAGCTCAGCCTCTTGCGACTCATCCGCCAGCAATGAGGAGGCTGGCAAATCACAGAGCAGGTCCTGGGAGTTGCACCGCCCAGGGCTCTCGTCAGTCACAGGATCTGGGCCAAGGGCTGGAGGCGTTTGGAGCTCAGCAGCCGGCTGAGCAGGCCTCTGTACACAGAGGAAAGGAACTGGGGAAGGGAAGCACTGGCTCTTGGGACTACAATAGGGCTCCAGAAAAGCTGCTGCCTGGCAGTGAGCTGGGAGGCAGTTTTATGCCAGCCAGACTTTTACCCTGAGAATAACCAGAGAGCACTGACTGGCAAAACTGATTGCCATATTTGGGGTCGGGAAGGAATTTTCCTCCAGGGGAGATTGGCAGAGGCCCTGGAGGTTTTTCACCTTCCTCTGCAGCATGGGGCACGGGTCACTTGCTGGAGGATTCTCTGCATCTTGAAGTCTTTAAACCATGATTTGAGGACTTCAATAGCTGAGACATAGGTGAGAGGATTATTGCAGGAGTGGGTGGGTGAGATTCTGTGGCCTGCATTGTGCAGGTCAGACTAGATGATCATAATGGTCCCTTCTGACCTTAAAGTCTATGAGTCTATAAAACCCACTCTGTCAACGGAATGGATTTTACAAAATCATGTGACAGCCTCCATCGCCATTCACTCTGGAATATCTTGAAGTGCTATTGAATACTAACACATAATTAACAGGGTTCAAAGGGGGTAGCCGTGTTAGTCTGTATCAGCAAAAACAATGAGGAGTGCTTGTGGCACCTTAGAGACTAACACATTTATTTGGGCATAAGCTTTCATGGGCTAGAACCCACTTCATCAGCTTATGCCCAAATACATGTGTTAGTCTCTAAGGTGCCACAAATAAATAACTTTATCAAGGCTTTATATTAAGGTTGCAGGTCACCCAGGTGAAATAAATGCAGATGTGAGTGAATGGTTTAACACGGACACTGGTGTCAAGCATGGATGTGTTCAGACAGCTCTCCTGTTTGGCTTTGCCATTGACTTCCTTAGAGACAAATCCAACACAGGTAATGCATGGTTCAGCAACAATACACTAGAAGATCTAGATTTTGTTGATGACATAGTCCTTTTAAGTGATAGTTCAACTAACATGTAAGCAAAGACTGAGACTGTCCAGCATCACAAAACAGATGGGATTAATAGTTAATTATGAAAAAAAAAATCGAACAAGAACCCCAGCAATGACCAACTCAAGCATTTCTTCGGAAGGCAAAGGAAGAAAGAAATGACTCAATTCACGTACCTTGGCATTAACATGCAAGCTAATGGGAATGTCCAGAAAGCAATAATGTCACAAATTGGCAAGGCAGCAGCTTCATTTACCACAAGGGTTCTCAAACTCTTTTTGCTGGGACCCCCTTTGAAAATAGTTCAGCCTCCAGCCGGGCAAAAACTGGGTGGGGGGACAAGGGGCGGGGTTGGCACTAGGAGGAATCTGATGGAATTAAGGAAATAGGAAGGCAGAGTCTCAAGCCACGCCCTGAAGGGGAACAAGAGCCAGCTATGGAATTGTCTCCGGGGAAGGGGTGGGGGTCCCACCGCTCACGACACTATGCTAGTAAATGTCCAATAGAGAACAACCCTGCCCTGGCCCCTAGGAGATGGACTGGATGGAATCTCTGGACATGACTTCATACGCTGCCTCCTCCTGCCCTGAAAGCTGCCATCTCTGGCTCATGGGCACCAGCCCTTAAACCACTGTGGCATTTCGGCAGAGACAGGATGCTGCAGGGAAGGGGGCCAGGCTGGCTCCCATGAGCTCTCAGCTGGCTTTGTTCTCTGTGACCCTAGGAACTCTCACACAGCGGGGAGAGCAGTTTGTTTGGCTGCGGCATCTAAACCACTGTGTCCAACCTGGAGTGTTCAGTCTTCTGCTTACAGAATCTGGAATCTGTAAGTCCCAGTGCCCTGCAGTCTCGCTGACAGACAGATCTCCTGCCCCACTGCAGGGAGGGGTTGTTTCAGTGGAGTAAACTTCAGTACAAACCTCCGCCCACCACTGCTCAAAACCACAGACACTGAGGGCTCACGTTCCCCCAGTACCAACCCCTAACTCCAGTTCTGTGTCTGTGTTACTTCCAGCTGATGTTAACCGGGGCTGCACGCACTCCTGTCTGCCTTCCAGTACAAGCATCGTTAACTCCTAGGTTATACCAAGGCTTGGCACAAGCAGAAATGCCAGGCATTGAACAACTAGGACGTTTTGGTCAGTTCCAGTATCACCCCAGCCAGGCACCGCACCCTGTGCCCAGAAACCTCTCCCAGACACTCCTCACTGCCTGGACAATGGTCCCACTCCCCTTCCCTGCATCAGCTCAGACAAAGTGGTATTACAGAACAGTACCTTTGGTCCCATTTCTTCCTATGGTCTGGCTGCTGCCGGGGGGGAGAGAGAGATGGGGATCCCCCATAGGACATGGATGACGAGATGTTAACAGTGAACATCGCTGTGTTGTGCGCTCTGCCTGCGTTTCCCTGCCTGGTTCTTGCTCCCTAGCTGGGACGCGTGCGAGGAACAGGAATGTTCTGAATGCTCTCAGCTCTCAACCCCCTGCTCTGTTTATCTCTGCCTTCTCTCTCCTGGGGCTGCTGCAGGACACGGGGCTTCTTCACCCGCACTCAGCTAGTGAGAGGACACAGACTTCAGCACTTAGACCCTTATGGACTTAACCCATTCTTGCCCTCGCAGGCAAAGCCAGTCTCATCCAAGCTAAGGTGCGGAACAAAGGATACGCTGGCAAGTTTACTTTGTGTACTTGGAATATTCTCCAACAACAGATCCTGGCTCGTGTTAACCTCTCCCACCAGCACTGACACTAGGCCCCTCAGTAGCATCTTCCCCTAGAATACAGACGTGCAATGGTGCCAATCAAACCCTATAGCGTTTCCTGGGTGTGATTTTTCAAAAATGCAGATGCGGGCCAAATCAGCATGTGGTAACAGAGTGCAAGGGGCAGGGACACTGCTCACTGATACAGGCAAAAACACCTGATTCATGTCAACCATCTGCTGTACCAACAGCCTCTGACTGTTCTCCTAGATCACTGCTCACACAGTGAGCTGACGGGGCAACTAACAGAGCTCTGACACTGACGGGACAACTGGCTGCTGCCCGTCCAGGAGAACAGACAACACAATTCTATCTGCTGCCCTACCACACCGCTGTGTGCACAAGGGGCTCAGTGCCCAGGGAGCCCTCACACCCCATCATCAAGGCAGTAACCCTGCATTAGAAGAAACCATCCGATTAAAGTGATCGTATTCAGACCCTACCACTCTCTGAACGTCTGACAAAAGAGAACATTGTGGTGACCCCAAAACCTCCTTAGTCTAAACTGCCACCCCAACACGCCTCTCCCCCCAATCCCCACCCTAAACAATCCACCTCAGTACCCCCCTCCCGCTCTCCCGGCCTAATCTGATGAGTTGGGGGCAGATGGTGGAGCTCTGGAGGAAGATGGGGGTGCTGCTCTCGCCAGGCTACGTTTGTGCTGGCCGGGTGACTTTGGAAATTCAGAGTGGAATGTGGGGGAGCTCGTCGGCACAGGGCAGCGGAGCGGCCGGCGAGCAGAGTGGGGCGGCGGTGGAGCCAGCTGGCGGTGGGGATGGAAAATTGGCCAGAGAACACAGAAAGGGCTCTGCCAGTGGTAAGCAGGTTATCCTGAACAAGGGCCTGCCCTGAGTAAATCCTGCAGGCCCAGAGTTACGCTCTCAGACACCCAGGTCCTGAGGCTTTGGCCGATTTCCCTCTCTCTCTCGCTTCCACTCTGAACACTGGGTTTGTCTGGTAACAAGGGACTGAAGTGCCCATGCAGAGGCCTGGCCCCTGGCAGTGTCTCACACGTCAGCCTGAGACCAAGAGCTTCTTCCCTGAGCGCTGGGCAGGACCTTTGTTTTCCTGGCCATGCCCCAGCCAGGCCAGCGTTTGCTCAGCTGAACTCCATTCAGTTCAGTCTGGTCCTCCCTCGCCTTCACTGTGGGATGGGAATGGCCCCCCCTCGGTGAGGCTGCAGGGCTGGAAACCAGGCAAAAGCACCAGTGCTCACTGCAAACAGCCTGTGTTAGCGGCTTTGAGCTGGGGTGTTAGGAGCTCCGATGTTCTCTCGGCGTCATACTCCTGAAGGGAGGCTGACCTCTGCCGAGGTGAGGCCATTTATATGGCACCTCTCCCCCGCACACTGCTTCCACACCCCGACTAACAGACAGGGTCGTTACGGAGACGAGTAACCCTCCTGAGGGGGGCAGGCATAGAAACAGTCCCTGCCCCAGGAGGTGGACAGACTGCCCCATTCCGAGCGAGGCAGGCCTGGGCCTCACACAGTGTGGCTGAATGGCTTTGGGGCAGGAAGTGGATGGCTGCGGAGAGGGAGGCTGTGAGGAGGGGGCAGTGCGAGGGGGAGTGTAAACCCCACAGTGGTAAAGACGGGGTTAAGAGGGAGCTCTATTGGTCCAGCGTGTTCCAGCTGGAGATCCGTCAGACTAGGGTGCAGTCCAGAGGAAGAAGTTCAGAGCGGTGGGGAGGAGACCAAGGGGAGAGGTGGGCTGGAGTCCCATCTCTGGCAGCAGTCAGGCAGAGAGAGAACCATGGCAAAGCCGCAGGGCTGGAGCTAACAAGCAGAGCTCCCGGCGGTCGCCCTGTGGGCTGATGTTCTGCTGAAGAGCGGGGAACAGGGGAGAGCCTAGGATGGGCTAAAGGCTCCAGCCTGGCACAGGCAGGAGTTGCTGAGTATGTATTTTGTCTGGCATTGGGGGTTTGCTGAGGGACTCCAGGGAGAAGCCCTGGGAGCTGCTGCTCCGGAAGAAGAGGGAGACAGAAGAGGAGTCCAGAGGTACCGGAAGATGTTCTGTTGATTACCCTTATTTTGTTGGACATTATTTGTTTGAGACATGGAGACCCCAGAAGGGGTGGAACTATCCTGAGGCCTGGCAAGAGGCCAAGTCTTCACCATACCAGGCCATTGAAATCCCGAGGAAGAGCTGCTGAAATGCTGGGCCATGCCATGAGGTGGAGGTTGGATGGTGAGCCTATGGCAGGCCGATCATGAGAAATTCCAAGTCCGGCCCCACTTGCCCTGGGCTCACGGGACTGGGAAGGCTGAAGACCATGGAGCGTCTCTTGCTACTGCAGAACTTCCGGGAAGAACACTTTGTTGTTAGTGTCTCAGCTCTTGGCACTGCCACGGCCTCTTCTGCACGGAGTGACTCACCCATGTGGGGCTGGAATGAGCCAGCACCAAAATCATGGCCCCTTTGTTCAAATCAGATATTGGGTGGGGGGTGACCAGTACCCTGCCTTGTGCTAACCCTGCATGGCTGGACTCAAGTGTCCTTTGTGTCCAGCGTCTCTCTCTGGACTGTCTATGTCAGGCTAGGGCTCAAGGAAAGGAACCAGGTTTTAATTTGGTTTAGCACAGGTCCACCCAAAAAGGTTTCTAATGTGGTCTGGGCAGCCTGTGTTTAGCCACACCTCAGACCAGACAGGACTCAGCTAGGTGAGGCTAGCAGTGTACTGACATGGTGTGGCCCCATCCCCACTGACTGGCCAGATCAGGGCAGCACCTTTAACTCTGCTTCCCTAGCTGTGTTTGAACCACTCCGTGGATGCAGGTCTGGGTGCATTTCCTCTCAGTTGCTCCCTTTCCCTCTGGGCTTTGGAAGCTGCATCTGAAGTGTCTGCCTGGAGTAATGGATGGCAGCTGCCTAATGTAAACGCTTTGCCCCAGCAAAGGCACGGTCACAGAGTGATCTCAGCCACGTCCTATGGAAACGTCACATGGCTGGCACCACGGGGGATTGGAGGGGTTAGTTTGTAAATAGGAGAATGACCTGGCCAAGAGCTCCAGGGGCAGATCCCCAGCCCAAAAGGGGACATCACTCACTCACACCTGTGGTGTATGGTAAAGCAGGCTGCAGGTGGCGTGATCTCAGTTCAGCATACCTCCATGGCAGCCTGACACACACATTTTCCTTGCAGAGCGTGCTGAAGTCCCCCACCCTATGGCAGCTAGACGCAGGCAGACAGCTCTCCTGTTTCAAAGAAAACAAGGGCCCAGCCCCAGAGCAGCGGTGTGGTTCCTGGGCCCCTTCCTCCAGTCACACTCAGACCTGCGCTCAGTGCCTCTCCTCAGGCATGACAAACAGCCAGTTCTGCCCTGGGATGCAGCCCACAGACTCCCCACTCTCCCCAGCTCCCTAGGCAGCCCTTTCCTCTCCAGGATCGAATGCCCTAGAAGAGCTATTCTCCATACTGGCACACAGGGTGTGTCCCCTGCACCATAATAACCTGCACCGTGCCTTAAGGGTGTCAGGACACACTACTGCCTGGAAGTGCCACTGTTCCTCACGACAGACCATGGTCTTTCACAGCTGGCGTATCCCCATGTGTCTCCCGTATTACAGCGCAAGGAAGACCTTGGCCCGGACCCTCAAGCTGGACTTCAGCATTTTTGCAACAACAGCTACAAGAGAGTGTATCCCGTTATGTGAGGCAGGTTTGCTAAGGAGTTTGTGCTACAGCTGCTGCTGCTGTTGTTGAAGAAAGCTGCAATGTCACTACACTCTGATCTTGTTTCTTGTTCACAAACATCAGCGAGGAAAACCATCCAGGGCCGTACAGTTATATCAGAAACCTGCTCTGCTTCCTTGGCAAGGCCTCTCCATACTACTCCTTTGTGGTCCCCAGCTTTCTCACATCTACACACAGCTTGACCTCCTGGAATCACAACAGCCACTGCTACAGCAGGACAGCACTGATGGCCTGGAGGTTTGATCCACCACTGAGCCCAACCAGTGAGTTCTGTCCACAGTGAAAAGTCCTTGGCTCTCTGGCTTTGCAAAGAGAACAGAAAGAACACAATGCTGGGTCTGAAAGCTGGTGATCTCCTGGGCCTCGTACCGCTCAGCTTCTGTTGTCTCCAATGCGGAACAGAAGGAAAACACAAGAACACAGGCATGGGCATTCTGCATCAGCCCCGTGGTCCAATCAGTCCATTATCCTGTTTCCAGTAGTGACCAGGCCCAGACGATTCGGAGAAAGACAGAACAACAAGATCCCATCAAAGGGCACACTATAAAAACCTGGGAAGAACAGGATCAAGCCCCAAAGAACTAAGTCTCTTATTACACCCAACTGATCTCAGTGATGATTCACACCCTTCTCTTCTCTTACACTCATATGGAAGTAGGATGCAATTGGTGAGTAGGACTAATTGCAGCATTAAAACCCCAACCCTCGTATCAAACAAAATGCAGTGGGGTCTTTAATGACTGCAGAAAGGCCAGGACTTGGATTTTATGCCTCACCCCACCCCACCCGCCAAAAACCCACCAAAAAACCCCAACTGCCTTCAGCAGCACGCACCCTCTAGCAGCAGGGTGGGCACTGGGGTCCGTGCTAACTGCAGGAGCAATGACTCTTCCTGAATCCACACTGCTCCTTGCAGTGCAGCCCCAGGCAGGGACAGGGGATCAGGGCTGACTCAGTGGAGCGGGTACATGAGGATGAGTTGCTGTTTGGTCTCTACCCAGACAGAATTTCTCCAGTGAACGATCCCCGCCCCCACCCCGGTCCCCCTGGCCTAACGAGTGCCTGGCTTTCCATACTGCTGTCCTCCCTTCCGGCCGAGCGGGCGAGAGGGAAGCCGCTTGTACAATGAGCCAGAGCAGGGGCACGACGGGCCCTGTCTGCCAGGGGAGGTGAGCGCAGGGCTGGCTGCGGAGAATGCACATGCTGGCGGCAGCTCGCTGAGATGCCGAGTGAAGCTGGCATAGCCGAGGATGGCCGCGCTCTCAGGCAGAGCCCACCACGCAGCAAATCAGAGCCTGGAGAATACAGCAGCAGCTGGCGCTGGCCTGTCATTCCCGTGACACACGGCTCCCGCCAGCCTCCCTGGCGTCTCTGCCTTGATGGCTCCTGGGCAGCGTGCAGTAGCATCCTCTAGCGGCCAGTCTCTGGCACTACATCCCCGACAAGGGCCCGGTCACTGCTCCTTCACGCCTAGCCTATGCCTAAGGGTCTAGAGGGGAGGGGCTGCTTTAACCAAGTCTCTCCCCATGAACGCGCGTCTGACACAGAAAGGCCCGACATGCGTGATACACTACACGCCTCCAGTCATCATGCGTGATACACAACACGCCTCCAGTCATAGCCCCCAGGGGTACGGCTTCCAGGGCATGGGGCGCTGGAGCCGCAGGATGCTACATGCCTTGGTGACCGGGACAGAGGTGCACGTTCAGGGCAAGTTGGAGGGACTTCACTGCTTGACTTCCTTTGAACTCCACACTGCCCTGGACTTGCAGTTGCTCCCGTTCAGGGACAGAAAATAAAGCAGGGCCAGAGCCCAGCCACCTGACCCTGAGCCGGTCCTAACCCTGCCGTCACCCCGACCCTGAGCCGGTCCTAACCCTGCCGTCACCCTGACCCTGAGCCGGTCCTAACCCTGCCGTCACCCCGACCCTGAGCCAGTCCTAACCCTGCCGTCACCCCGACCCTCACCCTGAGCCGGTCCTAACCCTGCCGTCACCCCGACCCTCACCCTTAGCCGGTCCTAACCCTGCCGTCACCCCGACCCTGAGCCGGTCCTAACCCTGTCGTCACCCCGACCCTGAGCCGGTCCTAACCCTGCCGTCACCCCGACCCTCACCCTGAGACGGTCCTAACCCTGCCGTCACCCTGACCCTGAGCCGGTCCTAATCCTGCCGTCACCCTGACCCTCGCCCTGAGCCGGTCCTAGCCCTGCTGTCACCCCGACCCCCACCCTGAGCCGGTCCTAGCCCTGCCGTCACCCCGACCCCCACCCTGAGCCGGTCCTAGCCCTGCCGTCACCCCGACCCCCACCCTGAGCCGGTCCTAGCCCTGCCGTCACCCCGACCCACACCCTGAGCCGGTCCTAGCCCTGCCGTCACCCCGACCCCCACCCTGAGCCGGTCCTAACCCTGCCGTCACCCCGACCCCCACCCTGAGCCAGTCCTAACCCTGCCGTCACCCCGACCCTCACCCTGAGCCGGTCCTAACCCTGTCGTCACCCTGACCCCCACCCTGAGCCGGTCCTAATCCTGCCGTCACCCCGACCCTCACCCTGAGCCGGTCCTAATCCTGCCGTCACCCTGACCCCCACCCTGAGCCGGTCCTAACCCTGCCGTCACCCCGACCCCCACCCTGAGCCGGTCCTAACCCTGCCGTCACCCCGACCCCCACCCTGAGCCGGTCCTAACCCTGCCGTCAACCTGAGCCGGTCCTAACCCTGCCGTCACCCCGACCCTCACCCTGAGCCGGTCCTAATCCTGCCGTCACCCTGACCCCCACCCTGAGCCGGTCCTAATCCTGCCGTCACCCTGACCCTCACCCTGAGCCGGTCCTAGCCCTGCCGTCACCCCAACCCTCACCCTGAGCCGGTCCTAACCCTGCCGTCACCCCGACCCCCACCCTGAGCCGGTCCTAGCCCTGCCGTCATCCCGACCCCCACCCTGAGCCGGTCCTAACCTTGCCGTCACCCTGAGCCGGTCTTAGCCCTGCCGTCATCCCGACCCCCACCCTGAACCGGTCCTAACCCTGCCGTCACCCCGACCCCCACCCTGAGCCGGTCCTAACCCTGCCGTCACCCCGACTCCCACCCTGAGCCGGTCCTAACCCTGCCGTCACCCTGACCCTCACCCTGAGCCGGTCCTAACCCTGTCGTCACCCCGACCCTGAGCCGGTCCTAACCCTGTCGTCACCCCGACCCTGAGCCGGTCCTAACCCTGCCGTCACCCCGACCCTCACCCTGAGACGGTCCTAACCCTGCCGTCACCCCGACCCTCACCCTGAGCCGGTCCTAACCCTGCCGTCACCCCGACCCTGAGCCGGTCCTAACCCTGCCGTCACCCCGACCCTCACCCTGAGACGGTCCTAACCCTGCCGTCACCCCAACCCTCACCCTGAGCCGGTCCTAACCCTGCCGTCACCCTGACCCTCACCCTGAGCCGGTCCTAACCCTGCCGTCACCCTGACCCTCACCCTGAGCCGGTCCTAACCCTGCCGTCACCCCGACCCTCACCCTGAGCCGGTCCTAACCCTGCCGTCACCCCGACCCTGAGCCGGTCCTAACCCTGTCGTCACCCCGACCCTGAGCCGGTCCTAGCCCTGCCATCACCCCGACCCCCACCCTGAGCCGGTCCTAACCCTGCCGTCACCCCGACTCCCACCCTGAGCCGGTCCTAACCCTGCCGTCACCCTGACCCTCACCCTGAGCCGGTCCTAACCCTGCCGTCACCCCGACCCTCACCCTGAGCCGGTCCTAACCCTGCCGTCACCCCGACCCTCACCCTGAGCCGGTCCTAACCCTGCCGTCACCCCGACCCCCACCCTGAGCCGGTCCTAACCCTGCCGTCACCCTGACCCTCACCCTGAGCCGGTCCTAACCCTGCCGTCATCCCGACCCTGAGCCGGTCCTAACCCTGCCGTCACCCCGACCCTCACCCTGAGCCGGTCCTAACCCTGCCGTCACCCTGACCCTCACCCTGAGCCGGTCCTAATCCTGCCGTCACCCCGACCCCCACCCTGAGCCGGTCCTAGCCCTGCCGTCACCCCGACCCTGAGCCGGTCTTAGCCCTGCCGTCATCCCGACCCCCACCCTGAACCGGTCCTAACCCTGCCGTCACCCCGACCCCCACCCTGAGCCGGTCCTAACCCTGCCGTCACCCCGACCCCCACCCTGAGCCGGTCCTAACCCTGCCGTCACCCTGACCCCCACCCTGAGCCGGTCCTAACCCTGCCGTCACCCTGACCCTCACCCTGAGCCGGTCCTAACCCTGCCGTCACCCCGACCCCCACCCTGAGCCGGTCCTAACCCTGCCGTCACCCCGACCCCCACCCTGAGCCGGTCCTAACCCTGCCGTCACCTCGACTCCCACCCTGAGCCGGTCCTAACCCTGTCATCACCCCGACCCTGAGCCGGTCCTAACCCTGCCGTCACCCCGACCCTCACCCTGAGACGGTCCTAACCCTGCCGTCACCCCGACCCTCACCCTGAGCCGGTCCTAACCCTGCCGTCACCCCGACCCTGAGCCGGTCCTAACCCTGTCGTCACCCCGACCCTGAGCCGGTCCTAACCCTGTCGTCACCCCGACCCTGAGCCGGTCCTAACCCTGCCGTCACCCCGACCCTCACCCTGAGACGGTCCTAACCCTGCCGTCACCCCGACCCTCACCCTGAGCCGGTCCTAACCCTGCCGTCACCCCGACCCTGAGCCGGTCCTAACCCTGTCGTCACCCCGACCCTGAGCCGGTCCTAGCCCTGCCGTCACCCTGACCCTCACCCTGAGCCGGTCCTAACCCTGCCATCACCCCGACCCCCACCCTGAGCCGGTCCTAACCCTGCCGTCACCCCGACCCCCACCCTGAGCTGGTCCTAACCCTGCCGTCACCCTGACTCCCACCCTGAGCCGGTCCTAACCCTGCCGTCACCCTGACCCTCACCCTGAGCCGGTCCTAACCCTGTCGTCACCCCGACCCTGAGCCGGTCCTAACCCTGCCGTCACCCCGACCCTCACCCTGAGACGGTCCTAACCCTGCCGTCACCCCGACCCTGAGCCGGTCCTAACCCTGCCGTCACCCCGACCCTCACCCTGAGACGGTCCTAACCCTGCCGTCACCCCGACCCTCACCCTGAGCCGGTCCTAACCCTGCCGTCACCCTGACCCTGAGCCGGTCCTAGCCCTGCCGTCACCCCGACCCCCACCCTGAGCCGGTCCTAACCCTGCCGTCACCCCGACCCTGAGCCGGTCCTAGCCCTGCCGTCACCCCGACCCTCACCCTGAGCCGGTCCTAACCCTGCCGTCACCCCGACCCTGAGCCGGTCCTAACCCTGTCGTCACCCCGACCCTGAGCTGGTCCTAACCCTGCCGTCACCCCGACCCTCACCCTGAGACGGTCCTAACCCTGTCGTCACCCCGACCCTGAGCCGGTCCTAGCCCTGCCATCACCCCGACCCCCACCCTGAGCCGGTCCTAACCCTGCCGTCACCCCGACTCCCACCCTGAGCCGGTCCTAACCCTGCCGTCACCCTGACCCTGAGCCAGTCCTAACCCTGCCGTCACCCCGACCCTGAGCCAGTCCTAACCCTGCCGTCACCCCGACCCTCACCCTGAGCCGGTCCTAACCCTGCCGTCATCCCGACCCTGAGCCAGTCCTAACCCTGCCGTCACCCCGACCCTCACCCTGAGCCGGTCCTAACCCTGCCGTCATCCCGACCCTGAGCCAGTCCTAACCCTGCCGTCACCCTGACCCTCACCCTGAGCCGGTCCTAACCCTGCCGTCATCCCGACCCTGAGCCAGTCCTAACCCTGCCGTCACCCCGACCCTCACCCTGAGCCGGTCCTAACCCTGCCGTCACCCCGACCCTCACCCTGAGCCGGTCCTAACCCTGCCGTCACCCTGACCCTGAGCCGGTCCTAACCCTGCCGTCACCCCGACCCTCACCCTGAGCCGGCCCTAACCCTGCCGTCATCCCGACCCTGAGCCAGTCCTAACCCTGCCGTCACCCCGACCCTCACCCTGAGCCGGTCCTAACCCTGCCGTCACCCTGACCCTCACCCTGAGCCGGTCCTAACCCTGCCGTCACCCCGACCCTGAGCCGGTCCTAACCCTGCCGTCACCCCGACCCCCACCCTGAGCCGGTCCTAACCCTGCCGTCACCCTGACCCTGAGCCGGTCCTAACCCTGCCGTCACCCTGACCCTCACCCTGAGCCGGTCCTAACCCTGCCGTCACCCTGACCCTCACCCTGAGCCGGTCCTAACCCTGCCGTCACCCTGACCCTCACCCTGAGCCGGTCCTAACCCTGCCGTCACCCCGACCCTGAGCCGGTCCTAACCCTGCCGTCACCCCGACCCCCACCCTGAGCCGGTCCTAACCCTGCCGTCACCCTGACCCTCACCCTGATCCGGTCCTAACCCTGCGCCGGTCCTAACCCTGCCGTCACCCCGACCCCCACCCTGAGCCGGTCCTAACCCTGCCATCACCCTGACCCTCACCTTGTGCCGGTCCTAACCCTGCCGTCATCCCGACCCTGAGCCGGTCCTAACCCTGCCGTCACCCCGACCCTCACCCTGAGCCGGTCCTAACCCTGCCGTCACCCCGACCCCCACCCTGAGCCGGTCCTAACCCTGCCGTCACCCTGACCCTCACCCTGAGCCGGTCCTAACCCTGCCGTCATCCCGACCCTGAGCCGGTCCTAACCCTGCCGTCACCCCGACCCTCACCCTGAGCCGGTCCTAACCCTGCCGTCACCCTGACCCTCACCCTGAGCCGGTCCTAATCCTGCCGTCACCCCGACCCCCACCCTGAGCCGGTCCTAGCCCTGCCGTCACCCCGACCCTGAGCCGGTCTTAGCCCTGCCGTCATCCCGACCCCCACCCTGAACCGGTCCTAACCCTGCCGTCACCCCGACCCCCACCCTGAGCCGGTCCTAACCCTGCCGTCACCCCGACCCCCACCCTGAGCCGGTCCTAACCCTGCCGTCACCCTGACCCCCACCCTGAGCCGGTCCTAACCCTGCCGTCACCCTGACCCTCACCCTGAGCCGGTCCTAACCCTGCCGTCACCCCGACCCCCACCCTGAGCCGGTCCTAACCCTGCCGTCACCCCGACCCCCACCCTGAGCCGGTCCTAACCCTGCCGTCACCTCGACTCCCACCCTGAGCCGGTCCTAACCCTGTCATCACCCCGACCCTGAGCCGGTCCTAACCCTGCCGTCACCCCGACCCTCACCCTGAGACGGTCCTAACCCTGCCGTCACCCCGACCCTCACCCTGAGCCGGTCCTAACCCTGCCGTCACCCCGACCCTGAGCCGGTCCTAACCCTGTCGTCACCCCGACCCTGAGCCGGTCCTAACCCTGTCGTCACCCCGACCCTGAGCCGGTCCTAACCCTGCCGTCACCCCGACCCTCACCCTGAGACGGTCCTAACCCTGCCGTCACCCCGACCCTCACCCTGAGCCGGTCCTAACCCTGCCGTCACCCCGACCCTGAGCCGGTCCTAACCCTGTCGTCACCCCGACCCTGAGCCGGTCCTAGCCCTGCCGTCACCCTGACCCTCACCCTGAGCCGGTCCTAACCCTGCCATCACCCCGACCCCCACCCTGAGCCGGTCCTAACCCTGCCGTCACCCCGACCCCCACCCTGAGCTGGTCCTAACCCTGCCGTCACCCTGACTCCCACCCTGAGCCGGTCCTAACCCTGCCGTCACCCTGACCCTCACCCTGAGCCGGTCCTAACCCTGTCGTCACCCCGACCCTGAGCCGGTCCTAACCCTGCCGTCACCCCGACCCTCACCCTGAGACGGTCCTAACCCTGCCGTCACCCCGACCCTGAGCCGGTCCTAACCCTGCCGTCACCCCGACCCTCACCCTGAGACGGTCCTAACCCTGCCGTCACCCCGACCCTCACCCTGAGCCGGTCCTAACCCTGCCGTCACCCTGACCCTGAGCCGGTCCTAGCCCTGCCGTCACCCCGACCCCCACCCTGAGCCGGTCCTAACCCTGCCGTCACCCCGACCCTGAGCCGGTCCTAGCCCTGCCGTCACCCCGACCCTCACCCTGAGCCGGTCCTAACCCTGCCGTCACCCCGACCCTGAGCCGGTCCTAACCCTGTCGTCACCCCGACCCTGAGCTGGTCCTAACCCTGCCGTCACCCCGACCCTCACCCTGAGACGGTCCTAACCCTGTCGTCACCCCGACCCTGAGCCGGTCCTAGCCCTGCCATCACCCCGACCCCCACCCTGAGCCGGTCCTAACCCTGCCGTCACCCCGACTCCCACCCTGAGCCGGTCCTAACCCTGCCGTCACCCTGACCCTCACCCTGAGCCGGTCCTAACCCTGCCGTCATCCCGACCCTGAGCCAGTCCTAACCCTGCCGTCACCCCGACCCTCACCCTGAGCCGGTCCTAACCCTGCCGTCACCCCGACCCTCACCCTGAGCCGGTCCTAACCCTGCCGTCACCCTGACCCTGAGCCGGTCCTAACCCTGCCGTCACCCCGACCCTCACCCTGAGCCGGCCCTAACCCTGCCGTCATCCCGACCCTGAGCCAGTCCTAACCCTGCCGTCACCCCGACCCTCACCCTGAGCCGGTCCTAACCCTGCCGTCACCCTGACCCTCACCCTGAGCCGGTCCTAACCCTGCCGTCACCCCGACCCTGAGCCGGTCCTAACCCTGCCGTCACCCCGACCCCCACCCTGAGCCGGTCCTAACCCTGCCGTCACCCTGACCCTGAGCCGGTCCTAACCCTGCCGTCACCCTGACCCTCACCCTGAGCCGGTCCTAACCCTGCCGTCACCCTGACCCTCACCCTGAGCCGGTCCTAACCCTGCCGTCACCCTGACCCTCACCCTGAGCCGGTCCTAACCCTGCCGTCACCCCGACCCTGAGCCGGTCCTAACCCTGCCGTCACCCCGACCCCCACCCTGAGCCGGTCCTAACCCTGCCGTCACCCTGACCCTCACCCTGATCCGGTCCTAACCCTGCGCCGGTCCTAACCCTGCCGTCACCCCGACCCCCACCCTGAGCCGGTCCTAACCCTGCCATCACCCTGACCCTCACCTTGTGCCGGTCCTAACCCTGCCGTCACCCCGACCCTCAGCCTGAGCCGGTCCTAACCCTGCCATCACCCTGACCCTAAAGCCAATTTTAGCCCTGCTGTTACCAAACGCTGAAGTCAGTTCTAACCCTGAACCAACCCCAGCTGTATGCTAAGGACAGAGAGTAGCAAATCACAGTAACAGTGACTAAAGCCCTTTCTCTGCCTCAAAGAGCTTTGGTCCTTCTTCACACTCACCCCAGACCTATTTCTGCTCCTTGCTCCACCGAGAGAGAGGCAATAGCTGGCACTACTTAGGAAACAAATAGAATTGCTCTGTCTATGATGAGCGAGGAACCTCAGAGTGACATGCAGGAAGCAGGAGAGCTCGGAGCATTGGCAGAATCCCTGCTGCATGAACAGTTTGAAACGAACAGATAGCAGAGGAGCCCTCTGAAGACCCAGGACTCTCAAAGCAGAAACGCATGCGTGGCCCAGGATGAAGAGATGTACTTGGGCTGCCAACATTTTCCCACCACTATCATCCCCAAGGACCTCAGCATCATCTCCAGAGGTTCGGTGCATAGGTGGGGAGCATCTCTGGGCTCTGAGCAGGGGGAACGGCCTGAATTGCCTGTGTGGGATTCCACCATCAATATGATTTGCATTTACAGGATTTTTAATGAGCAAAGGAAATGAAAACCAATGAATCGGAAACGTAGGCGCACGTAAGTCTCAAAAGAGGAAGAGAGGGGGTGTGACAGGGTTGGACACTCCCCTGCGGCGCCTCCTGCTGGTTGTTCCCAGGAATTAGCTCATCAGCCTCTGGAGCACCCTCTGCAGGCCTGTGATCCGCCTGACCACTCTGACCCGTGTCCCTCCCAGGACCCGGTGCCCCTTTAACTGGGGTGCTGCCCCCCAGCAGTACCCCACAGATCTGGGTCTCCCCTCCCCAGGGGAACCCCCCAACCCACTATCCCCACCTCGCCTCAGTCGTAGGCTACTGCCAGTCACCAGCTAGCCCCCGCGCCCTGGGGCAGACTGCAGTATAAGCCACTCATCACAGGCAAAGGGGGTTTGGACCTGCTGCCTCGGCCTACCCATGGGTTGCTCCTGCAACCCCAGTACCTAACTGGGCCTAACCCTAGGCCACAGCCTGGAGTTTTCTCAGGCCGGAGCTCCCCAGCTCCTCTGGCCTTCCCCAGCCCTGCTCCACCCTAGGTACCTGCAGCCAAGCCCTTCTCCCCCTACAAGGAAAGGGAGACTCTGCTTGCCCCAGGCCCACTGCCCTCTTATGAGGGCCAGCTGGGCCCTGGTTAACTGGCCACACCTGTGGCTTCCTTGCCAATCAGCCCAGCTTCTGAGCCTCAGCCCTCTCCCAGAGCTGTTTCCAGCCCCTCAGGGCAGGAGTGGGGTGCCACCCCGCTACAGGGGGCAATGGGGAATGGGAGGGACATGGGGAATGGGGAATGGGGTCAGAGCTGCTGAAACGATCTCTCTAGCTTGGTGCTTATCCCCATGGGATCTAAGCATCAGAATCAAGCGAGAGACTCAGGATTTCCACAGGCCCGAGGGAGCAGAATCTGCCCCAGGGACTTTTAAAGACTGCTAAGCCCGCTGACAAAGAGGGGTTTCGTGCTGGCACCTGCTGCAAGGAAGCTCAGCACCTGTGGCCCTAGGCCTGGTGGATGGGGACGGATTCACTAGATCCATAAATATTGCCACTCCACCCACAGATCCCTGGGAAAAGAAGAGAGGGAGGGAGGGAGAGAGAGAGAGAGAGAAGGGATTCGAGAGGGAGGGGGAGAGCTCCCAGAGCTTTTTCTCTGAGCTGTCTCTACCCTCAGGCCCTTGCTCACCTGGTGAAATCCTCCTCCCCAATCATATGTCGAGGGATGGGCGAGTACCTAGATGGGGTCGCCTGCGGCGGGGCTGGGTAGGTGGGTTTGGTCTCAACATTGCCGAGGTAACCCAGACTGGTGTTATGGCTTATGTGGTTATCGGCCAAGGCTGAGAAGGCTGCAGAGAAGGAAAAGACAAAATCAGGAGCAGAAGTCCTGGGCCCGGCTGCTCTGATACACAGCCTTGTGTTACCATTGCTAGCACACATTCCCCTACAGTGCCCCGCACCCTGTGGGGCTCCCCACCCCACAAGACCCTCCCATCCCCATTCACACTCTCACGTGCCCCTCTCCCTTCAGCCCTGCTGTCCACCGCCCTACATCCTTCCCCAAGGGTTCTTGTGGCCTTCCCCTCCCGCCGCTGGTGCTGTGGCACAGCTGTGCTCTCCTGGGAGCCGGGCTGAGGCTGGCAGGCTGGCGTACGTACTGCTGGCATAGTCGGGGGGCGCGTACATGTCGTTGAGGTGGGCGTTGCCAGGCTTGGCCACTTTCAGGTACACCATGTCGGAGGTGTTCTTCAGAGAGGCCACCGCCTCCTCGTGCCGCACGTCCTGCAGGTTCGTGTTATTCACCTGCGAGAGAGAACGGGCCGGGGGCGGCGAGGGAGACGGAGGAAACAAACAGAAAGGCATGAGAGGCAGAGGAGGGGTCGGGGAGGAGAGAAAGGACTGGGTTCAAACGATCCCGGTTTTGTTTCATTGATACATCCCTGGTGAAGTGGGATGCGACATGTCTCCAAGTGGCATTTCAATAGCATGTGCTGGGTGGCATCTCAGCTGCAGGAACAGCTAGAGTCTGGGTCCCAGGCAGCATGCAACAAGTACAGCCATTCACCGGGCCTCTCAAACACCGCTGTTTGCAGTCTTGTCCCAGGTAGCTCTTATGGGACTAACTTCTGCCGGAGGGAGGGACAAGCTGTCACAGAGCTCTTCCTCGGGTCTGGAGAAGGCAACCAGCCTGTCCAAGCTAACCACAAGGTGGGACAGATTGTTACGCACAAGAGGATCACACATGCTGTAGGAGGCCACGTAAAGTGAAGTGGGCAATTAAGGGTTAGCGGGTGTTACAGTGGTTGTAATGAGCCATAAAACCTCTCTAGAAGGTGCTGTGCAGGTTTCCTGTGAGGACCCACAGGTGACAGGATGTTTTTGTCTTAAGCCTGTCTAAGCCTTTCTTTGGGGTGTTATCAAATGATTACAACTCAGACTTGATGGGACCCACATCCTTAAAAAAGTCTTTCCTGAATCCCCTTTTCTGGCCTTCAAAACAGCCTTGCCTGGCTCATCATCAGAAGCAAGCTCCACCAGACCAGGAGACGCCAACCCAAAGTGGCACCAGACGCTGCCAGAACAACAGATGCAAAACCTGCAGACACATCTCCACTTCTGCAATGATCAACACCCCCCATAACACAGCTTTCAAGATCCATGAGTCCTACACAAGCCTATCGCAACGTGTGGTGTACCTCATCCAGTGCACTAAATGCCCCAACGACAACAATGTGGGTGAAACCCGACAATCACTGCGCTCTCGAATGCGCTCACAAAGAAAAATAAGACAAAAACACCCTGTCACGCATGGGTGAACACTTTTCTCAAAGGGATCACTCGGTATCTGACCTCCCAGTCCTTGTCCTCACAGGAAACCTGCACAGCACCTTCTAGAGAGAAGGCTGGGAACTTCCGTTCAGAACTCGGCTGGACACTAAAATCCATGGTCTTAACAGAGACACTGGTTTTATGGCTCACTACAACCACTTTAACACCCGCTAACCCTTAATTGCCCACTTCACTTTACGTGGTGTCCTACAGCATGCGTGAGCCTCTTGTGCGTAACAATCTGTCCCACCTTGTGGTTAGCTTGGACAGGCTGGTTGCCTTCTCCAGACCCGAGGAAGAGCTCTGTGACAGCTTGTCCCTCCCTTCAGCAGAAGTTGGGCTACTTACCGGGTCCCTCTTTACACACTGGGTATTTGTTCATCTTCATGACACAGAAACTCCTCCTTACGGTGCCAGTTGTACCCTCTCTGGGTCGGCATGCTGCTCATCTCACCGCACCACCCAGCCACTATCCCAAAATACAGGAACATGATCATCCTCCAACTACCCTTTGTTTATTCAGTGCCCAAAGTGCGGTCCCTCCCCAGCCATGGGGAGCCGTGGGAATCCCGGACTTCAGTGCACATCAAATCTCAGGCATGTCATTAATGTCGTATCTGGGAATTTGCTCAGGGCCCCTGGCCCCAGCTCTGCCGGGACGTTCACCTTGTCAGCAAACAGTGATAGTAACAACCCGGAACAATCCTACGGCCAGCAGGCCACCTTCACCAGCTCACTCAGGCTGCTCTGTGTCACCCTGGCGATGCGAAGCAGCCACTACCCAGGGGTCTGTTCTGCGACGAGCTCGCCCCTGTCCCTTCTCCGTTGCCCTGATGGGGATCCAGCTGGTGGGACTTTGTCATTAGGGCAATCTAATGATCAGTGATACCAGCTAACAACTCCTGCTCATTGCCCACTGGGGCGCACCCATGTAAGCCCTGGGACAGGCCTTGGGAAGGAGAGCTAGTGCTCTTCTGGTGAGGAGAAAGCGCTCTGAAGCAACGGAAAGCCCAGGCTGTATATGGAGCAAGAGCCAGTGCTAGGCAGAGGGCTTTAGAGCAGATACCTCACAGAGACCTCCCCACCTCCCTCTGTCGGTCTCTAGAGCCCAGAGGAAGGTGTGTGCGCTCACCGCCAGCAGCCGGTCCCCGATCTGCAGCCGGCCGTCCTTCTGGGCAGCCCCTCCCTCAATGATCTTGGTGATGTAGATGCTGTTGTCTCCTGGGATGTGCTGGTTTCCGATTCCACCCGCGATGCTGAAGCCGAGTCCTGAGGGGAACACAAGAGGCAATGGGAGGAGACTGAAGCGTCACTAGATGGTGAATGGAAAAGACCTGCCCGGGGACGCAGGGCATTGGAGCAAGCCAATGGGCTTGCTCACCTTGGCTCCTCCGCCCATGCTCTCAGGCAGCGCCTCCCGTTGTGACCTGTTACTTGGGCTTGGCTAGGCACATGGAGCAGATGGAGAGGACAGTGGGCCCTGGTCCCTGAGCAAACGGGGACATATGGAGAGGCCAGGACGCTTTGACTACCAAGTGTTGCTATAACCACACATCTGTTCAGCTGGTGCAGGGCAAACTGTGCTGCACAGATCCTGACCCATGATTTCCCAGGCCCCACACAGCTTGCTGCTGCCCCTCAGTCCTGACCCACCGCCCCCCAGGCCATTTCTGTCCAGGGGACAGGGGCTGCGTTAGGCTACAGTGGCCATTCAAGAGATTTCACCTTTGGGTCCTTTCATCAGGTTAACTTCCATTATAGTCTCAGGTGGGGGCTGTCTCCGACGCACCACAAGTCGAACCACCGGGCCTGCTTCCTTCAGCGCCTCCACGGCCTTGCTGTGCACCACCTCAGAGACATCCACGTCATTTACCCGCAGGACGCAGTCGTTCACCCTGCAAGCAGCACCCGCATCATTGCCCGAGCCCCTGGATCCTCTCATTACGGTGTTTAGACAGCTCTCACCTCACGTCTCTGGGGAATCTCCCGGGAGTTCCCCTGAACCCACCGTCCTCCAATCTCCTCTGACCCCTCCACACCTTGGCCAAGGCCACAGATCTCCATCCAGACCCCCGTGAACTCCACTGAGAACACGGTTCTCTCTCTTTCCAGCTGACTGAGCCCCAGAGATGCTGAATCAGGACACGGAGCTTGTGGACAGGACGGACACTCTCAGGTCAGGCCCGGCCGCTAGGCAGGAGGTGGGTGGAGAGGGGCCTGTAATGGGGTGTTCACCCCACACTTGCTCCAAAGGGGTTAATGGCAGAAAGGTGGGCCAATTAACCTATCAGGCTGAGAAGAAAGTCCTAATTAGGGGAAGCTCACCTGTGCGGGAGCAGGTGGGGCTTCTAGAACGCCAGGGAGCTGACAGCAGAGAGGGGCAGCAGGGAAGCAGTCTGCAGTTACTCCCTGGGAGTTAGGGCTGGCAGACCCGGTGCGGGGAGCCAGAAGGAGCAGGGAAGTCTCAGGGAAAAGGCAGCAAGGTTCAGGATCGTGCAGACCTTGGCTGCTGATCAGATGGTCCCTGGGCTGGAATCCGGAGCAGAGGGCAGGCCCGGGTTCCGCTGGGGACGTGGCACCACGGGGCAGTGAATGGGAAGACGACCTAAGCCTGCCGGTGAGAGAGCAGCTGCGGGGTGTGCAATGAGCAGCACAAGGGGGCCTCGGACCTGGAAAGAGCTAATCCCCAGAGCGGCCAGGAGGAGGCGCCACCTGCAGTGAGTGGGAAATCCTGCGGGAAGGGCATCCTTCGGCATGACAGAGGGGTGAGAGAGACCCCTCAGCTGGGGGAGGGGGAGCATGGCAGATCCCTGACACGGAGAGAGGGGACAGGGGGCTGATGACTCGTTGGTGGCAAAGGGGGAGTTAAAGAGAATAGGCAAAGAGACCAGTCCCCAAATGCTCTTGTCCCAAATCACCCTCGACGAAGCCCATTACCCCATTCTCCCCGCGAGGAATTCAGACCCTCTCCTTGTACTCCCAGCACCACCCTGCTACTGAAAAGCTCCGCACACACAGACCTCTGCCGATGCCTCCCAGTTTCAACTTGCAGCTCCCGGCTACCCCAGCTACGGGCTTCCCCAGAGTGCTGCTGAGCCCCCATCCTGACCCATAGGCACCCTGCTACTCCTGAGGAGAAGCTGCCAAACGTACCAAGCCATGTGAACACATTCCCTGACTCAGCTGAGACTCGCCAACTCATTCTATGGGGGAGCCAGTTCCGCACACTAACCCTGTGCTTCAAGTCTGCCTAGCCGCTGGGCTTGGGAACACCGACCGGTGCAGCATTAAAGCCATATTGAGCTGCTGCCAAGTGACCCCACTGCATCGTGCTCAGGCCAGGACAGTTTTCGGGTACTCACCCTAGGCGGCCGTCCATCGCTGCAGCTCCACCAGGGATGATTTTCGTAATAAAAATCCCTGGATCATCGGGAACATGGGGATTATCAATTCCCCCTGCAATGCTGAAGCCAAGGCCGGAGTTACCCTGGGGAAAAGCAAAACACAGGGAGCCTTTCCAAGGGGGGAACTTGCTCCCTTTGTACACGCCCCAGGCCAGAGGCTGAATTAGGGCACCGCCCTCCCCGCTCTGATGGTGTCATGCCAGCGAACCCCTCCCAGACCAGCAACACTCAAGATGGCACAGTAGCGCTTGCAGAATCTGGGTTCATCCGGGTCTCCCTGGCTCTCAGGCAGGCTGAGGGGACAGTGGTTTACAGAGGCTGAGGTGCGCTGATACTCCAGGCATGCTGAGAAGGTGGAGCAGCAGAATGGGAGACACTAAGAGCCAGAGCTCTCCCTCCCAGAAGCCATGTCTCTGCTGACAGACTGAGCCAGGGGTAAAGCTAACACCAGTGCCAACTTCCAAGGAGTAGATCCCAATATCTGCCAGGGGAGAGAACCATGGTTTGTGCTGGTACCAACGTGTCTGATCTGATGACACAGGGAATCTCCTGCACCTCCCAGGAGAGAAGACCTGCACAGGGGCTCAGCACAGAGCCAGTGCTAGGCAGAGAGGGTTTTAGAGCAGAAACCTCACAGAGGTCTCCCCTGGCATCCCTGCCTCCCTCAGTCGGTCTCTAGAACCCAGAGAAAAGTGTGCGCACTCCCTGAAGAACTCCAGAAATGGGATATTTGGAATCTGATTCTCTCAGATGCACCAGTTTACACTGGGGTCACTACTGACTTCGGCAGTTATTCTTGTTGTCTCGCCCTCTCATGACTTTCTCATAAGGGAGACCTCAGACTCTGGGTCACCTCTACGGCCCAGGACCCTAGAGAACTGAGGATGATCAATGCGGTGACTGTGTGCTCAACCCCTCAGATGGATCCCAACGATGTCAGACAAGCACTGGCATTGTCTGCTAGAGGTCTCCCCTTAAACAGCTGGGCTTGGAGAATCACTCGTGAAGAGATCTGGTGAGCTGGGCAGGAACACTCAGAGGACTAGATATATCCTTATCTGGGGGATGCCAATACGTCAAGAAACGTAAGGTGGAATAGGGCCCAGGGTTTTGAATACAACCCTGGAGCTGAGAGTTTGCAAACACTGACAAACCACTGCCTGGAGATTCCATACGAGCTTTTATCAGCTGCTCTTTAGTTTTCATGATGTGGTCCTCTGAGAATCTTCTTCTTCTTCTCCTCCCCACTGTAAACAACTGGGTTCATCCCATGTATCAGCTCTTCAGACATGCTGTGAACACTTCTATGACATTACAACAAACCCATCATATGGCTTGTTTAGTCTGCAGAAGAGAAGAGTGAGGGGGGGATTTGACAGCAGCCTTGAAGTACCTGAAGGGGGGTTCCAAAGAGGATGGAGCTCGGCTGTTCTCAGTGGTGGCAGATGACAGAACAAGGAATAATGGTCTCAAGTTGCAGTGCGGGAGGTCTAGGTTGGATACTAGGAAACACTATTTCACGAGGAGAGTGGTGAAGCACTGGAATGAGTTACCTGGGTGTGTGTGTGTGTGTGGAATCTCCATCCTTAGAGGTTTTTAAGGCCCGGCTTGACAAAGCCCTGGCTGGGATGATCTAGTTGGGGTTGGTCCTGCTTTGAGCAGGGGGTTGGACTCGATGACCTCCTGAGGTCTCTTCCAACCCTAATCTTCAATGATTCTATGATTCTACATGTTCAAAGCACTATATAGGCATTGTCTCACAACAGCCCCGAGGTAAGTATCCATACCATGACCACCCCATTTCTCAGATAAAGAAACTGAGGCATCAAGAAACACAGTGAATTGGTCAAGCTCACACCGTGAATCCGTTTGAAAACTACACAAGATGCTGGAGAAAAACCCAAAGCAAGGACTGCTTCTGTGCTGGACAGGAGTTGGCTGGATTGAGGGATGAAATCTAGGAACGATAGGTGATCTAGCAACCTCGTGGATTATACCATTGAGATTTTCCATAACATTTGGCTTTTCTTAGCCCATCTGACTGAGGGAGATCAATCCAAACCCGAACAAACTCCTCTTGTTCATTTGGGTATCCTCCTACACTGAGAATAGAAGCTGCAAAATCTGTTACCCTGGAAAAGGGTTAATCTCTTCCATACATTGTAGATTTTCTAGACCAGTTTAAAAGGCACTCTTCTCCCCTTTGGCTTGCAGAGAGATGGTGGGGGGAGAGCAGCTGAATTCTACACGAGAGCATTTGCATATGATTTCCAATTATTTGTAGGATGTCAAGGTAGTGCAGGAGGTGTTGAAATGTTCCTCCCCGCTGCGCTCTGAAAGGCCCCTGGTTGCTATCTGTGGGCTGGAAACTGGCTCTGACAAGCAGGCACATGACAGGTAACCTTTGGTTCCAGTAGAATAAAAGCTGCTTCTCCTGCTCTGGGGTTGGTTACCCTCCCTCCTTTGGGCCGACTCCCGTCAGTCTTGGGAAAGCCACAGAGCGCTTTACTAGCCCCTGGAGCCTCTTTCAGTGCTGGCTTGAGTCCATTCGCCAGGGAAGTTGTGCTAATAAAGGAGGAGGTTGCTCTAAGGTATAGGATCATTGTCCCGGGACTTGAACCATTAATTGAATAACTATGATGGGGCAACCATTCTGTGAGCTGAGAACTTAGCTCCAATAAAATATCTTAGCGCCATTTCACTTTCCTTTGGCAGCCTAGACAACAGCAAGTGCAGAGAACTCTCCAGCCTGCCCCAGGGCTGCCCCGGGTGAGAGCGCGAGGCGCCGCGGCTCTCCGAGAGGCCAGTCCCAGGTGAGAGTGCAGGGCGCTCTGGCTCTCCAAGAGGCTGTGAGCTCGTTGTTTAGAGAGAGATTTTTAATTTTACTAAACAAACTCCCTGAGAGCTCCTGTCCTTCCTGCTAGGGAAGAACTTCGGTGGCTATTGCTGGATTAGCGGCGCCCATCACGGGGCTCACGCCGCCTTGTGTCAGGGACTTCATGAGAGCAGGACTGAACATTACTCAGTAAATCCTGGGTAACCCAGGGCAGGATCTGCCCTTCGCTCTCTAGAACCTATAGAGGAACTCACCTGCTGTGTTCTGACCTGGCTGCAGCTTTTGAAGCAGCCAGCCTAGTACCAGAATAGCTTAGAATGACAGCGATCTGCATGTGAGGTCAGGAATACATGGAGCCCGGGGGCTAGGTCAGAATCCGGCAGAACGGGGCAGTCTCCTCGCTAGCTATGGGCGTCAAGGGGTGCTTGTCACACCCTGGGTTATCTGGGTTTCCGATTGCAGTGCAGGGACAGGTGGCCAGCAGAGCTGTGGACTGTCGTCATGGTGAGAGGACGGATGGCTCACGGGTGGATAATGCTGTAGAGGCAGAGAGTTCCAGGTACTTCCCTCTCCCGACCAACACCACCTGTGTGTCTCCAGGACTAAGCGTCGGCCAGCTGCTGATCTTGCCAGGCCCCGGGAGCGCTGGGGTTATTTGTCTGATGTGAAGGGGATGTAAAGCTGCGGTCGCCTTTGTGTGGCTGGCACCTCAGTCCACACTGTTCATATCTCCTCGAGTGGCTTCTCACAGCTGTTGGAAAGACAGAAGGATCCTTGTGGGGCTCAGGAGATGTAGGAGCAGGTGCCCTTCAGGACCCCCTGTGCAGCTGGAGAGGAACAAGCGACCTGATCTCAGTGCGATCCTGCTCGCCCCGGCCATGTCTCGGAGGTGAGACAGCAGCATTCCAGGGACAACTGTGTCGAATGCTACGGAGAGGCTCCACAATGCATGGGGGTCTGACCCCTCCTTTGAGCGCGGCCTAGAGTGGGCCATAGTCAGCCCAGGAAAAGGAGGGGTTTCTTGTGCTCCATACAGCTACATCCAGACTGACAATCTGACAAAACTGGCATTCAGAGCGATAACCCCTGACCTGCGGATCTGCGCGAGCCTCGCGTGCCCCAGGGGCTGCTAAACTGTGCTGGGTCTTAGGGGCCTGCAGAGTCTGTCGCTCCCGCCAGTGAGAAAGGCGCTTCTGAGGTTTCTGCAATGGAGAGTTCCCCAGCAGAGATTTCTGCAATGGCTGAGGAGGGGGAAATCACCTCAGACCTGTCCTACTTACTGTACTGCGGCTCCACTTTGGAGCCTAATTCCAGTGTAATGGGAAGTGTCACTGCCTACACCCACGCAGCTCGCTCCCAAGCCAGAAAGCGCTGCGGAAGGGTGGGTGGATGGAGGCTCCATCCCTGGATAACCCCCCAAGACACAAAGCGGAGGAGAAGAGGGAGACGTCTGTAGGCCAAGAAAAGCAGAGGTACAAGGTTTGTCTTCCTCTGCTATGGACTCACGGGGGTGTAGCTCTGTAACGCAGGAAACTGGTCGCTGCCGTGGGCAACCCTAACATAGCCTCTGGCCTTGCTGGATCTACAAGCTAACGAAAGCAATACAAGTTCTCCACGGTGATTCTGTTTCCAGAGGACTCAAAATGGGATTTGCCTTGGCACTTGTGCAAATTAGTGTCGCTCTGCTCATGTTAGTGCGCCCCTGTGCGCATCCCTTGTGACAAGTGGCGGAGCAGGGAAGTCAAGGTCTCCACAAGAGAATAACCAGAGGGTATCCCTTTACCCTGGAGTGAGCAGGATACCTGCCGGCAAGAAAATCTCACTATCCCCTCACTATTGAGGTGTGAGCCCAGCCAAGCCCAGACACACAGTTCACTGGGTCCATGGGCTGAAACCCACATGGCTGCCGTTGCCCGGTCGGTGCCGTGCAAATGAAACAATGGCCACAAAGCTGTTGCTGTCCTGGCCAGCCTGAGCCTGGCATTCACCAGCTTTACCCCAGAGCCAGGAGTGGCTTCCCGGTTTGTGTGGTGACATCCTGATGCTATGTCCTATTCCCTACCCTACATGGTATCGGAACGCCAGTGTGTCTCCTCAGCCATGACATGCCGAAAAACTGAGCAAAACCCAGCGTTACCTGAACGCAGGGACCCCTGGGCAAACGGTGGCTGGAAGAAAGGGGGCTAGCGGGTACCCTGGAGTATCAGGACATTTTGTCATTGGTCTGTGGTGCCGAGACCTGCACAGGCTGGCACCCCGGCCACCTCGGCTCCAAATATACCCATCAAAACGAGCCACTTGCTTTCTCACATGCAACCTAGCGTTCTGCCGGGGGGAGGCAGGGGCTCATGCTCCTGGAGCCTCGGGTGAGCCCCTCGTGGTGTAGGAAGGGGGCAGTTTAATACAACCATGCTACAGAGCTCAGCAGTCTGGCCTCGGTGTGCAGATCCCATGGCCTTCAGCGGAGCTGCCGGTATGTCTGAGGGCAGATTCTGGCCCTTTGTTTGACACTCTAGGGAGCTGAGAAAACCGGTCCCCTTTGAGCCTGCGCAGTCCTGAGGGAGCCCTCTTCCTGCCATGCTCAAGGACTGCCTCTCTTCTCTCTGCACTGTCACTGCTCATTGGGGAGTTAAAGGGAAAGTCCCCTCCCTGGCTCGCCGCAGCCCGGGCTCCAGGACGGAGTACTCACCCTCCCACGCAGGACCTGTAGCAATGCCTGACTCAGCCGCACAGAGGATGTAAGGAATTAATGTATGGCAGATACATGTTCTGCTGAAAGTCCCAGCTCATCCTAGTACAAGCTCCTGTGTGGGAGTTAATTTTAGCTCTTGTCTGTACAGTATATGCCATCAGCCCTGTGTCGTCAGGAGCTCAGAGAGAGACAAGGAGAAGGCCCAGGCAGAAATTCCCCCCATTCTAACCCAGTTTACTAGAAAACCTGTCTCTGCGGGTTAATATCACCGTGGTTAATACCTTGAAGTGATATGCAACGAGCTCACAGGGCAGAAAAGGGTACAGCTGACTTCATGTGCCTGTTTGCGGATTTCTGACCCTAGCTACTCTCCATCTTGTGTATGCGTGTGCATCTCTGCACGCATGTGTGTGGGAGACAGAGATTCCACCTACTTGTGCATGAGCAGACGTGTGTGTGAGACCCCATGCATCCTGTGTGCCTGCATGCATGTGTCAGGCGGCCAGCTGGGTGAGTGAGTGGGAGATTGCTGGGGGGACTGTGCAGTGCACAGGAAAATCCTGCTTTTCAACCTGTAGTGTTCAGCCGGAGCTGGTGCTCTGCTGTCCTGCCCAAGCAAACCCACGTGGTGACCCACAGCGCTCAGAGCGACACCAACATGGCACTTACCCTTTCCAGGACAATCTCCTCATATTTAAACATGCCATCACTGCCGTTTACCTGGGGAAAGAGAGACAGCGTGTTACACCCCCAGCCAGCTCACAGAGATTCACCCGCCCGCTTTCCCTTCAACGTCTTAACAAGGCTGGATTTCCAATGAGGCACAGTAGGCACGTGCCTAGGGGCGCCGGCATTCTAGGGGCACCGTACCTCTCTAAACCTGTGTGTAGGGGGGCGCGCTGAAGATGCTGTGCCTAGGGGCGCATAAGGTGAGAATCAGGCCCCACATCTGTGGCTCTGAAGCTGAAAATCACAAACATAATCCCCTCCCTAAAATTAAGCCAAACACTTCTTTCTTTGGGCCTGATCCAAAGCCCAGAGTTCCTTTGTCCTCTTGGTTCTGTCTTCTGTGACTTCAATGGCAGCACATTTCAAACCATGAAAAATACATTTTTTTGGTTCTGCAGCATATTAGATAACCTCTGGAACTCACTGCTGCCAGATATTATTGAGGTAAATGAAGTGGATTACTCAATCTTAGAAAGATTTATACATAACACTTAGCTTGCAGCTTACACCTTCCAAATGCTTTACTAACATAAACTAGTTAATATGGTAGAGTAAATAATTCAGAAAGGAATTTATTCCACTAATGTAGCTGGTCAAAAGAGATGTTAGGAAGCATAAGGAATGGGATGGAGACTGGAGAAAGTATTATAATGCCATTACATAACTTTATGGTACTCCCTCACCTGGACAGTGCGTGCAGTGCTGGTCACCCCACTCAGAAGGATACAGCAGAATTAGAGGGGCGGGGGCGTTCAGAGAAGGATAGATTGGAAAGATTGCAATTGTTTAGCTAGCCAGGAGACTAATAAGAGGTGACATGATAGAAGCAAATAAAATAATAAATGGTCTAGAGAAGGAAGATTGGGAGCTTTTTGTTCTCCCTGTCTCCTAACAAAAGAACAAGGGGACATTCAATAAAACCAAAAGGGGGTAAATTCAAAACTGATAAAAGGAAATACCTTTTCACACAATGTGTACTTAGACAGTGGAACCCATGGCCACAGGATGTTATTGAGACCAATAACCTCATAAGGTTCATAAAGCAACTGGACATTTATCTGGATCACAAGACTATCCAGAGTTGTCATTGATTATAACAAAAAGTGTGGAAGGGATATTAGACTTCAAGCTTCAAGGTTAAGCCCATATCTTACTATTAGAGACCAGAATGAGACCTGTGAGGGGACCAGTTTACCCCACATCTGTTACTGCGAGGTTCCTACGCTTTTCCTCTTAAGCATCTGGTGCTGGTTGTTGTCGGAGATAAAACAGTGGACTAGATGGACCTCAGGTCTGATTCAAGCTGGCAATTCCTATGTTCCTAGACTGTTTTTTGTTGTTGTTCAGACATGGCCTGCGAGCAGTTTACATGCTTTTTGTTTGTTTTTTATTAGTGATTAATTGACAGCCCATAGATTGTGCGCAAGCAGCTTGCTGCAAATACTTCAGATCCAAAATCTGAGAGGCATTGGTTATTTTGATTGGATTCACAGGTCACATTTTATTGATTCTGTTCCCTGATTGGATGAACATGAATAGTTGCGTTCAAGGTTAAAAATTCATATCCTGTGACTGTTCTCTCAGATTCCCTGTTTCTGTGACATTCTTGCCAATAAACTTGCTCAACACAAGATTCATGGAAAGCAAACAAAAAAGGAGTATGAATGCAGCCAAAGCAAAATTACTGAAAGATGCAACCAAATAGCCACAGAATTGTTCAGCAGTAGTTTCCCAGCTCTGCGATTTAACTAGAGTAAGAGCAGCACGCATTTCTAGAGGGACACATTCACCAGCATCCCGAATGCACCTTATTAGCTCAGTTTTAAGGTGATAAAATTACTAAAATGTGAAACCCTGAATCATGAGCGTTAAGAGGCCGCGGTAAATGCTATTTACACGGGGAATAAAACTTCACGTCACTCCTATTTCCTTGTGGGTTCATTTTCTTATCTGCCTTGTTTCAGATCCCTGTCACCACGTTCTGCCCAGTGTCTGGGCCTTGGCAAGTTGAGAAGCACAAGCCCATGTGATGGTGGACAGGAGGAGAATGGCCGTGATGGCAGAAGGGGAAGGAGAAGGGTCTGGCTGCTGTCACCACTCAATACTGCTCTAGCAGATAATGATTGTAATTGCCTGGTACCAGCCGTGCTGGAGCAGAAAGGAAGCAGGGGGTAATTTACTCACACAGCTCTGCAGATTCACAGATGCAAAACCTCATTTCCATTCGCTTGGCATCCTCCTTTAAATCTCCTCTGTGGGGATGTGCTCATGGCTCATTCCCTGTGGCTGGCTCCTCCTGCTTGTGGTGCGACAAGGGAGGGAGGGTAAAACCTCCCTTTCACACTCTAGTTCCTTTTCACATACGGGCTGTTCAGACATGTCCCGGGCAGTGCCTGGGAGGCTCCATCACGCTTCCCCGACCCGCCATGTCTCACTCATCGGAAATAGGAATGGGTGCCCCTCTTTTCTCGGGGGGGGGGACGGGACCCGTGAGGTTTTGATTTGTTGCTGCTGGTTCTCGCAGTCCTATTGAGGGGTGGGCGTAAATGTGTTCACATGCTTCAGGAAGACACTACAAGGCTCTCACCAGCTCACTCCGGAGAGTCTGCAGTGGCAGGATGACGTTAATGAAGTCAAGAAAGGTTGTTACTTAGCACCGGCTGGAACACTCTGCACGTTCCCACCACTGGGTGCGGCTGGGCTGGTGGGACCCTCTAGCAGCAGCAGTGCCTGCAGCAGCACCATTATGGCTTTGAACTGTCCAGGAACAAGGCTATGAACGGGCCCCGGGCTCCAATCACCTCTGCTCCTTTCACCGCATTCCTGGAGCCCAGCAGATGGTAACAGGACTCTGAGCAGTGGGGAGGCTGAGCATGGAGCATGGATCTGTAGAGGCTTCTTTAGAAGAAACTCAAATGACTGATGAGTACCCTCCATTTCTTCTTCCAGGGGCCTCCGTACACAGCCACTTGTGGGAGCTTAGCAGGCAATGCATCCTCCTCAAGATGGGAGAGAAGGAGGACTAGGTGATGAGAGATTGTAGTACCACTCTGCCATATTGGGCGTGTGCTCTAGATGCCATGTCTACTGAGTGGTGTCTTGTGACGATGTGGTTTGAGCGCCAAGGAGCACTCTACAGATCTCAACGACGGGATACGTCACAAAGAAGCCAGACTTTGCCTTATCCCTGGCTGAAAGGTTTTTGAGTCCCGTGGGCATAAGGGACTCTGGTGATAGTTCAGAGCCAGATCCACTTGGACAGGCACTGAGATGTAATGCCCTGGCCCTTGTGACTGTCTCCATAAAACAGAGAATTCTGGTGACTTTCTATGTTATTTTGACCCATTTAAATAAAAGACTAATGCCCTCTTAGCACCCACCTGCCTGCACTCCCTAGGGCAAGAGTAAAGTGTGGGAAAGATTACTGGCAGAGTCGAGGTTTGATTTAGGTGAAAGTCAGTTCCCACCCTGGGCACAAACTCTGGATAAAGAACGAAGGACCGCCCTGTCCTTTGGAAGGGAGGTCAGCCACAAGGGCTCGCAGCTTATCAAGTCTCCTCGCTCCAGCAGTAGCTATAATAAAAGCTGTGTTGACAGAAAGATGGAAAAGGGAATATTTTCCCCTGGGTCCAAAGGGAGGCTGTGTTGGTTGAGTGAGGACAGGCCTGAGGTCCCGGGGGGGAGGAGGGTCTCTTACCAAAACATCATTTTGTTAGACCCTTCAGAAACCATTTTACCGCAACAGTAACACAACACTGCACAGCTCTTCTACAGCCTTCTTCCCCGCAGATCTCAAAGCGCTTCCCAAAGCAGGGCAGCATCACTGTCCCCATGTTACGCGCAAGACAAGCACAGAGAGGGGAAGTGACTTGGCCAGCGTCACCCAGCAGGCCAGTGGAAGAGCCAGGACTAGAGCCCAGCTCTCCCAAGGCCCAGGCCAGTGCTCCCTCTCCTAGGCCGTACTAGCCCAGGATGGCTGAATGCCATTTGATGCTCTACTTGCACGTGAGAATCAGAGAAACCCAGGAGTGCTCTAAAGGAGGAGAGGGACAGACCCCACAATAAGAGGAGAAGGAAACAGTTCAGTATGGACTGAATAGAAGCCACAGATTAAACCATACTACTGATAGCTGCCCAAAGGGAGAATTTAACTTGCAGGTACAGGAGGAACGAGCTGATTGCTTTTTGAACTCAATTAGAGCTGCCATGCACAGGGGCAATGTAAGTGGATATGACCATGTGGTAACACCCCCTGCTGGCCAAATGTTGCACTGCAGGAGCTCCCCAAAAAAGACGGTTACTCACCGTTGTAACTGTTGTTCTTCAAGATGTGTTGCTCATATCTATTCCAATTAGGTGTGCGCGCCGCGTGCACGATCGTCGGAAGATTTTTACCCTAGCAACACTCGGTGGGCTGGCTGGCGCCCCCTGGAGTGGCGCCGTTGCGGCACCTGATATCTACCTCAGCCGGCCCAGCGCCCTCTCAGTTCCTTCTTACCGCCCCTGATGGTCGTTGGAACTGTGGAGCGCAGCGTAGCTGATTTCCACCTCCCTAGCGTAGTTAGCGCTCGTTTACCATTGTTAATAGTTTTAAGTACTTTTAAGTAGTTGTTAATAGTTTTCTGATAGTGTAAATAGTAGTAGGAGATAAGGGGCTTCTCCCCTTTTCTCCCTCCCGGTACCGGGCCGATGCCTGGCTCTCCGGGATTCAAGCCGTGCTCGGCCTGCTCCAAGCCGATGCCTACGGGGGACCCCCACGACTCCTGCCTGAAGTGCCTCGAGGAATCCCATCTACCAGATAAGTGCCAAATCTGCAAGGCTTTTAAGCCTAGAACCAAGAAGGAGCGGGACTTTCATTTAAAGCAGCTCCTACTCGAAGCGGCACTTCCCGACCGACAACGGCGGCACGCACTGCGTCAGTGGCACCGGAGCACCCGAGTACAAGTAAGGAGCCGCGGCACCGGACAACGCAGGCCATGATTCCTCAGAGGCGACGTTCGCTGTCCCTGACATTGGGTAAACGGACCCCGGGACCGGCACCGGCCACGGCGCCGCTGCAGCTGCAGCCGGTTCAGGACCGCCCAGCCAAGTATTTCGGCCCGGCGCCAGCACCGCCAACTCCGGTTCCGCAAGGTCCGTCGAGCTCGGTGGCCCCGACCATGATGCCGGCACCAATCCCGTTGACTCCGGTACCGCAGAGACCGTTGAGCACAGGGCCCCCGGCTAAGACTCCGGCACCGATGACTCCGGTACCGCAAGGTCCGTCGAGCTCGGTGGCCCCGACCATGATGCCGGCATCGATCCCGTTGACTCCGGTACCGCAGAGACCGTTGAGCACAGGGCCGCCGGCTAAGACTCCGGCACCGGTGACTCCGGCACCACAGAGACCATTGAGTACAGGGCCCCCGGCTAAGACTCCGGCACCGGTGACTCCGGCACCGCAAGGTCCGTCGAGCACAGGGCCCCCGGCAAAGACTCCGGCACCGGTGACTCCGGCACCGCAAGGTCCGTCGAGCACAGGGCCCCCGGCAAAGACTCCGGCACCGGTGACTCCGGCACCGCAAGGTCCGTCGAGCACAGGGCCCCCGGCAAAGACTCCGGCACCGGTGACTCCAGCTCCGCAGAGACCGTTGAGCACAGGGCCCCTGGCTAAGACTCCGGCACCGATGACTCCGGCACCGCAGAGACCGTTGAGCACAGGGCCCCTGGCTAAGACTCCGGCACCGATGACTCCGGCACCGCAGAGACGGTTGAGCACAGGGCCCCTGGCTAAGACTCCGGCACCGGTGACTCCGGCTCCGCAAGGTCCGTCGAGCTCGGTGGCCCCGACCATGATGCCAGCACCGATCCCGTTGTCTCCTCAGCTCCCCAGACACTAGGCACTTCTGGAGACGTCTTCCCCCTCCAGCCAAGGCACAACACAAGAAATCTCCAAACCAGAGGTTCTTTCCGCCCACCGTCTGGGCGCTATTCCCAGCCCTGTCTGCGCTACCTTGACAGTCTCTGTCTTCCCCCCTCTGGCCAGAGCTCTAGCCCCGAGCTGTTTCTCCGCGTGCGCCCTGGCTCACGGCCTTCCAGAGGAACATGTGAGCAAGCCGGCCTTTCCAACAGCCACGTTGCACTCTCCTCGCCCAGCCCTGTCTACGGCCTAGCCGCCATCAGGCTATCAGCTGCCTCTCCTCGGGCCCACCCCTCAGGCTGGGAACCAGCTAATTCAGTATGGCACGGATGTGGCTGGCCCCATCTCCCCTTAAAGGGGCAGCCATCCTGTGACAGGCAGTCAGAGTCCCACTGAATCCTTCAATGACCAGTTATGTTTTATTCATAGATTCATAGATTCTAGGGCTGGAAGGGACCTCGAGAGGTCATCGAGTCCAGCTCCCTGCCCTCATGGCAGGACCAATTACTGTCTAGACCATCCCTGATGGACATTTATCTAACCTACTCTTAAATATCTCCAGAGATGGAGATTCCACAACCGCCCTGGGCAGTTTATTCCAGTGTTTAACCACCCTGACAGTTAGGAACTTTTTCCTAATGTCCAACCTAAACCTCCCTTGCTGCAGTTTAAGCCCATTGCTTCTTGTTCTATCCTCAGAGGCTAAGATGAACAAGTTTTCTCCCTCCTCCTTACGACACCTTTTTAGATACCTGAAGACGCTCTCATGTCCCCTCTCAGTCTTCTCTTTTCCAAACTAAACAAACCCAATTCCTTCAGCCTTCCTTCATAGGTCATGTTCTCTAGACCCTTAATCATTCTTGTTGCTTTTCTCTGGACCCTCTCCAATTTCTCCACATCTTTCTTGAAATGCGGTGCCCAGAACTGGACACAATACTCCAGTTGAGGCCTAACCAGCGCGGAGTAGAGAGGAAGAATGACTTCTCGTGTCTTGCTCACCACACACCTGTTAATGCAGCCCAGAATCAAGTTTGCTTTTTTTGCAACAGCATCACACTGTTGACTCATATTTAGCTTGTGGTCCACTATAACCCCTAGATCCCTTTCTGCCGTACTCCTTCCTAGACAGTCTCCTCCCATTCTGTATGTGTGAAACTGATTGTTCCTACCTAAGTGGAGCACTTTGCATTTGTCCTTATTAAACTTCATCCTGTTTACCTCTGACCATTTCTCCAATTTGTCCAGATCATTTTGAATTATGACCCTATCCTCCAAAGCAGTTGCAATCCCTCCCAGTTTGGTATCATCTGCAAACTTAATAAGCGTACTTTCTATGCCAATATCCAATATGTTGGTCCGGTTGATTCCTGCTCAGCTGGCCTTTTGTCTTTTTCGGCTATTGTCACGTCCTGCCAGACAGGGAGCCACAGGGTAATTATGATGCACTATGGACTATTCCCAGAGAATCACTGCTTCCCTGCACAGTTGGCTGGAGAGGATCCTTCCCTGCCTGTTGACATCAAACACTGCTGTAGTGTTGTCAATGACCACTTGAACCACACGCCCTCAGAGGTGGGGAAGGAAGGCTTTGAGAGCCCAGCACATTGCTCTCAACGCCACTGCACTGATAGGAAAGCTTTCTTTCCAGAGGTTCTAGTGACCATGAATCTTGGAGCCTTGGCAACGAGTACTCGAATCAAGAAGGGAGTACTCATTGTCAAGGGAACCATCAGAAACTACTTCAAAAATCCATTACAAATTGGAAATCAAATCCTACTGAGGAAAACAAAGGAATGTAAACTGGCAAGTCAAGGGTCAAAGTGTAATCAGGCAGGCCAAAAAAGAATGTGAAGAGCAACTAGCAAAAGACATGATAACTAACAGCAAAGAAATGTTTAAGTACATCAGAAGCAAGAAGCCTGCCAAACAATCAGTGGGGCTACTGGACAAACAATCAGTGGGGCTACTGGAGGTGCTAAAGGAGCACTCAAGGAAGACAAGATCATTGCGGAGAAGCTAAATTAATTCTTTACACCGGTCTTCACTGCAGAGGATGTGAGGGAGGTTCCCATACCTGAGCCATCCTTTTTAGGTGACAAATCTGAGGAACTGTCCCAAATTGAGGTATCATTAGAAGGGGTTTTGGAACAAAATGATAAACTAAACAGTAATAAGTGACCAGGGGACCAGATGGTATCAGCCAAGAGTTCTGAAGGAACTCAAATGTGAAATTACAAAACTACTAACTGTGGCATTTAACCTATCACTTAAATCAGTTTCTGTACCAAATGACAGGAGGATAGCTATTGTGACATCACATTTTTTTAAAGATCCAGAAGCGATCCTGGCAATTACAGGCTGTTAAGACTAACTTCAGTACCAGGCAAATTAGTTGAAACTACAGTAAAGATCAGAATTACAAGGCACACAGATGAACATGATTTGTTGGGGGAAGAGTTAACATGGCTTTTGTAAAGGGAAATCATGCCTCGCCTATTAGAATTGTTTGAGGAGGTCAACAAACATGTGGACAAAGCTGATCCGGTGGATATAGTGTAGTAGTGCTATTGTATTGGACTTTCAGAAAGCCTTTGACAAGGTCCCTCACCAAAGGCTCTTAAGCAAAGTGAGCTGTCATGGGATATGAGGGAAGGTCCTCGCATGGATCAGTAACTGGTTAAAAGACAGGAAACAAAGGGTAGGTACAAATGGTCAGTTTTCAGAATGGAGAAAGGTAAATAACGGTGTCCCCCAGGGGTCCATACTGGGACCAGCGCTGTTCAGCATATTCATAAATGAGATGAAAAAAGGGGTAAACCTTGAGATGGCAAATGCAGATGATACAAAATTACTCAAGATAGTTAAGTCCAAAGGAGACTGCACAGAGTTACAAAGGGATCTCACAAAACTGTGACTGGGCAGTAAAATGGCACATGAAATTCAGCATTAATAAATGCAAAGTAATGCACATTAGGAAACATAATCCCAATCATACACACAAAATGATGGAGTCTAAATTAGCTGTTATCACTCAAGAAAGAGAACTTGGAGTCATTGTGGATAGTTCTCTCAAAACATCTGCTCAATGTGCAGTGGCCGTCAAAAAAGCAAACAGAACGTTGGGCATCATTAAGAAAGGGCTAGATAATAAGACAGAAAATAACATAATGCCACTATATACATCCATGGTACGCCCTCATCTGGAATACTGCATGCAGATCCAGTCACCCCATCTCAAAAAGGGTATATTAGAACTGGAAAAGGTGCAGAAAAGGGCAACAAAAATGACTAAGGGTATGAAACAGCTTCCATATGAGGAGAAATTAAAAAGACTGGGACTTTTCAGCTCGCAAAAGAGACAACTAAGGGGGGATATGATAGAGGACAATAAAATTATGACTGGTGTGGTGAAAGTAAATAAGGAAGTGTTATTTACCCTTTCACATAACACAAGAACTAGGGGTCACCCAATGCAATTAATAGGCAGCATAAGAACATAAGAACGGCCAGACTGGGTCAGACCAAAGCTCCATCTAGCCCAGTATCCTGTCTTCCAACAGTGGCCAATGCCAGGTGCCCCAGAGGGAATGAACAGAACAGGTAATCATCAAATGATCCATCCCCTGTCACTCATTCCCAGCTTCTGGCAAATAGAGGCTGGGGACACCATCCCTGTCTATCCTGGCTAACAGCCATTGATGGACCTATCCTCCGTGAATTTATCTAGTTCTTTTTTGAACCCTATTATAGTCTTGGCCTTCACAACATCCTCTGGCAAGGAGTTCCACAGGTTGACGGTGTGTTGTGTGAAAAAGTACTTTCTTATGTTTGTTTTAAACCTGCAGCCTATTAATTTTATTGGGAGGATGCCTTTGATTGTTTTCTAGGTGGTAAACAATAGAGGATGCTTCCCAAGAAGCGGGATCCTGAGTTCCATGGATGGATCTGGAGGTCTCTGTGGTGTTAGTAAGAGCGTCCTCACTAGCAGTGACTAAATTGGGGACCAGACCCTTTAAGGGAATGCACAGGGGTCTGAGAAATTGGAACTGGTAATTCCAGTGACAGCTAAACTACCATTGCTGCAGTCTTAACCTGCTCCTCTGAACCATGTGGATGCATCTTCCTTTCCTTAGGGGAAGGAGACAGAGCTGCTCCTACATCCAAGCTACGTTTCTCTCCCTTACGTTTGAGTGCCTCACCCCAGGGCTCTGGCTCCATGTTGTGGCCAGAGCCTGAGGTGTGAATCGAAACAAGGCCATGGGTCTACATGGGAGTGCTAGATCCGCAACAGCTATCGACTGTAGGGGGCATCTCCATGATCAGAGGTTCCTTGGAGACAGTCAGATTCACAGTGCACGGATCCACAGCCCTCTCTCTAGGTTTGGCTCCATATCCAGAGTGGCTGTGCAGACAGGCCAAAGTGACAGCAGTGCTCAAACCACTTAAAGACCCTAACTCTGCAAAGAGCTACCGTCCAATAGCTTTACTCTGCTCGACCTATACGCTATGTGAGCTAATATGAGATAATGGTAGAATGGAATCACTAGTGGAAGAGCAGCTGACAGTGACCAATCCAGTTTCCACCCAGGCTGTTCATGCTGTGGCCAAGTTGTGAACCTAATTCAATATATCGAAGATAGCTTTGAAACCCGTAAGTTTACAGTGGTTGTGTTTGCTGATCTGTCAGCTGCTAATGACACTGTGAACCAATGTGCACTTCTACTGAAATTGGCAAGAATTTTGAGAAATAGCAAGATGGTAAGGTTATCTCCTCCCTGAGAATTGACATTTCTCTATCGAGATGGTCAGAAAAGTCTGTGGTGTATTCCACAGAATGGACTGCCCCATGATTCAGTGCTATCATGCTTGCTGTTTCATGTCTTCACAAATGACATCAAGAATTCCCTGATGTGTGAAGATTCATTATGCAGATGGTCTTTGCATCACTACCCAATTGGAAAGGTTTGAGGACACTGAGCACGTTCTAACTGGTTCCCTGAGTATATTTGGAAAATATTATCTCACATAGTTTCTGAATGACAACCCTAGCAAGACCCAAGTATGTGCCTTCCACCTGAAATACTGTTAGGCCAAGCAAAAACTCTAGATATCATGGGATGGTACAACCCTCAAGCAGTAGGAATATCCAGTGTACCTAGGGGTCACATTAGACTGAACGCTGACATTCAAGAGCCCATCAAGAAGTTGAAAAAGAAAGTGGGCTCTAGCAATTGTGTACTCCAGAAAGTGGCCAGTACAAGATGAGGAGCTGACCCCAAAACACTGGTGAAACTAGTCTCGTCATGTGTTACTCAATTGCTGAGTGCCCCCAGTATGGTCACACTCAACCTGTGCACGCAAATTTGATAATGAACTCAATCAGTCCTGCAGGATCATCACAGGGGACTTTGAAACCGACTCCCGCACAGTGGCTGCACTGTCTCAGAGGGATGGCACCACCATCCATAAGGCAAGATGCCTTCAGTAAAAAGGAGAGAGAAAACCAGGTGCATGATCCAAATCATCCACTGCGTGGAAACATTCCATCGGCTAAGAGGCTGATGTCTAGAAAGAGAAAATCCCTTACCCCAAACTACCACTGCGGAGGGCTGCAGAGTAATAAAATGGCAGGAATTACTGATGATCTTGGGGAATCTGGCTGCTTCAGAACCACTCCCTCTGGGCCCTGACTTTGAACAAAAACGCTGTTTTCTAAATTGGGCGGGAGCTGGGATGGCAAAGGCTGGTGACAGTAGGACGATGGAAATTGAGGAATGATCCCAGATGTGAATGTGGGGTTCAAAGGCAGAGACTGCCTGATGCAGTGCCCCCGTCAGCGTCTCCCGAGGAGCTACTGGCGCTAAGTGACACCACCAGGTCCTGGCTGTGGTTTCGGCATTATAATGTGGCGACGGCATTATACTGATCTAAGTCTGTATCGCAGACCTGGCCTGAGCTCACTTCAGTTTGTCAGTATCTTTCAGACACCACTCTCCAGGTGCAATCACACCACAGGCATGCAGGGAGGGACGACTCCGTCTCTTTGTCCCATGATGTGATGCATCTGCGTATTCAGACCAAACATTTGCTGGCATACTGAATTGCGATCTCATATCTGATATGCTGTTTATTTTCACTCCTCAGTCTCTTTCAGCATTCCAGTTTCCCAGGAGACAGGCCTCCTGGGTTACTGGTTCTGTCATTGCCTTGCTGTACAAGTGCAGGCATACCTCTCTGCGCTTCAGCTTCCCCACAGGTACGATGGGGATTCGCCAGCCCTGACACGTCTTAAATCAAGGTCAGACTCTAGGAATTCGTTTGGGGCAGTTCCCTGGCTTGTGTTATAAAGGCGGTCAGACTGGGTGATCACAGTGTCCCTTCTGGCCTTGGAATCTAGGAAAATGCAGATCGTGGTACTTATGCAACAAGCACGTTGTAAGGCTTAGTTCCCAGTGATCCATCCCGATCCGCACTCAAGATGGAGGGGGGAAAAGGAGTGGTACTTCCCCAAGGTCCTCCCACAAATTAAGCCCTGCCTCTTTGAGAAACTCCCACGAGATTGTGTCATTTTTCAGAATACGCTCATCCCTCTCTGGCCTGTTTTGATCAGCAGTGACATAGCTAGCAATGGTGACATTTAAATTATAACCAGTGTGAGATAAACGGGACAGCACCTTCCTTCCCGAGCCATTGCAGGCTGTCTGCACACCGTGGCAGGCATCACTTGGTCAGTTACACTTGGATCACAATTTGCAAGGTTTTCTCGGCAACTACCAGAGCTGGAGGCTCAGTTTTGTTCAGATTTAGGAGCAGATGCAGACTCTTAAAAAAAGACAAGACCCAGCTCCCCCAGCTACAATGAGCCAGCCCATTTCAACCCCAGATCCTGACCAGCAGCACTTTGCTGCTCTTCCCATCCTTGGCCTCTCCAGAGCAAGTGAGTGATCCCAAATTGGGTAGTACTTTTTTGATATGGGCAATTATCTAGATTGAAAAGATCAGCCTCATTTCAGAGTAGTCAGGAAACGATGCTTTCTACTGGGGGCTTGGCTACACCTAAAACACTGCAGTGACACAGCGGGACTGCGGCAGCTTAGCGGCTGTAGCGCTTCAGTGAAGATACCACCTACGCGGACAGCAGGGCTTCTCCTGTTGGCGTAGGTAATCCACCTCCTCAAGAGGTGGTAGCTGGGTTGATGGGAGAATTCTCCGGTTGATCTCGCGCTGTCTACACCGGGGGTTAGGTCGGTTTAACTGCATGGCCAGAGGGGTGGGTTTTTCACACCCCTGAGTGAGGGAGTTATACTGACCTAATTTCGTAGCAGACCAGGCCTGAGTCTGGAAGTCTGAATCCAATGAAGCATGTGGCCAGGCTGAATTCTTCTATTTTGAGGCAAACCCAGGATATTTAGTATTGCCACTAACCAGACACCTGTCTGAATCTGTAGCTTGAGGTGTGGTGAATGTTGGCACATGAAAGCACTCACTGAAGAAATTAACATGCTATAAACACAGGTCAGTTTAGTATCACACAGGGCAACTTTACAGCGTTTTTACACAAAGCACAGGGAGTGGCTTTCTGGCAATGGTGCCATGTACAGAGTCTAACCCATGATCAGAAACAGCTTGTCTCTAACCCTGTTTCTAAACAGAATGTGAGCTGCTGTCTCCCCTCATTCCCTGTAACACTCTGGGGGTCCTTAAACCAAGCTCTGGGCAGCCATGAAGAGCCATGCCTTGCCCTCGAGATCGGCCCTTCCTTAGAATGCTGCTGGGAAGGGATACGATTTTCCAGGTGCAGGGTTTTTGCTTTTTTGGTTTGGTTTGGTACATACTATTCTATTGTTTTATACATTTCCTGTGATCGTGAAAACGTGCCTTTGAACTGGGAGGGGAGAATTAAGGACCAGCACACAAGCATGCCTGGATGCTGAAGGATGCTTTATCCCCCATCAGTCTATTGTGGAAGAGGTAGGTTTGTGGCCTGGCCCATCCAGAATTGGCCATCTGAAACAGAGGGGTACAAAGATTGAAGAATTCAGAAAAGGGCCTTTACACACCCCAAGTGATCCTTCTCTGAACTGAGACCAGGAGGGGGGATCCCTGGGACAAGATTATTTACAGCAACCCCAGAGTTGAGGAGGGAGCATATCAGGAGTTAGCAAGGGGACCCTTATAGTGTTAGCCTGCAGATGGCAGCGGTCCCATAGACAACAGGTTGTATTGTCTCTTCACCTGTTCTTTGACACTAGACTTCCTGCTGCGTTACCAAAACCTAGTGACTCATTTTCAGTCATGTCCACTTTGATGCTGCATGTTTTGCACACCAGGGTTGGCATTGTACACAGCACAGATAAATAATGCACGCTAGGCCTCGTTCACTGCTCCAGCTAGGGCCCGCCATGCTCATTCGGGGCAGAGTGCCACGGGGCATTCATTATGGGCCAGTGTGTTTGCTCTTCCCTAGCTGGGACAACAGGAGAGTGTTTGAATCACAGTCCTTTTGCCAGGAGACGCTCAGTAGGCAAACCATGAGGGTATTACCCATCGGTAGCAATGTGTCCGGCTATCCAGGCTCACAACACAAGTTCAAAGAGGCCGTGGCAAAGTCAGCAGTGCCCATGTGGCACACAGTGTTCTGCTGTGTCTGCTCCTGGGGGACCATCGTCAGAGTTAGGCGTTCCCCAGCGTTTGCTCAGTGTGGACCACACCTTAGCAAAGAGACTGTCTTGTAGCCACCTCTGCTCCACTCCCACTCCGGCAGCGGCCTTGGGGCTACTCCAGGGCAATTGCTTACATGGACTAGTACCATTGGGAAAGTATTTCCGGTACTTGCAGCTGTCTTTTAGTATAAGCAAGGAGCAGCGGCTAGCAGCATGTGTCCCACTTGCTCTCTGCAGGGCGCCAGGCAAGGGCTCCGTGGGCCACCAGAAGAAGACCGCAATGCTTTGGAGTTGCTTTTCATGCGAATTTCTTGGAATGGCCATCAAAGGTATTGCATCATCTGAGAGCAAAGGGCGGTTTCCTCAGTCCCCGGGGGCACCTCTGACACACTCAGCACCGTCTACAAGGTAGAGATGCTTTTTATAACCCACACACTGTGCTGGGTAAAACCCCCCAATATGTGCAAAATCTATTATGCTAATGCACACACAAAAAACCAACCCCCTGGAAGGGGAGTTCTGACCCTCTACAGGGTGCATGGATTGTGTCTTAGCACAGACAGGAGAGTCCCCTACTCACACTGAACCAACTGGCTACAGCACGCGTTGAACGATACTTCTGTTTGGAGACTGTTCTTCCAAAGGGGACTTGGGTTACATTGGAAGGACATTGCTGTCTGGGTGGCATTTGTCCCCAGTGGTGCTCTCCGAAAGGATTATGGACAGGCTGGAGAGGCCTGGGAGAGGACATTTGGAAGCCATTGATGGAGAATGTGCAGAAAGTGGATTCGGATTCACAGGTAGGTATTTATTTGCGCACAGAACTGGCCCACGATGGGATTATCCTCTAAGGGATTCTTTCACTTAGGCGCTCAGATTGTACAGCGATCAGCATGGTATAAAAACCTGCACAGAACAGAATGCAGCTCACTCGGGAATTGTATCCGGAGCGCTGGGTTTTGTTAATGACAGTCTGTGGTGGATGCTGGGTTCTATACAAAACACAGAGATCCCTGCCCCAAATGCTGCCAGTCGAAGGCAATAAGACAAAGTGCACCAGGTCTCTAACCCGGGGCCTTCCCTGGATTTACAGCCAGTAAGATCCACAGAATAACTCCCCAGACACAGCCCCTTGTTGCCCTTGAGTTTGGTGTCCGGAGGCCTGGGTGCAGCTGATTTTCTGGACACATTTACGGGTGCCTGGATCAGACCCCCAGGATCAGCCTCTGGAGAGGACTGGGATAATTTGCCAGCTGTCTCCATAGCGATTAGTGTGCTCTAATAATCTAATCAAGCCCACCAGAACAGGGCAGTAGGAACAGACCTCAAATCATAGACAGGCAAGACAGGGCTCCCAGGGAGGAGGACAGACAGTAAGCTACCGCGATGGAGGGAGAGGGGGTAGAAGGAAACAAGGCAAAGAGAAGGAAGAAAAGTGGGGGGCGATCTTGAGCCTCTAAGGCAGGAGTGGCCAACCTGTGGCTTCGGAGCATGCGGCTCTTCAGAGATTAACATGCGGCTCTTTGCATAGGCGCCGACTCTGGGGCTGGAGCTACAGACACTAAGTTTCCAATGTGCCGGGGGGTTCTCATTGCTCAACCCCCTGCTCTTCCCCAGGCTGTGCCCCCACTCCACCCCTTCCCCCAAGGCCCCTGCCCCTTCCCCCGAGCCTGCCATGCCCTAAGTCCTCCCACCCCTAGAGCCTCCTGCACGGTACGAAACAGCTGATCGCGGCAGGCGGAAGGTGTGGGGGAGGGAGGAGGAGGTGCTGATCGGGGGGGCTGTCGGTGGGTGGGAGATGCTGGGGGTGGGGGAGCTGACGGGGGGCTGCTGACGTATTTCTGTGGCTCTTTGGCAATGCACATTGGTAAATTCGGGCTCCTTCTCAGGCTCAGGTTGGCCACCCCTGCTCTAGGGCCCAGCTTGTGCTTCAGGAGAACTGGGGCTCCGGCAGGGACTCAGTCACAGGGAGGGTGGAGCCAGCCCAGCGGGTCTGTGTGCAGTTGGGGGCCATGGCCCCCGGGAGGAGCCCAGTATTGGTCGTGATGCCAGTCTCACTGTGATCCCTGCGGGCACAGCTGTGTGCAGGGACATGGAGGGAGGGGAAACTGCCTGCACCCGCTGCCTTCATTGCCCGTCTGCACGGGGCCAGGCACAGCTGAGCCAGGGCTGGGGTTGGTGAGGGAGGAAGCACAAGGGGATGGTGGCCCAAGTGGCAAGAGGGAGAGTCTCACCCGTCGCCCTGCTGAGCTCCAGGCGACAGGCAGAGGAGACAAACTGGGAACAGAAATGAGCTTTTAATCCCCAACTGCCTGCGGCCTGCCCAGGGCAAAGCCCGTGCGGCCCCCCGGCTCTGCACGCCTGCCCCAGGGCTCCTGTTCCCTTCTACGAAACAGCTTCCTCTTTCTTACTGGTAAAATGGCATCAGCAAGGGGGATCCAGATGGCCCCGGGCCCAGAGCAGCTGAGCAAGGCTGGCTCTTTCTGCGGCGCTGGGAGGAGTCCGGCTCACCTTGGGGCATCACACAGTTATGAAGACTGGAAAGGGAGTGCAAAGCCAGCCCTTCAGACAGACCGTGAGCTCTGCAGGGCAGGGACTGGCTCGGACTCTGACAGGGCTGCAGCGCTGCTCTCGATCGGCAGCACATGTTCAGATTTAAACCCTGCTCTCTGCTCGGAGCGGGTCGTAGGGAACCTTTCCCCTCAGCCGTCAGTGTCCCAGACTGCAGCGACGCGTTGGGTGGTGCCCCTACATCAGTGCTCTGCGCCAACGCACACTGGTGCAAGCCGGGGCGGAGAGCAAGGCCTAGGCACCACCTGTGTCTGACCCTGCCAGATCTTGGCAGCTCAGCAGGGTCAGACACACGAGCCAGCCACGCAGCCAGCAAGGAGAGAGAGGAGACACACCCGAGTCCCCCCCGATGCCAGGCGGGAGAGGAGATGGTGTTGGAGGTAAGACAAAGGCAAGTGGATGCAGCAAGTTGCTGTTTTCCCTCCCTCCGACTCAGCCCCGACCTCCCCCCAGCATGGTGCTGGCACGCGCTGGGCTGCGGGCGGAACTGGTGTTTGTGTCCCATCGAAAATGCTTTACTACAGAGGTGCCACCTGTGGACTCCTGGCCCTGTGTGCAACGAGGACCAAGCAAAGCCCGGCACAAGGCGTCTCCAGAGCTGTCCCCTGTGTTAAAGATGCGGGTGGCTGCCCTGCGCTGCCTCCGAAGACGAATCGGTGCAGGTGGCAGAGGCCTGGCACACTGTCAAGGCGTCTCTCCACAGGGTACAGTCTGATTGCCCCGGGCTATGCAGCCAGCGCCGCAGGAGCCACAGAGTCCTCTCTCTGCCCTGTGCAGGGACGCTGCTAAGGGTTCTGGCCAACGGCGGGGGCAGGGCTGGAGTGGGTCAGTGAGGAGGCGGTCTCATGGGTCACCAGGTTAAACCCCTGTCCAGTAAGATTAGCCTCTCTGGTTCCCCCACCACCAAGTATACGTTCCCTTCCCCCCAGAGTCCGTTCCCCACTCTTCCACGCCCCCCCGCCCAGCTCTCTCCCCTGCCCTGCCTTCCAGCTGCTAACACCCTCTGCACAGTCTCCGCAGAGAGGGCTTCCTTGCTTTCCTCCTGCGGGCTGGTGCACTGGCCAATCGCTCTGAGCAGAGCTTTGCTTTCAGGTAATAGCTCCCCTAGTGATGCTGAGAAAGGCCACAATGGGGCGGATGGACAGAAGCAGCACTAAAGTGACCTTCCCTCGGCAAAGGAGCTCGGAACAGCTGGTGTGAGGTGGGGGCAGAGGAGCAGCTGTAGAGAGGCCATCTTCCCCCCTTAATAGCCATGCTAGGATGGAGCGGCATCCCCGGGGCCCCCACAGGCAGGGGATCCCAGGGAGCGGTATCCCCGGTGCCCAGGCGGGCAGGGGATCCCAGGGAGCGGCATCCCCGGTGCCCAGGCGGGCAGGGGATCCCAGGGAGCGGCATCCCCGGGGCCCCCACAGGCAGGGGATCCCAGGGAGCGGCATCCCCGGGGCCCCCGCGGGCAGGGGATCCCAGGGAGCGGCATCCCCGGTGCCCCCGCGGGCAGGGGATCCCAGGGAGCAGCATCCCCGGGGCCCCCGCGGGCAGGGGATCCCCGCGGGCAGGGGATCCCAGGGAGCAGTATCCCCAGTGCCCACATAGGCAGGGTTAACGTGTTATTTCTACAGAAAAAAAAAACAATGAAAATCCAAGCAGAAGACTTACAGAGATCCCTGGTTCCAAGGAGTCCGTGTTCACGATAATGGGAGCAGGGTTAGCCTGTTAGAGAGACGGAGACAAAACCCAGAGTATCACACAGCTGAACTATGGGTCCCAGTGCTCCAAGCCACCCAGCCACCCTCTCCAAGACTTGCCCACCGGACACGCAATCACACGGTACTTAACAGAAGATCAAGACCTGAAAATAAGGCAGTGTTCTCGGGCACTCTCCCTCCACCACCACACGTTCTCAGATACCCCACCCAGGCGGTGTCTCTATTTGGGCAAGGCCCCCTCCAGTCAGACCTGGCAAGATTCTCATAGGCTTTCCAGGTGCCGCATCCAGTCCAGTAGCGTTCCTGTCCCTGGGGAGCCCAGGTGCTGTGGTACAGGAAGGGAAGGAAACAGACCCCACCCCTAGCCTCTATCCCAGCTCCGGAACAGATCGTACCTGGATCCCCGGCTCCTGGGAGCCTGGCAGCCGGGGAGAGGGAAGGAAGGTACTTTTGGTCGATGTGGAGCGGCACCAGTGGACTAAGCTCTGGGGTAGGAGCTGGGAACTGCCAAGTTCCAGTCCCCATTCTGCAGGAGACACACTCTGTGACCTGGGGTGAGCCCCTTCTCTTCCCCTCGTCACAAAACGGGGATGGAGGGGGCTGAGAACTAACCCAGTAACACATGCACAGTGCGGCCAACGTGCTCAGGGGAGCAGCAACTGCAGAAACTCGGGGTCAATATTCGTTTCACTAATCCCAGCCCGGCCTGTTAAGGGCGTGTGGGCCTCCAATCCGCACCCCTGGGTTCCCGTCAGCCCTCACACCCAGCTCACCCAGAACTACTGGAAGGGAGGGGGCGGCAGAACGCTGACCCTCCCAGAGGCCCCACCACAAGAATCCTGACTGGCCCCCCCGACTGGCAGAACCATTCCACATTAGTCAGGCGGCGGCACAGGAAGTGGTCTGGGCAACAGGGAGACTTTCTGACTGGCCGCTGCGCCGCGCCGGACTCTGGCTCTGACCCCTGGCTTGGACTCTGGCTCAGACCATAGGCCTGACCACTCCTGCTCCGATCCCTGGGCCAGCCTCTCCATGTCTCAGTCCTGACACGGCCTCCCTGGGTTTTGAGCTTCCTTTGAGCAGCCAACCAGCTGCTGAACTACCAATCACCAGCTGGCCACTCTGTCCCAGCAGCCCGAAGACGAACGCCGTCGAGGGCCCCGGGATGGGCCATGGCATTCAATCATTTGGAGACAATGGAGAGGAGCTTCCATTTTCTCAAACCACCCTGTCCATAACTCCTCCAGGGTGCCTTGTTTACATCCCCCCCACTCTACAGCTCTCCTCCCAAAGCACCACCCGGACTCTCCCCCAGACGGCTCAGGCGTGTCTCTCCTCCCCTCGGCACCAGGTGATTTCCCCCCTCCCAACAGTCTGGGCTGTTCCCTGTTAGCGTAGTTTATCTGTGACCTCAGGGATGATACTTGGCACCTTTCCGGGCTTTAGGGATCATCTCTGCCCTAGACAAAGAGCTTCTCCCATCACTGCAGCTCCCCTCGCTGGGTCTCCTCTGCTTCTGGCGCGGTGCTTGACGGAGGAGATTCTACACGTGTGCTGGAGGAAGGAGGCGGAGCAGGCCTGAGTGCTCCTGCGGCCAGGTGAGAGGGAGGGCGGTGAGGAGAGACAGCCACAGGTGCGGGAGTATCTTTGTATCAATGATCTGAAGCATTGGCAGGTAGGGAAGCACATTTCCTGACACACAGTCAGGCCGGGTGGGCAATGACATTCAGAATGAGAATGGGGGCCGGGAAAGAACTGGCCCAGCCCCTGAGGATGGGAGGGGAGTAATGCCATCACCCACTGGCAGAAGGTGAGAGAGAGCCGGGAGATGAGCACTGGAGAGGAGGAGAAGAACATGTGACAAAGCCCCAATGGCTTGTGTGGTTAGAGAGTGAGATCTGTACTGAGAGATTCAAATGTTCCATCCGGTGCTTTCCATCCCCTCAAGCCACATTCGGCATGAGCTTTTTATCCCTTTTCTGTGCTGTGTGTGTCAGGGAATCACCATCTTCCAGCCCGTTGCTTGGGCTGAGAGTCTGGAATGAGTGCAGGTGAGAGACACAGAGTGAAAATGGGACACATCACAAGACACAGCTCCTGAAGTATCAGCTGTGGGTCCATTCATGGGACCTGCCACCCCAGCCCTGGTGCTGATCCTATGTTCAGCCCTGCTGGGGAGCTGTCCAGCAAGAGATCCTCCTGAAGGACAGCAGCAATGCCCAGGCTGACGCCCAGTCTGAGAAAAGGAATTCTACTCCTGCCCTTCCCACCCCGGCAGAACCTGGGCTCTTCCTCCCCACAAACCGGTCTAGAGAGAAATGCACGAATAGAAGAACTGAGAGTGGCAGGAGGCACTGAGCGTATCCTGGCCCCTGCAGACCCTCTGCAGCTCTGGGAATACACACATACAATTGTCCCAAACACCTAGTAACCAACGAGCACGGCTTCGCCTGGGCCAAAACCATTCTGCCCATTAATTGGATGAGGACACTGAAATCCTTTCCATGTTCCCAAGAGAGCCACATTCAGCCCCTCTGCCACGAGAAAGAAGCTGGGTTGACTAGGATTGCAAGGCAGTAAAGGGGAACATCTCACAAGATCCCTCACCCTCCAACACAAGAGAGACATTTTACAGAAGAATGGAGTTTAGAAAGTTCCTCCACACATTTGTGCCCCACCCGTTCCCCTCCCTTCCTGACACTCACCTCAAGCACAGAAGAACAAAGCTACTGTAGCAGATTCCCTTCCCTCTGCCTCCTCCAACCAAGCTCCTAACCTGCTGCGTTCTACCTGCTGCTTGGTAACCTCCTCCTCCTAACTCCCCACAAACTGCTCTCAAGGATGCGCCTTCTTCCGCTCCACTTCTTCCAAGCAGGTTCAATAAGAAGAGACGTTATCCTCCACCATAATTAGTAAAAGTATTCAAAATAATGAATGGCCTAGAGGAGTAAGATTGGGAGCCCATTTCCATACCATCTATGGTAGCGGTTTTCAACCTATTTATCATTGTGGGCCAGGCGGCAGGCCCAACCCTGGACCCCCACCATGTGACCCCGACCGTGGACTGTGTGGGGCTGGGCACCAGCCCGGACCCCAGACCCCGCAGGTCTGGCTAGGGACCCCGATCCTGGACCCCAAAGGGCCAGCTGGCTGCGCCAAACCCCAGACCATGGAGGGCTGGGTGGCAGCTCCGGACCCCAGACCTCTGCTGTGGGGGGGCCGGGTGGCAGCCCCAGACCCCCGCTGCACCAGGCAGCCAGGAACCCGGACCCTGTTAGCACACAGCGGGGCTGCAGCTGTGTGCTAATTGGGCGGCATGCGGCCCAGAGGCCGCGGGTTGAGAACCGCTGATCTATAGTCTCCCTTTCTCATAAAAGACAGACAAGTGACAAGTACTACATTTAGAAAGGAAAAATCACATACACAAATATCAAATGGTGAGTAACTGGCTAGGCAGCCTGTGACAAAGCAGAGCAACTGCCAGCCAGCACAGCCGGGGTTAAAGAGAGTCTCTGCCCTGCCCAGCTAGCCCTGTTCTACCTGCAGCTAATGCCAGGCCTGGAGGGGGAGGAAAGGCGAGAGCTGGGCTCAGGACAGGGGCAGGATCTAGCCTCCTCTCTAAGTGAGGGGAAGGATCACGAACCTGCCCACCCAGGCAGCCCCCGAGGAGGAAGCCCTGTCCCCCCAGCCATGGGAAACTCTGGAGGAGACCTAGGAGCCTCCAGCTCCGAGTGCAACTGAGCGGGTGAAGCCCAGTGACATTGTGGGGCTTGGCCTCGCCACTGACGGAGCTGGGACCATGATGAGGTGCCCCTCCAGACCCATGAGGTGCCCCTCCAGCCTACAGGAACAGGCCATCCAACCAAGGGGACTAGAGGGGCCACACCCCAAACTGAACAGACTGGTAGGAAGTAGCCCAGGGCAGCGAATTTAGAGGGCTAACAAACACAAGAACCTGGGTTGGGACCCAGTGGAGAGGGCGGGCCCGGGTCTCCCCACCAGCCTTAAAGATTGAGGCCCCACAACCAAGTAGGGAGTTGGGAGCCATGCAGTCCATCCCCCCAGGCTGGCTGTTACACAGCCACACGGCAGAAAAGTATCTGGGGGGTTTACAGTCGATCAAAGTGAAAACGAGTCAACAATGTAATTCCGTTGCAGAAAAGGCAAATGTAATGATGGGGTGTATTAACAGAGGTCTCGTATGTAAGACATGGGAGGTGATTGTTCCACTCTACGCAGCACCAGCTGGAGTACTCTGTCCAGTTTTGGGCAACATGTGTTAAGACAGACGTGGACAAACTGGAGTGAGTCCAGAAAAGAGCAACAAAAGTGATAAAATGTTTAGAAGCCCTGACCTGTGAGGAAAAGTTGAAAGAATTCAACATGTATATTCTAGAGAAGAGAAGACTGAGGACACGAAAAGAGTCTTCAAATATGTTAAGGGTTGTTACAAAGAGGACAGTGATCATTTGTTCTCCATGTCCACGAAGGGTAGGACAAGAAGTAATCTGCTCAGTTTGCAGCAAGGGAGATTTAGTTTGAATTAGGAAAAACTTTCTAACTTTAAGAATAGTTAAGTACTGGAACAAGTTACCTAGGCAGGTTGTAGAATCCCCGTCGCTGGAATTTTTAAGAAAAAGGGGTAGGCAAGAACTTGTCAGGGATGGTCTAGGTATACTTAATCCTGCTTCAGTGCAGGGGGTTGGACTAGATGACTTCTTGAGGCCCCTTCCAGCCCTAAATTTCTGTGGCTCTAGAACAGAAGAGCAAGAGGACACTCAATGACATTTGAAAAGTGGCAAACTAAGACAAGGAAACACTTTCCACGCAGTGCACAATCATATGGAACTCATTGCCACAAGGTAGCACTGAGGCCAAGGGTTTAGCAGAATTCCAAAAACGTTGCATGTTTGTATGGATAAAAAAAACCTGCCAGCGTTGGAATAGTAAATATTAAAAAGAGTTTTGGAAGGGATATAAACCCTTCTACTTTAGGTCATCAGAAAACCTCTAAGTAGTGGAGAGTAGGAGAAAATTCAAATTTATGAGCTTGAAGCACGACTTATTGGATGAGTTTCTCTGGCCTGTGTTATGAGATCAGGCTAGATGATCCTACTAGACCTTTCTGGCACTATTAATCTATAAAGCTTGCCCTGGTGACAGATTATTATCCCATTACTACCTACTGCTGAGTTTCTGGGACCTCTCTCTGAAACCTTTGGTCCCAGCCCCTGGCAGAGAGGACCACAAGTGTGACCCAGGATGCCAATTTTGATTTTTTCATGTTTGAGCGGTTTGAAATTCTGAACTTTTAATTCTCCTTGCGCTGTAGGTGGGGGAACTGGGAATCAGCAAACTGGGGGGGTCCGGTCTCACCTGGAAAGATTCTGATGACAGAATGAAGCAGGAGATGGTTAATTTGGTGAATTCACTGATGCATTCTCATGTCTCTTGCCACCATAACTCCCGGCTACAAAAGGATAGATTTTGATGATGGCGAATTCTCCTTTAGCTCAGGCAAACACAACCACTTCCAAATGCTCCTGCCGAATCCACCCACGTATAAAGCAGTGTCACACTTAAGGTGCAATGTATTGGGAACTAGGAGGCTTAGAAGCAAGTGCCGTGCCCCCACTGCAAAGCTCCCCTTTCCGGCACTACGAAGTGCTCAGATCTGACCCGGATAAGTGGTGAGGTAGCGGATCTTAAACCTGACACTGGGCTAGGTCTGAATAGTGCATGCCCGTGGTCCCAGACCAGTACAGTTCTAGGAGCAAATGCCACATTTCACAGTAAAAAGAAACCACGTTTATAACTGGTGGTTAAAAAACAATGGTGGCCGTTTGAAATTGCTCAGGGGTTTGAAATGCTAGAGGCCATCTCGGAGGAGATGGATTGGTGGCAGAGTGCAGAGGAAGTGGTTAAAGGTAAATGCAATTTATCACATGCACCCTGAAGTATTGCATGACTATTACCACCACATTTGGTGCTTTGTGATCCTTCTGCAGGACAGGTGCTATCGGTGGTAAAGTCACAGAAGCTTTTACATACCAGCCCATGTCCCCTGGTATGCCCCATCACAGTCCCTTTGCTCGATTACTAATCCCACAAATCGTGGCCTCCCTGTGCCTTGCTACACGTTGTCTAGCCTGCTCACTGTGTTCCTGCTCTCCACGCACTGAGCATCCATCCCAGTCATTCAACGCTATCGCTTTTTATATTTGAAAATATTGCTAGGAGCGCAATTTCCCACATGGGACCCAGGAGAACAGTAATGTAAGTGGCTGCTTAAAACAAAGTCACATCCCGGCAAAAGGAATTCAGACCAGGAACTCCCTGTTTGTCTCCTATTGGGAGCTACTCCAAGAAGCCGCGTATTATGGGAGAGGCGTTTAGATACTAGTCACTAGTGACTTTGCACTTGCAGGGATCCCTACGTTTGTATCTTGCCCATGTTTTTCGGAAAGTCTGACAAGCCCAAGACAGGGTTTAGAGATGAACTGATTGTCTTCCCCCAATCACAGACACTGGGCCCTCTGGCAGCAGCAGGAGGGGCAGCAATGTCATTATTGTTTGCTGGGCAGCAAGAAGATGCTGGTGAATGGGACTTTGTCCTTGTCTGTGGGGAGTTGTAAGTAATTTATGCCCGAGGGTGAATGGTGTGGTCCCATGCAGAGAGGAGAGGGACGAGCGCAGTGCACTTAGATCACATTCAATGGGGCTGTCAGAGCTCGTCCATCGAAAACACTCAATCACATTATTATTGTTGACTGAGCCCTGCCATCATGCTTGGGGCGGTACAAATGGAAGAAGTGGCCCTGGCCCTACAAAGCTCACCATTTTGGGCAGGTGCAAACCAAGCAGTGTAGACACATGGCTGAACACCCACAAATCCCACCGAAGTCCACGGGAGCTGTCGGTGCTCAGCACCCCTGAATATCAGGCCAAGAGCATGTCTCCATTGCCGGTATGAGGTGCTGCAGGAATCTCCCGGGGCTCACTGCAGGGCTTCATGGGAAATGTGACGTCAAGAGGGAGGGGGCGGTCGCCTGACACGAGACGAGTCTGCCCCAAGCTAAAGGAAAGCCGGCACAAAGCCAGCATGGGCGAAGGGAGAGGCTAGCCGAGGGGCTTGGCCCGAGCAAAGGAAACGAGCAGGGATACCCACAGGGTGGAGTTGTGCAGGGTCTGGAAGGTGGGATGAAACCCTTGGCCGTGATCTGCGGGGAGCGATTCAGGGTGCGCTGATGTGGTCGGAATGAAGGTGAGGAAAACGAGGACTGGCAGGGAGCACAGGGAAAGCAGGAGGTTACAGCAGTCAAGGCGAGGAGGAGCCAAGGCATGAACAAGCTTTGGGCAGCCGGGATGCAGAGGAAAGGCCAGACGTCCATGGCACCTGATCTCCGGCAGGAGTATGGTGCCCGCAGCCATGGCAGTGTGTGGTGCCGGGGGGGGGGTCTGCACACTGTGCCGAGGCATCTGCAGTCCAGAGCACCGAACACTGGCGCTGATGGGAGCTAGAACTGGACCCAGCCCTCGAGTAACAATGGAGGAAGCAGCCAGTCACTGCCCAAGCACAGCCGCTATGGACGGTCTGGTGCCCTGCAGATCTCCCTGGGGACACAGTACTGGGTAGTGTACAGCTGCTGCCGGGATGGACTAAAGCAAGAACTCCTGCTGGCAGGGGAGACTGCAGGTTTGGGTGGAGGAGCTGGGAAATCTGTGTTCCTCCTTCCAATAGCTCTCAGCCATTCCTCACAATAACCCCAAACCCAGCCTGGGCCATACAAGCCTGCCGGGCTGCCATTTATTAGGTGTGGGGTCAGGAACCTGACCTTACTGGATAGAAATTATCACGCTTATTTACACTGTGGTTGTGCCTATTGGCCCCGGTCAGCACTGGGGGGGCGGGGCTGCACACACACGAATTTACAGGATAATCCCATGTCTTTTCCAGCTTTTTCCTTGGCTGGTTTTTACCATGCGTCTCCTTTGGAGTCCTTATCACTCATTCATACATCGGCAAGCCCCCATTTAGAAGCCCCTCCATTCCCATTCTGGACACTGGTGAGACGTAACGCTCCTTTAGTTCTTCATCCTTCTCACAATTGCAGTCAAACGCTGCTGTTGCTCTCTTCTCTCCAACAAGCTGTGAGGTACAACGGCACGGCTGGTTAGGAGTTACCGGCAGCCAGGCCCAAGGAGGGTGGGGGACTGAGTACACAAAGACCTGTTTGCCTTCCAAAATGCAGCCATGGATCACGCCGGCTGGCCAGTTATAATAAAGGGGCATGAGTTTGTCTGTTTCAGCTGTATTGGAAGGAGGTGGCTGCTCCCTTCAGCACAAGAGCCTAGTACAAGTCACACTCTTTGGAAGTTTACACTACTAATATTCCTCTGCTCCTGTGCTGTTGTGGTCAGTACTGGAGCCAAAATTCAGGATATGTAAAAACAGGCTTTTCCAAAGCCTTAGGCCCATAGAAGTGTTCCAGTGACATGAAAATGGGAATACTGTGGGGGTTTTTAAAAAAATAAACCAATGACTCTTCCCGTCCAGTGTGGTTTGATGGCTGCAGTCTGTCAGCCAGGCTCTTTAACAGACTCGCATGTCCTGTCGCTTGGGCACAGAGCGACACACACGCACACTGACAGAGAGCGACATCTGTAGCTTTGTGCTAGTGCATGAGAAACAAGAAGTTAATGGACTCGCCTATTTTCATTTGGTAGGTTCTGCATCTCCCTCCATTTCAATGAACCACACACAGAGGGAAAAGCCAATTGGACTTTTCAACGTCTTTACTTTGGAATCTTCTCAGGGGTCACTAGTAACACAGACAAGGAAATGGTTTTTCAAATATCTGGCGAGGAAGTTGAGTGCCCTTGAAAGGAGGGTGCCTGGAATCTCAGAGTGGGGAGAGGCTCAGTGGCAGACCCATCCACAGTGAGGAATGGGCCACAAGCAATCCTCTGGCGCCCACTGCCACAGGACAAGCGGCTACACAAATGTACCAACTTTTTAAAAACTGCCAGCCTGAGAGGCCCTAGAGTGTCAGACATGGATTGGGAAAGGGACAGGCAACTGCACTGGAGTGTCAGCACCACAGGGGTGTACAGAAAGCAGATTCGTGGAAACCCTGTTCTGTTGGCAGGTCACCTCCAGAGAAGCACAGTGTCCTGCCATAGGTGGGGAAGTTTCCCACTATTTAAATGAATTAATTTCCCAGGGGTGAGCCCCTGTCTCAGTGCAACAGCATATCAAGCGGGCTTACCTTTAGCAGGATTCACCCTGGTACGGACTGAGTTGCTCATCGGTTTCTCTCCAGCCTCTGCCGAGGCTTTTCATGGAGAATTCTTTCCCCACCACCCGAGCTGCCTGCTGTGCTACGAACAAGTTCCATAGGATGCCAAGAAGCATTAGCTCTTGACGAAGACATCCCTCCATGGTGAGCTGAGTGAGAGCCAGGAAGGTGCGACTTGCAAATCAGAAGGCAGAACAATCCCTCCAGCTCCTTCCTTTGGAGCACAGATCTGCAGTTATTTTGGGTGTATTTTTGAACTTTTGGGGCAGAGCAAACCCAGGTCCTGCTTCTCTTTACACCAGAGATACATTTACCTGGATCTGATCTATGATTTGGCACCACTGGGAGGGCTTGTCTGGATCCATTAGTCCCCTTTCTAGGTTAAGTGAAATGCCTCCTACCGTTAGTTAGGGGGAGGTGATGCGGCTACGTTCAGGTCAGAGGCCTGGAGTTTGAATGTGGAAGGTGCCACAGGACATATCTGTGTATAATGAAGCCCGTGATAGCGTAATCCGCAGTGTTCTAATTCAGTTTGCACTGATGTTCTCTCCAGGTCTCTGAATGTCACTCTGTGTCTCAGATGAAAATATTCTGGTTTCTTCCTCCTGCACTGGGCTCTGTGCCAAAGAGATTCCAAGTTATCCTGGCTTCGCCTTTATGGAGCACTCCAAAGCCTGGTCACCGTGCCTTACCGTCAAAGATCTGGCAGGATTCTCACCCGCCACGTCCAATGTGACAGAGCAGATTTGCTTCCTCTTTCTAATCCTGGGAGATTCCAGGAGAAATCTGTATTTCTCCAGTGGGGTAGAAAGGAGCTCCTATCATATGCCTTCAGACTGCCCAGTGCTCACATCTGTCAGTCTAACCCTTAGGAGAATGCAGATTTATATTCTGTTTTAAGCATTCGTCTGGCTGGTGGCCTAGAAAAGCTGCTTTTATAATGCTTCCATGAAGAGATGATGTATGGTTCCTCTTTCATGCTGAGATGGGCTCCCTACAGTCCCAGCTCACATTCCTGCAATTCGCTGGGCTTCTTAGAAGTCTGCACTGCACTGTTGCTTCGGCACTCTTTCCGCTCTCTCCACTCTGGTTGGGACCGGGCCATTTCTTGCAGCTCTCTGGACCTGCCTTTTATTACTGCATTGTCTCTTTATAGAACAGCTGGAGAGGACAGAACAACTGACTGCATTTGTGTGAGGTGTGCAAACTCCAGAGAGAGAGAGAGAGAGGGGGAGAGGGGGAGAGTTTAGGGATCCCACCGAGCTGGACTAGAGGAATGGCATGAAACTGAGCACAGGAAAATGTAAGCTGAACGTCAGGACATGTTCCAAGCAGTGAGTAGGCAATAAGGCGTAGAACAGCGCTGCAGCAAAGTGCTGGAAGCCCTCTCTCATGACGGGGCTCCACCCAAACTCCATGTGTGTGTTTGTTTTCTTGGGTTTGACAAAAGTGATCCCAGGCTGAGGCCATTTAAACCATTTCCCAAAGGGAAAGGAGGTGGTGGTGGTGGGGGGGGGAACGCCTGCAGTGGTACAGAAATGCCACCACTTGACCGCAAAACCACCTACAACCCACCCCAACTCTGTGAGTCTGAAGAGGAGCCAGCAGCCAACCCTCTACCCCCGGCAAGGCTGACTCCATGGACGGGGGGAGAAGAGATAGGCCAGGAAGTTCCACACGGGGTCTGGTCTTTGCAACCCCCTGCTTGAAGCTGAGCAGCACTCCTGCTGCTCTCTGTATGGGAGCACAAGCGGCGCGCTGCTGCTGGACTGGGAGCACAGCCGCCCAGCCACTCCGGGTGTGCCCACGTGGCAGTCAGTGGTCTGTATGGGAGCACAAGCGGAGCGCTGCTGCTGGACTGGGAGCACAGCCGCCCAGCCACTCCGGGTGTGCCCACGTGGCAGTCAGTGGTCTGTATGGGAGCACAAGCGGAGCGCTGCTGCTGGACTGGGAGCACAGCCGCCCAGCCACTCCGGGTGTGCCCACGTGGCAGTCAGTGGTCTGTATGGGAGCACAAGCGGCGCGCTGCTGCTGGACTGGGAGCACAGCCGCCCAGCCACTCTGGGTGTGCCCACGTGGCAGTCAGTGGTCTGTATGGGAGCACAAGCGGAGCGCTGCTGCTGGACTGGGAGCACAGCCGCCCAGCCACTCCGGGTGTGCCCACGTGGCAGTCAGTGGTCTGTATGGGAGCACAAGCGGAGCGCTGCTGCTGGACTGGGAGCACAGCCGCCCAGCCACTCTGGGTGTGCCCACGTGGCAGTCAGTGGTCTGTATGGGAGCACAAGCGGAGCGCTGCTGCTGGACTGGGAGCACAGCCGCCCAGCCACTCTGGGTGTGCCCACGTGGCAGTCAGTGGTCTGTATGGGAGCACAAGCGGAGCGCTGCTGCTGGACTGGGAGCACAGCCGCCCAGCCACTCCGGGTGTGCCCACGTGGCAGTCAGTGGTCTGTATGGGAGCACAAGCGGCGCGCTGCTGCTGGACTGGGAGCACAGCCGCCCAGCCACTCTGGGTGTGCCCACGTGGCAGTCAGTGGTCTGTATGGGAGCACAAGCGGAGCGCTGCTGCTGGACTGGGAGCACAGCCGCCCAGCCACTCCGGGTGTGCCCACGTGGCAGTCAGTGGTCTGTATGGGAGCACAAGCGGCGCGCTGCTGCTGGACTGGGAGCACAGCCGCCCAGCCACTCTGGGTGTGCCCACGTGGCAGTCAGTGGTCTGTATGGGAGCACAAGCGGCGCGCTGCTGCTGGACTGGGAGCACAGCCGCCCAGCCACTCTGGGTGTGCCCACGTGGCAGTCAGTGGTCTGTATGGGAGCACAAGCGGAGCGCTGCTGCTGGACTGGGAGCACAGCCGCCCAGCCACTCCGGGTGTGCCCACGTGGCAGTCAGTGGTCTGTATGTGAGCACAAGTGGAGCGCTGCTGCTGGACTGGGAGCACAGCCGCCCAGCCACTCTGGGTGCGCCCACGTGGCAGTCAGTGGTCTGTATGGGAGCACAAGCGGAGCGCTGCTGCTGGACTGGGAGCACAGCCGCCCAGCCACTCTGCGTGTGCCCACGTGGCAGTCAGTGGTCTGTATGGGAGCACAAGCGGCGCGCTGCTGCTCGACTGGGAGCACAGCCGCCCAGCCACTCCGGGTGTGCCCACGTGGCAGTCAGTGGTCTGTATGTGAGCACAAGCGGCGCGCTGCTGCTGGACTGGGAGCACAGCCGCCCAGCCACTCTGGGTGTGCCCACGTGGCAGTCAGTGGTCTGTATGTGAGCACAAGCGGAGCGCTGCTGCTGGACTGGGAGCACAGCCGCCCAGCCACTCTGGGTGTGCCCACGTGGCAGTCAGTGGTCTGTATGTGAGCACAAGCGGAGCGCTGCTGCTGGACTGGGAGCACAGCCGCCCAGCCACTCTGGGTGTGCCCACGTGGCAGTCAGTGGTCTGTATGTGAGCACAAGCGGAGCGCTGCTGCTGGACTGGGAGCACAGCCGCCCAGCCACTCCGGGTGTGCCCACGTGGCAGTCAGTGGTCTGTATGGGAGCACAAGCGGCGCGCTGCTGCTCGACTGGGAGCACAGCCGCCCAGCCACTCTGGGTGTGCCCACGTGGCAGTCAGTGGTCTGTATGTGAGCACAAGCGGAGCGCTGCTGCTGGACTGGGAGCACAGCCGCCCAGCCACTCCGGGTGTGCCCACGTGGCAGTCAGTGGTCTGTATGTGAGCACAAGCGGAGCGCTGCTGCTGGACTGGGAGCACAGCCGCCCAGCCACTCCGGGTGTGCCCACGTGGCAGTCAGTGGTCTGTATGTGAGCACAAGCGGAGCGCTGCTGCTGGACTGGGAGCACAGCCGCCCAGCCACTCCGGGTGTGCCCACGTGGCAGTCAGTGGTCTGTATGTGAGCACAAGCGGAGCGCTGCTGCTGGACTGGGAGCACAGCCGCCCAGCCACTCTGGGTGTGCCCACGTGGCAGTCAGTGGTCTGTATGTGAGCACAAGCGGAGCGCTGCTGCTCGACTGGGAGCACAGCCGCCCAGCCACTCTGGGTGTGCCCACGTGGCAGTCAGTGGCCTGATTAAAGCTAGCACACGTATTCCTGTGCCAACTGCAATCTAGCTAGTGCTGCTAAAGCTAGCAGTGAAGACAAAGTGGCGCAGACTTCAGCCTGGGCTAACCAGCCTGCCTGGAAGCCTGGCTACATATTCACCGGCCTAGCCCATGCCAGAGTCCACACTGCCACATCTTCACAGCAAGACACCCTTACTCAGCCAGAGACTGTTCCCCTGTTCACCTTCCCTGGATACTTTTCCCCTGTGACATGGGATACAGGCACCAAACTCACTGGAGCAAAGACTGCTTTTTGGTCTGTGTCTGTACAGTGCCGGTCACCATGGGGCTCCCAGGTACTACTGCAATACAAACAAGTAACAACAGACACATCCACCTGCAACAATGCACAGCTTTCATGCCAGGAGTCTGAGATTTTACAACCTAGCAAACTCTGTGCTATGGTCAGCCACTCCGAATCTGAACCTTAAGCCGGAGACACCTTTGCACTTAGGCGGCATACATTCTGCTGCATCAATCATTGTGGACCTAGTTTTAAACACCCCCAGGTCTGTGCAAAACAGGGAAACATACAGGGCTTAAAACGTCCCCAGTTGCAAGGATTATTGGCTGGGCTGCGGAGACATGCAGGGTTTAACATTCACTAGCAGTGACACAGAGCTCCATGCTTTTCCGACTGGAAGAGACCCTTACCCAGCAGAATAGGGCAGACAGGAAACTTTCCCAGGCAAAAGCAGTCAGCTTCTGAAGCCTGTAAGTTTGCATTTAAAAACAATTAAGGCAATTAGGTTTGAACATGAAAGTAAGGCATCTTGCTCCATATTCAAGCCTCTAAACCCAATTTTTATAGGTGCTATGTACTCAAAGATCCTTTCTGTCCTGACTGTTACCCCCTAAAATGGACTCTCTTTTCCCCACAAGAATATTAATGCCATCTGATAAACCTTTGCATGAGAATGTCTCCCTTAAAAACAGACAGATACAGAAAGAAAGACAGAAAGAAAGAAAGACAGAAAGACAGACAGAAAGACAGAAAGAAAGAAATATGGGAGGTTTTTTAAAGGAAGAATTGCTTGATCTTTGGAATTTCAAATATTACATTTTCTTTTCTGTTTTGCTTTGTGTTGTGTATTGGATAGTTACTGAACGTTAAGCAGTATTTCTTGGGTGCTGTAAAAGCAAACCACATCCTTGATAACAGAACCTCAAATCCAAACGATTGTTCACAGAAGGGTAAAACAAAGTAGTAACAAAAAGGGGAACTTTATGCTGATAGCATCCGAATAGCCCTGTCTAATCCTCACTCCAGGCAGCCTTGTCACTTTTCACCCTCACACATTCCTCGGGATAGTAGATGTCAAGTAAACTTTTGACATTCTAACTTTAAGTTTCAGATTGAGATGTTTGGGTTTGTTAAATGTTGCACTAAGGATTTTTTACCCCTTAAATCACTGATATGTATTTATAACCATAGCTCCAATTTCACAACATTTTCCCCTGGGTAATCTATTTTTCTTAACCGTAGGTTTATACATAACAATCGTTCGATTTTACACAGCACTTTCCATCTATAGCTCTCAGATCACCGTACAGTGAAGGTATGATCCCTGTAGTACAGATGGGGAAGTTGAGGCACAAGGAAATGATGTGACTTGCCCAAGACCACCCCCAGGTCACTGCAGAACTCGGAATAGAATCCACGTTTCCTTCCTCCTAGTCTAATGTCCTATCCACTCAAACACACTGACTCCCTGCAAATCACCGCTTCCCCGAGGTGTGGCTAAACACATGTCCCTATATCATCACACACTCTGTATATTTGACATTTTATAAAAACATTCACTTGTTCTACTTAAAACCCACTTTCAGGGTTAAGGGTCTATTTTACTCCACTTTTAGATGCTTCTCCTTTGCCATGTGGGAGCCATGATGGCCCTGGCCTCTCTATGTGGCCCTCTGGGTGGTTCCTGTCTGCAGTGGTTGGAGCAGCTGGGAGGGCTGACTTCTCTTTCTTGCTTGCTCTGGGTTTAGCTGCTTGCCTGTTACAAGAGCTCTGTGCTGTGTCAGTGTGCAGCTTCTGCAAGCCAAGCTGGGCAACCCTCCGAGCTTGTCAATCCCGTTGTGCCAGCCAGCCACCCACCGGTGTCTGGGACTCGCACCTTCCTCAGTCGGCAGGCTTTGTACCAGGGGACCCAGCTTGGATTTACACTCTTGAAAGAGACTTACGCATGTGGGTTGATTTACCCTTTCTACAACTCCATGACAGGACTTGGCTCAATATTTCCAATGGCGCTATACCCATCTGCCTCACCATGTGTCAGGGTGTCACATGTCAAAGGGCCAAGGATACTGTGGCAGGAGACTTGCTTTTGAATGGAGTTGTCACGGAGGGCTCACTCCTGTGAGATTCGGGGTGCCCCCAATTCTCAGCACCTTGCAGTGTCAGTTCTGGAGGGACATCGCAGAGTCAGAATTGCCTTCTCCCCTAAATTAACCTACACAACTAAGCATTCGGCTCCCCCTGCCCGTCATACAGATCACACGGATGTGGGAAGACACTGAAGAGGCTCACCCGTATGAGGTAATAACTCCACATGTTCTTCTTTTACTTGCCTGGTGTCCACACCAGCGAGGAGGGCTAGACGTCCTCATTCTAGTTAGTCTCTTAGACTAGGATCACTGGCACTAGACTTTCAGGCCCATTTGTAACAATCTCGTGGTACAGACTCTGGGCCAGTTCCAGGGCAGCTTACTCAGGTTTTACTCAGGGAAATGCCCATTGGCCCTGTGGGAGAACTGTCCCTAGTCTGGATTTCTGTGCTCACCAGAAATTGACTCAGGGTCTAGCTCCTAGGTCACCTCCCATATAAAGCACATGGAGGACATTAGACAACGAATAGCAGTGACCAATTCTACTGTAGACTACAGGAGTCATTGCTCCATGTCAAAAAGCACATAGGATGCAATGCTGAGCACACCCTGCCTTGGTGTGTGATGGTAACACAACCTGATAACTCTCACGGGGCAACAATCTTTCTGGCATGACAATCTTCATCATAAGGCACCATCTCTCCTGAAACCTGCATCTTACAGGAATCTTTCCTGCCTTGGCCCCCTTGCCATTACATTCTCCACACCTCCCCTCTCCTGAATTGTTGTTCCATGTCTTAGACAAGAAAGCAGGTCCCCTTTCTTCCATCTCATCTTTTTGTGGGGTCCCATGGATTTCACTCTCCTTTTCTCCCTCTGCACCTTATTCTTGGGTGATCTCTCTGCTCACATGGTTTCAACTACAGTCTTTATGCCAATAATTCACAACATTTACCTCTCCACCCCGGCCTCTATGTCTACTGCAGCGTTTCACGCCAGCTCTCGGATAGTTTCCCGAGGATATCCCACCATCAAGTGAATGGGCCTGGATGGGCCAGGTGCTCAGATGGCATAAAGTAGCAAAGTGCCACTTAAGTCAATGGAGTTTGGCGGATTGACAAACAGCTGAGGCTCTGGCCCAATACGACGTAAGCGCAGAAGACGCTGGAAGCAGATGGGGTGGAAGCAATGCAGGATTTGAAGGGGTGAGAGACTGGTCACATCAAACAGGTGGGAAGATTACCTTGGTGGCAGCATCGCATTGTGTGTGGCCGGGAGGGGGCGCCGGGGATGTCAGGAAGGCTAGAGAGGAAGAGGTTACACTACTCAAGATGACAAGGGACTGACTGAGCATTTCCCTGAAGGCACAGAAAGGGAAAGGAACAGGCTTTTCAGATGTTTTTCAGAGAGCAGCAGCAGGATTTGGACACAGCCTGCGTGTGTAGGACATGGGAGAGGGAGGAGCTGAAGAGGGTTACTAGGGGATGGGCATGAGTGACAGGGAGGAGGATCTGTCCAAGCGGAAGTGGCGAAGGTCTGGGAAGGAAGATGAGCAGTTCAGTTTCTGGCCATGTTCAGCTAGCCAGGAGGCACGGTTAAGACACACGCTCACGTGTAGGGTTGGATGAAAGGAGACAAGACGAGAGCAGCTCCGTGGCTTCACACAGCAGCAGCGAAGAGGTGGTAAATGAATGTAGGCGAACAGAGAGAGGGTGTCAAGTGAGAGAAAGAGAAGGGCCCCGGGCAGCAGCCCCAGGACTCCCACAGCCGAGGGGTGAGGCTAACCCAGTGGAAGACACCTTGGGAATGGTCAGAGAGGTGACAGGAAAACCAGGAGAGGACAGCAATGGCAAGAGGAGGTGAACGTACATAGGAACAGAATCAGTGCATCCTCTTTTGCACTGTACTCAGCCCCTGAAACAGCAAGGGGAGAGGAGAGGCTAAGGGCGGATTTTGCTATTGTTTTATCTACGTCTAAATAGCTAAAAATAGCTTTCACGGGGTTTGAAATCTTTAATTACAACCAAGTCTTGATGTGCAGTAAATCCCTCCTGATGTGCAGCAGAGCTCGCTGCTTGGTATGTTCCAGTAGGGCCTGCCATGTGCAATTCCCCATTCCTTCTGGAATGGGTCCGTCACACTGGAGGCAGCCGACAGGCTCACTGTGCCTTGGAGACTCTGCTGCTACTGTGTCTTAAATTCTCACCTTCCTGCACCTTCCCTGGCCAGGACAGGCCAGAATATCACGCTTTATAGAATTACTTCTCCACACACCAGGAATGGAGCTTGGAGGGAAAATTTACCCCTTTCCTACTTCGGCTTCTCTCTCTCCTCCTCTCCCCCCGAAACGCCGAGAACTCCCTCCCCCTCCATCTTCAAGTGCAAAGATTTAGCTAATTTCTTCCATGAATAGAATAGAAGTAGCCATAGCAACATCAGCCTGCCAACCTTACCACCTCATATATCTCCATGTCCCCATCACCCCTTTTCTCGTTCTCCATCCCCTCCACCTCTCCTGGAAACCGGCGAGGCATCTCTGGCTTCCGGCCTATTCCCTCTCAGTGTATGTCCTGCTTGCTAGTCTTGCCCTTTACAGCACTCCAGTCATCGGCCGTTCACTGCTCACTAGCCCACTGTCTTCCCTGATTTTCTGAAGGCCAATATCCAAACTTTCATCTCAGAAATTCGCCCTACGTCTTCTCTTTTTCAGATACTGACCCACATCCAACCTCCCCTTTCCCAGCAATATCTCGGAGAAGGTCACCCCTCTCACAAGAGCACCTGATACCATCTCCAGATGGGCTTCAATCCCTTTCACGGTGCGGTGAAGCCTGGCTTACTCCTCCTCTCCTTACCCTTCTGAGCCTCAGTGGTCCCTGGGACGTTAAAACCCATTTCTTCCTTCCCAAATGTCAGGTACAGTTCTTTGGATTCTTGGTGCTCTGTCGTCCTGGTTTCATTTCTGTTCATACAACCCCTTGCCCCCTGGGGTCTCAGAATGCCAACATCCTAATCCTTGTGAAAAACAGCAGTCAGCCCTTGTTGAGTGAGTGCTACCTCCAGACACGCCTGCCGCGATTGTGCCAAAAACACCACGTCAATTCTCCCAATTGAAGGGAGAAACTAATGATACTTTCAGCATTTAACTAACCTTTCCTTAGCAACTCCCCACAGAAACGAAACCAACCCACACCGATGAACATGGCTGCCTGTCCCTTCTAGTGCTTTTCCCTGCACAGGCATCAAATCCTGCCAAAGGGGCCGTTCCTACATGCTGCTGGGATCCCCGAGACACCCTCTCCAGGAAGCTTAGTCCTTAGGTTCCCTCAGAAAAGACACCACCAGGCACCTCTTGCTCCTTTAGCTGGGCCATGGGCCCACAGGTACTCGGAGCCACCTGCATCACCTACCTTCTGGTTTGAGTCCGTGGGTCCTTCCTACACTCAGATACAGTCACAGAACATTTTTCTAATGCCACTCTGCCTGCGTGATCCTATTCCCCCCCCATTTGCATAGTCACCCTCCCGCCCCCAAAATGACATGGATGGCATTCTTTTTAAACTTCTACAGTGCCACAGAATTCCAGAGAGGCCCATGGAAGGAGACAGCAGGAGAACTCTGCTGCACTGGACACGTTATTCGGTAGTGGGTATTTCAGATCAAGCACGGACAGTGAAGCTAAGGCAGCCTCAAGAAATACAGGACATTTGCTAACAGGATGGTTAGTGACCTGCAAGGCTCCAGCTTAATTTAAAGTATGGCTCCGCACCCCTCCCCCCCCCACCCCCCCAGGCCCCAGACGTTCTGCATGTGTGGCAATTCTCCATCTGTGTCCCATGGACACCTCTGTCACTGGAAATTCTTAGTGTCCCAGAACAACTCGCTGAAACCTTGGACAGTTTGTCTCAATCTAACTATTGGGGGGGGGGGGGGCTCCCCTCCACAGTGACCAGAATCCCATTGTCTTTTGGGCTTTCGTGGGTGGAGAGGAGACCCCTCGGCTGAGGTTGGCTCTGAAGATCGTTCTGTGGTGGGGCGGGAAAGGGTCTGGTTCCTGCCTGCTCTGCTGGTGATCAGGCCTTGCCTAGGGACTGCAAACAGTGGCATCCATGTCCTAGCACCCCGGTGCAGGGGACAAACAAAGCAGAGGCTTCAGCACAACATGTCAGCGCAGCCTTAGATGGACGTACTGGGAATGTCTAAATGCTTCTCTCCCCTGGGAAGCCTGGAGCATCGATGTGAAGGGGAGGGGAGGGGCTTCTGGCACTTAGTTCCTCTAGCCACTGCAGATCAGGGATGCTGCCCGGCAGGATAATGCTGCTCTCTGCCTTTCTTTCCTTTCTCTAGTAAAGGGTTAGCGCCGATTCCTCTGCTCACCCACACCCGGCCCCACTTCCCATTCCCAGTGTGCTGGCAGGCAGAGTGGGGAGGGAAGAGGAAAAACAGAACAATTAAGGAACAAGAGAGAGATGGTGAAAGACAAAGTGGAGGAGAAAAAAAGCCTGAATTAAGAGGAAAAGAGTTGACTGGGGGATAGGAGAGAAGAGAAGGAAGAGAGCTAGAAAAGGAGGGGGAGTCAGGGATAAAAAGAAAACGAGAGCAAAGCCTATCTGAGCCCGCGTGCCCTTCCTGGAATTGGGTATGGGGCTTCTCGACTGCCTGAATAAGCCAATTTGAAGGGGGAAGAGGGGAAAAAGCCAGGCCATGAGAGGTGGGAGGAGGTGTGTGTTAATGTTTCTGATTATACGGTGTGCTTTTGTGCAAGGCAGCATGTGTGGGCACACAAGGCATGGCTTTGTAGCGGTGCATACAGTACATGTGTTTCTAGGAGGTAAATGAACATGTACCATATGGGAGTGAATACTGTATGCACGAACCCCTCCTGTGTGTGTCACAGTATACTGCATGCCTGCAAGCATCTGAGCAGACACTGTGCACACGTGCCTGCTTGCATGTGAGGGGGAGAGAACAGGTTGCAACGGAGGAGGAGAGAGGTGCAGAGCCCACAGTGAAGTGAGCGGGTCCCTCCTCTCACAGTGCAGTCCCCAGCCCCCTCCTCCTCCTCCAGCTCTGTCTGCACATTCCTTTTCAGCTCAGGTTTTGGAAGTGGCTCCAGGAACACTTATGCCATTTAAAGGGACAGCTCTAGGTAAGGGCAGGCTTGGCGTTATCCCTAGTGCGACACAGTGCCGGGATGTTTGTTCTGGAGGGAATGTAGAACAATTAGCTTTAGCATTGGCAGCCCCCATCCCACTCCCACTCGATCGCGAAAGCCCTTTCAGCCTCACAGAACCAATCCCCTTTCCTGTGGGACCCGCCAGGCCCCACTGTTTCGACTTGCCCACCTTTTGTTGCTCTGCCTGTCCCTAGCTGGACGGTGAAGAACATCGAGTCCTAAGGCTCAGAGATCTTGCACCTTCCCAGCAGGATGGAAACGTTGCAGAGGCATTTGATGCACAGCTTTACTCGGTGCATAAATTTGCTACACACCAGGGAGCAATTCTGCCTTCTCTGATACAGCCTGTGTTCATACCACACACATCACATGATACATGCAGAGCCGTGCTAGGCACATGTAACCCCGCACACCGGCAAGGCATCGGCACTCCATCTAGACCTTGCACTGCCGGGAGGCGGTTTTGCCTTTTTCCCGTTAGCAATAGTAGAACCCAATAAAGCATTATCCAAGCTGCAGACATTCCAGCCAAACCAACCTCCACCACGCCGTGGTAGCATCACAAAGAGAAAATGACTCCTGTTCTACCATTGCAAAACATGAAGGATTCCTGCATCTGAAAGCATGGCCCCTTCTGCCCAACCCAGCTCTGCTGATGGCACTGATCAAACGGACATTCCTCTCTGTCACCGTTTGCAATCATCTTAACAGGACCATCCCAGCACCCGTCTCTGCCAGGGTTGGGAGGGGGAGGGGAGGAGAAATGAAGGAATAACAGGCACTGGCTGCTTTGACATCCCTGTGCCTATCTCGCCTCTCGAGCTCCATGCATTGGATGGAGCTACAGCACAGAAGGGATGGAGCCAGCTTGCCAGGAGCCAGCAGGAAAGCTAGAGACAGATTTAGGTGAAGAGACAGACGGACGGAAACCATCCTCCTAGGAGGACGTTTGGTTTTGGGGCACTTTTCTGTAAACACTCCTCTGGGAGTTTCATTTCAGAACCAGATTATTTCAGACACACACAGGGATCCAGCCAGTAACCAAGAAGGACGTAGAGAGGAAAGAACAGGGTTTGGAGGGGAGCTAGTTTCCGACTGATTATTGTTGTCGGTTCATGTATAGCTCTTAAAATGATAATTAGAAGAACCAATAAAAAGTCCAACGTAAGGTTTGAAGCTAAGGAGTGAGAGAAGCAGGGAGACAGAGGTAAATACTGACTTACATTAAAGCAAGGTAAATTGTTTCTCAGCCTGGGTCCAGCCTCCATTTTACGGCTTTGCAAACAGACTCCATCCATTTTCTAAGCTGGCTGATGGGTTCAAAATAAGAATGGTCTCTCCATGTAGAAGAGACGAGCGAGACAGCCCGGCAATTGCTCCTTAAGGAGACCAGTAATAAGATGGGAAGAAATAAAGGCAGTGAAATGGGGCCGAAAGCACATCGCGTGCCAGAGACCAGGAGAGGGTTATATAATTATCGCTGGGGATGGAGAGCTAGGAATAACGAGTGGGGAGCAGGCTCCCAAGCCCAAAGGAAGGTGGGAAGCTAGTTTGGTGAGTGCTGGCAGTTGGCACCAACAGCCTCAGAGATTGCCCTGAGGGCAGTATGCCTGGTGCCTTGCACACAAGGGCTGATGGGACACTTGACATCACAGAGACTTCAGGCAACTGCATCCTGAGCAATGAGAACCTGAGGGGGGGGGGGGGGTTTGCCAATGACCACCTGCACTTGTGCCAAGCAGAAGTCAGACAGGCCTTGCAGCTAAGGCCTCAGGAGGCTGTTCCTAACCCAGAGCAGAATGAGAGAAGCCAGAGTGACCAGGCCAGCATCAAGGCTGTGAAGTCCTGCCCCGTCCAGCCAACCCCAATAGCCAACAGTGCCGAAACGTGCTACAGGACACCACCTTCTTGCTAACACGTGCCTCTTTTCCAATGACTTACCCACATTCTGCAGAATCCAGGGGTCCTTCCAACCACCTGCCGCCCCGCATTTACTCTAGACACACGGAGGCAGAACGAGTGCTTAGGATGCCTGGGTAACAAGCCCTGTAACAAAAGCCGCCGCCCCCGCCCCCCCGTTGGCCATGGGGAGCCAACCTGTGTCCCATACCTGTTCATACCAGTCGCGGTTCGAACATGTGCATTCTGGCCACCAGTTTGTGCTGTTCCCGTTCATCTTGGGGGTGCTTTTCCCCTGCGCCTGCTTCAGGGGAGCAGGGGCATTGTCCCGGGAGGTGGGGATGAGTTTGCTCTTATTCCTAGAGGTGGGGGTGGCTCCCCCCTGGGATGGCAGGGTCTGCGAGCTGTAGCCCCCGTAGCTGTACTGCTCATGCTGCCACTCGCCGTAGGACGGAGGCTCCATGCGACGCAGGGCCGCCATCCGCGTCACTTCGTAGCACTCTGGGCACTTACAACAGTGATGGTGCTTGTGCATATTTGCTTTCATAATATACACACACAACCAAGAACAAAAGGGAAAAAAGGCAAGGGATGGAGAAAGGGACCCCCCTCCCCGAGCAGAAAATGCGTCCGCCTCCTCTTCCTCTACGCACCCCCTCCCCCTCTTGTAGGCAAAGATGGTCCAGAGTCTTCTGTGCAAACCCCAGGATTATAAATCTATGATCTCCAAAGGATAGCCACACGATAAAAAGGGTTTCTGCTGCTCTGCATTGCCGGCCATTCAGGTACTAGCATGTCAGCCTGCCCCTCAGGCCCTGGAGAGCTGCTGGCGTGGGGGGCTCGGTGCAATCAGCTCTCTGCCTGGCTTCATTTATCTGCTTTGCGGCTTCCCCAGTGAGGGTCGGTGGCAGAGTCCCTGGCCCTGGCAGCCGTGTGCGCAGTCAGGCTCGCTCAGTGGGTATGTGCCGGGGGTGGGGAGAAGGCGGCTGGCTTCACCTGCAGGGCTTGGGCTGGAGGATTCTGCTGTTTCTGGTCCCCCCGACGAGAAGGGAGAAGGCGAGAGCATCTCTCTCCAGCCTCCCCGTTCTCCCAGCCCTCAGCCAATCACAGCACAGGGCAGCATCAGCAGCAGCAGTGAGAATGTTAAACAGCGGGCCCTTAAAGACACAGCTGCCTCATTCCTGCCCCTGGAGCCTGCTGTACCATTCACCCCCCTCATGGGGCCAGCTGCCAACCACAGTGCTGGGAAATAAGGGGCAAAAACCCGTCCCGGCCAAAATGACTCAGTCAGAAATCCCACAAAATCCACAGAAGTTAGCAGCAGAAAAGGCCCAGGAGATCACTAAAACAAGGGATATTCTTCTCATTCTACAGCCTACACAGACAACACCCTTTTGATCTCGCGGTTGGGGGATACCCAAATGCCATGTACAGTGGTCACCTTTCAGAACTGTAGTTAAAATAACCACGCATAATGTGCCCTCACTATTTGCAATGCTCCCGGTATACAGGACAGGAACAGCTAGGGAAGGTGTATCAGGGTAACCACAGCACCGTCAATCCAGAATCTACATGAAAACAAACTGTGGAGGCCTCTTCCCTCATGACAGGGAATTCCCAGGGAAGGCTACCTGCTTATTTGCTTTCCAAACAGCAAGGGGCCTATCGCTCTGTACCCCATGTGCTGCAACACCTAGGCACAATGGAGGGAAGCTAAGAACCGAGGGAAATCGTTACATCCTTATGGTCTTGCTGTTGGGCCCTCTACCATTAACTGGAAAGGAGAACCCTCGGGTTTCTCTTTTAGCACAAGCAGGGTATACAGGATAGCACGTTTTCAGTGGGTAGACTCAGGCCTAGGATCAAAGGTAGCACAGGCAGATGCTGGACTACCTTCCACTACACAACTCTGCAAAACACATTTCATTCCTGACATGTAGCCACCCTTCCCAGTGCAGTCCTGTCCCCATCCGGACATGCAAACTTCCTGGTCACTTCAGCCTCGGGCCCCACGCAGCACTACCAGGAATCTTAGTCCTGACCTGCAGCTCCCACTATTATTGCAGGGCTCCCCCAGACAGCTTTGCTGACACCTTTCAGTCCCACCCTGCTGCCGCCCGCTATTCCAGCCCAGCTGCACAACTCTCTCCTGTGCCCACCCCCACGCGGCTGTTACAGAGCTAGAGCAGAGATGGACAGCCCTGCTGATTGGTGCGATGATTTCGTGATATGCACAAATTGGGGTCAAGATGAGACTAAATTCAAGGTCACTCGTGACTCGAGCGGGAACGTGAATGCAGAGGTGAAAGGACAATGGATTCGCCCACCAGCACCAGCCCCTCTCATCTGGGGCATCAAAGCTCTACCTCCTTTGTTAGAGGTGTTCTACAGAGCTTCATTGCTGTACCTGTGTTGTGCTTCCAGTCCCTTCCATTTCCACGTACGCCAATATCCCATGGGGCGGGGGCGTGCAAGACCACTCAAAAGGATGGATCCTCAAAGAGCCCAATCACCATGGGAGGGTAAAAGAAGCTTGCTTTGGGGCTGTGGGCGAGCAGAGGGCAGTGGTCTGTGCACAGATTCCTAGGGGGGAGGGATAGCTCAGTGGTTTGAGCATTGGCCTGCTAAACCCAGGGTTGTGAGTTCAATCCTTGTGGGGGCCATTTAGGGATCTGGGGCAAAAAATCTGTCAGGGGACAGTACTTGGTCCTGCTAGTGAAGGCAGGGGACTGGACTCGATGACCTTTCAAGGTCTTTCCAGTTCTATGATCTAGGCATATCTCCAAATATATAGGTTCCAAGGCCAGAAGGGCCCACCGTGATTGCCCAGTCTGACCTCCTGCGTAACACAGGGGGTGGAACTGCCCCAAAAGAATTCAGAGAGCAGAGCTGCTAGAAAAGCCTCCCATCTTGATTTAAACATTGCCCGTGATGGAGACTCCACGATGACCCTCTGTAAGCTCTTCCAATGGTTAATTACCCCGACTATTAAAAATTGACACCTTATTTCTAGTGTGAAATTGTCCAGCTTCACCTTCAGCCAGGGGGTCGTGTTAAACCCTCTCTGCTACACTGAAGAGCCCATTATTAAGTATTTGTTCCCCACACAGGTATTTACAGATGACCCCTGGAATACAGGTTACCTCTGTACTAGGAAGAAAGTGAATAATTGGAAGTTCAGAGAAGAGCCACTACAATGATCGGGGGCTGAGCTATGAGGGACAATCACAGGAATCTGTTTATTCAGGTTACGCTCCTGCTAAGGGGGAAACTGAAAACAGCCTGTAAGTGTCTGAAGGGTGTAACCCACACCCAGGTGGGAGAGGAATTGTTTAGAGCAGTAGCACAGGCATATGCAGTTAGGAGCAATGGGATGAAAACAGAGTCATAGCACGAGCCTAGAACCTAGATAACCAGATTAGAGGCCAACGAACAGTGAAAATATGAAACACCAAGACAAATGTCCTGACACTGAAGGAGCTGTTAGCCTGTGGGACTGTCTCCAGCGGGAAGAAGGGAGGAGCCACCACTCGGGAGATTTAAAACTAGACTGGATAAAGCCCTGGAGACTGCTGAGGAGAAGTGTCCTGCCCCAGCTCCCCGGGCCTGGACTAGACAGAGCCTAGCTGGGATCATTTCTGTGCTATGATTCTATACAATGAAAGAGTTGCTGGGACTAGCTCAGTGTATCTCCAGGTAACAAACCCAAGCTGAGACGGAGATACTAAGAGCAAGAAAAATTCCCACTTCGCCTGCAGCTTCCCCTCGGACTGCTCCGTGAGTGAGAAAGGGGAATAATGAATACACATTTCTTCTCTGGCCCAGGGAGCTGCTACCACCCATTAGACAAAGCTCGGAACCACTGCAATTGGGTGTTAAGAGATGCTGAGAAATCCAAACGGCTCAGTTTTTACCCACTTTAATCCCCACCTCCCCCACTCCTTTGGGACATATCAGTGGTGCTCCTTGATTACCTAGGGCAGACAGTGCTGGTCCAGGAGCATCTCCTGGGGTGTGCACAGCCCTGCTGCTCACATTCCTTTGTCTTCCCTGGACTCCGCTGCAGGCATTATGAGGCAGGGACTGTCTCTTGCTAGGTGTTTGTGCATCAGCTAGTACCGGGGTCCTGATACTGACTGGGGCTTCTGGCTGGCCGTGCAACACAAATAAATAATACAGACGGCACTGGCTGCTCTGCTGGGTTTCCAGCTGTTAAACTGCAACAAAGAGCTAAAAATACAGAAATATTTTCCTAATGTCACTTCCCCCATGAGCAGTTGCTGGAGTCACTACAAGGATGTTATGTGATCGCAGCAGGAGGGGAGATGGACACAAACACTCTCTGGATTAAGGTGTGGCGCACACGGGGACCCCAAGGACCGACCCCAGGCCCCAGCTGAGATGTGTGAAGCCCCCACTGTATGTCGCTGACGTGGGGCTGAGCAGTAGAATGAAGTTTCCCATCATCTGCAGAGCCCCTCACTTGTTTAATCCCAAGGGGGCTGTGGCACAGGTTTCTAGGGGGCTTGTGTGGGTTCAGGTTAAAATTACACGTGCTACCAAGTTATGAACATTCGTAATGCCACCTCTACCCCCACAGGCTTTTCTAGAGAGCCCAGCCCCACCCCAAGACAGCACAAACAGAAGCCAAACACAATTCCAAGCCTAGGAAAGCCCACAGTTCTCTGGAAACCAGCTCGTAAATCAGCCCTTCTCATTTAATAATGGCTGTTGTGTCTGCCAGCCCCGCAAGGGGGTGTCACAGACGTACCCTTAACCCTGTAGTGGGGTTCCTCATTCTATACCAGGATTCACGGAAAGAGCCAGTCTAAGCAGTTAGGCTGATTGTGCGTTGAGTGGAAGGAAATCCTTTTACAGGCAACACATAATTAGATTGTGGAACACACTGTCACAGGATGTTGTTGAGGCCAAGAATGTAGTAAATCAAATTGGGATTGGACATGTATACGGATAATAAGAATATCCAGAGTTATAATAATTAGTGAAGGAAGATGGGGGCTAAGGTTTGGGATGGATATAAATCTTCAAGCTTCAGGGTTTAAACCAATCCCTAATTCTTACAGATTAGGATGCCACCTTCCTGGGGGGCAGATTATCCCCCATCTGTTGCAGATTTTCTTGCATTGTTTTCTGAGGCATCTGGTGCTGACCACGGTAGGAGACAGGATACTGAACTAGATGGACCCCAGCTCTGATCCAGTCTGGCAATCGCTGTGTGACACTGCACCTCTTTAGCAGCCGATGTGCCAGGGCCAGGAGAAGCAGACTAAAACGAGATAGAAGGGGCAGGAGCCTTGTGAGGAGGCTGGCAGGGGCTGGGGTATTAAAGAAACGGGTGCTCTCCCTTCTGTTTGAGAGGATTCTCACGCTTACAGCGCCAAGCAGAGCAGCAAGTTGTGAGCTGGAGGGACAGCCAGCAGCAGCTCCAGAGCGAAGCAGAAGTCCTGTCTCATCCAGCTAGTTACACCACCACTGGGACTGGGGCAGCTTTCCCCAGATACACCTCACTCAAACATCACAAGGAGGAGATTCTTCATGGCTATTGTAAAATGCTGACAATGAATTGTTGCTCCAAAACCAAAGGTCAGAAGCTAAAGTCCCCCCCCAAAAGAGCAGGGTGGTAATACCTGGTGGGTGGGGGGGGGGGGGGGGAGATGAATGAGCCTGACTTGATGCTAGCAGGGCAATGAGGAGGCCCATTTCATTTACTAGCCCACAAATATCCGAGAGCTCTTTCTAGGCGGTGGGGTGACATCGGACCTGGAGGTCCACCTCATGGAGGGACTGGACTGATCTTCAAGGGAGAAACATTCATATCACACTTGGGGGAAATCCACCACTTTATACAAAAAGCTGCCTCCTCTCGTTGGCTGGGGCTGTCCCAGGCACCTTCCCCTGCTACCATTACTTGTACTCTGGTAACCGTTTCCCTCTTTCCTGCTCCTCAGCCCTGCAGTGAAGTCAGACACGCATATGTGACATGACAGTCTAACTAGGCCTGAGGGAAAGGGGGGGCAGAGGCAATGGCCGAGGAGGATTACGACAAGGAACTTTGTTAACAAGCGAGTGTGTTAGCAACACTTCAGGGAAGCTTTAGGATCTCTGTTTTCCCATCAATCGATTTGAACATGGCCTCCTGCAGGAAAGGCGTTTCTCTTCCCTAGCATCCAGGCTTCCACACTGCCCACTCCATCTCCATGGACTTCCTCAGACACGCTAGCCATGTGGCAGCCTCAGGTGGAATCCTCTCCAGGCCAGGTCTCCAGTGTGAATACCGCTCCCCTTAACTCAACTTTCCTTCCCTCAAAGGCTAGAAAACGTGGAGGCATCCATGGCCCAAACCTCCATTTTCCTTCCACATCTCCATTATCTGTAAACTACTTATCACCATTACTGAATGGCCAGAATATAGCCTAACCTTGCATCCTCCTCTTCTGAAACTCTTACTGGTGCTTCTGTCACTCATTCCCTGTCCTATGGATTGTAGTCTCCAAATCCCTGCACACCTGCTCTAGCACCTCACACCGTCATCTCTCCACAAATTGCTGCTTATTTCATGCTTTTCTACAGTTAACCGCATTTGTCTCCTGCTGGTCTCATTGCTCTAAAGGTCCATATCCATTGCAAATGACTTGCACTGCTCTTTACCAGTTGCCCTCATTTTTTCATGGCAGCCAGTCTCATCCACACAGGTAAGCTATGCACAATAAAAGGGCCGCAAACATCTGTCTCAGCAACACTTTGCACAGAGTAGGAACTACTTCCCAATTCTTACAGAAAACAGATCACATCATAATAGCTCTTTGCACACCCAGATCTCAAAGCACTTTGCAAACATCAATCAATCTTCACAACACCTTCAGCAAAGTGCTCCTGGTTTTCACCCAAAGAAACGTCAGCCTAGAGAAGCAAGGTGACTTAGCCAAGGTTGCACAGCAATCTGATGGCAGGGCAGGGAGTCCTGCTCCCCACATCTCTTTGACCCAGTCACATCCCTGTGCTCCATCAAAGGCCGGTGGCAACAGTCTTCATGGAAAGAGGAAGCATTTTACTTTTCTTTCTTAAAAATAAAACTTGTTTAAAAAGCAGAATACTCCTATAAAAAGGGTGACTGGATTCAATAGGGAGCCACTGTGGAGAGCAGCCCTGGGACGATGTGTTTGTGGAGATCAGAACTGCCTGGCAGGGTGGGCGGCTGCACCTTGGTCCAGCTAGTGAGTGGCTTCAGCCCTAGATTTTCTAGCCCTAGATTTTAAAAAAGGGAAGGAGGAGGATCCGGGGAACTACAGGCCAGTCAGCCTCACCTCAGTCTGAGTGGCAGCAGTTGAGCCTCCAGGACGGATCTCCTGACCGGTCGGATGCAGACCAGGGCCTGGACTCCGTGTTCTGGCCAGTCACAAGACAACTGTGGATGGCTTTTGCCATCCTGGCTATTTGGGCAGCCAACAGCAGTGCTGAGTCCAAGGACCGGATTTCACTAACAGCAAGCGCTGTTAGCAGAACCAAGCACTAACCCTCTGCTAATGGGGGATATTACACAGAAGGGAAGTGTTATTCTGATGCTCTTCCTCCTTCCTGCCAAAATCAACTCATTCTTGCCTGGGTTCAGCGTTAGCCACCTGCTCTTTATCCGGGCGCTCTCTTCAGCCACGCACCAAGAGATGGTGCTATTCGTGGATGATGCAAAGGAGGTGTAGATCTGGGTTTTGTCTGGATATTGCTGGCACTTTAGTCCATATTGTCTCCCAGTCTCTCTGAAAGGCTTTATATCGATGCAGAATAATATGGGGAAGGACAGGGGGTGGTGGGACTCCTGAAGAGAGGACTTGGAGGTAGAATACTTGCCCAGAATAACAACGCTGCAGCCCCTTAGGGTAAGTTTACACTGCAGCTGGCAGGAGGCCCGAGAGTCCGAGCTGCAGGGTCCACACTGCTGTTTTTACCGCAGTAGCTCCAGCTCTGTGAGCGCGAGTCTGTTTCCCTGGGTTGGGAGGCTCGCTCCCAGCTGCTGTGTAGACGTACCCTCAGTGGGTGGGGAACAGCATCAAACACTGCAGAAAGACTAAGCAAAGGAAATGCTGACGGCTTCCCCTTGTCTCTGGGCAGGAGGAAGTCATCCACCAGAGCAACGCATGCGGTTTCTTTCTGTCCTGTGCGGGCCTGATGCCCGACGGAGCGGGATCCAGAGCACTGACAGCTGACACATGCCACTGGAGAGACTGGCTTGATTAGCTGCCCTGAGAAATGGAGGCGACACACTGGGCCGCAGGCCGCAATGTCTGTCGAATGTAGCGACGGTTTCTCTAGCACTAGTTGGACTTCGGCTTGTTTAACAGTGTGCAGCAGATTCCCCTTGTCTCAGGTGCCGACGGTCTTTGGTAGTTGGGCCCCCAGGGCTTCTGTGCTCCTTTGCCACCCAGGATCAGAGTCCGATGAGGTGGCCTGATGGCTGTTAGTGCTTCTGTGGGAACGGGCAGAGTTCTTGGAAGGAGAGTCTTGTGTTCTCTGGTCCTGCTCTGGGCTCTTGTGATTTTTGGAGCCTACCAGGCCCTCCCGGAAATGGGCGATCCCTGTGAGAGATCTCTGCACAGCGGGGAGTACTGCGCTCTAGAACTGAGTGAGGACAAGCTGGGTTTACTCTTCTGGGATAAACCTTTGGACAGTTTTGCCCAGGGTGCGTGTCTCTGTTCGCTGCAACAGCCTAGAGCAAGTGCTGAAAGCCCAGCATGCTGAGGGCTAGGCACTGGTATCTCCCACATACTCTCCAGCACACAGAAGTGAGGAACCGGAGACAGCGGAGTCTGCAGCCATTAACCCAACAGATGGGAGTGCAGAGGAGGTAATGTTTCCAGTGAGACTAGGGCGAAAGGGAGGGAGTGGGAGAGGAAGTAGTGCAATTACCCAGTCTGAATGCTGGGCTCCTCCTGCCGACTCCCTAGAACGAGTCTCCCAACTCAGCAAGGTTGATTCGCAATTTACTGTGTGTGGGTTGTTCAGCTGAGACCTTCAAAACCAAGATGCTGTCTGCTCTGCAAGGACGTTAAAGAGCCCAGGTGGTGGGAGTAGCAGACAAATGGGATCAAGGCAGCAGGACATGGGAGGGGAATGCACATGGCAAGAGCTGGAAGAGGCAAGAACAATACATGTTAAATGCTGAGTCTGGGTTTCCCCACAACCACGGAGTAATTCATGCGGGGCTAAGTACGAGGAGGGATAACAACAACCGGAACTGGCTGCACGCAGCACCCCAAGGTGCTACTGCCAAACAGATTACTCCTCCCCAAGCCAAAACCACCTTCATTTTATGTGACAATTCCAGACGTGTTATCCACAGCCATTGGGCCAGTCCTATAGCCTTTACTCCCAGACTCAGTGGGTCAGGCTCTGCACTAAGCACTCACAGTTCATTTTTGTGACAACAACAAGGCAAACCAAATGTATGCTGTGGTTGTGACGATGGCGGGGGAGGGGGATTGTTGCATTATCCTCTTCGCCGGAGGGCCCAGCTGCAGACTCCACAAACAGAGTCCAAGTCCCCGCTCTGTAAAGGAGACCTCAGACCCGCTTAACAGTCACTTGCGAGGGGCTCTATTTCTTGCTACAATATCACGAGACCCACAGGGCCCCATTCCCTAGGGTCCCAGGACAGGGGCTCCGGCTACAATCCTTTAAAAAACAAACAAAAAACTCCCAATTTAGATAAACAACAAGAAGAAAGGCAACCCTAGCAACTACCCGGCAGAGAAATTCCCTCTTCCAGCTATCTGGACCAGAGTCCCCCCAGGGGCCAGTCTGACTGCCTAGGCCCTGGGGGGTCTCTTCTCCATAGCAGGTCAGCAAGCGATATGCTCCCTGAGGGGTTCATTGGCAGAGTAGCTAGAGACCCCTGCTGAGTCAATCCAATTGTTTAGCCCCTGTGGGTGCTGAATTCCTCACTGCAAGGGACACAGGGGTAGTGTGCTTTCTGTCCAGAGACCTGTTGGGGGCAGGGTGCTACCAACAGAGAAGGGATCGCTCACTCCACACGGCCACTAAACCTTGTCACATTGCACACACGTCATCACAACCCCCTCACGGCTTGGTACAGTCTGCCATGAGGGCAGACTGCCAGCAGGTCTGGAGTGAGCTCACAGCGCTGTGAGCTCACTGCCTATTCTGAGACCCCCTTCCTACGGGAGTGGGCCCCGGCAATACCGAACTGGAATGGGGACGTAGGGGGGATAAAAACGTGGCGCGGACCTTTCCTCAGAAGTTCCAGGGGCTTGCCTGGTTATTGTTAGTTAAAGTGTCTTTCTATCCTGAACAAGGACTGCCAATGAAATCACGGGATTCTACATTTAGCATCTCCCCTTGACATCCGATCAAGTATGCTCAAGTTACAAGTCAAATGAGGTTTTTTCCTGACTGCCAGTGCCACCAGCATCCCCAGGGCTCTCCGAATCAGGCTGGATTTTTCCCTCCTCCTCCTCAGTAATAAAGGTTCTGCAGGACAAATGTTGCCTTCAATGACACCTGTGCAAACTATTGGCTTCCAGTGAAGTTGCACAAGTGTAACTGATGAGAACTTAGTAAGAAGAACTCTGTGTTACTTCAAAAGCTTCTCTTTCGTGACCAGTATTTGGTCCAATGAAAGATGTTACCTCACCCACCTGTTTTTAAGATCTCATGATTTTGAAACAAATCTCATTATTTTTTGGTCCTGACTGTTGATTTTTGAATTGGTGATGCTGCATTCAGTGCCTCATTTCCTTTCACCCACTCCTCACTAGTCCCATGCAGGTAGCAGACACGTTCACACACTCAGCCTTAGCAGGAATTGACAACTGAAATAACAAGGGGGCTTTGAATACATGGAAAATATTCTGACAAACAGAAATGCTAATTTTCAGACTTTGGTAACTTAATCATTCCCAGTTTGGGAGGGGAATTGGTCCTGCTTTGAGCAAGGGGTTGGACTAGATACCTCCTGAGGTCTCTTCCAACCCTGATATTTCTATGATTCTATGAAGATCACCTAAGATCCAGGGGCCTGACCCCAAACTCACTGAAATCAAGAAAAAGATTCACACTGATCCCAGTGAGCTTTGTGCAGGCTCCGTGGGATTTGCCCCCTGGGCCCAGGGTCTGAGCTACTCTGCCGCTCAGAAGCATTCCCCAATCAGACCATGCTGGGCTCACAGGAACTGAGCTCTGCTGAAAAAACATCCTAAAGGGAAAGAAATACCAGACGGGCGGAGTCCCCTTTAAGGTCTTCCTGCCTACAGCAAAAACTGCCATTTCCAAACCAGAGCTCCCAAAGGCTGGCCTGAGAGCTGCTTCCAATTAGGATCCGTATGGAGCTGCAACCCACAACAGGTTTCATGGGGTTTAACTATCGCTGCTTTAATTCCCATTGGCAGGTGCCTGGGCCTGGGCCTGCGGCGTGGATGGACCAAGCCGGAGACCTGTTTGCTTTCTGGACTGACAGGGCGTGGAAGCCGGCAGGCAGGCGCACACCCAGCCTCTGAGGAGAAGCAACGTCTGCCAGCTGCTCTAGAAGCCTGGAGGACAAAGGAAGCACTCCGACCCTCCTCCACAGAGGGGAGGTTGCAGCTTGTAGGGCCCTGAGGGAGGAGGGGAGCGGTCTGCAGATAAGAGAAACCAGGTAAAGGCTCCCTGTAGGGTACAAAAGGAGAACGGGATATGGAGGCTGCCAACTTGCACACCAAGGGACCATCCTGTGAGGTGCTGAGCACCATCACCTCCCACTCAAGCTAATGGGAATGGAGAGTGCTCAGCCCCTCGCAGAATCAGGCCCCACCTCCCACCCCCCACCCAAGGCAATTTGAAATGGTCACAACACAAAAAACTGGAGAGAATCTGGGTTTAAAACCAAAACACCAGCTGAGCCTTAATGATCACTGGACAGGGGCTGTGTCATCACCACATCCCAGCCGGGAAAATATCCCTGCCGAGACGGGGAACAATCGCTCTGAACAGGCCAGACTGGAAAGGTGACTGGATAACCAGAACCCTAGGTGCTGCTGGATGGATTGAAATACATCGCTCATTACTTGTTTGCTGCCACTTTTCCTGGCCCCTCAGCCTTGTGAAACTGGTTATGTTGGTCCCTGCAGCAGCTAATAAACTCTCTGGAGTTCATTCATTAAGAATCTTCCAAACGAGTCTGTTTAATGGACTCAGGCCTCCTTCCTGGATTGGAAGGACATAAAAGTGCTGTCACTGTGGGCCTTGGGGACCCAGCAGGAGATACCAGGATCCGGAGAAACACCTAGTAGTGGAAGGGCGGGTCAGTCAGGAGTCTCATGTTTCAGACTGGGGTGGGAAGTTAGGCTATTCCTTCAGCCACCCTCCCCTTGTCTGTGCCCTTTAAACAAGGCAGTAATGCAGGAAATTTCTGAATGGCTGCCCCCTCCTTCAGCCTGCCTGCTACTTTCTCAGCCAATCAGGTGGCATGCTGAAGCTGCAGCAGCCAGTTCACTGGTCTCTCTTAAAGGTACACTGCGCTTATCAACCATTTCAGTTCCTCTGTCCTCAAAGGCAAGGACAGATGCATTGTTTACTGTAACAGGGAAAAAAACAGAGAATTTATTTCCAGAGTTCTGATGTGATTCAAACACGTGGCCACCACTGAAATAAGGTTAAGGGTCCCCAGGCAGCCTAACCCAGGCTAAGCTATGGATTGCTTGTGTTTAGCGTCAGTAACCAAAGGTCTCTGGAAAAGAGAGAGAACGTTTACAGTGCAAATCACATTTCCTTATTCTTCTGTGCACCACCCATGCCCCGTGAAGAAGCAGAGGGTTCCCGGTCCCAGCAACAGCCAACCTTTAAACCTTTGCAAGTGTAGCCACCCTCCCCATCAATTATCGGCAAGGCTTAAAAACAGGGCCTTGAGCACCAAAACACACAGGCTTCTACTACCCGAAGAATAACTTAATTAGCTGGTAACAATAGCAGGCTGTTATCCTCTGTGTGGAACAGCTACCAGACGGGAACACAATACATCCCTCACACATTACAGAAGCACAAGAGACAGCTGCACAAATTCTCACTGCCGAAAATAAAATGAGATCCAACTTGGGAAAATTCACCTGACGTGTGGAGAATGAATAAGAAACAAACATACCACCTGAGGGAGAAAGGAGGGGTGCAGGAAAGAGCCTGCACTGCTTCTGGGAAACCACATAGCGCTGTGACAAGGAGCGTTACAAGTCGTCTGTGTAACTAAATGTAGGGGAAGTTAAATCTTCAAAGATCATTTCTTCCAAGAAGCTGCATGCCAGGAATCCAGTTCTTTCTGCCAGATTTTCAATCACTGGAATAATTTTTTTTTAGGTGCAGTGCTCTTGCCTACATACTGTACCCACACCAGCAAAACCAGAACAAAAGCATTACAGTGACTGGATGGCAGTTGGGGACAGCACAAGAGACCTAAATTTGCAAGGTGATTTGACGCTGTCTATGCAACTACATGGCCAGGAAAGCAAGTCCCCTTCTAGGTAGCTCTGGTCTGACTTCAGCATTCAACTATGAAAACAGCCGTTTGACCTCAATATCACACCTGTGTTCAACCCCAGCTCAAATCTCTCCACTGGCTCCCAAACCAAATACAAGTGCCTCTTACTTGCCCTCAAAGCCTTCCACTATTCAGCCCTCTCCTCAGTTCTTCCATCCTGCTCATTCCCTCTTTGCTCAGCTAACGTCTCTGACTATGTGCTTTATTCCCACCCCTTCCTTTACGAAGTACCCGGTTCCTAGAACCCCCTTCCTGCCCCGTCTGCCATTTCTCATTCCCCTCCTCCAAGTCTTTTCCAAACTCACTTACACAAGGAAGCTTATAGTTGTCTCTATATTTCAATTAAAAACAATCTCAACCTACATAACCCCTCAATTCTCTCCCAAGTGACCTTGGCCATCATCCTCTCCCGCACCCCCTCCCATGTCATTATCTTCTGTTGTTCTCTTCCTCGGGTAGGCTGTGAACTGTTTGGGATAGGGAATCCACAATTCATTTGACTAATTGTTTGTATTAAGAAGTTTCAGTCAAGACTGGGGCCTCATTGTAGTAGGCACTGTACAAACAAACAATAAGAGTCCCAGACAGCTTAGAGACTAAATAAACAAGATAGACAAAGAGTAGGAGGAGAAACTGAGGCACAGAGCAGCAAAGTGACTTGCCCAAGTTTACACAGCAAATCAGTGACAAAACTGGGATTACAACCCAGGTGTCCCTCATTCTCGTTCTCTGCCCTCTTGACTGGACCACACTGCCTCTGATAACCCTATTGGCTCCTTTTTTGTTGCTTTACAAAGTGCTAGACACATCTATCGTTCTGTGTAATTAATAACTGTAGGTGGGATTTTCAAAAATGCCCAGGTGATTTAGGGGCATAGTCCAATTGTCCTTAATGGGACTGTGCTCCCAAGTCACTTAGTGCAATTCTGGGCACCTGAAAACTGAAAAGATATTAACAAATTGCAGGGAGTTCAAAGAAAATCCACAACAATAATCAGGAAGCTGGAGGGACTTGTTTTACGGAGAGGATTAAAAGAGCGAAATCTGTCTGTCTTGGCTATGAAATGACTGCAGAGATGGGGAACTTGGTCACATTTTGCATATATTTAAAGGATGTACACACAGCCCTTCCTGTGGTATTTACTACACAAATGCCTCCTGCCCTCACCTAGAATTGGACATTGCCTCAGAAGAGGCTGTCCATGCCCCTCCCTGCCCGAAGCAGGGCACAGATGAAAATGGAAGCGTTTATGTACACTGGGATTTTTGCACCAGTGCAGCGCACTTATGTAGCTATTTGGGTACAAACACGGTATAAACCCACAATGTAGATGTGCTGGACCAGTGCAAGTCACTTTTTTTCAGTGCAACGCATTTGCACTGAAAGTCTGCATTAGTGCAGCTACCTCATTGCTAACAATCCCAGTGAAGACATGACCTAAGGAAAACGTTTTAGGAAAGAAAAATGGCCTTTGAAAGACAGATCAAAGAGTCATTTGAATTTATGAGAGAGTCAAGGCCATTTCCAAACCTGCACTCATCCATTATGCTCATTCCCCTTCAAGCGGGTTCCTCCAAGACACGTCTGCAAAGCCAGGGATAAGGATCTCAGCACAGTCAACACTGATCCGCCAAATCCTAAAGACTCAACTCCTTTGGGTAGGTCTACACTGGAAACGTCAAAGCACTGCCGCGGGAACGCTCCCTGAAGTGCTTTGAAGAGCTCCTGATAATCCACCTCCACGAGGGAATTCTCTCCGAGCGCTGGGAGCTGTCTACACTAGTGCTTTAAAGCGCTCAGGGGGGTGATTTTTCACCCCCCTGAGCCAGCAAGTTAGAGCGCTATAAAATGTGAGTGTAGACATACCCTTTGTGAGCAGTTATTCTAGCTGCTCTGTTTAGAATAGCACTGGTATTGCCTCTGCAACTAGCATCCTGGTTTCAATACAGCCCAGCTCCATTAAAATGCAGGGATGTTCCTCCTGCTCCACCATTCCAGACAGAAAGCAGCTGGGCTGCCAGACTCTGCATTCAAGTTTGGATCGTTCTTTTAAAAATGGAGTTTGTTTTGCAGTAACACACCCAGGAGATTTGTCCTTCCATGCCTGAGATCTTAGAGAGGTTGCAGACAGAAGCATGGGCCCGCCCTTCCATTTGGCTAGGGGAGAGGGTTCAGCTGCAGGCAGCCAGTTTTCTGGCCTGGACACTCGAGTATAGGGTGACCAGATTAAAGCAACAAAATATCGGTACACATGGGGGAAGCAAAAAAACCAAACGGCTGGAGCGGAGTTGTCCGAGAAAAACAAAACAAAAAAAAGCCCTGATATCGGGACAAATGGCGTCCCGACTGTACATCGGACAAAGACCCAAAAATCAGGACACCCTACTCGAGTAAAGGAATTTTGTTCCACAACAGAAAGAACTACCATGTAACACAAAGGAATTGCCTACTTTGCACACAGGACCAGGGGGAGCTCTGGACTGAGGGGTGGGGGGAGAGACCAGGACTGGAAGAGCAAAGGATTGGGGAGAGGGGTGCAGGACACAACGGAGGTAGTTGATCAGAGCTGTGAGCGGGAGCCCAGGTGTAGGGCAGCGAGTCTGGGCAGAGGGGCAGCAGCAGCAGCGCTGTCTGGTCAGCCCCAGGCCCTTCATTTTAACACAACCCGAAACGTACGGAATCGCCACAACCTCCCGAGCAATCCCTGGTTTCCTGCCCAGCTGCCCCAAGCAAGGGCGGCCCAGGCCGGCCCCCTGACGCTGCGTGGGAACACCAGGGGGAGGGGCACAGGGGCGCAGGATGCGCTGCTGTAGCTGAGTGTGCAAACAATGCCCAGGCTGCAGCCGGTACAACATGGGGCCGCCTGTTTGAAGTGGCAGGTTTCTCAGCGATCCTGGAGGACGGCCAGACTCTGGATTCATCCCATCGTCTCTGGAGGGTCTCTCCGAAGCCACTTCCCCTGGGCCCGCCTGCCAGCCAGTCCCTGCCCTGGGCCCGAGCCCACCAGCTATGCCAGTTCAAGGCCTTGATCCTCATCTTCAGAGCAGGTACTGGATTAATTCCCAGCTACATTAAGGAGTGAATGTGGACAGAGGAGCCGCTTGACAGCCGTGCTGCTCCAGGACAGGGCACACCTCAGCGCCCAGCACGGAGCACCAGGGAGCTGAACGCAGCGTTCCAGGCCCAGGGGAAGTGGCTTCGGAGAGACCCTCCAGAGACGACGGGATGAATCCAGAGTCTGGCCGTCCTCAAGGACCACTGAGAAACCTGCCACTTCAAACAGGCCTTTCCACCACCATAGGAGTCACATGCACATCGCTGGCATGTCCCCCTCCCCCCAGCCCTTAACACCCCCCACATCCCTCTCCGATACCCCTTCTGCCTCTCACCTACACCCCCTCCTGCCCTTAACACTGACACCCCCCTCCCTTACTCTAATCTCCCCTCCTGTCCCTCCCCCTAACACTGACAACCCCCTCTTGCCCCTCACATCCCCTCCCTCCTAACCCTGACACACCTTTTCTACCTGTCTCGCCCACCACAAAATAAAATAAATCCCCAAACCAACAAAATTAGATCTGAAACAAACAAATGAGCCAACCAACCAATGAATAAATAACCCTTCCTCAGGCCGAGTTTTTATACATGGAAATGGAGGAGTGCCAGAGAATCCAAGAAGTCCACTAAGGACTTCACTGTTGCTACTGATTTTACATGGATGGTGCTCAGTTACTGGGGTGATGGGCAGCAGTAGGTGATTAGATTAGTCTACTGACTTTTCCTACTCTCTATTGAAGCAGTTTACACGTCTCCCTTGCTTTCTTGTTCATCCCTGGGGTAGGAATAGTGAGAATCTCTAGTAAAACTGGAGCCAGTCAAGCCCAAAATGTCCAGGGAAGTGAGAGTTCACACGGACACATTCAGTGCTGAAATCCCCTCTAACAGCAGCACCCTCTGGACACAGGCAGATTAGGCACCCAGACTGGTTTCAATCGTTCTATGAAGCAGTTTGAATAATTCACTTAGAGCAGAGCTTGCACCAAAGACAAAATATGTCCTTGAACCCCAACTGTTCTGCGCTTGTGCGCGCTACTGAAAAACACGAAACTGCTGAAGAGCTTCTAAATCCCAGCGGCTGACGCTGATCGACCCCAGCAGGAGCTGCTGTCAGCGCCCTGGGCAGTGGGTCACAGCTTTCCTTCTCTTCCTCCTCAGCCATGGGCAATAGCTGCTCGGCATTTCTAAAAATAACCCCGGGGGAACAGAGAGGACTTCACTCTCCCTCGTGCTCCGGGTGCCTCTCTGCTCACCTCTTTATTATTAGCAATTCCTAGGTACTTTGATGTCACAAGGCTGGTGCTGGCACTGATCAGCTGACAGCCTCCAAATAAGGCAGCAGGAAGCGCATTCTGCAATGACAGCTTCAGCATGGGCAGCGGCAGGAGCCATCCTTTGACAAGACCAGCCCCTCACTCTGAGGGGAAACGCACCAGCAGCCGAGCACACGCCACACAGCCAGGCAGTGGTGCATTGTGGGGTCTGTATTCTTTGCCAGCAGCCTGACTGGACTGATATCGGGGCCATTTCTGTAGCAAAAAAGACTTTATTCATGGCTATTAAAATCTCAGAAGCAGGGGCCCTGGGCCCTTGCTTGGTTCGCAAGCAGCTGCTTCATGTTCACTTGCTAATTCCTTCTCAGTTTTGTTCTGGGGGGCCCCCAGAAAAATGGGGATTTCTATTCCCTCCCATCACCTTGCATGCGCTGCGTATTCAGAGCTGCATGATGGATGCTGGGGTTACACAACAGCCCGTTCTGTAGAGCACGACAGGTCAGAACGCCTGACTGTTTGCAGGCCAGACCGGAGCTCCCCAAACACACCCAGCAGTTTGATCTTGGGAGTGTGTCTGACGCTTGAGAACTGCAATGGCAACAGCAGCCTCTAGCCATGTGGCTAGCGCCCACTCCTGCCCCAGGAGCAAGCGTCATGTGGGACCTTTGACTGTTTGAGCGCAGAGAAACCGGAGAGTGGGGGATAAAGACAAGAAGTCACCAGCATTGCCCGCACAACTCAGCTTCTTGCTTTAAATTCCCTTTAAATGCTCTCCAGGTTCCTGTTTTCAGCTCTGGGACCGAGCCCCGTGGCTCTGAGCAGGGTGGGAGGAGAGGCTGGCTGCACAGTGAGAAGCGCCAGGCCCCCAGGGGTGGAGTGCACTGCCCCGGCAGCACACCTGGACTGGCCGGCCTGAGGGGGGATGCGTGACACTGGACCAATGAATTCAAGCCAAGAGGTTTGCCTGCTAATACAGAGTGATGCATGAATGCCCCTGCCCACACGCGCTGCTATTCCCCCCAGGCTCTCACAACCAACGGACCTGCACACCCGGCTTTGCTTTCCACTTAAAGGTACCTCAGGAGGAGCATTAGTGTATCTGTCCCCAGGCCAGTCAGGTACCTAAGTGCTGGCTCTAGGGAGGGAAAGAGACACGTGGAGGCAGGTCCCTGACTAGGAGAAGTGGTTTTCCCGGTTTTCGGGGCCATCAGAGCGTCTCCTGCCTCACTCACACACAGCCACGTGCACTGGACCGAACACCGCAACACCACAGCCAGCGCCTGCTCCCGGGGGCCAAGGGGACATGCAGTGACACACTTGGGGCTCGTTTCTTAGCACACGGTTTGCTTTTACAGCAATTCCCCCACTGGCTTGCACCCGATAAAATACTGGCCCGTTCTGAAAGGGGCACAGTTTGGCCTCAGCGCTGCTCACGCAGGGAAACCTGCTCCTGCCACTACCCCTGCTGGGCCCAGAGCAAGCTGCTGCGTAGCACCCAGGCCTGTGCTGTGCATTCAGCAATGCCCCTGCTCGCCCACATACTGTCAATAAGGCAGGATCTCCACACTCGGATGTTTCCTATTTATAGGCTACATATAGAAATCAGCAGATGTTACAGCCGCCCAACCCAAACTGGGCAGGCTGACAAAACCCTGCAATTTCGGAGCACTCAGGAAACGTGCTCTCTGAAATAGTCTCTCTGTGTCCCTCTTGTGATTCATAGATTCTAGGGCTGGAAGGGACCTCGAGAGGTCATCGAGTCCAGCCCCCTGCCCTCATGGCAGGACCAATTACTGTCTAGACCATCCCTGATAGACATTTATCTAACCTACTCTTAAATATCTCCAGAGATGGAGATTCCACAACCTCCCTGGGCAGTTTATTCCAGTGTTTAACCACCCTGACAGTTAGGAACTTTTTCCTAATGTCCAACCTAAGCCCAGGGCTACACTAGGGGGGGGTGGGGTCGATCTACGATACGCCGCTTCAGCTACGTGAATAACGTAGCTGAAGTCGGCGTATCGTAATCGACTTACCTGGCCATGAGGACGGCGGCGAGACGATCGCTGCCGCTCCCCCGTCGACTCCGCTTCCACCTTTCGATGAGGTGGATTTCCGGAGCCGACGGGGAGCGCTTTCGGGGATCGATTAATCGCGTCTAAACGAGACGCGAAAAATCGATCCCCGAAAGATCGATTGCTACCCGCCGATCCGGCGGGTAGTGAAGACAAGCCCTTAACCTCCCTTGCTGCAGTTTAAGCCCATTGCTTCTTGTTCTATCCTCAGAGGCTAAGATGAACAAGTTTTCTCCCTCCTCCTTATGACACCCTTTTAGATACCTGAAGACCGCTATCATGTCCCCTCTCAGTCTTCTCTTTTCCAAACTAAACAAACCCAGTTCCTTCAGCCTTCCTTCATAGGTCATGTTCTCTAGACCCTTAATCATTCTTGTTGCTCTTCTCTGGACCCTCTCCAACTTCTCCACATCTTTCTTGAAATGCGATGCCCAGAACTGGACACAATACTCCAGTTGAGGCCTAACCAGCGCAGAGTAGAGCGGAAGAATGACTTCTCGTGTCTTGCTCACCACACATCTGTTAATGCAGCCCAGAATCAAGTTTGCTTTTTTTGCAACAGCATCACACTGTTGACTCATATTTAGCTTGTGGTCCACTATAACCCCTAGATCCCTTTCTGCCGTACTCCTTCCTAGACAGTCTCCTCCCATTCTGTATGTGTGAAACTGACTGTTCCTACCTAAGTGGAGCACTTTGCATTTGTCCTTATTAAACTTCATCCTGTTTACCTCTGACCATTTCTCCAATTTGTCCAGATCATTTTGAATTATGACACTGTCCTCCAAAGCAGTTGCAATCCCTCCCAGTTTGGTATCATCTGCAAACTTAATAAGCGTACTTTCTATGCTAATATCCAAGTCGTTGAAGATATTGAACAGAGCCGGTCCCAAAACAAACCCTTGCAGAACCCCACTCGTTATACCTTTCCAGCAGGATTGGGAACCATTAATAATTACTCTGAGTACGGTTATCCAGCCAGTTGTGCACCCACCTTATAGTAGCACCATCTAAGTTGTATTTCCCTAGTTTATTGATAAGAATATCATGCGAGACCGTATCAAATGCCTTACTAAAGTCTAGGTATACCACATCCACCGCTTCTCCCTTATCCACAAGACTCGTTATCCTATCAAAGAAAGCTATCAGTTTGGTTTGACATGATTTGTTCTTTACAAATCCATGCTGGTTATTCCCTATCACCTTACCACCTTCCAAGTGTTTGCAGATGATTTCCTTAATTACTTGCTCCATTATTTTCCCTGGCACAGAAGTTAAACTAACTGGTCTGTAGTTTCCTGGGTTGTTTTTATTTCCCTTTTTATAGATGGGCACTATATTTGCCCTTTTCCAGTCTTCTGGAATCTCTCCTGTCTCCCGTGATTTACCAAAGATAATAGCTAGAGGCTCAGATACCTCCTCTATTAGCTCTCCTGAGTATTCTAGGATGCATTTCATCAGGTCCTGGTGACTTGCAGGCATCTAACTTAGCTAAGTGATTTTTAACTTGTGAAGACAGGCTGTTGCTCACACTAAGGACAGGCCTAGAGTGGTAGGAAATCAAACTGGCTGGAGCCAACCCTCACTGAAGGGATGCTCTGAGCAGAGGACTGTGGGAGGGGATGGACCCCACCAGCAGGCCCACAGAGTTGCGGTCTGAGACGGTTCAGAGTCACGTGGGAAACAGAGAGATGTACGGCGGGGGGAGAGCACCGTTTGCCTGGTAGTGCCGAGCACCAGCTCATCAGCGTTATTGTTCCTGTTTAATTTTATCTCCACAGCTGCCTGCACTCTGCTCCCTGGACGGGAGGGGGGAAAAGAGCAGCATTTAGGAAGGAATCGAGACATCAGTGCAGGCCCAACTCAGAGCAACAATGGTGATGAGTAGGAATGATGATGAGTAGGACCCAATATGCTTACAGCAGTACAGCCCCCATGCGGATGTGGTTACACCAGGATAAAAATGTTTATCCCACCATCCTTTATTCCCGTAAACCAAGGAGACTGAGTGTGACAGGGCGTGACTCACCACTGCGGCGCCTCCTGCTGGCTGTCTTGGGAATTAGCTCTGCACCTTCTTCTGGAGGCGTCTCGCCCACGGTCACCTCTGCTCCTGGACCACGTCACTCCCAGGACTGTGACATCCTCTTCATGACACTGCCCTCTGGCTGTGCCACACTCTGTGTTCTCCCCTTCTGGGAGACCTGCAATCTCCACCCAGTCACTTCCCTCAGTGGCAACTGCAGTCCATTGTCCTGGGGCCACTTCCCATGCAGCTCCAGCACCTCCTCTGCCCTGGCCTCAGCCTGCAGGCCCTTGCAGCCAGCCAGGAGCTCTCCTGAGCTCTCCAGTCCCAGCTGCTGGGACCTCTTCCCCCTGCTAGGAGCCTGCTCTTCTCCCCTCGAGTTCCAGTCACTACTAAACTCTGTGCTGCTGCAGCCCTTCTTATATGGGCCTGCCAGGCCATGATTGGCTGCTTCTCTCAGCCCCTTTCTAATTGGCTGCCTCTGGCACAGCCTCCCCAGGGCTGCTTTTAACTCCTTTTCTGCCAGTGAGGGGCAGCCGCCCCATCACACTAAGTGATACCGGTATAAGGCACCTTGCTGCTGGTATAACTGCATCCACACCAGGGGCTGTCCAGACTTAACAACTTTGGTAAGAAGCCACACCTGTAACCAGGCACATCAGTCCCAAAAGTGTGTGCAGACTAGGCTCACGCAAGGCGGATGGAGTAGGTTAGGTTTGCACATACCCAGCTGGCGGTTTGAGACAGCAGGAGTGTGCATGAATCTGTTGGCTCCCTGGATCCCAAACCCACCCCTCCTAGGAACACGGGCCCAGCCCATGGGGATGGCGGGCAAAACGTCTAGGGCTGCTCCTGGCTGTGTCCCTGGTCGGCAGCACTGTGCTCTCTGGCGAACACCACACCAGCCTCCTTTAGACCGCTCTGTCCTTCTCCAGCAAGGCTCCAGCTTCTGCTTTCTAGGCGGGGATGCCAGAGTCACACACAAGTCCGTCTCCATGGCCTGGCTCTGTGGATCAGCCTCAGCACCAAAGGATCTGATCCAGCCCCATACAGAACTGCAGCGCCTCAGTAACATCCACTTTTCTCCGGGTAACCTCAATGTGTGTTCACAAGATAAGACAGGATGTAGCTGAAGGCAGAAGAAGACAGTCCGTCCATTTCCTGCACAATGAAGCCCAACACAAACCTTTTCTGTGTGTGTGGGGGGGCAGAGACCTTATGGGGTCCCGTCTCCCCATCCTGAGATAGTGGCAGCTCCTCCCCACACAGCCCGGGCAAGAGGGTCACAGACGTTCTCGGGGGAATTAACGCGGGGGCTGGCACAAGACGAGGCTCTGGCAGCGAGTGGGGCAGAGCTAGCCGTCTCTCACAGGGCAGGGCCCAGGCCTACGCCTCAGCCCGGGTTCCCGTTATCAGTCCCCTTGGGAGCCCTCAGTCTGCAGCCGTCCCTGCTGTGGTGAGACGCATCCACAGCTGCTCAGCCCAGCACAGGCCTCAGCCTGCCCGTGGGAGCCGACACTGTGCAGGGTGTGAGCAGCTGCCCCTCCGAAAGGATCAGCAAGGGCTTGTGGAATCGCTCTCGTGGGGCACGCCGCTCCCCGCAGGGGGGATGCAGATATAAACCCTGCCGGGCCCAGCAGCTCCCCCCTTCAGACGCCGCAGCGGCTCTTTTAGTGGCCCCTCATTTTAGGACAGAGCGAACCAACCATCTAGCTCTCAGACTTCCTCCTCCCCACTCTCAGTGGGCTTCTGTGAGAGGCAGCAGGAGATCCTGAGTCTGGGACCCCAGCAGGGTCCTCAACTGCTGACGAGACAGCTCTCAGCATCTCCAGCTCCAGCAAGTCTCACAACCAGCTCTCTCCCCCAGGGTGAATTTCACTCCCTCGTCCTCCTGCTGCCCAGTCCCTCCACAGCCTGAGATCCAGCTGGAGTGACTCATCACTCCTCTTCACTCTTACTAACAGGAGCAGTTTCCCTTGCTCCCTGTCCCTTCTACCTCTGCAGTAGAGGAGGCGGCAGCGTGGCTCAGGCGCTGGGAATGCAGGAATCATCCAGAACGAGCCCAAAGCAGATGGAGATTTTCACCCCTAGGTCCCTGCTTCACATTCAGCTACAGTCTGCAGTCACCAAAGGGTCGGTTTGTTTTTCACTACCCAGCAAGGGGCTCCTGCATGCAGTGAGCTGGGAGGTCTCTTGTTCCAGGTGGAACAAGATGTTCCACATCAGAGCTTGCCCCTTTATCGGTAGCCCCAGGCAGACTGAATTCCAGCTCCCCTAGAGTAGGACTGAGGAATAGTGGTGAGGGGCTGGGCTTGTGGAAAGCCTGTACTGCCTGTGGCGAATGTCCTGGGGGAATACATTCAGGGCTTCAGACTCCAGGACAGGCAACTGAAAACTGAAATGTAAACGTAAAGCAGACTCCTATATTACACCCAGCCTATGGTTCTTTTCGACTGAGAAGGGGCCGTCGGTTAGCCTAGAAAGCAGGGACTTGGGGCAGAGTGGATATGAACTGGGCATGAGCCCCCAGTGCAGTGAGCTGGCTAAGAGAGGTACTGTGAGCCTCGCAGGGGTAAGCGAGGAAATACGGAGTAGCAGTGGGGAGGTGGTATCACCACTGCAGATGGCATTAGGGAAGCCATTAGTGCAGAATGTGCCCAGTTCTGAGGTCTACACGTCAAAATGATGTTGAACAACTGGAAAGGTCAGAAAAACACGACAAGAAAGAACCCAGGCATGGAACCTGCCCTGGAGTGAGAGGCTAAAGAAGCTCAGTCCATTTCATTTAACTAAGAAAGGGCTTGATCATAGTCTATACATATCGACATGGGGAGAAGATTTCTGAGGGCTCTTTAATCACACCAACAAAGGCGGAACAAGATCCAATGGCTGGAGCACATTTTTAACTGTGAGGTCATTAACCATTGGAACAACTTCCCGAGGGAGGGGTGGGTTGAAGTATTTAAACTAGGATGGACTGTCTCGTTTGAAAGATGCAGGAATCACTTGATGCAGGAATCACCTGGTGAAATTCTACAGCTTGTGCAATGCATGAGATCAGACTACTGGTCCCCCCTGACCTTGCACTATGAATCTCTACCGGATTCCTCGTCAGTCAGCAGGCTGGCAGGACTTCCCCCCCCTCCCCCCAAGATTTCTTTGTCTAATTGATATTTGAAACTGATGGAAAACAAGAGTGAATCAGTCAATTGCCAGGAGACGATCCAGGGAGAGCTACTGCTCTCCTCTCTGCATGCTCCTTCGCCAGCATCCTCATCCGCTTGCCTGAGGTGTGCTATTAATGAGCCATCTGCAGGGATTACACTGGATCATTCATAGCAGACAGACTCAGAAGGGGAAGTGACACAGAACTGTTGGGAAGGGGACAAGAGGAACCAGAATAGGACAGTGGCTGACAGGATGTAAAATGGGGGATGCAAAAAGAGGGGAACCGAAAATCCAGGCTGCATGGGGAGTAGAAAACAACTCTACAGCATTGCCAGGACCTCCTCCGCTCCTCACACTGAAACTTCAGCCACAAACACTGACTGAGCCAGAACGGAGACTCTCCGACGTTTCCAGCAGGAGAAATTCTGTTATTGCTTAGGCTCGAGAGGGCCTTGTGGTACTTTACGAATAGAAAGACCATGTTCATGTCCTGCAGGGCTTCCAGCCTAGCACCAGTTCCCTTCCTCCTCCCCACACCCTGGTGCCCCCAGCCAGCATTCTGTTCCAGTGCCCTGCAGGAATCATGCTATGCTAACCCCATGCCTCCACCGCCCAAGGGCATGTACATTACCTCTCCCTCTGAAGTACCTATGAAAGACCTGGTTTGGGCTTCCTCACAATAAAGTGTAAACCAGACTGACACTTGCAAGCACGGTCCACGTGAGAATCCCAGACAGCATGGTTTGCTGACAGATCGTACACTAGTCATACACAGAAGACTCCTAGGACACACCAGATGTTGACAGGAAGTGACAGACATAGTTCCCCTTATTCCCTCTCATTCCCCAGGGGTCTAGCTACTGTTTTGTAATAGCTATTGGAGACAGTTTGGTGCTGCCTATGCTGGCACCCAAACAATTTTCAACCCCAGTGCAGAGAACATAATAATAGCCATGTTGGGTCTCACCCAGGGCCCATCTAGTCCAGTACCTGTCTGACAGTGATCAGCACCGGATGCTTCAGACACAGATGCAAGAAACCCACAATAAGAGATACGAGATGATCTGACTCCCACATTACATCTAATCCCTTACAATTAGAGACTGGTTTATACCCGGAACCATGAGGTTTAACAGCTCTTCCAAAATGTGTTAGTATTAATGACAACAATTCTGGATATTCTGGAGATCCATATACATGTCCAATCCTTTCTGAATCTTGTTACATTCTTGATCGCAATGACATCCTGTGACAATGAGTTCCACAGTTTAATTACATGTTGTGTGAAAAAGTATTCATGGTTGACTCCCACTTTCAATGGATAATTTTCCTAGTGAAGACTGCATGTTTTTCTCTGCTTTTATTGGCTCTGCCTATAGTGAAGACTATAAGAAGAGAAAACTAATGCAGATTCTGTGTCCATATAGAGTGAACTGAGAGTAAAATCTCTTGAAGGAGCAGAACCTGAACTGGATTTCTGTTCCCATCTGTAATGGACTCATTACCCTCTGTTCCTTCCTCAGATCTACATATTGACTCTCAGTCTTCCCAGGGACACAACTGTGCACATAGAGACAGGTGATCTACCTACCCGCCTAGATGTTTATAAAGCAACCAGATGCTAGGAGATGACACTGTAGATCAGGGATCTCAAACTCAAATTACCACGAGGGCCACATGAGAACGATGTAAACTGGCCCGAGGGCCGCATCACTGAAACCTTTTCATACAACGATACAAAAGTATAGTCAAAAATGAAAAAAAACAAGAGTAATATGGTAGTCTATTAAAAGTCAATGTATTAACTTTTTAAAAACTATAATGCAAAGAGGGGTTTTAATAAAATATAAACACTCAGTAATGTTTGGAGCTTGGCTGCCAGTGGAGTTGGCGCCTATGGCGGGCTGCAGGAAATAACTCCGCGGGCCGCATGTGGCCCGCGGGCCGCGTGTTTGAGACCCCTGCTGTAGATTATGAGCTAACAAGCTGCCCACAGAAATGGACTTGGAAAGACACATCCCCAGTTTACTGGCTGTGAACTTCTGAAGGTGGGTGAGGTAATGTCTTTCATTGGACCAACTTGTTTTGGTGAAAGAGACAAGCTTTTGAGCTTCCATAGAATTCGTCTTCAGGTCTCAAAAGCTTCCCTCACTCACCAACAGAAGTTGGTCCAGTAAAATATATTACCTTATCTACCTTGTCTCTCTAACATCCTGCAACCAACACGGCTACAACAACACTACAATAAACTTGTGACGGCAGATACATGAATCTAGAGGCTTGTCTACACCCAGTTTTATCTATAATACTGGTGTGAAACCAATATAGTTACAGCAGTGCAACATGCAGTGAAACCGCAGCTACTAGCTAATGCACATGTGCAGACTGGCTGCTTGGGTTGCTAGGCTGCGTTTTGTTTCTCCATTTTTTTGACCGGCTCTACTCACCTCACTCACTCTAACCCATGGGAAAAGGCATCACATGGTTTCTCTTATTAATGCCTAAAGCTAGGTTAAATTCTCAGCCATCATGTTCTATTAGGGTAGCGACTGAGAAAACCACACCAAACCAGGTACTCAGTGTGCAGTATGAATCCTAGTAGTGCATAGCTATGAAAGATGCAAGAGTCAAACAGCTGGCGACCTGAACTCAAGTTCAGTGGAAAACTGGAATACCGCATGTGTGTGGGGAAGGATTTTCAGCTTCTTTATTTCTACCTCATATTTCTCTCTGTCACAGAGGACTCACACCACAATAAGGCTGGAGTTTTCAAAACAACCTGGTCTTTGGTGTTCCCAGGCACAAGAAAAGGCATCTGCTACATTTCTTATACCCGCTCTTCCCCATTCCCAGATGCCTCCAAAACACCCATATGGAAACGTACCAAACTTTGCTAAAGAATCGCTCTCAGCCTGCAGGAGAATTCGTTTGAAAAGGGATCAAGAATGGAAGTGCCTTCCCAGCCCGCACACCCGATTTGCTATGGAGACACTATAACAGCACTGAACTCACGCTTCCAAGTCTTGGGCAGACTCCCAGGAAGTTGCCTTCGAGAGCTGGAGTCCGTAGGGACCCTGGGATGGACTCAGGCTCAGCTGAATCGCACGAGGGAAACAGCAGTCTTAGTTTTTCCAGTACAAACCTGGAGTCAGTATCGTTTCGTGGTGAGAGTCTGCAAACATCAATTCAACAGGAAAAGAAGACGTGGGGAGCCGTGGGGAGCCGTGGGGTCCCAGCACCCTCTCGTGCTCTTCACCATTATGTCATTCTACCTCTTGTGCCCACAAGACGGCATACGAGAAACAGATGTGCTGGTCCAGCGACAAGCATCACCGCCAGGAGGGGAAGGCAAGCGGCACATAAGAACAGACAACTATCCAGCACCGGATACCAGGACGAGAAGAACCAGAACTGGGTTTTTAGGTCTGTGTGGAATGGGCTCTGGCTGCAGCCCTGGGAAGCAGAGAACTGGAACTGGATTTCTACACACTCCTGCATTGTGCTCTGCTCTGTCTGGCGCAGCCCTAAACCAGCTGAAAGGGGCTTTACCCTGCAGTCCAGGCGCCCCCTTTTCTTAGAGCTTGTCTGCACTTTGTTTTGCTGCTTTAACTCTACCAGCCTGGTTAAAGGCCTCGCGCCCACACCCAGTTACACCAGTGAAAAGTCCCTGTGAAGCCCTGAGCATCAAAGGCCACATCCAGCCTGGAGACTCACCTTGGGTAGGGTGCTGTGAGCACGAACCACCAGGCTGCACACACTGGCTGGCGACTCCAGCCTGCTCTCAGTCACTCTCACCAGCTGCGGCTGCTGCCCCAGCATGCTGCTTCCCGGGGCCCCTCGAGCCAGTCTCTGCTCAGGATCCAGAGGAGTGTCCTGCAATTAAACACAGAGATGGGTGGGGCAGAGCCAATGAAAGCAAAGGAAAACACGGGCGAGACCGAAAGGTGGCTGTGGAGGAGCCCAGATCCCACAGCGAGGGGTGCATCCGACAAGCCGAGAGGGATAAAACGCATCTCCCTCGGCTGAGGGAGCCATGCCGATGGAAGTGAGCCTTGCTCGTCAGTGGTGTTACCACAACCAAAAAGTAGTTGGTGGAGAGGAACCAGGTGTGGGGCTGCATTAAGCCCACAGCCACACTGAGGGTGAGGTTCCTAGAAGGGGCCACGTCCCCCCGCTCCATGGTTGTGCCCATGCTGCAGGTGAGAATATCACCGGTCCCTTGCAGGCATGTGAGCCTCTAAGAATGTAAGAGAACCCTTTCTAGGTTCTCTTCTGTTCCCAGTGCTGGGGCTGGCTGGAAAAGCAGCATCACTTGCCCCATAACCTCAGCCATGCTGAACACAACGCCATCCACAGCCTCAGGAACAACTCTGACATCATAATCAAAAAGGCTGACAAAGGAGGTGCTGTCGTCATCATGAATAAGTTGGAGTTGGAATATGAGCAAGAGGCTGCTAGGCAGCTCTCTAACTCCACATTCTACAGGCCATTATCCTCTGATCCCACTGAGGAGTACCAAAAGAAACTACGCCATCTGCTCAAGAAACGCCCTGGAAAAGCACAGGAACAGATCTGTACAGACACATGACTAGAACCCCGACCAGGGGTATTCTATTTGCTACCCAAGATCCGTAAACCTGGAAATCCTGGACGCCCCATCATCTCAGGCATAGGCACCCTAACAGCAGGATTGTCTGGCTATGTGGACTCTCTCCTCAGGCCCTATGCTACCAGCGCTCCCAGCTATCTTCGAGACACCACTGACTTCCTGAGGAAACTACAATCCATCGGTGATCTTCCTGAAAACACCATCCTGGCCACCATGGAGGTAGAAGCCCTCTACACCAACATTCCACACAAAGATGGACTACAAGCCATCAGGAACAGTATCCCCGATAATGTCATGGCAAACAGGGTGGCTGAACTTTGTGATTTTGTCCTCACCCACAACTATTTCACATTTTGGGGACAATATATACCTTCAAGTCAGCGGCACTGCTATGGGTACCCACATGGCCCCACAGTATGCTAACATTTTTATGGCCGACTTAGAACAACGCTTCCTTAGCTCTCGTCCCCTAACGCTCCTACTCTACTTGCGCTACATTGATGACATCTTCATCATCTGGACCCACGGAAAAGAAGCCCTTGAGGAATTCCACCATGATTTCAACAATTTCCATCCCAACATCAACCACAGCCTGGACCAGTCCACACAAGAGATCCACTTCCTAGACACTACTGTGCTAATAAACGATGGTTACTTAAACACCACCCTATACCAGAAACCTACTGACCGCTATACTTACCTACATGCCTCCAGCTTCCATCCAGGACACACCACATGATCCATTGTCTACAGCCAAGCTCTAAGATACAACCGCATTTGCTCCAATCCCTCAGACAGAGACAAACACCTACTAGATCTCTATCAAGCGTTCTTAAAACTACAATACCCACCTGGGGAAGTGACGAAACAGATTGACAGAGCCAGAAGAGTACCCAGAAGTCACCTAGTACAGGACAGGCCCAACAAAGAAAATAACAGAACGCCACTAGCCGTCACCTTCAGCCCCCAACTAAAACCTCTCCAGCGTATCATCAAAGATCTACAACCTATCCTGAAAGATGATCCCTCACTCTCACAGATCTTGGGAGGCAGGCCAGTCCTCGCTTACAGACAGCCCCCCAAACTGAAGCAAATACTCACCAGCAACTACACACCACACAACAAAAACACTAACCCAGGAAGCTATCCTTGCAACAAAGCCCGATGCCAACTCTGTCTACATATCTATTCAAGGGACACCATCATAGGACCTAATCACATCAGCCACGCCATCAGGGGCTCGTTCACCTGCACATCTACCAATGTGATATATGCCATCATGTGCCAACAATGCCCCTCTGCCATGTACATTGGCCAAACTGGACAGTCTCTACGCAAAAGAATAAATGGACACAAATTTGACATCAGGAATCATAACATTCAAAAACCAGTAGGAGAACACTTCAACCTCCATGGTCACTCAATAACAGACTTGAAGGTGACAATTTTAAAACAGAAAAACTTCAAAAACAGACTCCAAAGAGAAACTTCTGAACTGGAATTAATTTGCAAACTAGATACCGTTAATTTGGGCTTTAATAGAGACTGGGAGTGGCTCGGTCATTACACTAATTGAATCTATTTCCCCATGTTAAGTATCCTCGCACCTTCTTGTCAGCTGTCTGAAATGGGCCATCTTAATTATCACTACAAAAGCTTTTTTTCTCCTGCTGATAATAGCTCATCTTAATTAATTAGCCTCTTAGAGTTGGTATGGCAACTTCCACCTTTTCATGTTCTCTGTGTGTATATATACACCTTCATACTGTGGGCAGGTATGCTGAGCTCACGGCCTGCACAGCAAACACAGAAGGAGGAGCCGTAGCCACCTGAGCTTATTAAGGGAGACCCGAGGGTTTGTCTCACTGGTGAGGTGTGTGGAAGAGATACTGAGCGAGTCTTTAGCAAGCCTAGTGTGTCACTGAACTCAGTGGAGAATAGTTCCTGACTGGCCTGGCACAGCCTGCTGGCACCGCATTATCTCGCTCCCCAGGAAAAGAGGAAGGTGCCTTTTCTGCCCCCTGGTGCCCAAGTGTTGAACAGGTTAAAAATTAACTTTCCTCAAGGACAGATAAACTACCTCCTGCATTTATAGACTCTGGGAATTGGAATTGCGGGCAGGAAGGTTCCTTGGGAGGTCATATTCCACCCTGGTGAGAGTCAGACTGTAGCAAGGATTAACTCTTTACTGTCTATTGGAGTCGTCAGTGCAGAACAGTGGACACAGGCTCCATAGGAAGGGGGGTGGTTCCTCAGGGGGAAGAGGGAGGGGCTAAGGGAACCCCCCTACTCTCTGCTTGGCTGGGCAGGAGCCGCTGTTTGGTTCTGTTTGCCAGCATGTAACTCTTTAATACTAGGGATACTTCGAACGTAAAGCAAACATATGTTTGAGGAAACAGGAGAGGTTTTAAGCTTTTGGAAAATGGGAAGCAGAGCAGGATGGGAGAGAATTCAGGGCTGGGGAGGCCCAGATATATGGGGACTTTAAAAGATCTCTGCTCTCCCATTCTCCAGCCCTGCTACCCGTGCAACAAACAACTAATTAAAGAAAGTACATGCAGCTGTCCCTTCCCTTCGAACACTCAGCTGAGAATGTTTAAAATCTTGCCTATCTGAGGAATTCCAACTCAGTGGGCCCCAGGGGTGTAACAGGTCTTGTGGCCTTATCATTAAGCTAAAAGATTTTAATCCTTAAATCATTAAAGTCATAGAGTTATTTAATTAAAGGGAGGATTCCTGCAGCATTTTATGTTTCCAGTATGATTACATTTTTTGTGTCCCTAATTTTGTGTCTGTCACACATTGTGTCTGTCACACATTGTGTCCCATATTTAGGCTGTGGCAGGTTGAGAAGCATAATCCACAGTCATGAACTCTTGGGGGTGAATGGAGGGGTGGCCGGGTTCTCTCGCTGAGAGTCTGGGGCTCCAGCGTTTGAATCTGGAAAAGAGGGAGGAGATTTTCCTTCTGTACGTGGTACTAGTGAGACCACTACTGGAATATTGTGTACATTTCTGGTGTCCACGCTTTTTTAGAAAGAAAAGATCCACAAAAATGATTCGAGGGCTGGAGACAATGTGCGACAATGAGATTTAACAAGCCCATCGAAAAGAAAACAGAGAGGTGACTTGCTTACAGTGGGGAGTGTGACTGGGTGTTCCAGGCATTTTTCCCCCCAGCTTGGGCACACCCCCGCCTAAGAAGGTGTCCTTTTGGAGAACAAGAGCAGCAAGTTTAGACTTCCAAGAACTGCCTAGAGAGGCCACCCAGCTGCTGGAGCCGGCAGAAGCCAATCAGGGCCCAGCAGACAAAATCAAAAGGTCTGGCTGCAGCTGGGAAGGACAGGAATGGTTTCCTGAGTCTTAACCCAAGAAACCCAAATTGATCAAGGGCCTAACTCTGGCTGTACCTTGTTGGCTGAACCTGTTTTATATTATGCAATTCAAAGCCCAGGTGGCCATCTTGAGTTAAGTATGAATTTATTGCTATAAAATTAAGGTGAGCTCTCTTCGCAAGATGCCCTACGGGCTCAGGCAAGCTGTGATAAGGAACAAACATGGGGTGATAAGCGGCTCTTTAATCTAGCAGAGAAAGAGAGAGCAAGAACCAGTGTTGGGAAGCTGAAGCCAGACAAGTTCAAATTAGAAATACAGGACAAATTTTTAACAGTGATGGTGATTAACCATTTGAACAAACTGTTAAGGGAAGTGATGCCTCAGATGTCTTCAGATAAATACTCAATACCTTTGGGGATGTTATGCTTTAGCCAAACAAGTTACTGGGCTCAACACAGGGGTTACTGGGTGAAATTTAACAGCCTGTGATATACAGGAGGTCTGACTAGCAGGTTTAATGGTCCCATCTGGGCTTAAACTCTATGAATCTAGGTATTTATTTCCATTTGCAGCCTTCTGAACCCAAAGTTAGGCAGCTTTGTAGGACATCTGCTCTGTCCACCTTTTTAGCCAAACAGTGGAGTAAATACGAGTGGGTGGTGAGTGCAAGGGTTGGGTTTGTGACCAATGATTTTCATTTTTGTATTTGTATTTAGATATTGCCTGCGAGGCAAGATGAACGGACAGACCAGAGGCTAGCTTGGGAACTAGGTTAGCTTCAACACCAAGTGCCGATATATCGGTTCAGTATCCCTGCATGTGACCGGATGGCTGAAGCGGGGAGGAAAGCAAGCACCCATAACCCAGGGACCAGAAAAGCCTCCCATCTTCGCTCGTTCCGCCCTGAGCACTTGTTCTTGCCAAGACTGTAGTGTGAATTACCATCCAGTAATTTTAGGCTTTAGGGGATGAATGGAAGGGAAAGGCTATCCTTCCATCTATGCTAGAAAAGAGTCCCACTGCTGACAGCTAGACCCTGGAGTCCCAACAGGGCAAGTTCTCTCTGATCCTAGTCAACACCTACATGGAGACAGCAGGTGAACTGGACTCAGCTGCCAGCCCATAAAGGTGAGACACAGCCCTATCTGTCGTTCACCCCATATGACCACACCACTATCCCCACAGGCTTGCACAGCAGCATCTGCAAGTAATGCTTTCTGCCATCTCCAGCTGGCTAGGAGGTTCCATTCCATCCTGGTGAACAACCCCCCGGCCTCTCTTAGAAGCGTCTTGCTCACCTCCAGCAATGCAATGTTCTTGGGCATGAGGCCCTCAACCCTGGAGAAAGTCAGCCTAGTACAGAACGCCACAGCATGACTCCTCAGCGACAAGGGCTACCCTGAGCACATCACACCTGTCCTCTGCTCCCTGTACTCGCTTCTCAATGAATACAGAGTTGAGTTCAAAGGTCCCGGTCCTCATCTTCAATGCGCTCAATGGCCAGGGCCCAGAAGCAGATCTAAAAGATTGACCGATGCACCCGGCGGAGGCCTGTGGTCCCCAGCTGCCCGCTCCCAGCACAATGGAACTTTCTACCGCCAGGATAAACGTCGTCTGTGCAGACAGAGCTTCCTCGGGGATGACCCAAGACTATGAAATGAACTCCCACCATCCCAAACCTTCCATGTCAAGTGCAAGGTGAGGAGCGGATGGGAGAGAGGACAAGCCACACACGACAGATGCTACTCACATCGCTTGATGTGTTACTGGAAGGTGCTCAGATACCGCAGTGAGGATGGTTTAAGAATGTGTATTGAACAGAATAAAAGTCTCAGCATTGGCTACCACTATGCCTGTGTTGAAAATAGCGTATCTGCCTGTATAGGGGGGACAAACCCATTTGCTGCACAGTTACAGATTTGTTAGTTTGCCCAGAGAATCTTTTTCCCCCTCACTTGCCTTGTGTCTATGTAATTGACGTGGGACAAAGTGGGGAGAATCTGGGTTTTCATGCAGCATAGCACAGAAAGGGGGAGTCACCCTTCTTACCTCCAGAGTATGTTGGGGATCTCCAGGGCTATCCGGTGAGCCCAGCTCTCCGGCATCATGCTGATTCTTAGATGTAGGGGGGGCTGGATCTGGGATCTGATACTGCGGGTGTGCAGCAAGTAAGCTCAGCTTATAGAACTCCTGGATATCTGCAAAACAGTATGAGAAACATCCATAGAAGTGGGGAATCCAAACTGAACAAAGGAGAGGGCCCTGCCCAGTGAAACACAGACAGCCCTCCACTCTCTCTGCATTCCCTTCGTGTGTAATGGCTGGGAGACCTGGTGCAGATAAACTTCTGCCTTGATAACTGGTACGGGATTCCTCTGGCTCCCATAGGACAGCCACGCTATGCTGTACGGCACTCACTCCACTGCAGGCTGTCACTGTGAATGCAGTGCTTCTGCCGGCTACCAGACAGCCACAAGAAACTAACGTATACTCTGAGCTCAGCGGCACATGCTGGACAGGGTCCCCCCGCCCCTCGGCCCCTGCACTAGGCTCTTCAGGTGCTAGCCCTCAGAGGGTCCCTACAAACACTTAAGCATCTCTAGTAAGTAACAGATGATTCATTTCCTGGGCCTGGCAGGAAATCAGAAGGTGCGAATACCCCAGATACAATGACTAACGGTTCCAATGCAAACAGCACCAGTCGTTCTGAACTCAGCCCCGAGGGGCACTGCCGTAGAGCTGTGTCAGGGTAACCACCGTGTCTCATGCAGGCCCATCCACACCAGCCTCCCACCATCCCCACGTGCTGCTTGCTGGCTGCTGCCCGGTGTCCTCCTGCTGCTGCTACGGAGCCCCCAGCCAACGAGAGACAATGCGTTGCTTCCAAGCCTGGCTCTCGGGCTGCCTGCTGTGTGGCCTTCCTTCCTTCCACAGCCAGTGTCCAGACTACTCCAGCTTGCTGCTCCCGCTCGCAGGCAGCCTCTGGCTCCCTCGTGCGCCTGGTGCCCGCAGGGCTCTACTTCCCTTCCCTCGTCCCGCTCCGGCGGACTGGAGTCTGCACCGGCTAACACAGCGCAGGTCAAGGGGCGTGGGAAAGCACCAGCAATGAGCAGCAAATCCGTTCCATCGGAGTTAGCCAGCCAGCAGCTGCCCCTGTATTCGTGCCAGTTCCCTCCTCCCCCGTGGAGTTCTGCTGCCGGTGCACAGCAAAGCGGCGTCCACAGGGCCTTGTGCCATTTAAACCTTATTTTGATACCAAACGCTGGCTGCCCCAGAGGTGGAAGGGGTCTAAGCACATGACCCATTGCCTGTCAACACACACAGCAGGCACAGTGCAGAGACACCCAGCTCCTGGGTTCCAGGAGATCTGAGTCAACTGCTAAAAATAAACCAAGTCACAAACCCAAGCATAATACACAGGGATGTTTCCATGGCTGGGTTTGTCCCAACTGTCTTACCAGCATCAAGCAATAAAGGGCTTCACGCGAGGTTCAGTGTTAGGTCACCTCTAATCCAGGCCTTCTCCCCCGCTGGAGGCCAGTGCAGCCATGGTCCCTACAACAGTTTCCCCAGGAGGCTGGCTAATCCATTATACGGGGCCACACCTTCTACTCCCAGAGCTATCCGCCCCCTTCCAGGGTGACCCTAACCCGAACCACGCAAGGAGAGGCACCGGACGAGTCCCGTCCACCTCCGCAGCTGCTCAGACACCCTGCCCTCCAGCCCTTGCCAGTTCTCTGGCGGAGAAGTATGCATGGCGTAAAGGTAAACGCCAAGACAGAGCAATGGACCCGCGCTCCACTGGATGGCTTGAAGCGCGGTTGGGAGAGAGCTCGCCTGCCCCCTGTCCCCGACCATCTGCCCGGGTCAACTGGGTCAAGAGCTCTGGCCTGACTGCTCTTGCGGCTTCCCTTTGCTTCCCCTTCCCAGTCAATGACAGCTGGAGAGTCAACGGAGGAGAAACATACTCCCATACTGTAGACCCATGTGGCAAGTCTCCCCCTCCCAGGGAACAGGTGTTAGGAATTACACAGACAGGGGTTTCCCCCAGTGCAGCATCAGACAGCCACTGGGACATGCTCTGGCTCTGGGAGCTGCTCATTAGGGAAGTTTTTAAGAAGCAGGAATAAGCCCTAGAGCAGCAGAGTTCTCCCAGTGCAGGGCTGCCGTACTCCATTCTCCTGTGCATCCTTCAGGATCAGAGGATGTTGCGGGTGGGACGTGCTCTGATCTCCTGCTCTGGTGGGAGCCCACTGGCCTGGGAGATGCCATGAATTCACGCAGCCTGCAGGGGGGCTGTAACATACGCCAGCCCTCAGAGCAGCCCAGCATCCAGAAGGTACAGAAGTGGCCTCTATGTAAGTTGCCTCTATATAAATCCATGGTACACCCACATCTTGAATACTGCATGCAGATGTGGTCGTCCCATCTCAAAAAAGATAGATTGGACTTGGAAAAGGTTCAGAGAAGGGCAACAAAAATGATTAGGGGTATGGAACGGCTTCCATATGAGGAAAGATTCAGAAGATTGGGACTTTTCAGCTTGGAAAAGAGACGACTAAGGGGAGATATGATTGAGGTCTATAAAATCATGACTGGTGTGGAGAAAGTAAATACAGAAGTGTTATTTACTCCTTCTCATAACACAAGAAGTAGGGGCCACCAAATGAAATTAATAGGTAGCAGGTTTAAAACAAACAAAAGGAAGTATTTTTTCACACAATGCACAGTCAACCTGTGGAACTCCTTGCCAGAGGATGTTGTGAAGGCCAAGACTATAACAGGGTTCAAAAAAGAAATAGATAAATTCACGGAGGATAGGTCCATCAATGGCTGTTAGCCAGGATGAGCAGGGATGGTGTCCCTAGCCTCTGTTTGCCAGAAGCTGGGAATGAGCGACAGGGGATGGATCACTTGATGATTACCTGTTCTGTTCATTCCCTCTGGGGCACCTGGCATTGGGCACCGTTGGCAGACAGGATACTGGGCTAGATTGACCTTTGGTCTGACCCAGTATGGCCGTTCTTATGTTCTTAAAGCCACCTTCCCTCCCCGAACCCCACTGCCCCTTCCTGGGCCATGGCATATGTGCGTTATCTCCTGAAAAGTGCAGTACAGAATCTGGCTGTAAGCACCCAGAAGAGAACGTGGGGCAGCTAACAATACAGGGTGTAAGAGGAACCTGGTACTCATCCTTCCTGGACCCCAGCAGCCCTACCGGTATATATGCCACATATCCTAAAAGGGCCCAGAAAGCGGTCAACCAGCGAAGCAGCCCAGTTAGCTCAGACGTGCGATCATAGTAACCAGTCACTACTAAGCAACACAAACAGGACTTTGTTTTAGTGAGAAAACATCTAGTCCTCTGTTATAAAAATAATCATTATGTAACCGAGGAGCGCTGTCTCCTCCCTGTTCAGTTATTCTCAGACACTGCCTGGAATGTGCTAAACTTTATGAAAAAAGGAAAGAAAAAAAACCTTCTCCCCAGTGTGTCACCAAACAATCCAGTCTCTGGATCTAGGTAAGTACAGCTGAGCTCTCATGGCGTACCATTGATATGGAGCCTGGGGTTACGATTTTTCAGCACTCACAAGTACGTGAGGCACTTCCCAGAGCAAATACGAAGGCTCCTGCCCCAAAGCAGTGGATCTGTGCAAGAGAACCCCTGAGTCCATGTAGGCCATTTGCAGGATCGGGGACTCATTTTAGACAGGACGCTGTAGATGGAAGTCCGAAACAGTAGGGAAGGGCAGGGCAGAGAAGAAGGCGGGTTACAGCCGCATCACAAGTGTCTCGGTTAGGGGATGTGCACAGCTTCGTGGTTTAATTCACTAATTTCTCATGGGCAGCAGGAACGGCACGTGTTTGTTTCTCCCCTACACAGAATTATTACACAAAAACAATAGTAAGAGAATGTTATAGCTGCACAAGACAGGAAATACCATGGTTAAGGTTGCATGTTCAACTTCAAGGGCCAAATTCTGTCCCGTGACATTGGTGTAAATCCAGAGTAACTCCACTGACGTTACTAAGAGTCACTAGGGATTTACACAGGATAATAGAGATCAGAATTTGGCCATAATCTTTCCCCCTGGGGTAGATACGTCATGGGAATATTATTATTTAATAGCTATGCTGCAGTAGTGTCTAGAGGCCAAGAGACTGCGCGCCCAGCATGCCATGATGTACAAACATCTAGAAAATGACAATCCATGCCCCAGAGAGCATCCAGTTTTTAATTACATGATGAGAGACTTGCTCAGAATAGACATCTTTCCCATCCCCATAGATTACGCAGGTGCAGCACTTTGAAATAACTGGGGATTCTTGCCTGCTGCACTGAGGCTACGTTCCTTATCATATCAGGCCATTTTGGGAAGCTGTTAGTCTCTGGCGTGTTCCACCCCAGAGGAGCAGCATTGTTCCATGAGCCTGTGAAGGGCTTTGGACTCCTTGGATCAGCAGCATAAGGCCACCAGCCTGCTAAGAAAGTGACACTGTAGAGCAGATGCTCCCATCCCTAGGGAAACGGACACTGATGCCACAGCCCCATGCTGGGGTGCACTATCCCCTCCCCGTGGCATGTGAACATTTGGGGGGCGATACAAAGATCCCATTCGGCTCGGCACGCCCTTGCCCCTGCTCTCCTTGGGGTACTGCAGGGACTCTCCGGGGCAGGAGGTTTGCTGCATGAATTGGAAGGGGATGGGGTAGGGGTCAGAAGGGAGTTCATTTGCTGGGCGGCAGCCCCCCCCGGAGGAGCGGCAGAGAGCTGGGTCAGCTCCTGCTTTTAGCACAGGACCGTTGGCTGCCTCGCTGCCCCAGCCAGTTTGCTGCCGTGACAGCTCACGGGTATTTCCAACAGGACTCCAGCCCCAGCGGGTGGAAGGGGGAGGCTCTGTCCATTATGTGGCCGCTTGGGTGGATGTGTGCAGGGAGGGCCTGCAGAAGCTCTGTCTCTGCTCCCCCCCGCTTAGATTTTCCAGCCTTCACAGAAGACACAACAGCTCCTTTCAGCCACAGGCCCGTGTTCGGGGAGTGAAATGTCCAGGGCACATTCTAACAGAGGAGGTGGTTTCCTCTCGGCCCCACTCCCAGGCTGCCCCTTCTCTGGCGCCTGACGCCCTAAGACCGAAGCTCCCTCCAGCTTCTTCACTGGGTGTAGCACAAATGACTTGAGTTTGAAACCTATGAGCCAAGCCCCTTACTGAGCCCTTGCTAATCCCACTTGCTGGCCACTCGTCCCCTCTCCAGACTGACTCACCCTCATTCATTCCATAGGCGTATTTGATATCACCTCCGCCCGCTCCACCACGCTCTGCCCCTCGCTGGCTTTCACTGCCCAGCCCACACTTCCTCGCCCTCACGTCCAGTCTGCGGGCCTCTCCACTGCGGATGAAGGTGTGTAGTCCCCGCAGGTAGCTAGCTATACCTGCATGAACTTTAGTGAGCATGTGGCAGTGCAGGCTTTGGTGCAAGCTAGCCACCCACGCACGAGCCCACCGAGGACTCTGTGAATGTCTGTGGGTCACGGGACCGTGCTGCCACAGCTTCACTGCTATTGTTACCCATAGAATAAAGCGAGGTCAGCTAGTCCTTTAACAGACTCCAAGAACTGGTAGGTAAGGTCCCATGAGAAGAAAACTTAAGGGAAAAAGGAGTTCAGGAGAACTGGCAGTTTCTCAAGGAGACAATATCAAAGGCACAACTGCAAACGGGAGGGGGAGGGATAGCTCAGTGGTTTGAGCATTGGCCTGCTAAACCCAGGGTTGTGAGTTCAATCCTTGAGGGGGCCATTTAGGGATCTGGGGCAAAAATTGGGGATTGGTCCTGCTTTGAGCAGGGGGTTGGACTCGATGACCTTCTAAGGTCCCTTCCAACCCTGATATTCTATGATTCTATGAAACCATCCCAATGCAAAGGAAAGATGGGAACACTAGTGAGGCCAATATGGCTCCATCAGGAGTTCTTCAATGATCTGAAAATCAAAAGGAATCCTACAAAAACTGGAAACATGGCAAATTGCTAGGGAGGAGTAAAAAAGAATAGCACAAGCCTGCAGGGGCAAAATCAGAAAGGCTAAAGCACAAAATGAGTCACACCTAGCAAGGGACATAAAAGCAATAAGAGATTCTTTAAATGCATCAGAGCAAGAGAAAAATGAAGGAAAGTGCAGGTCCTCTATTTAGTGAGGAAGGATAATTGATAACATGACAAGGAGGCTATGGTGTTGAATGCCTATATTAACATCTGTCTTCACTAAAAAGGTTAATGGTGACCAGATACCCAACACAATTAATATTAACAACAAGGGGGAAGGAACTCAAGCCAAAGTACGGAAAGAGTAAGTTAAAGAATAGTTAGATAAATTGGATGTATTCAAGTGAGCGGGACCTGATGAAATTCATCCTTGGGTACTTAAGGAACTAGCAGAAGCAATATGAGAACCGTTAGCAATTATCTTCAAGAACTTATGAAGGACAGGGGAGGAACCAGATGCCTGGAGAATGACAAATATAAGGGGAACAAAGAGAACCCAGGGAATTATAGACCAGTCAGCCTAACCTGATACCTGGAAAGATCCCAGAACAATTAATAGACAATCAATCTGTAAGCATCTAGATGATGATAAGGTTATAAGGAACAGCCAGCCTGGATTTGTCAGGAACAAATCTTGCCAAAACAACTTGATTTCCTTCTTTGGCCTAGTGGATGGGGGAAGCACTATACTATCTTGATTTTAGTAAGGTTTTTGACACAGTCCTGCATGACATTCTCATAAGCAAACTGGGGAAATGCGGTCTAGATGAAACTACTATAAGGTGGGTGCACAACCGGTTGAAAGACTGTACTCAAAGAGTAGCTATCAATGGTTCGCTGTCAAACTGGGAGGGTGTATCCAGTGGGGCCCTGCAGGGGTCAGTCTTGGGTCTGCTACTAACCAATATTTTCATTAATGACTTGGAAAATGGAGAGGAGAGTATGCTTCTACAATCTGCAGATGACAACGAACTGGGAGGGGTTGCAAGCACATTGTAGGACAAGATTCTTCAAAAAAAGAACTAGATACATTCATGGAGGATAGGTCCTTCAATGGCTATTAGCCAGGATGGGCAGAGATAGTGTCCCTAGCCTCTGTTTGCCAGAAGCTGGGAATGGGCGACAAGGGATGGATCACTTGATGATTCCCTGTTCTGTTCATTCCCTCTGGGGTGCCTGGCATTGGCCTCTGTTGGCAGACATGATACTGGGCTAGATGGACCTTTGGTCTGACCCAGTATGGCCGTTCTTATGTTCTTCTGATTAGAATTCAAAATGAATTTAACAAATTGGAGAATTGGTCTGAATTCAACAAGATGAAATTCAATAAAGACAAGTCCAAAATACTTCACTTAGGAAGGAAATATGAAATGCACAACTACAAAATGGGGAATAACCTGCTATGTGGTAGTACAGCAGAAAAGGATCTGGGGGTTATAGTGGATCACAAATAGAATATGAGTCAACAGTGTGATGCAGCTACGAAAAAGGCTGATGATCATTCTGAGGTGTATTAACAGGAGTTTCGTATGCAAGACCTGGGAGGTAACTGTCCTGCTCTACTCAGCACTGGTGAGGCATCAGCTGGAGTGCTGTGTCCAATTCTGGGCATCACACATTAGGAAAGATGTGGACAAAATGGAGAGTCCAGAGTAAAGCAACAAAAATGACCAAAGGTTTAGAAAAGCTGATCTGTGAGGAAAGGTTAATAAAACTGGGCCTGTTTAGTCTTGAGAGAAGAAGACTCGGGAGGACCTGATCACATCTTCCAATATGCTAAGGGCTGTTAGAAAGAGAACAGTGATCAATTGTTCTCCACATCCACTGAAGGTAGCACACGAAGTAATGGGCTTAATCTGCAGCAAGGGAAATTTAGGTTAGATGCTACGAAAATCTTTCTAACTCTCAGGGGAGCTCAGCTCTGGAACAGGCTTCCCAGGGAGGCTGTGGGATCCCCGTCACTGGAGGTTTTTAAGACCAGGTTGGACAAACACCTGTCCGGGCTGGTCTAGGTTTACGTGGTCCTGCCTCAGCGCCGGGGCTGGAGTCGATGACTTCTCCAGGTCCTTCCAGCCCCACATTGCTATGATCCTACCCACACTTCGAATACACCTGGATTTGTGGTGTAGACGTACTTTGGCTGTGCTCATGTGAGAAAGAAAAGTCAAGAGAAGGGAGGGGCAGAGGGAAAAGGAGCCTGGGTGACAATAGAAGCAGCCAGAGGAAGGAAGGGGGAGCCCAGGACCAGCTCCCCACCCCCGGCCCTGCAACACCACAGGGCAGGGTCCCTCCAAAGCAGGTTTGTATCCGTGAACGGTGCCTAGCAGCAAAGGACTGCAAGCAGGCCACCCACTCCTGATCAGATACAAGCCGGTTTTCAGGGAAGAATCCGGCAGCGGCTCAGATACTGAGACACACACAGAGGCTTCTGTTCCATGAACACCACGCTCTGAGGGCGTGTTCTCTGGCGTACGCTTTGTACTGTGCCCGTTGCTGAGAGGTCACTGTATCCAGCACACCCACTCACTACCCGAGCCAGACTGTCTCACAGCCCAGCAGAGGTCAGGTTATCCAGGGAGAGACTCATCCTCCCATCAGTCAGTGCTTACAGCAGCAGCAGTGCTGGGGTTGGTTTCCGAGGAGACAGGACACCAGCAAATCCACGGCAGTGCTCTTGCGGGAGAGGAAGAAAAGGGCGATCGGAGGAACTGATCCCTCAGCAGCATCTGCAGTGATGCAGGGCAGCGTGTGGCGGCTCGGGCTGGTTTGCGATGATTTCATAGGGCTCACGTGTGCACGGGACATCCCAGGGGAGCAGAGGGCACACAGCAGGAAGCTGGGTCAGTGCCCCAGGTGCGGGAGGGGAATCCGCAGATTGCCACAACGGGGGCAGGGCCTGCAGTAATGAAGTGATCAGGCTTCCAGGGAGCCCAGCAAATCCTCCAGCACTAACTGCTCCACCAGCATGTGTCCTGTGGGCCTTGCAGGCGGCATCTCAGTAACCAGCCCGCGAAGGAGCTGTCAGGGGCTGCTTCCTCCCCACACAAACTCACCTACAGGCTGCAGGTTTTGAATCATCATGAGACTCCTGAAAGCAACAGGGGCCAAGACCGCATTATTGTGAGAGCTGCCTGTTCCCATGGCCCCCGGGTCCCCGAGTGCCTGACCTGTTCCCTGGGCAGTCTCACTACAAATCACAAACTTGGCTCACCAGCAGGCAAAGGCCTCAAACACATTAATAAAAAGGCCAGGAGGCAAGAGGCAGCAAATCCTGTTTTCCCTGCTCATGGCCAAATCATTTCTTTTGTGCCCGAGCCCAGGGCTCATGCATTCCTGAGCAGCAGCAGCAGCACTCTGTCCGGAAATAACCACCCTCTCACACAGCGTCTCTCAGCCAAGCACGGCCTGTTCCCGGCGCAGAGCCGGACACAACTCAGCCCCCACCAGTCGCTCCCCAAAGCAAGCAACGCCGTCCTCGCCCGGTAACGACACACACGATCCCCCAGGAGAAGGCCTGTTCGCTGGGATGCGCTAGCAAAGGCAGGTGCCACCAGGTGCTGCAGGAGTGTGAGTGCCCCAGTTCTGAAGACAGACACATGCTTTTGGGTCCCCCCAGGGCCACACACAGGGGCCTAAAGAAAGCAGCCACCACTTTCCGGACAGCATGCAAAGTGACAGACCTCCTCCTCGGCCCAGCACTGTCTGAGCCAGGGCAGGTGCCCTGAGGCTGCACAGAGCCCGGCCAAGGGCTCCAAGCTGGAGAAACACCACCCCACCGGGAGAGTGACCAGAGAGACGGCAAACCGACTGGGACTGAAACTGCCTCGTCTCTGCCAGAGCTACGCAGCGCCACTGGCTGCCGCCACCACCGCCGTCAATAAAGCCACACACAACAATGCGGATTCCACCCAGGCGGCTACAGCCGGAGCCCCATTTTCACAGGTTAATGTTGTCATGAGCCCTCGCCAGAGTCACTTTGTATTTAGACTTTCACCTGTGCTGGCCCCTCGGTTCCCTGGCTGGGGCTCAGGACCCCATTACACTATGCGCTGTTCACACCTATAGTAGGAAGACAGTCCCAGACTAAAGAGCCTATAATCTGTGCATGTGATGAGACAACAGCTGGTGGATAAAACAAATACATGGAGTGGGGGAGAAGGTACACAGCGAAGCTGCCCTGGGCTCCGTATTGAGTAGCAGCATCTGCACACATACACCTGCGTGTCATATGGCTTGTCTGTCGACTGTAGGAGCTGCACTCCTGCTCACAGGGACTCACTGACCCAGCACTGGATTTTGTTTTATTCCAAACCAACTAGACCCTCAGAGAGAACTCTGGAAACCTGGCTCGTGAACAAACATTGTGGATCTCAAATGTATTTGATATGGAAATCCAGCTAATTCGCCAGGGCCTCCCTGCTGGACTCAGCCTCTCCCCCAGATTAGCCTGTTTTCAGCCAGACTAGACAGGGATGTAGCTGAATGCCACTCAGGCCCTAACAAAACACCACCAGCCAGTTTATCTTCACGCCTCCTGCTGACACCAGGGTGCCCCCTGACCAACTGCAGCATGCTGTCCCGCCCTCCCTGGGCTCTGCATTCCTCTCCAAAGCCAAGGAACAGCTCTGTCATTGTGCCCAGGAGGAACATTCAGAGCTTCTGTATCTCGGGGAGGGAAGACAGAGCTCCTGGAACCCGGCAGAAAAGGGAAGAGGGGCAGAATGCAAGGAGTTAGTGGGGCAGGAGAGGAGAGACTAAGGAGAAGACGCTCTGATGGATTCCTGTGCGGGAAACAGGTTCTGGGTGCAGCTACGTGTGGTAAAGAAAGATGCGAACTGCCTAGGTAATATGGTGAGGCGAACCTCAGAAATGCCTGAAAGAGAACTGGTTGGCATTAATTACCATGATAGGTTGTACTGAGAATGGAGAGATGGATCCTCCAGGCTCTCACCTGGTCAGAGCTAACCAGATGCTTTTGAGCTCTCACTTGCACCACCGTTTACTCAGAAGATTTCATACAAGCTTGAGACACATCTCTGAGGTCTGGGGGACAGCAGAGTAGGGGCATTTCTTCTCTTTCCAAGGGACTGGGGAATCAGACATCCCTTTAAGAGACCTCTGAAGACACTTTGGAATTGCTGCACATTTCCCTTGAGGTCTGGAGTCTCTAGGCATCTGGCAGGTGGAATCCAAGGGGATGAGTTCAGATAGGGAGCTCCTGTGTCTCATTGAAGATTATTTCTGCGTAAACTGTTCCCTGGCATTGTCTTTATATTTTTGTATTTTAAGAGCCACTCATAACTAGCTCCTGTCCAGAATTTATCCTGACCTGGTACGGCACAAAGCAGAGCAGCCTCTGGCTTCTAGATGTCACATTATTTCTGGTTTTTTTTTAAATCCTTCACCAAGGTGTTACATTTTTAAATGGCCTCGTTTTTAGGTAACCCACAAAATTATTATATATTTGTTATTCCCCCTGCTGACTCCACACAGAACTAAATTAATGGTAGCTTGGGTACAAGTGATCATGACTTGATCATATTTATAATGTGCAAGCAGAATCAAATTCAGACAAGTAAGATATACACTTGGCAGTTTAACAGTTCCAGTTTCACAAAGCTGAAAATAATTATGAGCCAAATTGGCCGTGAGGAAGAATTTGTTCAGAAAGAACATTGGAAATAATTTAAGGACACCTTACTAAATGCCCCAAAAGCCACAATCCCACAATCAAGTCGAAGGCTGTACTGGTTCAAAAAAAGACCTGGTTTAGAGGGGAAGTGAATGCAGCTATAAAAAATACAAAAATACAAAAAAAAATGTAACAAATGAAAGAAAGGGGAAGTTGATAGCAATGAATATAAATGAGAAGTTAGGAATGGTAGAAAATTGATAAGGAAAGCAAAAAGGACACGAGGAGAAATCTATGGCCAGCACAGTTAAGGACACTCAGAAGTTTTTAAAATGTATTACGAACAAAAAGAATCCTGACAATGGTGTTGGTCTATTTCTAGATAGAAATAGTAACATTATCAATAATATCCAGAAAAGGCAGAAGTGTTCAACAAATATTTCTTTTCTGTATTTCAGGGGAAAACAGATGATATAGTCTCATCACATGGTGATGATAACACTCCTTCCATTCCACTAGTATCTCTGGAGGATGTTAAATAGAAGCTACTAAAGTTAGACATTTTTAAATCAGCCAGTCCAGATAACTGGCAGCCAAGAGTTTTAAAAGAGCTGGCCAAGGAGCTCGCTGGACCAGTAAAGGTGATTTTCAATAAGTCTTGGAGCACTGGGGAAGTTCCAGAAGCCTGGAAGAAAGCTAATGTGGTGACAAATGGGATGATCCAGGCAATTATAGGCCTACCAGCCTGACATAGATCCTGGGCAAGATAATGGAGCAGCTGATACTGGATTTGCCGAATAAAGAATTAAAGGGGAGGGTAATGTAATTAATGCAAATCAGCATGGGTTTATGGAGAATAGATCCTGTCAAACTAACCTGGTATCTTTTTTTGATGAGATTACTAGTTTGGTTGATAAAAGTAATAGTGTTGATGTAATGTCCTTAGACTTCTGTAAGGCATTTGACTTGGTACCACACGACATTTGATTACACAACTAGAATGATATACCATTACCATATTGTTGTATGCAGTGTTGTACCCGTGTTGGTCCCAGGATATTAGGGGGACAAGGTGTGTGGACCAACTTCTGTTGGTGAGAGGGACAAGCTTTCGAGCTACACAAAGCTCTTCTTTAGGTCTGGGAAATGTACTCAGAGTGTCACAGCTAAAATACAAGGTGGAACAGATTGCTTTGCATAAGCAAATGTAAATACATACAACTAGGAACAAAGGATGTGGATCCTACTTACAGAATGAGGGACTCTACCCTGGGAAGCAGTGACTCTGAAAAAGATGTTCGCGTCGTGGTAGATAATCAGCTGAACATGTGACGTTGTGCCCAAAAGAGCTAATGCAATCCTGGGATGCATAAACGGGAATATTGAGCAGGAGTAGAGAGGTTATTTTACCTCTGTATTTGGCGTTGGTGTGATCACTGCCGGAATACTGTGTCCAGGTGTGGTGACCACAATTCAAAACGATATTGATAAATCGGCCACAGTTCAGAGAAGAACCATAAGGATGAGTAAAGAATTAGAAAACATGCCTTATAGTATAGTCTGCGCTCAAGGATCTCAGTCTATTTAGCTTAACAAACAGAAGGTTAAGGGGTGACTTGATTACAGTCTATAAGTACCTACTTAGGAACAAATATTTAATAATGGGCTCTTCAATCTAGCAGAGAAAGATCTAACATGATCCAATGGCTGGAAGGTGAAGCTAGACAAATGCAGACTGGAAATCAGGTGCAAATTTTTAACAGTGAGAGTAATTAACTATTGGAACAATTTACCAAAGGTCATGGTGGATTCTCCATCACTGACAATTTTTACCTCAAGATTGGATATTTTTCTCAAAGCTCTGCTCTAGGAATTATTATGGGACAGTTCTGTGACCCATGTTATGCAGGAGGTCAGACTAGATGGTCACAATGGTCCCTTTTGGCCTTGGAATCTATGAGTCTATGAAAACAAAACACTCTTCTTAGATGGTTATACATTTGGTATCAAACAGCTAACTCTTCTTTTCAATGCCCAGAAAACTACCGTTTGTCCCCCCTGAGCAAGCCACAATAGTTTTAGCAGAGATCCCTGTCCAAGCAGAAAGCCCCTCGACAAGGATCAGTTTATCGGAGGAAAAGACAGCAGCAGGGAGTGATTTCCCTAGCCCCTTCTGAAGGAGGACGTGAGAATCATCTATAGGGAAGAAGGAAGATCCGGGGAACTACAGGCCAGTCAGTCTCACCTCAATCCCTGGAAAAATCATGGAACAGGTCCTCAAGGAATCAATTCTGAACCACTTAAAGGAGGGGAAAGTGATCAGGAACAGTCAGCATGGATTCACCAAGGGCAAGTCATGCCTGACTAACCTAATTGCCTTCTATGATGAGATAACTGGCTCTGTGGATGAGGGGAAAGCAGTGGATGTGCTATTTCTTGACTTTAGCAAAGCTTTTGATACAGTCTCGCACAGTGTTCTTGCCAGCAAGTTAAAGAAGTATGGGCTGGATGAATGGACGGTAAGGTGGATAGAAAACTGGCTGGATGGTCGTGCTCAACGGGTAGTGATCAATGGCTCCATGTCTAGTTGGCAGCCGGTATCAAGTGGAGTGCCCCAAGGGTCGGTGCTGGGGCCGGTTTTGTTCAATATCTTCATCAACGACCTGGAGGATGGTGTGGACTGCACCCTTATCAAGTTTGCAGATGACACTAAACTGGGAGGAGTGGTTGATACGCTGGAGGGTAGGGATAGGATACAGAGGGACCTAGACAAATTAGAGGATTGGGCCAAAAGAAATCTGATGAGGTTCAACAAGGACAAGTGCAGAGTCCTGCACTTCGGACGGAAGAATCCCATGCACTGCTACAGACTAGGGACCGAATGGCTGGGCAGCAGTTCTGCAGAAAAGGACCTAGGGGTTACAGTGGACGAAAAGCTGAATATGAGTCAACAGTGTGCCCTTGTTGCCAAGAAGGCTAACGGCATTTTGGGCTGTATAAGTAGGGGCATTTCCAGCAGATCGAGGGACGTGATTATTCCCCTCTATTCGGCACTGGTGAGGCCTCATTTGGAGTACTGTGTCCAGTTTTGGGCCCCACACTACAAAAAGGATGTGGATAAATTGGAAAGAGTCCAACGGAGGGCAACAAAAATGATTAGGGGGCTGGAGCACATGACTTATGAGGAGAGGCTGAGGGAACTGGGATTGTTTAGCCTGCAGAAGAGAAGAGTGAGGGGGGATTTGATAGCTGCTTTCAACTACCTAAAAGGGGGTTCCAAAGAGGATGGATCTAGACTGCTCTCAGTGGTAGAAGATGACAGAACAAGGAGTAATGGTCTCAAGTTGCAGAGGGGGAGGTTTAGGTTGGATATTAGGAAAACCTTTTTCACTAGTAGGGTGGTGAAGCACTGGAATGGGTTACCTAGGGAGGTGGTGGAATCTCCTTCCTTCGAGGTTTTTAAGGTCAGGCTTGACAAAGCCCTGGCTGGGATGATCTAGTTGGGGTTGGTCCTGCTTTGAGCAGGGGGTTGGACTAGATGACCTCCTGAGGTCCCTTCCAACCCTGAGATTCTATGATTCTATGATTCTATGATTCTATAGCAGCGGTTCTCAAACTGTGGGTCACGACCTTGTTTTAATGGGGTCCCCAGGGCTGGTGTTACCCTTGCTGGGCCTGGGGCTGAGGCCGAAGCTGAAGCCCAAGCCCCACTGCCCAGGACCGAAGCCTGAGGGCTTCAGGTTAGAGGCCCCCTGCCCAGCTTTGGCGTTGCCCCCTCCCCCGTCCGGGGTGGAGGGGCTCAGGCAGGCACAGGCTTCAGTCCCCCTCTTGGGGTCGTGTAGTAATTGTTGTTGTCAGAAGGAGGTCGCGGTGCAGTGAAGTTTGAGAACCCTGGACGTATAGGCAGGTTGGATTTCAGGCTTGGGGGGGGTACAGTTAGAGATGCCATCCAAACAAATTGTCCGACTCAGGCCTGGAAATGGGAGGTGGAAAGACGTGACTGGCCACTGTGTTCTCTCTCTGTTCAAAACACCTGTTCTTCTCCAGAGCCTGAGCCAGCATGACTCAGCAAATGGCGCCACACCCCCACCACACGGTAGCCCATGAGCCATCGCACCTGGGGGCTGACAAGCGCCTGACTATGCCGTGCCTGCAGGGCCCAAGCAGTCAGCCCCACAGAGCGTCCATCCATCTCCATGGAAAACAGCAGGAAAGGAGGTGGGAGCCAGCATCCTAGAAATACCCATCCTGCCTCACCAGCTTCAAATGCGCCGTCATTAACCATTCACAGTCATTCGTTTAGCAAGACAGGAGGAAGGCCCCGGGAATTAGAGTGTTAGGCTGTGTCTCAAGAAACCCTAGGTCAATTCCCTGCTCTCCCACAGACTTCATATATGACCTAGGCTTAGGCAAATCACTTAGCTTTCCCTTGCCCCCATTCTCCTCTGTACCATGGGGAGGCTAGCACTGACTTCCCTGCCTCACCAGGTGTGTGAGGGGACACGCATTAAAGATCGTGAGGAGCTCAGGTACTAGGGTGTGAGGGGCCATACAAGTACCTTAGAGAGAGGCCAAGTTCATTTCATTTAGATGCCCACAAACAGACAGTGGTTCTCACACATATATTCATTATTTTAGCTTATTAGCGGACTAATTCCTGCAGATACCTATTTGTCTCTGGCTTGTTGGAGCATTCAGAACTGGAGTGGTGTTAATATTGATTGGCCACATAAGTCACATGGTAGGGTTTGTGCACCCCAAGGGCTACTGTTAAAATCAGGTTTCTGCAGGGAATTCTGCCAGTCATGCGCTCAGAATTTAGTTTGTGTGAATAGTCTGTAGTAGTCACTTAAAATTTGCTCTGTCCAGGAACAGTCCTGGCCATTAATTTGTTTGCTAGAAAATTCAGGTGAAGTGAACAGGAAAGGGGGCATGAAAGTAGGAAGCCGGTGTGTGTAAAAATTCAACAGGATATTGGTGGGAGTTTCTCTCACTGTATTTGTCTAGTTTCTAATAAGACTCCAGCTGTGTTGATGTAATTCCAGGGGGTTGCCGCTCTGTGATCCAAGGGAGGGGAAGGCATTTTCAGTCCTCTGACCTGCAAGCCGGGGCTGCCTATTAAAGCCATTTCTTGCGTATAGTTCTTTTCCCGCAACACATCGTATTCCTTGCAAATACTCCAGGTTCGGAGTTCCTGAAAGACAGGGCTGCACTGGGAGCTGCTTTCCCAACCTGTGAAATATTATCTCCAACAGGAAGCAAGCGGAGAAAAACCTACTTCTCCCCAAGGGTTGATAATAAGAATAGAGAGAAGCAATGCCCGACACAAGCAGGCTTTGTGTGTCAGGGCCGGGAGGGGAAAGTGCCTAAAACTCCATCACATGATCCATAGCTGACGGGCCATAAACACCATCATGTTTGAACACTGCAAGGAGTGCTTTATAAAACTTCAAGGCCCCTTAACGTGCACTGGTCTGGGCATCCTAGGGGTGAAATAATCCACATTGCCCCACAAATCTGCAGTGAAGAAGAAAGACCGAGGCTAGGGTGACCAGATGTCCCAATTTTATAGGGACAGTCCCAATTTTTGGGTCTTTTTCTTGTATAGGTTCCTATTACCGCCCACCCATTTTTCACATTTGCTGCCTGGTCACCCTAACCGAGGCGTCAATTAGAAGGTTAAGAGCAGTCAGTGAGAGGTGCATTCTGGGAATCGTAGTCCACAGGACCTATGCATGACCCGCTTTGCCTTTCACTATGACAGTTACTGTCTCCCGGGCTAAGCCATTTAACAGCTCCAGCTATACGGAAGCTTTGAGCTCTTTCACATGCTTTGAATGGAATCGTTCTGTGCCACTGTACGGCCACATCAGGAGATGGGTATTGAGCTCAGGTCTCTGACTCCCGCAGACAAAGGGGGGTTCCTGGCCCCACACAGAGTGTCGAAAAGCCTTGACACACGGGCTGCAGAAAGTTCCTCAGACCTCACTCCCCCGAGGAGCTTGGCTCCTGCCGCAGACACTAGGACATCAGAGTCCGGGCCCCCAGCATCCTCACCCTGAGAGGGGCGGGTTACGTGTGTGTGTCAATGGCTGTTCAGTGCGAAGCCAGCAGACAGCTCACTAGGCGGAAGGCGCTTACCCAGCAGGGCCTGAAAGAGGTCACTTCGGAAGATGTGCGAGACCTTTCCGATAGAAGCCTTCAACTGCTGCTCCTCTGGAGCCCTCAGGGTGGTTTGGTACCTGGTCAGAATCGCCACTGCCCGTTGAGTGTCTGGGGAGACAGCACAGGAGAGCCTCAGCCATCATCAGAGCATCATGTAACACAACGCATCACCCACAACACCACAGAATAGAAGATGTCACCACACATCACTGCCCCCTGGCACGTCTCCGTACCCACACCAGGAAGGGGTCTGCCACCCACCTGATTCAATCCCTGCCATCAGGGACCCCTCAGGCCAGACCCTGCACTGCTGATTGACCGGGCAGCGAAAGACGAGGAGTCACTGCTGAAGCCAGGCACAAATTATGGAACTAGTGATTCTGTGTGTAAGCGGGGGAATAGTCCTGCTATTGTGGGGAACTTTCCTCGTCTCTGCACTACCCCGGTGAAATGGGCTAGCGGAAGGATCTCAGTCCTCGCTCCCACCTCCTTTACCCCAGAGGCCTCCCTGCCCTCGAGGACTCCCCTTGTCCTCGTAACCCCAACAAGGCTGGGCCCAGGATTCCTGGGGGGCTCGACCCCCAACCTTGCTGTGGTCACCTAGGTCAGGGGCTAGGGTGTCCCCACTCCGGGGTACTCTCTCTGTACAGGATGCTTCCCTGACCCACTGATCACTGCATACAATTCAAAGCAAATGCAAATTATTTAATTAACAATTAATTTGTAACAGGAATAAGGAGAAATGGGAAAGGCTAATGAAAACACATCACCCCGCTCTGTGGCAGGGAACATCACAACAGTGTCCTTGAAATGTCAGGGCAGTTCAGTCTGTTCCTGTGTAAGTCCCAGGCTCCTTCTCAGGCCCTGGCTGTGCTGCAGGGACGCTGTGGCTTGGACACTTGTTCTGGCGGTGGCCACACGCTCGCAGGCTCTGTGTGGCAGGACCCTTCTTCTCAGCGTTGCCCCAGCCCTGTCAGGGTTTAGATCCCCCTGCAAGTCTGGCCTGCAGGGCCCCTTGGCTGAGGCCTCTCTCTGTGCTGGGCCCACTGCCCAGGGTCCCCCTCGCTCTCCCCAGCTGCTCACCGCACCCGGCTCCGGACTGCTCCAGCCCCAGCTCCACCGCTCTGCCTCAGCTCCAGCTCCTCTGCCTCTGCACGGCTGCTGCTGCTGCTGCTCTGCCTCCAGCTCCCTGGGCTGCTGCCCTGGCCCCTCTGGCTCTGGCTGCTGCAGCTTCTCCCCCCAGGGCAGGTCTGTCTCCCTGGGCTGCACCTCCGCTCCCAGGGCAGGTCTGTCTCCCTGGGCTGCAGCTCTGCTCCCAGGGCAGGTCTGTGTCTCTGGGCTGCACCTCCGCTCCCAGGGCAGGTCTGTGTCTCTGGGCTGCACCTCCGCTCCCAGGGCAGGTCTGTGTCTCTGGGCTGCACCTCCGCTCCCAGGGCAGGTCTGTGTCTCTGGGCTGCACCTCCGCTCCCAGGGCAGGTCTGTGTCTCTGGGCTGCACCTCCGCTCCCAGGGCAGGTCTGTGTCTCTGGGCTGCACCTCCGCTCCCAGGGCAGGTCTGTGTCTCTGGGCTGCACCTCCGCTCCCAGGGCAGGTCTGTCTCCCTGGGCTGCAGCTCTGCTCCCAGGGCAGGTCTGTGTCTCTGGGCTGCTTTTCTGGCCCCTCCAGATCTGGCCCAGCTCAGCTCAGCTCTGGCCTCTGCCCTCTCCTCAGCTCGGCCCCACTCACTCTGACTCAGGCAACTTCAGCTTACACGGAGGATGGGATTCACCCTGACCTCCTGACTCCCTGATTCGCCTGCCCGCCCTGTCAATCAGAGCTGACCTGGAGCATTGGCCTCTCCCAGTTGCCCCTGAGAGCTCTGAATGTTAGTAAGGGGATAACACTCCCCTTACGTGTGGGTCAGATTCCCTTGAGCCCCAAGGTAAGAGACTGGCCAGACTGTACCCACCTACCCCCAAACACGCTGGAATTACAACCCCAGCACTCAGCATCTGGCCTTAAGGCAGACAGGCCAACCCTGGGGATGCACCCAGCTGCACTGCATGCTGGGATCCCACGTGTCCACAGGAGCAGGGCTGTTAGCGCCACTGGAGCGGGGTGGGGGGAAGAGATGTGTCTGGCTGCATTGCATCCTGGGACTCAGTCTCCATGCGAGGCCACTCACTGGCCGGGGAGAGCAGCCACAAGCCAGGCAGTTATGCACAATGGGTGTGGCCCACCGGCTGCCCCCAGGCCACGGCCTGCTCTCAGCGGGGCTGGGTTTGGACGTCCCCCTGCTCCCCAAGCAGGTCTTGAACAGATAGGAGCGGCGCCTGCTCTGAGCTGCCTGACGGGGCTACCTCACGGGGCTTGGGCCCAGGCTGGGGGCTGGGACTGAGGCATGGGGGAGCCAAGGGCTGGGATAGCAGGGGCCTGATCCATTTCCATCGGGAGAGCTGAATGTTTCTCGGGACGAGTTCCTTGCGGCATCAGCCCAGCTCTATAGCCCGGCGCAGGCCAGCTCCCGTAGCTCAGCAGCAGCCCCTTGTCCTGGCAGGGCAGTGGATCTCACACTAACGAGGTTTCGCAGAGACCTTGGGCTGGTCCCATCCCTGTCCGCATGTTTCCCTTTGTTTTGGAGGCAGCAGGAAAAACAAAGGACTTCTGTGTGGGGGAGGAGGGGGGGCGGGGCGGGGCACGTCTCTGGACCTAGGAACTCATGCAAAAGGGTTGATCTGCCTTGCTAGTCCTGCAGCATCCAGTGTTCACAGCGGGGGACAGAGCACAGAACAAGGGGATCTGTGTCCCTCAGAGCCTAGACTCAGGCCACCTGGGGTCCCTGTTCCCATTCTCTGGGCCTGGGGATTTCTGCAGGGGGGCAGGGGTGGGGGGGGGTGGAGACAGGAATCCCGCCCATGGGAGAGGAAGAGCTGGAAGAGGAAGGGGGTTTTGTCTGTCACTTTCCCACTCTGGTGTATTGCAGGCCCCAGAAGGGAAAGAGGAAGCGGGTGGAGCATGAATAAGCCTTAATGCAAACAGAGTCCCTCCCCACCCAGAGCGGGTGAAAGGCTGGGATCTCCTGAGACACCAGTTGGATTTATTGGGTTTGCAGAGGATTCCAGGCTCCTGCCAGCCCTGGGACCTAAAACCCCTCTGCCTACAGATCCAGTTGAGCCCGGCCAGCATCCGACCCGGCTTCACACACACTCTGCCCAGCTCACCCTTCCCCGGCCAGAGGGTCAGGCTTTGTAGCCTGTTCACTCCATGGCCTGGCTGCTGAGACGAACACCAGCGGAGCCAGCGTGTGACGAGGCTGTCTGCCTCCTCAACGGACAGAGAACCAAAACTCATGCTGCTTTGGCTGTGGAAAGCGCATGAGCCCAGGAGACTCCGAGTCACATCCCTCCCCTGCGAGGCTGTGCAGAGAGGGGCTCCGGTACTGTCCGGGCATGACAGACACAGTGCACGGAACCCTGCACAGGCAAACGGGCACCCGTGGGTGCGGGGGGAAGGGGTGTCTGCCCAATCTACATCCCACAAAACAGAACCTCGCACGTGCCCCAGAATCACCTCCTTCTGTGACAACTGGGACCCACTGTGGCCTCGCTCCCATGCGGTCCCGTGCAATCAGAACTGAACGCAGCCTGACGCCGGGGGGTGGGCTCTCACCGCACCAGCCCAGGAGGAGGGGAGGGCCATGTCCCCGGAGGGAGGATGAAGAGGGTGTTCCCCCGTAGACGGCAGACAAAACGACATGTCACACGGCAGCCCCATGAGGCCTGGCGGATGCAGCCGTGACCGGGGAGAGCCTGAGCCCAGGGGCCTCCCGCCCGCTATCGACGGGCTAAAGGCCCCACCTACTGCAGGGGCACAGCATGGGGGTGAGTACACAGCTGACCCCCAGGCACAGGGCCTCAGCACACGGAGACCCAGGACCCCGCCAGTGCCAGCACCCACGGCCCAGTCTGTGCCCAGGGTCTCTGGGCCGTGCTCGTGCTGAGGCCGTGCAAGCAAGGTGTGCCGCGGCTGGCTGCAGCTTCTCCTGGAGCTGGCTGGCCGAGGTGCCGCGGCTGACATGCCTAGGGGAGCCTCTGGGCTTTTTCCCCGTCAGGCGCGGCCTGGCAGGCGCCGGCTGCGGCATTAGCCCCACGCAGGGGCTCATGGCAGCCGGGGTGCTTTGTGCTCTCGCTGGTGCTGGGGCAGAGCTGGGAACTGGGGGCAGCAGGATGGGGAGGGGGTGGCTAGTGCAGGAGGAATTGCAGAGGCACCTCTGGGCAGAGCACCCCAGGGCAGGGCTCAGCTACGCCAGCCCCAGTCAGGGCAGCTCCTCGCCCACGCTCTGGGAGCCCAGTGGGGTTAGCACCGGGCAGAGCTGTCTGCAGCCAGAGCCCATCCTCCCTCCCAGGAGTCGCTGGGCCCCCGCACGGCTGGTGGGGCCTGGGGACAAGGAGCCAGCTCTGCCCAGCCCGGGGAGCTGGGGAAACGGGCTTGACTTGCGCCTGGCTCTGATGCTCAAAGTCGAAGCCCGGTGTCTAATCCAAGCTCCTTCTCGCTGGGGCTTTGCCCAGGCAGCTCTGGGCCGGGCTCTTCGTGGCTCCACGCCCCCCTGGCTACCTCCCGTGCCAGGTGTCTCCTGCCCTCGCCCCAGCGGTCTGGCCGGGGCTCCAGTCCTTACCTTGCCTACTGATCATCTCTCCGCTGGGCAGGGCTGCGGGTCTCTTCGCAGCCGTTTCCTCCCGTGCTTGTGGCCCCCGGGGCCTGCCCACATGTCAGCCCCACGGGGCGGCAAGCGGCTGGGACCCCCGGCCTGGCCCTGCCAGGGGAAAGCGATGCAAGGAACTGGCTGCCTCCTTCCCCAGCTCCAGCTGCAAAGGCTCCTGCTGTCTGGGAAGTGGGCTCTCCCCCCGGCTACTCCCCAGCCTGGCCTGTGCTGGGACCATGCCCCGGGGCAGCCCAGGCGAGCCCCTCGGGCCGGGCACACGCCAACTCTGCCTGGCCAGGGAAGTGGTGAGCCGAGGCTCCCTGCTGTCGCCCTGGGCTGTGTGTGGAGTGGAGGGGGCTGGGCTGGGCTCAGGGGCGGGCCCAGCCATGGAGCGAGGGCTGGCCTGCCTTGCCGCCGGCCGGCCGGCGGGGCCCTGGGCTGCGGGGAAGGGAGGCGCTGCCACCCCAGGCCCGGCCCCTGGCCCAGCCCTGCCGGCCTGTGTCAGCACCTCAGGGCTTGGTGCTGGGCCGGACACTAACCCTGGCCCTGCCCGAGGAGAGGGAAGCCAGGCCCTGCGGCCAGGGGGATGGGGTTCAGTCTAGCCAGGCGTGGCACTTGGGGGGGACCAGGCACCCCACTATTAGGGGCTTTGCACACATAGACACCTGACACACCCTCCCCCAGAAAAAAAAGTGTCCCAATTTTTCGCATTTGGCCCCTGGTCACCCTTATGCTGTGGTCCCAAAACTTTTTACCTCATGCCCCCCCATTACCCCAGCCATGCCCCTCCCCACCGAGCCAGGGCTGGGAGTGGGGCCACAGCTCTGGGAGGGGAAGGACGCAGACTGGGTACGAGGCTGGGGCCACAGCAGGGGGCAAGGCTGGGAGCGGGGCTGGGGGGCACTCCCACCCCATCTGCCTGTGGGGGCTGGCCAAGGCCCCAGCTGCTCCCCCCCCCCCCAACATGCCTCTGTGCCCTGCAGGGGAGTGCGCCCCACAGGTTGGGGGCCTCTGCCCCAACAGGACTTCACCAAAAACACTTCACATAATTTGACCTCACCACAACTGAGGGTGTGGGTGTGTGTCTGTGGCTACTGAGGGCCGTTGGGGGAAGCCCACAGCTGGGATAACAGAGGGGTCATGGGTCAGGCCTGAGGGGCACTGGCAGAGGTCTAGACTGGGGAGTCCAGGGCTGAAGGTCAGGAGCGAGGGGTGGAAGGGGGGGCAGAACCAGGGAACAATGTGAACAGTGGGGGTGCTGAGAGCCATTGAACCAAACTGCAAACCCTGTACACGATGGAAACCACTTCAAGCCAGGGTGTGTGGCCACCCCCCCAGCACCCCTAGTCCCAGCACCTGTGGGCAGAACTGAGAGGGGAAGATGGAGAGTGTGATGAGTTCCCACATCCAGCCTGGTTAACACTCAGTTCAAAGGTGTTGAGGGGGAGAGAGAGAGAGAGAGAGAGAGAGCGCAAGCTCCAAGGTAGCACAGCAGGAAGCCAGGGATGGAGACTCAAGGGTGCCATCAGCACAGCTCTTAGCTGGAGGCCCATGGCCCAGCCTGAGGCACGCAGGGGGAGCGGGCTGCCAAAGTGCCGTGCTGCAGTCTGGGACAAGAAGACTCCATAAGCTAGGCTGAGGTAGCAGGACACCACTGCGATGGAAGAGAGGGCAGCAGTCGGACTGGGATGGGATCGAGAGCTGCAGCTTAGAGTACAGCAGAGCAAGGCAGCTGCCCAGGGTTCCTAAGCATGCTGGTTCTTAGAGCAGACCTGGGCAGTGGCCCTAGGGGTGTAGGAAGGAGAGCCCAGGATGGATCTGGGAAGGAGGTGTGGGTCGTTCCCCCCCCCCCCCCCCACTACTGCCTCTGCTTACTGTCCCTCACAGTGTTCCCCTCTCCTCTGTACCAAGCTGCAGAAACGGAGAACAAGATGGTTGCTGAACCTTCCTCCAGAGAGAGGGTGCTTAGACATTGAAAGGTGCAGTACATGGAACTCCAAAGGCATCAGAACGTCATACACTCGAAGAGCTGGAGGAGAGCCAGCTCCTAGGCCGGTGCAGAGAGCATTTTACGGGGAGTACAGCAGGAACCCAGGCTATGTGGAAAGCTGAAGTGTTCTGGGGCCCAGCCCACTCACACCTGCAGCTTCTGAGGTGCACACTCAGTACCTCTGCACACTGCTAAATTCAGACCTCTTTTCTCTGGAGCTGGGCTCTCACACAGCCTCCCACGCCTGGAGCAAGGGGGCAGTTCAACAGGGGTCCTAGAGATTTTGCTGTCAGGGGAATCCTCCTTTTCCTCCTCGTGCTCACACTTCCCAGAGGCCAGTTGATCCAGGCAGAGGCCCAAGGCCCAGCTCCAGCCCAACCCTGCTGTTGCAGTCACAGCTTGTACTGGAAACAACTTTAAAACTGACACTTGCCACTGGCGGGCCTGTTCCTGCTCCATTCTCCCTCGCCCCAGCTTGGCGTGTTTTAAGGGAATCTTTTATTGGACCTCTGTTGGTGAGAGACAAAACTGTGGAGCTACCGCAAGCTCTTGTCCAGGCCTGGGAAAGGAACTCTGTGTCCCAGCCCAGTACCAGGGTGAACAGATAACTTCTGATGCTAAGCTAGCACATATTCTAAGGCACCAGTCAGTCAAGGTACAGGGGCCTGTTAACACCCCCCACTCACAGGACCAAAGAGAGGAGTTAGTGGGTTAAAGATCATTGCAATGAGCCATCACTCCAGGGTCTCTGTTCAGTCTGATTTTTAGGGTCTAGCCAAGCTATGAATTTAAGCTCCCAGGCTCGACTGTTGAAGGTTGTGCACAGGTTTCCTTCGAGGATGAGGACTGATAAGCTCTGGAGATCTCTCTGTATCTGACCTGTCTTGCTCACTAGCAGCGGTGGGTCCAACAACATAGTGCCTCACTCCTTTGTCTCTCAGCTATCCTGGGATGACTAGGCTACAACACTGCAGGAACTAGAGGTGCCAGTTCCTTGTTTCGGCACTAGGTGGCGGTGACAGAACACAAATCACACAACTCACATGTTTGCTTTTCCCATCCTTACCCATGGAAAAAGGTCCAGTTTTCCAAAAGTAGTTCCCAGTGCTGATGCCCAGCTCAGGCCTGGTCCGCAGATGTGCCAAGCTCCTACAGATCCTGATGGGCCCCTGGGAATCAGGCCCTGGGGAGGTACCCAAAGTCAGGGGCACTGTTCAGTAAGAGCACGTGGGTCTGTTGGGGGCAGCCTGGCCCCGCTGCGCACACTGCTCAGGGCTGCCATTAATGACTCTGCACATCCCAGCCGGGGCAGCACTTCACCAGCCACCATGAACTAACCCTTCCATCCCGCTGCAGCTTCCGGGTCTTACCCATGGGGAAAGCAGAGCACGGAGCAGGGATGGGAGTAGGCCAGGCCCCAGCAGGCTCAGCACAGAGTCGGGATCGCCCCTGCTCAGCCTCTCAGGGCGGTGAAGCACTGGCTCTGAGCTGTTGCTGGACACTCTTACCTCACTAGTATAAGCCAGGATTCCTCATCTAATTGTACAGTGCCCCTGCTGGGCCAGGGGCTTTCTAGACAAGAGACACGGCCTGCCCCCCAAGAGTGGACAGATGCCAGCTCCTAGAGCCAGGGGTCCGTTTGGGGGAGTTTAGAATCAGCTCAGACATACTAGTCGTTTGGTTTTTTTATCCAGTTGGGTCACTTTATTAACATACATAATTAAGAACAAGTAAAACCGACGCGTGCTCCTGAGACCCCTGCAGCAAAGAGATCTTGGAAAGGCCACACTGCTTTGTGCCCCAGCACACCCCCTCACCAGCAGGATAGCTTCACACCCAGTCCAGGGACGGTGCTTTGGGGCCCTTCACCCAGTACCTGTGTTCTATATGGAAAGAGCCCCCCCACATGATCCCCCTCCATCCAAAGCTGAACCTCATCTCTTCCACTGGATAAGCAGGGGCGGGGTCTCATGGGGCTGGGCCTAACGTTGCATGCTGCACACATGCCTAGAGGCCAATGCCAAAGCCTCACGTAGGATAAACGGGCTCCTCTGCTTAGTGAGGGACCCTTCGTTTCCATCCTGCTGCACTAGGATCCCCACGCTGCAGCCCAACTGCCTGGGCCTATGATCCGATCCGCTCCTGCCCCGTCACCTTTCCCCAGACACAGCTCAAAGCAATCTAGTCCTAAGCTCCCCTATGGCACAAGGTCAGGAGCTCTTTAAACCTGGCTCCCTGTAAACGAAACCCTTCAGTCTCCCCTCCCACCTCTAGCAGCCTCTGCAGCCATGCTTCAGGAGACAGGAAAAGTCAGTTCACAGCAGCTGCACCGGTCGGTCCCTGCTCTGGTACAAGTGCCCCCTGCACAGCAGGTTACGAGCAAGGAGAATCCCAGCTGGTCTAGCAAGGAGCCTCCAAGACAGGATCTGTTCCCACAGCCCCAGGAGGTTGCCAGGCCAAGGTCTTGGTGTCCACCCCCAGCTCTGCCCCCATGGGCAGGTGAACACACGCCTGTCTACTCTAGGACATAGACCCATCACCTAGGGGGTTTCTGCACAGGCCCCTGACCTGCAGGGGAGATGTGTCCATGGGGGCAGGATAAACCCAGCCCCAGCCCCCTGCAGAATAGGGCGGAGACGGAGGGTTTGTGGGGAGCCCACAGCCTGGAAAGGGCCCGGCAGAGGAAAGGGCATTCAAGGCTGGCAGGAGCAAGTCTGGGCGCTCCCTACTAAACACCACCTGTGCCCAGCTCAAACCCCTCCACCAGCAGCAGGCACCGCGGGGGCTGGGAGTCATTCCTGCATGAGGCTATTGATCTTCGTTAGCAGCACGTCTGACTTGGACTCTGGGGAACCAAATGGGAGAAAGGGTCACTCCAGGAGCCTCCGCCCTCCCCAGGGCTGCCCCAGCCCAGCAACAATCGCGGGGTGGGAGGCAGCTGCTGCAGGAGGAGCTGCCTGGCCCCCCTGCACCCACATCATCTCAGGGAGTAGCACTTGCTGGGGAAGCAGGCAGAATGGGAGCTCCCATGGCTGGGCTCCCTCCCCTTTTCCCCCACAGGGCTGAGGTGGGGTGCGGCTCCCTCTGTCAGGAGAGGTAGACTCTGGGCCCAGGCTGTCCTGCTGGCAGAGCCCCCCAAAAGCTCAGCCTGGGGTGGGGAGAGCCCCTGGGAGCGAAGCTCTGGCAAGGGCCTGGCCCTGCAGTTGAGGAGAGAGCCAGTGATCTGAGAGGAAGAGGGAGAGGAAGACCAGCAGCAATAGGGCATGGTGAGGAGAGGAGTGGGGCAGGGAGCAGGGGCCCATTACCTGCCGGTTCTTTTCTCCTGGAGCATCTCCTGGAAAGCAAACAGCATTGAAATTCACTCAGGAGAGCATGTCAGCGTTCAGGCCCTGCTGCAGGGAGATCAGCCCACACCCAGGGCCAGAGCCGCTCCCCGAGGGCCCTGCCCCATCACTTGGCCACTGTGGTTTGACCTCGGAGTTGGCAGAGGCCTTTCTGCCATGGCTGGATCGGGATGGGAGCTCCTGCAAACCATAACGAGCCAGGGAGGGTCCCAGGGCAATGGAGTCACTCGAGTCCCCTGGGGGGGCTCCCATGCCAGGCCCACCTTGCCCAGCTTATAGGGGGGAGCCAATAAGCTGTGATCAAGTCTCACAGCAGCGGGATGGAGCGGCTCAGGGCCAGGGTCACGGCGGAGGCCAGGGAGGAAAGCTCCCTCTCAGCTTACTGTTTCCCGGTGAACGCAGCGTGAGGCGGGAGAAGTGGGCTCCCAGTGCTGCCGAGCAGCTCTCCCAGATCCTGAGGGCAGGTGGGTGACCGCAGCAGCACCTGGCTGGGCACACCCCGCCCTACCTACAGCTCACCCAGAGGGCAGCAGACGTGGGGCAGCCTACCCCATGGACTGCTACGGGAGCCCAGAAGAGCCGAACTTACTGCAGCAGGAGGAAGGCCGAGAGGAGCAGGAGGAAGGAGACGCAGTCTGTCACAATCCAGATCATCAGGTAGGTGCTGTGGGGCTGCAAGGCAACAGGACAGGATGAGTAGCTCAATGGGGACCACGACCCTGGCAGCACCCCGTGGCCCCCTCGCGGGGTGTGGCAGTGCAGGCGGGCTCGGGGCATGCAGGCCTCTGCCGGCGCCACCCAGGGTAGGTTCACTTACGAGCAGCCAGAGGGGGCGCTTCATCTCCTTCAGCACCTGGCAGGCGTTGGTGGTGACGGAGCTGACCCCCGCGCACCACAGCACGGAGAAGAGCCAGGGCTCATTGACCACGTACAGGTTGACGGAGACGTTGTCCTGGCGATACCGGCTGCGGAGGGGATGGAGCCGCGTTAGTGTGGCACAGGCCAGCAGGAACTGGGAAAGCCTGGATCCCACCCAGCGCTCCCTGTGCTCGGGGGGGGGGGGGGGGGGGGGGCAGAACCCTGTGTGTCCGGGGTTCGAGCCCTACTGGCAGCTGTGGTGTCAGGGTGTGTATGTTGCCACGGGGGGAGCTAGACTATGTGCTCTGCACCCCGACAAGGGGCTCTCACCAATGTTCCCTCTCAGTTTTGACAGGCCCTGTGCGCAAAAAATTTCTTCAGTGCACATTTTTGAAGCAGAGTTCACATTTGTGCGCCATGAGGCAAATGCGCCCAAGAGAGTAAAATTCTTATACAAGGAGATGTGTGGGTCCCGACCGTCCTGACATGATCAACGTTCCACGTTCGAAATGCTGGCGGGGAGGGGTACGATTCATTGCCCGCCTTTCCCTTTCCCCCCCTGCCAGCTAGTAGAATCTGGCTGTTTGATAGATGGCGGCGAACAATGTCAAAAGTCGCCCGTAAATGATATTTCGGCCTGGCTCCGATGTAGTATTTCATTTTTTGTGCGCGGTGTTTCGCCGTGTGCGCGGTGTTTAGGATCTGTGTGCGTGCACAGCTTAGAGGGAACAGTGGCTCTCACCCAATCTCCTCTGTATTGACGTCCTGGTACGGCAGGTTCACTCGCAGTGGAGACTCGCTTTCATTCCAGCTGCTCTTCAGACCGTAGATTTGCTGAAATCCTGGTGCCCGTTTTCTGACCTGCTCCCTGAACCCGTCGGGCAGCCAGAGAATCTGGGGGGCGGGGGGGGGGAATCAGGCCTGGTGTGATCTGGGAGACCAGGGGGCGCTCACTGTGCTCTGGGACCCAGGCTGCAGAGCCAGCCGCACGGACATGCATCCCAGCCCCCTCTCGGTGCGCCCATCCGGTGCTTGGCCCCAGCAGAGTCCCCACCAGGCCACCTGCCATGGAGACTCCCCCAGCAGGTCTGGGAGTGACAGACCTGGATGAGGCATGATGGGGGGCTAGGACAGGCCAAGCTGTGCCCAGGACTTGGGGCTGGCTCCGAGCCCCAACAACCTCTCCGAGCCCCTGCACCCAGCAAGTCATGGGCATCGGAGCTGGAACTACGGGTGCGGGGGGCAGCACCCCCTGGCTGGAAGTGCTTTCCATCCTATACGGGGTTTACAGTTTGGTTCAATGGCTCTCAGCACCCCCACTGTACCCATTGTTCCAGCACCTCGATCATGGGCAGAGGGCACCCACTGGGCAGAGAGCCCGTAGGCCCCTTACTCAAGGGATGTTGAGTCTGCAAAGCAAACAATACACAGAGCGTCATATGAATAATTCCTCCCTACATGGCGAGCAGGAGCGGGAAGGGGCAGCGAACCCAGCTGCCAGGCTGGTCCCGGCAGGGCCACGTATATGCAGCGCCCAAGGGCTGGGCTAGGGGCGGAGGGAATGAAAGTGAAGCTGTAGATCAGGGAGCCATGGAGCTGCAGGGCGTGGAAACAGCAGGGGGTACGAAGGTGGCAGCTTGTTGGTGAAGAAGCAGGAAAATCAACTAACTTGGCTCACTCCCAGGCCTGTCCTGAGTCACTGTTTACACAGGGGGGGGGGGGGGAAGAGGAAGGGCACTCGGGCAGGGAGTTCCAGGTACGTTTACACCTCTCCCTGCACAGGTCGGGCCTAAACCATTTCTACAAAGGACCCCAGGCCCCGGCCCAAGGCAGCAGCTAGTCCCGCAGTCTATCACGGACACGGGCCAGGGCTGGGCCTGCAATAGGCCAGGACCTGCCCCATGTGGGGTGCTGTGGCACTGAGGGCCATGCTGGGGCACTCGGGGTACCTGGGATCAGGGTTAGGGCAGATCCTGAGCACGCTCAGGGAGACTCTAGGCTGGAGCAGCAGGTGGGTCTGACCTGCCCTGTGGGGAGGGGAGCTCACTGCTGGGGAAGAGCAGGCTCAGGGAGCCCTGGGGGAGGATACTCGGCCATCCCCTCCTCCGGCTGCCCGTCAGGCGTCCCACTCCAGGGGCAGCGCCAGGCTCACCAGCTGCGGCGGGATGCCCGACTGGAGGATGGTCTCCACGGTGACGTTAACGAAGCGCTGGTAGTCCGTGTGGTTCTCCGGCCGGAGGTCGAACATGATGGAGACGTTGTGCTGCTTGGCCTCCAGCAGCACCTGCTGCAGGGACGGGATCTTCTGTGTCTGCGCCTGGCCTTGCTCCTCGCTGGAGAGGCCCTGCACCGAGCGGAACGGATTCCTCTGGAAGGGACAGGCCCGAGTCAGCAGGGCGGCAGCGCTCACAGCTGGCCCCAGGGTCCTGGCCTCCCACACTACCCCCCAACACCACCTCGAGCGCCAAAGGCACAGGGTGCTCTCCTCGCCCCCATAGCGCCCCCCAGTGCTCACCGCCCCCCACCAGCACGGCAGAGCAGCTGCTCAGACCCCAGGGCGAGGGCACCGCGGGAGCACAGGTCGCCCTGCCACCTGCAGGAGACCAGAGCAGCCCAGCGGTTAGGTGCTAACCAAAGCGTCACTGTATATACAGGCACCGAGTCCAGCCAAACAGCACAGCCAGGGAACGGCTCACCCCACCCCTGTGCCCAAGAAGCCCGACCCCTCCCAGCCAGCCTGCCCCATGCCTCCGGAAGGCCAGAGCAACTCCCAGCTCCAGCAATGAGGCTTGGATGGTAGCCCCCCACCCCCACCCCACGGAGGGCGGCACTATAGAGCTCTCCAGGACCTGGGAACCCCGGGAGCACTCTGAGTAGCTGGCCCCCCAGGGCTCGCCAAGAGCCGCCTGGATCCGGGCGGCAGGGCAGAGCCCCCTGCAGGGCAGCGCAGGGCCAGGGCTTTCATCCCGCAGCAGCCCCAGGACGTGCAGAAGCTCCACCACCCCCTGGGGAGGGGGGCCTGACCTCCAGGAACCAGCTGCCCGCGTCGAGCTGCTGGAGATCAGTCCAGTTGAAGGCCGTGCTGTTCAGGGTGTCCCAGGCATTGAACACCTTTTGCACGTTGGTGGTCCGGGTGAGCGTCTCGTCATGCATGAGGAAGGGGATCCCATCAGCACTGGCAAGGGGCAGGGGGACGGGGTAGTTAGGACCTTGCCCAGTGCAGCATCATGGGCTGTTTGCGCCCCTCTCCCCAACCTGACCGCCCTGGCACCTCTGCCAGGGATCAGCCTAGCAGCCCTTTGCACCCTGCCATGTGGTGTCCCAGGATGCTGGGCCTTAGGGGAGTCCCACCCCCCAAAATGCCTGCCTTTGGGGACTGAACCTTCACGGGGCTGGGAGCCGGAGCCAGAGACGTAGCAGGAGTCAGGGCTGGGTGCTGCGGGGCGACACGTGGTCCTGGTCACTTCTCAGCCCTTTTCCACAGCAGGGGAGGAAGCTTCCCCCCACCCCCTGCCCGTGCCGGGTCCCACCCTCGCCCCATTCACAGGCCAGTGTGGGGAGCCCCGTGTCTCCCCCCGAGAAATGGGGATCGAGTAGGGTGGGGCACCAGGCCAGAGCGCCAGACAGCTGGGCTGAGCTTTCCTTGGGGGGGGGGGGGGGGATGGGCGAGGAGGGACTCTCACAGAGCCCCGGCTGGGGCCTGGAGACACCTCCCCTAGCATAGAGCTGCCCCCTTCACCCCCGAGGGGGCAGCGGGCAGAGGCCTGGGGCTCAGGGAGCTGGGGCAGGCGAGCCGAGCACACATTCCCCTTGGAGACCCCGGGTGTCACTTTACCTCACCATGACATCGGTCTCAAACACACGCACGTCACAGCCCACTGACTTCCGGAATGACATCAGGGTGTTCTCTGGAGCCAGCTAGACAAGGGAGAGACGGCAGAGGCAAACCAGGCTGGGGAGGGGGAGGGGCAGGGGTACTTGCCCCACTGTGCCGAGTCCTGGGTTCAAATCTTCTGGACTTGAACATGCAGTGAGTTTGCTGGGCTCGATCCAAGGCAGTGGTGGGATTTCAGGAAGTAGCTGAATCCCCAGCTCTTCGCAGGGGAGACCCAGGGCTGGGATAGTGGGAGGCTGCGGGGCTGGATTGAGGGGCAAAGGCAGGAGTGGGGGGGGGGGGACCTCAGTGCTGGCAAGCAGGGGGCTGCGGGTTGGGATTGAGAGGTATTGGTTGGGGGGGGGGGGAGCCCAGGGCTGGGGTTAAATTCTACTTGGAAGAAACACATCCCTGTTAGCTCCTGACCACCATGTGAGAGCTCAACCCCGAGGGCTGCCCCACACCCGCTCCAGCCCCGCTACCCACAGGGCAGGCTGCAAGGACTCCCCTCCCAGAGCTGGGCTGTGGAGACGGCTCTCTGGGGGTTACCTGCTTGCCCGGGGCTGAGGAGGGAACACTGCTCTCTGGGACCCAGGGAAGGGAAGGGAGGGGCAGGGGGCACCCCCACCCCCCACGCTGCCCCTCATTGGAGGGAGCAGCTCCTGCGCTTGCGGGCAGCTAGTGCTTCCCAGGCTGAGCAGGGAGGGCTCATGCCCACTGCAGGTGGGGCGGGGGGGGGGGGGGGGAGGATGGGCAGCTGCCCCATGGCGCAGGGTACTCACCATGGGGGCCCCGCGGTGCCCAGCCAGCGCCGGCTTGGGGGGCAGCTGGCTCTCCTCCATGAGACAGGGCGAGGAGATCATCAGGGGAGCCAGGTACAGTGCAGCGGTCACACCAAAGTACGCCAGCAGGAGCAGCACCTTGGGGGCTGCAGACAGAGACCCACGGACAAGGCAGAGCCGGGTCAGGGACAGCCTCACCGCAGGCACTCGGAGACAGGGAGGGATTAGCGAGGGCTGCTCCCCCTGTAGTGTGGGGGGGCTCCCCACCCCTGCCTGAGAACAGGGAGCGATGGGTCCCCCCGTGGAGATAGGTGCCCCCTGCAGAGCAGGGCTTAGCAGGGGCTCAGGGGTGCCCCTGGCCACCAGGCATGGTGCCAGTTATGTCCTTCTCAAGCCGCCTGCTTAGGTGCGTGGGCCTTTGCTCAGCACCAGAGAGGAGGCGTGGGAGGGCGAAGCCGAGGCCCCATGGCCCCACCCCCGCTCAGCACCCCGGGGCCCAGGAGTACCTGTGTGACGAGTGCGATAGAAGCAGTCGGCCACGGGCCAGGCAAGCAGTGTCACGCCGGCCACGGCTCCGATGTGCAGGAAGGGGCCTGTCGCCTGTGGGGGAAACACCAGCACCACTCAGTGCCCAGCGACGATCTCTGGCTCCAGCTCCCATCAGACACCCTGACCCTGAGCCCCCAGCAGCCCCCACCCACTCCAGGCTCCCCTGCACCTGCCAGCCCCCCCGAGAGCTCCCCCTCGCTGGGCTCGGGCTGGACCTCTGGGCTCCCAGCAGCCCCCCCCGCTCCAGGCTCCCCTGCACCTGCCAGCCCCCCTGAGAGCTCCCCCTCGCTGGGCTCGGGCTGGCCCTCTGGGCTCCCAGCAGCCCCCGCCCCGCTCCAGGCTCCCCTGCACCTGCCAGCCCCCCCGAGAGCTCCCCCTCGCTGGGCTCAGCCTGGCCCTCTGGGCTCCCAGCAGCCCCCCCCCCTGCTCCAGGCTCCCCTGCACCTGCCAGCCCCCCTGAGAGCTCCCCCTTGCTGGGCTTGGCCTGGCCCGCTGGGCAGCAGCCCCCCTGCCGCTCCAGGCTCCCCTGCACCTGCCAGCCCCCCCGAGAGCTCCCCCTCGCTGGGCTCGGCCTGGCCCTCTGGGCTCCCAGCAGCCCCCCCCCTGCTCCAGGCTCCCCTGCACCTGCCAGCCCCCCTGAGAGCTCCCCCTCGCTGGGCTCGGGCTGGCCCTCTGGGCTCCCAGCAGCCCCCGCCCCGCTCCAGGCTCCCCTGCACCTGCCAGCCCCGCCGAGAGCTCCCCCTCGCTGGGCTCTGCCTGGCCCTCTGGGCTCCCAGCAGCCCACCCCAGGCTCCCCTGCACCTGCCAGCCCCCCCTGCCCCCCGAGCTCCCCCTCGCTGGGCTGCCAGCAGCTGGCATCGCTGGGCTTGAGGGGACCACGCCAAGGGGAGTGAATGGAGGAGGGACAGGTTCTGGGAGGGGGTTGAGCCAGGCGGCTTTGCCCCAGGGCTCCGGGAGTGGCTATTTGTTCTCATTGGGCACCTGGCACTGAGTGTGAGCCCCCGGAGGGCCCTAGCCTGGAGCGACACAGGGCCCGTTGCGGTGGGGGAGCTGCAGGAGTCAGACAGGCCTGGCGGGAGAATCAGCCAAACCCCGTGTCTGGGGCTGGGGCTGACCACAGGGTGGCGAGGCCAGGCGATCCCCTCCCCCATACCCCGAGGCTGGTCTCCCCTTGCCTTAGGGAGAGCCCGTGGGGCTCAGGCTCTGCTCTCACCTGCAGAGAGATGCGCACGCTCTGCCACTGCTCAGCCCACTGCACATCGAGCGCCACGAAGGCTGCGGCCACGACCAGGGCGGTGAGGATCAGCAGGCACTGGGGGGGACGGGCAGGGCACGGGGCAGTTAGGACCAGCTGCATCTTGGACACCACAGAGCAGCCGAGGACCCTGCCTGGGGCCTACCCTCCCCTGGGCAGGGTGAGCCGACCCCTGCAGCTGGGGTGCCTGCTGCTGCCCTCACCCTGCATATGCTGGGCCCCTGGGGGCCCTGCTGCCCCAGGTTAAACGCTGACCTCGACTCCCTGTGGCGAAGGGGGAATGTTCTGGAATATTACTGTGAATACCACGTGTGCCTCAGTTTCCCCTATTTCATATCGTTACCCAGTGTGAGGGGGTCGGGGCAGGACGGCTTGCTCTCAAGGCAGGCTAAGAGACATCGGGATGCACAACCCGGCTGTCTGCCCCGGGATGCCTCAGTGGAGAAAGACTGGCCGAGGCCGACCCTGCATCAGTGGGGAGTCTGAGAAGGTGACAGCGAACCTGGTCAGCAGGGGGCCTCCCAGGGCTGACCATGCCAGGTGCTGTCCCCTGGAGCAGTTATCACCCCCCAAGAGCAGAAACAAACCCTGCCCCTGTTGCAGAACGGGCGGGGGTGGGGGCTGCTAGCTAGGTACCAGGGCCTTGCCAGGCAGCCCCCTCTGCTTCCGCATGGCAGGGACAGCAGGCAGGGTGTGGATGAGTGAGTGGGGCCAGCACTGGCCCTGCTGCATGTGGGGCAAGACACTGGCTCAGGGGGAGTCTCGACCTGTGGCTCTGAGAGGCGTGCAGGCCCCACGGCTCCCCACACCACGGGCAACAGGAATGACCTGAACTGGATCCCTGGGCCCTCGGGCAGGAGGAGCCTGCAGGCAGCTGTGCCGGGTGTGGAGGCGCCTGGGGCTGGATGCTAGGCTGGGGACAGGGAGGGGGATGAGGCTGTGCAGGATGCACTGAGTGTCAGGGGCAGGAGCCCCTCCGTCGGCGCCCTTACCTTGTGCAGACAATGCAACTTCAAGGGCTGGCCACAGAGCTGCAGGCACAGAGCGAGAACCTGCAAGAGGAACAAGGGAGATGCTGGAGCACATGGAGACCTGGGAGAAGGGTCGGAGTTTGGGGGGAGCATGGGCTGTTAGAGCCAGGATAAAGGAGAGATAAGGCAGAACTAGTCGTGGTGGTGGGGGAATCAAATCAGTATCTTAGCGGTCTGTATACTAATGCGAGAAGTATGGGGAATAAGCAGGAAGAACTTGAAATGCTAGTAAATAAACACAATTATGACAAAAAGAGTCCTGTGGCACCTTATAGAGCAGGGATCTCAAACTCAAATCACCATGAGGGCCACATGAGAACTAGTAAATTGGCCCGAGGGCCGCATCACTGAAACCTTTTCATACAATGATACAAAAGTATAGTCAAAAAGGAAGAGTAATATAGTATTCTATTAAAAGTCAATGTATTAACTTTTTAAAAACTGTAATGCAAAGAGGGGTTTTAATAAAATATAAACACTCAGTAATGTTTGGAGCTTGGCTGCCAGTGGAGTCGGCGCCTATGGCGGGTCGCAGGAAATAACTCCGTGGGCCGCATGTAGCCTGTGGGCCGTGTGTTTGAGACCCCTGTTATAGACTAGCAGACGTATTGGAGCATAAGCTTTCGTGGGTGAATACCCACTTCTTCGGATGCAAGCAGTGGAAGTGACATTTCCACTGCTTGCATCTGACGAAGTGGGTATTCACCCACGAAAGCTTATGCTCCAATATGTCTGCTAGTCCTCAAGGTGCCACAGGACCCTTTGTAGCTTCTACAGATCCAGACTAACACAGCTACCTCTCTGATACTTGAAACTATGACATAGCATCACGGAGACTTGGTGGGACAATACGCATGACTGGAATATTTGGTATAGAAGGATACAGCTTGCTGAGGAAGGACAGGCAGGGAAGAAAGGGAGGAGGCGTTGCCTTATATATTAAAAATGTATACACTTGGACTGAGATGGAAATAAGACACAAACTTGTTGAAAGTCTCTGGGTAAGGATAAAAGGGGTAAAAAACAAGGGTGATGTCATGGTAGGGTCTACTACAGACCATCAAACCAGGAAGAAGAGGTGGATGAGGCTTTTTTTAAACAGTGAACAAAATCATCCAAAGCTCAGGACTTGGTGGTGATGGGGGACTTCAACTACCCAGACATCTGCTGGGAAAATAACACAGCGGGGCACAGATTATCCAGCAAGTTCTTGGAACGTATTGGAGACAGTTTTTATTTCAGAATGTGGAGAAAGCTAGTAGGGGAGAGGCTGTTCTTTGACAAATAGGGAGGAACCGGTTCAGAATTTGAAAGAGGAAGGCAGCTTGGGTGAAAGTGATCATGAAATGGTAGAGTTCATGATTCTACGGAATGGTAGGAGGGAGAACAGCACAATAAAGACAGTGGATTTCAAGAAGGCAGACTTTAGCAAACTCAGGGAGTTGGTAGGCAAAATCCCATGGGAAACAAGTCTAAGGGGAAAAACAATTGAAGACAGTTGGCAGTTCTTCAAAGAGACTTTATTAAGGGCACAAGAGGAAACTATCCCACTGTGTAGGAAAGGTAGGGAGTATGGCAAGAGACCGCCCTCACTTAACCAGGAGATCTTCAATGAACTTTAAAAAAAAAAAAAAAAAGTTCTACAAAAAGTGGAAACTAGGTCAAGTTACAAAGGATGAATATAAACAAACACAAGTATGTAGGGAGAAAATTAGGAAGGCCAAGGTACAAAACAAGATCAAACTAGCTAGACACAGAGGGTAACAAGAAAACATTCTACAGATACATTTGAAGCAAGAGGAAGACCAAGGACAGGGTAGGCCCGTTAGTGGAGTGGGAGGATGTGACGGAGTAGAGAGCGAGATGGATCTGACCTGAGAGGCTGGCTGCATTGAGAAAGGCTGCATCGGGAATGCGAGCCTTTACCTGAGGCTGCAACATGAGCCAGGACGGGGGTTGGGAGGTGACACCTTTGGCTGGGAGAATGGTAAAAGGCTAGAGGAGGGGCCCCGGGGGAGGGGAAGAGCCTGCTGGAGGTTTGGCTGGTTTTTTAGTCAGTTTGGAGCTGAGTGGTGAAACGCAGGGAGCCCCAGAGCCGGGGTCTAAGCTCCCTGCCCCCCAGAAGGCCCCAGCTGAGGGGTCCTGGTCATACTTACAAGCTCTGTTTGGACTCTTTCCTGACAACCCTAATAAACCTTCTGTTCTACTGGCTGGCTGAGAGTCACATTGAATCCCAGGAAGAGGGGTGCAGGACCTGACTCCCCCACAAGCCGTGACAACTGGTGGCAGCGGTGGGATCTTCTGCACCCCATGAACGGCACTTCCTGCAGTAAGTGACTGGAGCGCAGTACAACGAAGGGGGATTGACGGGGAGCCGGTTGCTGAAGAGGCAGAGAGAAGCGGTTTCGGGGGGCGGAGGAGTTACGCTTAACCCTGAGGGGTGTGACCAGTGAGAAGGGCTGGCACACTAGGGGTTCCTCCTGGAAGCTGTGGGGGCCAAGACCGCACAGGCCTGAGAGTGGCCAACAGGAAGATGTATGCTAAGCGCCGTAAGAACGACCTGGTGGAGCTGTGCAGGCAGAGGGGGCTGCGCATTGGGAGGTCCACCAAAGACCAGCTGATCGCGCAGCTGGAGGAGAAGGATCGCTTGGACGACCCGATCCCTGTCCCTGGGGGAAGCCGCCCGACAGACGCAGCATGGGCCCCAGGGCCTGACCTGGCTGGGAGGGGTCAGACTGCTGCCGAGGACATCCCAAGACCCCTCTCGCCTCTGCACAGGGGAGAGGTTGGGGAAAGCCCAGCAAATACCGAGGGCACCTTGACCCCAGCGGCCAGCAGGGGATCTTCCCGGAGGAGCTCCCCATCCCAGCAGCGGAGGCGGCCAGATTGGGAGAGGGAAATAAAACTGAAAGAGCTCGAGTTGAGACAGCAGGAACTGAAGGAGGAGCGGGAAGAACGGGAAAAACAACGTCAGCACGAGGAGAAACAACGCCAGCATGAGCTGGAGCTGGCCAGACTGAGGAGCAGTGAGGCCCCGGCTGCGGTGAGTGAGGGGGGACCCAAGACTACAGGGAAGTTTGATCGTAACTTCCTGGCCCGGCGTAAGGAAGGGGAAGACAGACAGCTTCCTGGCGGCCTTTGAGAATGCCTGCAGGTTGCACAAGGTTGACCCTGCAGACAAGATCCAGTATCTCACCCCCTTACTAGACCCTGCAGGCCTGGACGTGTACGGCCGAATGAAAGAGACGGAGACTGGGGACTATGAACTGTTCAAAAAGGCCCTGCTCTGCGAGCTTGGGCTGACTCCCGAGATGTACCGTCAAAGGTTCCGGGGTCAGCGAAAAACCCCTGAGATCACGTACCTACAACTGGCCAACCGGATACATGGATACGCCCGCAAGTGGACTGCTGGGGCCCAAACTATGGAGGACCTGCTCGAACTATTCGTACTGGAACAACTGTATGAACTGTGCCCATCAGACCTGAAGCTATGATTGATGGACAAAAATCCAGGGAGCCCGCAGCACGCAGGGCGGCTGGCCGAAGAGTTCATGAACAGTCAGTCAAGGGGTGGCAGGGAGGAATCCCAAAGGAGCAGGCCCACCCTGAGGCAGCAAGAGAGTCACCATGGGACCTCCCAAAGGGGAAATAGGGAGAACCCCCTTCCGAGGGGAACCTCCGACATCAGAACCAACCGACCTGCTCGAGGGGACCAACGGGACATGAGCTGCTATCACTGCGGCCAGAGGGGCCACTTACGGTCCCAATGCCCCAAGATCAGAGACAGACTGAGCAGACCAAACCCACACCGGGTTAACTGGGTAGGGACCCAGCTGGACGAGGGGCCGACAGCCCAGAAGAGGGGGGCTGGCAGCTTATCAATGGCTCCGGAGGGAGGAAGGCCCCAGACCAGCTCCTCGGGGGGGCTGGATGCTCCGGACTCAGGGTTCTCGGTTTATAGGGTGGGCGCGGGGCTGTCCCTTCTGAGAGAGTGCCTTGTTCCCCTGGAGATAGATGGGAGGAAAGTCACTGGATACTGGGATACAGGCGCGGAGGTGACGCTGGCCCGGCCCGAGGTGGTGGCCCCAGATCGGGTGGTACCCAACACCTACCTGACCCTAGCAGGGGTGGGCGGGACCCCGTTCAAGGTACCCGTGGCGAGGGTACACCTGAAATGGGGGGCCAAGGAGGGCCCCAAGGACATAGGGGTGCACCAGCATTTGCCCACTGAGGTACTGATGGGGGGGGACCTAGAAGACTGGCCCAGTGAGTCCCGGGACACCCTGGTCATGACCCGTAGCCAGAGCCGGCAAGGGGCGCTACGCCCGGGCCTCGGAGAGGGTGCCTTGCACGGGGCACAAGACCCTGGCCTAGTGGGGAGGGAGTACCCCAGGACCAGGCGCAGAGAGGCTGCGGCCTCAGACACAGACAGCACGAGGGAACAGGTTCCCATTCCTTCCCCAGCGGCTGAGTTCCAGGCCGAGTTACAGAGAGATCCCTCCTTGCGGAAGCTCAGGGACCTGGCCAACCGCAGGGAGGTGCAGACCATGTGGAGAGGTTGCCAGGAGAGGTTCCTGTGGGAGAAGGGGTTCCTGTACCGAGAATGGGTTCCCCCCGGTGAGATGGAGACGTGGGGGATCAGGAGGCAGTTGGTGGTCCCCGAGAAGTATCGCCGCAAGCTACTGTACCTAGCCCATGACATCCCTCTCGCAGGGCACCAGGGAATCCGGCGCACCAGGCAGAGGCTGCTACAGAACTTTTACTGGCCTGGGGTCTTTACAACTGTCCATCAGTACTGCCGGTCCTGTGACCCCTGCCAGCGGGTGGGGAAGGCTCGGGACAAGCGGAAAGCGGCTTTGAGGCCTTTGCCCATCATAGAGGAGCCCTTCCAGAAGGTGGCCATGGACATAGTGGGGCCTCTCAGCAAGACAACCCGGTCAGGGAAGAAATACATTCTGGTGGTGGTAGATTTCGCCACCCGTTACCCCGAGGCGGTGCCCTTATACTCCATTGAAGCAGACACCGTGGCGGATGCGCTGCTGACCATTTTCAGCCGAGTGGGGTTCCCCAAGGAAGTCCTGACAGACCAAGGGTCCAACTTCATGTCGGCCCTGCTCCAGTGCTTGTGGGAGAAATGTGGGGTCCGGCACAGCTGGGCCTCAGCATATCACCCCCAGTCCAATGGGCTGGTGGAGAGGTTCAATGGGACGCTAAAGATGATGCTGAAAACCTTTATGAACCAGCACCCGCAGGACTGGGACAAGTACCTACCGCACCTACTTTTTGCGTACAGGGAAGTGCCCCAGGAGTCTACTGGATTCTCGCCCTTCGAACTGTTATACGGCAGGAGGGTAAGGGGGCCCCTGGACCTGATGAGAGACAAATGGGAGGGGGAGGCTGCCCCCGAGGGAGAGTCAGTGGTGGAGTATGTCCTGACCTTCCGAGAGAGACTTACTGAGCTCATGGGCCTGGCCAAGGGAAATCTGGCCAGAGCCCAGAGGAAGCAAAAGGTCTGGTATGACCGCACGGCGCGGGCCCGCGCCTACGCCACGGGGGATCAGGTGATGGTTCTCATTCCCGTGAGGAAAAACAAGCTGCAGGCCGCTTGGGAAGGCCCTTTCAAGGTTGTCAAGCAGCTAAATGAGGTAAATTATGTGGTGGAGCTGTCTAACCGGGCACACCACTGCCGGGTGTACCATGTCAATATGATGAAGCCATATTATGACAGGGGGAATGTGGTGCTGGCCGTGTGTGGACATTGGGAGGAGCAGGGAAGTGACCCTCTAGTAGATCTATTCCCTGAGACAGGAGCTGGCTCCTCCCAAGCAACGATCCCTGTCACGGAGTATAGGGGAGTCTGGCCCTGCACCCCTCTTCCCCGGATTCACTGGGAGTCTCAGCCAGCCAGTAGAACAGAAGGTTTATTAGAGATGCCAGGAACACAGTCCAACCAGAGCTTGTCAGTACATCCAGGACCCCTCAGTCGGGTCCTTCCGGGGGGCAGGGAGCTTAGACCCCAGCCTGGGGCTCCCTGCATTTCGCCCCGCAGCTCCACATGGGCCAGGGAGGCCAGACCCTGTCTGCCCCCCTCCCTTCCTCTCCCAAGCCAGCCCCAAACTCCCAGCCAAAGGTGTCACCTCCCAACCCCCGTCCTGGCTCATGTTACAGCCTCAGGTAAAGTCTCACATTTCCAATGCAGCCTTTCCCTCAGGTCAGATCCATCTCGCTCTCTACTCCGTCACATCGGGCAGACAGGGTCTGGCCTCCCTGGCCCATGTGGAGCTGCGGGGCGAAATGCAGGGAGCCCCAGGCTGGGGTCTAAGCTCCCTGCCCCCCGGAAGGACCCGACTGAGGGGTCCTGGATGTACTGACAAGCTCTGGTTGGACTGTGTTCCTGGCATCTCTAATAAACCTTCTGTTCTACTGGCTGGCTGAGACTCCCAGTGAATCCGGGGAAGAGGGGTGCAGGGCCGGACTCCCCTATACTCCGTGACAACTGGTGGCAGCGGTGGGATGTTCTGCACCCCGTGAACGGCGCTTCCTGCAGTAAGTAACTGGGGAGCAGTAGAACGAAGGGGTGCTAACGAGGACCAGGCGTGCTGAAGGCTCACGGAGGAGCGGTTTCGGGGAGCGGAGGAGCTACGCTTAACCCCTGGGAGTGTGTGTCCAGCGAGAAGGACTGTGCAATGAGGGGGTCCCCCTGGGGGCTACAGTGAGCAGTCCCAGGGGCGGAGGAGCCTGCGGCTTGGCCCTGGGAGAGAGAAGGAATTTTGCAGGGACAGGGTTCCCCTGGGGGTGCCGTGAGTGGACCCAGGGGTGCAGGAGCTGCAGCTCGACCCTGGCAAAGAGGCGGTGACCTGGAGAAGGGCTGGCACACTTGGGGTTCTTCCTGGAAACCGTGGGGAGCTAAGAGCACACAGGCCTGCGAGTCCACAGCAAACTTGGGAGCAGTGAAGTGATGGCGTATCGCCTTCTCCTTAAGAAGAGCATTGTAACCTTGTGCAAAAAGAGAGGGATACCCATTGGAAAGCTCACTAAAGCCCAGTTAATCACGCGGCTGGAGGAAGATGACCATTCCAGGGAGCAGATTTCTGACCCCAATGGGGCTACAGCAGGATCTGGGAGCAGCTGGAGTGATAGCCTGGCATCCCCAAGAGTCTGGTCCCCAACCAGACGGGGGTCTTCACGATCGGGTTCCCCAGCAGGGGATCGGAGACGGATGGGACTGGAGCTGAGTCCGAGAGAGCAAGAGGACAGTGAGAGACAGCAAGAGCCCGAGAAAGACCTACAGAAGAAGCAGCAGCGTGAACTTGCGGTGGTGGAACTGAGAGGCATGGGGGACTGGCCAGGGGTAAGTGGGGACAGATCCCGGGGTGCCAGCTCCGCAGGGAACCTCGATCCTAAATTGCTGCCCCTGGTTAAGGAGGGTGGGGATGTGGAGGCCCACCTCACTGCCTTGGAGCAGGCTGGTGATTGGAACCAGGGAGACCCTGCGGAAAAGCCCCGGGATCTAACCCCCTTGCTGGGTCCCAAGGCCATAAACTCCACCAGCCAGAAGGGTGGGATGGTGGACGGATTTCCACTCCTGGCCCTGGACTCAAGCCCTATGGACCCCCAGTGGAAGCGGAAGCTGATGGTCAATGGAGAGACATTCGGGGGGTGGCAAGACCCCGGGACAGAGAGAATTGTGGTCAGGCCCCGGGTGGTGCACCCCCACCAGCTGCTGGGGGGCTGTGTGACCTGGGTGAGGGTCCCCAGGACGGACCCATTCGCCCTGCCTATGGCCCAGATCCCTGTGCAGACCCAGGAGGGGTCGGGCTGGCTGGTGGTTGGGGGTCTCCAGGATATCAGCGGTGAGGTGCTGTTGGGGGGTGACTGTGTATCTTTGGGACAGGATCCAGGCCCTGTAACGGCCGAGGATTTGAATTTGAACTCAGGAAACCAATTGGCTAAGAGGGAAATGGTCAGTGAAAATGCAAATGACCTGGCTGGCAGGGGGGAGGAGCTGCCAGGCCCCGGTTACCTGCCTGCCTGTAACCAGACCCCTAGGGCGGGGTGGGTCAGAGAGATGCTCCCCACCCCCCTGCACACTGGAGAGGTGGCTCACGCTGGCTCTGATGCTGTGACCAAAGCAGCGAGCTCGCTGCCTGGCCCCACAGGGACAGCCAGGGCAGCGCTGAGCCCGGGGGGAGCAGAGACCCCAGCTGAGTGGGGGAACACACAGGCAGGGCAGGATGGCTGCCAACCAGGCTTGCCTGGTCCAGAGGTGCTGCCGGGAAGTGATTCCACGGCAGGGAGGGAGCCACCAGGGACAGGGCTCAGTGGGGCCGTGACCCCAGGCCTGGCCAGTGAGCTGCAGAGGGATCCCGCTTTGGAGAAGCTAAGGGAACTTGCTGGCCACAGCGCTGCAAACCCCCTTGGGGAAGACTGCAGAGACAGATCCCTGTGGGAGAAGGGATTCCTGTGCCGGGAATGGGCTTCCCAAGGGGAAGTAGAACTGCGGGGAATCAGGAGGCAGCCGGTGGGGCACCCGAAGTATCATCACCGGCTATTATACCTGGTCCAGGGTAAGGGAGAAGATCCCTGGAGGTCCCTTCCCCTCAGGGAGGAACCTTTCCAGAAGGTGGCTATGAATGGGGTGGGCCCCCTCAGCAGGGCAACCCAGTCGGGGAAGAAGTACATTCGGGTGGTGGTAGATTTTGCCACCCGCTACCCCGAGGTGGTACCCTTATCCTCCATTGAAGCAGACACCGTGGCGGATGCGCTGCTGACCATTTTCAGCCGAGTGGGGTTCCCCAAGGAAGTCCTGACAGACCAAGGGTCCAACTTCATGTCGGCCCTGCTCCGGTGCTTGTGGGAGAAATGTGGGGTCCGGCACAGTTGGGCCTCAGCATATCATCCCCAGTGCAATGGGCTGGTGGAGAGAGTTCAGGGGACCATGAGGCTGATGCTGAAGACTTGCATCAATCAGCATCCACAGGACTGGGACAAGTACCTGCCCCACCGATGGCACAAGGAAGTGCCCCAGGAATCACCAGGGGGCTTCCCTTTCAAGCTGTGGTATGGGAGGAGAGTAAGGGGACCCCTAGAACCGGTAAGGGACAATTGGGAGAAGAAGGGGGAAGACCCCCTGATGGATCTCTCCCCTGAGATGGGAGCCCATCCTTCCATCAGGTGTCCCCCATTCAGAGTAACTGGGAAAAGAGCCCAGAACCTGGAGAGAGAGGCCAAGGACAGGCTGGCTTTAGAGGTGAACCAGTCATTCAACAGCCCAGGGCTGGCCAAGGCGGAGGCGATCAGAGATTGGCCTGTTCCCCAGACCAAGAAACAGGGCCAGGCCTTTAGCGGGATGGCGGGGTCCCACCAGAGGTTTGTACCCCCCTTTAGCTCCCTAGCTGCCCCCACCACAGAGCTAGGTAAGAAGAGGAAGCCAGACGAGGCAGTCTGGACCGAGCAGGGCCAGAGGGCTCTCTGTGCGCTGAAGGAGGCTCTAATCCAGGGCCCTATAGATCGAGTAAACCCAGACGGGGCCAAGCCCTGTACAGTGTTCACCAAAGCCTCAGACACAGGGCTGGGCGTGGTGCTGATGCAGGCCTATGCGAAGCGGGGGAGACGCCCCATCGGGTATCTGAGCAAGGAGCTGCTGCCCTGGAGGCAGAACGGTCCGGCCATAGAGAGGGAATGCCTGGCCATGGGGCAGGCCCTTAAGAAGCAGCAGCCAGATCTATTTGGGTGGCGCTTTACAGTGTATATTCACCACTTCGCCCCGACGTGGCTGCATCCAGGAAAAGGGGCCGATGCCGAGTGGCTGGTGACAGAGACACGTGGTCAGAGAGGGGACCAGATCAAGAGGGAGGCTCTTAACCAGGAGAGCCCGAACTACAGCCCTCCAGACTGGAGCGCTGGGAAAAGACCTGATCTCAGCTTGAACCCCAGGGGTTTTGGGATGGGAAAAGGGCACGGGCCGCATAAACCTTCCCACATGCGGCCTGCGGGTGCCATCAAGCCCACCCGACCTAAGGGAGCTCGTCGAACTGTAACGGCCTGGTGTGACCGGGTTCGAACTTCCCCAGGTCACTAGCTAAAGTGACCCCGCTCAGTTCGGTCTCGAAGGGGGGAGAGATGTGACGGAGTAGAGAGCGAGATGGATCTGACCTGAGGGAAAGGCTGCATTGGAAATGTGAGACTTTACCTGAGGCTGTAACATGAGCCAGGACGGGGGTTGGGAGGTGACACCTTTGGCTGGGAGTTTGGGGCTGGCTTGGGAGAGGAAGGGAGGGGGGCAGACAGGGTCTGGCCTCCCTGGCCCATGTGGAGCTGCGGGGCGAAATGCAGGGAGCCCCAGGCTGGGGTCTAAGCTCCCTGCCCCCCGGAAGGACCCGACTGAGGGGTCCTGGATGTACTGACAAGCTCTGGTTGGACTGTGTTCCTGGCATCTCTAATAAACCTTCTGTTCTACTGGCTGGCTGAGACTCCCAGTGAATCCGGGGAAGAGGGGTGCAGGGCCGGACTCCCCTATACTCCGTGACAATCCCCCTCTCTGATCAGCTAACCCCTGCCCAGCAAGCTGAGATCAGAGGGGTGCTGCATCTGTACCGACAGCTGTTTTCCAACCAGCCTGGTCGCACTAATCTGACTGTCCACCGGGTGCAGACAGGAGCGCACCAACCTATAAGATGCTCCCCCTTCTGAGTCACAGGGAAGACAGCTCGGGACCTGGAAAGAGAGGTCAAGGACATGCTGGCTTTGGGGGTGATCCAGCCGTCGTCCAGCCCTTGGGCCTCGCCGGTGGTGCTGGTCCCCAAAAAGGATGGGTCGATCCGGTTCTGTGTGGACTATCGGAAGCTCAATGCCATCACTGTATCTGATGCCTACCCCATGCCCCGGCCGGACAAGCTCCTAGACAAGCTGGGAGGGGCTCGGTACCTTACCATGGATCTTACAAAGGGCTACTGGCAAGTGCCACTGGATGCAGATGCCCGGCTGAAATCTGCCTTCATTACCCCTCTGGAGCTCTACGAGTTCCTGACCCTGCCTTTCGGCCTCAAGGGAGCGCCAGCCACCTTCCAGCGCCTGGTGGATCAGCTACTGAAGGGGATGGAGAGTTTCCCTGTGGCGTATATCGATGATATCTGTGTCTTTAGCCAGACCTGGGAGGACCATGTGTCCCAAGTTAAACAAGTGCTGGACCGACTCCGGGAGGCTGGGCTGACCGTAAAAGCGGAGAAGTGCAAGGTGGGGATGGCTGAAGTGTCCTACCTGGGACACCGGGTGGGGAGCGGCCGCCTAAAGCCAGAACCAGCCAAGGTGGAGGTGATCCGGGACTGGCCTGCTCCACAAAACTAAAAAGCAGGTCCAGGCCTTTATTGGGATGGCGGGGTACTATCGAAGATTTGTGCCCCACTTTATCGCCATAGCCACCCCCATCACTGAGTTATGTAAGAAGGGGAAGCCAGACAAGGTGGTCTGGACCGAGGAGTGCGGCAAACCCAGACTTTGACAAGCCCTTTCTGGTGTTCACCGACGCCTCAGACATGGGACTGGGGGCGGTGTTAATGCAGGAGGATGAAACGGGGCAGAGACACCCCATCGTGTATTTAAGCAAGAAGTTGCTACCCCGAGAGCAGAATTATGCGGCCATCGAGAAGGAATGCCTGGCCATGGTGTGGGCCCTCAAGAAACTAGAGCCATATCTATTTGGGCGACACTTCACCGTGTACACCGACCACTCGCCCCTGACCTGGCTACACCAGATGAAAGGGGCCAACGCCAAGCTCCTGAGGTGGAGCCTGCTCCTGCAGGATTACGACATGGACGTGGTCCATGTGAAGGGAAGCGCCAACCTGATAGCGGATGCGTTGTCCCGGAGAGGGGGCCCTGAACTTCCCCAGGCCACTGGTCAGAGCGACCCCGCTCAGTTCAGTCTCGAAGGGGGGAGAGATGTGACAGAGTAGAGAGCGAGATGGATCTGACCTGAGAGGCTGGCTGCATTGGGAAAGGCTGCATCGGGAATGCGAGACTTTACCTGAGGCTGCAACATGAGCCAGGACGGGGGTTGGGAGGTGACACCTTTGGCTGGGAGAATGGTAAAAGGCTAGAGGAGGGGCCCCAGGGGAGGGGAAGAGCCTGCTGGAGGTTTGGCTGGTTTTTTAGTCAGTTTGGAGCTGGGTGGTGAAACGCAGGGAGCCCCAGAGCCGGGGTCTAAGCTCCCTGCCCCCCAGAAGGCCCCAGCTGAGGGGTCCTGGTCATACTTACAAGCTCTGTTTGGACTCTTTCCTGACAACCCTAATAAACCTTCTGTTCTACTGGCTGGCTGAGAGAGTCACATTGAATCCCGGGAAGAGGGGTGCAGGGCCTGACTCCCCTACACTCCGTGACAGAGGGGAAATAACAGAAAATGTGGAAATGGCAGAGGTGCTTAATCAGTAGTGTAGTCGGGGGGGAGCAGGGGGAGCGGCTGCTCCCCCTGTGAGGAGAAGCAGTGCCTTAAAAAGCGCCGCCCGAGCCCTGCTGCCGGAGCTTGGGCGGGGATTTAAAAGGCCAACAGCTCCCCGTGGCTGCAAGAGCCGCGGGCCTTTTAAATCCCCGCCCGAGCCCCGCTGCCAGAGCGGGGCTCGGGGCGGGTGGGGGGCATGCTTTAAAAGGCCCGCGACTCCTGCAGCCGGAGCTGCAGGCCTTTTAAAGCGTTGCCAGAGCCCTGCTGCCGGAGCTCCGGCGGTGCTTTAAAGGGCCCGGGGCTCCGCAGCGGCTGGAGCCCCGGGCCCTTTAAAGTGCCGCCGGGTGAGTACAGGGGGAGCGGGGAGGCGCCTTTTTATAGCGCCGCTCCCCCTGTGCTCCAGACCTGCCTACGCTACTGTGCTTAATGACATCTTTGTTTCGGTTTTCACCAAGAAGGTTGGTGGTGACTGGATGTTTAATGTAGTGAATGCCAGTGACAATGAGGTAGGATCAGAGACTAAAATAGAGAAAGAACAAATTAAAAATGACAAGTTAGATGTCTTCAAGTCACCAGGGCCTGATGAAATGCATCCTAAAATACTCAAGGAGCTGACTGAGGAGATATCTGAGCCAGTAGCGATTATCTTTGAAAAAGTCATGGAAGACGGGAGAGATTCCAGAAGATTGGAAAAGGGCAAAGATAGTGCCCATCTCTAAAAAGGGAAAGAAGGACAACCCGGGGAATTACAGACCAGTCAGCTTAACTTCTGTACCCGGAAAGATAATGGAGCAAATTAAGCAATCAATTTGCAAACACCTAGAAGAGAATAAGGTGCCAAGTAACAGTCAGCATGGAATTGTCAAGAATAAATCATGTAAAACCAACCCAATAGATTTTTTTGACAGGGTAACAAGCCTTGTGGATGGGGGCGGGGAAGTGGTAGATGTGGTATATCTTGACTTTAGTAAAGCCTTTGATGTTGTCTCACATTACCCTCATAAACAAACTAGGGAAATACAACCTAGATGGAGCTACTATAAGGTGGGTGCAAAACTGGTTAGAATTAGAACCAGAGAGTAATCAGTGGCTCACAGTCATGCTGGAAGGGCATAACGAATGGGGTCCCACAGGGATCGGTTCTGGGTCAGGTTCTGTTCAATATTTTCATCAATGATTTAGATAACGGCATAGAGAGTACACTTACAAAGTTTGTGGACGATACCAAACTGGGAGGGGTTGCAAGTGCTTTGGAGGATAGGATTAAAATTCAAAATGATCTGGAACAAACTGGAGAAATGGTCTGAAGTAAATAGGATGAAATTCAATAAGGACAAATGCGAAGTGCTGCACTTAGGAAGGAACAATCAGTTGCACACATACACAATGGGAAATGACTGCCTAGGAAGGAGCACTGCGGAAAGGGATCTGGGGGTCAGAGTGGATCACAAGCTAAATATGAGTCAACAAACAAAAAAGCAAACATCATTTTGGGACGTATTAGCAGGAGTATTGTAAGCTCTACTCTGTGCTGATTAGGCCTTAACTGGAGTATTGTGTCCAGTTCTGGGCACCACATTCCAGGAAAGATGTGGCGAAATTGGAGAGTGTCCAGAGAAGAGCAACAAGAATGATGAAAGGTCTAGAAAACATGACCTGTGAGGGGGGATTGAAAGAACTGAGTTTGCTTAGTCTGGAGAAGAGAAGACAGAGGGGGCATAACAGTTTTCAAGTACATAAAAGGTTGTTACAAGGAGAAGGGAGAAAAATTGTTTTTCTTAGCCTCTGAGGATAGAACAAGAAGCAATGGGCTTAACTTGCAGCAAGGGCGGTTTAGGTTGGACATTAGGAAAAACTTGCTGTCAGAGTGGTTAAGCACTGGAATAAATTGCCCAGGGAGGTTGTGGAATCTCCATCATTGGAGATTTTTAAGAGCAGGTTAGACAGACACCTGTCAGGGATGGTCTAGATAATCCTTGGCCCTGCCTTGAGTGCAGGGGACTGGACTAGACCTCTCGAGGTCCCTTCCAGTCCTAGGATTCTATGATACCTGCTCCAGCTTCCTGCAAGGACAGCGCCCGAGCCCCACCCAGCAGCCCTCCTGGGACACTTCGATCTCAGAGAGCCAGGGCCCCAGCCCCTGGGCTGGCCCACCCCCTCGGATCCCGGCCCCAGCCCCTGGGCTGGCCCACCCCCTCGGATCCCGGCCCCAGCCCCTGGGCTGGCCCACCCCCTCGGATCCCGGCCCCAGCCCCTGGGCTGGCCGGCGTCGTTCAGAAGCTTCCAAAGAGCAGAGGGCTGGAGCGAGCTCAGCACAGCAGGTCCGGAGCAGCGTCTCCAGCAGGAAGGATGCAGCGAGGGCCCCAGAGAGCAGGACCTACCAGCAGCAGGGCCGAATACGTGACCAGCAGCACCGTGACTCCGAGCAGGGGCAGGGACCAGTCTACCCACCACTGCGTCTGTCTGAAGAGGAACCTGCCAAGCAGAGGGGACAGTCAGACGAGGCTGGGTGCTGGGGGCACCAGGGGCAGGCACAGATGGTGGGGAAGGGAGGGGCCATGTGCTGGGCAGGGAGGGGCTAGATGCAGGGCATGGGGTGAGGAAGGGAGGTGCCAGGCGCTGTGGGAAGTGGGGAGCAGCCAGTGAGGAGTAGGGAGGCGCTGGACACTGGGGGTGGGGGAGAAGGAGACAGACAGTGGGGGGCAGGGAGGGGCCGGACGCGTACTCACTCGTTGAGGTTGTGGAAGTCGTTGAGGATGATGAGGGCGTGGTAGAGCCATATCAGCGCGAAGAGGCAGGCGCAGAAGAGGAAGAAGAACCAGCTACAGTCGCACTGAAAACCAAAGAGGCCCTGTAAGAGACTGCAGGGCTTCTGCTAGCTATGCCCTGGCCCCTCCAGCACAGCTACCAGCCACCCGGGCATGCAGAGCGCCCGCAGGAGAGCCCAGGGCAGCCTGGCCCACGCCTGTCTGCCACGGTGTCAGCCGTGTGCCAGAGGCCACCACGGCTGCTTCCCTGGCTCTGTGCTCTGCCCGCCCCTGCCCCCATGCTGCAGCGGGAAGAGATGCCAGGACCTCCCCCAAGCCGTGAAACGGTGGTGATCACCACCCAGGGGATGCCATGCTTTACCCACGTCAGGGACAGGCTGGGATGGAGCCACGGCCCCGAATGGGACAGGCACAGGAGCCCCATAAGAACGAGTGGGGAGTCAAACAGGGTCGGGATAGTGCTTACGGCAGGGGCCCGGACTCCTGGGTTCTATTCTCAGCCCTTCCCCTGACTCGCTGTGTGACCTTGGGCCAGTCTTCCCCGTCCCTGGGTGAGGATGGAGCCGCTGCCATCCCCGTGGCCTCAGGGCCCTGTGCAATGGAAGAGGGGCCGGGGCTCAAGCAAGTTTTTTTTACGTTCATAACAGATGCCCCCGGCCCCCCCGGGCTCGCCGCTCGGAACCGCCCCGGCCCGGTACGAATGGAGCCCTGCCTGGGTGGCTGCCAGGTACGTTACACCCTGGGTGGAAGCCCAGAGCCTCCGGTGCGGTTACTAAGTACGTGTGGGCGCGCTGGCAGCCCGGGTGCCCTATCCAAGCAGGGACTGACCTCTGCCCTCAGGCTGGCCCCACATGCCCCACGCCCAGGGAGTCGGAACAGCACTGCTGCTGCCGCCAAGCAGGGCACGGTTCCAAGCCGGGTTTGCTCTCAAATCCCCAACAAGATGGGACACGCTGCTCCTCAGCCCCACCCATGGGAGCTGGAGGCCTCAGAGGCTCCCAGGGCTCCCCCACCCTGAGCCTGCGGAGCCCCCGGGATCCCCCCCCCTCACAGCCCTAGCCCTGCAGAGCCCCCGGGATCCCCCCCCCCCACAGCCCTCCCTTCAGAGCCCCCGGGATCCCCCCCCCTCACAGCCCTAGCCCTGCAGAGCCCCCGGGATCCCCCCCCCCCTCACAGCCCTAGCCCTGCAGAGCCCCCGGGATCCCCCCCCCCCTCACAGCCCTAGCCCCCTGCACTGCAGAGCCCCTGGGATCCCCCCCCCCCAGCCTCAGCCCCCCCCCCCCCACACTGCAGAGCTCCTGGGATTCCCCCCTCCCACAGCCTCAGCCCCCCCCCACTGCAGAGCCCCTGGGATCTCCCCACCCCCCAGCACTGCAGGGCCTTGGGGGCCCCTGGCACGCGCAGAAGGCTGTGGGCTGTCTGTGGGGCAGGGTGGCGCAGGGGCCCAGCAGTGCTGGGTGCGAGTCTGGCATCACCCCTGGCCCCAGGGGATGCAGCCGAGCCGGAGGAGATTTTACCCCCTGCCCCCACCATGGTCACGCCCCCGGAGCACGGGATGGGCCATGCGCCCCCGGCCCAGCGTCTGGCGATGCTCCCAGCCCCGGCTGAGCGCCCCCCCGTGTGCAGGGCCCCAGGGAGCGCTTCCCGCGGGCGTGCGGACAAGGGCGCTTGCTGCCCAGACCCCCCCCCCCTGCCGCACTGCAGGGACGGGGAGACGCCCTGTGCCCCCGTGGGGGCTCCAGGCTCTCCCCCGTGCGGCACGGCGGGAGGGGCAGGCCAAGGGCCCGAGCTCGGCTCGGCTCTCCCCCCCCTGCTCACCTTGGTGGTTCTCAGGCCTTTCCTCTGGTCCTTGGCCCAGCGGCAGCTGTACAGGCCGAGCAGGCAGGCGGCACAGCCAGGGCAGCAGCCGGGGCTCCTCGCCATGCGGCCGGTCTGCGTCCCCAGCACCGCACTGGGGGGTCAGGCCTCCTGCAGGGGAAGAGAGCACGTGGGAGATCCCCCCCCCACAGGAGGGTGGGACCGGGCAGCCTGGCGCTGGGGGCCCTGCATGGCCCCAGTGACCAGGCACCGCTGGGTGCATCGCTGGGTGCCGGGCGGCTCAGCCAGCAAGCTGCCCCAGGTGCCTGGCGGAGACGCAGGGGATGGGCACCGGGCCAAAGGCAAACAGGAACGTCCCTGGGGCAGCCTAACCCGCTCAGCAGGCTGCCCCCTCCCACACCCCGTGGCTCAGCAAGCCCCAGCCAGCTGCACCCATGGAGCCGGGTCCATCCCATGCCCGGGGGGGGAGCGGAGAGCGTCATGTGCCAGCCATGCTAGGAGGATCTCACGGGGAGGGAGAGGAAGGCCGGGCCGGGGGCCCTCGCCGGGTCTGTCCTGGGCAGCTGCTCCGGTCGGAGCACCCCTGCCTGGCAGGCCTGGCCTTCCGGGGGCGAGTGTCACGGAGCCGCCCACTGCAGGGCCCCTGCCAGCACCGCTTTGGGCTGAGGGCACATGCCCACGTGCCCCGGGCACGCCCAGGCCCTGCCGTTCCCCTCGGTTCACCCACAGCAGCCGTAGCTCCCTGCACGTCACCGGGGGGCTCTGGCAGCCGGCCCGCGCGCTCACCCACCCCCCACGAGGGGGGGGCGCCCAACAGCCCTTGCCGTTCCCAGCTGCCCCGAGCACCGAGCTGCCTGGGAGAGCCTGGCATTTCTGCCTTGGGGGTTAATTCCATGCCGGTGAAGGGAGCTGGGATCCCCGCAGGCCCCAACGCCTGCTCCTCCTTCCCCAGCTCTGCAGGGCACCGGGAGCCAGCCGGATGCAGCCATGTGCCGCCAGGGTGCCGCATGGACCTGCTGGGCTCCCCGCACCAGGAGGTGGGTGCTGCAGGCGCCTGGGCTCAGCGACAGCGACGATGTGGGGCTGTGCTGGGCCAAGCCCCTCTGTTAATGGGGGACAGGAAGGGGCGAGGGAGCCTGGGGGGCTGGCGAGCAGCTGGAGCCCCAGGGAGGAGGATCCCCAGAGGCAGCTGCCAGGCTGTGCAAGGGGGGAAATCGCCCTCGTCCTGCAGCGGGAGGATTGCTCTGGCCAGAAGGCAGGGGAGGGGAGGCTGCTGGTGGAAGCGCACATGGGGCAGGGTGCTGGTCACAGGGCGGGCAGCTGCTGGTCTCCTCTCATGTCTCAGGGAGGGAGGGAGGGAGGGAGGCCCTCCCCAGCCCATCCGCACGGGCGGTGTTTGCTGTGGGAGCAGGGACCCCTGGAGGAAGCAGTCAGGGAAATCCCAGCGGCTGGCTTGCTGCACGGCACAGAGCTAACCCTGCTGCAGGACCTGTGCTCAGAGCGTCTCCCCAGCCCTTCCCGGATGGCCCCTCACAGCCCCCTCTGCAGGGCTACCCCCCTGCGCAGGAAGGAAACCGAGGCACAGAGGCTTCAAGTGACTGGCCACTGGTCACAGTGGGACTCAGGGGCAGAGCTGGACTCCCATTCTCCCCCCCCCCCCCCCCAACCTCTTGACCCCAGCCAGAGCAGAGACTAGAACCCAGGAGTCCTGAGCCCACCCCCTGCCCAGGTGAGACAGACCCCCGGCCTCCAGCACCGCCCCTGGCAGCAGGCTGCTGCACGGTCTCTGGTCCTGGACACCACCAGCGGCTCAGCCCTTCCCCCAGGGCAAAGGGTGCAGCCGGGCGGGAAGGGAGCTGGCTGCAGGGACGACAAGCCTGCCTGCAGCGTGCTCACCGGGGGCAGGTGTCTCAGCATAGGGGGATACCTGCTCTGGCCGTCTCCTCTCCCTGCTGGCAGGTGGAACACGGGCCTGTCCCTTGCTCTCCCCGCTCCGGAGCCCTGGGATCCCTTCCTCCTCTTGCCGGCACCAAGGTGTGCAGCTCTCCCAGCCAGTGCCACCTCCAGGGCTGCTCCCAGCTGACTCATAGGCAGGTATGGGAGCCCAGGCCAGGCAAGCAGCCAGGCTGCCTGGGGGAGAATGGGGAGGGGAAGCAGCGGTGCAGCTATGGCTGAAGATTGAGGGGGTAGTGGGGCTGGGGAGAATGCCTTTGTCCCATCCCCAGGCCTGTCACTCACTCCCAGGGCTGCCGGCCAAGGGGCCCAGGGGGAGCGTGACAAGCCCCAAGCACTCAGGAGTTTGCAGGCAGCCCACGCTCTGGCAGATTAAACGCCAGGGAGGGCTGGGGAAGGCGGCGGAGGCAGGCTCAGACTCAGGGCTGTAGGCTGAGCCCCCCATTCAGGAAATAGGGGCACCGGCCGAGGCTGCACTGGGCTCTTTATTTGCGTCCCCGTGGGCTCAGTTCTGTGGAGGGGCAGGGGAGCGGGGGGACCAGCGCGGAGGCGAAGGCAACCCAGAAACAGCCCCCTCGGTCTGTGCCAACGCGGCCAGTCCATGGAGCAGCAGCGAGGGGCCTGGGCCAAGACTTGGGTTTCTGTACCTCCCGTCTCCCCACTCCCTGTGACCGCCTCCCACCGGGTGGGATCCACTGGGATGGCCGTGCAGGGAGCCCATGGCTGGCACTAGTCCCTGCTGCTGCCGCCCTTGGAGACGAGTGCTCAGCTACAGAGCGTGGGCACTCTGGCTCTCGAGGCTCACGCCGAAAAGCGCCAGCACCTGGAGTCACGTGACTGCAGAAGAACCCACCTTGGGTCTGTAAAAATCGCTTCTAGCTCTTGTGAAAAGAGAAGAGATTGAAACTGGGCTCCACGTGCAGCCTAAAGGCTCAGAAACCAGGAGGCAAAGAAAGAACCCAGCTGATTCCCCGCAGCTCTGCCCCCAACCCTGCGGCGTGCAGAGTGAATGTGAACAGCTCCCCTCTGGTCTGGGGCTTGCACACCCACTTTGCACAGATGTGACGGGCAGGGAGAGCCAGGCCCGGCCCCACTCTCTGGGAGGGGCTAGTAACGGGTGAACTCCCTTCCCTCCCTCGAACTACAGGCTGTTACTGGCCCTGCCAGGCAACGCAGAGAACAACCCACGTCTCCTCAGGCCACCGAGCAGCAGCTGTTACCATCGACCCCCTCAGCCTTGAGCAGTCCCGGCAGCAGGCCCAGCTGCATTTACTGGACAGGTCAGGACTGGCGCTCCTGGGGCAGCTAAGCTGTCGGGCTACCGACGAGCCGCCCAGGGAAGCAGCCTGTCCCCGTGGCCAAAGGCAGCAGGCACCGCACTCCAGTAGGCCACGTCTACACCACCACGTATGTCACTCGAACATGTCGCGCAGGGGGGTGAACAAACCACACCCCGCGCACCATATAGGACACGGACCGAGGTGCCAGTGTGGACAGCGCTGTGTCAGGGGGAGAGCTCCTCCCACCAACCGCTACTGCTGCTGCTTTGGGGTGGATTAAGTCAGTCGACAGGAGAGCGGCTCCACTAGAGAGCTTACAACAGCGCTCGGCAGAAAGCTCTCTAGCGGAGACACAGCCTTACAGGCTCCAGTATTGCAGAGACCAAGAACAATCTTATCTCCACGTTCTCATCCTCCAAGTGCTTGGCAGCTGCTGCAGCCCCCCGGGCACCAGGGAGATTAGTCACTGGTTCCTGGTCCATATTTTACTGTGCGGGACGCCAAGATCAGCTTTGGCCCCAATCTTATTTATTGTCAGCTGCCATTCGGTGTCTTCAGGGTCAGAAGCCAGGAGGACCCAGAGACCAGGAAACACTGACAAGCCAGAGCTGGGTTGCATCAGGCAAAAGAACTGGCTGCATAGAGAATAGCTTAATTTTAGTTTCCTTGAAAACTGTGCCCCTGCCATCTTCATTGCACTCGGGCTGAAGGAAAGTGATCCCTGCTCCTGGAGACAGGTTTCTTAAGAAAAGGGCTTGAAAACTGCTCAGACATGTAGCATGAGCCAGTCTATGCATGTGTATTACGTCTCACTTTGGGGCCTCGATTTACATAGGAGCCAGTGCAGGGGCTGACGAGGCCTCCCCGCAGCCAGCTCCCGCCAGGAGTTGTGGTTACTCTGCTCCCACCGGGGATGGAATTGCAGGGTTCACTCTGACCAGGGCTGCCCTCGGGAGTTTGGGGAACCAAGATGCCAACCGCTCGAGCATGGATTCGATCACAACCAAGTCACCCCCCACCCCAACTGGCCTACACTTACCATTTCGACTGAACTAGCTACACTGCTCGCAGGTGTGAACAATGTGTGGTTAAGCCAGCCCAAGTCCTGGTGTAGAGGTGGCTAGGTCGATGGCAGAACTCTCCCAGCCCTGCCGATCACTGCTGGGGGGGGGGGGGGGGGTCCCTGTACCGAAGGAAAAGCCCTTTCCAGTCTGCAGGGTGGTGCTACAGCGGCACAGCTGCATGTGTGCCGCTGCAGCGTAGACACGGCCTGTGTGCTGGCTGTCTCATTGCCCTTGTGCAGAGACCTTCCATGCTCTTCTGGCCTCAAAAGAAGCCCATCTCCCAGCAGTTCCTTTGGGTCACAGGATAGGGGATCTGCACACGTCCTTCGTGTACAGGGAAGGGGATTTTGCCTGCTCTAGAGGAATGTCCATGATGTTTCTTAGGCTAGGTCTGCACTACAGAGCCTCTGCTGGCTTAAACCTCCGGTGGAGAGACAGCACCCCCACAGAAGGGGCTCTGCCTGGGTAGGAACACCCTGCCTCCCTGGACAGGGTCTGCTACACCAACAGGAGACCTCTGTCGGCATAGCGGGGTCACCGTGGGGGTGCTTGGTCACACCCCTGCCTGGCACAGCTAAGCTGGTACAAGTGTTGCATGCAGACCAGCTTGGCCGTTTACGGTTTGCAGTCTGTTTCCGTTTGATTCGACCCGATTTACTGGTCTGAGCCTTTGTTGACGTAACCATGGGTGTAGCTTTGGCTCCTCAAGTGGAATAGTGTTCACTAAACTGGTGAGCTTGTACGCAGGTGAGAAAGCGTTCTGGCACGGCCTGCCGAGACAGCGTCTATAGAAGTACTTAGAACAGGATTACTTGTGGCACCTTAGAGACTAACAAATTTATTTCAGCATAAGCTTTCGTGGGCCACAGCTCACTTCATCAGATGCATAGAATGGAACACACAGTAAGCAGATATTTATCCATTCAGAGAAACATGAAAAGGTGGAAGTACCTATACCAACTCTAAGAGGCTAATTAAGAGGAACTATTATCGGCGGGGGAAAAAAACTTTTGAAGTTATAATCAAGATGGCCCATTTCAGACAGTTAACACATAGAAGTGCTGTGTTCCTCCACAGCAGTCAGATTACAGCCCTGCTTTATACAAGTTAATGCCTGGCTAGAACAACTTTCCCTCCTGCCTCTCCCCTCAGCTCCCTCCGCTGTCCACTTGCTTCTATTGCAGTGACTCATTCCTGCCGCGTTGCCAAGCCAAGGGCTCAAAGATTAAGAGTCAGACTCTGAAAAGAAATCATGGGACAAAATAATATAGTCTGGTGGTTTTGGTTTCATTCTTGCTTCTGAGCCTTGAGGGCAAAGGCCCCAGCCCGACTTCTGCCCTCCCTGCCTTGCAACATAAGAACTAAGGGCCAGTCAATGAAGTTAAAGGTGGCAAATTCAAAATTGAAAAAATATTTCTTTTTACCAACCTCTAATTAGTCAGTGGAACTCTCTGCCACAGGAAGTAGTTGAGGCCAAGAATTTAACAAGATTCAAAAAGCCAGCGGTCATTTAGATGTATCTAATGACTATCCAGAGTTACAATAAGTGACAGCTACACTTTGGAAGGGATATTAAACCTCCTGCTTTAGGGCCTAAACCAAAACAACTAACTATTAGACCAGGATGAGACCTAATGTGAGGGGCAGATTAACCCATAACTGCTACTATGCGGTTTCTTGCAGCTTCCTCTGGAGCATTCGGTGCTGGTCACTGTTCAGAGACAGGACACTGGACTGGATGGGGCCTGGGTCTGATCCAGTCAGTCAGTCTCAGGGGTCCTACATGTTTCATCCTCTCTGGTTCAGGCATTCAACCTGGAATGGGCCGATTCGGGCAGCCGCCCTGCTGGGACGGGACTCCCCCTAGCACTGGGTTCCCAACAGTCCTTTCATCCTGGCACTCTGTCCCCCTCCTTTCTTCACTATGCTGCTCCTGCCCCTCACGTTATGTTCCGCAACAGCTCCCTGCCCTACCATATCCCCCCTCCATTGCCTACCCCTCACGCTCTCTCTGCTCCACAGTCACTTTCACATTTGTTAAGGCTGAGGGTCCACCAGTCTGGAGATTAGGGCATGGATTCATTTGCCTAATGAGATGATTAGACATGGCTTCATTTGCCTAATGACAGGAAGTCCCCCGCTTACACACACTGGGTTTTCACGCTGGGTACCCAGGAGCCCCCAGGCCTGCACGGCTCTCTGCCTCCCTTGCCCATCACCCTGTCCCTGTCGGTGTGGGTGCAGGCTCAGCCCCGTGCCGCACCCAGAGACCGGGGCTCAAAGCCGGGTCACTAGCGCCCATGGGGCAGAGCGAAGCAGCATCACCAGACAAGACAACCCCCGGGCCGGGGCTGGGTGGTGCCGCCTGGGTGTGCAGCCAGGTGTCTGGCCTGCCCACTCAGAGCTGCCCCTGTGGCAGCAGAGGGAAGAGACTTCACCCCACCTGCCCTGCTACAGTTCCCAGGGCTGGCCAACCCTGAGTGCAAAGTTGTAAAAAGTGTTTCCTTGATATCCCTCTTTGAACACCTGGCAATGGCCATTTACTTAACATATAATTCAAAGGACTATCCTTAGAGGGTTTACTCTGAGATCCACCCATCTTTTTTCTGACACTCAAACAGAGAATTAAACAGAAAAACAGAGGGAATTATGATCTAACCAAAAAACAGAGGGTTTACTCTGAGATCCACCCATCTTTCTCCTGACACTCAAACAGAGAATTAAACAGAAAAACAGAGGGAATTATGATCTAACCAAAAAACAGAGGGTTTACTCTGAGATCCACCCATCTTTCTCCTGACACTCAAACAGAGAATTAAACAGAAAAACAGAGGGAATTATGATTTAACCAAAAAAACAGAACTAGTACAGATTTTCCCTACTCACACTGACTGCTACAGGGGACGGGACAGAAGGATCTCAATTCAACCTCAGCGCTTCATCGCACGCTATGGCTTCCACTCTGAGGAATTATGAACGAGAGGCTCAGTCCCGCCCACACACCCAACATCCAGATGAATGAGTCAGAAAATATTAACCAGTTAACCAGAACCAGAACAGATAGTGATAGTGTTTCCTTATCCTATTAGGACTCACCTTATCGGAGCACGAACCCCAGGGGCTGCGGTGAAGTCAGAAAGAGGGGCTAAGCACCCCGTTGGCGCCGTTCCTAGTTCGCCGCAGCCGTCCGGAGTCCAATGTCCAAGCTAGGAGGTCCCTTCGTGGTCGCCAAAAACTGTTATCGAAATATCGGGTCCGCCTAGCTGAGAGCCAATAACAGCCAGACAGGGATAAGGAAAGAAAAGTACTTTATTCTGCAAAATAAGGGAAGTCTGTACCAAGTGACAGGACTTCAATTAACATAGAAATTACAGGTCTTTTATACACACTTAGACAAAGCCCTGGTGTGTTAACATTTGATTGGTGCATGCTAGACCTCGAATGTCTGCTATCTGGTCAGTAAAAACTGGTATAGAACTAACTATCTCAGCTGGAAAACACTATTCTTGTGTAGGCGAAGGACAACTGTAAAAATGCAAGGTCTTGCGTAGGCGAGGCGTCTACTTCCACCTAGTGGTCTCTGATTACCATGGCTGCTGACTGATTATGACTTTCACAGCTGGAACCTGCTGAGCTGCAGGGAGCCACTCCAGCCACGAGAGGGCGCTCGCCCAGCCCCCTCCAGCTCTATGGCTCTTTCCTGCTATAGGGACTGCACTGTGGTTACTCTGCCCACGCACCTTTTGCTCTATGGTTCATTGCATGAGGGCCCCTCCTGGGGCTGCCAAAGCAACTGCCTGCCCATACAACTCAGGCGGTTTAGGCGCCTGGGGTTCAGTCACCCCGGGGAAGCCGTTCTGGTGGGTCAGCCGCCTCCTCACGGTCCCCTTCTCCCTTTCGGGAGCGCCGGCGGCAGCCATTTTCCCCGAGGCCAGCCTGGCTTCAGCCCCCTAGGAGCGGTGGGGGATGGGAAGCCATTTTTACTAGGGGCAACCTCACGGCTACGCGCAGAGCCACCTGGGACTGGCAGCCATCTTGACTGAGGGCAGCCTATAGCCTCGGTCCCCTTGTCAGAGGGAGGCAGCGGCCATTTCGAATAAGGGCAAAGTTGGGTTGGCGGCGGAACCGGCAGTTGGTGAGACGCAAAACCTCGCCGAGCCAATATCGCGATAGTCACACCCACCCGCCCCGCGCAGGCCAAAGCCCCGCCCCTCCTGCTGCGCACCGCCTCTTCCCCTCCCCCCCCCCCCCCGGCCAGCCCCGCCCCCTGCCCCCACGGGGCGCCGGGAGCAGAGACCGGGGCGCCGCCCACTCCCCGCTCCCTCCTGCCGCCCCCCCCCCCCAGGGCGCGCCTCCTCCTTCCGCGCCCTCCCCCCCCCTCAGGGCACCACTCCCTCCAGCCGCGCCCTCCCCGCTCCCACCGGCCAGGGCCCCGCCCCCTCCAGCCGCGCCCTCTCCCCCCCCCGCGGCGGCGCGCCCTCCCCCCCCCGCGGCGCGCCCCCTCCTGCCGTGCCCTCCCTGCCCCCCCCAGGGCCCCGCCCCCTCCTGCCGCACCCTCCCCCCCACCGGCCATAGCACTGCCCCCTTCTGCCACGCCCTTCTCTTCCCTCCCCGGCCCCTCCTCTCTTTTTGAAAGCCTAGAATATTACACAGCCGAACGGCCAGACTGGGTCAGACCAAAGGTCCATTTAGCCCAGTGTCCTGTCTTCCCACAGTGGCCAATGCCAGGTGCCCCAGAGGGAATGAACAGAACAGGGAATCGAGGTGATCCATCCCCTGTCGCTCATTCCCAGCTCCTGGTAAACAGAGACTAGAGACACGATCCCTGCCCAGCCTGGCTAATAGCCATTGAGGGATCTATCCTCCGTGAATTTATCTAGTTCTTTTTTGAACCCCGTTCTAATCTTGAACTCTGGCAAGGAGTTCCACAGGTTGACTGTGCATGGTGTGAAAAAAAATACTTCCTTTTGTTTTAAACCTGCTGCCTATTCATTTAATTTGGTGACCCCTAGTTCTTGTGTTATGAGAAGGAGTAAACAACACTTCCTTATTTCCTGTCTCAACACCAGTCATGATTTTATAGGCCTCTATCATATTCCCCTTTAGTCATCTCTTTCCACACATTACTAAGGGTGCAAAGTCAAACACAAAATTTAGGAAATACCAGAATTAAGGCTTCGTGTGCACTTGCATTATGATAGTCTAACTACATGATCCCATGCTATGTTTCCACACGTGTATACAGCTAGCTGAATTCCGCCCTAGAGAATTGGACTGTGGCAGAGGCAGGGATGCAGAATTCCTATGTGATGCTGTGCAAGTCACTTAAATCCAAACTTGTCACTTCTGTATGTAATTAAAGACTGTAGCATAATGCGTATGCACAAGAGGGCTGAATTAAGGTTACATGGGAAAATGTTAACTGGGGCATTTCTTAGCTTGAGTGCGCTTGATTTGACCATCTTTCAGTCCTTAACTTTGTATTTTCAAGTTTTTCATGGTTTAGTTTGATTAAACAGCCATAACTAATGTCAAACAAAGCGCTGGTTTGTGAATGTATGTGTGTCACAGCAGTGCTCAGACGCCCTAGCTCCCATTATGTAGGGTACTGTACAGATATATGCCAAAGAGATTGACGATAAGCTCTCCGAGGCAGGGGCAAACTACACGTCTAAGGATTTCATAGTTATTTGTGGATCTGGCCTTCAGGGGTTCTTGTTCCCCTATGATGGCCATGAATTCAGGTCTGGAACAGGGCTCTGTAGAGGGTTATAAATTCAGAGTACATAAAGAGGGATATTCTGGCATCAGCTGCATTGGGGGGGGGGGGGGGGGGGGGGAAGAGAGAGAAGAGGGCTCACAGGAGGCCAGAGTTTGGCCTGTAGTTTTAAATTGGTTGTACCAATTTTTATGCTCCCAACTCAAGAGTTGGAGGTATTTTGCTTGCAGTTCAGTGGTTGACTGGAAAGGATGCATGATGGCCTACCATAATATCTCTGCAACCAGTGTTCACATGTAATGGTCTCTAAGCTGTTACTTCACAAGGAAGGGTTGGTGTTCTAACTATCTGTTCTTTTCTTAAAGGAGATTCTGAGTCTTGAGACTCACAGCTGGACACCACTGAAACCCAGCCCTACTGAGGAAGCCCCACAGTGTGTGCATTTTGCTGGCTTTCAGGGTAATTATTCAAATCCATCTCTGATGTAAGAAGGTCAATGACAGCATAGCACAAATGCTATTTAGTTTGCTTTTGCCCTTATTTTATGCACTTGCATAGCTGATCCTCAGGCACTAGGAGTCAATAGTCATGCGTTGCTGCTTTTGGAATGGCATGCACCAGAGAGCATCTGTAGGGTTCTGTCCTTGTACAGTTGTATGTTAATTCCATGTAAACTATTTGTTTCAGCATGAATATCACCTAATGAATTTCAGGCCCCTCCATTCTGTACATGGGACTGATTTGTACATGGTAGACACATTCTGCTCTCATTTTCCAATGAAATCCATGGGGGTTGCTAGCAGTGAAAGATGCAAGGTTTGACAGGGTCTTTGCTTGTTCCTGTGGCTGTTTGTTCTGAAACTGGAGTTCTGTCTATACATAAAATATTTTACTTTCATGGGAGTAGAGAAAAGACATGCTGGGATTTGTTCTGAGTGAGTATGTAGAGGTTTATATTGGTATATCATAATGCTGGCTGGAGTTGCTTAAATCCCATGGCCAGGGACAAGGAGTTATATTCAGACATGCTGGAGTGAGCCCCAGATTTATATTATGCACTGAGAAATCAAGTCCTACTTCATCAACTTGGCTAGATCTTAAGCCAGTCAATTTACAACATAAATTTAAACACATTTTTATGGAATTAGCAGGCTGTTGCTGTTAGAAACAACAAGAGGCGGAATGTATTATATATAGCCGCTTATAGGATTGGGAATTTTTCTTGGAATAGTGTCCATTAATTTAAGCTTTCATGTGCCACACATTACTGAATTGGTTTAAGATGTGATTTGAAGCTGGGAAAGACCAATATCTAGTTTTAAATACTCTGTATTGAAACTTTTAAATGACAGAATCAAACTATGTTTTTATAGTGGGTTTTTTCCATTATCAAAGGGACAGAAACTATTTTGATTACTTTTATGGTAATATTTCAGCCCTAAAGCAAGAGAGACCTATTTAGAGAAAGGATTAGTGTTTCTGACAGTCAGCCACATATTACTGCAGATACAAACATCTTGTATATCCTGATATCTGCATTTTTACACCTAGACACAGCAACATGTTAAGTTTTGATTTAGAGGTTTTAAAATAGTTTCAGCTACTGTCATGAAGTCAGGACTCATGCGATTTAATGAGAATGATCTTATATGTATATATGACCTTTCATAAACAGATACTTCAGTGCTTATAAGTCTGTCTAAGTCAGTGGGAGATTTTCCAGAAGTGAGTGCTGGGAGGGATTTTGTGCTTTATTTGGTAGATTTAGAATAGGTGATGTAGGTAGAGCTGCCTACAGTTAAGTGTGCCTGATGTTTCCATTATTATAAGACCCTGTTTTCAGTTGCTTATAAAACTTTGCCAAACTATTTGGGATGAAGTTTTCCATGACAGGTATCTGACTCTGGCTGAATGTTTTGGGAAGTATCAGCTAAAATGGTTCAGGTGTTTCCAAGACCAGTATTAAGGGAAGTATGTTTTTACACCCATTAACATTCAGACAATCATTTCATTGAGATGCCGTGGGGCCTCCATGCTTTGGAGCAGAGACTTGCAGGGGTTAATATAAGAATGGCCATACTGGGTCAGACCAGAGTTCATCTAACTCAGTATCCTGTGTTCCAACAGTGACCAGTGCCAGATGCTTCAGAGGGAATGATCAGAACAGGTCTGTTATCGTGATCCATTCCCAGCTTCTGGCAGTCAGAGGCTTAGGGACACCCAGAGCATGTGTTTGCAACCCCGACCATCTTGGCTAATAGCCATTGATGGACCTGTCCTCTGAATTTTCTAATTTGTTTTTGAACCCAGTTATACTTTTGACCTTCACAACAAGTTCCACAGGTTGACTGTTCACTATGTGAACAAGTACTTATGTTGGTTTTAAACCTGCTGCCTATTAATTTCATTGGGTGATGCCCTAGTTATTTATCCCTCACATGAATGAGGAAGTGTTCTTGTGTTACTTTCTCCACAGCAGTCATGATTTTATAGACCTCTATTATATCCTCCCTTAGTTTCTTTTCTAAGCTGACCAGTTGTGACGTTATTGACAATAACTGCGACCATATAGATCATTGTTACAACCGAGGTCCTGTAGTGGCACCAAATCTTATATAAAGGGGGTCAAATGAGGTGTCTAAGACTAGGTTATGCTTGGCTGGTTATGATTATGCCATTTATATGTATGGATCAGTTTTGTAGTTGAAGTTATGAATATTGGCTTTATACTGTCTGTATTTCAATGGCTTTATACTGGCTGTATTTCAAACTGGGGCTGTGTTTCTGGGACCACAGTCAAGCTATTAGCTCTGCCAGGCTTGCTGATGGCCCATTAAGGACCATAGACTATACAATTGACCCATTGAGAGATGTCAGACACGCCTGTGACTTAAGATATGCAGGGACTTTGCCCATGTGACTCCAGACTTCATTTTGCTGTGATTTTCCACAGTAAGGAAAGAGGTGTCTTTACACCTGGAAGAAACTATAAAAGGCAGCTGCCTCATCTCCATTTTGTCTTCATTCCTGCTTCTTACCTCTGGAAGAACCTTTATACAAATGGAAGCTTTGAAGAAAGGACTGAAGGACCAATCCCAGCTGTGGATGTACTCCAGAGACTTGAATTTGAACCTGCAGTTTATTCCATCTCTGCAAGCCTGAACCAAGAACTTTGCCATTACTGTATGTAATTGATTCCTTTTAACCAATTCTAGCTCTCACCTATACCTTTTTCCTTTTATGAATAAACCTTTAGATTTTAGATTCTAAAGGATTGGCAACAGCATGATTTGTGGGTAAGATCTGATTTGTATATTGACCTGGATCTGGGGGCTTTGTCCATTGGGATCGGGAGAACCTTTTTTCTTTTACTGGGGCATTGGTTTTCATGACCAGTTGTCCCCATAACGAGTGGCACTGGTGGTGAGACTGGGAAACTGGAGTGTCTTAGAGGATTGCTTGGGATGACTTGTGGTTAGCCAGTGGGGTAAAACCAAAGTCTCCTCCGTCTGGCTGGTTTGGTTTGCCTTAGAGGTGGAAAAACCCCAGCCTTGGGCTGTAGTTGCCCTGTTTGAAGCAATTTGTCCTGAACTGGCACTCACAGTTAGGTCCCACCAGAACCAGCATCGTTACACCAGTCTTTTTAATCTCTCCTCATAGGGACGCTGTTACATGCCGATAATATTTTTTTCCCTTCTCTGAAGCTTTTCAAATTCAAATATATCTTTTTGAGATGCAATAACTGGAATTGCAAACAGTATTCAAGGTGGGGGCGCACCATGGATTTATCTAGTGACATATTTACTGTTTTATTAGCTATCCCTTTCCTAATGGTTCCTAATATTGTTAGCTTTTTTGACTGCTGCTGCACATTGAACAGATGGAGTCATTGTGGATGGTTCTCTGACAACAAGAGCTCTTTCTTGAATGGTAACAGATAATTTAGACCTCCCCATGATGTTATATGTATAGTTAGGAATGGTTTTCTGATATGCATCACTTTGCTTTTATCAGCATTGAATTTCATCTCCCATTTTGTTGCCCAGTCACCCAGTTCTGTGAGATCCGTTTGTAACTCTTCAGTCTGCTTTGGACTTACAAAATTACTCAAAATAGTTATCACCTGCAAACTTTGCCATCTCACTGATTACTCCTTTTTCCAGATCATTGATGAATATGTTGAACAGCACTGGTCCCAGTACAGACCCCTGGGGGACACCACTATTTACCTCTCTCCAGTGTGAGAACTGACCATTTATCCCTACCCTTTGTTTCTGGTCTTTTAACCAGTTACTGATCCATGAAAAGACCTTCCCTCTTATCCCATGACAGCGCAAGAGCCTTTGGTGAAGGATGGGGTCTCCCTGATGTCAGGCACGTGACTTGTCATCCCTGTGACAATACACCCAAATTTGTCCAAGTTAGAACCCTGAAAGATCACAATTCACAAATGCCGAGCAGAGACTTGTTCAGAGTGCGGCAGCTAAATCCTCTGAAGATTCTGTCGGTCATAAGCAGTCTCTGTGCTCTCACATCGGTTATGTGCCATCCCCACAGCGCATGGTCCTTCCCTGAAGTGCAGGGGCTGAGCAGGCCTTTCCCTGCAATTGCTCCTCTTGGTTGCTGGGAGCCACTATGGTGCCAGGCACCAGAACTGAGAGCAGGGAGATTGAGAGCACAGGAGAGACGATGCCCACCTGCTGGGCCCAGGCAAAGAAGAGGAAGAGGGAATGGAGTGACTTGACTCGAATGCAGAGGGGAGAGGAACAGGAGTCAGGAGGCCAGAAGATGGAGGGAGGAAGAAGTGGGTGGGGAAGGTCAGGCGCAGAGGGCAGGAGTTAGGGGAAACAGGGTCTGTAGCTTCCCTACAGAAGCTGGAACTAAACCCAGGAGTCCCAAGTCTCCTCATTCCTCTGCTGTCAGCAAACTGCTGTGAAATCCACTGGCAAAGCATGTATCATTCCCCTGTACTGGCAAGTCCATATAGATAACAGCCTTCTATTGCTACCAGTTACACAGTTACTTCTGATGGCAGAGGTCTGTGCTGTGAATCTAAAGATCTGAACATTGATGATGACCTGCGCAGAGAAGGCCAATATATTTCTGCATGGCAATTGTTTTTTAATTTAAGAAGTTAATAAAATATGTTAAACATTAAAGGTCACAAAGCCAACCATTCAAAAGTTAGGAAATGCCAGAATTAAGGCTACTCATGCAACTCTAATTGAGCCCCCTTGTGCGTATGCATTATGTTACAGTCCTTAATTACATCACATGCTACTTTCCACAGGAACCTGCCTCATTCAGTGCGCAGGCTGGACCTGCCTTGTGGGATGAATCAGGGCTGTGTAGTGAAGGAGGCTGTTGTCTGTAGGACCCTGCCTCATTTGTTGCAGCGGCTGGAAGGTGGGCAAGTGAATGAGGTTGAGAACAACAGGAAGAGAAAAGATAGTTCTCATGGTTAAGGCAGTTGAATGCTGTTCTAGAAAACTGGATTCTCTTCCTGCCTCCGCCAGAGTTTCTATGTGATACTGAGCAAGCCTCTTGAACCAAACGGCACTAGTGATCACTAATTGTGTGCCTCATTATTTGAGTGTCCAGCATGAGATACCCGTTGTCTGATTGTCAGGGTAGTTGTGAGTGCTCAGCAATAACTGAAGTCAATGGAAGTCGAGCTTTGAACATATAAAATATTACATACTCCAGAAATAAAAACCAATTAAAACCTCAGGCCCTTTGGCTTTTGAAGGAGGCACCCAAAATTAGTTAGCACTTTTAAAATATTGTCTTCAATCCATGCCTCAGTTCCCTGCATGTAAATGGGGATAACAACTCATCCCACAGGGTGTTGTGAAGATAAATTCAGTGTTTGTGATGAATTGAGAAACTATAATGAAAGCACCATCGAAAGCACACAAGGAATTATTAAACAGCGATCCATGCCGTACGCTAAATGAGGCAGCAGTCCTGTGGAAGACACAATGTGATCATGGCATTAGACTATCCTAATGCACATGTATGAGGGAGCCATTTTATTCGTAAGAGTATTTGCAGTGTGCAAATCAGCCCTGCAGGGAAGCCCTACGCTTGACTCTGGAAAGGAGAAGACCAAGCTCAAGTCTTTCCTGCAGGAAGCACATGTCCGAGTTCACTGATGAGTTCTAAAGGATCTCCAGGATTGTTTTCCATTAGATGAGGCTTTGTTGTGTGAAGAGTTTGACGAATTTCAAACTGAGAAGTGTTTATCGTTTGCCATTTCCTAATTGACTTATAATTAGCAATTAAGTGTTCAATATAAAGAGATTTGAAACAAGCATCTTAAAAGCAGGTTTCATATGGCAAGAGAGATGCTGGTAAGATATAGTTCCATAATGTAATTCACTTTGATTTATGAGAGTACATGGTTTTTCCCATGTAGGCAAGCCCAAAGAGAACGAACTGGCATAGCTATAGCAGAATTATTATTATTAGGGTTATTCCACTCTAGCTGTGCCAGTCAATTTCCTCATGTAGACAAGCCTAAGTAAGGCTAATTAGCTCAGCAAGAGGCAATTTGTTGAAAGAGGCATGTTGAGGTTCTACCTAGCTTAATCTGCTCTGAATCTGAACACATTCAGAGCAGGGATCGATTGGCCCATAAGATCCCTCTGCCGGATAATAAAGTTTTCCAGGAACAGTGCAGCCTTTTTCTTTTCAAGAAGCACCTACACCTCCCATCTGCCCCTTCCCTGTGTACCTTTCTGCTAAAACAGACTTTGGCAGTCAGACTTCTTTATTGTTTGCCAACCGTTAAAATAGACCATTATTTTAGCACTGAAAACAAACCCTTGTAATAGGATGTTTGCTTTCCGCTGTTGGCAGGCCTGTAATTTGTGCTCAGAGTTATAGTTACCACAGAATTACACTTTTTCCTGTGGATGATAGGAGGCTGACTGCAAGGTCAGCACATTAACAAATATTGTGAAATGAAAAGCCGTTTGCTAGGTGAACCAGCTTCTCTTTATGAAGAGTTTCTGTTTCAGAATTCTGCCATGCACTGGCTTTAGCTCACTGCCTACGCTGGTAAACCATGATCTCAGTTATGGCATCAATGAAGAACTAAACAGACTCACAGAAATAGCAGTGCTCTAGCCATAGCATGCCACACAGGGCCTAGAGATCACAAGGCACAGAGACAGCCGTTGACCTTGGGCACCCCCATTAGCATTGTGGTGCCGAAGTGCCAATTTCAGCACCCAAACATAGAACTAGGTGCCTTAACGGAGATGCTTGGGTATCAGTACAGACTGTGGCAACATCACTCCTTGTTCTGGGAGTTCCATTCTCCATCACAGTCAGCCACACCATGCGAATAATGGTTTTTCCTCTGCTCTGTAGCTCTGGGAGAGAAGGCCACCTGCCTTACTTATACCTTGTTATCTTCAGGGATCCAACAGCATGCCCCGACCAGCTCTGTGCCCTTACACTCTGCTAGGGCACAGCAGATCCTCCTCAACGCCTGCAGGATGGTCTAGTCAGCCAGACTACCATTTTTTAAATATAAGGGACTACTAGATAGGACCACTACTCTTCCTCCCAATCCCTGCAGACTGTTTGGGGAGGAGCTTTGCTAGCATAGTCTGACACACCTGTTTATTTTGAGGTAAACTTTTACTTCCTTTCAGGGTGATACTATCATTTGACTTTCCTAATTACTTACTAGCCACCTTGTAACAGCTCTTTTCAGGTATAACTAACCGAGTCTCAGCACTTCTATGAGACAGGAAAGCAGGATAACTAACCAGCTTTTCAGCAAAGGAAAGGGAAAAATAATAGTAGGTACTTACCAGTTGGAAGAGCCAGGAAATGCTACTAGTTGCAAAACCTATCCTGCAAGCCTGCAGCTGTTGGGTTGTGCCCATTTAAGGGGCCAGCTCCCACAAAGCATGCTGGGGGAAATTTATATAAAAGGGCACTCTTGCAGCATGGTGAGGATGACTTTAAGAAAGGAATGGCTTCACTAGAGCACTTGTATGTAGGCTAGTATGGTAAATTAGTAGTAGTATTTTTGTCCCCATCTTTCAGAGGGGAAGAACTGATAGTCAAAGAGAACAGCATGGTCATAGTGGAGTTAGGAGTAATAATACTGAATTCTAATATAGTGCTTTTCCTTAGTAGATCTCAAAGGGCTAGAACTTGTGAAGTCTGGAGTCATAGGCCTACACTTAAATCTCTGGACTTGAAACTTCTCCTTTCCTACATACACCCTCTTCTTCCTTCTCCTTTGTCTCCTAACTGTACTGTGCAAGGAGTGCAGGGTTCCTCATATCCATGTAAGACTTTATCAGTAATCAAATATGCCCTTTCGGCAAGGGAGTTCAGCTGGTTAGTTAGTGTAACTAAAAAGGCTTAGGAAGTGCTAAACACTTCTGCCTGTGCTCTCTATTCCCAGTCTGGTAGTACAAACCTGCCTGCGATACGTCCCCATGGTGCCTGTCTTGTGATAAAGTCTATGCACCTCTTCCTGAGTTCTGCACTATCACAGATGGGTGCAGAGGGTTCTTTGGGAACTGGTAGCCAGTCAGCTGCATTTCTAGTCTTTCCGTTACATGTTGCTAATCCTGCTGTGTAATCAGCAACACTGGAGTTTGGGGTCTGTTTCTTCTGGCTCTCAGTGCTTATTTGGGAACACTTTACTGCTAATCTGGGGAGCAAGGTGTCTGTCTGTCCTCAGACTGCAGGGAGAGCTCAGGGTCCTGGTAAGGTGGGTCCCTCCAGGTCTGAGCTGGTAGAAGAGGAAGGGCCCTGAGTCTTGCAGAAGGCGAAGCAACAGATGTGAATTCATGGGGGCGTGGGGGTTTAGAGGGGAGCTGACAGTGTGTGTGAAGGGGTTCGGGGGGCATTAGTGGGGAATTGATGCTATATATGTGTGTGGGGGTGTTGGAGGGGAGCTGATGGGGTGTGGGGGAACTCGGGGGGGGGCATTGGAGAGGAGAGCTGATGGGCTATGTGTTTGGGGGGGGAATTGGAGGGGAGCTGATGGGGTGCAGGGGAGGTTTGGGGGTGCTGGAAGGGAGCTGATGGGGTGTTTATGTGTGTGGTTGATGCTGGATGTTCACACTTTACAGTGTTCTCTTGGCCCATGTACTGCAGGGTTTTTGGGTTTGGGGGGCATTAGAGGGGAGCTGATAGGGTGTGTAGGGGATTTGGGGGGGTGTTGGAGGGGAGCTGATGGGGTGTGTATGGAGTTCGGGGGGTATTGGAGGGGAGTTGGGGTGTGGAGGGAATTCGGGGGGCATTGGAGGGGAGCTGATGGGGTGTGGGGGGATTTGGGGGGTGTTGGAGGGGAGCTGATGGGGTGTGTATGGGGCTTGGGGGGCATTGGAGGGGAGCTGATGGGGTTGGGGGGCATTGGAGGGGAGCTGATGGGGTGTGGGGGGAATTCAGGAGGGCGTTGGAGAGGAGAGCTGATGGTGTGTGTGTGTTTCTGGGGGATGTTGGAGGGGAGCTGATGGGGTGCAGGGGAGGTTTGGGGGGCACTGGAAGGGTGCTGATGGCTTGTATGTTTGTTGTTGATGCTGGATGTTCACACTTTACAGAGTTCTCTTGGCCCATGTACTGCGGGGGGGTTGGGGCTCAGGGGAGTGTTAGAGGGGAGTTGATGGGGTGTGGGGGGGTTAGTGGGGAGCTGATGGTGTTTTCTCTCTGGACATCTCTGCTGGGGAGATTCGGTTGATCTTTTTTAAGCCTGAGGCTGTTTCTGGGAAGGCTGGGTTCTGGCAGTCGTCACAGCACAATCTCACTGGTAACTGGGAGATCAGCTGCAACTGACTGAACGTAGCCAATTCGGCTCCTAGCCTGCAAGGTTGTCTGCACAGGTGGATTCCACTCAAGTGAAAGGGCTCTGCACAGACACTGACCTCACCAATGTGGAGTACTTTGTAAGACCGGGACCTTAGAAAGCAGATCACCACATAGGATACAAAAGCCAAGAGAGTACACCATAGAAAGAACGTCATTTATTCTGGAACTGACACAGATAGTTTAATTTCAGTTGATATATATTATAATAGGTTGTCCTGTATCTTGGAGTGATGGAGGAGTACCTGAGAATTCTGAATTTGCCCTTGAACCTGGAAGCAGACTGACTGTTTCTGCAGTGGCTTCTTGAACTGAAGAGATTTTCAGGTAAGCATGAATACAAGTTTTGTTTTTCTAAACATTACCCATCAAAGTCAGGCTCCCGGGGAAGCCTATCCATTTGTGAATAGAGCTGTATTTCTGTAGCCCTAGGTAGTGACAAAACTTTGCTTTGTAACCTTGCAGTGCAAGAAATATGGATAACTACTTTGGATAAAATAGAGCTTCACAATTTCAAATCACTTTATATTTTGGAACGAATGGGACACTGGAGGGGAGGGATAGCTCAGTGGTTTGAGCATTGGCCTGCTAAACCCAGGGTTGTGAGTTCAATCCTTGAGGGGGCCATTTGGGGATCTGGGGCAAAAATTGGGGATTGGTCCTGCTTTGAGCAGGGGGTTGGACTAGATGACCTACTAAGGTCCCTTCCAACCCTGATATTCTATGATTCTATGATTCTATGACAATTGCACAAAACGTAGATACTGATCATACTGGAAAAATATTAATCTCACTAGCTGGATCGGATAATGGTACTTAGAAATTGTGTATTTCTTAGTAATTAACTCCGCAGATTCAACCAGTTCAATATCTGTGGATATGCTGAATTGGGGGGGTGTGCTGAGAGCAGAATTTGGCACGCTGATAGTACATTCTTGCTCCAGATGTAACCCACTCACCTCCTGGTGCACTGTCCTCTCTAGTGGTACTGAGACCACTCAGAGGTTAATGAATCTGCTACAGCCTTAGCAAAGAACTACGTGGCTTTTAGCTCATGCAGTAGAGTCTCATACACTAAGTTCCAGAGGTCCCAAGTTCGATCCCGCCCGGCGTCTGTTGGTTTTACACAGACACACCCATTAATCTTCTAGCATGTTTTTTTCTATAATTTTATATAAAAGTAAAGTATTTTTACAGACAAATTACAGTACTTTCTGGGGAGAGTTTTGTAAATTGGCTCTTGATTCCAAGAGTCAGTTATAGAATTAAACTTAATTGACAAAGAAAAAATGATCCATATCGAATAATACAGTACAAGGGCATCCCAGTGCAGAGAGTCCCAACCGCCTTCTGTTGGAGGCCTGTCCTTCTGAGGGATCAGTAACCTTCTCTCTCCACCCCACTCCATTGCACTGGGCCTCTGCACTCTTACCCTGACTCTGCCTCTCTCTGTTCTCTCTGAGCAGAGTTGACCCTGTATGCTCCAGCTGAGTATTTCAAAGTGTAAGATTCTAAAACCAGATAAAGAGGTCACTGACTGGTGTAAACCCATAGTCACTCTGTTTGAGGCCTGTGAGTGACTCCCGACTTGCACTGGGGCTTCGAACAGCAGAGCCGACCTGCAATGGATGGGAAGACATCTCTGTGCTACTCTTTCAAAAATTTTGAATAGTATAAGTTAAGGGTGTGTGCACGTCAGTGTGGTAGTGGCCCATGATAACTGTATGGACTTCTGTGCAATTACTTACATGCGCACATTTAACTTAAACCATCGTTTCCCTGTACTCATCAACAGTAGCTCAGCTGTATTGTCTGGGTTCTGAATACAGGCAGAAATTAGCTTTTATGCACTAACTTCCCTCTTTAATCCTTTTTTCAGTTATCTTTTTGATAATGTTACCCATTTCTACCTCACTTCATGCTTTCAGCCATATCTGAATTCTCTCCCCCACTCCCTGGCTGTCTGGTTTATCAGCTGTTCACTCTAATTCTCCATTTAGCTTGGCTTTGGACTGCCCATTCTCTGTGACGTTCCCTTACCTTATCTTGCAAGGTAATTATGGAAGAAAGTAATGTTTGTATTCACCGAGATTATTGACTTGAAATATGTAGTGACAGAGGCCAGGAACCTCATGGGTATGTAGGTGTCTAACTCCCTTTGATTTCAATGAGAGTTGGCTGACTAATAACTCTTAGGGTCTGGACCTAAATTTAGGGTTCTTGTCTAAAGAAATGCAGAGTACAACAGTGGGTTTGATCTAAAGTATCCAGTAAACACAACCCCGAATATATTAGTGTGATGCATGGTTAGAAAGGGTTAAACATCCTGCAAAATAAATAACCCTCAAAAGATATGTGGGGAGATAATGTTTGTGTTTTTGTGTATTTACATATGTATGAGTAGGGTCGACAGTGTAACCAACAGTCCCTGTCTATGCTGTATTCTGATAATTCAGAGGTCAAAAGAACATACCAGCATTTAAATGAATTGTAAACATGGGATATCTCTGTATTCATCTCTCTTTGAAATGTATAGCAAATAATCTGTGAGTGGTGGAGGAACAAGCAAATGGCCGTATGTTAATTCTATAGCTAAGTACCATTGATGGACCCATAGGGGTTGACTCTGTGGGTGCTCCGGGGCTGGAGTACCCACGGGGAAAAATTGGTGGCAACTCCCCGCCAGCCCCCCTGGCCCAGCTCACCTCGGCTTCCGGGTTCCGCCTCCTCCCCATACCTCTCCTCCGAGGTGCCGCCCCGCTGCGCTTTCCCCCGCCTCCCCCAGGCTTGCCGCCCGCCAAACAGCTGACGGGTGGCAGGCCTGTGAACTGAAAAAAGCGGCTTCGCCAGGAGGCGCCTCCGGAGGCAGAACCTGGAAGCCGAGGTGAGCTGGGCGTGTGGGGGCTGGTGGGGAGCTGCCGGTGGGCATGCTGCATTTCCCCTCCCACCTCCCTCCCAGGCTTGCAAGCCTGGGGGTGGGTGGAGGGGAAATGCAGGGTGCCTGGGGGAAGAGGCGGGGGGCGGGGATTTGGGGAAGGGGTGGAATGGGGGCGGGGCCAGGGGTGGAGTTGTGGCGGGGCGGGAGTCCGAGTACCCACCGGCGCTGACTAAAGTCTGCGCCTATGGATGGACCTCCTTCAAAGTCATGCTAATTACCTTTTGTTCCCCGAGGAACTCCAACTTGTCAAAAAGACATGAAATTGTATAAAAAATCCTTGGGTCCTGATTTTGTCATCTCAGATTTGCTTAGGCTTCATCAGAGTCACAAGACTGAGGTCCCAGTTATGCTGGTATGCCCTGAATGTGATATTTGGACATTGGACTATAAACTATGAACTATTTCTGAAAGAACTCTTTGAAACTACAAAGCTCACCATCTCTGCTATGAATCTGCACCTCAATGAATTGAACCTCATGTCTGTATGTGAATTGATCTTTTAACCATACTCTTTTGTTTTTTAATACATTTTAGTTCAGTTAATAAGAATTGGCTGTAGCGTGTATTTGGGTAAGATCTGAAACATTCGTTAACCTAGGAGGTAATGTGTCCGATCCTTTGGGACTGGTAAAACCCTTTAAATTTTTTTTTTTTAAATGATGAAATAAGATTTACAGAAATTTTCATCGTATTTGACATGGGTACCTGGATGGAGGCCTGAGGCTGGATCACTTTAAGGGAAGTAGAGGAGTGTGGAGGAACGTTCAAGGGAGTGCGGTGGGGCCCGGGCCAACTCCCACGGGAGGGAGCACCACCCGGCCCCACTCTGCCCCAGCTCCACTCTGGCCCTGCCCCCAGCCGCAGGTCTGGCTCGGCTCCCAGCCACCAGCTCCTGGCCCCAGCTGCAGTTCTGGCCCAGCCCCTGGCCGCGGGCCTGCTCCCAGCCGCAGCTCCCAACTGTGGCTCCTGTGGGGGGAGGAGACGAGGTAAGGAGGAGGGGAGCATGTCCAAATAAGTTTGGGGACCACTGGTCTAGGGCGTTCTTCATAGAAGAGCAGGCTGTGTCTCTCAGCAATGACCTGAAAGCACGGGTTGTTTGCACCACTTTTCTCTTTCGACTTTGGAGACAAAAAGACAAATAGATGCTATTTCAGTTATAGATGGGGCTGGTAAGGTTGCCTGACACTTCCCATTAATAGACCTAGTTTTCAGTTGCTTATAACTTTGACAAACTTTATCTGTTCAGGCAGAAACTTGTGAGAGCACAAGAAGGACCTGCTATAGGGATGAATCAGAGTTGTGTACTGAAGGAGGCTGTTGCAAAAGTTGGAAGGTGTGTACTCTTTGTAATACTGGGGCAGGCTGGTCTAGGCCTGCCCATAACTAACGCATACCCCTTCAGTTAAGAGGGAAGAACCACTGAGCCCAGGCTACAATTGATTTCTGGGGACAACAAATGAAAAAACAGGAGTGGGAGTGAGGTCAGAGGTAAAGAATCCGGGATCCAGAGGGGAACACCAATCAGAAACCCCACCAAAAGCACACACTGAAAGGTATGCTGCGGGCCAGTGGCTGCTGCCCAGAAGAATTCTGCCCCAAGGTGTGATTGGATAAGGCACAGGAAATAGGTCCAACAGTCAGAGCTTCCTCCTCCTGGAATGATGGATGGCTGTCTTGGTCTCTCAACTTAGTGGGGCCATAGATGGGGTGTGCAAAAATCAGGAGGGGAGGGGAGAAGCGCAGCCAGAACTTCAGTAAGAGGCTCTGGAGGAGCTGGAAGACAGGCTGCAACCCAATGCACTCTATGTAGATGGGCGCCAGGATCTCCCTCTTGCTGCAAAAGGGATGTCAGGGGAGTTCGTGAACTGTGCCAGGTACATGCCCGTGCTCACGGCTCCGTGTAGGAGGCGACAACTAATATCCCTTGTGGGCCGTGGGACCAGAGTGGAGTATAGGCTGCTCCATCAGGTTCTTTGCCCTCCTCAGGTGGCTGCAAGTCCCACTGGTTGGTTATCAGGTGGGACATAAGGGCAAGGAAGTAAATAGAATAGAAGATAATGAGGTGATAAGTAACAGTCAGCATGGATTTGTCAAGAACAAATTGTATCAAACCAACCTGATAGCTTTCTTTGACAGGGTAACAAGCCTTGTAGATGGGGGGAAGCGGTAGATGTGGTATATCTTGACTTTAGTAAGGCTTTTGATACTGTCTCGCATTACCCTCTCATAAACAAACTAGGGAAATACAACCTAGATGGAGCTACTATAAGGTGGGTGCAAAACTGTTTGAAAAATCATTCTCAGAGAGTAGCTATCAGTGGTTCACAGTCATGCTGGAAGGGCATAAATAGTGGGGTCCCGCAGGGATCAGTTCTGGGTCAGGTTCTGTTCAATACCTTCATTCATGATTTAGATAATGGCATAGAGAGAACACTGATAAAGTTTGCGGACGATACCAAGCTGGGAGGGGTTGTAAGTGCTTTGGAGGATAGGATTAAAATTCAAAATGATCTGAACAAACGGGAGAAATGGTTTGAAGTAAATAGGATGAAATTCAACACAGACAAATGCAAAGTACTCTACTTGGGAAGGAACAATCAGTCGCGCACACACAAAATGGGAAATGACTGCCTAGGAAGGAGTACTGCGGAAAGGGATCTGGGGGTCAGAGTGGATCACAAGCTAAATATGAGTCAACAGTGTAACGCTGCTGCAACAAAAGCAAAAAAAATTCTGGGATGTATTGGCAGGAGTGTCGTAAGCAAGACACGAGAAGTAATTCTTCCACTCTACTTTGCGCTCATTAGGCCTCAACTGGAGTATTGTGTCCAGTTCTGGGCACCACATTTCAGGAAAGATGTGTCGAAACTGGAGAAAGTCCAGAGAAGAGCAACAAAAATGATTAAAGGTCTAGAAAATATGACCTGTGAGGGAAGGTTGAAAAAACTGGGTTTGTTTAGTCTGGAAAAGAGAAGACTGAGAGGGGACATAAGTTTTCAAGTACATAAAAGGTTGTTACAAGAAGGGAGAAAAATTGTTCTTCTTAACCTCTGAACTGTGCCAAGGATAGGACAAGAAGCAATGGGCTTAAATTGCAGCAAGGGCGGTTTAGGTTGGACATTAGGAAAAACTTTGTAATTGTCAGAGTGGGTAAGCACTGGAATAAATTGCCTAGGGAAGTTGTACAATCTCCATCATTGGGGATTTTTAAGAGCAAGTTGGACAAACAGCTGTCAGGGATGGTCTAGACAATACTTAGTCCTGCCTTGAGTGCAGGGGACTGGACTAGACCTCTCGAGGTCCCTTCCAGTTCTATGATTCTATGTACCACAAGCACGTACAGATGTTTCTTGGTGCGGTTTGGAGGTGGACTGGCTAGATATTGTGTAGCTGGTACAGATGGCATGTCAGGCAGCTGGGGAGGCTCACGGGGCAGGATCCCGATGACAAGGTTGGAGGGCCAGGAGTGAGAAGTGGGCAGGGAGCACCCTCAAGGAAAGAGAGAGAAGCAGGAGGCAAGGCTGCCTTCAGCCCCTGGAGCATATGACAAGGGACGAGTGGGTTGGACCACTTCATGCACTGGCTAAATGCCACGGGGTCACCTAGTCCAGGAGGTGATACCAGCCAGGACCAACCTCTGACACACCATGGGGACTCCACCACCTACACATGGAGAAGGGGTATGGGGTGTATGTAGTGAGTGAGGCAGTGCATTGCAGGAAGAGAAAGAATGGTCTTATGGTTAATGCAATTGAATGGTCTTCCTCAAAAGGAAAAAAGCATGTTACATTTTAACCAAATTCTACAGTATTTTATGAAGTCTGTAGCATTCTTTTATTGTAGCATAGCAACTATTCATGCAGCCCTTATCTGGCAGCCTTAAACTCCGAAATACAGTGGAGCTTGTTGGTATATTACAAAGAAAATGCAGCTGGGCTCCACACCAGAGCACGGAGAAGGCGATGGTCTTATTTACTGCCTTGGCCAGGGCCTCACTTATTATGCTGGGCACTACTGCAACTTTCCTTAGCCCTGGACTACACTGGGGAGGGGGTGGGTGTCAACCTGCGATACGCAACTTGTAGCTGAAGTCGGCGTATCGTAGATCAACTTACCTGGCCGTGAGGACAGCAGCGAGTCTATCACTGCCGCTCCCCCGTCGACTCCACTTCTGCCTTTCACCGAGGTGGATTTCCGGAGTCGACGGGGAGCGCGTTCGGGGATCGATTTATCGCGTCTAGACAAGACGCGATAAATCGATCCCCGATAGATCGATTGCTACCCGCCAATCCGGCGGGTAGTGAAGACAAGCCCTTAGAGGGCTCGCGGGACCTGGGTTATTTCTATGGTGCAGCAATGAATTAGAGCCACATGTGTTCTCTAGAGAACAGGTAAAAGATAACCCTTAAAACCTCATCCAACTACACTAATTCCCAGTGTAACTCCATTGACATCAGTGGTGTTACATTGTATCTCAGTCTGGCCCATCTCTCCATTAAAAACAAAGGTGCAGCTCCCTTCTGTTCAGATCCCCCGCACGCAGTGTTATCTTGGTAATGCCGCGATACCGCCACTCTCATGTTTAATTTGTTGCAGAATTCCACTTGAAAATAATCCGTTCAGCACCTGCAGCTGCTGGGATGAGGAGTGGCTTCTGTGTTTTGCTCAGAGATGTTCTCTACATCTTTGGTCAAGCAGAATGCTGCAAGTAAGGGTAATACTCAAACTGTGATAACAGCCAAAATCTACATGTAGTAATCTTCGGTTGAATGTAACATCTAAAGTTCCTATATACTTTCTTGTTGTGAGGTTCCCAGCTAGATACTGACTGCACTGGAGAATACCCAGTGGCTTTCAGAAGGAAACAACCCATATTTTCATTTCACTGTGCAAAGACTAGTGTTCGATTCCCATTGTGACACTAATGCCGCACACACAATGACACACACTGCAGTCCCTGCAGGCTGTTTTACTACATACTGGAAGTGGCTTGGCAGAAATAACTACTTATAATAAAGCTATTACTCCAGGCCTGAGTGGGACCAGACATTTATTTTATCTTACCAAACAACTCACTTCTAATGACATGCAAAGCCAGGCAGCTAGAAGCCATTAAAAACTCAGTATCTTCTAGCCACAGCCATGCCGTCCCCACTTCCATGTCATGTTGTGGAATGTAGGGAAACACTGACTTTATAATGGTAGCTGCTGTATGTGGCTGGATAGCAAATTTCTTCATGTTTCTCCTGGAGGATATGTCCTCAAAGCTGAAGAGAAGTGTGTGAGCGGGTTAGTTGCTGTAAAATCCTCACTCAGGCCCAAGTACTGTTCTCTTACCAATACTGCAGAGTCTTCCTGTCTCCAGGTTGTCTGGACAGACACTTGGGTTTGTCTGCACTTGAATGCTTCATTGTGTCTTGACACATGAATTTACTGGATTATAAATCCTACTATAAACACTAAACAAACCCTGGTTGCTAGTTGTTTCACCCTAAGCTGCTAAATGCCTGTATAGTGTCTGCACTATAATTTACAATAATGTTGTGTAACATAAAGTGCTCCACTTAGGTAGGAACAATCAGTTTCACACATACAGAATGGGAGGAGACTGTCTAGGAAGGAGTACGGCAGAAAGGGATCTAGGGGTTATAGTGGACCACAAGCTAAATATGAGTCATCAGTGTGATGCTCTTGCAAAAAAAGCAAACTTGATTCTGGGCTGCATTAACAGGTGTGTTGTGAGCAAGACAAGAGAAGTCATTCTTCCGCTCTACTCTGCGCTGGTTAGGCCTCAACTGGAGTATTGTGTCCAGTTCTGGGCACCGCATTTCAAGAAAGATGTGGAGAAATTGGAGAGGGTCCAGAGAAGAGCAACAAGAATGATTAAGGGTCTAGAGAACATGACCTATGAAGGAAGGCTGAAGGAACTGGGTTTGTTTAGTTTGGAAAAGAGAAGACTGAGAGGGGACATGATAGCGGTCTTCAGGTATCTAAAAGGGTGTCATAAGGAGGAGGGAGAAAACTTGTTCATCTTAGCCTCTGAGGATAGAACAAGAAGCAATGGGCTTAAACTGCAGCAAGGGAGGTTTAGGTTGGACATTAGGAAAAAGTTCCTAACTGTCAGGGTGGTTAAACACTGGAATAAACTGCCCAGGGAGGTTGTGGAATCTCCATCTCTGGAGATATTTAAGAGTAGGTTAGATAAATGTCTATCAGGGATGGTCTAGACAGTAATTGGTCCTGCCATGAGGGGAGGGGGCTGGACTCGATGACCTCTCGAGGTCCCTTCCAGCCCTAGAATCTATGAATCTATGAATATCAAAACATGACTCAAAATTCAAGTGCAGGCAAGCCCTTCTAGAATTGCATAGGCGTATACTATGACTCTGGTGGGTTCTTACATACCCACATCCAATGCAGAGCTAACAGTGTTAAAATTCCCCATCTTTTGGAGCTATCATCCAAGGATTATGAAGGTTTTACTCTTAATAACCGAAGGAAGAAGTAGAAAAGGCCCTGTGATCCCAGCTAGTCTTTAATAGTTTTAAAGTTAGAATTCTATTCCAAATACAGTATCTAATACCTGTCACTTTTCTGGTGGGAATTATCTTGCTTAAGGTGGTACGCCTCCTGCACCATGCCTTGCCCTTGTATAAAATCTGCTAGTAACTCTCCATGGATGAAGAGTTCTGGAGCATGCCAACTTCTGGTAGGGGGAAGGTAAGTCCATATACCTTAGATTCTGGAGGTGCAAAGTATTACTATATAGCAATTTCCAACTCTCCCAAGCATCTCAAGGTTCTCTACGAACATTGCAATATTGCAAAGCTGAAAGTGAAACGTCAAATATTTCATACTCTAAAGAACAAGGGACCAATTCTGCCTTCATGGTTGCCGAAGGTGCACGTGGGGGGAGAACTTGGCTGCTGACAACTGGAACATCCAAAGTACCATCTTAATATTCGAAACAAGCCACTGCAGAAGCATTGTCAGCAAGGATGGCTAGATTCATTCAGATCTTCACTGAATAAAAATAACCACCCCAGTTACATCCTTTTGCTTTACACTAGTGAGCTCAATATGGCAATTTAAAAAGAATGCCATTAAGGACGGCAGAGCGTGTTTCCCAAGAGCCTGCAAATCAGAAAAGCATCAGTCACTTAAAGCAGAGAAAGCCTGTCTGCCCAAGCATTCCTCTGACCTTGAGAAAATCTGTTTGCTCAGTAGGGGAGCCCATCAAATGTGCTAAGCGGCAGAGTGAAGTAATCTTTTTTGCATGTGCTTCGTTCTTTATTTTAACATTATCTTGTAAATTCTGATTCATCAAGTAAAAGTGACAGTCCCCTCCAATCTGTCATATTGACTTTTGTGATTCACTGGTTAGCTGTTTGCATACGTGAATTATCAGCGTGGAAGATCATGTGTGCCTTTGATTGCTTCACTTTGTTTGGTTGCCTGGGAGAGCCAGGCAACCAGAGTTTTTTGTCTTAGGCCAATGAAGGGGCCCTCAGGAGGCTGTCAGGCCCCTCGCTGGAACCCTGCAGGGCGGGGGGGGGGGGCCCTCAGGAGGCTGTTGGGCCCCTCGCTGGAACCCTGCAGAGGGAGGGGGCCCTCAGGAGGCTGTCGGGCCCCTCACTGGAACCCTGCCGCCCCCTTCCCATGATGGAACGCTGCCTCCCCTTCCCAGCTCTCTGCCTCCCCTGCTGTGGTGTGGGGGGCTGGCATTTCCACTTGCCCCTTCACGTTCCTCCACACCGCACCCCACTCTTTTGACAAAAGTGGGCATTTGTCCCATTTGCTCTTGCCAGCTGATCAAGTCAGCACAAGCAAGCAGGACAGATGCCTCCTTTTGAGAAAAAAGTCGGGACCGGGCTTAAAAAAGGGACTGTCCTGGCCAAAACAGGACATATGGTCACTCTAAACAGGGAGGGGCCAGATTATGTTACAGTGAAGGTAGTCTTGGGGGAGCACAGGGAGGGGATTGGCTGGCCAGTGTTCCCCTGTCTCCTTTAGCAGCTGCAGAAGAGGGGTTGTGTGTGGTGGTCAGAGGGGAGAGCTGGTGGCATCTGCAGAGAGGCCTGTATCTTTTTTTCTCCCGTATCTTCCTGTTTATGAAGGAATGTTCTGAACAATGTTTTCTCAGAAGCTTGGTTTAGCCTGTGCCAAAGTTCCGGGGATCCCGACAAGTCGGCACCTTTCTCCTCTGCCTGCGGAGCGGTTATGGCAAACAATGGCAATGCAAATTTCAGTTGCTCTAGAAAAGCTACAGTTTCCATCTGTCCTGATCCTGCAACCCTTACCCACATAAGCAGCCACAAGGCTGAGGAGTCTGTAATGGGACTCGTTATAGGACTAAGGTGAGCAGGGTTTGGCCACTAGCACAATAAAGACAAACTGACCCAACTATTCAGGGACGAAATGCCCCAGGAAATACGGTGTAGTGTTTTTATAGTTAAAAGCCTTTCTCGGGATTCATGCTGCTTAAAACTCCTATGTAATTTGTTTATTTTTCATTTCTCATGGGTAGGTGATTTTATGCATTCCTTATCCATCTATTGTACAAGGTGTGATTCTTCATTTCTTTCTAGAAACTAATTATCTGTTCTCTTCAATCTCTTGAGATGTTCTATAGAAATAAATGATGGCGACGGTTGTTTTATCTCTGTTTTTCAGCCAAAAGGGGGGCAGAGAGCCAAGAAGTTGCATTCTCTCCAGAGACCACTTGGACTATTGGGGATGTATCCAGGCACCTTGATACTCCAAAATATGTTGGTGGTAATGCAACAGCTGCCATCCTGGCTGACATCAGGGATTGAATCAGGGGCCTGCAGACCTGAAAGCACGAGCTAAAAATGCAGCCTTGCGAGATGGGGCTGTAGCAGACTCCCACCCTCTGGGGCTCAGGCACAGAGGGGAAGGTATAAAACACACCCACTAGTGGGTTATGATAAAACTTGAAGTGTTTTATAGGCATTAATATTTACCCAGCTAAGATGCTGGCAAATCAGAGGGAGTTCAGTTATTATTATTGGGAAATGACTTTTTCAGTGTGGCTCACGCTGTCCAGGGGTCTGTCAGCAACAAGGAAGAATTTTGTGCTGAAGCCCCAGAGGGAAAGAGTAAGGTCACAGGAACTGCTGGGGAAATGGGAGAGTGTCCCTTTAATTCCTCTGCAGCAGTGGAAAACAGTCTGCTACCAGGGGAGGGTGTTGTTGAAACCAGGCTAAAGGCAGTTTTTCCTCCAGGGCAGAAGGGAATGTTTTGCCTGTCTGTGAGAGGACTGTCCAGGTTGCTGGCTGCCCGCAGGGTGCAGATAAGCAAGGGACAGACCTCACTCTAGGGTGCATAGGAAGATGTGTCCTAGCGGGAAGCCCAGAGGAGGGGGATGGAATCCTAGAGACCACTGCGGTGGGTGAGGGTTTCATGGGCTCTGTAGCTGGAGGCAAAACCAATTCAAAGAGGGAGGAAGGTGTAGTGCTTACCAGTGGAAGGACTGTTCTGGCTGTTAGCTGTGAGCCCACAGCTGAACGGGATAGATCCCACTCTAGAGAGCACAGATGTGTGTGCCTTAGAGGGGGGCCCAGAGAGGGAAGTTAGGAAGAAAGGTGTGGGGGAGGGGGTACAGGACTGTCTCCTCACCGATTACATGGGAAGGTTTGCCCAGGAGAAATTTGCTGGATCGGCAGCTGTGCTCCCAGGCACCCCACTTGCAGCTCAGGTTTTAAAGAGGAAACTCTGTGTAACCGACCTCCCGGAGTGGAGCAGTCCTACAACAGACCTCTTGGGAACAGAAAGTGGCAGGACAGAGGGTGCCCCAATCCAGGCTTAGAACTTGGCACAGCAGAAAAAGCACAACAAACCTAGACTGCAAAATATTGTTCCTACTGTACTCGTGAAAACTAACGCTGTCTCTTTAAAGCAGGATGAGAGTCTTTCTAATGGCTTGGGTGTCAGTGAAAATGCTAATGACCAACCTGAGAAAGGGAAGGAGAACAAATTCTCCTGGGCAGGTAAAATCCTCCCAGCAGCTAGGCAAGAGCTGAGAAAAGCAGGTGGGGAGGGGTCCAACTCTAGGAGTGAGAATTACAAAAAATCCCCAGGGGGTAGGGGGGTGGAGGAGTTTTTGCATGGGCTTAGCCCTGGAGATGGAATGCAACTCCACAGGGGACTGGCTGGTAACATACAAGGTCTCTTTACACCCTTTCCTCGCCGAAGCCCCAAAGTCATACATGAATTGAGAACCTTTACTGAGGGGGCTACTGAACAAAACACTAAAGGGGAAAAAAATCAAATACCTGAACACATACTATGGTTCAGGAAGGGGCTGCAAAACACAATAAATGCTGAACAAACTGGTCTGTCTAAACAGAAGGTGTGGTATGATAAACATACTTGGAAGCTCCTCCCTGTCATGAATTTGCTGGTACTGTTATGTCTCATAATACACAGTCTATTGATTGTGACCAAAAATCTGGTACTGATGATAAATCTTTTTAAAATGCATGATTTTTGGAAGAAACTTTTTAACATGCCAGGAGTGGTACCAAGGAAGTCCTATAAGAATACTGTTTCTCAGCTACTACCTGTAAACCTGGCTTAGAACTTGGCACAACAGAAAAAGCATAACAAACCTAGACTGCTGTGTGGAAGGGGAAAC